>BPUM01000794.1:1443514-2887029 GCA_020521455.1 Prunus kanzakura | reverse complement strand
TCCACAGCGTGGAGGTGTAAATTTGGGAGTGTAAGTTACTTTTACATCCCTTTTACACCTCCGGGGGATGTAAATGTAATTTTTGCTTTAATGGGAAAGATGTAAATATAACGATGTATATTTGATTTTATTGTGTTAATTCGATTTTGTGTTTTTTTTTTTGTGTATGTTTGATTTGAAATTAATTTTGTGTGTGTTAGATTTATTTTATTTTTTTAAACAAATAAACCTTAAAATATTTAAATTCGGATAAGTTATGAAGAGTGGTGATTTTTGTGAACAAAGGTTGTGCTTATCTATATATATAAAGCAAAAGGCAGAGAATGGTGAAACATTCAAAATACCAGAAAATGCCCTTGGTTAATGCAAACATTAAGAATTGAAATTATTAATTAAATGAGGATAATATGGTAAATTCACACTTTTTCATATTTAAAAAAATTAAAATTAAAAGAAAAATCAGATAATGGCCTATTTTTATGGAACACAACTACCCATTATCTTTTTTAATTCAAAATTAAATTTTAATTTTTTATAAAAAAGTCTCTCGTAGGCGCGGAAGCGCGTGCGGGGAGGCTAGTCTATATATATAAAGCAAAAGGCAGAGAATGGTAAAACATTCAAAATACCAAAAAATGCCCTTGGTTAATGCAAACATTAAGAATTGAAATTATTAATTAAATGATTATAATTTGATAAATTCACACTTTTTCATATTAAAAAAAATTAAAATTAAAAGAAAAATCAAATAATTGATCATATTTTTATGGAACACAACTACCCATTATCTTTTTTAATTCTAAAATAAATTTAATTTTTTATAAAAGAAACCTCTCGCAGGTGCGGAAGCTCGTGCAGAGAGACTAATATTTAGAAAATTAGAAGAAAAAAAATTAGGCCTTCTTTCGCATTGATTTCAGACAATTAGATGATTTTGGGGTTTGTTTAGAAATTGTTTGGGCCTTTAGATTAATGATTTTGGGGTTTGTAAAAAATTGGAGCCGTAGGATGTTTTATTTGTTGTAGCACCAATTCAAATGCCATTAAATCAAGAGCCACAAGTGGGGCCCGAACTAAGTTATGTTGGGAGAAGTTGTATTTGCGAGTGTGGGGCGCGTAATTCCAGAAACTTTGCTACTCTTCTCTCTCCTCCTTTATCAGTCGTGGTGGGATTTGCTTTTCACCAAGGAGATGAACAGTAGCGCGTGGTTGAAGGAACAGAACAGTCAACCGAATCTGCATCATTTTCCCTAAAAATAGTAGGCAAAAGGTCACTTTTAGTCCCTGTAGTTTATCACTTTTACCACTTTGGTCCCCGTCGTTTCAATTTGGTCAATTTTGTCCCTGTAGTTTCAATTTGAAGCAATTCAAGGACAATTCTCAATTTCTGTCAAATTTTTTTAACTTCCGTTAGTTGTAGAGGGGTAATTCGGTCCACAAATTATTAAAATAAAAATAAAACATCTTTCTCCATTCCTCCTCCCAACCCTAACGCCCACCAACAGTCCCCACCCCAGCCAACCACCACCTCCCTGTAACCAACCACCAACCTAGCAACCTAGCCACCCAAGCCTGCCCCAACCCTTAACGATACATAAACAGGCCTCGATATAGCGAAATTGTACAACCACGATTTTGGGCCTTTTCACAAGAACCACCACCACAGCAACGTCTCTATTTACCAAAACTCTAAGCCTCTGTTAACATTCGCTGTTTCAAAATTCAAAAAAGCTTCAAATTTTCAAATATAAAAAAATAAAAAAATCACAAAGAACAAATGTCCCAAATCCAAAACCCTAATTAATCAAATTCACAGAGATGAGGTTTTGATGTGGCGATCGGTGTACAAACATTAACGTTGGGGACGATGACGACGCCGTCAACAAACCCCAAAGACCACGACATCAACGCCACCCGATCACCCAAAAACCATCGTCACCATCAAAGCCATGTGGCCACCGCCATCATCTTCGTCGTCGCGTTGTTGATCTCCACCGCGACTTGGCTCTCTCTCGTTTTCTTCGGCGCCCCTTAGCCCTTCCCTGCCCCTCAAACCTTCACTCAATCCCGCAATCGCAGCCTCTCACTCTCTTAACAACAATAGCAACGTCGTCTGGTTGGAAGAGAAGCTCCCCGAAAACAAAGTCGATCTTCCCTTGCCACCGATCATGATTTTCCGAGGACATATCACGATTTCGTTTGAGGTTGGGGCAAGCTTGGTTGGCTTGGGTGGTGGTTGGGTTACAAGAGGTGGTTGCTGGGGACTTTTGGTGGGTGTTGGTGTTGAGGATAAGGGAAAATAGAGGTTTTATTTTTATTTTTAAATTATTTTTCTTAATTTATATTTATGGACCGAATT
Organism: Prunus kanzakura; assembly: GCA_020521455.1. Taxonomy (NCBI): domain Eukaryota; kingdom Viridiplantae; phylum Streptophyta; class Magnoliopsida; order Rosales; family Rosaceae; genus Prunus; species Prunus kanzakura. Next base: position 2,884,670 of record BPUM01000794.1, on the reverse strand, counting down.
GCCCCTTTAGAAGTAATGGAAGTTAAAAAAATTTGACAGAAATTGATAATTGTCCTTGAATTGCTTCAAATTAAAACTACAGAGACAAAATTGACCAAATTGAAACGACAGGGACCAAAGTGGTAAAAGTAACAAACTACAAGGACCAAAAATGACTTTTTGCCAAAATAGTAATGCCGTCCAACCCTCAATAAAAAATTCACAAAAGATCCATAAAATCCAGATATTTGATCAAGTATTTATAAAGAAATCAGTGCCAGTTCACAGCAAATATAGTCGCTGTCTGTTGAAGGTGTCTCTTCCCTGTATGATCAACTGAGCATTAAAAATCCTATAAAATAAAGAGAACAGAGAAGTTCAATTCAAGGGGGCAATGTTAACTTATAGTGGCAGTGGGCTTAAACTCAGGAGGGCTGACTTGTGCACAGTAGCCTAAGCCCTTCACGTGACGGTATTTCGGTCACATCGGAAAATTACTTGTTTACTAGGTTCATGAAAGGTTTAACCACACAATGGACCCTGAAGTTTGGCATGATTGCCCCTAAGCAATGATTTCGTGGTCCATTCGTCAAATGCAAAAGAAGTACAATGTAAAATTGTGACTAGGTGAGTTGGTGAGTGATAGGAGATGGTTTGTATAAATTCCTCCTACATACAGAAGAATAATAAGTCATTGAAGGATTGTTCTCCTATATGCTAACATGGTAGTATCATAGCAAGTTTAGGGATTTAGAGATCATCTGTTACGATTGGTTTGGACAAAGAAGTTGACATTTACTCCCTCGATTTTGCTATCTCTTTCTGGGTCAAAAGTTTCAAGCGTAGAAGATTGAAAGTCAGCTGGCAACTTAGCATAGCAAATAAGGTGGTCAAAATAGCATTACAATAATTGTAACATTGAGAAGGGCTGGCTTCAAAGTCCAAAGTTCCAGTCACCTTCCCATTTCTGGAAAGGAACACAAATGAAAGTCCTTGCGTTAATCCTCTCTACCTCTCTACTCCATTTTTTAGTCTTACAATTGTCCAGAGCAGCTGATACAATCTCTGCAGCACAATCCATCACCAGCACTAATACCTTGGTTTCTTCCGGCCAAAGCTTTGAATTAGGACTCTTCTCCGCGGGCAATTCAGAGGCCTGGTATTTAGGAATATGGTATAAGAATTTTCCAACTATTGTTGTATGGGTTGCCAACAGAGAAAATCCAGCTGCAGATTCACATGGATTCTTCAAATTATCCAAAAATGGAAGTCTTGTCCTTTTAGACCAAATGAACAACACCATTTGGTCTACCATTTCTTCCCAAATAGTGGAAAATCCTGTTGCACAGCTTTTGGAGACTGGAAACCTTGTTGTCAGAGACAAGGATACAACAGATTCAGAAAACTATATATGGCAAAGCTTCAATTTCCCATCAGACACTCTATTACCAGACATGAAGGTTGGATGGGACTTCAGAACAGGCCTCAACAGATTCTTGACCTCTTGGAAAAATGATAGTGACCCATCTCTTGGAGAATATACATATGGGATTGATAATCTGATGTTGCCTCAGCTTGTTGTTGCCAAAGGATCAAAGAAATTGTTCCGTACCGGGCCTTGGAATGGTATTCGATTTACTGGTACTCCTGATGCTGGGAACGAACGAGTTGTGAAACCAATCTATGTGTATGATACAAATGAGTTGTATTATATGTATGAGTCTACTGATAGTTCTATTCTAACAAGAGTGAAGCTGTCTGAAACTGGTTTGGCCCAGCGGCTGGTGCTGAAGAAAGGAACCACGGAATGGGATGTTATGTATACTTTGCAGAATGACAGGTGTGACAATTACAGGGAGTGTGGAGCAAATGGAATTTGCAAAACTTCCAATTCTCCAAGTTGTGAGTGCCTGCAGGGGTTTGTTCCAAAATCGCAAAACGAATGGGATGTGCTTAACTGGGAAAGTGGGTGCATTAGACAGACACCACTGGATTGCCAGAAAGGAGCAGGGTTTTTGAAAGTTCGAAATGTGAAATTGCCAGATCTGTTGGAGTTTCAGGTGAACATGAAAATGAGTGTGGAGGAATGTGAGGCAGAGTGCTTGAGGAATTGTTCTTGTGTAGCTTATGCTAATACAGATATCCGTAATGGAGGAAGTGGCTGTCTCATGTGGTTTGGCGACCTAATTGATATGCGAGAGTTCGTTGAAGAAGATAGTGAGCAAGATATACACATTAGGATGCCACTTTCGGAACTTGGTAAGTCATTGTTTTTCTTTTATAATGTTTTTAGATCCTGATCCTGTTAATTGAAGCCCTTAATCATTAACATGCAGTACATTAGCATTAGCAGTTGCTGAAATGGCAATAATAAAAGTGTGAATACACCAAACTAAATAAATAGTAATTTGTGAGATTTACTTAAAGAAATCAAACACAAAAATTTGTGATTTAATTTCTCAACGTTATCTATTACATAACATAATCTTTAGGTGGTACCGGCAAGAAGGACAAAAGGGCTATACTTATCTCGGTCATATCAGCAGTTTCTGTGCTTACTCTTCTGGCTTTGTTATGCTGGTATATACTTCTGAAGAAGAGAGGAAGGAATGTATCCACATCCACAGGTAAGCTTGCATTTGCAGGAATCTAAACCTTTGTACCCTGGAGGAAATCTTATGTATTGACAAAGCCATTGTCATTGGATAATAATGTTTTTCCTTTGTTCTTTTTCTCTTTTTCATGTTACAGGCTCAAGATCAATTAAGGAGGACTGGGAGTTGCCACTGTTTGATTTTAAGACAATTGCAACCGCCACCAATAATTTCTCTCACACAAACAAACTAGGAGAGGGAGGTTTCGGTCCAGTTTACAAGGTAACAGAGCTATAGTTGACGTTAGTGTGCATGAACTTATGAGCTAACATATTTATACTTAATTTTCAGGCCAACCTAACCCGAGAAGAATTCATAGCTGTAAAGAGACTCTCAAAAGATTCTGGGCAAGGTATTGAAGAGTTTAAGAATGAAGTTACAATGATAGCCAACCTCCAACACTGGAATCTTGTTAAACTTTTGGGCTGCTGCATTGAGAGAGAAGAAAGGATGCTTATCTATGAGTACATGCCCAACAAAAGCTTGGACTGCTTTATTTTCGGTATAAGATTATGTCCTCCATGTTTCGTATTAATTACGTAACCTAAATGTTTATTTACTACTTTTCAGTGAAATTTATGCAATTAAACAGAGTCCTATTTAGCTCTGTTTATGTCACGAAGGAGGAAAACTGAACCAAATGAACTGATGTGATGGATAACTTGTGCAGATCAAAATAGAAAGGTATTGCTGAATTGGCAAAAGCGATTGAACATTATCATGGGAATTGCTCGAGGACTTCTCTACCTCCACCAAGACTCCAGATTAAGAATCATTCATAGAGACCTTAAGAGTAGCAACATCTTACTTGATGATGAGCTGAACCCCAAAATATCTGACTTTGGCATAGCAAGGATTTTTGGACGCAATCAAACCGAAGCAAAAACAAAACGAGTAATTGGGACATAGTGAGTTACACTAACCTAGACCATGAAAGGAATCCTCCTTTTTGTAACAGTAACTAAGTACTTAAGTTGTGTTTTTTTGCATGCAGTGGATATATGTCTCCTGAGTATGCAATTGATGGGAAGTTTTCAGAGAAATCCGATGTGTTCAGTTTTGGAGTGCTTTTGTTAGAGATAGTAAGTGGCAGAAAGAACAGAGGGTTTCATCATCCAGATAACCATCACAGTCTTCTGGGACATGTAGGTATTTATTGCTTATATGCGTGTTCTAATTTTGATCCTCTAGTTTTTCAATGTGTGTGATAAAGCCATATAATTTTGAATTGTTCCAGGCATGGTTACTGTGGAATGAAAATAAGGGTTTGGAGCTAATAGATCCTTGCTTGGGATTCTCATATGTTGAGTTTGAGGTGCTGAGGTGCATTCAGGTAGGTCTATTGTGTGTTCAAGCGCTTCCAAAAGACAGACCAGTAATGTCATCAGCGGTTGTCATGTTAAGCAATGAAGGAGTAATATTACCTCAACCAAAGGAGCCAGGATTCTTCACAGGAAGAAGTTCCCTGGACGATACCATAATCGACGAAGGTAGCAGTAACCAGACAGGAAGCAGTATTACCATTTCGACAGTGGAAGCTAGATAACTGACACATGGCAACTTGGACTCATATTTCGGATTTAACGCATTCTGAGATGGAAGCAGATGAATTTGCTTGCAAACAGACAGAAGGGCATAACCTCAATGGGAGGTTTATTCAGAAAAGTAAAAGGTAAATCTAGACTAAGTAGTAAGTACTGTTTACAGAGTAATGCACAAGCATCATAAACATGTAGTATTGCATTGTTAGAGAACGGCCGCCACGAGATTGAATTAATATGGGAGTGGCTATGGAATTGTATTCAATTGTTCCAAATAACTAAAGTACTGTATGTGAATTATATGTTCCTGCTGAATATTTTATGCAAATATGGTTCCTTTCCTTCCGAGAAGAATTGCTGAATTTAAGCAGGAGGTGCTGAATTCCATCAAACTCATTGGCTAAGAGCAAGTCCAGCAGCTAAGGCTGGACTCGGGCTGGAGGGGTTAGGGCCAAAAAATCGATTCCAGCAACAAAGGCTGGCCTGAGGGCGAGGTGGGGGCCACGAAGAAGGGCTGGCCCGAGGGCAGGTTCAGCCTGAGATCCAAAATGCGGGGGCTGACGTCATCAACCAAAAAAAAAAATCGGATTTTTAAAAAATAAATACTTTGTCATATTTTTCACTTCCCACACCAAAAATCTTTTTAAAAAATATTGTCCAAATTAATTGTTTTGGTAAACAAATATGTAAAAAAACAAAAAAATGAATAGTATTTGCCCTTTGCCATGGCAACTGCTAGAAACCAACATTGCTTTTTGCAAGGGCAACCACTATTCACCTGAATAGTGGCTGCCCTAGCCCCCTCTTGCCATGGCAAGATGCAACTGTTGGAAATGCTCTAAGGAGAGTTTCAGAGACCAACTTCAATCGGTGGAGAACAAAATGGGACCCTTGGCAGGGGTTTGAAAGATTATATCAGCAACTTGGAGTTAGGGGTTAATTAGTTGAAGGGTTAATGACCTAAATGGTCCCCAAACTATTGCCCCAGTATCATTTTGGTCCACCAACTAAAATTTTCAATTCAAACGTCCTTAAACTTTTCATAATGTGCCAATATAGTCCATCTGTCACAGATTCCGTGGCTTCTGATCATGCGATGGCCACGTGACTAAGTTTTTGAAGGGTATATACGACTTTTTGCGAAGCTAACACAAAACTCCCGGGTTATTGATTTCAATGGTCCTCCAACTATTGCTCCAATATTATTTTGGTCCCCCAACTATTGCTCCAGTATCATTTTGGTCCCCAAAACTCCCATTTTCTTCTTCTTCCTCCTCCCTCCCAACTGCCACTAAATTGTTGCAAGATTCACTGTTAGCAATTCAGCAAGTTTTAGTCTTTATGTTGGCCATGGATGATGGCATTCCAAGCTTCGCAAACATACACGAATCACATAAAATTCTTGGGCGGAAGCCGTAAAAGAATGTCGAACACAAGCTCCGGTGGAATGTATGGGGTGGTTGTTGAAAGCTTGGGTTTAGGGTTAAAATTTGGGGCCATTTCAATTTGTGCATAAATGGATTCAACACTCAACATACTCTCAGAGTCAACATAAAAATCTAATTTCTTAACAACTCTCCACCTATAACAAGAACCCTAACAATCAAATTCAATTTATTTTATTTATAAATAAAGAAGAAAAGAAATTAAGCACAATAACAATTTGGTACATTATGAAAAGTTTAAGGACGTTTGAATTGAAAATTTTAGTTGGTGGACCAAAATGATACTGGGGCAATAGTTTGGGGACCATTTAGGTCATTAATCCTTTTACAGGAGGATACTCACCTAAAAATACGGTTTTGTCCCTCGATTTCACGGAATAATAAACAGACTTTGACGGATGGACCATATTGGTACATTATGAAAAGTTTAAGGACGTTTGAATTGAAAATTTTAGTTGGTGGACCAAAATGATACTGGGGCAATAGTTTGGGGACCATTTAGGTCATTAACCCTTAGTTGAAACATAATACCAGCAACTTGGTTAGAGCATCCACGCAGGGAGGTGTAAATTTGGGAGTGTAAGTTACTTTTACATCCCCTTTACACCTCCGGGGGATGTAAATGTAATTTTTGCTGTAATGGGGAAGATGTAAATATAACGATGTATATTTGATTTTATTGTGTTAGTTCGATTTTGTGTTATATTTTTTGTGTGTGTTAACATTTTGAAATTAATTTTGTGTGTGTTAGAGTGCTATGCAGCTCTGTTTATGTGACAGGGGAGCAAAACTGAACCAAACGAACTCATGTGATGGCTAACTTGTGCAGATCAAAATAGAAAGGTGTTGCTGAATTGGCCAAAGCGACTGGACATTATCATGGGAATTGCTCGAGGACTTCTCTACCTCCACCAAGACTCCAGATTACGAATCATTCATAGAGAACTTAAGAGCAGCAACATCTTACTTGATGATGAGCTTAACCCTAAAATATCTGACTTTGGCATTGCAAGGATTTTCAGGCGCAATCAAGCTGAAGCAAAAACAAAACGAGTAATCGGGACATAGTGAGTTGTACAAACATTTCACCAATGCCTTCATGTTCAGTTATAATCTAGTACTTAAATTATGTTTTTTTACTTGCAGTGGATATATGTCTCCTGATTATGCAATTGATGGGAAGTTTTTGGTAAAATCCGATGTTTTTAGTTTCGGAGTGCTTTTGTTAGAGCTAGTAAGTGGCAGAAAGAACAGGGGATTTCATTATCCAGATCACTATCATAGTCTTCTGGGACATGTAGGTATTTTTTATTGGTGTTTGCTAACGTTAGACCATAGTTTTCCATGTGAATGACCAAAAGACACATAATTTCCAGGCATGGCTATTGTGGAACAAAACCAAGGAGTTGGAACTAATGGATGAATGCTTAGAGGACTCATATGTTGAGTTTGAGGTACAAAGATGCATTCAAGTGGGTCTATTATGTGTTCAAAAGATGCCAGAAGACAGACCAGCAATGTCATCGGTGGTCTTCATGTTGGGCAACGAGGGAGCAACATTGCCTCAACCAAAGGAGCCTGGTTTCTTCATAGAAAGAAGCTTCGCTGACGTTGATACCTTACTTGGTGAAGTTAGAAGCCACACTGGAACCACAATTACCATTACCGCGGTGGAAGCCAGATAAATTGATGTATTTGCAAAGTAACAGGCAAAGAAAGAGGTTGGCCTCAATACATGAGAGGTGAATTGAGAATTGTATCAAATTATTATTTCCAGAGTGATATGACACGCACAGTAGTTGCTCAAAGTGGTCCCTTAGAACAGAGGGCGTAATTGTGGCTTCGTTAAAACCTTTCATTAGGCCATCTTCAGTCATAGGCTAAGTGTAGTCCAGGGCTATAAATTTAGCCCTTTAAAATATTAATTTTTTAAATAATAGTGGAAGGCTAAATTTTTTCATCTCTAGCCATGTATGGCAATATTTTAGAGTCTTTCATATTTTATTATTTTGAGAAAAACTATAGTACAACACTCATACATTTCACAATTATATATTGTTTAATTTAATAAAACTACTATTTAGAGACAATATTCCATATATGATATTGATAACATTTAAAAAGGCTATTTTAAAAAATTATATCTTAACGGCTAGTTAACGTCATCGATGATGTTAGCACGCCTTTAATATTGGCTGTTGGATATGCATTTGTATGAGATGTTTCGTGCTCTTGCCCACACTTGATAATTTCTCTTCTTGAAAAGCACATGCAAAAGGCCCACACAAAAATTTGGCTTAGGCCAAAGCTGGGCTATAATTAGGCTGAAGTGCTACAGTGCCCCCTGAAAACATTGGTCAATTCCCACTAAACCCCCTTAAAGTTAAAGTGACCCACTTTGCCCTATTGACCGATGTTTTGTGTCTCACTTTGCCCCTCACCGTTAAGTCTGTTAAAAATGCTAACGTGACACTAATGGAACCCACTATTTTGCTAAACTAAGTGCCATGTGTGAAGAAAAAAAAATTAAAAATTAAAAATTGTCTTTTAAAAAACTTAATTTAACTATTAAAAATAAAAATAATACTTTAAAACCAAAAAAATCCCCAATTCCCCTCCTCCAACCCCATTATCCCTTATCGATGCAAATTAAATAAACAAAAAAAACAAGCTTAATCAATCCTACTTGGAAAAGGAACAAAACTCAGAGCTCTTTCTAGTATGAGAAAACGATATTGAAGGAATTGGAGGTTTAGAGCATCCACAATGGACTCCCTAAATCACCTCCTTAGAGAAATTTTTGGGAGGAATTATAAAAATGCAACTACAACCATGCTCCTAAAATAGGGAGTTCTCTAGAAGCTCCTAAATCTAAGGAGAGAGAAAGGACTACTAGTGACTCCCTATAATTTAATACTGCTTTATTTAATGAGTATTTCAAACCTTTATTTAATACTAACTATTTTTTATTTTATTTTTTAATAGAGATGGACCAATCAAAAAAGAGTTATAGCATTTATGACTCTCCAAATTAGGGAGTATGGTTGGAGTTGAAATTTTTTAGAGAGCTCCTAAAATAGTTTTCTTATATTTTTAGCTAAATTTTAGCTAAGAAATAGAAAGCATCATTATGTATGCTCTTACACGCCAAAATAAGTGGTTTGAAACCAAAATGCATAAATTTGCAATAAACCACAACCCAAAAACTGGGTCCACTTGTAACTTTGCAGAAAAATCCTTATTAACATAAATGCATTAAAGTTTAAGCTGAAAATTCACGACCTTCGTCGTTGAATTTGGGTCAGTGAGAGAAATAATAACAAAGCTGGGAGCAGAGCCAGTACTAACTTATCCATGTTAGAGCTCCTCCAGCCATGCACCAAAACCGGGCAAAAGGCCCCTCGGGCTAGCCCATTGCAGCTCCAGCGGAAGAAACGAAGCCCGGGCAAGTGGTGGGGCCTACGTACCTGGGCAAGCCCACGGGCAGATCTTGCCTGGGCTGAAGCCCGAAGGCGCTGACGTCATGCGTGACGTCACGCTGACGTCAGCCCTCGCCAATTCAAATTTTTTTTACCGTTGGCGCGTGAATTTCACGCGCCAACAGTAAAAAAATTTTCACTTCCGCTCGCTGACGTCAGCGTGACGTCAGCGCCTGCAGGTCCCAACGGGCAGAAGCCACGTGGCGATTCCCCAGCTCTCCGATCATTTTTTTTGCAGAAATCCGACGATCCTCATTTTTTCCGCCAAAAAAATTGCTAAAAAAATCGAAAAAAATTCAAATTTTTTTAAAAAAAATACCAAAAAATTATGTATTTTTTCCCTATAAATACCTATCAATTTAACTTACCTTCCACACCAAATCTTCATACCAACTCTTCTCCTTGCAATATTTTTTCCATTCCACTCACATTTTTCTACAAGTTTCCATTTGTATCAAAAAAACAAATGGCCTCTTCTGTCGAAGCCCGAGGCTCTTGGAGTACTGTTGAAGATGTTGTGTTGTGTGAGTGTTGGGTGAAAGTTAGTCATTGCCCTATATCCGGCAATGAGATGAAGTTTTCTCAAATGTGGAAAAAAATTCATGAAGAATTTGTTGAAAGATTCGGTTCGGGGCGCACGGAAATGGCCTTAGCCTCCAGGTGGAAAATTTTGAATAAAGAGTTAGGCAAATGGAGGGATGCCTTGGCAAAAGCTAGGGAGAACCATAGAAGCGGTCAAAATCTTACCGATGAGGTAAAATATTTATAATTCTCGTTTTATTTAATTTAATGTATCATTTTTTTTTCTTGCATATTATAATTTTTTTTTCTTGCATTTCTAATTTATTTATATTTTGTTGCATAATAATTTTTTTGCTTGCATTTGTAAATGCTTTATATTTTCTTACATATTTATTGTTTTGTTGTATAATCATTTTATTTATTGCATTTATAAAATGTTTATAATTTGTTGCATAATCAATTATTTTCTTGCATTTCCAAATTATTTATATTTTCTTCTATATTCATTTTTTTCGTTGCATTTGCAACTATTTATTTTTAATAGATCGTACAAGCACAAATGTGGTTCGGAGCGACGGGGCAAGGCAAAAAAACTTTCCATAGTCACGAATGTTGGGAAATTGTGAAGAATTGTTCGAGATTCAAAATCATTTGCACTACTCCGCCGGTTATGTTGAATGAGACGCCGCTTCACGATTCGTCGACAACCGATTCGCCATTGGACTCCCCAATGGATCAAGACTCACCACTCCCACGTGCGCCAAGACCTATTGGGAGAAAGGCGGCAAAGGCAAAGAGAGGGAGCACTTCAAACAATGAATGTGCACAATTTTTGGAGCAAATGGCTAAGAATAGTGCACTGAGACTTGAGAGAGAGTTGAAACGAGAAGAAATGGACAAGGCACGACAAGAAGCATTTTCAATTCAAAGGGCGAAAGCAGAAGAACAAGACATGGAGGATAGAGAGATGAAAATCATGTCCATGGATACCACCCATATGTCTCCTGACACAAAGTCATACTGGAAAATAAAACGAAGGGATGTGATGAGAAGAAAACTTTTCCAAGACGACGGACCTAGCAATACGGATTGGTTAAATGATGAAAACCATTAGGTTGTATTGAAACACCTTTGCCATATGTTGTATTGTTGTATTGTTGGATTATCCTTTAATTTGTTGTATTGTTGTATTATCCTTTAATTTGTTGTATTGTTGTATTATCCTTTAATTTGTTGTATTGTTGTATTATCCTTTAATTTGTTGTATTGTTTCCTTTTTATTCAATAAACAAAGCATTAAATAATATGACTATTTATTAAAAACCTTTGAGCATCAACACAAAGATTAATTAAAAACACACCTTAATTTATTGCAAACAACACACAAAACAAACCATACATAAGAGCATAATAATTAAAACAAGCATAATTCCAAAAAACACCACACACAAAATAAAGCATAATTAAAAACAAAGCATAATTCCAAACAAAGCACTAATCTTGTCTTCATCCATTGTGATTGCCTTTCATCTCCCACAAGTGCTCGATCAAGTCAATATGACGCCTCTCATGAACATACGAAGATTGCATTGCTTGGTAACGATCAATCATGGGGTTGTTGAATCGACCATCTCGAACTAACGGTTCGTGCTCCAATGGATGTCCATTTGGTCCCATTGGCCTTTCATAAATTCTTGTCAAGGCCGTGTTCATGGGATCCGGTTCGTGCTCCTCTGGACCTTCATAATCATACTCATCCTCCACAATCATGTTATGGAGGATGATGCAAGTCATCATAATGCTTCGCAGCACCTCTTCATCATACATCCGAGCAGCGCCCCTAATAATAGCCCAACGAGCTTGCAAGATACCGAAACACCTTTCCACGTCTTTCCTGTAACCTTCTTGAAAGGCAGCAAAGCTTTTTTCCTTCTGGGATTGAGGATTCGGAATTGTTTTCACGAATGTCGTCCACCTAGGATAAATTCCGTCGGCAAGGTAGTACGCACCAGAGTATACAGTGTTGTTGATTTGGTACGTGATCTGGGGAGAATGACCTTGCAATACATCATTAAACACTGGAGATTGACCAAGCACATTGAGGTCATTTTGAGATCCGGCCACTCCGAAGAAGGCATGCCAAACCCAAGTGTCGAATGAAGCTACGGCCTCCAGAATTATACTTTTTTGGCCCTTTCGATTCCCATAATCTCCTTGCCAAGCTGTTGGGCAATTCTTCCACTGCCAATGCATGCAATCGATGCTTCCAATCATTCCTGGGAAACCTCGAGTCTCAGCTTTTTGTAGAAGCCTTTGGAGGTCCCTTGGAGAAGGTCTGCGAAGGTACTCCCTTGTGTAGAGATTTTCTACTGCATCACAAAATCTCACCAAGCACTCTAGGATAGTTGATTTTCCCATCCTTGCAATCTCATCCACCTGCTCTGCAGATGCCCCATAAGCAAGCATCCGCAAAGCAGCTGTAAGTTTTTGCTCCGGGAGAAGACCCAAAACTCCACAAGCATCATTCTTTTGAATGAAGTATGTGTCGTAATTACAAATATCATGCATGATTTTTTGGAACAAATGTGGCTGCATTCTATATCTCTCTCGAAACTTAGAAACAGGATATAAGGAATTTGGGATAAAGTAATCTTCCATGAGATTCTTACCCCGAGATTGCCTGCGTCTATCCACATTATGGGCACGACGACGGTGGTGTTGCCTTGATTCATTAAGCATAGCAAAGGCTACAAGCATTTCGTCCTCTTCTTCATTGGCCTCCTGATCTTCCTCAGCACGTCTCCGCCGGATTTCTTCCTCTTCTCTCTCTTGCCTCTCCAACAACCTCCTCAAGTTTGACATTGAGAGTAAAATATGTATTGTAAAATCTGAGAATTGAAGGAAAAGAGAAGATGTGGTGTGAGATGTATGAGTTGATGATGTAGTTATATAGAAGGATTGAGAAGATAGAGATGACACGTGGCGCAATTTTATAGGATGAAAATCTTATCTGAAATATGACATTATGATTTTTTTAAAAAAATTTGAAAACCTTATCTGACATGGGACACGTGGCGCAATTTTAGAGGGTGAAAATCTATCTGAAATATGAGATTATAATTTTTTAAATAAATCTGAAAATCTTATCTGACATGGGACACATGGCGTAATTTTATAGGGTCAAAATCTCATCTGAAATATGAGATTATAATCTTTTTAAAAAAAATCTTAAAATCTTATCTGACATGGACACGTGGCAACCAAATATATTATCCGAAAATTTTATCTGAAAATGTTATCTAAAATTTGAGGTGATAATTTTATAATAAATAGTGACACGTGGCAACCGAAAATATTATCTGACAAAATTAATTAATGGTTTAAAGTATAAAAAAATTGAAAATAAAGTACAATGAATAGTATTTGCCCTTGCCCTAGCCTTCAATGGGTGGAACCAACTAAGGCAAGGCTGACACTATTCACGTGAATAGTGGCAGCCCTTGCCTTGCCTTAGCCTTGCCTTTGCCTTCATGGGTGGACTTGCTCTTACAGATAACGAAGGCAAGCGAAGTGGTGCCGATGAGTTTGTATCTGCGAGGTATGTTCTTCCACGGAGGCCAATCCCAATCAAAACCCACTTCCCCAGACCCGCTTTCCAGACCCTAATCACCCTCAGTATCCCCATCCAATTACATCCTGACAGCTGGCGATCACTTTCACACTTAATAATTTTTCTTTTTCACCTCTGTTCCATCCGGTGCGTTCCCCAACTCAAACCCTCCGCTCGCTTCTCTTCCCACCACCGACTCTCTCTCTCATCTATCCCTCTCTTCTCCTGCAAGTTGCAGGCTGCAACTCAAATCCCCTCTCTTTCTCTCTCATCTCTACCCCTCTCTCTTTCTAATCTTACTGGCTCTCTTTCTTTCTTTTCTCTCCCTCTCTTTCTCTCTTTCTTCGCGTCGGCGATATTGGAGGTTGATCTCCAAATATGATGTCAGCCAGCTCGAATATGCAGGCTGGCAAAGTTGCCGCCTCCATTGTTGTTGGCGTAACTCATGAGGAGAGAGAGGAAGAGGCGAGAGTGAGAGAGAAAAGATGCTGACAACGATGGAGGAGGGGAGGGGGGCACAGAGGATGGATGATGGCGGTGGCGACGTTAAGGTGGAGGGCAGCACGGGTCTGAAAGAGAAATGTTTTTTTTTTCGTTAAGAAAGAGAAATGGGAAGAGAGGGATAAGATGAGAGAGAGTCGGCGGTGGGAAGAGAAGGAAGAGAGAGGAGGGTTTGAGTCGAGGGTGGTTGTGGTTGTGGTTGTGGTGATGGCGACTGGGAAGGGATTTAATGGGGATGGAGGAGGGGAATTGGGGATTTTTTGGTTTTAAAGTTTTATATTTATTTTTAATAGTTAAATTAAGTTTTTAAAAAAATAATTTTTAATTTTTTTTCTTCACTTAGTTTAGCAAAATAGTGGGTCTCATTAATGTCACGTCAGCATTTTTAACGGAATTTTAACAGATTTGACTGTGAGGGAAAAAGAGAGACACAAAACATTGATTAAAGAAAACCAAATAAATCACTTTAACTTTAAAAGAGCTCAGTGAGAACTGACCAATGTTTCAAGCCACTATACCACTTAAGCAATATAATTATTACCACAAAAACGTTGACGAAGAATTCTTTAAAGTGGCATAACAATCAAAAAGCCCAACAACCATTATGATAATTTTACTAGTCAGATGGCGGCTGCAAAGTCCAAACATAAAGGTCCAAAAAAACCATTCTGGACAGAGAGAACAGAGATGAAGGGCCTTGCTTTCATCTTCTTTACCTCTCTGCTTCAGTTCTTAGTCTTACAGTTGGCCACAGCAGCTGATACGATATCCCCATCAAAACCCATCAGAGGCTCTGATACCTTGGTTTCATCTGGGCAGAGCTTTGAATTAGGGCTTTTCCCTGCTGGTAATTCTTCATGGTATTTGGGAATATGGTACAAGAATTTTCCAGATGTTGTTGTCTGGGTAGCCAACAGAGAAAACCCACTAGCAGATTCATATGGATCCTTGACACTGTCAAAAAATGGAATTCTGGTCCTTTTAGATCAAATGAACAACTCTGTTTGGTCTTCCACTTCTTCCCAAGTAGCAGAAGATCCAGTTGCAGAGCTTTTGGAGACTGGAAACCTGGTTGTCAGAGAAAAGGCTGCCACAGCTTCCGAAATCTACATATGGGAAAGTTTCGATTTCCCATCAGACACTCTGCTGCAAGACATGAAGTTGGGGTGGAACTTCAGGACAGGCCACAACAGATTCTTGACTTCTTGGAAAAATGTTAGTGATCCATCTCCTGGACAATATACTTACGGGATGGATAATGTTCCGTTGCCTCAGCTTGTTATTGCCAAAGGATCAAAGAAACAGTTTCGTACAGGACCATGGAACGGTCTTCGATTTACAGGTACTCCTGGTTCATCAGTTTCCTACGAAGTTGTGCACCCAATTTTTGTGTATAATACTACTGATCTATACTATTCATATGAGGCTGTTGATAAATCTATTGTCACAAGATTGAAGCTGAGTGAATCGGGTATCCAGCGGCTAGTGGTCAACAAAGGAAGCACTACATGGGCTGTTATGTATACTTTGCAGAATAATCAGTGTGATAATTATGGAGTGTGTGGAGCAAATAGCATTTGTAAAATTAACAAATCACCTGTTTGTGAGTGCTTGCATGGGTTTGTCCCGGAATCATGGAACGAATGGGGGGTGCTTAATTGGACAAGTGGGTGCAGGAGGGGAACACCACTGAATTGCCAGAAGGGAGAAGGCTTTCTGAGAATTCGAAATGTGAAACTGCCTGACCAGTTGGATTTTAGGGTGATCCCGAGCACTAGCATCGATGAATGCAAGGCAGAGTGCTTGAAGAGTTGTTCTTGTGTAGCTTATGCTAAATCGGATACCAGTAACGGAGGTAGTGGCTGTCTGATGTGGTCTGGCGCCTTAATTGATATGCGAGAGTTCGATGAAGATGATAGTGAGCAAGATATATACATTCGGATGCCATTTTCAGAACTAGGTAAGACTGCTGAGTGAGTATTTTGCTTTAGTAAAGTTAGCCCCTGATCTTGTGAAGCCATGCGCTTAATCCTAAAGATTCTGTACATAAGGGCTTAGGAATAACAGTTGCATAGACTTATTGCTTTAAAATTGTATGTTGCAAGGCTCAAAATTTGGGAACTTTGTTTATGCTTTAATTGAGGTAGGCCTAAATGCATGAACAACTTCTGAATTGGCAATACACCATACCAGAAGAAAATACTCTGTACAGTGTGGTTCACCTTGTTAATGTTATCTTGTATATGATCTTCAGGTAAGAGCAGTCGGAAGGGTAAAAGGGTAGTACTCATCTCAGTTCTGTCCGCAGTTTCTTTGCTTATTTTTTTGGGTTTTTCTTGCTGGTATATAATTCTGAAGAAGAGACGAAAGAAAAGAGGTAAGCATGCATATGCACCTTGCTAATATATTTGTGGAAACCTGTATATATGCTTGAGGAAATCTTATGCATTGACGAAGACACTGTCTTTGAAATATATATCTATGTTTGCTTTTGCATTCTGAATTAAGTTTGCAAGAAGAATTAATATAAAATCAAATTAAGATAATTACATTGCATTAATATCATTGTCTTTGCCCATATTTCCCTTTCCTCGTTTTTTTTTTTCAATTTACAGCATCAAGAGACAGTAAGGAGGACTTGGAGTTGCCAATGTTTGATTTTGATACAATTGCAACCGCCACCAATAACTTCTCTCACGCAAACAAACTAGGAGAGGGAGGTTTCGGTCCAGTTTACAAGGTAACAGAGCTATAGTTGACGCCGTTATGTATGAACATATGAGCTAACACATTTATACTAAAATTTCAGGCCAAGCTATCCCCAGAAGAATTCATAGCAGTAAAGAGACTCTCAAAAGATTCTGGGCAAGGTATTGAAGAGTTTAAGAATGAAGTTACAATGATAGCAAAACTTCAACACTGGAATCTTGTTAAACTTTTGGGCTGTTGCATCCAAGGAGAAGAAAGGATGCTTATCTATGAGTACATGCCCAACAAAAGCTTAGACTGCTTTATCTTCGGTCTGATTTTTATCCTTCATCTTAATTTCTACTTTCTAGTGCAATGTATACTATAAAACAGCATCTTGTGCAGCTCTGTTTATGTTACAGAGGAGGAAATCTGAACCAAAATTGTTTCAAGTGCAGATCAAAGTAGAAAGGTATTGCTTGATTGGCGAAAGCGATTTGACATCATCATGGGAATTGCACGAGGACTTCTCTACCTCCATGAAGACTCCAGATTAAGAATCATTCACAGGGACCTGAAGAGCAGCAACATCTTACTTGATGATGAGCTGAACCCCAAAATATCTGACTTTGGCATAGCAAGGATTTTTGGACGCAATCAAACTGAAGCAAAAACAAAACGAGTCATTGGGACATAGTGAGTTCTAGCAGCATTTATTATGAATGTCTTCATTTCCAATTATGAACAAGTACTTAAGTTTGGTTGTTTTCGTGTAGCGGATATATGTCTCCTGAGTATGCAATTGATGGGAAGTTTTCAATGAAATCCGATGTCTTCAGTTTTGGAGTGCTTTTGTTAGAGATAGTAAGCGGCAGAAAGAATAGAGGGTTTCATCATCCAGATCACCATCACACTCTTCTGGGACATGTACGTGTTGCATTATATATGGTTATATGTGCCTACTAATATTGTGCCTCTAGTTTTCCATGTGTTTGACTAAAGGCATATAACTTTGCACTTGTTCCAGGCATGGCTACTGTGGAACAAAAACAGAGGTTTGGAGCTAATGGATTCATGTTTAGATAACTCATATGTGAAGTTTGATGTGCTAAGATGCATTCAAATTGGTCTATTATGCGTTCAAAAGCTATCCTTGGACAGACCAGCAATGTCATCCGTGGTATTCATGTTAGGCAACGAGGGAGCAATATTGCCTCAGCCAAAGGAGCCTGGTTTCTTCACAGAAAGAAGTTCCACGGGTAACGATAACCTAATCAGCAACGGAAGAAGCCACACCGGAGAAACGATTACTATTTCGACGGTGGTAGCTAGATAGTTTACACATACATTTTGACATGGCTATTTGTCTGTCAAACTTATTGGTTGAGGAGAGTTTCAATTTGGTCGACCAAGTCTGACAAAGCCTTGTATACAATTATGAAAGAGATGTATATGTCAACGAAAATATATTATAAGTCAGGAAAATATTTTAGAAACACGATCTGCCACCAAAGTCGCTGGACCACATTCTAGAAATATGTTTTTGGTCAAAGCACGCATTCTTGAAATTTTCCTTTACTTTCTTCGGCATACGATTATGGTTCTTAAAGAATTGATTAAAAGTGGATTAGCATTAGGCATACTTTAAGGTCTCAACATCATTATCATCATAATAGCTTTCACACAAATGCTATTCAAAGTCGCCCCAAAGCGACTCTTATTTGAGAGTCGCCGTTTTATGGAGTTCCACGTGGAAGTCTGGTACTTTTAGACCAAATGAATGGCACTATTTGGTCTTCCACCTCTTCCCAAGTAGCAGAAGATCCTGTTTTGCAGCTTTTGGAGACTGGAAATCTTGTTGTTAGAGACATGACAGAAACAGCTTCAGAAAGCTACATATGGCAAGTATTAACTTCCCAGCAGATACTCTGTTACATGAAGTTGAGGTGGAACTTCAGAACGGGCACCAACCAATTCTTGACTTCTTGGAAAAATGCTAGCGATCCATAACTTGGAGATTATATCTATAGGATTGATAATCATTTGTTGCCTCAGCTTGTTCTTGCCAAAGGAACAAAGAAAAAGTTCCGAAGTGGACCTTTGAATGGTCTTCGATTTTCTGGCATTTCTATTTCAGACTACAGTTTCAACACCAATCTTTGTGTATAACACCACCAATGAAGTATATTATATGTATGAGGTTAGTGACAAGTCTGTTATATTAGAAGATTAATGCTTACTGAATCGGGTTAGATCCAGCGGCTAGTGCTGAATGAAGGGAGCACTGAATGGGCTCTCATGTATACTTTGCAGAATAATGATCGGTGTAATGAGTATGGCATTGTGGTGCAAATGGCAGTTGCAAAATTGACAGGTCACCTATTTGTGAATGCTTTCCGGGTTTTGTTCCAAATTCATCGAAAGAATAGGAAGTGCTTAATACCTCAAGTGGGTGCAAGAGTACCACTGCCTGTTTTCTTCGTTCTTGCTGTATTGACCTTAGAGCACCTCCACCCAAAGGGCAAGGGCAAGGCAAAGGCCAGGCAAGGTATTCACATGAATAGTGGCAGCTTTGCTTTTTTTGGGTCCACCCCAAAAGGCAAGTGCAAGGGCAATTACTATTCACTTTAATTTATTTTCTATTTTTTATATTTAAATCATTAATTTTAATAAGCTTTTCGGATAAGATTTTCGATTGCCACGTGTCACTATTTATTATAAAATTCTCACCTAAAATTTCAGATAACATTTTCAAATTAAA
The DNA here is from genome assembly GCA_020521455.1 of Prunus kanzakura. Lineage (NCBI taxonomy): Eukaryota > Viridiplantae > Streptophyta > Magnoliopsida > Rosales > Rosaceae > Prunus > Prunus kanzakura. The sequence continues at coordinate 2,865,490 of BPUM01000794.1, read as the reverse complement.
TTTTCGAATTAAATTTTTAGATAAGATTTTCAGTTGCCACGTGTCCATATTTATTATAAAATTCACATCTCACTCATCATACAATTGAAATACTCCCATTCCTCATAGTCCGACACAATCGAGTACAAAGATGACTCAATCATTGGCGGAAGGCGGTTCTACCGAATCACGACGTGGGGGAGCATTTTCCTTCAGAGGACATAATAGTGCCATTATTTCTGACACAGAACGCACCACTAGAATCGACTGCGGGCATTGTTCACTTGAGGAGCCATGTGTAATGGTTTTCCTCTTTTTTGTTTTGCCTTGAATAATCTATTAAAAAAATGAAATTGGAAATGCAGGAAATGTATTTTTTTTTTAAAGACATTAAATTGAATAAAACGACAATGATCTAATTTAGTTGCAACTTCTTATTACAAAGCTTACTTACTATGCATTTGTCTTGATTTGGAAATGGTTGATGCCATCATTGTCATATTATATTTTGCAATACCATTTAAGCTTTAGTTCAGTGAAATTTTATACAGGTTCTGCATTGTAGTTTTGCACAAACTACATTGCAGTTTTGGTAATTACAATTGGATTTTTACTTTTTCCTTGGCCTTCAACCTCACCAATTTAAAGAGTGGAGGCTACCCAGATGAGAAATTGGGGTGGGCAAGAGAAGATGAAAATTGCATTTCAGAGACTGCATTGCGGAAAATATTGCATTGCAGAAAACGGAAACTGCATTGTAGAAAACGAAACCTGCAATGCAGAAAACAAAAACATGATTAACCTATTTTACATTTTAGGTGGTCTTCAGTCTGATTTCCCCCTCTCCCAACATGTCTTGAATAAAATAAAAATATTGTTTTGTTTTGTTTAACTCTAGCGTTGAGCATTTTGCCGAGACCTCAACATTGCAGTTTCCATTTTTGTATTGCAGTTTCTGTTTATGCATTGCAGTTTCCGATTTTTCATTGCAGTTTCCGTTTCTGCATCATAGTTTCCATTTTAGTACTTTCATCTTCGTTCCTCCATTTTGCTTCTATAAAATTAATTTTTGTTTTTGTTGTTATTTTCTTTTTTGTTTTTTTTTTTACATAATTGATATCTACTAGGGGTGGGCATTTGAACCGGAAAACCGGAAGACCGGACCGAACCGAATAGAAAAAACCGGAAAAGAAACCGGTTGACTAAAAAAGTCAACAAATTGACACCGAACCGGACCGGACCGGTTTGAACCGGTTTCGGTTCCGGTTTTACATACTACAGAACCGGACCGGACCGAACCGGACTGGTTATATTAATTATTTATTTATTTATTTTAAAATATCTTATATTTAAGCCCAATTCGACTTAACCCAAATAAAAAGCCCAACTTTAAACTTCATGTACATTTTATTTTCAAAGCCCATTCCAATCCCACTTAAACTCTCTCTATTTTTTTCCCTTTCTTTTCTCTTCCCAAAGCTTTCTCTCTCTTCCCAAAGCTTTCTTTCTCTTCCCAAAGCGCCGCACTCTTCCTTCCCACTTCCCCTTTTCTTTTCTTTCCTCTATTCTTTCTTCCCTCTCTTACTTTTCCTCTTCTTTTTGTCTTCTTTTTCTTTTTGTCATTCTCTGATCTCTCTCTCCCCCTTCCCCTTTTCTTCATTCCTCCTTCTGTCTTTTTCTTCCCGTTTCTTTTTCTTTTCCTCCTCTCCCTTTTCTTTTTTTATTTCTTCTCTTCTTCTCTGCGACTTCTCTCTCTCTCTCTCCCCCTCTTTTCCTTTTCTTTCCTTTCTTCCGTTCCCTTTTCTTCTCTTCTTTTTTCTTCTTCTTCTCTGCGACTTCACTCTCTCTCTACCCTTTTTTTTTCTTCTCTGCAACTTCACTCTCTCACTCTCTCTGTGTGTGATCTGATGAAGAGGATGAAAGGAGTTCTTGTTATGAAGCCTTCTTCATATGCTGGTAACGAAGATCCTAGGACTAGATTCAAGCATCAAAGTCTCATGCAAGGAGAAATCTGGTGTTGTATTCTTTTTTTTCTTTTTTTTTTTGTGGTTTCATTAGATCTGGTGTTGTATTCATTTTTTTTTTGTGAGTTTCATTAGATCTGTTGTGTTTATGATTTCTGGTATAGCTGGTATTAGATTGTTTAGGGTTATTTTTATGTCGGCCATCTGAGAATATGAAAGGAAAAATCGAATATTTTTTAGCAGAAAAGTAAGAATTGTTTAACCAAATTTATGTTTTTTTTTCCTTATTGTCTACTGTGTATGTGACTAGCTAGAGAACCGGTTCAAACCAGAAAACCGAAAAACCGGACCGGAAATTACCAGTTCGGCTTGATCCGGTTTCTCTTCTGTTTTTTTCAAAAACCGGACCGGACCGGACCGGATGAACAGTACCGGTTCCGATTTCGGTGTGAGCTGCGAACCGGACCGAACCGGACCGCGCCCAGCCTAAACTGCATTGCGGAAAATATTGCATTGCAGAAAACGGAAACTGCATTGTAGAAAACGAAACCTGCAATGCAGAAAACAAAAACATGATTAACCTATTTTACATTTTAGGTGGTCTTCAGTCTGATTTCCCCCTCTCCCAACATGTCTTGAATAAAATAAAAATATTGTTTTGTTTTGTTTAACTCTAGCGTTGAGCATTTTGCCGAGACCTCAACATTGCAGTTTCCATTTTTGTATTGCAGTTTCTGTTTATGCATTGCAGTTTCCGATTTTTCATTGCAGTTTCCGTTTCTGCATCATAGTTTCCATTTTAGTACTTTCATCTTCGTTCCTCCATTTTGCTTCTATAAAATTAATTTTTGTTTTTGTTGTTATTTTCTTTTTTGTTTTTTTTTTTACATAATTGATATCTACATTGTATTTTGGTTGTAGTTTCTGCTTTTATTTTCCGTTTTTGTGTGAATATGTGGTGAAATGATTTTTTTTTTTAAACCTTTGATTGTTCATATAAATATTGTATAACTGAATAAATATTACAAAATCAAGTTTGGTGTAGTGGTTTGTGAGTGAGCCCTCCTCATATGAGGGTCAAGGTTCGAGTCCCTTCAATGACATAAAATCTTTATTTTAAAAGGTGAATAAAGGGCAACAGAGTTGGTCCCCTGCAAATGATGGTAGGCCGGCGATGGGCAATGGCAGCAGGTGGCCAGCGGTGGCAAGTGCCCGGCGGTGGCGGGTGGCTGGCTGGCGATGGCGGTTGTCTGGATGTGGACATGTGGCACAGTATGCTTGCCTTAGAAGGAGTGGCATTGTGTGTAATTTTGATATTTTTTAATGATATTTTTTTAAAATTAGGTACTACATTTTGGTCTTTGGCCTTATGCTAATTAGATGAAATTGTATTACTATCTTCCAAATTAGTAAACTATATTGTGTTTTAAAATTAAAGCTACCTTTTTTTTTTAGGGTAATGCTAGAGAGACCATCTATTTATACCACATTTGTGTACCATCTGATGTGGCTGTTGAGTTGGCTATGCCACATCATTAAATGAGTTTTAACAGTATTAATTTTGTTTGGGCCTAATAAATCACGGCCATGAATTGGCCGGGGGAACTTCTCTTCTCGGCCTCAAACTGAAACGCAGCGTTTTGTCAGGGTGTTTGGCTTTCCAGAGAAACAAGAAAAATCACTAAGGCATGGTTATCTCGGCCAAGGTTATAGGCCGAGGCCGAGATCGAACAAGGTCACGACCAAAGGCATTAAAGTCAGATCATCACGTGACAGCAGGGTCCCACGCTCCATTTAATGAAGCAAGGTCTCTGTTTATTACAGCAAACCCACTGACCAAGAATAAGCATTTAATGCGCGAGGGAAGGTGGGAAGTGATTGGAGTCAGGATTTGGTGACAGGGATCAGAGCGATTAGACGCCAATATTCTCACAAAGCTCTTTGCAGTTTGAGAGATTAGGTAATTGGCTATCAGAGCAATAAATGCGTCTCCACAGCCAGAAGCGTAGAACCCACGATCAGGGCGGCGGCCGAGATTCACCGGGATTCATGGGGTCACACCACCATACTTCACGATCCCAAATGTCGATTAGACTGCCCACTTGGCATGATCAGACTCCACTATGCAGGATTTCAGCCTCGATTACCCCTCCAGGAGCTCTGCCTATAAATACAAGACTCAGGACTACTTTCAAAGGGTTCAAACACCAAACAAAAGCCTCCCACGGAGCAACTTATATTTTCCTGTAATGCACTTTCAATATCTTTACTTGCTTTTCTAGGAGTAGTGTTAGTTTGTAAGGAAAATCCATTCATCAATATATCAAACGACCCTTGATTCTCAAGGCGCCGGAGCACCACCCTTGTTATTCGCTCACTCACCCCATATATCATACGACCGCCGCTCATTGAGTAGCGCGCCGGAGCACCGCCCTAAAACCCACCAAACACCACCACTCAACGGCCTTGTAGTTCAGGCCGTGAACCTTACAGCCGAGACTAGTTCCTCTCTCGGCTACAATCGTTTGATTAGAAGACGAGTTCAGACAGGCGCACTATCTAAACACTTTCACCCGCTTCAAACACCTCGACGCACGGTAGACCGTGCTGGCACGCCCGCGCACAAACGCACCCCGTCCAAAAGCAGGAAACCGTGTGTTAACGCACATCCCCTCGGCCCGGAACTCCAGGCCGTGAGATTTGCGCGGCAGACAAATTTTTAATTACTTTTTTCACCCATACAGAAACCTAAGAGCCGTTTAGTTTTTCACATCATTGCTTAGATCTCCTCCCTTACCCTTACCTCTTATCCTACCTCCTGCCAATCTTCTAGCAACAAGAAATCTTACCGGATGTCTCCCTGACGCCGACGATTGCTCCCCTTCTCCCAGTTTTTCATGCTTTTAGTTTTATTTTAAACGTTTTTTTTTTCCTTTTCTTCTCAAGGGAATGAAAATAGATTTGGCAATTAGTTGTCCAACGTTGGTGGTTCAATTGGGTAGATATATATTGGGTTCGATTTAGTGGCAGTGTTGTTAATCTGGTTCTATGGAGCAGTGGTGATTTTGATTAGGTGATGGTGGTTCAAGCTCTGCGTGTGGTTGAGATTCCAAGCGACCGTGTTTGACGGTCTGTGCTGGCAATGTTTGACAGTGGTGGTGTTTAACGGTGTTGGTCGTGGTTAGGTGGTGGTTGTGGTTTGAATGGGTTTAATTGTCTGTGTTGGTGGTGATGATTTGACTGGTGGAGGTTATGTTTGAAGATGTTGAATATGTATTTTCATAATTATAACTGGACTTAAATTTTTTTTTTTTAGAAATAAAATTTCAAAGATTGGGACATGGCAGGTGGTTTGTGCAATGATGGAGTGCACTTATAGGTAGGCAAAGTAACAAAAAATAGTGGTTTATTTTTTTGTCTCTGGCAAATTGGAAAACTCTGGTTTATTGTGACAAATTAGGGAGAAGATAAGGGAGGAGTTAGGAGAAGAACCAGTTGAAGATACGGGAATAAAAACTTCTCACGTGCTTGGGTTTCTATAAAATGAAGGCCGAAAAAAATAATTAAATATTAAAATATTAAAAACTACTTTAATGATGTGACATAGCCAACTCAACAGCCACATCAGATGGTACACAAATATGGTACAAATAGATGGTCTCCCTAGCATTACCCTTTTTTTTTAATTATTATTGAAGGTGTTGTGGTGTACTTTTTTTTTATACCCAATTTTTCTCCATTGGAAGTTTTTTAAAGCAAGATTCTGATTTTCAGCTGTAATTCATCTTGATGAAAGTTCAATGAAGCACTTTCTTTTGATTATAATATATATATATATATATATATATATCTTCCCATTATAAACACTAGCCTCTCCACATGCGCTTCCACGCTTGCGAGAGGCTTTTTTTAAATAAATTTTAAATTTATTTTAGAATTAAAAAAGATAATGGATAGTTGTGTTCCATAAAAATAGGATCTATTATTTGATTTTTCTTTTAATTTTAATTTTTTTAACTATGAAAAAAAAAAAGAATTTACCATATTATCCTCATTTAATTAATAATTTCAATTCTTAATGTTTGTATTAACCAATGACATTTTCTAGTATTTTGAATGTTTCACCATTCTCTGCCTTTTGCTTTATATATATAGATAAATACAACTATTAGTATGTCAAAGTGTGCTATACAAATTGTCTAAACGGAAGCATAAGAGTCATGGTAGAGTATGTATTTGTTTTAAGGGAAATAGCCTTCAATGCCACTGTTTTTTTAGTTTTAAGTGGAAATATCAAGCCTTCCCAAAAATTTTGCAACTATCACCTATAAATACATACTTATTGCCCACTTATCTCCCAGATAACACTTTTGGTCAGTTTTAGTTTCTCTTTCAGCTCTCTCTCTCTCTCTCAACTCTATCTCATAGTTCTCTCTTCCTCTCTCAACGCTCTCTCTCTCTCTCTCCATCTAGCTAACTACTCCTTTTCTCACGAAGAAGAAGATCAAGAACAACCTACAAAACCCACAGCTTTGCCCTCAAAACCCAGTTCATCCTCTTCCTCTCTGTTTTCTTCTCTACCCAAATCCAAACCCCAACTTCATCTCTCTTTGAATCCCTTCTGCAACCTAAACAAACCCAAACAACACCATCTTTTCTGAATATGAGAGCATGTCTTGGCATTAGGTGGCCATTGTTTGAGCATTTTGGTCCAATTTTGGGGGGTTTTGAAGTTAGGGTTTACATGCCCTCTTCAAGAACAGCTTTTGCAGAAATTGAATTGTTGGGAATATGTAAGTTTTGATGTTAAATTGAATTTGATTACTGAAATTGGAATTGTGATTGATTTCGTCTGTATTTTGTGTAGAAAGTGAAGTATTGGGATTGCTTTTGTTTGTCTGAAACAACAAATGTGTTTGTTCTTTGTCGATTGATTCTTGCAATTGGTATTGGGATTTTCTATGAACTTGTTATGATTATATCATAGTGAGGTAGCATTGTTGCTTTTCTATTTGCAACTGTATTGTGATTTTATTGCTGTTGTATTGTAGTGGTATTGCTTTTGTATTGCTATGGTATTGCTGTTATATTGATTTTTTTTGGTGTTTTATTGATATGTTACTGTAATTTAATAGGAATATATGTTGATATCATTTTTCTTTATCTGCTTGTGATTTGTGTAGGAGTTGAGATTATTTTTGGCTGAAGTATTATTTACGATCTCTCTCTCTCTCTCTCTCTCTCTCTCTCTCTCTCTCTGCTCTTCGTATTTTTCTCAACATTTATGTGTTAATTTAATGCCTGGTATTGTTTTGGAACCATAATCATTGTCAATCTCATTGTTTCTTTAAAAGATTGATGTGAAATTGTTACTCAATTTCCTTCTTTCCTTTGTTTTAAGATATTTTTGTTTAGAGAAAAAGAACTATGTTTTTGTAAGGCACGATCATTGCAAAAAGATTTAGACACATGCATCTATTTGTAGTCACAAAAGTTGTCATTCCCTGCCACTTTTTTTCTTTTAAATCCCTTATGCACTGTTTCCTTTCTTTCCTTATATTAATATCTTTTCACTATTTCCAAATAAACAAGAAAGGTCAGACATGTAGTGCAATTTTGTTACTTTGTGATTTTCATAAATCTTGTATTGATAGGTAATGGTTTTCCTTCAGTATTGTTAGGCTTGATTGATAATTCTCATGCTTTACAATTTGTCTGATGGCTTGAAAAAGTGCCACTGCCTGACGTAGCTCATGACTAAAATGTCTGTTGTTACAGTGTCTCCACTTAAATTGTTTATTTTCTGAAAACATGTTACACTTTTTTCCAATTTATTTCTCTGTTTGTAGTTTATTACGCATGTTGCAACCCATTTAATGTGAAATAATGGGTTAGACTGAGATATTTTAGAAGTTAACTTGTGATCGGTAAAATGTTGTAACAAATAGGTTAACAATCTTTTGTACTATTCTGAGTTCGCCAATATTTTCATGGACCAAGGAAAGAAGAAACCTAGAGCACCTCAAGAGTAATTACCAAAGGGTTAAATTTGCATTGTTTAGTTTCTTCTCTGTCTAGTGTAAATATTTATGTCGGCATGTCTATATTCTACTTTCTATTTTAAGTTGCCTAGTGAAACTATTTTTGTTTTTCAGACAAGAAGATGCTCAGGAGTTCCTTAGCTTCATTATGGATAAGATGCATGATGAATTACTTAAGCTTGAAGGACAGCCCTCGAGTATTAATGGGCTCAAATCATCTCTAGTATCTTCTACAGAAGAAGATGAATGGGAGACGGTTGGCCCTCAGAATACATCTGCAGTAACCAGGACACAAAGTTTTGTTCCTTCAAAATTAAGCGACATTTTTGGAGGACAATTGATCTTGATCTTGGTTTTTCTTCTTTTTTTTTCTTGCAAAGGAAAGAAGAACTTTTTTTGGAGAAGGGTGGGTGACTATCAAAGAGCATTATGTCAGGCCTCTAAGATGGTGGAAAGAATTTCATCTTCAAGATGGACGCAAACTTATAGTCATCAATTTGTTGCAACTTTCTCCAGCATTGTACTGAAATGCTGGATTTGTAATCAAAATTTTGTTACTATTCTTTGAGCCAGCAATTTGTATATTGTATTTCAAGGGATATATATTAATGCCATAGTCTGACTGAAGTTGTATTAATTTATGCCAAGCCGTCCTTAGCTTGGGCTGGTTATCATTATCAGTATAGAATTTTGTATCTATAATTTAAAATTCCATTATAATAAGGTGGAAATTGTAAAATGTGCATCATATCTCAATCTCATCATTGTGTTTGCAAAATGATGCATGCCTCAGCTACTTTCAGTGTCAACAATGTCTCCAATTTCATAAGGTTTATATCATTGCTAGGAAAAATGTAAGGGGAAATGTCTGATATAATCATTTTCTGTTTTTTTTGTGCAGTTTTGTCTTGACAATTTCTGTTTCTTTCCCCTTTTCTTTTCATATTGCACAAGAAAAAGAAAAGACGCACCCAACTTGTTTATTGTATTTGTATTGTATTTTTATTGCTTCTCTATTGCCACTGTATTGCTTGTTTATTGCTAACGTATTGCTTTTGTAATGCATGTCTGTTACCACTTCATAATCTACGTGCCATTACTTTCGTATTGTTTTTGTTTATTGCTTTTTGGTTGGTTTTCTTAATTAATATAATTTGTTGCAGGGAAAGCAACTATGAGTTTAATTTATAAAATGGACATGACGTCCTTAATGGAATCACATTCTTACAATAATAAATAATCAATAAAAAATCAATAATGGAATCACATTCTTACACCTTAATGGAATCGCATTCTTACACCAACAGACAGCTGAACATGAATCAATCATATTGAAGAGATACTTGTTGTACCTTATTTATATGATAATGAATAATGATCTGACATTTTCCTTTACAAAATAAACTAATACAATCAAGCGTTTTCTTTTACAAAATATCCTTATAAGTTCCTTCACAAGATAGACTTGAAAAAACAGGTGATAAGAAACAAATATAAGTGCAATAACCAGGCAATACCACAACACTACAATGGCAATACGACGACAATACAAATACAATAGGGGAGCAATACAATGGCAATACAAAAACTCCACATTCCCACTATAATTTCATTCCACATTCCCACTATATATTCATAATCTACAACATATTACAAAAAGGACATGATGCCCTTAATGGAATCACATTTTACACTCCTACATCGTCAAAATACACTCGAGCAAGGAATGGACGGAGAGGCTTCTGTAAAAGTTGAGGATGTAAAAGATGTTGTTGACTTGAAGGTGGATTAATTACTGGCCAAAGGCTTCTTAGGAAATTATTTTCCTTTCGCAACTCTCCAAGAGCTAATCCAGCCTGAGGGAAAAAACAGAGTCAGAGATACATATGCATAACCAATGACACTTGAGTACATTATGAACGCCAGAGAACTTAGATAAATCACCAATATAATTGTCCTTCATAGATTAGGCCTAACTCTATCTCAACACCTTAACATGTTGGTGGCAGGTGGTTTGAGCTCCAACCACTTCGTGAAATTAACCAAAATAAAAACCATTCTCCAAAATTGATACTTTCTCTTCTATATTAGAAAACTTACAATTTTGCTAAAGATGATTTTATCTTTTTCTGCATGAGGAAACAGTGCGGATTGAGATGACTGAGATGAAGGTATAACGATCTTCCTCTATTCAAAAAATAACAATCATATATGTTTTTGCATAGTGATTTTTATTTTGGGTCATTTGAGCATAGAATCCTTCAGGATTTGAGTAGAGTTCTCATAATTCCTTGTGATGTTCTCCATATCTCCCATTCTTAGGGCCAACCGTCTCCCATTCATCTTCTTATGTAGAAGATACTAGAGATGATTTGAGCCCATTAATACTCGAGGGATGTCCTTCAAGCTTAAGTAATTCATCATGCATCTGATCCATAATGAAGCTATGGAACTCCTGAGCATCTTCTTGTCTGAAAAACAAAAATAGTTTCACTAGGCAACTTAAAATAGAAAGTAGAATATAGACATGCCGACATAAATATTTACACTAGACAGAGAAGAAACTAAACAATGCAAATTTAACCCTTTTTTAATTACTCTTGAGGTGCTCTAGGTTTCTTCTTTCCTTGGTCCATGAAAATATTGGCGAACTCAGAATAGTACAAAAGATTGTTAACCTATTTGTTACAACATTTTACCGATCACAAGTTAACTTCTAAAATATCTCAGTCTAACCCATTATTTCACATTAAATGGGTTGCAACATGCGTAATAAACTACAAACAGAGAAATAAATTGGAAAAAAGTGTAACATGTTTTCAGAAAATAAACAATTTAAGTGGAGACACTGTAACAACAGACATTTTAGTCATGAGCTACGTCAGGCAGTGGCACTTTTTCAAGCCATCAGACAAATTGTAAAGCATGAGAATTATCAATCAAGCCTAACAATACTGAAGGAAAACCATTACCTATCAATACAAGATTTATGAAAATCACAAAGTAACAAAATTGCACTACATGTCTGACCTTTCTTGTTTATTTGGAAATAGTGAAAAGATATTAATATAAGGAAAGAAAGGAAACAGTGCATAAGGGATTTAAAAGAAAAAAAGTGGCAGGGAATGACAACTTTTGTGACTACAAATAGATGCATGTGTCTAAATCTTTTTGCAATGATCGTGCCTTACAAAAACATAGTTCTTTTTCTCTAAACAAAAATATCTTAAAACAAAGGAAAGAAGGAAATTGAGTAACAATTTCACATCAATCTTTTAAAGAAACAATGAGATTGACAATGATTATGGTTCCAAAACAATACCAGGCATTAAATTAACACATAAATGTTGAGAAAAATACGAAGAGCAGAGAGAGAGAGAGAGAGAGAGAGAGAGAGATCGTAAATAATACTTCAGCCAAAAATAATCTCAACTCCTACACAAATCACAAGCAGATAAAGAAAAATGATATCAACATATATTCCTATTAAATTACAGTAACATATCAATAAAACACCAAAAAAAATCAATATAACAGCAATACCATAGCAATACAAAAGCAATACCACTACAATACAACAGCAATAAAATCACAATACGATTGCAAATAGAAAAGCAACAATGCTACCTCACTATGATATAATCATAACAAGTTCATAGAAAATCCCAATACCAATTGCAAGAATCAATCGACAAAGAACAAACACATTGTTGTTTCAGACAAACAAAATCAATCTCAATACTTCACTTTCTACACAAAATACAAACGAAATCAATCACAATTCCAATTTCAGTAATCAAATTCAATTTAACATCAAAACTTACATATTCCCAACAATTCAATTTCTGCAAAAGCTGTTCTTGAAGAGGGCATGTAAACCCTGACTTCAAAACCCCCCAAAATTGGACCAAAATGCTCAAACAATGGCCACCTAATGCCAAGACATGCTCTCATATTCAGAAAAGATGGTGTTGTTTGGGTTTGTTTAGGTTGCAGAAGGGATTCAAAGAGAGATGAAGTTGGGGTTTGGATTTGGGTAGAGAAGAAAACAGAGAGGAAGAGGATGAACTGGGTTTTGAGGGCAAAGCTGTGGGTTTTGTAGGTTGTTCTTGATCTTCTTCTTCGTGAGAAAAGGAGTAGTTAGCTAGATGGAGAGAGAGAGAGAGAGAGAGAGCGTTGAGAGAGGAAGAGAGAACTATGAGATAGAGTTGAGAGAGAGAGAGAGCTGAAAGAGAAACTAAAACTGACCAAAAGTGTTATCTGAGAGATAAGTGGGCAATAAGTATGTATTTATAGGTGATAGTTGCAAAATTTTTGGGGAGGCTTGATATTTCCACTTAAAACTAAAAAAACAGTGGCATTGAAGGCTATTTCCCTTGTTTTAAAGAATTAAATTGAGTCTAGTTGGCCCAATAATTCTTTTGGGTCCTTTTGTGATGAGTCCAATTTTCCTGTTATCAAATCCTATATGCCTCTCTGTTTTCACATTATATTTTTGACATGTGTTCCATAACATAACAGAAACTTAACACTGTTTATTTCAACATAATAAAATTTATTTTAAAAAAAGAAACCCATTTTCGTTCAGCAAAAAGGGAGCTTGTCTTTGTTCTTTCTCCTCCAAACCCCAAGTTCATCAGATCCGCCATGGGTTTGTTTATGCCTCCATAGGAAGATGGGACACCCAATTTATATCTAATCTCCACCACCACGCCCATTCATCAAACCCACCACCTCACTATGTCCATTTGCTCCAAGAAAACCTCAAACCCACATAGAGAAAGTGCTTCTATATTAAAGATTTGGCCCAAGGAAACATCACTCGAGCACTGCAAAGACCAAGAATTGATCAATCAGAAAAACCCACAAGGGAAAGCTTGGAAATTTCATATGGGGTTCAACGATATTAAAGACCACACCAAAATCCACATGCAAACTAGCACTTGTTGGGTTATTGTTTGTCGCTCATGGTGAATACCTTGAATGGATGCAATATTAACCAAGCTTGAGAGAGAATTTTGGCTTTGAATAATTGAGTTTTTTTAATCAATATAACAACTTTTTCTTTAGATTTGGCCAAAACTCTGAGAATCAAATGGAAATTAGATAAGAAAAGTACTACAGCAAGGAACCACAATGAGATGCACAAAATATAAGGTGAATGGTTGTGGTACTGGAGATGGACGACATGATTTGGGTTGACATGGAGGTTGCGGTGGTGAAAGAAAGAGATGACGAGGAGGAACTTGTGTGTTTTTCAATATTATTGTGTTGAAATATTGTTAACAGTGTTAAATTTATGTTTAGTCATATAACACGTGTCAAAAAATATATGGAGGAAACATGAGGCACGGAGGATTTGATAACAAGAAAATTGGACTCTTTTGTGATATTCTAGGTTTTTCTAGTATGTTATGATATCCCTATCCATGTGGAGTAAATTTATCTTTTGGACAAATTTAAAGTTTTACTGTTTTCTGTCTATAGATAAATTGTCCACACACCGATAAACCGAATCTCATTAGCCTCGCCTATGAACATGGATAAAGTCATGACGTATTAAATTTTAAATTTACAATAAGATCAATTTGTTATTAAAAAACTCTATTCGAGAAACAAACAAAATGCAATACCCCAAATCAGTTTAAAATTTAATTTCTTTTTTATACACCTATACAAAAAGCACGGCCCTTTCTTGAAAGAATTGGACAAAACGTGATGTATTATATAACTTAGAGTTGGGCATCTGGGATCGAAAACTGGCCAAATCAGCCGAACCGAACTAAACTAGTCGGTCCGATTTGGTTTGGTTTTTACCTTTTTTTTTTGGTCAATGACGTATGAACTGGACTGAATCGGTGTTCATGGTTCGGCGCTCGATTCCTGATTTTAAAAACCATCGATTAATCGGACCGAACCAGATACATTAAATCATATTTAATTTAATAATTATAATATATGTGGCTTATTTTTATTGGTTTGATTTTATGTTCTGTGCACATTTGCACAGCATATCCTAACCCTTCACAACTTAACCTAAGTCAATCGAGTTCATCTTGATTCAGTCGTGTCGTTGTCTCAGACTCATACTGTCGCCATCACCTCAGCCTCACATCGTCACCATCGCCTTAGAGTCGTCACATCGTCGGCGGTGCCTCTTCTTCATCGCCTGACTCGCACCTCCCTCTCATCTATCAGTCTCTCATCTCATTTTTTAAACTCAGTTTCTCTCTGCAAAGGTTAGTTGATTCCTTTTCAATTTCTTCTTTTTTTTGTAATTTTTGTTTCTATTATAAACCCTAATTGTTAGGGTTTTTGGTATACCCCTAATTTTCGTAGTTCTTGCATATTTAGACATTTTATCTAGCAAATTGGAGAGTTTTGAACTTATGATTCTGTTGAAAATCAAGGGCAAGTTTCCTTTCCTTCCTATATATGTGTATTGTTTATAAATTGTAACTGGTATATCTGTGGTGTGTATTGAAGACTCTACATCATATGTATATGTTTCCTTCCTTTTCATAATGTTTGTGTGCTATTATTCTCTTCTATTCTGTCATCATCTAATCAAATAAAATGCACACTGCAAATGATTTTCAAGCTGGTTTAGGGCCACTTTTTCTGAATGATTGTTCCGAATTTTCCAACTAAGTCAAGATTATGCAGTTTAATTGATAATATAATTACAATTTACAATCGATGGGTATGGATTTTACATGCACGATATTTCAAAGAGAAAAAGTCATGCCATAAGTAAGGAAGAGAAACAGATGTATCCCCCGGAATGAACATTGCAGCGGAATGAACATTCTTTTATTTATGTTTCAACATTGTACATTTTAATTTGTCTTACCTGTTCTCTATTCTTGCATATATTCAAACATTGCAGCATAATGAACAAGTGGCCACTGGCCATTAATGAGCTCACTGCCAAAAACTAAAGGGAACATGAAGAATTGGTTTGTAAAAGGGTTGGATAGTAGGAACTTTAGATTTGGAAGTCTTTTTTGATGAGCTCACTTAAATATTTTAGATTGGAGCTCTTTTTTTATGAGATTGAAGTAGGTTTTTGCACTTGAAAAGATAGGTTTGTTACTTAAAAGGGCTGGACAGTAGGAAGTTTAGATGTGGAAGTCTTTTTTGATGAGCTCACTTAAATATTTTAGATTGGAGTTCTTTTTTTATGAGATTGAAGTAGGTTTTTGCGCTTAAAAGGGTTGGATAGTAGGAAGTTTAGATGTGGAAGCCTTTTTTGATGAGCTCACTTAAATATTTTAGAGTTGGAGCTCTTTTTTGATGAGATTGAAGTAGGTTTTTGGCAAAAGATAGGTTAGCCAATTCCTCAACAAACCTATCTTTTGCCAAAAACTTTTTGCACTTAAAAAGATAGGTTTGTAGTTTGTACTTAAAATGGTTGTTTTGTTCTATTGATAATATGTTTTTGAAACTTTGGATGAATGTGAATGGTGAATGATGCATGTGATTTAGTTTGAAATTTTGGATGGATGTGAATGATGAATGATGCATATGTTTTAGTTTGAAAGGATTGATTGAATGAATGATTTTGAATATGTTGTGATTTGAATGGTGAATGAATTTCAAACAGGTTTTGAATGAATGTTTGAGTTTGAATAGATTCTAAATGTTTTCAAGTAGGTTTTCACCAGACCAAACTAAACTAAACCGAGAAAGCCAGTTAATCGAGATGACTAGTTTCCCACCTTGTGGTTCGGCGCAAGGTTTGAATTTTCTCCAAATCATGAGGTACGGTTCGGCGCACGGTTTGAGCTCAAAATCCAACCAAACCAAACCAAACTCAGGCCTAATATAACTAATATGTTACAATAGAAAAGTATATTACATAAGAGATATCGTCTTTGTTATGTTACAATATGTACACTACTACTACAAATAAATAAATACAGTGTACTAAGTAGATCAAACACTAGTTCCTTTTATTGAACAATATGTATAACTCAAAATCATTGGTCATTTTGATTCTTTTAGCTTTCTCACTTTTTGTTCAAGTGATTGGACCTTATGCACCTCTCGTCTTGGGGTAAATGTTTTAATGAGGTAGAATTTCTACCAGGTGGGTAGTATGAGGTTAACTTGAATATGTTACTAACAAAAATATCGTCTACATAAATTTTTGATTCGGGTTATCAAAGTGAAGTCATCAATGACTTATCTAAATCTATAATTCAAAAAAATACTTTCACATTTGGGCTAGTGCAATGTTGGAGAAGTTTTCTAAATTGACAAGAGTGTTGCATCATGGTAAAGTTGTCTCAGTAGAGCAAACCAACAAATTCATATGCTTTGCCCTCTCAATCAATGAGCTATAATTTGGATATTCGGATGCCTCTTAGAGCATCCACAATGGGGGGGGTGTATTTTCGGGGGTGTAAAGCCACTTTTACATCCCCATTACACCTCCGGGGGGTGTAAATACGCTTTTTGCTCCAATGGGGGGATGTTTTTTCGGGGGTGTAAAGCCACTTTTCTCCATTTTTCCTCTCCTTTTTGCAGCCGGGTCCCACCTGCAAGAGATGTAAAAAAGGATGTACAATTGCGTCTAAATATACATCTCCAAGGTGATGATGTAATTATACATTCATATACACCCCCCCATTGCGGGTGAGTCCGATCACAATGGGTGTATATTTAACATACACCCCCTTATACACCCCCCCACTGTGGATGCTCTTAAAATACTCATATGCGAATTTCATTGGTGTAATTGACACGGATAACGGGATTTATTTGACGAGTTCAAAATTCGGTGGTGATCCCACGTTGGTTCAACTTAAAGTTCATCAGTTACTAACTCGATTAAGTTCTAAAGTTCTTCGTGGATTATTGCATGCTCATGGGTCGACAAAACTAGTAAACAAAATTTCAATTTATGGTTTGGTTGAATGTGCTGGGGATCTTTGTAATGAAAATGGTAAGACGTGCATTGATACTGCAATAAGTGAACTTCCAAAAAATAGCTTTAAAAGAAGGGGTGTACGTGTTATTTATGGGAGTTGTTACATTAGCTTTTCTTTTGACCAATTTAACAAGTTCCTCATTGTTCCAAAGAATGGACTCTTTGAAAATGTCATTCTTAAGTCCATTGGTGCAAATGGAACAAAATGGCTCATATCACAATGATTGAAATTAATAAAAATAAATAAAATTCATTCTCCTTCCCATGATTCGTTTATGCAATGATCAAAATTAATTAATATATGTTTAACCTTTTTTCAACAATCCTCCCATTTATTACAATTATCAATTTTTTAATAGCAATTTGTAAAGGTGCATTTTAATTTGTAACGGGTGTTATTTGGTCATGAAGAGCTATAATGGACTATCATGGTGTTGAGGCCAACAAATTCATGAGAATACTAAGGGCATTTAAAGTCCAAAATGAAATACGAAATAAAGAGGTAAGTTGGTCATGTGCTAATTTCAATTATATTTTAGGAATTAATTCAATAAAATAAATATGTATGTAAGCTTTTACACAAATTCTAATAGTATCCATGTCATGCTAAGCGATGAAACCCATGCCAAACCTATTCCATTAAATCTGATATCTAACTAAGCTTGGTCACCATCAAGAATGGTTCACTGTCACAAAAGCCCAAGCCATTGCAACACATGCCAAATAACTCCATGCAAAGCTAATACATTTTTCTTATACCAAATCACCTATCAAGCTCACATGAACCCAAGTCATATACAGTTCACGGGGCTTGCATGAGGGGTCATAGTGTGGAAGGTTACGGAGGTCCATAAGGCCCAAGGAACCTATTGGATAATGGAGACTTTGGGCTGCTTGAGAGCACAAAAGTTCAAGCCCATTATTAAAAGTTCTCCCATATGGGTAAGTAAATGAGATACTTTCCCACACATCCATATTATCCACTGGAAACAAGCCAATTCCGTAGCTCCCTATTGCTCGCTCGAAACAAGCTGTTTCCAACACTTCCTTTTACTCGCTAGAATCAAATTGTTTCTGAAACTTCCTTTTATCCATTGGAAATAATTAGTTTCATATGCCTAGTATTACCTGCTGGAAATAAGCATGTCTCAAATGCTCCCTTTTACTCGCTGGAAGTAGGTTGATTCCAACACTTCCTTTTACCTATTGGAAATCATAGAGAGTCCTCACCTTTTATAAATTTGGAGTCATGGCCCATGCAAAGACAACCATTCTTTTGGTTGTTGCAAGCATCCGAGCAACCATCAGAACTCCATCTTTTGAGCAGCCATCACAGCTCTTTCTCATACTTTCCCATCCTTGAATTCCTTCATCTTCCCTATAAAGCCTCGCATCAAGCATAAGCCCAAGCTCTTCCTTCATCCTCCCACCTCTAGAAATCATAAATTTCTCTAGAAACATTGCCACAAACACCATAGCCTTCATGTCTCGGCTCTCTCTCTCGCTCACAGCTCCGGCCATTACCACACATAACTCCATCCACCCGGTTATCTCGTACTGTAGAAAAAACTCAGATCTTCTCTGTTATTTTCGTATCTTCCTAAAGATTATCTAACTTACTTAGACATTAGAGGACCTTTGGCCAACATCCCCCCGGTGTGGTTTATTTACTCTAACATTTTTCGTAGGGATTGAGAGAGAAGAAAAAGAAGAAAGTTTGAGGGTCAAAGAATCTACGTGCGAATATTCCCCGGGGGGAATTTTGCTCAAACAAATTTTGACAAAAAAAATAAAATAAATCTTCCATTTTCCATTCTTTGATAAAAAAAACATAGAAAATAATTTTACATCAAATCCTTTCTGTTTGAATATTACCAAACATATGAGAAAATAATCTTCCATTTTCTATTCTTTAAAAAAAAAAACTTAGAAAATAATTTCACATCAAATCTTTTTCATAAACCAAATGTCAAAGAGTAATGCTGACTTCCCTAATTTTTGACAATTAATCTTTGGCTTTTGGAGAGTCGCTTCGCTGACAAGAGCCTAGTCAGTTGTCACAAACTTCTAGCAAACTTCCACACCACAAATAGCAACGGTATTACGTGTGAGAAAGAGAATGGAAATTGTCCCAAATGGAAAATGCCTCCGGTCTTAAAATCCCATCTCTTTTTCCTTCCATAAAAGAAAAGAAAGGAAGAAAATGCAAGCACACCTTCCTAGTAAATGACACTTTTACCCCTGAGCATCTTTCTCTTGACCAAGCATTCTCCAACTCCAAGGCCATCACGCGGTCACGACTCACACTCACGACCCACGCCTATAATAATCCTTTCTTTCAAACGTCCTTTGACGATTATACCCCTCACGACCTTCTCAGAAACCCAATGGCAGCTTCAGCAAGACAGACCGAGTGACTTCCCCCTTATCTGTCCCTGAGTTGTCTTCCATGGCCTCTCTTTCTTGGAAAACCCAACCCCCCTCTTCCTTTCCTTCCTTTATATACTCTTCCACATCTCTATTTCCCCAACCAACAAACATACCTTCTCTACCTCACTCTCTCTCTCTCTCTCTCCTTCTTCTCAATTTACAGATTGTCAATGGCTTCTCAGCAGAACTCACAATCCAATTTCCAAGATTTGCTGCCCACCATGGCAGACAAGCTTGGTGGGGATGGTTTAATCGGAGAGCTCTGTAATGGGTTCAATTTGTTAAAGGATTCTAACAAGGGGGTCATTACCTTTGAGAGCCTCAAGCGGAACTCTGCTCTGCTGGGCTTGCAGGATCTGAGCGATGATGATCTACGGTCCATGTTGGAGGAAGGCGATTTCGACGGTGATGGGGCTCTTAATCAGATGGAGTTCTGCGTTTTGATGTTTAGATTGAGTCCTGAGCTTATGGATGAGTCTCGGTTGTGGCTTGAGCAAGCTCTTCAACAGGAGTTGAAGCATTGTTATTGATTTTTGTTTCTCTTTCTTAAACTGATTTTATGTTCTGGGCTTTTTGTATTTTCCTTTTTGATGATCATTATTGTTCCAATTGAATTGGTGAAAAAAAAAAACACATATACAGAAATGAAATTGACATTTGACACGCACAATTTCCTTTTGTTTCTCGTATTAATTTCCCTCCTGTATCTTTCTTTAGACTGAAGTCTCAAATTAGACCCAGAAGAAAAAAAAAAAGACTGAATAAATTGAATGTATATACCAGACCAGAGGAGAAACACTTACTATTTTGCTATCTCTGTCAATTACGGATAGTAACATTTCCCCGTGGGGCCAGAGAGCATCCTAGAAATGCTGGAAGACCTTGTCAGCTCTTTGAATATAGACTTCTCAGAAAAAAGAGAGTGGAGGCTGGTCATCTTTGTTCTTTGGGAAGGTTCTGGAAGCCATAAGTGTGTGTGTTTTATTTATTATTATTTTTTTTGGCAGCAATTATAACGAAAGAGAAGTAGAATAAAAACTTGGATTCTTTTTTGTTTTTGTTTTGGGTTGGGTCTCTATTTCAAGTGTCGGTGGCATGATGCTAGGCCAGCCCAAGTTGTTTTAAATTGGACTTGTTCATACTTCAAGCTGCCCATGAAATAATTGTGTAGAGTGGCCCGGCCTGGTTCGTGGGACCATCCTTTGCAACTCTCCTAGAGGTGCAAATGGGTTGTGTTGGGTCGGTTTGGTCTGTTTGGATCAATTCGGTTCATTTAGAGTCAGTTCATTTAATAAACGGACTATGCTGGGTCCGCCTATTTAGAAAAATCATCAATTCTGGCCCAAGCTCATAGTTCGAGTCCACATGGGCTTTGGCTGTACTCGTATCGGGCCATTAAACGGGCGGATATGGGCCCATGCCAAATTTGACTTATGTATTGCATTTTTTTTGTAATTTTTTTACTACTTCATTTAAATCTCTTTTACACTTATGTATATACTAATAATCTATATATATAAAGTAAAATGCAGAGAAAGGTGAAACATTCAAAATACCAAAAAATGCCCTTGGTTAATTCAAACATTAAGAATTGAAATTATTAATTAAATGAGGATAATATAGTAAATTCACATTTTTTTATATTAAAAAAATAAAAATAAAAACAAAATCAGATAATAGGTCATACTTTTATGGAACATAACTACCCATGTTGTCTTTTCTTAATTCTAAAAATAAAATTAAAAATTAAAAAAAAAACCAATTGGCACATGCGTGAGCATGTGCTAAGGGGCTAGTATTTATTATTTGCTAAGAAAAAAAGGTTAATAACTGTTGAGGCCCAAAAAATCCTGGGATGGGCTTGAATAAATTCTCGGCCCAAGATGATATATCATTGGAAAAAAGTCTCGATTTAAAGTATACAGAAGTTTGCCATGCGCAAGCTATGTCATGCCAAAAAGATCTACCGTGCTAAAAAACTAAGAGTAAAATTATAAAAAATGCGTTTAGTCCCGCGAACCCATGCCAATCATCCTATCAAAGCATCATGCTTAAAAAGCACGCCAAGCGACATGCCATGCCCAGAAGTTATTATCCCACAACAGGCTTAAGTGGGCCCAAGCCACTCGGATGCCCGGGGCTTGCTTGAGTGGGTTGTGATATGGATGATAACAAGTTATCATGGGGCCCATCGATGGGCCAAGAAATGGAAGTCTCGGGTCGCTTGGGGGCCTCGAGACTCAAGCCAATTTTCTTAGGCCCAAACATGGGTAAGCATAAGAAAGAAGATGGACCATTACCTCAACAAAAAAAAAATAGCCCATTGACCCAATTAGAGTGAACTAGTCAAAATAAGCCCATTGACCCAATTAGAACAATCTAGCCAAAATAAGCCCAACACTTGACAAAGCTATCCCATCCGTTGGATGGATCTTGTGGTTGTCCCAAAAGCCGGCATAATTAGGATCAAAACCAGCTCAAGCCCTGGCACCCAGTTTGGAGATAAAACCACCAAGGAACGTTGGAAAGCTATCCATGAGTGGCTGCTGGGAACAAAGTTCCAAATACAAGAATTCAAGAAACCAAGGGGTTTTGGCATGCAAGGGAGGACGCCATCTCTCAAACCAGCGGACACATCCACTTTCTTTCCTTCCTCAGGTTTGGCCATGGAAAGGGGAAGAAAGATGAGAAAGAAGATGGATGAAAAAGGGGAGCTCCTCTGGAAGAAACTTGGAGCACCCAAAATCTCTGATTTTGTGGGAAAGGGCAGGGCTGGCTTTGCCACCATGAGATAAGTCAAGAAGGAGGAGAAGAAAGGAAGAGGAAAACTTAGCTAAGTTGGGAAGAAACCATTAGGGTTTCTTGGAGAAGAGCAAACCCCAGCAGCTATAAATAGGTCACCTTCTACCCAACCAAGGGACAACAACCCACAATCCTCAGAGAGCAAGCTTCCTCTCTCTTGCAAACCCAGCAAATTTTTGTGTTTTGCTAGCCCATTTCCCCCATCTCCCCTGCTTTGGCAAAATTGCTATAGTTCTGACAGAGTCTCCGCCAAGCTGCCGGAAACTACGGAAATCACCCAAAATTATTCATCAAGCCTCCTTAGAGCCTCCCTCCTCTTCCATTAGAGCCTCTAAATTCCATAAGAACTCACAAACTTCCTCTTTCCCAAAGTGCTAAACTCATGATAACTTTGCTCTCATGCCACGTGCCCTTCATGCCAAACCTAAAAGCTTATCTGTGAATGTGAGGAAATTATCTGTAAAATTGCTGTTGTTTCGTTGGAAAAGGTAACCAAAATACTTCCTAAGGCTCCGCTGCCCTTTCGAAGCATTTTGGGGCTTAATTTCGAACTCAAACAAAGGGGACAACTTCATCAGTCCAGCCCACTTGCTGCCGGAAGGAAAAAACCCCTACAATAACTTTATTTAAAGTACATTTAAATAGAAAATTGCTAGATTATTGTTTGAGTTTTAAAAATTGAAACTTGAAAACAAAATTATTATTTTGTATAGGGCTAACATCAAAAGACTCCCTAAAGAATTGGGGTCATTTTTAATATGGGCCCCCGAGTTTCAATTTCATCAATTTACACTCGATGATTTTCAAATTTGACCAATTTAAGCCTTCTGTTAAGTTGACCTTTTGGTAATACGTTGTGTGGTACTCAGATGCTATTTGGTTTTTATTTTACCATGCAATAATGATTTCATATTTTCGGTCTTTGTCACTCTTTTTTTCTTGGAAAATTCACTATTATATCCAATATAGGAGTCCAAATTATTAAAAAAATCATATATGAAATAGGCTTTAGAAACACACTTAAAGTCCATTTACAACATAACAAAGAGGCTTTTAACTTTTTATAAATTACAAAACTGCTATCTATTTCTTAAAACAAGCCCAACCCAAAAACCTCATTAAAAAAACCCAAAACACTTAATAGGGCATCAAAGTAATTTAATAATCAAAATTAAATTCAACAGGACAAACTCTCATTTTTTGGATTTGTTTATAGAAGTTAAATGGTATAGGGTTTATCTATATCATTAGTGCTAAGAATGGGTATATAACTAAATATCTCTTTTGTATATGACTAAATATCTTTTTTTTCTGTTGGTCAAATCTTTGGCACTCAGATGATAAGAGAAAATTGCTAGGATAAGTGTGTAGCTGGTTTTTGTGGCTCGTATGGCTTTCAGTACACTTGTGTTTCTAACCTAGCAGTGGCAGGCATGCAGGTCCAAAAAAGGAGACAGCATAGATATTTATCCAATTATTAACTTTGTCCTTTCAACAAAAAAGCAAATAGGTGTTGGAGGTGGTGGCTCGCTGGATCAAGAAGTGTTGGAGGCAGCGGCTGACAGGAAAGATGTGTGAGAGAGAAAGGAGACATGAAAGAGAGAGAGAGAGAGAGAGAGAGAGAGAGAGAAGATGCTGAGGGAAAGGAAGAAGACGGCTGGGGTTTCAAAATTTAAAGTGGTGGTGTTAGAGTGATTTTTTTTAATACTATCCGATTGGTAACGGTTAAATATATTAATGGTATGGTTTTGAAACAAGGAACCATGTTGGTGTAGCGGTAAGAGGTTGAGTATTTGAGTTGGAGGTTCGAGGTTCGAAACCGCATGCCTTCAACTTCTAATATATTTAGCCCTTTTTGCTGATATCGGTCAGGTTCGGTTTATCGACGGTTTTGGATATTCAAAATTGCTTCGACAACCGAGAATATCAGTTCGGGCCAAAAAAACCGCCCTATAACCAACCAACACCGAAATGGTCGATTTTTCAGTCCAAAAAATTGGGTCGGGTTGACTAGTTCGGTTTGTCGGGTGAAAATCCCAGCCCTACATATGGGGAGATAGATATTAAGAGAAAATGAGGTGTTTCCAGTGGCAAGGAGGAGAGGGTTTGTCGTCGGCGGGGTGGGGTGGCTGACCACTTTGGCTGAGTCAATGGGTAAGGATTGGTGCAACTGAGGAAGGAGTGTGGATTGGTGCGGTTAAGGAGGGGGGTGGGTAGGGTTTTTTATGATTTAATTTAATTTATAATTATTTTATTTATTTATGTGGAGGTGGGATCCACTTACCATGTCACCCACTCAATTGGTGGTAATGATCCATGTGTATGAAATTACAAAAACACCCCCCCATGTCATCAAAGTTAACAAACTTTGGATGGAGTTGATGGCAGAGGGCAAAGTGGGTCACCAAACCTCGGTCAAGGGGTGGGCCAAGTTGAGTTTGGGGGACATAGTGGGGTTTGACCAAAGTTTCAGGGAAAATTGGTGTAATTAAGCTTATAAAATATAGTCTCTTAAGAAAAAAGAGTAGAGACTTGTGGCCTTAAAAAAGGTTTTGGAAACCATAACTTCTTGCCTTTTTTTTTTCTTTTTTTTTTTTTTTTTTTTTTTTGCAATAATTATTGGTCATGTTTGGTGACTGGCATTGGATTGGATTATGAGGTAGAATTGAAAGGTCTGTTTGGTGAGTTGGATTATGTAGTTGGATAGGATTCATAATCCTAATCAAATGTTTGGTGTCCTAAAATTACAAGGAATATTGGATTATGTCTAATCCTACTAGGCCAAATGTGATTATGAATCCTACCAAAAGGTTGGGATTACGTTGGATTGGATTATACTAAGTCATGTAATAGCAAATTTCAGTTAATCCAACCCCTTAATAATGTATAATACCAAACAAATTATTGAATTATTGTTATCATTTTCAGAACAAGCTTATTTGAGATTATCTGTATATATTCAGAACAAAAATAGATATAACAAAACGTGTGCATTTGAAGTGGACCACCCCATCCTCTGATGCTATTTGGTTTTTATTTTACCATGCAATAATGATTTCATATTTTCGGTCTTTGGCACTCTTTTTTTCTTTTGGTCAAAACTTTGGCACTCATCTTATGATAAGAGAAAACTTGCTAGGATGGATAAGTGTATAGCTGGTTTTTGTGGCTCATATAGCTTTCAGTACGCCTGTGTTTCTAACCTAGCAGTAGCGGGCATGCAGATCCAAAAAGGGGGACAGCATAGATATTTATCCAATTATTAACTTTGTCCTTTTTCAAAAAAGAAAAAAGAAAAATAGTAATTAATGTGTACAAGCTAGCTACAAATTAATACATCTATAGTCTATCTCATCACTAACTTGTCCCTTTCAACAACCAAAAATGGCTACAATAATAATAATAATTCCTACATCCAACGAGAAGAAAGAGGGAGAGAAAAGAATATAAAACATGTTATATGAAAGTTTTATTTCTGTAAGAATATGTAAAAACATGTTATATATGGAAGGTTTACTACGTAGAAAGAATACTGGGACCAAATCACGGCTCGACAAAACGGAAAATATCATGACTTATTAAGATTCACTTGTAGTTTCATCATCATTAGAATATGGGTTCAACTATGTCGCCAAACTTCACCTCTAGCTTTGCGCTTTATCCCTCCCCTTGTCCAAACTTACCTCTATCTTTGCGCTGGAATTTGACGATTCAGATCAGACGATTGGTAGTGATAAGAATGGAGTCGCTGGATTGGACGGTGGGAGATTGGCCATGGTTGTTTTGAGTTTGTGCGTTGGGGTTTTGTTTATGTGATTGGTTTTCCAGGCCTTGTTTGGGGAAAAATTGAATGGTATAAAATATAGCCTCTCAATAAAAAAAGAGTAGAGACTTGTCAGCTTTAGAAAGGTTCTAGAAACCATAACTTCTTGCCTTTTTTTTATATTATTTTTTGCAGTAATTATTGGTCATGTTTGGTGATTGACATTGGATTGGATTATGAGATAGAATCGAAGGGTCTATTTGGTGAGTTGGATAGGATTCATAATCGTAATCAAATGTTTGGTATCCTAAAAATAACATGGAATATTGGATTATGTCTAATCCTACTAGGCCAAATGTGATTATGAATCCTACCAAAAGGTTGGGATTACGTTGGATTGGATTATACTAAGTCATGTAATAGCAAATTTCAGTTAATCCAACCCCTTAATAATATATAATACCAAACAAATTATTGAATTATTGTTATCATTTTCAATACAATGTGTGATTGATGTGATATATCAAAACGTTTTCAGACAAAAAAAGAAAAAAAGAAAAATCAAAACGTCCTCAGATGCTATTCTGTTTTTTTTTTTTACCATGCAAAAATGATTTCATGATCCTGTCGGTTGTAACTTTGACACCGATGATAAGAGAAATCTTGAAGGATAAGTGTGGGTGGTTTTTGGGGCTCTTATTATATATTAATTAATCTACTTTCTGATATGCAGTTTAATTGATTTTTTTTATTTGCGCTATAACTGAGCCTATATCCCGATCCTTGCCTATATATACACGATTGTATAAGCATTGTGATCTACACCGACTAAGCTTTCCCTACAAAAGAAAAAAAGCATGCAAACCATGTCTGTCCAAGTTGGTTCGTCAGCTGAATCACAAAATGCTAAGCCAGATGAAATTGCTCGTAGGACAGCAAATTTTCACCCAAGCATTTGGGGAGATCAGTTCATCAATTATGATGATTCACAAGACATGGTATGTAATGGATATCATGCGTGCACCTTATTTGCCTAAATATTATAAATCTTCTTTTGTGAATCTGATTCACATTGATGATGTTCGTTTGATTGTGTGGTTTAGATTATTAGTTTGGCAACAAAAGTCTCTCGCAAGAGAACACTACTCTTTCTCACCAACTATATGGACGTTATTTCAATTTTATAAAAACTTTTTCGACATGTTTTTACCCATTTAATTTGTTGCTGCAGATAACCCACGCTCATAAGCAAGGGCAGGTTGACGAACTGAAAGAAGTTGTGAGGAGGGAAGTATTCACAACTAGTGCAGGTGATCTTTCACATCAGCTCAAGCTAATCGATGCAATCCAGCGCCTTGGCGTGGCATACCATTTCGAAAGAGAAATAGAAGAAGCACTGGAACGCATGCATACTACACTTCATGACAATGACAGTGATGATGATGGTGATCTATACAATCTTGCTCTTTGTTTTCGACTACTCAGACAACATGGACATAATGTTTCATGTGGTACGTTTATATAGAAATTAAGTGTGAGAGACTTTGGGCTACTATTATTCTAGTTCTTATCTTTTTGTCCATTTCTTGACCATCAAAACCAGATATATTCAACAAGTTCAAAGATGAAAATGGTAACTTCAAGGAAAGCTTAATTGCTGATGTGTCTGGCATGCTAAGCTTTTATGAAGCAACACATCTGAGGGTGCATGGAGAAGATATACTAGAAGAGGCTCTTGCTTTCACCACCACTCACCTTGAGTCTGCAACAACCCGTGTAAGCAATCCATTGGCTGCACAAATAACTCAGGCCTTAGAAAGACCTCTGAGAAAAAGTCTAGAGAAATTAGGTGCCAGGCGTTACATGTCAATCTACCAAGACGAAGCTTCACATAATGAGTGCTTGTTGAAACTTGCCAAGTTAGATTTCAATCTTGTTCAGCTTTTACACAAAAAGGAGCTACAAGAGATTACTAGGTAATATAATGAAGTCTCTCTTTTAATTATATCTGTGTGCATGACATGAGGGATCTACTTGCAAAGTTCAATTTGGGAGTAATATATTTAGATATAAATGTTTAGGTGGTGGAGAGCACTAGACTTTGAAAGGAAGCTGCCATTTGCAAGAGATAGGATGGTGGAGTTGTACTTTTGGATAGTGGGAGTGTATTTTGAGCCTCAGTATTCTGTGGGGAGAAAAATTATGACGAAAGTGAGTGTCTTGCTAACGATATTGGATGATATCTACGATGCATTTGGCACATTTGAAGAACTAGTGGTCTTTACTGAAGCAATTGACAGGTTAATTAATTTGAAACAAACAATTAATTCTTGCTTTTTCTTGGAGAATATCTCATTTAATTTATTTCAACACTCCCTATTTTAATTATATGTTTCAGGTGGAATCTCAATTGCAGTAATGAACTCCCAAACTACATGAAAATATTTTACCATGCACTCTTGAATCTTTTCAATGAAATTGAGGTGGAGATGGTCAAGGAAGGAAGATCATACCGAGTTCCTTATGCAATACAAGCTGTATGTAAAACATGATATATACGCACAACTTAATTTGCTTTCAAAATATACACTAGTTTTGTTCTTGCTCAATATATATATGGTGCAGATGAAAGATCAAGCTCGATCCTATTTCAACGAGGCGCGATGGCTCCATGAAGGACGAATTCCAAGTATGGAGGAGTATATGAGTGTTGCAACGGTTTCTGTAAGTTACACCTTCCTTACAACCATCTCTTTACTTGGCATGGGAGATATTGTAACGAAGGAGTCATTTGAGTGGTTGCTCAATGACCCCAAAATTGTCAAAGCTGCAAACACCATTTTCAGGCTCATGGATGATATTGTTTCGACCAACGTAAGTATAAATTATAGTAATTACGTACACGCATATGATCCAAAAAGACATTAATTTTGGATTTTATTTTTTCAGTTTGAGAAAGAAAGAGGACATGCTGCTTCCAGTGTGGATTGCTACATGAAGCAATATGGGGTGTCAGAGCAAGAGACAGTTGATGCTTTTAAGAAACAGATTATGGATTTGTGGAAGGACATAAACGAGGAGTTTCTCAGACCAACTGCTGTGCCGATGCCTGTGCTTAAGCGGGTTCTTAATTTAACACGAGTGGCTGATCTTCTTTACAAGGGGGAAGATGGCTTCACACATGTTGGGAAGGTCACAAGAGATAGTGTTGCTTTAGTGTGTATCAATCCTGTGCCGCTATGAGTTGGATAAGATGAGACTTGAGTGTAAGGTCCTTTGTTGTGCTGTTGTCCAAGTGTTTGATTTGATTTTGTCTTGTTTAGGGGATCTTGGGGTCGCCAAGTTTGTTTGAACTTTGAAATAATGTGTATTGTTTTCAAAAACTGAAAACTGAAAACTTGTTTGGTAACTGATCACAGTTTTCAATTATCAATTTTATTTTTTTGCTTTATTTTGTTACTGCTATTTTTGTATTTTTTATATGAAGTCCAATTCAAACAATCTAGAATACAGGAAATGATCAATGCTGAGCGTGGACCGCTACATATGCATTGGGAGAGGCCACCTTCGATAAATATATCACATGGTTGTATACATAGTTCTACATATGAGTGAACACCACTCTCAATCGTACGTACATACAGAATTGAATTTTCACAGTAATTTCTTTCATACACAGGGTTGAATTTTCATCAAAATATAACAAACAAACATATAAAAATAAAAACAAGCTACAAGAAAAAACAGTAAAATCCGAGAGGCGGTGAGATCCGAGAGAAACAAAGTAAAAATCAAAGAGAATACATAAATTTTCATACCTTAAAGGGAGGGAGATCTAAGCGAGGGAGATCTGAGCAGGGAAGGAGACGGAGGCAGAGCGAGAGGGCAGAGAGAAGAAGGTGAGAGAGCAGAGAGAGAGAGAGCGATTGACGGATGGAGCAGCGAGTGACAGAGACGGAGAAGAGAGCGAGAGTGTCGCGTGAAATAAAAAGAAAGTGAAAAGTGAGAAACGAGCATCTGAAATCTATTTTTAGGTAGATTTTGAAATTAAGCCTGATTTTGAAATGAGTTTTCACTTTTTTTAAATCTGAAAATTGAAATTAGTTATCAAACATGTTTTCAGTTTTCAGTATTAAAAAAAAAAAAACAAAAAGATGTGAAAATGAAATGATTATTAAACAGCCCCTAAGTTATTATTATTGGATTGAGAAACTGTCATTACAAAACCGTATCTAAATGTCAATAGCATCTCCAACCTGTGATAGAGGAGCTGAGATCTTCTGTACCCAATTTCTCTGTCCCTTATATATTTGAGTGACATGTATCCCAACCATATTTTTCAGTTCCTGTTTTTTCCCTTTGTTAATTAAAAAAACTGATCTGGCTGAATGTTCCCCTCCTCCTCCATGGTTCCCCGTCCCCTATCGTCCCTCCCTTACCAATGGCAGACCTCCAAAACCATCCCCATCTCATCTAGCCCATCCCTTTCAGTTTCTTTTTTAAATTTTCAAACACAAACAACAAAGGAAACTAACCCCAGCTCTATGAACCATGGAATTATAGCAAAAATCAGCCAATACTGCCACGTTTTGCATCTTTCCAGTTTCTATGTCTACCCACAAAACAAACCCTCGAAGAAAATAAACAAGAACACACCTCTCGCTCTTTCTCAAGGCTCAATTTCGCTCTCTACAAGTTGAGTGCTGAGCAAACTGCCGAATACCTCATTGGACTATTTCGACTGTCGAAATGTCCACCTTGGATTATTTTTTCTGCCAATTTAGCATTCGTATTAAATTTATTCTCCAATTTTGCCCCTGCCGTTAGCTTTTCTGCAATTCCATCCAGCTGCTCATGAGAAACACCACGTGAATCGCACATGAGCCGTCTGTTGAGGGTAATCTCGTCCTGAGTCCACGGTCTGAGCTCATATGGGCTCGGGCCACTAAACGGGCCGATATGGGCCCACACCAAATTTGACTGACGTATTGCATTTTTTTTGTAATTTTTTTTTATTACTTCATTTAAATCTCTTTTATAATTATGCATATACTAATAATATTTATTAGTTGCAAAGAAAAAGAGGTCAATAATTTTATTTAAAGTACATTTAAATAGAAAATGGCTAGATTATTGTTTGAGTTTTAACAATTGAAACTTGAAAAACAAAATCATTATGTTATATATAAACAAAACATTAAATTTTAATATATATTCTTTTTAAAAAAAAAGACTCGAATTTAAAATATAAATGTAATAATATTATGTATTATTTTTCTCTAAAACAAGTATAATTTAATAAATAGGCTTTAAACGGGTCGGTCTGTTGAATTTTGGGCCAATATGGGCTGACTCAGCCCATTGAACTTATTTACCTCGTCCCGACACGACCTAAAGATACGGGCCTGCCCGGTCCGTATGACACCTCTAATCTCTCCCTCCATCTCTTTGATAAAACAAAATAGAAAACAAAAAAAGAACCTTGTTCCTAAATGAGATATTTAGTCATATACCCATTCTTAGCATAAAAAATATAAATAAACCCTACACTATTTAATTTATATAAACAAACCCAAAAAAAAAAAGCTGTCTCTATTTAATTTAATTTTCATTATTAAGTTACTTTGATGCCCCATTGAGTGTTTTGGGTTTGGACCTGTTTTAAGAAATCGATGGCAGTTTTGTAATTTATAAGAAGTTAAAAGCCTATTTGTTATGTTGTAAATGAGCTTTAGGTGTGTTTATAAAGTCCATTTCATATAGGATATTTTTATAATTTGGGTCCTTATATTGGGTATAATAGTGAATCTCAGTTCATAAATTCCCTTGAATTGGACAAATAACAAACAAAAAGTTTAAGCTTAAAAAAAAAAAACAGAGACACATCTTAAAAAAGAGAGTAAGCTGAGGATGGGGTTGAGGAGGAAAATATTTGCATTGTTGAACGTGGGGAATATTTCCTGACTTAGGTGATTTTTTGAAGAAATGAGGTATGAATTAAGACTTATTAGATGGTCAAATCATTAAAATGAAATGCGGAATGACTTTATGAAAGAGACTTAATTGTGCCGTTAACTAAGTTTATTTGAAATTATGTGTATATATTCAGACCGAAAAAAGATATAACAAAACGTGGGCATTTGAAGTGAACCACCCCATCCTCTGATGCTATTTGGTTTTTATTTTACCATGCAATAATGATTTCATATTTTCTGTCTTTGGCACTCTTTTTTTCTTTTGGTCAAAACTTTGGCACTCATCTGATGAGATAAGAGAAAACTTGCTAGGATGGATAAGTCTGCAGTGGCAGGCATGCAGGTCCAAAAAGGGAGACAGCATAGATATTTATCCAATTATTTACTTTGTCCTTTTTCAAAAAAGAAAAAAGAAAAATAGTAATTAATGTGTACAAGCTAGCTACAAATTAATACATCTATAATCTATTATATCTCATCACTAACTTGTCCCTTTCAACAACAAAAAATGGCTACAATAATAATAATAATTCCTACATCCAACAAAGGTATGATCACGAGAAGAAAGACGGAGAGAAAAGAATATAAAACATGTTATATGAAAGTTTTATTTCTGTAAGAATATGTAAAACATGTTATATATGTGACAATTTCTTATTTATTGTGAATAAAAAAAATTCAAAGTAGGCCTCGAATGATTTTAAAAATAAAAATAAAAACTCTCACATTAATACACTATTGTTTGTATCAACAAAAAAGAAAGAGATTTTCTATTTAAACCCCGCACTTCTCTTTGTTCACTCCAATACTTAAATCATTAAGCTGTAAGTTTTATTATTGTGTAAAAAAACAAAAATGGTCATCCAACTTAATAATTAACCCTAGTACATCTATACACACACCCCACACCACACCCCACACACCCCACCACTCTTCATATTAAGTTTTAGAAAGGGATATGATTTCCCTAGTCCCCTTTTCTCCACTTACACTCCCTTTTGCTTTTTAATACTTTTTAATCAATTTTGTTCTTTCTCTTTCCTATTCTACCCTTACTCTACATTAATTTCTTTTTTACTTCACTTTTATATTAGTTCTTTTTCTTTATACTTAATTTTCCAACTTGCACTCCATTTTCAGTATTTTTTTTTTCCTTTAATCGAGTAAGAAATTAAGTTTTTTTTTTTTCCTTTAATACTGAAAATGGAGTGTAAGTTGGAAAATTAAGTATAAAGATAGAGAAATAATATAAAAGTGAAGTGAAAAAGAAATTAATGTAGGGTAAGGATAGAATAGGAAAGAGAAAGAACAAAATTGATTAAAAAGTATTAAAAAGCAAAAGGGAGTGTAAGTGGAGAAAATGGGAGTGGGGAAATCAGCTCCCTTTAGAAAAATACAAACTCCTTTACATCCTATTGTTATATTACTCTTCTCTTTTAAAGACGTAGAAAATTGACGAGCCGACCTCTTTAAATATGCGTGGGAGTTGATGGAAATGGTTGTTGATTATCAACTCAACAATACCCAAGTGTTGGAATTCCAATTATAGTTCTTGGAGAGAGGAAAAGCTGTTCTCTTTCTTTAGAAAGTATTAAATTTTGGGTTTGTGGTTCTATTTTTTTGTGTTTTTTTTGCTAGGAACGAAGAAAATTGTGGGATTTAAATAAAAAAAATCTATTTTATTTCTTATTTTTTTTCAGTTTGGGGTGTATTTAAGGGTAGTTTGGGAAGATAGTGGGGTTTTCTTAGAAATTGTGAAAATTTAAATTAAAAGATGGGGTGAACTAAGAGAAGTGTGAGGTTTAAATAGAAAATCTCAAAAAAAATTCATATATACCTAATATTCTTCTGTTTACTAAAGTTTTTCTGTAATTTATTAGATTACTTATTCCTTTTGTAGGATTTAAATTTTTACTTATAAGTTTTTTTGACTTTGTATGAAGAAATTTTTTAAGTTTGTATAGAAAGATAAATAAGAAAAAAACTTATAATTTTTCTTCATATATTATATTAGTTTCTCTAGTTTCACATTATTAATATAAGTTTTTTATGTTTTTATTTAACTATTTGTCAAAAGAAATTATGACCCGGATAATTATATATGTAATATACATCATCTATTTTTCTCATATATATATATATATATATATATATATATATATATTGTTTAAATGAAGGTTTCTTTTTGTGTGATCAAGAATGGAGGTTTAGTCTAGCAATAAAAAATAGAGCACTGCACACCAAAAACAAAAAGAAGAAAAAAAGAGAGCTTGCAATGGGTCGTATTGTGTGGGCTTCATGTCGTGTCAGGATTATATATGTGTCAAGAATGCTCAATCCAAACTCAACCTGTTTAATAAACGTGTCGGGTTGACCTATTAATTTCTCGTGTGGGTTTCAAGTCGTATCGAGTTGATCCGCTAAGTGATAATAAATAAAAAACAAATTAAAAAAAAATCCTAAAATTGGATAATTTAATCAAGTAATTGTATTTTTTTATTTATTTTTATATAAAATAGTGGTTGCATTTTGCCTCTCTCTATGTATGAAGATTGAGAGAGAAATAAGAGAAATTTTAAAAAATGAAAAAAATGAAGAAGAAACAAATAAATGGGTTGGCGGGTTAAAGGGTTACATAAGTATTAATTTTAGTGGGTTGACGAGTTGATTCGTTTAATAAACGGGTTATATAGGTATTTTAACGGATTAGCGGGTTGACCAAAAACTCGCATGTTTATAAACGGATTAGTGATGAGTTGATCCAAAAATTTAATCGTTTGAATTGACCCGCTAATTTTTCATGCGAGTTTTGAATCATGTATCGGGTCATATTGGAAATTACCACCCTATGATGTGCCCACGTGAACATAATTTCTTTTTGGCCTTTTGTTTCTCTCTCTTGCTATTCATGCCACGAGGTTGCCAAGGTAACTTAGCCTACTTTTTCAAAACCTGCTGAAAGTCATAAATTCAAAGTGATTCAACGGTCCTAAATTTAGGTGTATCGATAGAATTTCTGTTCATGTTTTCGATGTAACTTTGACACTGTGAGTGTGTGATGATCAGTGTCTGAAATATCGAAATTATCGCCGAAATATCGGCGATAATTTCGTTATTTTCACATCTCGATACTCTGGGAGCAAACCAAACGAATGTCGTCAGAATGTCGATAATGTCGCCGATAATGTCGGCGAAATGTCCAGCTCGATATTATCGCACAGCTTCAACGCAAAAACCGCTGGAATATCTCGATATTATCGCATGGGGTTAGACTTTGCTCACACCACCAATTCTGAAACGAAAATTCCAATATCTGAGGAAGGTTTTACCTTTGGCCTCTCAGATCTGATGTTTGAAGTGCATCGTTAAGGACGGAGCGGCTCCTTGGTTACTCCAAATACCATTTCGAGCAAATCCAGCACAGACAACTCCAGGTTTGAGTTTTGAAACAGCTGAGAACGAGAGCGGAGTGTGGGTTTCTGAGAGAAATGCCTATGAGAGCAGGTTTGAGTGTGCGCAAGATAAAGAAGCGCTATTGGTGCACAGAAGAAATATTTGCGAAAAGGATTATCTGCGCAGGTGACTGGGCTAACAGAGAAAGGGGAGGGTTTGCGTTTTGAGAAACTCACGAGAGAGACTTTTGGGTTTTGAGAGAAATGATAGAAGAGAACGGCGTGGATTCTAAGAAAATTTGAATGGAGTATGGGTTCTGATGCGCAAAGGTACAACGAGAGCCGTTGGCTCTGGCTCTAGTCAAGAGTCCATTGGATTCTACTTTTTTATCAATTGCCAAAGACAATACTCAAGCCTTCCACTAGCAGGTGGCGTCCATTCATGTTGATGGCGTCAATTCAATCACACCACAAGTAGGTGGGATCACTTTCATTGCTTCAGAAAAAAAAAAAATATTTATAAAAAAAAAAAAGAACACATATTCTCACGATATGTTGACCAAAAAAAAACCTGAAAAATGCTGAAAATCATTCTTTTTGCGCATGGGGGGATTCGAACCTTGCCTCTGTGAGAAACATCCCAGCACCTTATCCAACTCAACTGCATACATGTTTGTGTTTATATTTTCGATGTGTAATATTTATAATGTCTTTCAAATGTCTGTAAGCTAATATTTATTATATAGGATAAATTTCTAAATTAAAAAAGACACCAAGGGGATTCGAACCCCTCCCATTTTACTCATTCAACACCTTAACCACCATATCACTTATACTTACTCTACACATAGAGATGATGAAGATAATGAAAAATTTGAACCTCATAGGAACTCTATGTGGTACTAAGTCACTCATGTATTTTACCATGCAATGTATAAAGTGTAAAATATTGTAGTAATTCATTATATATAAATGATTATGGTGTGTTTAATCTTTTTTCATTAATTACTATATATTTTCTACACTCACAGTGTTTGCCAGCTCGCTATATAATCAACTTAAATCAGTTAAATCCATCATGTAATGCATTTCCTTCCAACTTTTTATGATAAACTAATAGATAATTGCCTAAATAAACATCTTACAAAGTTTCAATAAAAATTTCCAAGTTTTTCTTACAATTTCCGTGGTTTTTATTCAATTTTTATCGATATCGATAATATCCCGATATTTCCATAGAAATTTCCATATTTTTGGCCTACCGATATTTCCGATACAACCGATATTTAAGACCTTGGTGATGATAAAGACAAATCTTGCGAGAGTGCAATTTTTTCCTTTGTCCTTTCACCCAAAAAACAAATACTAATCGCTTTCTTTCAAATACTAATAGTCACGAGGAGAAAACAAATCTACAAATTAATACACGTGCTGTATCATTAAATGGTCACGAGGAGAAAAACAAAGAGAAAATGTCGTATATGAAAGCTTTATTTATGTAAGAAAGTGTCAGACAGGTTATAGAAAAGAATACTATTTTTTGAAGACGTCATCAACTTTTTTTGGTCTGATGTCATCATGGGTTCGTGACGTATAGGTCATAATAAACACTTCTATAATAAGATCAACGCCAACACGGTGGTTCGAACATTCAACTATGTCGCCAAACTTCACCTCTAGCTTTGCACTCTATCCCTTCCCTTGTCCAAGCTTGCCTCTACCACCCAACCTTCAATGTTTCTATAAACCAAAAAGAAAACAATCCGTATCATCTATCCGAGCTGGTCCAGAAGTAGTAAGTCATCCTCAAATTGCCAAGCCTCAAATTGCTCGGCCCACGGCAAACTATCACCCAAACATTTGGAGAGATCGGTTCATCAACTATGAGTATTCCGATGACAATGTAGTGACATTTTCATGATTTTTTTTATTGCTTTTTGTAAACCAAAAATGTTCAAATGGTTTTGCTGATGATGATTTAATCAAGTACTTGTTGATGATGGCAGATAACTCATGCCCATTACTAGAAGCAGGTTGACGAACTGAAAGAAATAGTGAGGAGGGAAGTGTTCACAAATCTTAAAGCTGGAGGTGATGGTTTTGCACATCAGCTCAAGTTAATTGATGCAATCCAGAGTCTTGGCGTTGCATACCATTTTGAAAGAGAGATCGAAGAAGCACTGGAATGCATACATGGTACAACCTATCATGATCATGAGAATGGTGATGATGATGGTGATCTGTACTGTCTTGCTCTTGGCTTTCGACTACTAAGGCAGCATGGATATAATGTTTCATGCGGTAGGTATATCCCAAGATTAATGTACATGTGGAGAGAGTGACATAAACCTAAAACCTAAGTGTCATAACGGACTCCTCTAGAAAATCTCACTTCAAAATTCAATTTTCTTCAAGTGTCATAAACCTAAAACCTAAGTGTCATAAACCTAGGTTTTAGGGTTTAAGTGTCATAAAACTAGAATTAAACACTATAGAATCAAAATGTGGTAAAAGTGAAATTCTACAAACTCATTCGTCCACACTACTTAGATAATTTGTAAATATATATAGTTGTAGGGCATGTCGAGTTAATATTACTTTGACTAAATTTTCTTTTGTTTTGACCCCACTAATTGAAATGGCTGATTTCTTAGGGTGTAGAATGACTATTGTGAACTTTGACTTTAGGTTCCTAGTATAGACTGGTTAAATTAGGTTTTGGGTTGTCTAAAAGGCCTTTTTCTATATCAATAACTAACCATGTCAATAAATGACATAAAAGTTGAAGAACATTGAGTAAAAGTGAGGTTTTCTCAATACGTCATTTCTTTAAAAAAACATGGAACGTCCTATATAGAAAATCTTATATATATATGTTTGTACCCTTTTTTGACAATCAAACAGGTAATTATATATGTACATGGGTGTTTTGTATTTATTTTTGACAATCAAGCAGATATATTCAACCAGTTCAAAGATGCAAACGGTAACTTCAAGGAAAGCTTGACTGCCAATGTGTCTGGCATGCTAAGCTTGTATGAAGCAACACATCTAAGGGTGCATGGAGAAGATATACTAGAAGAGGCTCTTGTTTTCACCACCGCTCACCTTGAGTCCAAAATAATCCATGTAAGGTATTCACTGGCAGCACAAATAAGTCAAGCCTTGGAGAGACCTCTGCTAAAATGTCTAGAGAGGGTAGGTGCCAGGAATTACATGTCAATTTACCAAGATGAAGCTTCACATAATGAAACTCTACTAAAACTTGCAAAGTTAGATTTCAATCTTGTTCAGTCTTTGCACAAAAAGGAGCTCAGTGAGATTACTAGGTAAGTTTTTTTATATTCATATTCTAAATGTGAGCATACAAGATATAGTTTGCAAGGTGTAAAATTCATACTAATTATACACATGTTTAGGTGGTGGAAAGAAGTAGACTCTGAAAGGAAGCTGCCGTTTGGAAGAGACAGGATAGTGGAATTGTACTTTTGGGCAATGGCAGTATATTTTGAACCTCACTACTCTGCCGCAAGAATAATTCTAAGCAAAATCATTGCCGTGGGAACAGTGATGGATGATATATACGATGCATATGGTACCTTCGAAGAACTCGAGATCTTTACAGAAGCAATTAGGAGGTTTGAAATAATCAAGTTCCTTGTTTTTCTTATTTAAAGATTTTTTTTTTCAATTTATTTTGCAGAACTCCTTCAATTACGTACGCTTAAAATGATTATGTTTGATGCAATTTTCAGGTGGGATATTAATTGCATGGATGAACTGCCAGACTATATGCAAATATATTATCAAACACTTTTGAATCTTTTCAAAGAAGTTGAGGATGAGATGGTGAAGCAAGGCAATTCATACCGAATTTACCATGCAAAAGAAGCTGTATGCACATTCATTACTATGCTTGATTTTTTAAACTTTTTTTTTTTTCGCTCAAACTATATACAAGTTTACTTTTGATCACTCGTTTAGCTTATGTCAAATATGCAGGCGAAAGCTTCATGCCGAGCTTACTTTGCTGAGGCCAGATGGTTACACGAAGGATGCATCCCAAGCATGGAGGAGTATATGCCTGTTGCAACAACTACTGTTGGTAACCACTTACTTGCAAACATATCTTTACTTGGCATGGGAGATGTTGTAACGAAGGAGGTATTTGAGTGGTTGTTCAGTAACCCTAAAATACTTAGAGCTTCCAATATCATGTTTAGGTTCATGGATGACATTGCTGGGTCCAAGGTATGAGACGATATTCGTAATTACGTTGAATAAGATTAACTAAATAACATTAATTACTAAATGCTTTGAACTCCTACATTTTTGCAGTTTGAGAAAGAGAGAGGGCATGTTGCTTCTAGTATTGATTGCTACATGAAGCAACATGGGGTCTCAGAGGAAGAGACACTTGATGTTTTCAACGAACAAGTTGTTGATTTGTGGAAGGATATAAACGAGGAGTTCCTTATAAAGCCAACTGCTGTGCCAAGGCCTTATAAGGGAAGCTGTAATTTCTCCTACACTGCAGCCGTATCAAAATCAAATCAAATAGCTGTCTGCTATTAGTTTACTTTCCTTGCATATATTGTTGACTTAGAATATTCAATTGTAATTTATTTTCTTTCCTTCTTAGATACATAAATCTCTGTATATATGTAAAGGGTTTTACCACTGATATATCAATCAAAACATATTCATTCTACACGGTATTAGAGCCCTATTAGCTCCTTCGAGTGTTTTTTTTTTCCCTTCCCCCCCAACCCTAAACCTTTTCTTACTCCCTTCTTTCTTCCCTCTATCTTCATGGCTCCAAACAACACCACCTCTAATGTTGTTCTCACCCCCAACTCCAACACTAGTTCCTCTCCTTCTCTCATCACCATCAATGCTGCTGCACAGCTTCCTCTCAAACTCACCCCTCTCAACTATCCCTCCTGGCGTGCCCAGTTCAAAGCCCTTCTCCTTGGGTATGACCTCCTTGGCTATGTGGATGGCACTCTCGCTTGCCCTGACAGTAACAACACCCTTTGGAAACGCCAAGATCAACTCCTTCTCCACTGCTATTCTTGCCTCTGTCTCTGAATCTGTCATCTCCCTCATTGCTGCTAGCCTCAACCTCTAAAGACGCTTGGGACAAACTTACCAAGCTG
Organism: Prunus kanzakura; assembly: GCA_020521455.1. Lineage (NCBI taxonomy): Eukaryota > Viridiplantae > Streptophyta > Magnoliopsida > Rosales > Rosaceae > Prunus > Prunus kanzakura. Next base: position 2,825,050 of record BPUM01000794.1, on the reverse strand, counting down.
TATGCGAAACCGTACACGTTCTCGAGTCATGAGTCTCAAGGAACAGTCTCACTCTTGCTCGTCGTGATTCCAAGCCCGTGATGGAATTTCTTCCATCCATCAAAGCCCTTGCTGACGAACTTGCTCTCATTGACTCTCCTATATCCGACGACGATCTCGTGATCCATATCCTCAATGGTCTCGGCTCTGTCTTCAAAGAGATCGCTGCTGCTATTCATGCTCGTGAAACACCTATCACCTTGAAGAGTTGCATGATAAACTCGTTGACTTCGAGAAGCGCACTCAAGCGCCATGACACTCCTTCTAAACCTCTTGTTGTCACTGCCAATAATACCCAGCGAACCAACTCCAACCGTTCCTTCCACAAGGGTTCTACCACATCCCATGCCTACAGGCCACCTTCTCAGCAACGTAGCATTCTTGGCCCCGGCAACTCTTCTCCACACACTTCCCGTCCGTTCTTCGGCCAGCGTCGCTCCTTCAATCAACCAAGCCACGGTTACAAAGGTTTCTGTCAATTGTGTGATTAGCAGGGTCACAGTGCCAAACGGTGTCCACGTGCTCAGGTTCTCCCCTCCTCTGATCCCACTGTTAACGTTGCTACTGCCCCTCATACAGCCACCAGTTGGCTCATCGACTCTGGCGCTTCTCATCATGTGACCCCTGATCTCGCCAACCTTTCTCTCCACACCAATTATGATGGTCCTGACTCAGTTGTCATTGGTAATGGTTCAGGCATGGGCATCACCCATGTTGGCTCCACCTCTCTTCCTACCTCCTCTCGTGCATTTGCCTTACATGATGTCTTTTGTGTGCCCTCTATTAAAAATAATTTAATTTCTGTCTCTCAGTTTTGCAAATCTAACCATACTTCTGTTGAATTTTTTCCTTCTTATTTTTCTGTAAAGGATCTGCGCACAGGGGCGACTCTACTTCAAGGCCCGAATAAGAATGATGTGTACACGTGGCCCGGGTCAATGAGTGACGTCTCCTCACCTTCTGCACTTGTTAGTACGACTTCTACTCTGCATGACTGGCATAGTCGCCTTGGCCACCCTTCTCAACTTGTCTTGGATCAGCTCATCCGCTCTCAATCTCTCCCTGTCACTTCAAAGTCATTTGTTAAGTCTCCATGTGTGTCGTGTCAATGTAATAAGAGCCATAAGCTCCCTTTTCATTTAAATTCTCTTTCTAGTCACCGCCCATTAGATCTTATCTACACTGATGTCTGGGGTCCTGCTCCCCTTCTCTCAATTGATGGTTTTCGCTATTATCGCATTTTTGTCGATCATTACACAAAATATATTTGGTTTTACCCTCTTAAAAACAAGTCTGATGTCTCTACAATTTTTCCCACCTTTAAAAACCTTGTTGAAAATTACTTTCACTCCAAAATTGTTTCTCTTTATTCTGATGGTGGTGGCGAATACACAAAACTTAAACCTTTTCTCGCCTCTCATGGCATTACTCATCTCACCACACCTCCCCACACCCCTCCAACATAATGGTTCCACCGAGCGCCGCCATCGTCACATTGTTGAGACCGGCCTTACCCTCCTTCATCAAGCCTCTATGCCACCACTTTGCTGGTCTTATGCCTTTCACGCTGCTGTATATCTCATAAATCGTCTTCCCACTCCCCTCCTTAAATCATCCTCGCCCTACTCATCTCTTTTTGGTCAAACACCCAACTACCATAAACTTCGTATTTTTGGTTGCCAATGTATTCCGTGGTTACGACCTTACAACACCCATAAACTCCAACCCCGCTCTCGTCCTTGTGTCTTCCTTGGCTATTCAACCTCTCAAAGTGCCTATAAGTGTCTTGACCTATCCTCCAATCGTCTTTACCTTTCTCGTCATGTCGTTTTTAATGAGTCTATTTTTCCCTTTACCTCTCATGTCTCACCTCTCTCCTCTGTCTCTAATTCCGCTATGCACTCTTGGTCGGTTGCAGCTGATCCGGGACCCATTCATGATCCTATGCAGAACCCACCAGCCGTGCCTCCTGCTATTACAGTCATGCCACTTGCCCCTGCTATCGTGTCCCCTACCCCTACAGCCCCATTGCCCACACCTACAGCACCAGCGTCACCTCCTGTTGCACCGATGCCAGCACCGTGTACACATCCTTCTTCTTCCGTCTTGGGTGAGTCTTCTCTTGTGTCCCCCTCCTTCCCTCCTCTCCCATCCTCCTCTCTTCCTTCTTCTGAGGCTCCCATTCCCTCATTGCCCTCCCCTCCACCACCTCATCCCCCTTCTCATGTTGTTACCCGCTCTCAAAATAATATCTTCAAACCTAAACAGCTTCACACCACTACTAAACAGTCCACTACCCAACATCCTCTTCCACCCTCCCTTGAACCTACATGTGTTTCTCATGCCATCAAAGACAGCAAGTGGCGCTCAGCAATGTCTGATGAGCTTAATGCTTTGGCTCGGAATGGAACTTGGGAGCTTGTTCCCTCTCGCCCACATCAAAATTTAATTGGATGCAAGTGGGTGTTTCGCATCAAGCGTCATCCGGATGGAAGTATTGACAGGTACAAGGCTCGTTTGGTGGCAAAAGGGTTCCATCAACGCCCCGGCATTGACTTCTATGAGACCTTCAGTCCGGTGGTCAAACCCACCACTATACGGGTTGTCCTCCATCTTGCCCTTGCTCGCGGCTGGCCCATCCGGCAACTTGATGTTAATAACGCTTTCCTTCATGGTACTCTTCACGAGGAGGTGTTTATGTCTCAACCTCCTGGTTTTGTTGATTCCACTTATCCCTCTCATGTGTGCAAGCTCCGCAAGGCCCTTTATGGTCTTAAACAGGCACCCCCGGCATGGTACAAGGAGTTGAGCTCCTTCTTGGTTTCTTATGGTTTTCATCACTCTAAATCTAACGCTTCTCTTTTTGTTTATCACCATGGTTCTATTGTGACTTACCTTCTTGTCTATGTCGACGATCTAATTGTGACTGGCAGTGACAGGTTGTTCATCACCAAATTTCTTGACACTCTTGCTTAGCGCTTCTCTATCAAGGACTTGGGTTTTATACATTTTTTTCTGGGTGTTGAAGTTATTCCAACACGATCTGGTTTGTTCTTATCACAACACAAGTACATTCGGGATCTTCTCATTCGCGCTCACATGGAAGGTGCCAAGGATGTTTCAACGCCCTTGTCTACCACCACTACCCTTGTGCTCAATGATGGTGCAACCCCTACTGATGCCACTCTCTTTCGCAGTCTTCTTGGTGGTCTCCAATATCTGAGTCTTACCCGTCCAGATATTGCCTTTGCAGTCAACAAACTCTCTCAATTCATGCACCGGCCTTCTGAACTCCATTGGGCTGCTCTCAAATGCCTGCTTCGCTATCTCAAAGGCACTATCTATCATGGTCTTCATCTTCATCGCAACACCACTCTCTCTCTCTCCATGCCTTCTCTGATGCGGATTGGGCCGGCAATCCTGACGATCGCACATCCACCACTGCCTATACCATTTTTCTTGGTGGCAACTTGATCTCATGGAGTTCCCGCAAACAACGCTCTGTTGCTCGCTCCTCTACTGAAGCCGAGTATCGTGCTGTTGCTTGCACCGCTGCCGAGCTCCCCTGGGTACAGAATTTACTTCGTGAACTGGGTGTTTTGCTTCCTTCACCCCCTGTTATTGCCTGTGACAATATTGGTGCTACCTTTTTCTGTGCAAATCCTGTTCTTCATTCCCGCATGAAACATATTGCCATTGATCTTCACTTTGTTCGTGATCTTGTCGCTCAAGGCCTTCTAACGGTTGCTCATGTATCCACTATTGATCAGTTAGCCGATGCCTTGACGAAACCTCTTTCTCGCCAGCGCTTCCAGTTACTTCGTTCCAAGATTGGAGTCACCGACGGCGGCTCCATCTTGCAGGGGCGTATAAGGGAAGCTGTAATTTCTCCTACACTACAGCCGTATCAAAATCAAATCAAATAGCTGTCTGCTATTAGTTTACTTTCCTTGCATATATTGTTGACTTAGAATATTCAATTGTAATTTATTTTCTTTCCTTCTTAGATACAGAAATCTCTGTATATATGTAAAGGGTTTTACCACTGATATATCAATCAAAACATATTCATTCTACAGGCCTGTACTCATGTGCATTCTCAATTTAACAAGAGTTGTGGATCTGCTTTACAAAAGGGGAGATGACTTCACACATGTTGGAAAACTCATGAAAGATACTATTACTGCCCTTTATATTGATCATGTGCCACTTTAAGTTGGGTTCGTTATTATCTTTGTAACTTATTCCTACCCCAATAATCAAAGAAAATAATTATCAAATTTTAAGAACATGAAACATAAAATGATTGTATGTTAGGGAAAATTATTGTTTTTTTTTTTCTTTGCTTCTCTAGCTTGTGGGGGTTACATACCATAATATAATATATCTGTCCTCAAAGGTTTAAGATGTACGTCGTAAATTTTTGATATTGCAACCACTTGAGACGTTAATTTAGCCTTTAGAGGACAGTTAGGATCAATGACCAAACTCTTTGCACCTTGTAGCAGATAGCACAGCTTCAAGTTGAAGCCATGGCAGAGGCGAGGAGGGAGGGGGTTGCTCTTAGCTAGTCTTCTAACATGCATTCCTGGCGACTTATGTAGTTGAAGAATTAATTATTATGAAAATGACGTGAGAGAGGGACGGGGTCTTATATTTTCATAAGAATTTTGCAACAAAATGAAAATAAAATTCCAGGCTGTACTATAACATTGCCGTACATACAGTCAGTGAGTACTGCATTACCACGTGGGAGCACATGTGGCCGTTGGGCTCAACACGTGAAGCCTTGCTCTGATATCTTGAAAGAAGTTGAGGTTCCACTCCAAAATCAATTGGTAATGGGGGAGTAGCTCAACTCCTTATAAACCTAGGCTATGTCCCTTAACTTTTCAATGTGGGACAAATACTCTCAATAATGTATATGTATACAGACTTTAAAAACAAAAGGTAATACAACCTTAGAAGGGAGTGTGTGTATGGAAAAAGATTATTTAGGTAACAATATCAATTTACAGTACCTAATATATTAGTGCTAATCGATGATTTTTAATACTAATATCGACAATTAGTGTCGAATCAAGAATATATCAGGTACAGTAAATTGATATTAAGATTCAGTCGGTAGGTGTATAGCTATATCGAGTAAATATTATATGAGCTATGATGAAGATAAACTTTATTTCTCTCTGTACTCTAGGAGCATCTAGGAGCTAGATGCTTGTAACTGGTCCTGATTTTTTTTTTGGACGAAATACCTGGTCCTGATTTGCATATCTATTATTTAGTAAAATACTTTTGAAAAGTGGCAGATCATCGAAGTTTGTGGACATGAGAGATAGATGCTGTGGGGATTGTCAACAATGACAGTGTGAACGGCTTTTCTCTATGGTCTTTTAGCTACAGGGATCTACCCTTATGCGTTGTTACATTCATTTAATCAGCTCCAGCGGTGACATCCAGCCCGGGTAAGCGATTGGGTCCACCAAGTCCGGGCAAGATCAGCCCAAGTCACTGTCTGAGCGTGTTGACGTCAATAAAGTGAAAAAAAAATATGGAAAAAAATTCTGAAAAATTACCTATTATTTTTATTTATTTTATTTTATACATACCTAGCAAACTTTTATGAGGTTTTAGGGTTGGGCTTGTTTTAAGAAATTGATGACAGTTTTGTAATTTATAAGAAGTTAAAAGTGACTTTGTTATGTTGTAAATGGCCATTGGATGTGTTTCTAAAATCTATTTCATATAAGGTATTTTTATAATTTAGGCCCTTATATTGGGTATAATAGTGAATCTTCTGAGAGATAGCTGAGGATGAGGTTGAGGAGGAAAATATTTGCATTGTTAAACGTGGGGAATATTTCTTGACTTCGGGTGATTTTTTGAAGAAATGAGGTATGAATTAAGACTTATTAGATGGTCAAATCATTAAAATGAAATGCGGACTGACTTTATGAAAGAGACTTACTTTGAACTAAATATGATTTAAAGACCAAATATACATACACAAGTTGTTTTATAGAGGATAACAAAATATAAATATTAGCATATAACAGGTTTTTTTAGCTTTTCCCTATAATTTTTCAATTATAAGCGTGAAAAGTAAAAAAACAAAATTTACTTGGACAAAGAAGTATAAATAGTTGTGGATATGACCTTATAAAGTGTCGGTCACATGATGCTAATCTTTTTTATTTGTCTTCTTTTGGGATTATGTATGTGTGATTTATGAAAAGGGATATTTGTAGAAATATCACCTGAACTTATACCTTAGTTTCAATTTGTCACCTTAAAAAAAAATTTAAGAGAAATATCACCTAAATTTTTCAAAATCTATAATTTGTCATCTAACTTTAACATCATCCAATTTTTCATCCATGATTAGGGTATTCTAGTCTTTTCATTTTTAAGGGTGGTTTAAAAATGGAAAAATTATTATACAAAATTGTATATATTTTAAAATAAACCATTAAAAATTGCATTTTTTTCCATCCCCCTTTCGGCTCTCTCTATTCTCCCTTCCTCCCCAACCACACCTCTCCTCTCCTCTGTTTTTTTTCTCCCCCAAGACCTGAGCAACCCATCCCCACCTGCAACCCACCCTCTCAACTTGTATTAATAGGTAGGGTTTTCACTTTTATTAACATTCAAAATTATATGGTCACGAGGAGAATATATATGGGTTCGTGAGCTCTTGGTCATAAGTTTTTAGAACTTATTATTATTGCAACGAAGTTTTTGTTCTTGAAAAGAACAACTTAGTGATGGGATTATTATTATTAATTACTATTTTGCATTTTGCATTTTTTGAAAGAAAGGACAAAGTTAATAATTGGATAAAAAAAAAAATTCAGTGAAATAATTTGATAAATATCTATGCTGTCTCCTATTTTGGATCTGCATACGGAAAGCTACGTAAGAGCCGCAAAACCCAGCCACACAAGCATACTGCAAGATGTCTCTTGTTTTTAGATAAAAAAATTCATCATTATTGCATGGTAAAATAAAAATCAAATAGCATCAGAGCAGTGGCGGATCCAGGATTCGAAATCCAACTGGACGATATTTACATTAAAAACTCGACATTATGAGTGAATCTCATTAATAAATATAAAAATATACACTTAGTGTTGGCGAGTACTTTGTTTGACACCTAGTAGGATGACATAATGAGCCTTACCCCTCAAATGCATCTCTATACATAAATAAAATTTTATCAACAAAAAATAAAACTATTCCTTTTCCTTTAAAAAAAAATCTTAAAAAATCTTTGTTTTCTTGAGGTTTGGATTGTGATCTGACATAACAAAATATAACCCATTTAATCCAACATCCCAACAGAAAAATCAAATAAATTCTCATAATAACATCAATGGCTTTAATCAAACATTAACATATCAACAACAAATCAAACATCTCAACAATAGCAATATCAAATCAAAGATCTCAACAAAATTTCAAAAATCAAAGACCTTATTGATTTCAACAAAGTCAACAAATTATAATTCATTTTTAAGTAAACACTAGAACATATTATCAAAGAACTTATTAATTTCAACAAAGTCAACAAATTATAATTCATTCTTAAGTAAACACTAGAACAGATTAGAACACATAACTTCTAACCTATTTAAAATATATTAAATTCAATGTTGTCATATACAACATCTTAAAATTTGGGGGTAGGTAATTAAAGAGGAGATAATTAAAAAAGAGAGAAATTTTAGGTTATGAATGCATGTGGGTTGCTTTTTGGGTGGGCATAGGTTTGTATGTTTCACATGAGTTGGCCTATTATATGTGGGTATTTTTAATTTTTTAAAATTTTGGGGTGGGCAGCAGCCTACCTTGCCCTAGGCGTAGGACTTCCCCTGCACCAGAGGATGGCGTGGTCCACTTCAAATGCACACTTTTTGTTATATCTTTTTTTGGTCCCGACCCGACATGGGCACGACCCGTACCTTTGAAAAAGGACAAAGTATGCTGTGTCCTTTTTTGAATCCGCATGCCTGCCACTGCTAGGTTAGAAACACAGGCGTACTGAAAGCTATACGAGCCACAAAAACCAGCTACACATTTATCCGTCCTAGCAAGTTTTGTCTTATCATCATATGAGAAAAAAGCAAATAGTAATCCTTCTTTCGGAAAAAGAAAAAAGAAAAATAGTAATTAATGTGGTATATCCCATCACTAACTTGTTCTTTTCAAGAACAAAAACTTCGTTAATAATTTCTACATTCAAAATCATATGGTCACGAGGAGAAAGACGGAGAAAAAAGAATGTCATCATAATAATCGACTCTTTTACAACAAGATCAGTGCCAACAAGGTGGTTTAGACATTCAACTATGTCGGCAAACTGCACCTCTAGCTTTGTACTTTATCCCTCCCCTTCTCCTAGCTTACCTCTACCACCCAACCTTCAATGTTTCTATAAACCAAAAAGCAATAGTAATCCCTTTCTTTCAAAAAAGAGAAAAAAAGCAAAATAGTAATTAATGTGTCATATCCCATCACTAACTTGTTCTTTTCAAGAACAAAAACTTCGTTACAATAATAATAATTTCTACATTCAAAATTGTATGGTCACGAGGAGAAAGACAGAGAACAAAAGATGTCATCATCGTTAGAATATATATGGAAATAAATTGGAAAGAGAAAGAAGGAAAAAATTTGTAACAGTCAAATCATTCAAGATAAAGAAGAAAAAAAAAGAAAAAAGAAAAATAATAAATAAAAGTAACAGCTATTTGTCTTTAAAAAATAAGAAAATATTCATTTGACATCTTGTTTTTGGGATGTCAAAAGTAACGGCTGAACCTTCAGCCTTCATTCCACATCGACTTTGACAATTCGGTTGGAGTGATGTGAGATGTTATTTCTAGCCGTTAAATATATATGTGGCATTTTTGACATATCAGTTGGAGATGCTTGGACATGAAATCACAAAAAAATGAAGGTTAAAGTTGCTCCAATTGAGTAGTCAAATCCTACTTGAATTTGAAGACTGAAAGAGATATGTCAAAAATAACATATGAAAAAGGTTGATGTCAAATATTATTTTAATATTTTTGTAGTCAATGAACTTCACTATCATTTACTCTCTTTAAAAATTTTATGCATCATATGGGCTCCATTTATTTTTAAAAATATAATAAAATAATATGATATTTGACATTTCGGGTTGAGTTAAATTTTGTTTCGAAGTGTCAAATTGCCACATAAGCCATCAAATTCAAATTTAACATTTTGCATTTGACATCTCCCTTGAAGATGCTCTAAATTAGTCGAATTTTAAAACGTTAGGGCGTAAAGTAATAAAACTGAAATTTCGTGACCCATCTTAAGAATGACCCTAAAATTTTATGGGGTAAAATGAGATATTAGCCCAAAAAAGATATATCAAAACTTGTGCATTTCAAGTGAACCCATCCTCAGATGCTATTTGATTTTTATTTTACCATGCAATAATGATGATTTTTTTTTTATATAAAAAAAGAGACATCTTGCAGTATGCTTGTGTAGCTGGTTTTTGGGGCTCTTACTTAGCCTTGTCCTTTCACCGAAAAAGCAAATAGTAATTCCTTTCTTTAAACAAAAAGAAGGCGGCAAAATAGTAATTAATGTGTTCTAGCTTGTTCTTTTCAAGAACAAAAACTTCATTACAATAATAATAATTTCTACATTCAAAATTATATGGTCACGAAGAGAAGATAGAGAAAAAAGGATGTCATCATCGTTAGAATATATATGGGTTTGTACATTCAACTCTTTTACAACAAGATCAGTGCCAACAAGGTGGTTTAGACATTCAACTATGTCGGCAAACTGCACCTCTAGCTTTGTACTTTATCCCTCCCCTTCTCCTAGCTTACCTCTACCACCCAACCTTCAATGTTTCTATAAACCAAAAAGAAAACAATCCGTATCGCCTATCCAAGCTGGTCCGGCAGTAGTTCAATCACAAAATGCCAAGCCTGAAATTGATCGGCGGCGAACAGCAAATTTTCATCCAAGCATTTGGGGAGATTGGTTCATCAACTACGATTATTCTGAACACAAGGTAGTGTCAAGCAAACTATATGATCTCTATTCTATGACATTTCGAAGCATTTTTCTTCCCTAAAATGTTCAAATGGTTTTGCTGATGATGATTTAATTTAAGTACTTGTTGATGATGGCAGATAACTCATGCCCATTACCAGAAGCAGGTTGACGAACTGAAAGAAATAGTGAGGAGGGATGTATTTACAAATCTTAAAGCTGGAGGTGATGATTTTGCACATAAGCTCAAGTTAATTGATGCAATCCAGCGTCTTGGCGTGGCATACCATTTTGAAAGAGAGATCGAAGAAGCACTGGAAAGCATACATGGTACAACCTGTCATGACCATTATGATGGTGATCTGCACAGTGTTGCTCTTGGCTTTCGGCTACTAAGGCAGCATGGATATAATGTTTCATGTGGTAGGTATATCCCAAGATCTCAATAGTGGAAAGAGTGATGGAGTGACTAGTTTGGCTACTATCACTCAAATGGGATAAAAGTTGAAGAAAATTGAGTGAAAGTGAGGTTCTTTTCAATGCATCATGCCTTTAAAGGACACAGAACATCCTATATAGAAAAATATATATGTTTGTACACTTTTTAGATAATCCAACAGGTAAATATATATATACACATGTGTGTGTTTTACTTTTTCTTTATTCCTTGACAATCACGCAGATATATTCAACCAGTTCAAAGATACAAACGGTAACTTCAAGGAAAGCTTGACTGCCAATGTGTCTGGCATGCTAAGCTTGTATGAAGCAACACATCTAAGGGTGCATGGAGAAGATATACTAGAAGAGGCTCTTGTTTTCACCACCTCTCACCTTGAGTCCAAAATAACCCATGTAAGGTATTCACTGGCAGCACAAATAACTCAAGCCTTGGAGAGACCTCTACTAAAATGTCTAAAGAGGTTAGTGCTAAAATATGAATATGGTTTTGAATATATTAGGTTCTTATTTTATTCTCTCCATAAGGAGGTATATATAAGAGTTTACATGAGTGCTTTACAAGGAATTAGATATAGTAAAAGATTAGGAAAGTATCTCCTAATTATACAATGATTTGACAACTATATAAAAATAGGAAAGTAAATCCCTTAATTAATCAAGGAAATAAATCTCCTTGATTAATTAGGAGACTCACTTCAACACTCCTCCTCAAGTTGGTGCATATACGTCACAAATGCCCAACTTGGTAAGTGAGTCATGAAATTCGTAGCACCCAAGTCGATAATCCATGCAATTCAGGCAGAGTCTTTGGCGACCGGTCGTTTGCTTCGGGCGACCGGTCGTTTGCTTCGGGCATCCGGTCGTTTGCTTCAGGCGACCGGTCGTTTTGAGTCTGCAATAAGAGGGATAATCGTAGGGATTCCTGACATCACAGCGGAAGTAAGATGTGATATGAGAATGTGAGGGATTTTGATTGGAGGAATTTGATTTGAGGAATTTGATGTATGAATTTGATGTAGGAATTGGATTTGAGAGGTATGTGTATAAGATTTGAGGAATTTGATTTGAGTATAAGAAATTTGAGATAAGGCATTTGAGGACTTTAGATTTGAGGGATTTTATTTGAGTATGAGAAATTTGAGATTTGAGTATGAGAAATTTGAGATAAGGCATTTGAGGACTTTAGATTTGAGGGATTTGATTTGGGAGAAATATGAGGAATGTAAAGAACACAGAAACCCTGTGAACACGGCTAAGAACACAGAAACCATGTGAATTCGGTTAAAGGACACAGAAACCCTGTGAACACGGCTAAAGGACACAGAAACCCTGTGAACACGGCTAAAGGACATAGAAACCCTGTGAACACGGCTAAAGGACACAGAAACCCTGTGAACACGGCTAAAGGACACAGAAACCCTGTGAATACGGCTTAAGAACATAGAAACTTCTCTTCAATTCTCTTCTCCCCCTAAAGAGAAGGGTATGTCAGAGTCAAGAAAGATGCAAAATCTCCATGAGAAAGAGAAACAAATCCTTTTTCACTCCCCCTCCCCCCCTTGAAGAGGAGGGGAGGAGAAATTTTGATATGAGAATTTAGAGACAACCGAGGATCGATTGCTCTGATACCATGCTAAAATATGAATATGGTTTTGAATATATTAGGTTCTTATTTTATTCTCTCCATAAGGAGGTATTTATAAGAGTTTACATGAGTGCTTTACAAGGAATTAGATATAGTAAAAGATTAGGAAAGTATCTCCTAATTATACAATGATTTGACAACTATATAAAAATAGGAAAGTAAATCCCTTAATTAACCAAAGAAATAAATCTATAAAATAGGAAAGTAAATCCCCTAATTAATCAAGGAAATAAATCTCCTTGATTAATTAGGAGACTCACTTCAACAGTTAGGTGCCAGGAATTACATGTCAATCTACCAAGATGACGCTTCACATAATGAACCTCTATTAAAACTTGCAAAGTTGGATTTCAATCTTGTTCAGTCTTTGCACAAAAAGGAGCTCAGTGAGATTACTAGGTAAGTTTTTTATTATTCATGTTGTGAATGTAAAATTCATACTAATTATTCAATCTGGTATTTTGAATGTTTCACCATTCTCAACTTTTTGCTTTATATATATAGACGAACTAATTATACACATGTTTAGGTGGTGGAAAGAAGTAGACTTTGAAAAGAAGCTGCCTTTTGTAAGAGACAGGATAGTGGAATTGTACTTTTGGACAACGGCAACATATTTTGAACCTCACTACTCTGCCGCAAGAATAATTTTCAACAAAGTCATTACCCTGGCAACAGTGATGGATGATATATACGATGCATTTGGTACCTTCGAAGAACTTGAGATCTTTACAGAAGCAATTGCGAGGTTTGAATAATCAAGTTCCTTCTTTTTATTATTTAAAGATCTTTTTTCTTTTTGTTTTGCAGAACTCCTACAATTGATGCGCTTAAGATGATTTGGGTTAATGCAATTTTCAGGTGGGATGTCAATTGCATGGATGAACTACCAGACTATATGCAAATATTTTATCAAACACTTTTGAATCTTTTCAATGAAATTGAGGAAGAGATGGTGAAGAAAGGGAATTCATACCGAGTTTACTATGCAAAAGAAGCTGTATGTGCATTCATTGTTACCTGAGCTTTTTGAACTCTTTTTTATTTGAAGTTTACTTTTAAGCACTGGTTTAGCAATATGTCAATGCAGTGGAAAGCTACAGCCCGAGCTTTGATGAGGCCAGATGGTTACACGAAGGATGCATCCCAAGCATGGAGGAGTATATGCATGTTGCCACAGCTTCTATTGGTAACAACTACTTTCAACCATATCTTTACTTGGCATGGGAGATATTGTAACCAAGGAGGCATTTGGGTGGTCGCTCAATAACCCAAAAATCCTTAGAGCTTCGAATATCATTTTTAGGCTCATGGATGACATGGCTGGGTACAAGGTATAAGAAGATATTTGTAATTACGTTGAATACGATTAACTAAATATAAGATTAAACCTAACTAAATGCTTTTGATTCTACATTTTTGCAGTTTGACAAGGAGAGAGGGCATGTTGCTTCTAGTATTGATTGCTACATGAAGCAACCACTACTACAAAAAACGAAATAGACGACGGGGATCCACCGTCGTTGTCATGCTTTGAAAACCGTCGTTAAATCGACCGCCGTCTTTTTGGGTGTCAAATTACGACGGCTTTTCACCGTCGTTGTTTATCTGTAAAGACGACGGTTTTTAAAGAAAATCGTCGTTGTTTGGAGGTAAAGATAGTTAATTATAGGAGGAAAGACGACGGTTTTTAATAAAACCGTCGTGTATTGTAGGTTAAGATGACGGTTTTTTATGAAAACCGTCATCTTTACATATAATAGACGACCCTTTTTTTTAAAAAAAACCGTCATATTTACTTCACAATAGACGACCATTTTTAAAAAAAACCATCATCTTTACATATAATAGATGACCTTTTTTAAAAAAACCGTCATCTTTACATATAATAGACGACCCTTTTTATAAAAACCGTCGTTAATTATCTGTAAAGACCATGATTTATTATGAAAACCGTCGTCTAATAAGTTCCCAAACTGCTACATTTTAGTTCGTTTTGATTTCATATGATGCTATACAACAATTTTAACTGGAAAACCAACCATAATGCTTTACTAATGAATATATACACTCAAAAATAGTTTCTTTCATAAAACTTGAAGATTCAAACATAAGTCCTACCAATTAAGTAGTACAATCTTTTCCTAACAAGACCTACGTACTCCTAATCCAAGCCTTCGTCATCCAAACAGACAAATGATGCACAACTGAAGTCTCCTCCATCATCCCTGTAAATAAATCAAAATGACAAAGAGAGAAAAAAAAGCTAAGATTATAAACATATAAAATTAGGTGGAAAAGAAATTTTACCATTGGACCATATTTCCATAGAAAACTTGTAAAATGAGCATAAAAAAGACCATCGAGAACCTGCAAAAGGAAAAATATATAAAGAAAATGATGGTGAAAAGAGAAGGTAACAAATTTTGAACAACAAAAAAACATACGACTCGCATAGAAAACCTGCAAAAGAAAAAGTTATAAATCTGCAAGCTTCCTCCTCATCTCCTGAGAACCAAATCAGAAAATCTAAAAAGAAACCATAAATGAAAAAATATATGTAAACAAACCAGACAAATCAAGAGAGACAGAAAATCTGAAATCAGGGAGACGAAGAACATACCAGAAATGCAAAGAGACTAATCCAGAATTCACTAGCAAAATATAGAAGGATATTGAGAGATTAGGTCACTTTCAAATCAAACCTTTCATGAGAGTGTTTTAGAGAGCTCAAGAGGGTTTCAAGGAGGAAGAGGTTTTCAGAGACGGGGGAAGATCTAAAAATTTGTCGAGCGCGAATTCACTTAAGCGGCCTTTTTTTAGCGTGTTTTAAAAGACGACGCTTGTTAATGAGAGATAAGGTTTTCAAAGACGGGGGAAAATTTGAAAATTTGTCGAGCGCGAATTCACTTAAGCGGCCTTTTTTAGCGTGTTTTAAAAGACGACGCTTTTTAAAAAAAACCGTCATCTTTACATATAATAGACGACCTTTTTAAAAAAAAACCGTCATCTTTACTTATAATAGACGACCCTTTTTTACAAAAAACCGTCGTCTTTACATATAATAGACGACCCTTTTTATAAAAACTGTTGTCTTTACATATAATAGACGACCCTTTTTTTAAAAAACCGTCATCTTTACTTCACAATAGACGACTCTTTTTTACAAAAAAGCGTCATCTTTACATATAATAGACGACCCTTTTTTTAAAAAAACCGTCGTCTTTTCATATAATAGACAACCCTTTTTTTTAAAAACCGTCATCTTTACTTCACAATAGACGACCCTTTTTTACAAAAAAAACGTCATCTTTACATATAATAGACGACCCTTTTTAAAAAAAACCGTCATCTTTACTTCATAATAGACGACCCTTTTTTAAAAAAAAAACCGTCATCTTTACATATAATAGACGACAGTTTTTTCAAAACAACCATGTCTTTACCAAAAAAAGGACACTTGATTTTTAAAAGACGACGCTTGTCATATCTTCTGTCGTCGTTTTTTGGTCATATTTTAACTCTGAAGAAAACCTTTTTAATAAGACGACGCTTTTTTATTTGTGTGCGTCGTTATAAAAAAATATTCAATAGTACATCCGTTTTTTAGTTGTTTAAGTCACTTATCCAAGACGGTTTTTTTGTTACCGTCGTCTTTTTCTGGTCATCTTTTTCACTTTTTGTAGTAGTGAACATGGAGTCTCAGAGCAAGAGACACTTGATGTTTTCAACAAACAAGTTGTGGATTTGTGGAAGGATATAAACAAGGAGCTCCTTATAAAGCCAACTGTTGTGCCAAGGCCTGTCCTCATGCGCGTCCTCAATTTAACAAGAGTTGTGGATCTACTTTACAAAAGGGGAGATGCCTTCACACATGTTGGAAAACTTATGAAAGATATTGTTGCTTCACATTTTATAGATCCTGTTCCACTTTAAGTTGGATTCCTTGTGATCTTTGTAATTTATTGCTACCTCAATAATTACAGAAAATGCAAGGAACTCGTAATTTATTACCCCACTTGATGTCCTCTAAAAAACTTGTCCAACTCTCAAAATTCAATGCAAGTAAGGATCAAAATTGAGGACCAAAAAGTAAAATTCTTAGTTTTCATTTGATCCTTAGAGCAGTTCCAGCCATGAGCTGAGCCCAAGGCTGGGGGGAGAAAAGCAAAAAAAGGAGTTTCCAGCGGTGAGCCCAAGCCCGGGCAAGGTGCGGGTCCCAGCAAGTCGGGCTGGCCCGAAGGCTAGTTCAGCCCGAGGTCCAAAACTCGGTTTGGGGTGACGTCAGGATGACGTCAACGAGCGCATTCAATTTTTTTTAACGTTGGCGCGTGCATTGCACGCGCCAACGTTAAAAAAAATTGAATTCGCTTGCGCTGACGTCAGCCCTGCGCGATCACCAACGGCTAGAAGACAGGTGTCGTAACCTGGGCGCTCCGATCTGCATCTCTCCTCCAATCCAACGGCTGGCGATTTTTTGGCAATAAAATTATGAAAAAAAATCGAAATTTTTTAAAAAAAATACTAAAAAATTCTGATTTTTTTTTTTCTATAAATACCTATTGATACCCTTCACTTTCAACACCAATCCTTATACATTTTATTCTACTTCTACTATTATTCACTCTTTATTCAACATTTTCCTCTCTTTAACCTTGTATTTTTTTTCTTCTTATTTTTATGGCTTCTTCTATCGAAACCGGAGGGGCGTGGAGCACCATGGAAGATGTTTCCTTGTGTGAGGCTTGGCTCCAAGTTTGTCATTGTCCCGTGACAGGCAATGAGATGAAATTTTTTCATATGTGGAAAAAAATTCATGCCGAATTTTGTGAAAAAATTCCTGGGTCTACTCGTACGGAAATGGCATTATCTAGTAGGTGGAAAATTCTAAATAAAGAGTTGGGAAAATGGAGAGATGCGTTGTCAAAAGCGATGGAAAACTGTAGAAGCGGGGAAAATCGTACTAACGAGGTAAGTATTTTGTAATTTTCGTTTTATTAAGTTTAATGTCCTAATTTATATATTTTGTTAATATTTATTGCATTTTCAATATTTTGTTAATATTTCTTGCAAATTAAATATTTTGTTCATATTTCTTGCATTTTAAATATGTTGTTAATATTTCTTGCATTTTCAATATGTTGTTAATATTTCTTGCATTTCCAATTGTTTCTTAATATTTCTTGCACTTCCAATTTATTTGTGAGGTTAATTGCATTTCCATTTGTTTATTTTTTGGTTACTTGCATATCCAATATATTTTAAATATTTCTTGCATTTCCATTTTTTTTTGTTAAATAGATGATTCAAGCACAGATGTGGTTCGGTGCAACCGGGGGTGGCAAAAAAAGTTTCAACCATCATGAATGTTGGGATGTGGTGAAATATTGCAAACGCTTCATAATTATTCCCACGGGTCCCGCCGTTGTGTTAAATGAGACGCCACTCCGTAATTCAATGACATCTGAGTCACCTCTCGATTCCCCTATGAGTGAAGACTCACCCATCGAAAAGGAGCCGAGGCCCATTGGCCGAAAGGCTGCGAAGGCAAAAAAAGCGGGTAATTCAAGTAATAGTAATTCAAAGTTTTTGGAGGAAATTGCAAGGCAAAATGCCATAAGAATTGAACTGGAGCAGAAACGCCAAGATAACGAGATGGCAATTCAAGCCGAGTTTTCACGAGAAAGGGAGTATTTGCGCAAAAAAGATACGGAGAAGACGGATCGGGAAACCATGGCGATGGATACAAGCCATATGTCCCCTGAAACAAAACAATTTTGGAAGCTAGAACGCAGGGATGTTATGAGAAGAAAAAGACTTTTCCAAGATGATGGGCCTAGCAACACGGATTGGTTAAATGATGAAAACCATTAAATTAGTTGGCATAAATTAGTTGGCATACCTTTTATGTATTTGTATTTTTCATGTTTTCTATTAAAGTTGTTGTAATTCATGTTTTCTATTAAAGTTGTTGTAATTCATGTTTTTTATTTTAGTAGTAGTAATTCTTAATGACTTGTGTTGGATTTCTTTATTTAATAAACAAAGCATTCAATAAAAGACATTTTTATTCAACATATTCCATACATCAAACAAAACATAATTAAAATAAAAAAAACTACAAACCACAATAATAATAACAAACCACAACCAAACCATAATAAATAAAAAACCACAACCAAACCATAATAAATAAAAAACAACACAACCAAACCATAACTAAATAAAACATAACCAAAGCATCTATGCTCCATCATTCATCTTCATTGCCTATCACCGCCCATAGATGCGCCATCAAGTCACGTTGACGCCTTTCATGAACATACGAAGATTGCATCTCTTGATATCGATCTATCATACGGGTCATGAAACGACCATCCCTAACCAACGGCTCCGGTTCAAACGGTTCTCCACTTGGCCCCATGGGCCTTTCAAAAATTCGTGTCAAAGCCGTGTTCATGGGATCCGATTCGTAGACCTCTTCAGCTTCATAATCATACTCATCCTCCACAATCATATTATGGAGGATGATGCAAGTCATCATAATGCTTCTGAGGACCTCCTCATCAAACATACGGGCTGCACCTCGAATAATCAACCACCGAGCTTGAAGGATGTGTTGCATTCCTAAAAGGACACAAATTAATGTGCAAACAACCAATTAAAAATACCCGCAAGTGCACGAATCTAATGAAGTATAGATTATGTAAGTACGGGGTCGATCCTACGAAGAACTTGTCGGCTTCCTATAAGTTCTAATTTGAGTACGTAAAGAACACTTAATTGACACACCACAAATGCACAAATGCAAAAATGGAAACTAAAAAATGAGTAAAGAAGTGTAAAAGAAATGAAACAACACAAGAAAACTAAACAAAAACACAAACAGCATTTTCTATCGCCATTTTATCACCACTTTATCACCTGTGAATAGTGCCCATGAACAGTGTCTAGCGACCGGTCGTTTAGAAACAGATTCAAAATTCGAAAAATGTGTGATGAGCGACCGGTCGTGAGGTAAAAGCGACCGGTCGTTTTTCCACAGAATCGAAATTCTGTTTTTTTTTTCAGTTTCGACCTCTGTCCAGTTTTTGACCTATAACTTTCCAACCGTTTATCCAAAATTCAAGTTATTTATACGGTTGGATTCAGCACAGAAAATGCAAGAGCACATCGCGGACCAAAAGTCCAAAAAAATTACGGAAACAAACAAAATCCAGTGACAAAGACACGAAACGTGTCAAACACGCAACTCACACACACAAAAAGGGGGGGGGGGTTTGATTTGGTTCAAGTGACCTATTTCTATTGCATGAATGTAAAAGGACATTGAATTTAAATGAGAATGGCAGAGATGAGTTATCAAAATGTGAAAGTATCAAGTAACAATCACTAGGGTTTCGGAATCCACCCTAAACAATTCTACCCAAGTTCATGAATACTCAAGTGATGAACTCTAAACGTGTTGATGAAGATGTTCGCAATCAAGACCAGTACGAGTGGCTCAAGACGCATTGATTCTCTCTAATATACGTAAAGTGCAGTACGAGTGCTACAATACTTGTGCCTTCCCTATAATCGAATCTAGGTGTGCTTAGTACTTTGATTCAATTACAAGAAAAACCCATTAAGTTCAAAGAGAATATGAACATCACAAGAATCCTAATAGCATGGTGTTTACATTAGGTATTCAAGAAACCAATTCACATGGATGATTCTTACTTCATCCATTTATTGCTTAGGATAACATGAAGATACACATAATCCCAACAATCTCAAGAGGCATGCTTTCAAAGATGGCCAACCAAGGAAAAACACACATCAAGGATAGATTAATTTGGTGAATTGAAATTCATCAACAATATCCAGAAATTCATACACTCAAGCATCAAAACAATAAGGTAATCATGTTTAGGGCTTCAACCTAAGCCCTAGCTATGGAGTTTAGTTGCTCATACTTATTCCAAATACAAACTCAAAATTAAATTAGAAAGAGTTTACAGATTTTGAGAAAATGGTGAAAGCTTGAAGTCTTCAATGGTGGAAGTCTTCTTCTCCACTTTGCTTGGCTGCACCTTGGCTTTCTCCTAGCTCCAAACTCTCCAAAATCTGCTCCAATGTGTAGAATAATAGAATGAATTCCTTCCCACGTTCAAAACCTCTCCCACTTCAGATTGCAATTAACTTTCCATTGCCCATCAATTTCCAGCTCACACTTTGAATATAAAAGTCATTCTTTCCTCCAAAGCCTTCACCCCTTGTCCCCTTGCCATGATGAAGCTTTGTCCTTGAAAATATGCTCTTTGCCTCAGAAAATATCTCTTTTACTAAGGTAAATTCTTGTTACCAAGTGTTATGGTAACAAGAAGAATCAAGTGACACATTGGAGGTAAAAGCTGGACTACTTCGGATTTCTAGAGCTGTGGTAACATGCTGGATTGGTTGGATAGGCAATACTTGTCCAATGGAGCTCAAATTTGGATATGTTGTAGTTAACATCCATTGGAACAAGTCTCATGAAGATCATGACCTCATCCGAGCACCAGAGCATGTTGATCCCGGGCCAAGAAGTTGACCTACGAAAATGAACATAAACAGAATTTATAACTAATAATGCACTTTTAGCTCATTTTCATCCCAACCAAGGTAAAATCTAAGAAAACACAAAAAGGAAGTAAAAAGCTATAAAATGTCAAGAACTAACTCAAAATAGTGGGTGAATAACATGAAAAATCATGTGTAAAAATGAACCGAACAGGATGCCAAAACACCTTTCGACATCTTTCCTGTATTTTTCTTGATAGGTAGCAAATAATTTTTCCTTCTGGGATCGAGGATTCGGAATGGATTTGACAAATGTGGTCCACCTCGGGTAGATGCCGTCAGCTAGATAATATCCCGTCTGGTAGACTGTATTGTTGACTTCATAGGTGATATTGGGGCCTTGGCCTCTCAAAACCTCGTTGAAGACCGGGGATTGACCCAGCACGTTGAGGTCATTTTGGGATCCAGGAACTCCAAAGAAGGCATGCCAAACCCATGTGTCGAAGCCAGCAACGGCTTCAAGGATTATACTTTTTTGGCCTTTTCTATTTCCGTAATCACCTTGCCAGGCAGTTGGGCAATTCTTCCATTGCCAGTGCATGCAGTCGATGCTGCCAACCATTCCTGGAAATCCTCGAGCTTCGGCTTTTTGTAGAAGCCGTTGGAGGTCCCTGGGCGTAGGTCTACGTAGGTAGTCTCTAGTGTACAGAGTTTCAACCGCATCACAAAATCTTACCAAAGCCTCCAACGTAGTTGACTTCCCCATCCGGGCAACCTCATCCACCTGATCAGCAGATGCTCCATACGCCAACATTCGTATAACAGCAGTAAGCTTTTGCTCCGGAAGAAGTCCCAAAACCCCAGTAGCATCACACTTTTGAACAAAGTATGCATCATGATTGCAAATATCATGCATGATTTTATTGAACACATGGGGTTGCACTCTAAATCGCCTTCGAAAATCAACATTAGAGTACAAAGAAGTTGGGATAAAATAATCTTCCAAAAGATTCTTACCCCGAGAATGCCTATGTCTGTCCACATTCTTTCGGCGGCCGACTTGTGAACCATGGCGGCGACCTTGGTTCTCTTCATCTTGCAAAGCCACTGCTATGACAACTTGTTCATCAACTTGTCTCTGCAACTCATTGATTTCATCTGCTCTACGGTTTCTCTCATTTCTTTCTCGCTCTTGCCTCTCCAAGCTTCTCCTAAAATTTTCCATTGAGAATGAATTGAGTATGAATTCTAAACTCTGAGAAATGAAAATATAGAAAGATGTGGTGTGAGAGGTATAAGCTGAACCTCTGGTTTTATAGAAAATTTTGGAAAGATAGAGATGCCACGTGGCTTGATTTGATTGGATGAAAATCTTATCTGAAATTTGAAATTCATCCGAAATTTGAACCCAAATTGAACTGAAATTTGAATTTTGAACCCAAATTTATCTGAAATTTGAACCCAAATTTATTCGAAATTTGAATTTTGAAATTCATCCAAAATTTGAACCCAAATTTTTATCTGAAATTTGAATTTTGAAATTCATTCGAAAATTGAACCCAAAAATCTTATCCCGAAATTTTATCCGATTATGAATAGTCATGACACGTAGGAACCCAGAAATCTTATCCGAAAATATTATCCAAATTAATTATTGAGGTAAAAAAATTTGTGAAAAAAACAAAAAAGTGAATAGTAATTGCCCTTAGCCATGGCAATGGGTGGAAACACAAAATTTACTATTTTCAAGGGCAACCACTATTCACGTGAATAGTGGCTGCCCTAGTCCCCCCCCTTGCCATGGCAAGGGGCAAATGGGTGGAGTTGCTCTTACTGGTTGGAGGGTTAACCGTATATGGGCCACTCATTCATTAGGCAGTTCTTCTTTTTCTGTTAAAAATAATAATAATAAATAAAAAAATAAAACAACAACAACAAAAAATCTGTACCGAATTGTCAATATGCCCTACTTGATGTCCTCCAAAAAAACTTGTCCAACTCTCAAATTCAATGTAAGAATGGATCAATGGCTTGATTTTTTGTTATTTTGAGTTTCCACACTTAGTTGAAATGTCTATATCAGAGTTCTTCGATCCAGTATGATTGTTAATGGAGGAGCCCCAGATTATCTTAATTTTGATATTAGTTCACAATATTATTGTAATGACCTTTTGTGACTATTTTGTATTGTAATGGCCCTTATTACCACTACTACAAAAATCGAAATAGACGACGGTAATCCACCGTCGTGTATTCGGTTTTTCAACCGTTGTGAAATCGACCGACATCTTTTTGATGCATAAAACCACGACGGTAAATCCCCGTTGTCTATTATTTGTAAAGACGACGCTTTTACTCAAAACCGTCGTCTATTATATGTAAATAGACGACGGTTTTTTTTAAGAACTTTCGTCTATTTGATGTAAAAACGACGGTTTTTGTTAAAGAACTATGTTTTATTATATCCAAAGACGTCGGTTTTGTTAAAAAGCCATCATCTATTAAATGTGAAGACGACGATTTCTTGAAATATTGTCGTCTATTAACTCTAGGACAACGATTTTTTAGTAAAACCGTCATTGATTGTATATAAAAAAGACGTTATGGTGTTAAAAGAGGTCATTGATAATATATACAGATGACGGTTTTTCCAATAAAACCATCGTTTTATTATCTTTAGTTTTTTGAAGAGTCAATAGTTATTACATAGTCAACCAATCTTTATTCTATTACATACATACTTCCTACCTATAATTAGAAATAACGGAGCTCACAAATTCTACTAATTTGATTTTAACTTCATCAATTTGTTCTATTGGGTTGACTTAGCTCTGCCTTCTTGCACATTTTCCAAGTTGTTGGTGTCGGAAAAGGAAAGACCTGCACGAAAGAGACCCCAATACTCTTAAACATAAACTTGTTTAGCAGTAACCTAACCTTAGCAAAAAGATCTATGCAGCTCTAGAATGACAGCAAAACACAATTGGCATAATTGGCAAAGTACATGTTCTTGTGGTGGCACCATAACCTGTTCTTGTGGTGGCACCATAACAAACGAAAAATCAGAGATTCAGAAAATTAACAATGAAATTTTAAAATAATTAAAGTAAACAACAAAAACAAAAAGTATTTTAGACCTGATGATGTTGTCGGTCCAAAAACAAACGGATCTAGTGAGGGATGGGTATGTTTTGCCTCATCTTCTTCGTCAGCTTCTTCTTGATTACGAAGGCCTTGTGGGACGGCTGTGCATATTTATAAAAAACCCAAATGAGAAACTCACTTAAATCCCACGAAATTAGCACAATACATGAACAAACATATATATATAGACCGATTTCCATAAGTCTTTCTAGATCGAGTCGCTAAGTTTGATGAGCGAGTTGAGTGCCTGAGAGCGAGATCTTCTTTGAAGAAAGTGAAGGTCGAGATCTTTCAAATCAAACCTTTCAACCAGCTTTGATTCTCAAATACAAAACCTCCCTCTACATCTTATGGATTTGCGAAGACCTCAATCTCTCAACTCCTTCATTGATATCGATTTTTTGACGATTTTGTAGAGAGTTTCATGAGGGTATTTCATGAGGGTTTCAAGGAGGAAGAGATAAGGTTTTCAGAGATGGGGGAAAATCTGAAAATTTGTCGAGCGCGAATTCACTTAAGTAGTCTTTTTTTAGCGTGTTTTAAAAGACGACGCTTGTTAATGAGAGATAAGGTTTTCAAAGACGGGTGAAAATTTGAAAATTTGTCGAGCACGAATTCACTTAAGCGGCCATTTTTTAGCGTGTTTTAAAAGACGACGCTTTAAAAAAAAAAACCGTCATCTTAACATATAATAGACAACCCTTTTTTTTAAAAACCGTCATCTTTACTTCACAATAGACGACCCTTTTTTTTAAAAAGCGTCATCTTTACTTCATAATAGACGACCCTTTTTTTAAAAAAAACGGTCATCTTTACTTCACAATAGACGACCCTTTTTTTATTTATACTTTCATTAAATACAACATAAGATTTCGTGGTATCCACTAGTGTAAATATTTTAAATTGAAGATCAAATTGAGTCATTGTATTCATATAGGGTCAAGGAGTGTAGCTGTAAAAAATCATCAAAATCAGAGTTAAAATAACCGTAAAATCTTGATTTTTCGTTTATAACCGTCGAAATGTTTTGTCCCGTTACTTGATCTCTGAAATTTTTTTTTTCCGATTTTTGGCGTATATGATCTCGATGTGTAAACAAACAAGTTTCACAGTTGGATCGTTGAAATTAGTTTCGTAGAATGCGTATGCCATCAAAACAATATATTCACTAACAATTAAGAGTTTTTTTTTTATACTTTTATTAAATATAACATAAGATTTTGTGGTATCCACTAGTGTAAATATTTTAAATTGACGATCGAATTGGTTCATTGTATTCATATAGGGTCAAGGAGTGTAGCTGTAAAAAAATCATCAAAATCATAGTTGAAATAACCGTTAAATCGTGATTTTTTGTTTATAACCATCGAAAAGTTTTGTCCTATTACTTAATCTCTGAATGTTTATTTTTTCCGATTTTTGGCGTATATGATCTCGAAGTGTAAACAAACAAATTTGACGGTTGGATCGTTGAAACTAGTTTCGTAGAATGCGTATGCCATCAAAACAATATATTCACTAACAATTAAGAGTTTATTTATACTTTTATTAAATATAACATAAGATTTTGTGGTATCCACTAGTGTAAATATTTTAAATTGACGATCGAATGCAGTCATTGTATTCATATAGGGTCAAGGAGTGTAGCTATAAAAAATCATCAAAATCAGAGTTGAAATAACCGTTAAATCGTGATTTTTCGTTTATAACCGTCGAAAAGTTTTGTCCTATTACTTAATCTCTGAATGTTTATTTTTTCCGATTTTTGGCATATATGATCTCGAAGTGTAAACAAACAAGTTTGACGGTTGGATCGTTGAAACTAGTTTCGTAGAATGCGTATGCCATCAAAACAATATATTCACTAACAATTAAGAGTTTATTTATACTTTTATTAAATATAACATAAGATTTTGTGGTATCCACTAGTGTAACTATTTTAAATTGACGATCGAATGCAGTCATTGTATTCATATAGGGTCAAGGAGTGTAGCTGTTAAAAATCATCAAAATCAGAGTTGAAATAACCGTTAAATCTTGATTTTTCGTTTATAACCGTCGAAATGTTTTGTCCCGTTACTTGATCTCTGATTTATTTTTTTTTTCCGATTTTTGGCGTATATGATCTCGAAGTGTAAACAAACAAGTTTGACGGTTGGATCGTTGAAACTAGTTTCGTAGAATGCGTATGCCATCAAAACAATATATTCACTAACAATTAAGAGTTTATTTATACTTTCATTAAATATAACATAAGATTTTTTGGTATCCACTAGTGTAAATATTTTAAATTGACGATCGAATGCAGTCATTGTATTCATATAGGGTCAAGGAGTGTAGCTGTAAAAAATCATCAAAATCAAAGTTGAAATAACCATTAAATCTTGTTTTTAAAAAACCGTCATCTTTACTTCACAATAGACGACCCTTTTTAAAAACAAACCGTCATCTTTACATATAATAGACGACCCTTTTTTAAAAAAACCGTCATCTTTACTTCATAATAGACGACCCTTTTCATATAAAAAGGGTCGTCTTTACTTAATAATAGACGACCCTTTTTATTAAAAAACCGTCGTCTTTAAATATAATAAACGACCCTTTTTATATGAAAAACGTCGTCTTTACTTCATAATAGACGACCTTTTTTATAAAAAAAACCGTCATCTTTACTTAATAATAGACGACCCTTTTTATAAAAAAAACCGTCGTCTTTACTTAATAATAGACGACCCTTTTTATAAAAAAACCGTCATCTTTACATATAATAGACGACAATTCTTTCAAAACAACCATGTCTTTACCAAAAAAAAGACACTTGATTTTTAAAAGACGACGCTTGTCATACCTGCTGTCGTTGTTTTTTGGTCAGATTTTAACTCTGAAGAAAAGCTTTTTAATAAGACGACGCTTTTTTATTTGTGTGCGTCGTTATAAAAAAATTCTCAACAGTATCTCCATTTTTTAGTTGTTTAAGTCACTTATCCACGACTGTTTTTTGTTACCGTCGTCTTTTTAAAAACAATGACGGTTTTTTGTTCTACCGTCGTCTTTTTCTGGTCCTCTTTTGCCCTTTTTGTAGTAGTGTACGTTACAAGGAAAAAGATTACATATACATAGGATCAGGATCGGAGAACACATTTTTTAACAGAAATTTCGACACACATTCTAAGCCATTAGATTAAGGCACTTTCAATGGCTGAGATTAATGACAAATTGGTTTTTATTTCTTCAATTAATGTGTATTGGGAATATCAATAGTTAATAATAGGCCTGGGCACGGTCCGGTTTGGACCGGTTCTCAGGTAAAATTAGAATCGAAATCGTACTGTTCATCCGGTCCGGTTCGGTCCGGTTCTAACAAAAACTCATAAACAAAACCGACCCAGTCCAGACCTACTGGTTCCGGCTCAGTTCTTGCGGTTCCCGGTTTTGAAGTTTCAAAACAGAAAATAACACAAAATAATAAAATCAAAGAAAAAAAGACCACAAAAACAAAAGAAAATATCTTATCTTCAAAAATCATATAGCTCGTTTTCACAATAACAACTTAAAAAGAATCCCCAGATCTACAAGATCTTAATCAAAATATACGAACTTAAAAAGAATCCCCAGATCTACAAGATCAAAATATACAAGAACTTAACACATATATGTACCAGAAAGAGGAAGAAGAAGAAAAAGAAGAAAGAGAAAGAGGAATGAGAAAAAAAAAAAATCAAAACCACCATAAGGGGTATGAAGAAGAAGAAGATAGAAAAAAAAAATCGAACGCAGTAGAAATGGGAAGAAGAAAGAGAGATAGGGAAAAAAAAATTCGACCAGCCAAAAGGGGAAGAAAGGGGAAGAAAGGGGAAGAAGAAGAAAAAGCAAAAGGGAAAGGGAAAAAAAAAAGGAACCAGCATAAAGGGAAAAAGAAAGAGGAAGAGAGAAAGGGGAAGAAAAAGAAAGAGAAAGAAGAAGAAGACGAAAGAGGGATAGAAAATAAAAATTGGAACCAGCAGAAAGGGGAAGAGAGAAAGGGTTGAAGAAGAAGACGAAAGGAGGAATGAGAGAGAAAGAAGAGGAAAGAAAGAAAAAATCAGAGAAAAGTTGAGAGAATACTTTGAGAGGAGAGAGAAATGAGAGGAATAAACAAAACAAAAAGTATGAAATTTTCATTAAAAAAAATAAGAAAGAGCCGTTTCTCTCCGCCCAAGACATCATCAACACTATGAATTCTCACCCCACTTGGATTTTAATCACGTCCCTTTGTTCATGTTTCCAAGTTGGGCATTAAAATAGTATAGAATTGATTGTACCAATGTTCTCTCTCCTCTTTTTGGTATTCTTTATTGTTTATTCTTTGCTTTTTAGACAACCAATAAAAAACATGTTAAAATATATATATAAAATATATATAAATTAATTTTATTGGACCGGTTCGGATTGGACCGGTTCGGATTGAACCGGTTCTTTTGGATGGAAAACCGGAACCGAAACCGGTCTGAACCGATTCGGTTTGGATTGGACTTGGTTGTTGACTTTTTCGGTCAACACGGTTTTTTTCGGTTTTTTTCGGATTGGTTTGGTTCGGTTTTACGGTTTTGCGATTCCAATGCCCACCCCTAGTTAATAACTTCTCTGGTTTCTTCTTCTATCTCCTATCTCCGGTGTTTCCTCTCTCGCTCTCTTAATATCATTCTTTTTTTTCTTTTTTTTTCATTTCTATTTTCATGTGAAAATCCTTCTTGTGGCCTTTCTTCTGCAAACGATGAAGATGATGCCCTGCTCTCACACCTCCCCACCCAAATACACAATTGTAATTCTATTTTCTTTTAATTAACAAGTTTTCAATCCCCTTGATCTGCCCCACCTTTCACTCTCCGTTGTTTAGCTTTCGATCCGCTCTCAGCATCTTTCACAACTGGATTGTCCGGAATTCATGAGATGGACTTTAAGGAATATATATTTCTATTATTTATGAAAGAATTTCCTTTTTGATTGAGAACTGAAATGGGTAGTATCCCAGGGAACAAGAAGAATGGAAAAATCAAAAGACTAATAGGGGCAACACCGACCAAAAAATAACAGCTCCAATAAGCGATTAAAAAGAAAAAAACAAATGAAATTTATGAGGAGAGAGGAGAGAGAATATATTACTTATTAATCATGTTTAAGTTGGTGTTGATTTCTTTTTCAATGTCATCCTAGCGATTAAAACCGATTTCATCTAAGGGTTAAAAAAGTGTGTATCATGCACCCAAAATAGTGAAAGGGGGGGGTACCATGGAAATGATTGATTTGGAAATTCTACCTGCTATGAACAATTCTATTGTTGCTTTGCAATAATCTTATATCCCAAGTTCCCAACCCCTTGCCTATATATACATGAGTCTACAATCCATGTTTTTCATAGCAAAGCTCTAAGCATATAGAAAACAAAACAGTACTAATAAGTGCACCGTCTGATTTTTTTTTCTATAAAAAAACATGTCTATCCAAGTTTGTGCAGCAGCTCAATCACCAAAAGCCAAGCCTGAAATTATTCGGCGGACAGCAAACTTCCCACCAAGCATTTGGGGTGATCGGTTTCTCAACTATGATTCCCAAGACATTGTAATCTCATGCAAATTATCATTATATTTCATGTTAATTTTTCTCAAAAAAATAATTTCACTCGTGTTTTGCTTATTTAATTAATTACTGGCCGCAGATAACAAATGCCCGGAATCAGCAAGAAGTTGACAAGCTGAAAGAAGTAGTGAGGAGGGAAGTATTCACAACTAGTGCAGGTGACTTTTCACATCAGCTCAAGTTTATTGATTCAATCCAGCGCCTTGGCGTGGCATACCATTTTGAAAGTGAAATTGAAGAAGCATTGGAGCGTATGCATGTTGCATTTCGTGACCATGACTTTAGTGATGATGGAGATCTATACAACGTTGCTCTTGGTTTCCGGCTACGAAGAGAACATGGATATAAGGTTTCATGTGGTAAGTTAGTCAACAAATTATAATGTAGTGGAGTGTAATGTGACTGATTTTGGCCAACTAATGCCTGTTCATTTTTATGTCAATCAAGCAGATGTGTTCAACAAGTTCAAAGACGAAAATGGCAGCTTCAAGGAATGCTTAATTGCCGATGTTCCGGGGATGCTAAGCCTTTATGAAGCCGGGCATCTAGGCGTACGGGGAGAAGAAATACTAGATGAAGCTCTTGCTTTCACCACCACTCACCTTGACTCTGCTGCAAAAGCTCATGGAAGCTACGAACATGCAGAACAAATCACTCAAGCCTTGGAGAGACCTTCGCGAAAAGATCTAGAGAGGGTATGTGCCAGGCGTTACATGTCAATCTACCAAGATGAAGCTTCACACAATGAAGCTTTGTTGAAACTTGCAAAGTTAGATTTCAATCTTGTTCAGTCTTTGCACAAAAAGGAGCTCAGTGAGATTACTAGGTAAGTCTCTCTTTTAATTGTAAATGTGAGCATATATACTCAAGTTACACATACAGCTAATGTTATTGCTCATTAGGTGGTGGAAAGAAGTGGACTTTGAAAAGAAGCTGCCTTTTGGAAGAGACAGGATAGTGGAATTCTACTTTTGGGCAATGGCAGTATATTTTGAACCTCACTACTCTGCCGCAAGAAAAATTTTCAGCAAAGCCCTTGCCCTGGGAACAATGATGGATGATATATACGATGCATTTGGTACCTTCGACGAACTTGAGATCTTTACAGAAGCAATTGGGAGGTTTGAAATAATCAAGTTCCTTCTTTTTCTTATTTAAAGATCTTTTTTCTTCTTTTTGTTTTGCAGAAAAAAAAAAAAAAGATGATTTGGGTTAATGCAATTTTCAGGTGGGATATCAATTGCATGGATGAACTACCAGACTATATGCAAATATTTTATCAAACACTTTTGAATCTTTTCAATGAAATTGAGGAAGAGATGGTGAAGAAAGGGAATTCATACCGAGTTTACTATGCAAAAGAAGCTGTATGTACTATGTACATTCATTGTTACCTAAGCTTTTTAAACTCTTTTTTATTTATTTTTTTGCTCGCGACAATATCGAAGTTTACTTTTTAAGCACTGGTTTAGCAATATGTCAATGCAGTGGAAAGCTACAGCCCGAGCTTACTTTGATGAGGCCAGATGGTTACACGAAGGATGCATCCCAAGCATGGAGGAGTATATGCATGTTACCACAGCTTCTGTTGGTAACAGCCCACTTTCAACCATATCTTTACTTGGCATGGGAGATATTGTAACCAAGGAGGCATTTGAGTGGTTGCTCAACAACCCTACAATCCTTAGAGCTTCGAATATCATTTTTAGGCTCATGAATGACATTGCTGGGTACAAGGTATAAGAAGATATTTGTAATTACGTTGAATACGATGAACTAAATATAAGATTAAACCTAACTAAATGCTTTTGATTCTACATTTTTGCAGTCTGACAAGGAGAGAGGGCATGTTGCTTCTAGTATTGATTGCTACATGAAGCAACGTGGCGTCTCAGAGGAAGAGACACTTGATGTTTTCAACAAACAAGTTGTGGATATGTGGAAGGATATAAACGAGGAGCTCCTTATAAAGCCAACTGTTGTGCCAAGGCCTGTCCTCATGCGCGTTCTCAATTTAACAAAAGTTGTGGATCTGCTTTACAAAAGGGGAGATGCCTTCACACATGTTGGAAAACTTATGAAAGATATTGTTGCTTCACTTTTTCTTGATCCTGTGTTACTTTAAGTTGGATTCCTTGTTAACTTTTTATTGTTGCCTTCACACATGTTGGAAAAGCATTTATCCTTGCATCTCCTACGTTCGATTCCCCATTCTCCCAATATCTCTTATATCAATAAATAAATAAATAATCACAGAAAAATGTCACATTTACTTATTTATTCTGGATCACTAAAATTCAAACGCTCTTAAGTTTGGGCCAAAAAAGATTTGTCCTCTTCAAAAAAGGTCATCATCCCCATGGAGAATAGTTTCTTTGGTTCAAGATATACGAACTCTTTGTCAAGATATTCAAGTTTCAACATGTCTACCGCGGGAAGCAAACTTTGTAGCATATCCTTTCGAAATGCTAGGCCATGATCAGACCAACCTTCCATTTGGTTTTCTAATTTCCAATGTGTCAGGAACTGATATAAAAGGAGGAACAATTAGGGAGATTCACTATTATACCCATTATAGGGGCCCAAATTATAAATAAAATAAAATATAAAAAAAAACCCTATATGAAATGGACTTTAGAAACACACCTAAAACTCATTTACAACATAACAAAGAGATTTTTAACTTCTTGTAATTTACAAAACTGTCATCGATTTATTAAAACAAGCCCAATCCCAAAACCTTATAAAAACACTCAAAAGGGCATCAAAGTAATTTAATAATCAAAATTAAATTTAATAGGGCTAGCTATTATTTTTTAGGTTTGTTTATAGAAATTAAATGGTGTAGGATTTATCTATATCATTAGTGCTAAGAAAGGGTATATAACTAAATATCTCATTTGGTTATCCACTGTAGTTTTGGAGTGAGGAGATGCGTTCTATCAACTGTTGAGTGAGTGACAAATTTCAAGTGTCCAAAGAAAAGTATTTTAAATAAGTAAAAGTATGAGCATTCTTGAAAGAATACTAATTTGTAGGTGTTCATAGCATGTTTTATTTTTGGTCAATATGTTCAGAGCATGTTCAAATCATAAAGCGGGTGTCCAAATAAGAGTGGTGTTCATAAAATAATAAATAAATCAGAGCATGTTCAAATCGTAAACAGAATCCCTCTAAATCTAACAAGACCATCTCCAACCACAAAAAGGCTGAATTTAAATTTTCACCCTCTAAAATACAACTATTCTTGTATTGCTGGACTCAAACAATTTTTTCCTCAAATTTTAAGTCTGATGCTTTATTAATTGTTTAATAATGGTTTACCTCTACAAATTTTTTGTGTTGAATTTTGGTTTATACCAATGTGATTTATTTTTCTCAACATTTTAACCTAAAAAAATTGAAATTTCAAAAACAAAATTTTAATTTATAAATGGTAAATGGGAAACCCAAAATTATGAAGAAATAAGTTGGTATTTATGTACTTTTGGAACAACCGCTTAATCTGGTCCTTTGGATGAACTTCACAAAGGGACAAAAAGAATGGAGCTTCATGTGGGCCAACAATTGAAGTTACACGTGGGCTGTGCAACAGCCATTTTCTGGGCTCCACCATTTCCAGTCCAGGCGAAACTTGGACTTGAATTCCGCCTGGTTTTTTCCCTAGGTTTGTATTTGGCTCGGCCGTGTACGAGGGTGGAGAAGCATTTCGGGCCTTGACATTAGGCCTGGAAGGTTAGAGGTGGCCTAAGATTGTTCTATTATAAACTGGTATATGTCAGGGATATTTTTGTCATTTCGTTCAAATATGAAGTGTCCTGGAACAACAAAAGACGATCAACATACATGTAGAGCATGCCTGCCTTTGTATTTCTAGCACAAGATATTATCGTAACACTGAAAAATATTTGAGTATGAGTTTCTTATTGTTATGTGGTTACTAATTCACGTATTATAATATGAGTGGATGGCAATTCATATTTGAAAATATAATATTATAAATTAAACACATAATAACATGAGTTGTAACATCACATAGCAGTGTGACAGTTACATAGAATAATTTATTCATAATATGGTGATTAATACTTTTTTCCGTTACTTTACATAATGTCAACTGCGGTTATATCCACCAAACCCTGGTTAATTTCTAATTAGTCATGGAAAACAAATGTTTCAAAATCTTAGACTTTTTTTATACATAAAGTAGAAGAGCAAAAGTAAGACTAAAACATATGCAACATATGTTTTTACTGTTGTAAACAAATCATTCCAGCAGAATCCTCAGTAATGCTATGGATATCTATTAATGCATGTATGTATAGCTTGATTGAAAATCTCATAGCTTGCTCAAGGGACCCAAAAGAAGAAAAAATCTCAACAAAAACAAAAACAAATTTTATCCTGAGTCACACTGGCCCCTTAAAGAGACAACCTGTCTTGTCAATGACTCAATCTTAATTGATTTCTTACGTGTGTTGTGAATTAAGTTTTTTTTAGTATAAGTGATTGGAAGAGCGGGGTTTACACAAATATTCAATGAGCGTTCGGGGGTTTCGAACTTCTATTCCATTAATGGATATGAAAGAACTCAATCAATTGAATTATACTCCACAGACATTGTTAATTAAATTTATTTGAAATCATGTAGGTAATTAAGTTTATTTGAAATTATGTAGGTGTGATATATAAAAAAAACGTGTTCAGACCAAAAAATATATATATCAAAACGTGTGCATTTGAAGTGGACCGCATACTATTTGGTCCGTATCAAAAAAAAAAAAAAAAAAAAAACCATTTGGTTTTTATTTTACCATGCAATAATGATTTCCGGTACGGTTGCAAGATAAGTGTGTGGCTCGTTTTTGTGGCGCTTATTAAGTTTAGTGACAATTATCTATTCAATTAATGACAGTTACGTTTGAATTTTGGGACCGCTATGGTTTTAGCTCTAGAACAAGATGATTTGAAGAAATCCATACATGACACATAGTAACGATAATTTGAGCTAAGATTGGTGTAACTTCAACTTTCTGTTTCTTTAAAGGTTTGGCGTCCTTTAACTAATGGATGGAAGTGGCTAACCCGAATCCAATCCATACTTTGGCCAAATCTACTTTGGATAATACAAAAAAGTCCTACGTGAATTAAAATTATAAGTAAAATCTTGTAATTACAATCTATTAAAATCATAAGAAAAATCCTGGAATTACAAATCATGTTGAAATCTATTACATTAAAATCATGTAATTACAATCTATAGGGGTGTATTCAATCGAGTTTTTAATAAATTATTTTGAAGCTTAAAAGTCCAGTGGTATCCAATCAGGATTTTTAAGTAATCAATAAAAATATGGTGATATTCAATTAGGATTTTTAAATAATCTATCTAATTCTGGTGTTATTCAATTAGGACTTTTAACAGATAAAAAAAGTACGGCAATATTAAAAAACTTACCGATTTTGAGGTATTTCGTTAAATGGTGTATTGTGTGAGACTTTTGAATGAGTAATATAAATACCAAACCCCATAAAAAATCGGGCTTCTTAGATCTAGGTCCAAAACGATTAGCTGCCATTGGGTTTAGTCCATGCGTTTTTGGTTTTAGATGTAGGTCCTTTGACATTTATTACTTTTTTTATTGTGTCGATTTTACCCTTTGATGTAAATAAGGAAAACACATTGGAAACATAAATTTAATGCATTATTTCCTTGTAATTGCACTTTAGAATTTAAATTTTGAATTATTTCCTTGATAAATTGTGTTACCTGTAAGTTAGAAACATAAATTACAAAACTACCTATAAATTAGGAACATAAATTAGAAGACTATCTATAAGTCAGATACAAAAATACAAAAATAAAATTTTATGTTACATATAAAAATTAGAACATAAATTACACATTGTCAAAAATATGAAGGAAAAAAAAAACATATAGACAATATATCTACACTGTAAACAAATGCGTTTTTTCCTTTTTCAAAACATTTAGAGTTTGAAGGAGCATGATTGTAGGTAAAACGTGATTTTTGGGATATGTTTGCTATATTTTCCTTTTCTATTCAATGCCGAACGTTGTAAATAGCTAATTATTATGACATAAATGACTATTAGTCTATTCAAGTCATAAGGGGCAACATTGGAACAAAAATGATTTTAAAAATAAATAAATAAAAATATTACATCAAAAAATATTTAAAAAGGAATGTAATCCTATGTGGCACAAAAGTCAAAGAACTTATATCAAAGTCACCAAATTCAAGGATTAAACTCAACTCCTCAATGAGAATTTGGATCTATATCAACTTTTCTATAATTGGGACCCCATCCAAGGTACTGATGTCTTATTACAACGGCTTGGTTTAACTAGACTCGATCCTTTTGTATTTAATGGATATACTCAAATGGCTTACCTTGAGATATCTAAACAATAATTTTAGAGCTATCAAGATTCAGATACGTTCCTTTCAATAGTTGTTCATATTATGCATTATGCATGCATTTTTCGCAATAGCTTTTTGGCTTGTTTATTTCCTTTGATTTATTTATCTTTCTTTAGTCAATTTGTGGAATCAATCTGAGTGACAAATGTTCCGTACTAGTATCATGTCACAGCTGGACCATTTTGACTTGTTTTCAGCTGTCCAGTTTCTTATTTGAACTGATTCAATTAACTTGTCTGTTGTAATTTTTATAAATTCAAAAAATTCAAGATTTTTTCTTGTTGTAGCTTGTTCCTATGTCAATTTTCAGTTCCAGACCAAGTTATCTATCCAAAACTTAATAGCTGCATGGTTTTAGTTATCTATTCAATTAACTAATTGATGGAAGATGGCTAACCCAAATCCAATCCACACTTCGCCCAAATCTACTTTTGAGAATACCAAAAAGTCCTACGTGAATTAAATTATAAGAAAAATCTTGTAATTACAATCTATTAAAATCATTAGAAAAATCACATAATTACAAATCATGCTGTAATTTATTACATTAAAATTATTTAATTACAAATCACGATGTACTCTTAAAGAGACAATCTGTCAAATCACACTGTACCCTTAAAGAGACAATTTGTCTTGTCAATACAGACCCAAGTCCCATATTAAGATAAGGCCATTGACAAGACATATTGTCTCTTTAAGGTGACAGCGTGCCTCATGATCAGATTTGTTCTTACTGTTGTCTCTTTAAGGAGACAATCATTGACAAGACACAGAGACGGGGCCAGGATTCAAACTTTGGAGGGGCCAAATAACATGTACCAAACATCTACAGCAAGAACAAAAAAAAATATAAATTGCGGAAAAGAAAAGAATATTAAACTTATTTTGAAATAGGTTAAGCTCTATAGCCATTTTAATTATTTTTTTTTATCAAGTCTTTTTAACCTATTTGGTTAGTTATGATAAGAATTAAGATTTTCCAACTAAATCTATCCAAAGTATAGCTATTTATTTTTAATTTTTATACTAAAGAAATCAGTATCTACTAAAACTCAAAAGAGAAATATATAAAAAGCAGCAAAGAAAGGCCAATATAACTTCACATTATTACTCAAAATGAATTTATTAGGGTGGCCATTAACTTTAAACATGCAAAATCTTTTTAATATTTACAATACATTGTCTTGATTGTGAAAGCTTAGAAAACATTGGAGGGGCCAGGGCCACCTCTAGCCTAAAGGTGGCTCCGCCCCTGACAAGACAGATTGTCTCTTTAAGGGGACAACGTGACTCATGATCATGTTTGTTTTTGTTTTTGTTTAAATTTTTTTCTTCTTTTATGTCCCTTGAGCTATGAGATTTTCAATGAAGGTATACATATATGCATGAATAGATATCCGTAGCATTACTGAGGATTCTGCTGCAATGATTTGTTTACAACAGTAAACACATATGTTGCATATGTAGCTTTCAGTACCCTTTGTGTTTCTAATTTGGCAAACAACATAAATTTTTTGTGGTACTAAATGTTAAAAATCTTAGCCTTTTTTAGACGGAAAGTAGTAGAAGAGCAAAAGTAAGACTAAAACATATGCAACGTATGTGTTTATTGTTGTAAACAAATCATTGCCGCAGAATCCTCAGTAATGCTATGGGTATCTATTAATGCATGTATGTATACCTTGATCAAAAATTTCATAGCTTGCTCAAGGGACCCAAAAGAAGAAAAACCTAAACAAAAACAAAAACAAATCTGATCCTGAGTCACGCTAGCGAGAAATTATAGAATGGTACGGTATCACCACGTTAGCGGGTGATACATCCACTCATATATTGACATGTGTCTTTTTAACCCCCCACTAATTAAATTATTTTCCAGCTAGACATTAGGTTTCAATTTTACCCTTTTGAATAAAATTAAAACAAAAAATGAAAGAAGACATCTGCAGCCAAGGTCTGCAGACTGCAGTCCTATACCCCATTGCTGCCGCCCCCTCCCTTTCTTTTCCTTCATCTCTCTCTCTCTCTCTGTGTGAATCACTTTATTTAATAGTTGGCGTTTATTGGATCATCTCTTGTCAAGGCCATGCGGGATTGAGAGCAAAGTTGGATGAAGAGAACTTGGATCTGGAGTGTTTGAGGGAGATGAAGGCAACCTAGATGAGGAGATTGACGGATTGGGGAAAGGAATACAAACAGGGAGGGAGGGCGCTGCAAGGGGGACTGTGAACTGGACGGAGTTGGGAGGGGCGACGCTGCTGAGGGGGCTGCGAACTGGACAGAGGTGGGAGGCTGTGACACAGTTTTTTTTCTCTTTTAATTTTTATGAAGGGTAAAATTGGAACCCAATGTCTAGCTGAAAAAAAAAGTATAAATTTTATTTTAAAAAATACACGTGGCTAATTCTAAATGGAAGTATCATCTGCTGACGTGGTGATACCGTACCATTCTATAATTTCTCCACGCTAGCACCTTAAAGAGACAATTTGTCTTGTCAATAACCCAATCTTAATTGATTTCTTATGTGTGTTGTTATTAATTAAGTTTTTTTTAGTATAAGTGATTGGAAGAGGGGAGTTTACCCAAATATTTAATGAGCGTGTGGGGGTTCGAACTTCTGTTTGATGGACATAAAAGAACTCAATCAATTGAATTATACTCCATTGACTGCGTTAATTAAATTTATTTGAAATCATGTAGGTAATTAAGTTTATTTGAAATTATGTAGGTGTGATATATCAAAATGTGTTCAGACCCAAAAATAAATATATAAAAACCTGTGCATTTGAAGTGGACCACATACTATTTGGTTAATGATTTCCTGTACGGTTGCAGGATAAGTGTGTGGCTCGTTTTTGTGGCGCTTATTAAGTTTAGTGACAGCTATCTATTCAATTAATGACAGTTATGTTTGAATTTTGGGACCGCTATGGTTTTAGCTCTAGAATAGGATAATTTGAAGAAATCCATACATGACATATAGTAATGATAATTTGAGCTAAGATTGGTGTAACTTCAACTTTCTGTTTCTTTAAAGGCTTGGCATCCTTTAACTAATGGATGGAAGATGGCTAACTCGAATTCAATCCACATTTCGGCCAAATCTACTTTGGAGAATACAAAAAAGTCCTACGTGAATTAAAATTATAAGTAAAATTTGTAATTACAATCTATTAAAATCATAAGAAAAATCTTGTAATTGCAAATAATGCTGAAATCTATTACATTAAAATCATGTAATTACAATCTATGAAGGTGTATTCAATTGAGATTTTAATAGATTGTTTCGAAACTTAAAAGTCCAGTGGTATCCAATCAGAAATTTTAAGTAATCAATAAAAATCTAGTGGTATTCAAATAGGATTTTTAAATAATCAGTCCAAGTCTAGTGGTATTCAATTAGGACTTTTAAAAGATAAAAAAAAAGTACGGTTGTATTAAAAAACTTACTGATTTTGAGGTATTTAATTAAATGGTGTATTGTGTGAGACTTTTGAGTGGGTGATATAAATACCAAACCCCATAAAAAATCCCACCCTTCTATAATTGGGACCCCATCCAAGGTGCTCATGTCTTATTACAATGGCTTGGTTTAATCAGACTCGATCCTTTTGTATTTAATGGATATACTCAAATGGCTTACCTTGAGATATCTAAACAATAATTTTAGAGCTATCTAGATTCAGATACGTTGCTTTCAATAGTTGTTCATATTATGCAATGAGTCCAATTTTTATGTTACCAAATTCCCTTTGGCCCCTTGTTTCTCTCGTAGCTTTTTGACATGTGGGAAACCACTTAATAGTACTTTACTTTTAACATGTTAACTCTGTTAAGTCCTACTCCCATCATCCCACCCAACCAACACTCATCCTCCCCTTCTCCGATCTAGCCTAACACCACCACCACCACCACCACCCCTATGTTTCTCTCTCTCTCTCTGATAGAGAAACACCCCATCTATATCCTATTATCTCTTCTTTGTTTTCGAATAATGCATTTTTTAGATTTTTGTTGGTCATAATATTCATTTGAGTTTGTACGATTTCACCATATCTCTACCGGGTTCCTTGATTTTAATTGAAATATGGTGTTCTCTTAACTTATTCGTGCTTGGAGAAAATTTGTTTATATAACTTTGTTAGTTATAACATTGCTATGTTTATTCTTAAGGATGATAACTACTTGGAGTTATCAGTGATGTTGTCAACAGATTTTTCATGTTGGGTTGCTTACATGATTGGAGTTTATTTGTTGGAAGTTAACTTTTAATATTTCAGCCACCTCATCCCGGCCAGCCACCACCGCCACCAAAGCAGCCCAGTCACAAAATCCAAAAGACTTCCCAACTCACCCAAATTTAAAGAGAAACGAAATCAAAATTAATTCATATTGTACCAGAATTCAAAACTCAAATTTAATTAACCCCAAATATTAAAAAATAATTCATGTAATATAATGCTTCTATTTGTTGGACCAGACGAGTGGTTGAGATAGGGAGGGAAAAGGTGGGCTGCCGTAGTTGGGTGGGGTGGTTCTCTATCTAGGTTGGCTGGCGATAAGCTAGGGAAGGGTGGAGTTGGACTCAGTGGGATGATGGGAGGTTGACTTAACAGAGTTAACATTGTTAAAAGTGTTGTTAAGTGGTTTGCCACATGTCAAAAACTTAGGAGAGAAACAGGGTGACACATGGCATTTGGTAACAGAAAAATTGGACTCTTATGCAATATGCATGCATTTTTCGCAATAGCTTTTCAGCTTGTTTATTTCCTTTGATTTATTTGTCTTTCTTTAGTCAATTTGTGGAATCAATCTGAGTGACAAGTGTTCCGTACTAGTATCATGTCACAGCTGGACTATTTTGACTTGTTTTCAACTGAACCATTAAAATCATGTAATTACAAATCACGTCGTCCCCTTAGAGAGACAATCTGTCTTTTCAATACAGACTCAAGTCCCATATTGATGAGTGCTTCTATTTCCACCCTCTTGTCCTATTTCCCCACCCACCTTATTTTCAAAAAATTTAAGACAAATTTACCCCTTTGTAAAATGACTTCTAAGAACTTAAAGAAAAAAATATTTAATATTTAATATTTGATATTTAAAAGATTTCTCCCATAAATCCATCTCCTTCTCTCTCTCCTCCCATCTCTCTCTTCAAATGAACCCATCCATCCCTAACAGCCTAATTCTCTTCCCCAAACATCCCATCTCTATATGTTTTTGTTAACAAAAGGAGAAACTCACGAATAGGTGGAATAGTATTTTCAGCTAGCTCAGGCCATCTCCAGTCATGAGCTATATCCCAAATATAGCCCTAAAATAATGCAAAACCCATCTCCAGCCATGGACTAAACAAAATTTTGGCAAAATTTGGAGGGCCACATTTAGCCCTTTAGCCCTCCAACCGGGCCACATGTAGCCCAGCTTTGGCCAAGGCCAAATTTTTGTGGGCCCCATGCATGTGCTTTTCAATAAAAAAAAATTATAAAAAATTCTTAGTCATGACTCTTGGAGGTCAGACCATTGAAACCCATTCATTTTTTTATTTTATTTTTTAAATGTGGTCATGTTTCTAAATGTTTTCAATTCGTGTTGTTTAAAAAAAAATTATAAAAAATTATTGGTCATGATTGTTGGAGGTCAGACCATTGAAACCCATCCCATTTTTTTATTTATAAAATTGCCTTTGTTGGCTTTATTCTTATTTTTAAATTCAAAAACCTAAAATTTGTCTATAAATTCCTCAACATTTCTTCAAAAATTTTGCCACTCATTTCATTCCACATTTCTTACAAATTTTATCACATTCTTTACTTATTCACAACTTTCCACACTCTTTCTTGTTGTCAAAGATTTTCGACACTCATTTCCTACAAATTTATTTTATTTACACTATTTCTTGTCATATATGGAATATTGTCTCTAAATAGTAGTTTAATTAAATTAAACAATACATAGTTGTGGAATGTATGAGTGTTGTACCATAGTTTTCCTCAAAAAAATAAAATATGAAAGACCCTAAAATATATCCTTGCACGGCTGGAGATGGAAAAATTTAGCCTGCACTATTTTTTAAAAAATTAATATTTTAGAGGGCTAAATTTTTAGCATTGGACTACGTTTAGCCCGAGGACTGGAGATGGCTCACAAGTTGAGACCTCAAAGAAGATAAGGACGACACCAGCAAACACAAGGCCAAGTAGAAGAAAAGTTTTCGAGGATGCCATATTGTTTTTGCTAATAATTCATAAGACAAGATAAGACGTGTGATTGTTGAGTGAAGATATTGGGGCTTGGCTCTCCCTCTTTAAGATATAGAGTGGGGTGGTTGGGGAAGAGAGGCAGAGAAATAATTCACCATGAATTTTCTCTCTCATTTTAATGTTCATCTTTCTTGTCTCTCATTGTAGAGTGATTATGAAAGTCATTTTCAATTTCAGTTTTGGTTCTTATATTTACATTTGTAGTTGATGATAGTGGAGACCTAGGGATGGGATTGCAGGGGCTAGCACTAAAGGGGTGGGTTCATTCAGTTCGTCAATAATGAAAGGGTATTTTAAGAATAATGGTGGGTGGAAAGATAGAATTGTGTTTTTTAAAATTTACATGGTGGGTGGGAAAATAGGACAGAGGGGTGGAAATAGCAATACTCTATTAAGATTGGGCCATTGACAAGACATATTGTCTCTTTAAGGGGACAGCGTGCCTCATGATCAAATTTATTTTTACTGTTGTCTCTTTAAGGAGACAACCATTGACAAGACAGATTGTCTTTTTAAGGGAACCAAGTGACTCATGATCAGATTTGTTTTTGGGGACCATTTGAGTAATTTACCCCCTTTCAACAAAAGAAATAATGATCTTTTTAAATATTTTATTTTATTTTATTTAAGTATCTGTCAACTTTTTAAAAAATACTTTAAAAAGTTGAAAAGTGAAATTTGTGTTATAACAACAAAAATTTAAAAAAAAACAAAGAAACCTAACTCAGTACACTAACCTCTCCGCACCATTGCCGATCGACAGCACCACAACTAGAGGAAAAACAAAAGAACATTCAAATAATTATTTCATAACAAAAAATGATAGAAAAGAAAATCCAGTTTTTTATTATTGCTTAATCAAGAGCATCTTACCAAAAACATCATTCAATGAAATCATATTTGACAGATAGTTAAAGCAAAAAGAGAAAAAAAGGAAAGACAACCCCAAGAAATTAATCTTGTACTTTAACCCAATTATATTTTGGGACTGTTTGAATCCCACAGTTTTAGGTCTCAGTAAGAAGAGTGATTGATTTACGCGAGTAATGTTTTTAATTTCAAATTAATTTGCTCTTCGTATTGAAAAGGGATAAATTTGAAAAAGAAAATGGGGAACAATATGGGAGAATGTTGCAATTATGCAAAAATGCAATCAGAGCTGATCCTTCAGCTCCTAAGCAATGACATGTTGGCGTTCCTCCAAAGTGGTTGTTGCGGTGGAATTGCTGCTGTGGGTTGTTACTTCAAAGAGTGTCAGAGAGGAGAGGGAGAGGGTTGCGGGGAAGAGGAGAGAGGGAGAGGGAGGGGTAGGGGGAGGAAAGAAAGAAAACAGAAAAATAAAGAAAAAGAAAGGGGTAAAGGAGGAAAAATCGGGGTGTGATGGGCTATGGGGGCCCTTTTTTATTTTTTAATTCTTACATTAAATTTAACTAATGTTAACCATAAAGGTGATGGTGAACATACACCTATAATTAATGTGGTGAGCAAAATGCTCATTTGAATGCAAAATTGCGACCCACTCTTGCCATGTCAACACTTAACAAAATTTTTAACGGTGTT
Organism: Prunus kanzakura; assembly: GCA_020521455.1. Classification (NCBI taxonomy): domain Eukaryota; kingdom Viridiplantae; phylum Streptophyta; class Magnoliopsida; order Rosales; family Rosaceae; genus Prunus; species Prunus kanzakura. The sequence continues at coordinate 2,781,278 of BPUM01000794.1, read as the reverse complement.
ATTAACGGAGGGACTTGGGTGTAGAATTTTTGTGAGTTTGTGATGCAGCGAGTTTAGCAAATACATACATGGACCATTGGGATCACGTTCATGCATGAGGAAAGTCTTAATAACCTATATTGAATATGTGTCTCTTCGTATGTGGGAGTTATCTAGGTTCATGAATAAAGTTATGGAGAGTCTTTTCATCTTTGTGAGTTATAGGGAGATTTAATGTGAAGTTATGAAGTTGGGATAGGAAAGGTTTAAGAGAGTTATGAGGAGTTATCTCATCTTGATTGAGAGGCTCCTATAAATAATGCATGAAATTGTAAGAAAGGACAGTTTGATGTTTGTTATTGAATGAAGATTGAGATTTTTCTCTCATCTCTTTACTTTTTTCCTGGGTATTCCAGAATTAACATATTAGAGTTTTTAATTCCAGGTATTCTTAGAATCAACGGAGTTAAGTTTGCTTGAAATTATCTTTTGTTCTTGTTCCGTTGCATCAGTTTGGGTATGAGTTTGTAGGCTCTTTAAAGTTCGGGTATGAACTTGTAAAGACCACCAAAGTTCAGGGGTTTTTATGTAGTTGATTTATGTGACATCCCGACCCAAAAATATAACATGCCGTTAATTTATTTAATTTTATAAAAAGTGAAGTTACAATTTTGCCCTCGGGTAGGGGCAAAATGGTCATTTTTATCCGGAAGGATTTTGGAGCAGTGGCTAGTATTTTTAGGAAGGTCGTACCGAGACGAGTCTGTAGACACGTAGTGGACTCGAATCGGACTTGTAAAGAAGAAGATACGAGATAAAAAACCCCAATGGCACAATCGTAATATTTTCGAAGTTTAATTTTGGTTAAAAAGTCGGAAAACCCCTCTCTCTCTCTCTCTCTCTCTCTCTCTCTCTCTTTGCGTGCGCGACTCCCCCTCCCCCTTCACGATTTCTTCCAGCCGTCACCACAGGCCACCAACCACCACCAGATCAGACCCAAAACAACCGGCCAAGCTCCGATGTCCTCCCCCGACCTTGAGCCGCCCGGAGCCCGCCACCAGCCGTCGGAAAAAGCTGAAAAACAGGCCGGAATTCGCGATTTCTTCCAGCCACTCATTCTCCTCCGTCCGGCCACCAATCACGACGAGTGAGGTATGGTTTCTCATCTACTCTTCGTGCTCTAGCTGCCTGTTGGGTAGGATTTGGCTGATTTCTAGATTTAGTAACTCGATTTCGAACCCTAAGTTTGGCCGGTTTTCAAATTGAAATTCCGGCCACTTCCGTCGACTTTTTAGGGTTTGTCCAAGGACAAAAGTGACTCCAAATAGTATCTTTTAGCTAGGGTAGGAAGCTTGCCCGGCGGTTTGAAGTTTTTCCGACCGCTAGATTTTTATCAAGCCACCCACGCGCTGCCGGCGTGTGGGGCGGCACGTGAGCAGTATGGTGGGGTCACATTTTATCCTAAAATGATCCTTGTGTTGTCACGAGCTCATACGTGTGCTCGGATCTCAATTTGAACAACGTTTGAACCTCTAACGGGTTTTGCATATTGTGCGATTTCCAGGTTTGATATGTTTGGACCGTTGGATCAAACCCAAATTCACGTATGTTGTTCCCTGTATTCCTAGGATCGTGTAAGATTTCACGGATCATGAATCGGAGACCCGAATGTTCCGATTCAATGATTTAAAGTTTATGTTTTACGATAATCGTCTGATTGTGAGCTATCCGACCGTCCGATCTGGACTAAACTTGCAAGATGTATATCCTAGACTGTGTGGAACTCTTAGGAACTTCCGGATCGTAAAACTGATGTTGTGGGTCCTGTGGGCTCGATTGACCAATTTGGAAAGTTTGACCGCCCGGTTGACCTAGCGTCTTCCGAGACTAGTCCATCACTCGAAACCCTTAGTTGGACCTTAGGAACATTTTGTTCCTTGTGCTTACTTGAAACCCGGGAAATTAGAATTTTAAATTTCAAGTCCTCGTTCGAAGCATTTGATTTTAATATCGTGCTTGTATTCTGAAATAGGTAATCCGACTCCGAATACACAGCAGGCGAGACCCTCTCAGGGTCAAGCAGCGTGGGACTACTTGTGAGCATAGTATGAAATATCGATAATATCGACGAAATATCAAGGATATTTCGATTGTTTCGAATCACGGATATTTCGGAACATATCCATGTACATATTGTATAAATATCGACAATATCGACGATAATATCGGAAAATATCAATGTCGATAATTTTGCTCACACTTTAGCAATATCTTGTCAAAATATCGGTGTAATATCGCTAAAATATCGAAAATATCGATGTAAAGGAAAAAAAAAAAAAAAAAGAAATAAAAGGGAAAACAAGGGAGAAAAATAAACACAAAGGGGATTTGAACCCTTCCCATTTTACTCCTCCAACACATTAACCATCATATCACTTATTTTTTGTGATAATATGCTAAAATATTTATATTTATATGGATGGTATGTTAACAATTACATGCAAAACTATTTTGGTGATTTATCATTTGATGACTACTCTTTACAATACACTTACTCTACACATAGAGATGATGAAGATAGTGAAATTATGGTGTGTTTAATCTTTTTTCATTAATTACTATATATTTTTTACACTTACAGTGTTTGCCAGCTCGCTGTATAATCAACTTAAATAAATTAAATCCATCATGCAATGCATTTCCTTTTAATTTTTTGCGATAAACTAATAGATAATTGACTAAATAAACATTCTCCAAAGTTTCCATAAAAATTTCCAAGTTTTTCTTACAATTTCCGTGGTTTTTATTCAATTTTTATCGATATCGATAATATCCCGATATTTCCATCGAAATTTCCGTGTTTTTGGACTATCGATATTTCCGATATCATCGATATTTTAGACCTTGCTTGTGAGTGGACTTTGTTTTCAAATAAATAGCATGATTTTTATGATGAAATTTCTATGCATAAGAATTTATGGGTTTATGGAAATTCACCTTATACTTTAAAATTGAAACTACTATTTTTGGTAAAGTATTTGGGATATATCTGGGTTTTTGACATATTTTAAGTATCTTGAGCGTATATAAATGATGATTGAGAAATGGATATCTATCTTGTGGTTTATGTATGGGGAGTACTGGGATATTGTTATGAGATGTGGAAAGTGGTGAGATTTAGAATGTCGGTTGAAGTGCTATAAGCACTACCCTGTGTACCTCCCCTGGTTTGGAACTTGATTATGAAAATGTGAGATACTTGGAAATGTCGGAACCCGGGGCATACCTTAACGGGGTGTCGCTGTAGACCCTTAATTGGGTAGTCTGCGCGCATAGGGCTGTTCCAGGCGTACGAGTCTTGATTCTTCGTCTGTACGTGCTGGGTTAGAGTGTCAGTCCCCCAGTTGGATGGCTCGTCCCTAGCCACATGGCCATTTGAGGGCGGATACTTGTGAGCTAGTCAACAATCCCCAGTTGAATTGTTTCCCCGGTACAACTAGGAGTGTCATATATTCATATATATATATATATATATATATATATATATATATATATATATATTATATCTCATATGTTATATACTTAGTTACATATCTATACATATAAAACTATAGATTTGTTCTTGTTTCTCAATAAGGATACTTCCTCGCTGGTTGTGCTATTGGGCACGTATTTCGAGAGTTTATATTGAGAAATTATAAGGAAAGGTTTGGATGGGTTGATTTGAAAGTTTCATTATGGATTTCAGATTTAGCTCTGGTTTGAGCATACTTTTTATAAATACGAATATGATGGTTTTTAATGCATTGGTTTCATGCATGGTTTTCTAAATGGTGGGGTTATATTACTTTGATTTAATTGGAACTAAATTTTGTTTTGTCCACTCACAATTTTCTATTTTGCGCCCCACAGACAGTAATTGACTGTGCTGAGCAGCCGAGCCAAGCCCTGAGTATTGAATCTCGAGCTTCTGTGGGATAAGTTGGTTTCGTTTCTGTTAAACTTCGTTTCCGTTGTAAATCTTGAATTCTGTTAGATATGCTCTGTTATTGCCCTGTTAGGGTTTGTTTTGTGAGGCCGGAGGCCCTGGTTTGTAAACACTATGTCTTGTGTAATGCATGCTGGCTGTTGGGTTGTAAATTGTTGTGTTTTTAACAAGTTGGAAATTTGGGATATGTTCATTTTACAGGGGAGACTGCCAAATTTTTAGTAGAAGTCTCGGTTCTTAGTAAGTGGGCCCGGCATCTGTAGGATGCCAGAAATCAAGACGGGAGACGTCCCAGATTCCGAGGAAGTCCGGGGCGAGTCCTGTCAATTTATCTCTTCATTTGCTCTATAACTGAGCCTATATATCTCGATCCTTGCATATACACAATTGTATCAGCATTGCGATCTACACGGACTAAGCTTTCCGTGCAAAGAAAGAAAAAAAAGCATGCAAACCATATCTGTCCAAGTTGGTTCAGCAGCTCAACCACAAAATGCTAAGCCAGATGAAATTGCTCGTAGGAGAGCAAATTTTCACCCAAGCATTTGGGGAGATCAGTTCATCAATTATGATGATTCACAAGCCATTGTAATGGATATCATGCATGCACTTTATTTGCCTACTTATATTATATATAACGTTTGTCACAGAAATCTTCTCTAGTGATTCATATTGATGATGTTCGTTTGATTATGTGGTTTAGATCATAGTTTGGCAACGAAGTCTCTCGCAAGAGAACATTACTCTTTCTCATTAATTATGCAGGTTATTTCAATTAAAAAAAAACTTTTTCCACATGTTTTTGGTCATTAATTAATTTGTTGCTGCAGATAACTCACGCACATAAACCAAGGGCAGGTTGACGAACTGAAAGAAGTTGTGAGGAGGGAAGTATTCACAACTAGTGCAGGTGATTTTTCACATCAGCTCAAGCTAATCGATGCAATCGCTTGGTGTGGCATACCATTTCGAAAGAGAAATCGAAGAAGCACTGAAACGCATTCACACTATGTGCATGGTATGGGTTAGGGCCATTTTTCTCATTTCCTTCAAATATGACATGTCCTGGAACAAGGCGAGATTTGTGACAACAAAAGCCAATCAACATACACGTGGCTCATATTGTTTCTAATTAGCACAAGATAGTAACATGGAAAAATACTTAGGTGTGATTTTCATATTGTTTAGTGATTACTAATTCACAAATTATAATATGAGCGGACGATAATTTATATTTGAGAATATAATGTTTTAAATTAAATACATATAATAACATGAGTTTAATATTATATGGCGGTATGACAGTTATAATAACATGGAAAAAGCTTAAATATTTTTATACAAAAAGTAGAAGAGCAAAAGTAAGACTAAAACATAAATATAATAACAGGCAGTGGCGGATTCAGGATTGTTACCCCAAGGGGTCTTAGTGTAAAAGTTCCGATATTTTTTTCAAAGATGAAAATAACACTAAAAGATAATTTTCTATTACTTTCCTCTTATCGTTCCATAATTCTACACATGAATTAATCAAACCAAACAATCAACCCTTTTTTTTTTTAAAGAAACAAATTTTATTAAGACAAATGAACAAACAAGAAGTCCATCACAAAATTAATCATAAACCCTAAATTCCAACAAATCAAATAATCATATATAGTCATCCAATCCAATAAATCATCCACACACAAAATCATCAATATTCATTCATTCCAATAAATCATTATATTAGGCACTATCATCAAACAAAAGAATGTAACACAGAGGTTTAAGTATACCAAGAACAATAAATTTATAAAATCAGAGATGGAGGGGGAAAATAATAAAATTTTCAGCCATGTTGAGGGCTTGGGGGGGAGATTTAGTTGGAACTTAGGGTAGAGAATAATAGAATTTGGGGATTTTAGGAGTCCATTTGAGTGTTTGAGTTGAATGGAGCAGAGATTTGATATTTTATTACATTTATTTAAGTATTTTTATGTTTTTCATAAATCTTTGTCTCATGAAAGCCCACTCTCCACTCCATAGAGTGGACAAGACGACCCAATGAAATGGGAAATACAAATTATTGTTGGGCCTCTGTCTATTAAACGTTGGCCAATATCTTCCAGATTTGGTAAAGTTGTATGATTGAAAGCAATGGGTTTGGACATTTGGGGGAGTCGCTGGACCAAGCCATTTTTAAAAAAAATTCCTGGGTGAAAACGACGTCGTTTTGCCCAGGATGTTTTAAAAAAGACAGCAGCTTCTTCTTCCTTGCACAGCTCCTTTCTTCCTCAGGAAAAACATCGAGCACCTGGTGTGCAACTCCAAGGGGTCTCTCCCCCAGCTCCAAGGGACCTCTAAGCCTATTTTCATGGCTTCCAAGAGGTCGTGCGACCCCACTGACCCCACTGTGGCTCTGCCATTGCTTTCAACCATATCTTTACTTGGCATGGGAGATACTGTAACCAAAGAGGCATTTGAGTGGTTATCGAATGACCCGAAAATTCCAAAAGCTTCGAATATCATTTTAAGGATCCAAGGTATAAGAAAATACTTGTAATTACGTTGAACATGATTAACTAACTAAATACTTTGGATTCTATACTTTTGCAGTTTGAGAAATAGAGAGGGCATGGTTCTTCTTGCATTGATTGCTCCTTATAAGACCAACTGATGCGCACTCTCAACTAAACAAAAGGGGAGATGGCTTCACAGTACACATGTTGGAAATCTAATGAAACATACGGTTACTTTCCTTTCTATTGATCCTGTGCCACTTCAAGTTGGATTCGTTGTGATCTTTGTAATAATCACAGAAAATCTCACCGTTATTTATTCTAGATCAAAACAAGTACAAAACACGAGAATATATTTGAAGAACACGCAAATTCTCGACTAATTTATTTTATAATATAACCTTCACGCACAAAATAAATATATAAAAAATATATAAAAAAACCTTCATGCACATATATACATGATTTTTGAATCAAGTGGTGGGCTTGTTGGGCTTGGCTATGAACATTAAATTCATAAGACCTAATCCATGACCCCAAATCTTAAACTTCATAAACACGTTAGAATTCCTAATAAGTGCATTTTGATAATTTAGTTCTTTTTATAAATAAAATAAAATAAAATAAAATACCTACAACACATGCATGTGGCTAGGAATTGTGGAAATGGTCCAGTCGGTGAACAAGGCCCATGATATGGAGATTTAACCTAATTCTGGCTGGAGGAAAGCGACATAGGCAAGTCGGTAGACTTAGGCAAGAGCTATGAGACGAAAAGGCCAATAGCCTATAGTAGTATGCTTTTTTTGTTGTTGTCAAAAGCCTGTAGTCCTATATACACCACGTCATGTACTCTTTCTCTCAATTCTACTCTGTCATAAAAACCAATCTCTTCTATTGTTGTCTATTGTTCAAGGGCAGTCCTACGTTTTGAAAGCTGTAGGTGAACAACTAAAATGGGGCCTTCTATTCTATATTTATAAATTGCAATCACCAAGCCATAAGATACAAATTGAAGAGGAAAAGATGCAATTGGATTCTGTTAAGCAATTTCCCTACGCGATTACTAACTCCTTTTCTGGTAACTGCAAGATACCTAGAAGAGTTTAGTCACTAATTTTTGCAGGAACGATTAATATTGTTTGATGACAGTGTTAGTTGAAGCTTTAGAAACATAATATTATCCAAAAAGAAAAATAAATAAATTTGAAATTATGACGATATCGATGATCATCAATATCCTAATCAGAAATAATATTAACTTAAAAGAATTAGGTGCAACTGCAGTTATGCAATAAGAAGTAAAGCTTATATGAAAATGTCCAACCGAGGTAGTAATTCCATACAAATGATAGTGATTCTTCCATGGACTTCATATTGTTTAAATGAGGGTTTTTTTTTTTGTGTGTGATCAAGAATGGAGGTTTGGTCTAGCAAAAAAAAAGAGAGCACTGCATACCACAAAAAGAAAAAAGAAAAAAAGAGAGCTTGCAATGCGTCATGTTATGTCGGGTTCGTGTCGTGTCAAGATTATATTCGTGTCAAAAATGCTCAACCCAAACTCGACTCATTTAATAAACTTGTCATTACAAGTTGATCCGTTCATTTCCCATGTGGGTTTCAGGTCATGTTGGGTTGACCCGCTAAGTGGTAGAAAATAAAAAATAAATTAAAAATCCTAAATTTTGATAATTTAATCAAGTAATTGCATTTTTTTATTTTATATATATATATAAAATAGTGATTGCATTTTGCCTCTCTATGTATGAAGATCGAGAGAGAGAAATAAAATAAATTAAAAAATGATTAAAAATGAAGAAGAAACAAAGAAGTGGGTTGGCTGGTTAGCGGGTTACATAGGTATTTTAGCAGGTTAGCGGGTTGACCTGAAACCCATCTGTTTATAAATGGGTCAGTGACGAGTTGATTCGAAAATTTAATCGTACAGATTAATTCGCTAATTTTTCATGCGGGTTTGAGTCGTGTATCCGATCATGTTGAAAATTGCCACCCTATGATGTGCCCACGTGAACATAATTTATTTTTGGCCTTTTGTTTCTCTCTCTGCTATTCTTGCCATGAGGTTGCCAAGGTAACTTAGCGTACTTTTTCAAAACCTGCTAATAGTCATATATTCAAAGTGATTCAACGGTCCTAAATTTAGGTGCATCGATACACTGGGGGCACTATAGAATTTCCGTTCATGTTTTCGATGTAACTTTGACACTCTGATGATAAAGACAAATCTTGCGAGAGTGCACCTGGTTTTTGTGGCTGGTATTAAGTAGCACGCATGTGGCGACCAAAATAGTAATTAATGTGTTCTAACTTCTAGCTAGCTACAAATTAATACAAAGGATGTCGTATATGTTATAGGTCTGATGTTATCAATTTTTTTTGGTCTGAAGTCATCATGGGTTCGTGACCTATAAACTCTTCTATAATAAGATCAACGCCAACACGGTAGTTCGAACATTCAACTATGTCGCCAAACTTCACCTCTAGCTTTGCACTCTATCCCTCCCCTTGTCCAACCTTGCCCCTACCACCCAACCTTCAATGTTTCTATAAACCAAAAAGAAAACAATCCGTATCATCAATCCGAGCTGGTCCAGAAGTAAGTCATCCTCAAATTGCCAAGCCTCAAATTGCTCGGCCCACGGCAAACTATCACCCAAACGTTTGGGGAGATGGGTTCATCAACTACGAGTATTCCGATGAAAATGTGGTGACATTTTGATGATTTTTTATTGTTTGTTGTAAACCAAAAATGTTCAAATGGTTTTGCTGATGATGATTTAATTAAGTATTTGTTGATGACGGCAGATAACTCATGCCCGTTACCAGAAGCAGGTTGACGAACTGAAAGAAATAGTGAGGAGGGAAGTGTTCACAAATCTTAAAGCTGGAGGTGATGGTTTTGCACATCAGCTCAAGTTAATTGATGCAATCCAGCGTCTTGGCGTGGCATACCATTTTGAAAGAGAGATCGAAGAAGCACTGGAACGCATACATGGTACAACCTATCATGACAATTATGATGGTGATCTGCACAGTGTTTCTCTTGGCTTTCGGCTACTAAGGCAGCATGGATATAATGTTTCATGTGGTAGGTATATCCCAAGATTAATGTACATGTGGAGAGAGTGAAATAAACCTAAAACCTAAGTGTCATAACGGACTCCTCTAGAAAATCTCACTTTATAATGTGATTAAAGTGAGATTCTACAGACACATTCGTTCACACTACATAGATAATTTGTAAATATATAAAGTTATCCTCTTGACAAAACAAAGGGCGCATCGAGCGAATATTACTTTGATGATTCAATTTTCTTTTGTTTTGACCCCACTACTTGAAATGGCTGATTTCTTAGGGTGTAGAATGACTATTCTAAACTTTGACTCTAGACTGGTTAAATTAGATTTGCGGGTTTAAGTCTCAGGTTTTGGGTTGTCTAAAAGGTCTTTCTATATCAATAACTAACCATGTCGATAAATCCATAAAAGTTTAAGAAAATTGAGTAAAAGTGAGGTTTTCTTGACGCGTCATTTCTTTAAAGAACACAGAACGTCTTGCATAGAAAATCTCACACACATACACACACGCACATATATATATATATATATATGTACATGGGTGTTTTGTACAATTTTTATTTATTTATTATTTATTTTTGACAATCAAGCAGATATATTCAACCAGTTCAAAGATGCAAACGGTAACTTCAAGGAAAGCTTGACTGCCAATGTGTCTGGCATGCTAAGCTTGTATGAAGCAACACATCTAAGGGTGCATGGAGAAGATATACTAGAAGAGGCTCTTGTTTTCACCACCTCTCACCTTGAGTCCAAAATAACCCATGTAAGGTATTCACTGGCAGCACAAATAAGTCAAGCCTTGGAGAGATCTCTACTAAAATGTCTAGAGAGGTTAGGTGCCAGGAATTACATGTCAATCTACCAAGACGAAGCTTCACATAATGAAACTCTACTAAAACTTGCAAAGTTAGATTTCAACCTTGTTAAGTCTTTGCACAAAAAGGAGCTCAGTGAGATTACTAGGTAAGTCTCTCTTTTAATTGTAAATGTGAGCATAAAAGATCTAGTTTGCACAGTGCAAAATGCATACTAATTATTAGTATCAGGGAATTATATACATGGTTAGGTGGTGGAAAGAAGTCGACTTTGAAAGGAAGCTGCCTTTTGCAAGAAATAGGGTAGTAGAATCGTACTTTTGTACAATGGCAGTATATTTTGAACCGCAATACTCTGCCGCAAGAAAAATTCTAAGCAAAGCCATTGTCCTGTTTATAGTGATGGATGATATATACGATGAATTTGGTACATTCGAAGAACTCGAGATCCTTACGGACGCAATTAGGAGGTTTGAAATAATCGTAGTTCCTTCTTTTTATTATGTAAAGATATTTTTTTCTTCTTTTTGTTTTGCTGAACTAAAATTGATACGCTTAATGATTAAGTTTAACTAATTTTCAGGTGGGATGTCAATTGCATGGATGAACTGCCAGACTATATGCAAATATTTTTTCATACACTGTTGAATCTTTTCAATGAAATTGAGGAAGAGATGGTGAAGGAAGGAAATTCATGTAGGGTTCACTACGCAAAAGGAGCTGTATGTAGATTCCTAGTTAGCATAGCTTTGACCTTCAATACATTGTATATATCAGGGACTTTATTTTTTGAATTTTTTTCTGCTCGAACTATATCTTTATATTTACGTTTCATCACTCGTTCAGCATATGGAAATGCAGTGGAAAGCTACAGCCCGCGCTTTCTTTGATGAGGCCAGATGGTTACACGAAGGATGCATCCCATGCATGGAGGAGTATATGCATGTTGCAACAGCTTCTGTTGGTAACAACTTACTTTCAACTATATCTTTACTTGGCATGGGAGATGTTGTAACGAAAGAGGCATTTGAGTGGTTGTTTAATAACCCTAAAATTCTCAGAGCTTCGAATATCATTTTTAGGCTTATGAATGACATTGCCGGCTGCAAGGTATACAATTTTCTTTATCACACGCTGAATAAGATTAATATTAAACAAGATCAATTAACTAAATGCTTTGGATTCTATATTTTTGCAGTCTGAGAAGGAGAGAGGGCATGAGGCTTCGAGTGTTGATTGCTACATGAAGCAACATGGAGTCTCAGAGCAAGAGGCACTTGATGTTTTCAACAAACAAGTTGTGGATTTGTGGAAGGATATAAACGAGGACCTCCTTATAAGGCCAAATGCTGTGCCAAGGCCTGTCCTCATGCGCGTTCTCAATTTAACAAGAGTTGTGGATCTGATTTACGAAAGAGGAGATGGCTTCACACATGTTGGAAAACTTATGAAAGATATTGTCACTTCACTTTTTCTTGATCCTGTTACACTTTAAGTTGGATTCTTTGTGATCTTTGTAATCTATGGCTAGCTTAATAATCACAAGTAATGCAAGGGGCTTGTATAGCTCAATAGTTACCCCTGCATCTCCTAGGTTTGATTCCCCATTTCCCCAATAATCAAAGAAAATGTCATTTACTTATCCTAGATCATTAAATTTCAAATGCTCATGTTTGGGCCACCAAGATTTAAGTTGAAGAACATGTGAATTCTCAACTAACTTGTTTCAAGTCTGACCAGCCCTAGTTAGACCCATTACGACGTCTTTTTTTTTTTGTTGGATGTGGTGTTAATTTAAAATACTCTAATCTATAAGAATGAAAATAAGTTGTTTTTTTTGGACGTGGTGCCACTTTAAGTTGTGTTTATTTCTTTGTAATTTGCGATTTCCTCTCTACTTTTTGTGTGACTTTTCATTGTAATGTTAGAATACTTTGTTCATCGGCTGTCTTTATATTTTAGGTTACGGAAACGTCAAACACAAAGAGTGTTACTTAGCTCCTGTTTGTACCATATTTGGAAAATGGGTCAAAGATGATTTTGTTTATCAAATGAGATTACATTAGACCCAAGCCCAACCTCTTTCATTCAAAAATGACGAAGAGGGCTTTTTTGGATTTGGGCCAGCAATGGACGAAATCCTCTCAAAAGCCTATATTATGAAAAGACCCCAGCTTTGATCCACACTAAAGTTAGAAAAATGGGTAACCGTTACCTATTGACCCATGTGATGGTCTGAACATATGGGTTCTTGCCATTAATAATGACTTGACAACTGTCTCTCTCAGCAAGAAAACATGCTAGATAATAGACGCCATAACCAAAAGGAATTAATCGTCTTCCAACTGGTTTTCTAGCTGCAAAAGGACACAAATCAAAGGGGCATCCCTTGAGACCAGTAGTTTCATATGAGATATCCTTTCCCCGTATGGATCGGCTCACGAGGATGGATCAACAGCTAACTTTGGACAACATCCAAGTATCCTCCTCCAGCTTTCATCATTGGGGACTCTTGCCTATAAATATAAAGGCTCTATAGCAGCACAAGAGGACCCTCTCTCCAAAATCAAACGCAACGTCTTGTAAACACTTGAACAAACTTCAAGATTTTTTGAAATAGCCAATTTGCTGCCCATATAACCAATTGACAACTCCTACGTTTATCTTTTTATTGCTCTGCCATCCCTATGGTATGATTCTTGTTTAAACACTCGATATAGTTCTCTGCTAAATAGTTGAAATCTGTACAGATTGGATATGAGAAATCTCCAATCTTTTCAATATTGTAATTTGTTCTTGATAAACAACTAAATGGAGAAATCTATGGCTTTTATTTTAACCTGTTATCATACTGGGTCTGGATAGAGAAATCTCTAGTTCCTAGAAGTTGTACTCTCTTTACAACTTACATTAATCGTATTTTACATTCTTTTCATTTACCTTTTGCATCATACTTTCTGGAAATTTGCTTTCCCGCATCTTTTATATTTGAACCTTTTGAATATAATTGCTCAGTTCTAGATAGACCCAAAATAAGGGTTTTAGGTCCGAATAGGGCTTCGTTAGCCCAAAAACAAGGGCTTGCATGGGCTCGAATCATACTATTCAGCCCAAATTAGCTGAGTCTTGACCCAATATAGGGCCATCTTGGGCTTGAAATTGGTTTATCTTGGGCCCGAAATAGGTTTCTGAACCTAATCCATGGAGCATTAACCTTAACATTGGATTCCTTCTTTTCTGGTCAGGTATCATCTATATATGTTAAACAAACAACGCACAATTGAAATAATATTAAAGTCCTCTTAATTGAGGCATAGAAAAGAACTTATCCAAGCCAGTACCCCACTTGGAGCACAATGGCTTGATCAAAGGTCCAAAACAAGCGCAAGTATAACACCCCGACCCAAATTTAAAAGATTCGATAATTTAATTAATTTAATAAATTATGATATTACAATTTTGCCCCCAAGGTTAAGGGTAGTTTAGTCACTTTTTTAATTTGGAAGGATTTGGGGGAAATTAATGGCACTATTACATAGATCGTACCGAGAAGAGTCCGTAGACACGTAGTGGGCTCGAATAGGAGTTGTAACGAAAAAGTTACGATCAAAGAAAGCAAAATGGCATAACCGTAAATATTTCAAAATTGGATTTTTTTTTTTACAAGTCAGAATCTCTCTCTCTCTCTCTCTCTCTCGCTCGCGTGCGAAACCAGAACCCCCCTTGTTGTATTTATAACTGACACAAATTAATGTGCAAACAACCAATTAAAAATACCCGCAAGTGCACGAATCTATTGATGTATAGATTATGTAAGTACAAGGTTGATCCCACGAGGAACTATTGGCTTCCTATAAGTTCTAATTTGAGTACGTAAAGAACACTAATTTAACACACCACACATGCACAAATGCAAAATGGGAACTGAAAATGAGTAAAGAAATGAAAAAGGAATGAAACAAAACAAGAAATCAAAGAAAAACAGAAACAGCACTTTCTATCACCTTTTTATCACCACTGTATCACCTGTGAACAGCGTGAACAGTGGATGGCGACCGGTCGTTCAACACTGGTGACCGGTCGCTTTTTGGCAGGTTCGTTTTCTCTGTTTTTCCTATTTCGACCTTTGTCCAGTTTTTGACCTATAACTTTCCAACCGTATGTCCAAATTTCACGTTCTTTATACGGTTGGATTCAACACACAAAAACGAAGAACATTGCATGGACCAAAAGTTGAAAATAATTACGGAAACAAATAAAATGCAGTAGAGAAGACACACAATGTGTCAAACACACAACTCACACACATTGGGGGGGGGGGGGGGTTTGGTTTGGTTCAAGTGACCTAATTCTAATGCATGAAAGTAAATGAACTTTGAATTTAAATGAGAATGGCATATATGAGTTATCAAAATGTGAAAGTATCAAGTAACAAACACTAGGGTTTCGGAATCCACCCTAAACAATTCTACCCATGTTCATGGATACTCAAGTAATGAAATCTAAATGTGTTGATGAAGATGTTCGCAATCAAGACTGGTACTAGAGGCTCAAGACGCATTGATTCTCTCTAATATACGTAAAGTGCAGGGCTAGTGCTACAATGCTTGTGCCTTCCCTACAACCGAATCTAGGTGTACTTAGTACTTTGATTCAATTACAAGAAAAACTCATTAAGCTCAAAGAGAATATGAACACCACAAGAACCCTAATAGCATGATGTTTACATTAGGTATTCAAGAAACCAATTCACATGGATGATTCTTATTTCATCCATTTATTGCTTAGGATAACATGAAGATACACATAATCCCAACAATCTCAAGAAGCATGCTTTCAAAGATGGCCAACCAAGAAAAAACACACATCAAGGATAGATTAATTTGGTGAATTGGAATTCATCAATAATATCTAAAAATTCATACACTCAAGCATCAAAACAATAAGGTTTTCATGTTTAGGGCTTCAACCTAAGCCCTAGCTATGGAGTTTAGTTCCTCATACTTATTTCAAATACAAACTCAAAACAAAACTAGAAAGAGTTTACAGATTTGGAAGTGATGAAAGCTTGAAGTCTTCAATGGTGGAAGTCTTCTCCCTTCTTCCTCCTCTAGCTCTCTAGCTCTCTAGCTCTCCCCAAAATCTCTACAAAATTCCATTATGAATCTGATTGCAATGGCTGATGCTCTTTGCACTCCTCTCTCCTTGCTTTCCAGCTCATACTTCAATATAAAACACATTCTTTTGCCAAAGCCTTAGCCTTTGTCCCCTTGCCATGATGAGTTGTTTTTGTTCTTGTCTTCACAAAGATGCTCATTGCTTCAGAAAATATCTCTTAACCAAAGTAATTTCTTGTTATCAAATGGCATGGTAACAAGTAAAAATGAGATAACACCAAGTGAAAGTAAAATTGGCCCAAAACAGATTTCCAGAGCTAGCATCAATTGTTAGATCATTTGGATAGGCTACACTTGTCCAATGGAGCTCAAATTCGGATATGTTCTAGTTAACATCCATTGGAACAAGTTTTATGAAGATCTTCACCTCATCCGAGCAATAGAGCATGGTGATCCAAGGCCAAGAAGTTGACCTACGAAAATGAACAAAAACAGAATTTATAACCAATAATGCACTTTTAGCTCATTTTCATTCTAACTAAGGTAAAACCTATGAAAACACAAAAAGGAAGTAAAAAGCTATAAAATGTCAAGGACTAACTCAAAATAATGGGTGAATAACATGATAAATCATGTGTAAAAATGAACCGAACACCCCCCCCCCCTCGCCCCCCTCTTTTTTTTTCGCGACCAACTACAGCCGGTCGGAAATTTTGGGCTATTGCCACTTGATCCGGCCATCAATTTGGGTGGCGCTGGTACCAAAAGCTCTGTCACCACCTTCGTGAGAAAATTCCCGGAGCTTGTTCGGACACCTTCGGCCACCATTTTCTTTGAATTTGGCATGCTTTCTCATCCTCTCAACGTGTTCTAGCTGTTGGTTGTGTAATTTAGGAGAAATTTCTACGTTTTTAGACATAAATAAGCGATGGAAGTTTTGGCTGGTTTCAGTGTCACGCCCCGGACCCGGGAGTCAATGGAAACCTCGCGCCTAGTGTGTGAGAAAATAAAAAGTAAAATAAAATAAAAAGAAAGCCGAAACAGGGTTTAAAATAAACTTCTTTTATAAAAATAGCTCAAATTTCTTACAACTTTACAATTAATAAATAAAGCTCTAACACTCTCATCTAATTCAGCCTCAACTGGTTTAGTCTTTTTCTTGCCCACTAATTCATCTGAAAAATTAAACAGGGTGAAGGGTGAGCAACCACCGCTCAGTAGGGACATGAGACCTTACCGCAGTAGATTGATATAACTAAATTAAGTGACATGCAATCACACAACCAAATGCACATTATTAATAATAATGCATGAATGCTCTTCATCTAATCCCATTAATTTATATAACTGGACAAGCAAACCTGCATGTCTCATACCATGCTTATACCACTTGGTCCCGAATGCCCATTTATATGAACTAACACCCATTTCAACCGTCCCATAAATCCCTTTTTGTTAGTCATCTTGTCTAACTCCCTTTCGCCAGTCCCGAATCACCCAATAAAAACCACGTGCACTGTGGGATCCCTGAGACCTGGTACCTACCAAGAGTTAGAATCAACTACACAAAAGACTATTTCCATTACCCTCTTTTCCATCATTATTTTCTCAATCCAACAACTCCAACCAATTCCCATGACATGATATAATTATGCCTTCCATGTATCTCACAACAATGTAACCACTTAAAACATCACCAATGTATATACAATGGCATTGTTCAAATAGTTAAGAATACGTAAACACCCAATACAAGGAACGTCAACCATATTGTAATATTAAGAACATCCATTATAATATCACACATAATATAGAGCTCACGAAATTTAATTAGATCAATCCCCGTAAAATCCTCCAAGAAACCCCTACCTTAACACCAAAGCTTTTGCTAAAATTGTAAGATGACTCCATAATTTCCACCGCATCCACACTCAAATTCTCTCTCTAGTATTTCACTTCCTTTCAATCTTTTTCATTTCTTTTTGTTATTAACAACATAGGGGAGAGGCCTCATTTATACTCTTACAAAACTTGGGCACGAAGTAAGAATAGATATATGGATAAGCTTGATGAATAAGGATAAATACGAATATAGGAAGATAAAATCAAGATATTTATTAATTAACTAATTTATTACAGGAGCTGTCAAAACACATATATTGGTGATAAGGATGAAATATGCATGTGCCTAACCACACGTCCACTCTACCTTAAGATGATTAAAACTCATATATATAAAAAATTACCATGTCAATCCTTTTGTCCAAGTTAACTTGCTCAGAAAGATAAAAAGAGATTTTTTAGCTATTTAATACACAAGATGTGAATAACACAATTCTAATAATGAATATTATTATAAATATATACAATTATATAAGTTAAATACCCAAGAAATATCTAAGGGTACCCATTTAGAGAAAAACAAATAATAAATATATTTTATAGTTATTCAAATAAACATATATATATATATATATATATTTACTAAGTATGAATAGTTATTAAAATAGTATTGTAAACGTAAAACAGTATAAACGTTTATTTTAAAAACTTTTAAGAATATGGATTCTCACATTCGGCCTCCGATTCCGGCCTCTTCCGATGACTTTTTGGGGTAGGTCCAAGATCAAAAGTTGCTCCACTCTATGTACTGATCATGTAGGAATATGTCTTGGACACCCATGCGCTGTCGACGCACGTGGCGGCGCGTGGGCCACTTTTTGGCCGGTCCTTAAGTCTTAAAATAATCCCCATGTCGTCCCAAGCACGACGGTTTTCTCCGATATGATTTTGGTTATCGTTTGACTGTCGATCGGATATCGCATATTAGGCGTTATCCGGGTTCGATATGTTCGGACTATTGGATCGACTCCAATTTAATATATGTTGACCTAGACATCCCTAGGATCGTGTAAGAATTTGCGGATCTTGAATCGGAGCCCAAATGTTTTGATTCAATAACTTAAAATTTGCGTTAAAAGATAACCATCTGATTGTACGATCGTGAGCGATGCGACTGTTCGATTTGGACCAAACTTGCAGGACATGTAAAGTAAACTTTATTGAACCCTTAGGAGCCTTCGGATTGGAAATCAGAGGTTGTGGGTCCCGCAGGCCTGATTGACCAAGTTTGGGCAGTTTGACCCCTCGGTTGACCGTGAGTCTTCTGAGGTAGTTTCACCTTTCGAGGAGTACTAGAACGACCTTTTTAACGAGTCTTAAATTTTATTTGAGTTATGTTGACTATGTTGGGATTTTGTGATTGTCTATATTATTGTATGAAATTCTTGGATTATTAGTTTGATAATTGAAGTGATGGAAGCGATGAGTATAAGGTACTTGATCAATGGTTTATGAAAGAGAGTCTTGGGTCTCGGCTATGATTATTAGTAAATACATGGATGTTTGATTTTAAGTGTACTTCATTCTTCTATTATGGAATTTCTTGCATAATGAATTTTGGTTTGAAAATTGATTTAATATGGGTTAATGAGGATATGGGATCTCTAAAGGCTATTATTTATCATTAATTACTATTATTTTGATTATTATTAAAGTATATGGATTGGGTGGTATCGGGTTATTTACGAAAGTCTATTGTTTTAATTATGGAATATAGTATTTTATGGAAGTTAAGTGTAAACAAGTTTTGATTACTATTTGAATTATTTTTGGGGTATTTATAGATTATATGCTTGAGAGTTTATTTTCGATACTATGAATTAGGATTTGGGAAAATTGAATTAAGGAATGGAATATCATTTATATATATATATATATATATGAGGTTATGAAAAAAGGGCTATCGATTCGGTCTCAGCTTTTTATCTTGCAACACAAGACTTTCCGTTTATAGTTGTTATTATTATTATTATTATTATTATTATCATTATTACTATAATTATCAGTGCCATTAATATTATTCATAAAGGATTATGATGACTTTGTGTAAGATACAATGTTTTGAATATTATTAAAATCGAAAAGGTTTACTCAGGTTTGGTGCTTGCTTATTTATGATTTTATTTTGGTTTTCAACAAGGAAGTACGAGAGTTATTTTATTATATATATATTTAGGTTAGATGGGAATGATTTGTTTAGCATTGGGTATTTCGGTATTTGAGGTTTTAATTATTCGGAATATGGATTATATATGTTGAGAAATTAATATTCATTCTATGATTAAATAACTGGGCAAGAGATCAATATAAGATGGGGTACTTTATTGTTTGGTTATGTGAATATGGGATTACACCATGTTGAGTAACCTCCCTTGGTTGTTGTACCCACACGTGGCGTTGGATGATTCCGGCGTGTGGGCATATATGGTTCGTTGTTAGCTCATCACACGTGGCGTTGGAATGATCCGGCATGTGATGAAGTTGTCTGCGCGCATAGAACGTGGTTTGGTTGGGCCACACGTGGCGTTGGATGTTCCGGCGTGTGGTAAAAGATCCGTACACTTGGGTTACTGTTACTTTATTATGCCTGGCATTAGACCTTCCGGCGTGTAGTAAAATAACAGGGAGAGGAAAAAGGTATTATTATACTATGTCAGGGAAAGATTAATGTTTAAAAAGGATTATGATGGGTATGACGTGATTTAAAGTAAAGGGAAAGGGATAATCCTAGAATTTTCTTATTAGTATTGCTGAAATTGATTGTATGTTATTTGAACCGGGATTTTTGTAGTTAGAACTACGTATGGCTTGATCCCTCACAAAGGGGTACGTAGGTAGCCTGGGGTCTTACCTAGGTGCAGCCGCGAACTAAAGTTCTTTTTGGAACTTTGATTTAGTCGTTTGGAGCAAGTCTCACTTCTTTTGGGTCTTTGGTTGAGTTTGGTTTCGACTTTGTTAGTGGTCCTTAAGCACGTTTGAAAACGAGGCTTAATTGATTGATTATTTGTTTTCCAATTCGACTAAGTGAGTGTTATTAAAATGTGGTGTGGTCAAGACAGATATGAAACTTGTTTTGGATCGTTGTACAATTTGGACCAAGTCCTTAATCTACTTGCGATTGTGTTTGGTTGTTAAATGTCACATGATGGAAATTGGGAAGTTATTTTATGTTAATTACGATGGGCATGCTTAAATTAGTTCGAGTTCATTAATTGCATCGTTTAATTTCATTGTTTAACTTAAGAACATTGCTAGTGGTTCTGCTTTGAATTATTTGAAGGCCGGAGGCCTATTATGTAAATTGCATGTTTTTGACTTGTGCATTCTGCTGGTTGGGTTATAATTGAGTTTTAACAGGTTAAAATTTTTGGGAAATGTCAGTTTTTTAGGGGAGACTCTACCGAAATTTCGGCAAAAGGTCTCCTGACCCTGTTCCTTAAATTGGAAAATAGGCTATAGTACTATTAGGTGGGCCCCGCATTGGTGTGATGTCGGAAATTCCACAGGATTCGTCCCGGGTTCTAAGGAAATTCAGGGCGGGTCTTGTCAACAAGTCCATTAAAGAGACACTCTACATCACATATGCCAAGTCTATTGTGCTAGTCTCATCCCCAATAGTGGCACACCTACGCAACATGCGATCAGGCTAGAAGAAGCAAGTCATCAGGGCACAGCCAGAGCTCGCAGGCGCTTTTCAACCTAATCCAACTTTCAATTTTATCCGAATTTGAAGGAGTCCTCTCATGAGGCAAAAATCCAATCAAGGCATTGATATTGACCTGGCTCCTTCCTATTCTCCGAAGCAGATGACCTGGGAGAGGAAGGCAAAAAAGGGACCACAGCTCCAACTACTTGTATTAAAGCTGTCTACATTAATGCTTTTTTCCTCATTGACAACCATATGATTTTCTAAATGTCCAAGATTTGTTGGGAGCTTCAAATTTATCCGAAATTGAAGGAGTCCTCTCACGAGCTAGAAATTAAACCAATCGAGCCATTGGTGTTGACCCGGCTCCTTCCTATTCTTCGAAGCAGATCGACCCAGGAGAGGGAGGCCAAAAAGGGACCAATAGCTCCAGCTACTTGTACTAAAGCTATCTACATTATTGCTTTTTTCCTCATTGACAAGCCTATGATTTCTACTTGTCCAAGATTTGTTGGGCGCTTTAATGGAGGCATTGAATGAGCCTTCAATCTTTGGTATGCTTACAAGAACAGCAGAGTCACGAAATTTCCTAAAATCTTTCACGTATTTGAAACTTGAATTCTCCTACTCATGCAGACAGAAGAGCTATGGAAATCTTTACAATGCTCTTTGTCTTTACATCACTTCTGTTCTCCATTCCAAGCATCTCCACAACCAAAGACATCATCACTCCAAGTGTATCGATCAGAGATGGAGAGACCCTTGTTTCCTCCGGTGGAAGCTTCAAATTAGGATTCTTTCGCCCTCCCAATTCGAGTAACCGATACTTGGGAATATGGTACAATGAAATATCTCCTCAGACAGTTGTATGGGTGGCCAACAGAGAAAACCCACTTACTCATCTCTCAGCAGGAGCTTTGAATATCACTGATCAAGGAGCTCTTCTTCTTTTAAGTGACACAAATAGAAATAGCATTGTTTGGTCATCCAACACTTCAAGAAAATTCATAAGGAAACCAGTTGCTCAGCTCCTAGAATCAGGAAATCTTGTTGTGAAAGATGGAAATGAGCTTGTGTGGCAGAGCTTTGATTATCCAACTGATAATTTGCTACCAGGAATGAAGCTTGGCTGGAACTCAAAAACCGGGCTAAACAAAGTTTTGTCTTCTTGGAAAGATGCAGATGATCCAGCTCCGGGTGAATTCTCATTTTCCATAGATCATAGCGGATACCCTCAACTGGTTGTTAAGAAAGGTCCTAGAGCACAGTATAGGTTGGGTTCATGGAATGGCCTTGGTTTTACAGGGAGTCCTGAACTTAGATCTGGGAATGAATTATTTAAATTCGATTTCGTGTCAAATGATAGTGAGGTGTCTTACAAGTTTGAGCTCCTGAAGGATGCGTTGCATTCAAGATTACTGCTGAACTTGTCCGGTAGCTTGCAGCGGTTCATGTGGGTTGATAAATCACAGAGCAGGAACATAATTTACTCTGCTCCGGTAGATCGGTGTGACACCTATAATTTTTGTGGTGCATATGCATTTTCTTTCTGCAAGCTTGGTACTGATCCTCAATGTTCATGCTTACAAGGTTTTGTACCAAAATCTCCCAGAGACTGGAATTCGAAAAACACGTCCTTGGGGTGTGTTCCTAAAACTCCGTTGGGTTGTAGTAATGGAGACAGATTTCAGAGTTTCACTAGGGCGAAATTACCGGATACATCTTCGTCATGGATCGATAGTACTATTTCCCTCGAGGAATGCAAGAAAATATGTTTGAGAAACTGCTCTTGCACAGCATATGCAAATTTGGATATTAGTGAAGGAGGAAGTGGATGTTTGCTTTGGTTTGGTGACCTCATTGATATAAAAGAATTTGACTCTGGTGGGCAAGACCTTTTTGTCCGGACAGCCCTCTTAGGTTGGTTTTGTTTCATGTTCTTTCAAGTTAGTTTCTTCCTTACTTTTTTCTGGTCTTGTTTAGAGGACGTTATGTTGAGCACAAGGGAATGGCTGCACTAACGATTAACGAATTATTTGATTTGAACTTTTAGTTGTAACTTGGAACACATCACTAAATCTACTTGTGATCTCAGACGACATCAAGACAAGCAAGCCCTCTGGTGTAAAGAAGAAAGTGGCAATCATAGCCAGCGTTGGGCTGCTAGTCATGGGAGTGATAATACTAGGATTGGTTTTTTACAAGCGGAAGAAGAAATTAAAAGCACAAGGTAGAAATTAATTAACATCACCATTTTGTTGATCATGTGTTACACAGAGTTCTCTGTTTTTCTTTTCTGTTTTTTTTTGTTGTCATGCTTTTGACTAGGAGTAGGAGAGGACAAAATTCTGGAAGGTGACAGAATTTTTTTGATCCTCCCTCCCTCTTCCTGTTTTGGAAAGAATCGTGAACTTATTGCTCAATCAACTGTGTCAGGAAAAATGAAAAACATACGTGAAAAGAACTTTGATTTTGAATGCGGAAATGAAGAAATGGAGCTGATAACATTTGATTTGGCCACCGTATCTAGAGCCACTGATAATTTCTCAAACAATAACAAGCTGGGAGAAGGTGGTTTCGGACCAGTATACAAGGTAACAAAGTATAATGTGATGTATTATGAGTTCAAAAATATATCTCTGAACTTATTGGAAATGATGCTTTCTAGGGCATACTGATAGAGGGGCAAGAAATAGCAGTCAAAAGGCTTTCAAAATGTTCGGGCCAAGGAATTAAAGAATTCATGAATGAAGTAATATTGATTGCTAAACTTCAACACAGAAATCTTGTAAAGCTTCTTGGTTGCTGTATTGAGGGAGACGAAAAAATGTTAATTTATGAATACATGCCCAACAAGAGCTTGGACTACTTCATATTTGGTTTGAAACTCCATCAACTAGCACTCCCATCAGTCTTTTCATAATTCCTCTTAAATTTTTTGTTCTAAAATTAAGTGTAGATTAAACTAATTTTTATGATCAATTGGCCAGATGATACAAGAAGTAAATTCCTTGGTTGGGATCAACGCATCAATATCATTGGTGGAATTGCTCGAGGACTTCTTTATCTTCACCAAGATTCTAGACTGAGGATAATCCATAGGGATCTTAAAACCAGCAATGTTTTGCTAGATAAAGATATGAATCCAAAAATATCTGATTTTGGTACGGCTAGAGCATTCGGGGCAGATCAAACTGAGGAAAATACTAATAGAGTGGTTGGAACTTAGTAGGTAGCTCTAAACTTGTCTTGTACATTTTACGTTGTTGGTGAACTCGTAACTCCAACTTCATTTTGCAGTGGCTACATGTCTCCTGAGTACGTAGTTGATGGACTCTTCTCAATCAAATCTGATGTCTATAGCTTCGGCGTCATGGTGCTGGAGATAGTGAGTGGGAAGAAGAACAGGGGATTTTATCATCCGGACCACCAGCTTAACCTTCTAGGACATGTAAGCTTTATTAAAGAACAACTTGTTCATGCTTACTTCATACATGGGAAGGAAGGAAGAGCATTATAACATAAATTTGATTAATTTCAGGCATGGACTCTATGGATTGAAGGAAGGCCATTGGAAGTAATGGATGAGGTGTTAGATGGCTCGTGTACTCTACCGGACGTGTCGCGATGCATTCACATAGCTCTGTTGTGTGTGCAACAACAACCAGAAGATAGACCAAACATGGCATCTGTGGTGCTGATGTTGGGTGGTGAGGGTTCATTGCCTGCGCCAAAACAACCTGGTTTCTTTACCGACAGGAACCCAGTTGAAGCAGATTCTTCATCCACCAAGCGTGAATCACACTCAATAAATGATATGAGTGTAACGCTGTTGGAGGCAAGATAGGACATCTTTTCCTCAAATACGATATGGACCTAATAATGTATACATATTGATTTTTTTTTTTGTTGGAAATCTGCACAAATACGATATGGACCTAATAATTTTTCTTTTTTACAATTTACCACCTATATTTATTCCAAATGTACCGTTGCTGTTGAATTTTATGTTAAGTGAAGTCACTTGAATCATGATAAGCAAAGAGTGCTGCTAAACGAACCCTAAAATTAACTGAGTACACCCTACGATCTAAGTACACCCTAATGTTTAAATTAAAATGTAAAATTAACTAAGTACACCCTATTTAACTACCAAAAATACCCATGGTACACCCTCTTTAATTTTTAATCTTTTAAAATATTTAAAATAAACAAATAAAGTAAAATAATAATAAAATAATATTTTAACAAAACTCTCTCTCTCTCTCTCTCTCTCTCTCTCTCTCTCCTGCTTCTTCTTCTTCTTCTTCTTTTATCTCTATCATGTGCGACCACCACCACCTAGTTTGTGTTATTGATTGTTTAAGTTTTATGCATACAAAATCAACTGGGATCAACACACTTCTCCTGGATTCCGAGTTGTATGTTGAAAATTAAGTCAATTTGTTTGAAGGCATGGGTTCAAAAGCTCAAGCAGTAAAACAAATATTTTAATTCTTAATTAAATATATTGTCTTCAATCTTTCGAGAGAGGTGTGGGTTTTCAATCTAATTTAGGGAGATTTGGTAGTTTGGGAATTTGGGGACAGCATATCTCAACTCGTCTCAAAGTGGGGTGGGTCGAGAAGGAGAGAGAGCTTTTTTTCTCTTTTTAAAATTTTATTTTATTTTTTGGTTTTAAATAGTATAAAAGATTAAAATTAAAGAGTTGACCATAGTTATAACAATGGACATGCATCAAGTCTTAAGGATGGTGTACATATTGGGGAACACAATTCAATATATCCTTTTTGGTCATTTTATATTAGGGTAAATTAGTAATTCAATAAATAGTTTGACAGTAGGGTGTACTCAGTTAATTTTAGGGTTCGTTTAGCAACACTCTAAGCAAATGATATTTTCTACAATACTTTATCAAAATAGTGAGCAGAAACAAAATTGCATGTCATTTCATGTGAATGCTCATTTTTAGTTTTCAAAGCAAACAAGGGCACATTTGTAACTTACTTTAGAAATTAAAGTACAGATAGTAAAACTTAAGAACTCATATGCGGTGCGCTCGCTTTCTGCAGTTGAATTAGGTCAATTCACCAAAATAGAAATTCATTTCTTCTTATTTTCGAGCACTTTTTATTATAGGTATGGTGTATTTCTATGGTACCATTTTAAAATCATCTCTCTAAATAGAACTATTACAAGCAAATCAATAAATTTATTATTTTCATTAAATACTGAAATGGCCACACTATTAATTAAATGGCCACACTATTAATGACGGGCGTTGACAATACGTCTCGAGATATCAAAGGCAAATCCTTATTTTGCACATACTGTGAAGGCAACCACTCCTCGGCACACAATGTGCAAAGTACTCCTTCCAAAAGTGGCGATTCATTCCATGGAATCTCTTAATTCACAGCACATGAATACCATCAGATCAAGGCTATGTTACGTGATGGTAAATTTCAGTTTTGTGAAAAAGTCAAAGGTACATCCATTTCCAAATGTCATGTTGCTTCTTTTCATCAAGGTTCTAAGGATTGGATAATCGATAGTGGTGCCACTGACCACATGAAATCATCACCTGATCTCTTGCATACATCGACATCACATCCTTCTTCTGTCGAGTTACCAAATGGATCACGTGTTGATATAATTTCTACTGGTTCCTTGAAAATTAATTCTGACCTTGTTATTAAAGATGTCCTTTCTGTTCCCTCCTTCAATGTCAATTTGCTTTCAGTGAGTAAGATAACTCGTGACCTTCATTGCACTGTCATTTTCCACCCATGATTTTGTATTCTATAGGACCTGACAACGAAGAAGGTGATTGGCCTGGGGAAGGAGCATAATGGCCTGTATTATCTTACCAAGCCCACGGATATCAAGCCGCCACTTGCAGCACATACCACCTCAACCAATTCTAATTTGTGGCACCGTCGTCTTGGGCACCCCTCTACTGCCCCATTACAATTTCTGTCCAAATCCGTATATGGTATTCCTTTCAATTTAAATTCTCAATGTGAAATCTGTCCAATGGCCAACAGACTCGACTACCATTTTCTTTAAGTTCTATTTCTACACTTGCACCCTTTGATTTGATACACTGTGATATATGGGGACCTCATCGCATTAATTCACATTCTGGTGCTCGTTATTTCTTAACCATTGTGGATGATTTCTCTCGTCACACATGGGTTCATCTTATGCAATTTAAATCTGAAACACAGGGCCTATTAAAATCATTCTTTGCTTTTGTGCGAACACAATTCCAATGTCATGTTAAACAGGTTCGTTCAGACAATGGGAGTGAATTTACTTCCATGCATCCTTTCTTTAATGATTTGGGCATCATTTTCTAGCACTCTTGTCCTTCTACACCCCAACAAAACGGTGTCATTGAGCGCAAACACCGCCACCTCCTTAATGTCGCACGAGCCTTACGTTTTCAAGCACACCTTCCCTTAAAATTTTGGGGGGAAAGCATTCAAACTGCTGCATATATTATCAACTGTTTACCAACCCTTTTGCTTTCCAAAAGAACACCATATGAAATGCTTCATAAACAGGTACCCCAATATCACCACTTACAAGTCTTTGGTTGCTTATGCTATGCCACGAATACCAAACCTTCTTCAAAGTTTGATTCCCGAGCAAGAAAATGCATATTTGTTGGGTATCCATTGGGTCAAAAAGCCTATAAACTATATGACCTTCACACTAAGACATTCTTCTCTGGCCGAGACGTTGTTTTTCATGAACAAAATTTTCCATTTTCTACCTTGCCTTGTGACACCCAACTTGATCATTTTGAACATCTATGTTTACCTTTGCCTATTCACGATGCCATTAATTCCCACTCTACACAAATACCACCACTAGACACCGCAAGTCCTACACAACCTGAAACACCGCCACCTACACATATTGGCCCACCACATGAAACACCATCACCTCCATACATTGACACACCACCTGTTACTCAACTTGAACCAAACATATCACCTCAATCTAACGAATTTGACCAACATGACAGATCCTTATCCAATCACACTCCTCAAGTTACACCACGTCGTAGCCAAAGAGACCACGTACCGTCATGGCTCCAAGATTATCAATGCTCCCAGGTTCGTGTTTCTCCCCTTGGCCCATCATCATCTTCACGGTCAAGTACACACCACCCTCTCTCAAATTTTATTTCCTATAATCACTTGTCATCTTCTCACCGTTGCTTTCTTAGTAGTCTTTCTACCTCTATCGAAACCACCACATTTGCACAGGCTGATGCTGATCCCAAATGGAAAGAAGCAATGCAAGCAGAGCTTTTGGCTCTTGAGCACAATAATACCTGGACTATGACTCCATTGCCTTTTGGAAAACATGCCATTGGTAGTAAATGGGTCTATAAGATCAAGTATCATTCAGATGTCACAATTGAATGCTACAAAGTGCGTTTAGTGGCAAAAGGATATACTCAAACAGAAGGCCTCGATTATACAGAGACATTTTCTCCAGTTGCAAAACTTGTCACTGTCAAATGTTTGCTTTTCATTGCCACTGTTCACGACTGGTCTCTTCACCAACTAGATGTGCAAAATGCTTCCCTCCATGGTGATTTGGATGAGGAAGTTTATATGCTGCCTCCTCCTGGTTTTCGTTGATAGGGGGCAAATATGGTGTGTCGACTCAACAAGTCATTGTATGGCCTCAAGCAAGCATCTCGTAATTGGTTCTCTAAATTTTCTACTGCTATATCCAGAGTGCTGGTTATACCAAATCAAAGGCAGATTATTCCTTATTTACTCGTGTATGTGGTGAATCATTTACATCAGTATTGATTTATGTTGATGACATGATAATTACAGGAAATGATGACAAAGCCATACAAGACCTTCAAAAGTTCCTTCACACCAGCTTTCGAATCAAGGACTTGGGAAATCTCAAGTATTTTCTTGGAGTGGAAGTTGCCCGTTCAAAGAAAGGCATTTCCATTTCTCAACGAAAATACACACTAGATATTCTTGAAGATGTTGGGCTACTTGGTGCAAAACCTGTCAACTTTCCAATGGAACAGAACTTGAAATTGACTCCAACTGACAGTGAATTGCTCAAGGATCCTTCACAATATAGGCGGCTTGTTGGGCGTCTTATATACCTTACCAACACAAGGCCAAACATTACCTACTCAGTGCACATTCTTAGTCAATTTATGCAACAACCAAGGAAGCCGCATCTAGAGGCCGCTCATCGTGTCTTACGTTATTTAAAGAAGTCACCAGGCCAGGGTATTTTGTTTCCCACACAGAGTTCATTACAGCTGAGGGGTTATTGCGACACTGATTGGGCTGGGTGTCCTACCACAAGAAGGTCAGTCACGAGTTTTTGCATATTCCTTGGTGATGCACCTATATCTTGGAAGAGCAAGAAACAAACCACTATGTCACGTTCATCAACAAAGGCATTATAGATCCATGGCCTCTATCACCTGCAAGTTGGTATGGTTGAAATATCTTTTGGAAGACTTGCAACCAGCAACCGTGTTTTGTGATAACCAAGCTGCCTTACACATAGCGGCAAATCCCGTATTCCATGAGCGTACAAAACATATTGAGTTAGATTGCCATACAATGTGTGAAAGGATCCAATCAGGTCTTATTGCAACTGTTCATGTACCTTCTGCCCATCAAATTGCCGATATATTCACAAAACCTCTTGGGAGTGCACTGTTCCATCACCATCTATGCAAGTTAGGAGCTTTGGATATCCATGCTGTAACTTGAGGGGGCATATTGAGAATCAGCAAATCTCTTTAGTTACATTTAAGGCAAGCCATAATTGTAGGATCTGCTCTTATGCAATGTTTCCATTATTCTGATTGTAATCAGTTGCAAGACTTTAGGCACAAGTTTAGTTAACTTTACTTGTACAGCTTTTCCTTTCTTGTATTTAAGATTTGTATCTGCTTGCTAAAATATTAAAGAAAATACAAGAGAAATTTCTCTGCAAGTTCTTCTCTTTTACCAATTTTAACACAGACCATAGTGGAAATGCTGATTACAGTGATGATATTTGGACGCCGCAGATGAAAACAACAATGCCGCCATTTTTTCTGTCTTTGACAATCTGCAAGTGCCAAAAGTTAAGTACCCAAAACCAAATTCTCTTCTTTGAATTCTCTTTTGAAATTTCAAAGTCGAACGAACTAAAGACAAAGATTCTGAGCGAAAAAGCTGAAAATTCTTTTAACTAAGGCAGAAGCAATGTGAAGTCTTGGGTTGATTTTCGTCTGGTCTGAACTGATAATGACTGGGATTTTCGTCTGGTCTGAACTGATAATGACTGGGATTTCTGTACACAAGAAATTTTGTACAAGAATGAACCCAGCAGTAAAAGAATGGAAAACTTTTGGTCCAACTGACAGGTAGGGCCTCACCATTGATGGACTGACTCATGTAGCAAACTCGTGCGTGAATTAACAGTAGTACTATATAGATGAAGCAGAAGGCAAAGAAAAATATAATCTTGATTTGTGAAACCAACCCATTTCACAATTTCCACAATTATTTGACGTTTGGATGAGCCTGGTTATAATCTTCTCAATTATCAACCACTAGCATCATTTCTTTCTAATCTTTAACTTGAAGGAAATCCCTCGCAGGGACAGAGAAAAAAGAAAAATTATTAATGGGTGGTCCTTGTTTTCTGCTTATTAGTACTAATTTGCTCTTTCTGTTTTTCACAATTTCCTCTGCAGTTGACAGCATTAGCCCCTCGCAGTCTATCAGTGACAACACGACGTTGGTTTCAAGTGATGGAAGCTTTGAGCTTGGTTTCTTCAGTCCTGGACTCCCGGTAGCTCCACGAATCGTTACTTGCGAAATTTGGGTTGCAAACAGATGCAACCCCATTAATG
Organism: Prunus kanzakura; assembly: GCA_020521455.1. NCBI lineage: Eukaryota > Viridiplantae > Streptophyta > Magnoliopsida > Rosales > Rosaceae > Prunus > Prunus kanzakura. Next base: position 2,750,315 of record BPUM01000794.1, on the reverse strand, counting down.
ATTCTTCCGGCATGTTGATGATAAACAGCACAGGCAATCTTGTGCTGTTTGGTCAGAACAAGAGTGTTGTTTGGTCCACAAGCTCAGTTAAACGTGTTGAAAATGCAATGGTACAGCTTTTAGATTCTGGAAATTTGGTAGTAAGAGATGTGAAAGCTGGAATTTCAGGACCCTATTTGTGGCAAAGTTTCGACTATCCTTCTGATACATTGTTACCAGGAATGAAGTTGGGATGGGACTTAAGGAAAAAACTCAGAAGATCCCTGTCCAGGCAATTTCACGTATGGGATTGAAATGGAACTTCAAGCATACCCCGAGGCATATATTCGCAATGGCACTGCGAAAATTTATCGTGCCAGTCCGTTTAATGGCCTCACTTTCTTTGGTTCATCAGAGAAGCATCCTGCTCGTTACGGTTTCAACTTTGTGTACAATGATGAGGAAGTGTATTACATCTACAAACCTACCATTAAGTCTATAACATCAAGAATAGTTTTGAACCAAACCACCAGTTCATGTATTCGCTTTCATTAGAAGAAAGAAGATGAAGCTTGGACTGCCCATTTATCAAGACCTAGAGATGTGTGTGATCATTACGGCTTCTGTGGAGGAATGGAAATTGTATTGGTGAGAATCCAGTCTGCCGATGTCTAAAAGGATTCAAGCCTAAGTCTCTAGAAAAATGGAATTTGGCAGACTGGTCTCTAGGATGTGCGCGCAATAAACCCTTGAGCTGTCAGAAACAGATAAAGATGGGTTTCTCAAATTCGTTGGCTTGAAATTGCCAGATACTACGCATTCTTGGGTGAACAAAAGTATGAATCTCAAGGAATGCAGAGCCGAATGCTTGAACAACTGTTCTTGTATGGCTTATAGAAGCTCAGATATCAGAGGAGGTACTGGCTGTACCATCTGGTTTGGTGATCTAATAGATACCACACAGGCTCTGACTTCTGGGCAGGAAATATATATTCGAATGTCAGCTTCGGAGTTAGGTATGAAACTTTGTAACGTAAAGTTGCTTGTTTATGTCACCAGTGCATTTTGCTTTTATCAAAGTTAAAGAACTGACCATTCTTTTTGAATTTTTTGTGGCTGCAATTTAACTGTATCTGCTTTACTACATCATTCAACAATGAAGAAGAAAATGACGGTAAGCTGAAGACTGCATTGATAGTTGTAGCTGTCATAGCAGTAGTGTTTACTGGAGTGCTGTTAGTTGCCTATTGCAGTCACCGGAGAAGGAAAAAATTAAAGGGTTGATTAACTCACCCTGACCATCTTTCCAAGTATTTATTTATCCATGTTGTTTAACTCTGTTTTGATGACTATTTGAGAGAAAATGCTTAAAAGTTTTATCCAGTTTAAATTTGTTCGAAAGTATATGGTTGAACCAATATGTATTTCATCTGCGGATATAAGCTTTTGTTCACTTACTCCTATTGGCTATAGCTAACATGATGTCCATTTCCACTGCGTGCGAGAAAACAGAAATAAGAGACAGAAATCAGGACAATGAAGGGGCACCAAAGGAGGACCTGGAGCTCCCGCTCTTCGAATTGGCCCCCATAATTAGTGCCACAGATAACTTTTCAAGCAATAACAAGCTGGGAGAAGGTGGCTTTGGACCGGTTTACAAGGTAAATTTGTAAGTTGTGTAATAAGGAGCATACTAACTTGCTTTACAAGGTAGCAGTATTTGAAATAGTGTGAATTTACAGGGGACGCTAGCAAATGGACAAGAAATTGCTGTGAAGAGGCTTTCAAGAAGTTCTGGCCAAGGAATGAACGAGTTCATGAATGAAGTTATACTGATTGCCAAACTTCAGCACCGAAATCTGGTAAAACTTCTTGCTTGCTGCATTCAAGGAGACGAGAAAATGCTGATCTATGAATACATGCCCAACAGAAGCCTGGACTCATTCATCTTTGGTTTGGACTTTTGAAAACCTTGTAATTTGCTCAAAATTAATTGCTTAATAGCTATAAAACAATTTCATATTTAAGCAATTTTCTATAGAGAGTTGAAGTTGGATTTGCATTCAACTTTGCCAGATCAAACGAGCGGAGAACTACTGTTAGATTGGCCTAAACGTTACCACATTATTTGTGGAATTGCTCGTGGTCTCCTCTATCTGCACCAAGATTCCACGCTAAGGAGTATTCATAGAGATCTCAAAGCAAGTAATGTCCTACTTGATAATGAAATGAATCCAAAAATTTCAGACTTTGGCTTGGCTCGAACATTGACTGGGGGAAATCAGACTGGAGGAAATACAAACAGAGTGGTTGGAACATAGTAAGTTTGTCTTTTAATATTTTCTGTAGGTACACTTTTAATCCTGATCAATGGTTTCTGTTGTCATCTTACTTCTCCATGATGTTTCTGTTTTCTACAGCGGTTACATGGCACCCGAGTATGTTATTGACGGTCTATTTTCTGTAAAGTCTGATGTCTTTAGCTTTGGTGTTTTGGTGCTGGAGGTCATTAGTGGAAAGAAAAACAAGGGATTCTACCACTCAACCAGCCCTAACCTTATTGGACATGCAAGTATCAAGAGTAAACTTTCTTCTTGCTGCATATATTTGCCGAATAGATGGTAATTGATGAAGGATTTTTGGCATGTTTCAGGCATGGAGATTATGGAATGAAGGAAGGCATTTAGAACTGATTGATACATATTTAGGAAGCGCATCTACTCTATCAGAAATGTCGCATTGCATCCATGTTAGTCTCTTGTGTGTGCAGCATCATCCTGAGGACAGGCCAAGCATGGCGTCTGTGGTTATAATGCTGGGAAGTGAATAGAAAATCAATCATCTTCAGCCAATGAATTATCCATTACGGTTTTGGAGGCTCGATAAGGTTCGATTATATATGCTCTTGCTGGTATCTTCACATGTTCATATATTTCCAAAACATGCAAGTTTGTAGATTCAAGTGATTCTGTACCTGGTTCAAGCATTGAGGCTAGATAAAGACCACAAAGCTATTCATCTTATGCTACGTCTATTTTTCTGTACATATTCGTTCAGTATTTTTCCTTCGATCCCTCTCCTTTTCTGTATGAGACTCCATTCCCTCTCCATTTTTTTCCTTTTGGTGCAAATTGCAACAATTTGTAGACAAAGGTTACACCAAAAGGCAAAATTAAATTTTAGTCCATAGTGTTTGTTTGATTTTTCAGTTTTTATAACTAAAGGCACGTAGGTTTTTTTTTCTTTCATAAAGGAAAATGATTTTTCCACTCCCTTTTATCCACTTACACTCTATTTTTAAAGTGATATTCTAAACTATTCTAATGTACGGATCCAATTAGATACAAGAGGGTGGGCACATTTTTCCTTGCTAACCCACATCTACAATTAGGGCAATGCAGCCACTTATAGGGTTGGAGAGTCTGGTGACTGGAGCCTAGAGCCTGGAGCTATTTTTCAAATGGGCCTTGAAAATGTTAAGGAACGGGCGCTAGATCGTTTGTGTTTTTGATATATTTAGTTTACAGATCCCACGTGGGTTTCTTTGTAATTTAGTTCATATCTCAAAAAACAAAATAAGCTGCAACACTTGCGTATCATGACCATGTTATTGAAGATGATGATGATGATTTCTACAATGTGTGCTTTTTTTTTCTTTTTCTTTTTGAGCTCTTAGCTTTAAAAAATTGCACCTAAATTGAAAATTTTCTGGTTTGGGCCAAACCAAGATTTAATTTGAAGAACATGCGAATTCTTGACTAACTTGTTTCATGTCTGACTAACTTTAATTAGGCCTGTAAAAATACCGTTATAAAGGAGGAAAAGTATCACATTTTTTTCTCCTATGAATGATTATAGAAGATGATTTGTTTATCCATTGTGCGTAGTTTTGGAGGGAGGAGACATCGAGTTCTATCAACTATTGAGTGAAGGACAAATTTCAAGCGTTCAAAGAAAAATATTTTAAATAAGTAAAAGTATAAGCATTCTTGAAAGAAAACTAATTTGTTTTAGGGGTTGAGAGCATGTTCAAATCACAAAGCGGGTGTGCAAAGAAATAAGAGTGGTGTTCGTAAGAGTTCTCTTCCTAGTCTATTAACTGGTATGGGTCAGGGCCATTTTTGTCATTTCCTTCAAATATGACATGTCCTGGAACAAGGCGAGATTTGATTTGTGACAACAAAAGGCAATCAACGTACACGTGGCTCATATTGTTTCTAATTAGCACAAGATAGTAACATGGAAAAATACTTGGGTGTGACTTTCATATTGTTAGGTGATTACTAATTCACATATTATAGGCGGATGATAATTTATATTTGAGAATATAATATTATAAATTAAATACATATAATAACATGAGTTTAATATTATATGGTGGTGTGACACGTGCATGTTTAAAATGTTTCCCCAATAGCATCCAAGTGTTTAATCAAAGTAATTATGCGTTACTATCATGCAGAAACATTCCCAAGCCACACTGCCACATTACATGTGTCTCTTACATGCATGGTTATGCAAATAAGAGAATATGAGATCCCACTGCCTTGGCATTTAGGGTTAAATAGAATTTATGTTTAAAAAAATAAATTATAGAGCTAGTTCGAGTTAGTGGAGAAGTTTTACTCATGTCCGTCGTAGTGCTAAGGAATTGAGGGTTCAATTCGAACCAAATGCAATGGTCACCGTTATTGGTCCAAGCGTCCAAGCAAATAGGGCAAAATAGGCCATCGATTCCACTCCGATTCCATTCATTGCCTTGGAGAAAATGAAGCTGAAGAAGAAAAACTCATACAATACAACTCTCCAATTTCCACTTCAGGTATATTTTTGGGTTCTGTTGGGTTATGCGCAGAGAGGGGTGGGTTGCGGGTGGGGGGCAATGGCTTTCCGGGTTTTGTACAGGGAGAGGTGTGGGTTGTGGGTTGTGGGTTGCGGGTGGGGGGAGAGGGAAGCGATGGGTTTCTAGTGGGTTACAAGGATAGAGAAGGAAGGGGTTTGGTGCGACTGAGGGAGAATGGATGGTAGGGTTTTGTTTTGTTTTTTTTTTTTTCCAAAATCTATTCTATTTTCAATTGTATGTTTGTATTTTAATTTTTTTAAGTAATTAAAAAATCTAGATGCACAAAATTACTAAAACACCCTTGCCACGTCATCAAACAGACTTTTGGATGGAGTTAACGGTAGGGGCAATGTGGAACATCAAACCTTGGTCAAGGGGGCAAAATGAGTCACTTTAACTTTGAGGGGGTAATGTGAGAATTGACCAATGTTTCAAGGTGCACTGTAGCAGTTAAGCCTAGTAATTATGTGTTACTATCATGCAGAAACATTGCCAAGCCACACTGCTACATTACATGCGTCTCTCACATGCATGTTTATGCAAATAAGAGAATATGAGATCTCACTTCCTTGGCATTTAGGGTTAAATAGAATTTCTATTTAAAAAAATAAATTATAGAGCTGGCTTGAGTCAGTGGAGAAGTTTTACTCATGTCCGTCGTACTGCTACTTGGATGGCTCTCTTTGTACCTTTTTAATTGATCTAAAAAACTATTATCAGTTTTTTTTTTTTTTAAACACAAATTATAGAGGAAAAGAAGAAAGGTTTAAGATCATTATAGCAGCTGCTAAACATTATTCTTATAACATAAAATTTGAAGAAATTACACTGTTCCTAATGCAATTTACATTCTTTAATTCTTAAACCTGATTAAAGTAGCACTAATGGTAATTACAATAGATATTGATCCAAGCATAAACATGAATGCAAAAGTAATTAAGCACCTAATTAATCATACAGTTGTAAAATTAGGGTTCAAGAACTTTTGAATGGAATTTTCCACTATAACAGCTGAACCCCAGTACTTTTCTTACCTTTCTTCCCATGCTAGAAGCCCTAGAGCTCTTAGGTTTAGGACTTGCCATGGCACTTTCTTTGTGGATCAAAGGCTTCCCGTGAGAGTGATCCTGGTGGTGTGATTGATGAGTGGGTCTCTGGACCCACTACACCATTATTATTACACTTGAATTGATGGTGTTGCCCTCGTTTAAACTTTAAACAAACACCACTCATATAGTCATGCTTAAAATTAAGTGGGTCCCATTTTTATTTGTCATCTTTTGTTGCTTGCATGCTGTTGTTTATTTAATAATCTTTTCTATGTTTGATAAAATTTCAAGAGACTTGTTCATTAAAAATTAAATAAATTCCAAAGAGAATTTTATAATATTTTGTGGGGATCACGTGTTTATTGGCGGCAAAGGAAAATAAAAGAGATTCAAGTTAAAAAGATAATACAAATCTCACGTGGAGCTTCATAGACGCACAGCACAGCTGCACAGGCACAAGATACGCTGGCTGAGTCACACCGTATGTCGAGTACGCATGATCGCATCCCCCCACGTGTTCTTAGAACATTCCAAAACTCTTTTTCAGCCATCACGGGTTGTGCTATTCTGCTGCATAATTCAATCACCACCGTACATCACCTTTACTGGCACCTGGCAATGATTGTGAAAATGTTAGCAGATCAACGTCGGTCCACGTGAAAGAAAACCATGCAGTGTTGCACACTCCCCCTTTGTTGCTTTTTCTGGCTTTCATAATTTCATGGTCACAAACAAGTTGATGAAATATGACCCATCAATAATCCGAACCAATAAAGCTTATCAAGACAATGTGGGGACATTATTTAGTGCAAATAAATAAAGTTCTACAAAAATTATATATAATTGGCAAGTTAGATCAATTATTGTATCATTCTACACGTCACGAGAGAAAAAAATAATTTAGTTTTCTTTCTACAATAACAAGTGATACAAGCAAGTAGAAAAACTGTATATTAAATTGTATCAAATCTAGTTGAAATCTGATGGATTTGACATTTCATATCAACAAAACTAAAAAAGTATATTTAAAAGAGGTCTTAATGAAATTATTAGCAGCAAGGTAGGGTCCAACGTTTAAATAATAATAATTGATTTTAACTCCTTGCCTTTTAAGGCAAGATATCGTGTTGTAATTTTTAAAGAGAAAATATATATCCACCAAGATTAAGATCTTTGACTTTCAGAGAAGGCTTACATATGGTGATATTGATTGATTGCTTTGCTAATGAGAGTCTGCTGTGCCTCGAGGACAATAAAATGAGAGTAAGCTTTGGGTTAAAAATCATGAGCAGAAATGCCAAATGTTTAGTTTTGAATTTTTCTCTCGAAATAGTTTATATATGGATTTTTGTATAATATATGATGCTAAAATGAACTTATTTATAAAAATCTTATTTGTCAGATTAGTCAGTTGAACTTGTCGCATCTTAATTTGAGCAAACTAGTAAAAAAATACAAAGAGAAAATGTTACTCATCACATAGACATGTAAATTTATTTAATAAAGATGCTTAATTCACACACTTCAATGCCGCATTAAACTTGTTAATCCCTCCCATCATGAGATACATACTTGTCAACCACTTGTTCCCAATTTTGTTCATTCAAGTCCCATTCGCTTATAGGTAGTAGTCTCAAGCCGTCTAATTTTTTTTATTTTTTTATTTTTTTGAGATCTTAGCTTTTAAAAATTGCATCTGAATTGAAAAATTCCTGAGTCCGTCACTGGTTAAGAGCATTTACCCCTGCATCTCCTTGGTCAAACGCTTAGGTTTGGGCCAGACCAAGATTGGAGTTGAAGAACATGCGAACTCTTGACTAACTTGTTTCACGTCTGACTAGCTCTAATTAGGCCTGTAAAAATACCATTATATTGGAGGAAAAGTATCACATTTTTTTCTCCTATGAATAATTATAGAAGATGATTTGTTTATCCATTGTGCATAGTTTTGGAGGGAGGTGACAATTGAGTTCTATCAACTGTTGAGTGGAGGACAATTTCAAGTGTTCAAAGAAAAATATTTTAAATTAGTAAAAGCATAAGCATTCTTGAAAGAATACTAATTTGTTTTAGGTGTTGAGAGCATGTTCAAATCACAGAGCTGGTGTCCAAAGAAATAAGAGTGGTGTTCATAAGAGATAATTCTCTTCCTAGTCTATTAACTCGTATGGATCAGGGCCATTTTTGTCATTTCCTTCAAATATGAGATGTCCTGGAACAAGGCGAGATTTGATTTGTGACAACAAAAGGCAATCAACATACACGTGGCTCATATTGTTTCTAATTAGCACAAGATAGTAACATGGAAAAATACTTGGGTGTGACTTTTATACTGTTAGGTGATTACTAATTTACATATTATAATTTATATTTGAGAATATAATGTTATAAATTAAATACATATAATAACATGAGTTTAACATTATATCGCGATGTGACAGTTATATTAAATAATTTCTCCACCAAACCCTCGTTAATTAGTTTCTAATCAGTCATGGAAAAAATGTTTCAAAAGCTTAAATCTTTTTATACAAAAAGTAGAAGAGCAAAAGTACGACTAAAACATAAATATAATAAACACATATTGCAGTTGTAAATAACATGTGTGTGTTTACTGTTGTAAAAAAATCATTGCAGTTGTAAATATATATTGCAACACATGTGTTTAAATAAATATAATAAGATGAGTTGTAATTTCTCCACCAAAATGTTTCATGGAGTCAAAATGTTTCAAAAGCTTAAATTTTTTTATGCATAAAGTAGAAGAGCAATAGTAACATATGCATATACAACACATGTAACACATGTGGACGGTAAAATATATCTCATAGGTTGCTCAAAGGACCCAAAAGAATAAAAAAAAACAAAAACAAAGGAAGCAAACAAATCTTGCTGATTCACCCTGGCCCCTTAATTGTTGTCTCACGTGAGACAACAATTAAAAACAATCCCATAAGAAGAACTTGAGACAACAGTTGCACCATGCATACTATTACGTGATTTTTTATATATTAATCTACTTTCTGGTATGCATCTCGATCCTTGCCTATATATACACGATTGTACAAGCATTGTGATCTACACCGACTAAGCTTTCCCTTCCCTACGAAAAAAAAGCATGCAAACTATGTCTGTCCAAGTTGGTTCAGCAGCTCAACCACAAAATGCTAAGCCAGATGAAATTGCTCGTAGGACAGCAAATTTTCACCCAAGCATTTGGGGAGATCAGTTCATCAATTATGATGATTCACAAGACATGGTATGTAATGGATATCATGCATGCACATATCATATACAACTTTTTTTTAACTCTTCTGGAACAAATACTATGAATCTAATTCACATATTTATGATGCTCGTTTGATTGTGTGGTTTAGATTCATAATTTGCCAACGAAAGTCTTTCGCAAGAGAACATTACTCTTTCTCATTAACTATATGCAGGTTATTTTTCAATTTTATAAAAACTTCTTCTTCATGTTTTTACTCATTTAATTTGTTGCTGTAGATAACTCACGCCCATAAGCAAGGGCAGGTTGACGAATTGAAAGAAGTTGTGAGGAGGGAAGTATTCACAACTAGTGCAGGTAATCTTTCACATCAGCACAAGTTAATCGATGCAATCCAGCGCCTTGGTGTGGCATACCATTTCGAAAGAGAAATCGAAGAAGCACTGGAACGCATGCATACTACATTTCATGACCATGACAGTGATGACGATGGTGATCTATACAATGTTGCTCTTTGTTTTCGACTACTACGACAACACGGACATAATGTTTCATGTGGTAGGTTTATATAGAAATTAATTGATATACTTGTGGAGTGTTGTGTGAGAGACTTTTGGGCTACTATTATTCAAGTTCTTATCTTTTTGTCCATTTTTTGACCATCGAAACCAGATATATTCAACAAGTTCAAAGATGAAAATGGTAGCTTCAAGGAAAGCTTAATTGCTGATGTGTCTGGCATGCTTAGCTTTTATGAAGCAACACATCTGAGGGTGCATGGAGAAGATATACTAGAAGAGGCTCTTGCTTTCACCACCACTCACCTTGAGTCCGCAACAACCCGTGTAAGCATTCCATTGGCTGCACAAATAACTCAGGCCTTAGAGAGACCTCTGAGAAAAAGTCTAGAGAGATTAGGTGCCAGGCGTTACATGTCCATCTACCAAGACGAAGCTTCACATAATGAGTGCTTGTTGAAACTTGCAAAGTTAGATTTCAATCTTGTTCAGCCTTTACACAAAAAGGAGCTACAAGAGATTACTAGGTAATATAATTTAATGAAGTCTCTCTTTTACATGACATGAGGGATCTACTTTGCAAATTCAATTTGGGAGTAATATATTTACATATAAATGTTTAGGTGGTGGAGAGCACTAGATTTTGAAAGGAAGCTGCCATTTGCAAGAGATAGGATGGTGGAGTTGTACTTTTGGATAGTGGGAGTGTATTTTGAGCCTCAGTATTCTGTGGGGAGAAAAATTATGACGAAAGTGAGTGTCTTGCTAACGATATTGGATGATATCTACGATGCATTTGGCACATTTGAAGAACTAGTGATCTTTACTGAAGCAATTGACAGGTTAATAATTTGAAACAGACAATTAATTCTTGCTTTCTTTGTTAGAGAATATTCATTTCATTTGTCTCAAAACTTCTCCTACTTTAATTATCTGTTTCAGGTGGGATCTCAATTGCAGTAATGAACTCCCTGACTACATGAAAATATTTTACCATGCACTCTTGAATCTTTTTAATGAAATTGAGGAGGAGATGGTCAAGGAAGGAAGATCATACCGAGTCCCTTATGCAATACAAGCTGTATGTGAAACATGATTTACACACAACTTAATTTGCTTTGAAACTATAGTATACTTTCGTTCTTGCGCAATTGATCATTTTTCACTGGTATATGCCTCAGATGAAAGATCAAGCTCGATCCTATTTCAATGAGGCCCGGTGGCTCCACGAAGGACGAATTCCAAGCATGGAGGAGTATATGAGTGTTGCAACGGTTTCTATAAGTTACACCTTCCTTACAACCATCTCTTTACTTGGCATGGGCGATATTGTAACGAAAGAGTCATTTGAGTGGTTGCTCAATGACCCCAAAATTGTCAGAGCTGCAAACACCATTTTCAGGCTCATGGATGACATTGTTTCGACCAACGTACGTATAAATTATAGTAGTTATGTACACGCATATGATCCGAAAAGACATTAATTTTGGTTTTATTTTTCAGTTTGAGAAAGAAAGAGGGCATGCTGCTTCCAGTGTTGATTGCTACATGAAGCAATATGGGGTCTCAGAGCAAGAGACAGTTGATGTTTTTAAGAAACAGATTATGGATTTGTGGAAGGACATAAACGAGGAGTTTCTCAGACCAACTGCTGTGCCGATGCCTGTGCTTAAGCGGGTTCTTAATCTAACACGAGTGGCTGATCTTCTTTACAAGGGGGAAGATGGCTTCACACGTGTTGGGAAGGTCACTAAAGATAGTGTTGCTTCAGTCTGTATTAATCCTGTGCCGCTGTGAGTTGGATAAGATGGCCTTTTGTACAAGCGTGGATTTGATCGAGTCTTTTTTAGGGAAGGGGGTGTTGGGCCCGCCCAGTTTGTTTGGAATAATGTGTGTATTGTTTCTTTCTCCTAAGATTTTCACCTTTTATTTTGCATGTGTGTATCTTCTTATATAGATATGTTTGGCCAGACAAGACGAAGTTCAACTTTAATAAAGAAATATCAGTTCTTGAGTTTTGATTTATCTGTCTTCTTTAATCATTTTCAATCATTTATTCCTCAATGGTAGAAGATCATCCAAAATACTTTTTTTGTCCCTCAGTTTCCCTAGAGCATAATTTTTTGTCCAATGATCACCTTTAAAAGTTGTCACATGTGGTTTTTTTTTATTTAAGTACAAGCTATAGTCTAAACTACATGGGAGGGAGATTTCTCACGCACACAACTATGATGTTATTGGGGTTCAAACCTGATGACAAGACCCGCCCCAAATTCCTTGGAATCCGTGACAAACGCTGTGGTTTTTCTGACATCAAACTAATGTCGGGCCCACTTACTAACAATATCCTCCTTTCTGAACAAAAGAAAAGAGGCTCAAGACTTTGGCAGAAAGTCTCCCCTGAAAAACGGACTTTTCCCAAAAAATTTAACTTGTCAAAACATAATAATAATTTTCAACTAGCAGCATCCACAATATAATAGCACACAGTTTACAGAATAGGCCTCCGGTCTTACATCCAACCTTAACATGGGCGATAACAGAGTAATTCTAAAGAAATTAAATTTATAAAAGCAACAAAGTTCAACGGGAATAAAAACAAATAAAGATTGTCCTACATAAGCTCAGGGCTCGGAAAGTCAAGCCTTGGCTTGGCCGCTTTACTCAGATCAAGCTACTGCCTGGGGGGCGCAAAACAGAGAACTTGTGAGTGGACAAAAACAAAGTTTTATTATAATTCAAAACAACATACTAACCCTACCGTTTTGAAAATGATGCTAAAGACATGAAATTGAAACCATTCATATGTAATCGATATGAATTTGAGGTACTCTCATACTCCCGATATAATATAGTTCTAACCAAGTTCAATTTCTTTGACTCTAACCAAACCCCTTTCCGAAATATACGTTTACAAAACGTAATATGTAAGGAAATCTTTTAAAGTAGTTAAACATATATATATATATATATACATATTGTTGATGCTCAAAAATGGTTTTGCACTTTTGGGCCCAACTGAGTGATGTCTGGGCCTTTGGAGTGCTTTGGGCCTCGGTAGAGCGATTGATCTGCAAGATGAAAACGCTCAATAAGGCCTTAGGCATCGGTGTGGTACCGGCTGAAGGCTCTCCGATGCTTAAGTAAGTACAGAGTGAATAGTAATATGGACGGAGTAATAGCTAAGTTTGCCAAAAGTTCCAGTTACCTCTATTTTGGGACTTGTGCCCCTTTTATAAGACTTGAGAGGTGTGCATGTTGTGTATAATTTCAATGTGGGACTGTAGACATTGACTGTGGGCACTCCACGTGTCCAGTGGATGTTTGGTTTCTGATCTTACACTCCGCAGCCTTGGGTGCCGAATGCTGACCTATCGATTCTCTTTTAAGTCCACGTGTTGCTCCCTTATTAGTTTGTCAATTTAGGTATAGAGCTTCTTAGTCAGGACTTGATTTGATCTTCGGTGTCCCTCTCTTGTTGATGACTTCGCTCGTGTTGTTTGTTCGTTTGCACGATGTCGTTACCGTTTGGTGAGCCCACCTAGTGTAGGAGGCATAGACACTTCATTGGAGGTGTTCATGTTTTTCTTTGGACCATGCTCCTGACTTCCCAAGGGTCACTAAAATTGTGCATGTCGTTCGATTACCATGTTCTTCCGAACGGTAGGGCGTGTAGACCTGATGTCGTGGAGTCATAAACGTCAAATGCCGAATTGGTAACTTCAGGAGTCTTTCGAGCATTTTGATGGCATAGTTGACGCTTGGGATTCTGTGCAAGGCGTGCACGTTGGGTACGAAATTGACTACACAGAACGACGCTTAGTTTTCTGCGCTCTGTTTGCAGGAAGGAACCGCCTCTGATTGGTGCCACGTGTCAGGGCGCGCGTGCTGAACGAAGTAATAATAGCATCGGTTGGGTTTTCGAGGTGCACCTGTCAATTCTTTTCACTATAAATAGGGGGTGACTCCGGATAATTGGGTCACTTTGTGTTTGCGAGAGCCATTTGAGAGCTTGTGAAGAGGCGATTTCCGGCGAACTACCTTCGGCTAGTCAAGCGATTTCCGGCAAACTTCCGCCACCGTGATAACAAGGTATTTTGCTCTTTCAGTCCCTTTTTTCGATTAATTGCACCTTTGTGGCTTAAACTAGACTATGAACATGAAGAACGCCCGGTGGTCTAGTTGTCGTCGGAAGCAATAGCCGTAGGAATACATAGATTGATCTTTTGCATGGCATTTAGTTTCCTTTCTTTTGTTTGTATATGTCCAATAGAGAGTCTCTGTACAATAGTGAACCCAATGCGTTCGATGAGGAGTCATCAGACGATCAGAGGGATACCCGTAGTGAGGCACTAAGCTTCGATAGTGCATATAGTGAAGATGCTGAAGTCGAGATCATCGGCGAGAGGGTCAGAGCTATGCCCTCAGTCGGCAGGGGGAAGGTTCTACCAACGAATAGGGAAGTGTCATTGGCTGTGGTGCCGTGCGGCGTTGACTGCGACAACACTAGTCAATATTGCGAGTTCCTAATGAGGGACACGCAGGTGCCAGATTGGCACGCTAGCAATCATTCGGAGAGCTCCACTTCTGGCCGTGGGGATGTCGTTGCCAAATCGTCTTCTCGGTAAGTAGTCACCATAGTTCAACAAAGAAACCCTAGGGTATTGTTGGGCCAGCCTAAGGAATTTTTGTTCGGCGTTGACCATTTAGAGAAAAAATAAGATCACAGAAGCGGAGCTGGAAAAATACCGTGTCGACTATCGTATCCCCGATTCGGTATGGTGGAGGATTCTGGGGCCCACCGAGTCCTTGAGTAACCCCAAGGATGGTGAAGTGGTCTTCTTCACGGACATCCTTAGGTTCGAGGTTCGGTTACCGTTGCAACCTCCTGTTCAGAGGATCTTGGCGCATTTGGGTTACGCTCCGGGATAATATAACCCGAACTTTTGGGTGGCGCTGATGGGGATTATCGTCGCGTTCGGCCTTGCCGAAAAGGGGGAGCCTACCTATGAACAATTCTCCTACTTGTACAGAGTCACTCATTCCAAGTGCGCAGGTCATAGGGGCTGGGTCTAAGCCAACTGCCTTCGAGCTTTCGAGCGGGGTCACTTCGTTAGGGCTGTTTCGACCTCCCAAAAGTCCTGGAGGAATCGGAGGGTGCTCCTGTCTGGTGATTGGAAATCGCCTTCAGATAGGCCCGTCCGATTCTTTATTCCCATGACTTTCAAAAACGGCTGGTAGGTCACTAGGTTACCGTTTGGTATGTCTTCACCCTATGTTCATTTAACCGAAATTGATACATGTTCTTTGTAGGTACTGACTGATTATGTGTTAGAATGTAAATCTAAACTACCGTTTTCTAAGATGCATTTTTGAAACATAACATTTTAAATTTGTTTAGCCATATAACATTTCAATACAATGTGGCACGTATAAGATTTTATGCATAACAATTTCTCAAATGAATGGGGAGACATTTTTTTATTATTATGAACATTTAAAATTGAAAATAACCTAACAAAAAGTAGTAAAAAATAAGGATTTAATAATAATACTATAGATCAACACATGTGACCATTTCTTATTTATTGTGAATAAATAAAATTCAAAGTAGGCCTCGAATGATTTTAAAAAAAAACTGTCACATTAGTACACTATCATTTGTATCACCCAAAAAGAAAAAACCTCCACTACTTATATTTTCTAAAATTTTCCCCATCTTATTATTTCATACTTAATATTCTTCTGTTTACTAAAGTTTTTCTGTAATTTATTAGATTACTTATTCCTTTTGTAGGATTTAAATTTTTACTTATAAGTTTTTTTGACTTTGCATGAAGAATTTTTTAAAGTTTGTATAGAAAGATAAAGGGTATACTCGTGAAATACCCCCTAAACTTGTACCTAATTTTCAATTAGCCCCCTATTCTTTTTTTTTAGAAAATTAAGGATATGAACTTTTTTTTTTCTCCAATTTCCCCCCTGCCGTCTAAATTCCCAATATTTCATCCAATTTTCAGTTAAATCATTTTTAAAAATTATTTTTTAGAAAAAAATTGAAGAAAAAGAAGAAAATTGACCCCCAAAAAAAAAACATTGAAGCAGCAACCCAGGCTGCCTATGTCGAGAGAATCTAGGTTTTTGGGTATCATTCAGCCAACCAAAACAGAAGAAGAAGAGGAAGGAAGAAGGAAGAAGGAAGAGAAGAACTCACCTGCCATACCCGCACCCAGCTTCATCGCACCATCGCCGTCGTCGCCGCTCAGATTCATTTGGTTGGGGTTTTTCGTACGCAGCTCTCAAGGTTTCCTTTTTCTTTCTCCAAATAAGCTGATGTCACTACTACAAAAATCGAAATAGACGACGGTAATCCACCGTCGTGTATTCAGTTTTTCAACCGTCGTAAAATCGAGCGACGTCTTTTCATGCATAAAACCACGACGGTAAATCCCCGTCGTCTATTATTTGTAAAGACGACGGTTTTTTTATAAAAAGGATCGTCTATTATTAAGTAAAGACGACGATTTTTTATAAAAAGGGTCGTCTATTATATGTAAAGACGACGGTTTTTTTATAAAAAGGGTCGTCTATTATATGTAAAGACGACCCTTTTTATATGAAAAGGGTCGTCTATTATATGTAAAGACGACCCTTTTCATATAAAAAGGGTCGTCTATTATATGTAAAGACGACGATTTTTTTATAAAAAGGGTCGTCTATTATATGTAAAGACGACCCTTTTTATATGAAAAGGGTCGTCTATTATATGTAAAGACGACCCTTTTCATATAAAAAGGGTCGTCTATTATATGTAAGGACGACGATTTTTTTATAAAAAGGGTCGTCTATTATATGTAAAGACGACCCTTTTTATATGAAAAGGGTCGTCTATTATATGTAAAGACGACCCTTTTCATATAAAAAGGGTCGTCTATTATATGTAAAGACGACGGTTTTTTATAAAAAGGGTCGTCTATTATTAAGTAAAGAACTATGTTTTATTATATCCAAAGACGTCGGTTTTGTTAAAAAGCCATCATCTATTAAATGTGAAGACGACGATTTCTTGAAATATTGTCGTCTATTAACTCTAAGACAACGATTTGTTAGTAAAACCGTCGTTGATTGTATATAAAAAGACGTTGTGGTGTTAAAAGAGGTCATTGATAATATATACAGATGACGATTTTTCCAATAAAACCATCGTTTTATTATCTTTAGTTTTTTGAAGAGTCAATAGTTATTACATAGTCAACCAATCTTTATTCTATTACATACATACTTCCTACCTATAATTAGAAATAACGGAGCTCACAAATTCTACTAATTTGATTTTAACTTCATCAATTTGTTCTTGGGTTGACTTAACTCTGCCTTCTTGCACATTTTCCAAGTTGTTGGTGTCGGAAAAGGAAAGACCTGCATGAAAGAGACCCCAATACTCTTAAACATAAACTTGTTTAGCAGTAACCTAACCTTAGCAAAAAGATCTATGTAGCTCTAGAATGACAGCAGAACACAATTGGCATAATTGGCAAAGTACCTGTTCTTGTGGTGGCACCATAACAAATGAAAAATCAGAGATTCAGAAAATTAACAATGAAATTCCAAAATAATTAAAGTAAACAACAAAACCAAAAAGTATTTTGGACCTGATGATGTTGTCGGTCCAAAAACAAACGGATCTAGTGAGGGATGGGTATGTTTTGCCTCATCTTCTTCGTTAGCTTCTTCTTGATTACGATGGCCTTGTGGGACGGCTGTGCATATTTATAAAAAACCCAAATGAGAAACTCACTTAAATCCCACGAAATTAGCACAATACATGAACAAACATATATATATATAGACCGATTTCCATAAGTCTTTCTAGATCGAGTCGCTGAGTTTGATGAGCAAGTTGAGTGCCTGAGAGCGAGATCTTCTTTGAAGAAAGTGAAGGTCGAGATCTTTCAAATCAAACCTTTCAACCAGCTTTGATTCTCAAATACAGAACCTCCCTCTACATCTTATGGATCTGCGAAGACCTCAATCTCTCAACTCCTTCATTGATATCGATTTTTTGATGATTTTGTAGAGAGTTTCATGAGGGTGTTTTAGAGAGTGCAGGAGGGTTTCAAGGAGGGAGAGATAAGGTTTTCAGAGACAGGGGAAAATCTGAAAATTTGTCGAGCGCGAATTCACTTAAGTAGCCTTTTTTTAGCGTGTTTTAAAAGACGACGCTTGTTAATGAGAGATAAGGTTTTCAAAGACGGGTGAAAATTTGAAAATTTGTCGAGCGCGAATTCACTTAAGCGGCCATTTTTTCGCGTGTTCTAAAAGACGACCCTTTTTATAAAAAACCGTCGTCTTTACTTAATAATAGACGACCCTTTTTATAAAAAAAACGTCGTCTTTACATATAATAGACGACCCTTTTATAAAAAACCGTCGTCTTTACATATAATAGACGACCCTTTTATAAAAAAACTGTCGTCTTTACATATAATAGACGACCCTTTTATAAAAAAACTGTCGTCTTTACATATAATAGACGACCCTTTTATAAAAAAACCGTCGTCTTTACATATAATAGACGACCCTTTTTTTATTTATACTTTCATTAAATACAACATAAGATTTTGTGGTATCCACTAGTGTAAATATTTTAAATTGACGATCGAATGCAGTCATTGTATTCATATTGGGTCAAGGAGTGTAGCTGTAAAAAATCATCAAAATCGGAGTTAAAATAACCGTTAAATCTTGATTTTTCGTTTATAACCGTCGAAATGTTTTGTCCCGTTACTTGATCTCTGATTTATTTTTTTTCCCGATTTTTGGCGTATGTGATCACGATGTGTAAACAAACAAGTTTGACGGTTGGATCGTTGAAACTAGTTTCGTAGAATGCGTATGCCATCAAAACAATATATTCACTAACAATTAAGAGTTTATTTATACTTTCATTAAATATAACATAAGATTTTGTGGTATCCACTAGTGTAAATATTTTAAATTGACGATCGAATGTAGTCATTGTATTCATATAGGGTCAAGGAGTGTAGCTGTAAAAAATCATCAAAATCAGAGTTGAAATAACCGTTAAATCTTGATTTTTCGTTTATAACCGTCGAAATGTTTTGTCCCGTTACTTGATCTCTGATTTATTTTTTTTCCCGATTTTTGGCGTATGTGATCACGATGTGTAAACAAACAAGTTTGACGGTTGGATTGTTGAAACTAGTTTCGTAGAATGCGTATGCCATCAAAACAATATATTCACTAACAATTAAGAGTTTATTTATACTTTCATTAAATATAACATAAGATTTTGTGGTATCCACTAGTGTAAATATTTTAAATTGACGATCGAATGTAGTCATTGTATTCACATAGGGTCAAGGAGTGTAGCTGTAAAAAATCATCAAAATCAGAGTTGAAATAACCGTTAAATCTTGATTTTTCGTTTATAACCGTCGAAATGTTTTGTCCCGTTACTTATCTTTGATTTATTTTTTTTTCCGATTTTTGGTGTGTATGATCACGATGTGTAAACAAACAAGTTTGACGGTTGGATCGTTGAAACTAGTTTCGTAGAATGCGTATGCCATCAAAACAATATATTCACTAACAATTAAGAGTTTATTTATACTTTCATTAAATATAACATAAGATTTTGTGGTATCCACTAGTGTAAATATTTTAAATTGACGATCGAACGCAGTCATTGTATTCATATAGGGTCAAGGAGTGTAGCTGTAAAAAATCATCAAAATCAGAGTTGAAATAACCGTTAAATCTTGTTTTGAAAAATAGATGACCCTTTTTAAAAAAAAACCGTCATCTTTACATATAATAGACGACCCTTTTTTTAAAAACCGTCATCTTTACTTCATAATAGACGACCCTTTTCATATAAAAAGGGTCGTCTTTACTTAATAATAGACGACCCTTTTTATAAAAAAACCGTCGTCTTTACGTATAATAGACGACCCTTTTATATGAAAAGGGTCGTCTTTACTTCATAATAGACGACCCTTTTCTTATAAAAAGGGTCGTCTTTACTTAATAATAGACGACCCTTTTTATAAAAAAACTGTCGTCTTTACATAATAGACGACCCTTTTATATGAAAAGGGTCGTCTTTAATTCATAATAGACGACCATTTTCATATAACAAGGGTCGTCTTTACTTAATAATAGACGACCTTTTTTATAAAAAAACCGTCGTCTTTACATATAATAGACGACCCTTGTTATAAAAAAAACCGTCATCTTTACATATAATAGACGACCCCTTTTATAAAAAACCGTCGTCTTTACATATAATAGACGACCCTTTTTATAAAAAAACCGTCGTCTTTACTTAATAATAGACGACCCTTTTTATAAAAAGGGTCGTCTTTACATATAATAGACGACCCTTTTTATAAAAAAAACCGTCGTCTTTACATATAATAGACGACCCTTTTATAAAAAAACCGTCGTCTTTACATATAATAGACGGCAGTTCTTTCAAAACAACCATGTCTTTACCAAAAAAAGGACACTTGATTTTTAAAAGACGACGCTTGTCATACCTGCTGTCGTTGTTTTTTTGTCAGATTTTAACTCTGAAGAAAAGCTTTTTAATAAGACGACGCTTTTTTATTTGTGTGCGTCGTTATAAAAAAATTCTCAACAGTATCTCCATTTTTTAGTTGTTTAAGTCACTTATCCACGACGGTTTTTTGTTACCGTCGTCTTTTTAAAAACAACGACGGTTTTTTGTTCTTCCGTCGTCTTTTTCTGGTCGTCTTTTGCCCTTTTTGTAGTAGTGTGTTGTTATATGGGTTGGGTATATAATTGTTTTTAAGTCGTTGTGTGGTTGGAATTGGGTTGATTTGGGTTCTTTTTTCTTTAAATAAGTTGCTGTTGTTATATGGGTATTGGGTTGGGTACTATATGGATGAACTTATTATGGGTTGGGTACTTCACGACTTAATGGCCATAGATGGAAACAGCCACAGAGAAGAAGACAGAGACAGAGGGAAGAAAGAAGAAGAAAAAGAAGAAGAAGAAGAAGAAGAAGGAGAAGAAGGAGAGAGAGAGTTTTCAGTTTTTATTTATTTTTCACGTACAAAATGACTATTTTACCCTCACATTTAACGGCAAATTGGATGAAATGTTGTAGATTTAGACGGAGGGGGGAAATTGGTGAAAAAAAAAAGTTCATATCCTTAATTTTCTAAAAAAAAAGAATAGGGGGCTAATTGAAAATTAGGTACAAGTTTAGGGGGTATTTCACGAGTAAACCCAAAGATAAATGAGAAAAAAACTTATAAGTTTTCTTCATATATTATCTTAGTTTCTCTAGTTTCACATTATTAATATAAGTTTTTTATGTTTTTATTTAACTTTTGTCAAAAGAAATTTTGACCCAGATAATTATATATGTAATAGACATCATATATTTGTCTTTCTCATATATATTGTTCAAACGAAGGTTTTTTTCTTGTGTGTGATCAAGAATGGAGGTTTAGTCTAGCAAAAAAAATAGAGCACTGCATACCAAAAAAAAAAAAAGAGAGCTTGCAATGGGTCGTGTTATGTCGGGTTCGTGTCATGTTAGGATTATATACGTGTCAAAAATGCTCAACCCAAACTCGACTTGTTTAATAAACGTGTCATTTATGGGTTGACCCGTTCAGTGGTAGCAAATAAAAAACAAATTAAAAATCCTAAAAGCCGGAATCTAATGAGACCCCAAACAAGATTTTAATGAGACACCAAAGTGTTCTTCCTTATCTTTTGTAAATTCTTGTAATTTTAATAAAATTAATTAGTTAATGAATAAGCTTATTTGAGGGACACCCCTTGTAGGCCTCATTCCGGATTGTATTTCACTAATCCAAACCGTCTATTTTGTAGATACTCATTCAAAGATCATCTCTACAAAAAATCATTTGAATCCGATATCATTTGACCACTCAATTGTGTTATTGAAATTTGAGTACTTTCTTGATGCACCGTTGTTCATTGATTTTGTAGGACACAATTGGATATCGAAACGGTTTTCGATTTGTCTAATTTTTTGTAAGGATGATCTATGAATGGAGACCTAAAAAATAGATGATTTGGATCATTGAGAAAAAAATTATAGGGTACCCTAAAAGGCATCCCTCAAATAAAATTATTTGAGGGATCCCTCAATAGAAGGGGACTGTATATATATATATATATATATATTAAATTTAGTGTTTAATTTATATAAAAGGGCACACTTGAGAAAATTTGCCATGGGCCTTAGAAAATCCAGGACCGGCTCTACATAACCCCATGCCCCTATGACCACCACCCTTCACTCCTAATCCAATCCCCCACTCCCACCCCACAGACCCCCTCCCCCAACCTTCCCCCTTCTGGTTTTTTCACCCCCAAACCAGCTTGCCTCTGGGTCTTTCTTCTCCTCCCATCCCTCAATGACCACCACCCTTCATTCCTAGACAAATCCCCCATCCCTCCCCTGGTTTTCTTCTCTCCCATGACCATCACCCTTCCCACTTCTAGTCTTTTTACCCCCCAGACACATTCTCTTCCCCCTCTCTCCCTCACCACCCCCCCGGAACTCCAAAAAAAAAAAAAAAAAAACCTCCATCCCCTCCCTCCTCTTTCTCCCTCCCCCCCCCTTCTCTCTCTCTAATTGATAATTTTCATTTTAAAATTCATATTATATTATTTTATAGTATTTAATTATTTTAAAATATAAAATGACTAATTTCCCTTCATATTTAACGGCAAAGTGAATGAAATGTTGAGATTTATACGGCAGGGGAGAATTGGTGATAAAATTTAGTTCGTGTACTTAATTTTTGGAAATAGAAGTTGATGGTGCAAATTGAAAGAAGCGTAAAAATTCAATTGATTAATATAAAATAACAGAAGAAAAAGCTTATATGGTCCCACCAAACGTGTTAGCGAGATATCCTATTCTATTAGGATATTTCCTTCTTATTCTATTAGGATTTTATTTATTTATTTCCTTTTGTATAGATATTATGTAATTAGGATTCCCTTATTTCCTAGTTCAACCCTACTAGGGTTTGTAACCTTGTATATAAATACCTCCTTTCGGAGAATGAAATATATCTGAAAATATTCTACCATATTATTTGACTTGGCATCAGAGTCGACTTTCTGGTGACCTGTGTGTGTTGTGCCCACCCGTGTTCTATTGTGTGCCCTAATTTCTTTTAGGGTTCTTGTGCCTGTTCCTTTGCTATGTTCCGCTGTGTACTCTGTTGTGTTCGTGGCTCTATTGTCTTCGTGCCTGTCTTCGTGCATCTGCCGTATTTGTGCCTGTGCTGTGTTCTGTTGTATACTCTGCGTGCTTTGTTGAGTTTCTACTACAATCATGGGTGATAACTCCATTGTTGGTGCTGCTTCTGCTGCTTCTGCAAATTTGCGTGTTTCTGACTCTATTCCAGGTACTGGCTCCAATACTTGGATAATTGACACTGGTGCTTCTGATCATATGACTTATGATGCTAAATTTTTTGATGAGTTGTCTAGTAACACCCGTGACCCATACATAACTAGTGCTAATGGCTTGCCCTCTCCAATTACTGGCGAGGGCACAATCTCTCTCACTCCAACTCTGTCCTTGTCTCGTGCGTTATTAGTTCCCAATATCCATTGTAACTTGTTATCTGTTGGTCGATTACTTGATACACTTAATGCTTCTGCTACTTTCTATCCTACCCATTGCTCTTTTCAGGATCTCAAGACTCACGAGGTGATTGGGCATGGTAAACGGATAGGGGGGTTATATTATTTGACATTGCCTTCTGCACCAGTTCGTGATCGTGTCGTTAATACTGTTCAAAGTTGCAGTGTTAAAGACAAATAGCAAATTCGGTTATGGCATCGTCGCTTGGGACACCCGTCATTTGGCTACCTTAAGCGTCTGTTTCCATCTTTATTTCGCTCCTGTGATGAGTCCAGTTTTAAGTGTGAGACATGTATTTTGGCCTAGAGCCATCGCACTGTGTTTCCTTTGAGTGACAGTAAAGCTGAAAAGCCTTTTGATTTAGTGCATTCTGATGTGTGGGGTCCGGCTCGTGTTACTTTGAATGGATTTCGTTGGTTCATCACATTTATTAATGATTGTACCCGACTTACTTGGGTTTTCTTGCTGAAAAATAAACCTGATGTTGCTTCCATCCTTCCAGAGTTTTGTACTATGGTGTCTACTCAGTTTCATGCTCGGGTCAAAGTATTCCGGACAGATAACGGAGGTGAATATGTGAATAATACTTTGGCATCTTTCTTCCGTGCTCAAGGTATTATTCACCAAACGACAACCCCTTTTACTCCTCAACAAAATGGTGTGTCTGAAAGAAAGAACCACCACTTGCTTGAAGTTGCCCGCTCACTCATGTTGGATATGTCTGTTCCCCATCACCTTTGGGGGCATGCTGTTCTGTCCGCTGCCTATTTGATTAATCGTACGCCTAGCCGGGTTCTTGATTTCAAGACTCCGCATGATGTGTTTGGTTACCATGTTTCCCCTGTCTCCGTTTTCAAGTTGCCACCTAAAGTTTTTGGATGTGTTGCTTATGTTCATGTCTACTCTCATCAACGGAGTAAAATTGATCCTTGTGCTCTGCGATGTGTCTTTATTGGTTATTCTTCTACTCATAAGGGTTATAAATGCTATCATCCACCTACCTAGAAAGTGCATGTTACTTTGGATGTGACTTTCCATGAAGAAGTGCCCTATTATGTCTCTCCCTCCTCTCCAATTTAGGGGGAGAGGGGGAGTGAATTGAAGAGTTTCGGAGTGGAAAATGTGGAAAATCTTGGACATGAAGAAGGAATTTCCCATGAACTGGAAACGACCGGTCGCCTAGAGGTCAGCGACTGGTCACATGCCTGTGATACAACCTGCCTGGAAACGACCGGTTGCCCAGAGGTCAGCGACTGGTCGCCTGCTTAGATGAGCGACGACGACAGCCCAGCAACCGGTCACCCAAAAATCAGCGACCGGTTGCCAAGCCCTTTTTTGGAGTTTTTTGGCTCTTCCCCAGAAGAATGTGATAGTGATACTGGAGACTCTGGTGTAGATGAGATTGACACAAGACCCTCATCTGCCCTGCCAGTGCCCCAATCTACTCGTGATAGTGAATCAAGTGAGGTAATTTCTAATGATCTATCTGTGTCACCTTATCAGTTACCCCCACAAAGCACTCGTGGGAAACCTAAAGTACAATATTCTCCTGATATACATGCCAAATCTAAATATCCCATTAGCCATTATGTGTCAACTCATCGTTTGTCTAAGTCATATGCATCATATTTGTGTCAATTATCTAGTGTATGTGTGCCAACTAAGCTGCAGGATGCGTTATCTGATCCAAAATGGGTAGATGCAATGCATATTGAGATGGAAGCCTTGAACAAAAATGCCACGTGGGAGTTAGTTCCTTTACCAAAGGGAAAAAAGGCAGTTGGGTGCAGATGAGTGTTTACTTTGAAGCACAAGGCTGATGGGTCTATTGACCGTTACAAGGCAAGATTGGTAACAAAAATGTATATTCAGACCTATGGAGTGGATTACACGGAGACCTTTGCTCCAGTAGCGAAGCTCAATACTGTGCGAGTACTCTTGTTCTTGGCTGCTAATCATGATTGGCCGCTGTTACAATTTGATGTTAAAAATGCATTCCTCCTTGGTGACCTCAAGGAGGAGATTTGCATGGATCTCCCTCCTGGTATTCCTGTAACTTCTAAAGATGGTGTTGTGTGTAAGCTGCGGAAGTTTTTATATGGATTGAAGCAGTCTCCAAGAGCGTGGTTTGGGAGATTTGCAGCATTTATGAAGAAGTTTGGGTATGTGCAGAGTAACTCAGATCATACTTTGTTTCTAAAGCGTAATAAAGGTAAATTGACAGCTTTAATTATTTATGTTGATGATATGATTATGACTGGAGATGATCAGGCAGAAATGCAAAATCTCCAGAAATATCTGGCGTCAGAGTTTGAGATGAAATCATTAGGTGACTTGAGGTACTTTCTTGGGATTGAAGTTGCCAGATCTAAACATGGTATCTTTTTGTCCTAAAGGAAGTATGTGTTGGATTTACTTGCAGAAACTGGAAGAGAATCACAAGTTGGGGTTATATCCTGATTAAGTTCCTACTGATAAGGAGCGCTATCAACGGCTTGTGGGGAAATTAATTTATTTAGCTCATACACGTCCTGATATTGCGTATGCAGTGAGTGTAGTGAGTCAGTTTATGCACTCGCCTAGTGAAGACCATATGAGAGCTGTGACACGTATTTTGAGATATCTCAAAGTAACTCCTAGCAAAGGGTTAATATTTTCCAAGTATGGTCATACAGATGTGGAAGGGTACACAGATGCTGATTGGGTAGGTTCAGCTACAGATAGGCGTTCGACATCTGGGTATTTTATGTTTGTTGGTGGCAATCTTGTTACGTGGAGGAGCAAGAAACAAAAGGTGGTGTCTCGATCTAATGCTGAGGCCGAGTATCTGGGGATGGCCCATGGTGTATCTGAGTTACTATGGTTGAGGAGATTGTTGAGAGACCTTGGTTTTGGGCCTAAGAAACCCATGGATTTATATTGTGACAATGCGGCTGCGATTGCAATTGCTCATAACCCTGTACAACATGACCGTACAAAGCATGTGGAGGTTGATCGAAATTTCATTAAAGAAAAGTTGGATGCGGAGATTGTTTCCTTCCCCTTCATCCGTTCTGAGTATCAGTTAGCCGATGTTCTTACGAAAGCTGTTTCTACAAGTATCTTTCTAAACTCGCTTGACAAGTTGGGCATGCGTGACGTCTTTGCTCCAACTTGAGGGGGAGTGTTAGCGAGATATCCTATTTTATTAGGATATTTCCTTCTTATTCTATTAGGATTTTATTTATTTATTTCCTTTTGTATAGATATTATGTAATTAGGATTCCCTTATTTCCTAGTTCAACCCTACTAGGGTTTGTAACCTTGTATATAAATACCTTCTTTCGGAGAATAAAATATATCTGAAAATATTCTACCATATTATTTGACTAAACGTTCAAGGGCTAGCTACATAAAATGCATGTGAGTACTTATGCAGTAAACACGTTAATTTTTTAACATTCGTTTTGGTCGATTTAATTTTTAGATATACAATCACTTCTCTTCAGACCATCAGATTAATAATGCAGATGCCATGTCCCAAAAGTCATCACCCTGTCTTTGCCTTAGTTCAATCATTTTCAAGCAAGCAGCTAAAAATTGTACAATATAATAATAAATTTAGTTTTTATTTATTGGTGAAAATATAAATCAGCTTTTGAATATAAAGCTAGGTTGGCCCTTTTTTGGTTCACAAACAAAAAGCCGAGCTGCTCTTTTTTGGTGTTTGAGAATTATAAGATGTCTGAGCAGGGAGGAGGCAGTGCAGGAAACATTGGAATGGTGGTAGTTTTATGGCTAATGGTTCAGTTGGAATGCAGCAATGCAGCCACTTATAGGGTTGGAGAGTCTGGTCGCTGGAGCTATATTTCAAATGGCTCTTGAGTCTTGAAAATGTAAACGTAAATCGTTTGTGTTTTTTATGTATTTAGTTTACAGATCCCACGTGGGTTTCTTTGTAATTTAGTTCATTTATAAAAAATTAAAAAAAGAAAAAGAAATAAAGCTACAACACATGGATGTGGTTGGTTAGTAATTGTAGAGATGGTCAAGTCGATAAACAAAGCCCATGATATGGAGATTTCCCACTAAATTGTCGACAAAAGCAATCAAGCAAGAAGCCCAAGAGATATAAAACGCCAATTAGACTGTCGTCCTATAAATTCACGAGAAGGCCAATATCCAAGTGCTTATTCAGATTTCAGGGGTTTTTTTTGAAAAAGATTTCATCGAGCTCAGTCATAACCAACTCTTTTACAACAAGATCAATGCCAACGAGGAGGTGGTTTGGAGATTCAACTACGTCGTCAAACCTCAACTCTAGCTTTGCCTTTTGTCCTCTAAAATCATGCTCTCTATTTTTTAGTTAAAATTTAGCTAAAAACATACAAAAGCTATTTTAGTAGCTCTCTATGAAATTTTAACTCCAATCATACTCTCTAGTTTAGGGACTCATAAATGCTATAACTCTTTTTGAATTGGTTCATCTCTATATATACTAGACTCTCTGCACGCGCTTCCGCGCTTGCGAGAGGCTTTTTTAAAATAAAAAAAAATTATTTTAGAATTAAAAAAGATAATGGGTAGTTGTGTTCCATAAAAATAGGATCCATTATCTGGTTTTCTTTTAATTTTAATTTTTTTTAAATATGAAAAAGTGTGAATTTACCATATTATCCTAATTTAATTAATAATTTCAATTCTTAATGTTTGCATTAACCAAGGGCATTTTCTGGTATTTTGAATGTTTCACCATTCTCTGCCTTTTGCTTTATATATATAGAATAAAACAACATGCAAATTCTTGACTAAGTTGTTTCAAGTCTGACTAGCTCTAATGAGGCCTGTAAAAATAACATTAGAAAGGAGCAAACGTATCACATTTTTTTCTCCTAAGAAAGATTATAGAAGATGATTTGTTTATCCATTGTACGTAGTTTTGGAGGGAGGAGACAATCGAGTTCTATCAACTGTTGAGAGAAGGACAAATTTCAAGTGTTCAAAGAATTTAAAAAAAAAAGAAAAAAAAGTATAAGCATTCTTGACAGAATACTAATTTGTTTTAGGTGTTGAGAGCATGTTCAAATCACAAAGCTGGAAACCAAGGTGGTTGGTGTGAGTGGTTCGGCACTCTCATTCCTTAAGAGAGGTCAGGGGTTCGATCCCTGCTCTTGTACGGAGTCACCACTTTGGCTAGCACTTTACCCCTTATGGGCCGACCCGGTGTGAGTGGGGATTAGTCTGGATTGTGGTTAAGGCTTAAAGGTGCCACCCATAGTTTGGGCCCATCCAGGATCACCTCATGGTTTAGACAAAAAAAAATAAAAAATCACAAAGCTGGTGTCCAAATAAATAAGAGTGGTGTTCATAAGAGTTCTCTTCCTAGTCTATTTAACTGGTATGGGTCAGGGACATTTTTCGTCATTTCCTTCAAATATGACATGTCCCGGAACAAGGCGAGATTTGTGACAACGAAAGGCAATCAACATACATTTGGCTCATATTGTTTCTAACTAGCACAAGATAGTAACATGGAAAAATAGTTGGGGTATGACTGTCATGTTGTTACGTGATTATTAATTCACATGTTATAATATGAGCGAACGACAACTTATAAATGAGAATATAATATTATAAATTAAGTACATATATAATAACACGAGTTTAACATGATAGGGCAATGTGAGAGTTACATTGAATAACTTCTGCTTTCACCAAATAAAAAATTCTCCACCAAACCCTCGTTAATTAGTTTCTAATTAGTCATAGAAAAAACGTTTCAAAAGCTTAAATATTTTTATACAAAAAGTAGAAGAGCAAAAGTAAGACTAAAACATATGCAACACGTGTGTTTACTGTTGTAAACAAATCAATGTAGCAGAATCCTCAGTTGTAAATATATATTGCAACATGAGTAACGTTATAAATGCCCCACCAAACTCTGGTTAATTAGTTTCTAATTCGTCATGGAAAAAAAATGTTTCAAAAGCTTAATTTTTTTTTATGCATAAAGTAGAAGAGCAAAAGTGAGACTAAAACATAAATATAATAACAGGAGTTGAAAACACGTATTGCAGTGGAATCCTCAGTTGTAATAACATGTGTGTGTTTACTGTTGTAAACAAATCATTGCAGTTGTAAATACTATTGCAACACATGTGTTTAAATAAATATAATATATTTGGGAGTAATTTATTTACATATAAATGTTTAGGTGATGTAGTTTCTTATTAGAAGAGCAAAAGTGAGACTAAAACATATGCAACGCATGTGTTAATACATAGGTTGCTCAGACCCAAAAAAGAAAAAACGTGCATATATCTCATAGGTTGCTCAGAAGAATTAAAAAAAACAAAAACAAAGGAATAGCAAAAAAATCTTGCTGATTCACCTTAATTGTTGTCTTACGTGAGATGGTATGTAATGGATATCATGCGTGCACATATCAGATATAACTTTTTTTTAACTCTTCTAGAACAAATACTATGAATCTAATTCACATATTTATGATGTTCAACTTTATAAAAACTTCTTCTTCATGTTTTTACTCATTTAATTTGTTGCTGTAGATAACTCACGCTCATAAGCAAGGGCAGGTTGACGAATTGGAAGAAGTTGTGAGGAGGGAAGTATTCACAACTAGTGCAGGTAATCTTTCACATCAGCACAAGTTAATCGATGCAATCCAGCGCCTTGGTGTGGCATACCATTTCGAAAGAGAAATCGAAGAAGCACTGGAACGCATGCATACTACATTTCATGACCATGACAGTGATGATGATGGTGATCTATACAATGTTGCTCTTTGTTTTCGACTACTACGACAACATGGACATAATGTTTCATGTGGTAGGTTTATATAGAAATTAATTGATATATTTGTGGAGTGTGGTGTGAGAGACTTTTGGGCTACTATTATTCAAGTTCTTATCTTTTTGTCTATTTTTTGACCATCGAAACCAGATATATTCAACAAGTTCAAAGATGAAAATGGTAGCTTCAAGGAAAGCTTAATTGCTGATGTGTCTGGCATGCTTAGCTTTTATGAAGCAACATATCTGAGGGTGCATGGAGAAGATATACTAGAAGAGGCTCTTGCTTTCACCACCACTCACCTTGAGTCCGCAACAACCCGTGTAAGCATTCCATTGGCTGCACAAATAACTCAAGCCTTAGAGAGACCTCTGAGAAAAAGTCTAGAGAGATTAGGTGCCAGGCGTTACATGTCCATCTACCAAGACGAAGCTTCACATACTGAGTGCTTGTTGAAACTTGCAAAGTTAGATTTCAATCTTGTTCAGCCTTTACACAAAAAGGAGCTACAAGAGATTACTAGGTAATATAATTTAATGAAGTCTCTCTTTTACATGACATGAGGGATCTACTTTGCAAATTCAATTTGGGAGTAATATATTTACATATAAATGTTTAGGTGGTGGAGAGCACTAGATTTTGAAAGGAAGCTGCCATTTGCAAGAGATAGGATGGTGGAGTTGTACTTTTGGATAGTGGGAGTGTATTTTGAGCCTCAGTATTCTGTGGGGAGAAAAATTATGACGAAAGTGAGTGTCTTGCTAACGATATTGGATGATATCTACGATGCATTTGGCACATTTGAAGAACTAGTGATCTTTACTGAAGCAATTGACAGGTTAATAATTTGAAACAGACAATTAATTCATGCTTTCTTTGTTAGAGAATATTCGTTTCATTTGTCTCAAAACTTCTCCTACTTTAATTATCTGTTTCAGGTGGGATCTCAATTGCAGTAATGAACTCCCTGACTACATGAAAATATTTTACCATGCACTCTTGAATCTTTTTAATGAAATTGAGGAGGAGATGGTCAAGGAAGGAAGATCATACCGAGTCCCTTATGCAATACAAGCTGTATGTGAAACATGATTTACACACAACTTAATTTGCTTTGAAACTATAGTATACTTTCGTTCTTGCGCAATTGATCATTTTTCACTGGTATATGCCTCAGATGAAAGATCAAGCTCGATCATATTTCAATGAGGCCCGGTGGCTCCACGAAGGACGAATTCCAAGCATGGAGGAGTATATGAGTGTTGCAACGGTTTCTATAAGTTACACCTTCCTTACAACCATCTCTTTACTTGGCATGGGCGATATTGTAACGAAAGAGTCATTTGAGTGGTTGCTCAATGACCCCAAAATTGTCAGAGCTGCAAACACCATTTTCAGGCTCATGGATGACATTGTTTCGACCAACGTATGTATAAATTATAGTAGTTATGTACACGCATATGATCCGAAAAGACATTAATTTTGGTTTTATTTTTCAGTTTGAGAAAGAAAGAGGGCATGCTGCTTCCAGTGTTGATTGCTACATGAAGCAATATGGGGTCTCAGAGCAAGAGACAGTTGATGTTTTTAAGAAACAGATTATGGATTTGTGGAAGGACATAAACGAGGAGTTTCTCAGACCAACTGCTGTGCCGATGCCTGTGCTTAAGCGGGTTCTGAATTTAACACGAGTGGCTGATCTTCTTTACAAGGGCGAAGATGGCTTCACACGTGTTGGGAAGGTCACAAAAGATAGTGTTGCTTCAGTCTGTATTAATCCTGTGCCGCTGTGAGTTGGATAAGATGGCCTTTTGTACGAGCGCGTGGATTTGATCGACTCTTTTCTCGGGAAGGGGGTGTTGGGCCCGCCCAGTTTGTTTGGAATAATGTGTGTATTGTTTCTTCTTATAGATATGTTTGGCCAGACGAGATGAAGTTCAACTTTAATAAAGAAATATCAGTTCTTGAGTTTTGATTTATCTGTCGTCTTCAATCATTTTCAATCATTTATTCCTGAATGGTAGAAGATCATCCAAAATATTGGGTCCCTCCTCAGTTTCTCTAGGGCATAATTTTTTGTACAATGATCACCTTTAAAAGTTGGCATGGGAGATATTGTAACCAAAGAGGCATTTGAGTGGTTAAATGACCAGAAAATTCTAAGAGCTTCGAATATCATTTTAAGGCTCCAAGGTATAAGAAAATACTTGTAATTACGTTGAACAAGATTAACTAACTAAATGCTTTGGATTCTATACTTTTGCAGTTTGAGAAAGAGAGAGGGCATGTTGCTTCTTGCATTGATTTCTACATGAAGCTGTTTGTACTCAATTTTGGAGAATGGATAAAAAATGGTTCACTTCGCAAAAATAATATATTTTAAAGGCCCAAGCCCAACAGCCTTTGTCTTTTTCTAAAAACAAAAGGATCCCCTTTACTTAAAGGGCCGTTAGTATAGAAGAAGTTAGTGAGCCACACTAAAGTTAAAAAGATCGGTAACTGTTATACATTGACCCACGTAAGGGTCTGAAGGAGATTGTCACCATTAATGACGACTTGACCACCTTCTCGCTTAGCAAGGAAATAAGTTGTACAAAAGCTACCAGAACCAGAAAAGGACCAAGTTGCCAACCAGATTTTCGAGTACAAAGGACTCAAGTCAAAAGATTAAAGGACCAGCAATTCTCGTTAGAAACGTTCCATCATCCCACCTATGAACGGGTTCAAATCAGCAAATCAACAATTGACTCTGGGCAGCAGCCAAATATCCTCTCTCAACCTTCATCATTTGAAGCTTTCTCCTTGTCTATAAATAAAGAGCCTCCACCTCAGAAGAAGAGGACTTTCTCTCCAAACTAGACGCATCGTCTCGAAAATACTTGAAAAACTCAAGATCTTTTCAAACTAGCCTGCTTAATTTCTAGATAGCCAGTTGACAACTCCTGCGTTTATTTTTTGTTGCTCTGCAACAAGTGGTGGGCTTGCTGAGCTTGGCTATGAACATTAAATTCATAAGACCTAATCCATGACCCAAATCTTAAACTTCATAAACACGTTAGAATTCCTAATAAGTGCATTTTGATAATTTAGTTCCTTTTATAAAAATAAAAAAATAAAAAAATACCTACAACACATGCATGTGGCTAGGAATTGTGGAAATGGTCCAGTCGGTGAACAAGGCCCATGATATGGAGATTTAACCTAATTCTAGCTGGAGGAAAGCGACTTAGGCAAGAGCTATGAGACAAAGGCCAATAGCCTATAGTACTATGCTTTTTTTTTGGGTCAAAAGCCTGTAGTCCTATATACACCACGTCATGCACTCTTTCTCTCAATTATACTCTGTCATAAAATCCAATCTCTTCTATTGTTGTCTGTTGTTCAGGGGCAGTCCTACGTTTTGAAAGCTGTAGGTGAACAACTAAAATGGGGCCTTCTATCCTATATTTATAAATTGCAATCGCCAAGCCATAAGATACAAATTGAAGAGGAAAAGATGCGATTGGATTCTGTTAAGCAATTTCCCTACGCGATTACTAACTCCTTTTCTAGTAATTGCAAGATACGTAGAAGAGTTTAGTCACTAATTTATGCATGAACGATTAATATTGTTTGATGACAGTGTTAGTTGAAGCTTTAGAAACATAATGTTATCCAAAAGATAAATAAATAAATTTGAAATTATGATGATATCGATTATCATCAATATATCCTAATCAGAAATAATATTAACTTAAAAGAATTAGGTGCAACTGCAGTTATGCAATAAGAAGTAGATCTTATATGAAAATGTCCAACCGAGGTAGTAATTCCACACAAATGATAGTGGGTCATAAGCATCCACAACAATTGTTTATTTTGTAGGTACTGACTGATTATGTGTTAGAATGTAAATCTAAACTACCGTTTCTAAGATGCATTTTTGAAACATAACATTTTAAATTTGTTTAGCCATATAACATTTCATTACAATGTGGTACGTATAAGATTTTATGCATAACAATTTCTCAATGAATGGGAGACATTTTTATCAACAAAAAAGAAAAAACCTCCACTACTTATATTTTCTAAAATTTTCCTCATCTTATAATTTCATACCTAATATTCTTCTGTTTACTAAAGTTTTTCTGTAATTTATTAGATTACTTAATCCTTTGTAGGATTTAAATTTTTACTTATAAGTTTTTGTGACTTTGCATGAAGAATTTTTTTAAGTTTGTATAGAAAGATAAATGAGAAAAAAAAAACTTATAAGTTTTCTTCATATATTATATTAGTTTCTCTAGTTTCACATTATTAATATAAGTTTTTAATGTTTTTATTTAACTTTTGTCAAAAGAAATTTTGACCAAGATAATTATATATGTAATACATCATATTGTCTTTCTCATATATATTGTTTAAATGAAGGTTTATTTTTGTGTGATCAAGATTGGAGGTTTGGTCTAGCAAAAAAAATAGAGCACTGCATACCAAAAAAAAAGAAGAAGAAAAAAAGAGAGCTTGCAATGGGTCGTGTTATGTCGGGTTCATGTCGTGTCAGGATTATATACATGTCAAAAATGCTCAACCCAAACTCGCCCCGTTTAATAAACTTGTCATTTATAGGTTGACCCATTCATTTCCCGTGTGGGTTTCAGGTCATGTTGGGTTGACCCGCTAAGTGGTAGCAAATAAAAAACAAATTAAAAAATCCTAAATTTTGATAATTTAATTAAGTAATTGCATTTTTTTATTTTTTATTTTAATATAAAATAGTGATTGCATTTTGCCTCTCTCTATGTATGAAGATTGAGAGAGAGAAATAAAAGAAATTAAAAAATGGTTAAAAATGAAGAAGAAACAAAGAAGTGCGTTGGTTGATTAGCGGGTTACATATGTATTTTAGCATGTTAGCAGGTTGACCTGAAACCCATATGTTTATAAATGGGTCAGCGACGAGTTGATTCAAAAATTTAATCGTACGGATTAACTCGCTAACTTTTCATACGGGTTTGAATCGTGTATCTGATCATGTTGAAAATTGCCGCCCTATGATGTGCCCACGTGAACATAATTTATTTTTGGCCTTTTGTTTCTCTCTCTGCTATTCTTGCCATGAGGTTGCCAAGGTAACTCAGCGTACTTTTTCAAAACGTGCTAATAGTCATATATTCCAAGTGATTCAACGGTCCTAAATTTAGGTGCATCGATATACCGGGAGCACTATAGAATTTCCGTTCATGTTTTCGATGTAACTTTGACACTCTGATGATAAAGACAAATCTTGCGAGAGTGCACCTAGTTTTTGCGGCTGGTATTAAGTAGCATGCATGTGGCGTTTTTTTCCTCTGTCCTTTCACCTGAAAAAGCAAATACTAATGTGTTCTAACTTCTAGCTACAAATTAATACAAAGGATGTCGTATATGAAAGCTTTATTTATGTAAGAAAATGTGAAACATGTTATAGGTCTGATGTCATCAAGGGTCATAATAAACTCTTCTATATGACCTCATGACCGTGTTGGCGTTTATCAACTACGTCGCCAAACTTCACCTCTAGCTTTACACTCTATCCCTCCCCTTGTCCAAGCTTGCCTCTACCACCCAACCTTCAATGTCTCTATAAACCAAAAAGAAAACAATCCGTATCATCTATCCGAGCTAGTCCAGAAGTAAGTCATCCTCAAATTGCCAAGCCTCAAATTGCTCGGCCCACGGCAAACTATAACCCAAACATTTGGGGAGATCGGTTTGTTGGTACTGTAACTAGCCGAACAACTAGCTAGGCTAGATCATCAACGTGCCATGCTTTGAGAGGTCATCACCTTAGCCAAAGAAGCATTATCACAAGTCACAACTCTAAGCAAGGCAAGAAATCCCACATCGGAAAACTATAAGAGATGGAGACTTCCCCTCACCTATAAAAGAAGACTACTCTCCCCTTAAAAAAGGACTCTCTCTTTTGGTCTTCGGGTCTTGGGTCTTGGATTCTTAGGCTTGGTACCTTGACCCTTGGGCCTTCTTCTCTTTGTCTTTAGGTCTAATCCCCTTGTACAAATGTAAACAAATATTATCATAATGAGAACATTCTTCTCCGTGGACGTATCCCATTATTCGGGTGAACCACGTATACCTTGTCTTTTGCATGCTTATTTACTTTACTTATGTTGAATGACACTGACTACCGAAGGCCTTCACTAGTCATCAATCTGCTGATGGTCCTTATCTTCCACTTAACCCACCCACCAAAGATACCAACCTGTCGAAGGCAGTCTCATGCCTTGCCTACCGAAGGCACTTACACGCTAAAAGCCCACGCCTTCACATATCATCCACCACTCCATATCTATCTAAGTTGAACCCCATTTTTGGCATCAACACGGTTCATCAACTTCGAGTATTCTGATGACAATGTAGTGACATTTTTATGATTTTTTATTGTTTATTGTAAACCAAAAATGTTCAAATGGTTTTGTTGATGATGATTTAATTAAGTACTTGTTGATGATGGCAGATAACTCATGCCTATTACCAGAAGCAGGTTGACGAATTGAAAGAAATAGTGAGGGGGGAAGTGTTCACAAATCTTAAAGCTGGAGGTGATGGTTTTGCACATCAGCTCTGTCAAACAAAGTGGGTAGAATATTTTCAAGTATATTTCATTCTCTGAAATGAGGTATTTATAATACAAGGTTACAAACCCTAGCAGGGTTATACTAGGAAATAAGCTAAAGTCCTAATTACATAATATCTATACCAAAAAAAAAGGAAATAAATAAAATCCAAATATACTAGGAAGTAAATCTTCTAATTACACTAGGATCTCGCTAACACTCCCCCTCAAGTTGGAGCAAAGATGTCGCACATACCCAACTTGTCAAGCGAGTTGAGGAAGATACTGGAAGAGACAACTTTTGTAAGGACATTGGCTAACTGAAACTCAGAGTTGATGAACGGGAAGGAAACAATCTTCGCATCCAACTTCTCTTTAATGAAATTTCGATCAACCTCCATATGATTTGTATGATCATGTTGCACCGGGTTATGTGCAATTGCAATTGCAGCCTTATTGTCACAGTAAAAATCCATGGGCTTCTATGGCCCAAAACCAAGATCTCTAAACAATCTCCTCAACCATAGTAACTCACATACGCCGTGAGCCATCCCACGATACTCGGCCTCGGCACTAGATCGAGACACCACTTTTTGTTTATTACTTCTCCAAGTAACAAGGTTACCACCAACAAACATGAAATACCCAGACGTAGAACACATATCAGTAGCTGAACCAGCCCAATTAGCATCAGTATACCCTTCCACATCTGTATGACCATCTTTGGAAAACAACAATCCCTTACCAGGAGTTACTTTCAGATACCTTAAAATACGAGTCACAGCCCCCATATGATCTACACTAGGAGAGTGCATAAACTGACTCACCATACTTACAGCATATGCAATGTCCGGACGGGTATGAGCTAAATAAATCAACTTCCGCACAAGTCGTTGATAACGTTCTTTATCGGTAGGAACTTGATCAGGATATAACCCCAACTTATGATTTTGCTCACTAGGGGTATCAATTGGTTTACAATCCAACATCCCAATCTCTACAAGTAAATCCAAAACATACTTTCTTTGGGATAGAAAAATACCATGTTTAGACCTGGCAACTTCAATCCCAAGAAAGTACTTTAAATCACCCAATGATTTCATCTCGAACTCGGAAGCCAGATACTTCTGAAGACTCTGTATTTTGACATGATCATCTCCAGTCACAATCATATCATCAACATAAATAATTAAAGCCGTCAATTTACCTTTATGGCGCTTCAGAAACAAAGTATGATCAGAGTTACTTTGCACATACCCAAACTTTTTCATGGATGCAGCAAATCTTCCAAACCACACTCTTAGAGACTGCTTTAATCCATACAATGACTTTCGCAGCCGACATACAACACCCTCCTTAGAAGTCACAGGAATACCAAGAGGAAGATCCATATAAATTTCTTCATGGAGGTCACCATATAGAAAAGCATTTTTGACATCAAACTGCAATAAGGGCTAATCATGGTTAGCAGCAAGAGATAAAAGCACACGCACAGTGTTGAGCTTTACCACTGGGGTAAATGTCTCCAGATAACCCACTTCATATGTCTGAGTATACACCTTGGCTACCAATCTAGCCTTGTAACGACAATAGAACCATCTGCCTTATGCTTCAAAGTAAACACCCATCTACATCCAATTGCTTTCTTCCCTTGTCGCAAAGGAACTAAATCCCACGTCTTATTCTTGTTCAAGGCATCCATTTCCACATTCATGGCATCCGTCCATTTGGGGTTAGATAGAGCATCCTGCAGCTTAGTTGGCACACATACACTAGATAATTTACACAAATATGATGCATATGACTTAGATAAACGATGAGTTGTCACATAATGGCTAATGGGATATTTAGATTTGTCATGTATATCAGGAGAATATTGTACTTTTGGTTTCCCACGAGTAGTTCGTGGGGGTAATTGATAAGTAGACACAGACAGATCATTAGACATTACCTCACTTGAATCAGTATCAATCTCATCTACACAAGAGTCACTAGTATCACTGTCACGTTCTTCTGGGGTATAGCAAAAATCCTCCAAAAAATCAACTTGCGATCGGTCATGACCTTCTGTACAACTGGTCGCTTCCAAGCAGTCATTGTTGTCAGTCATTGGGGCATGCGACAGGTCATGACCTTCTGCACGACCGGTCGTTTCCGGGCAGGTTCTATCGCGACCCGTCGCTTCCTCTACGCGACCAATCGTTTCCATTTCGTGAGAAATTCCTTCACATGCATCTTCACGTCTAAGATCTTTCACTCCAACACTCTTCAATTCACTCCCCTTCTCCCCCTGAGTTGAAGAGGAGGGAGAAACATAATACGGTACTTCTTCATGAAAAGTGACATCCAAAGTAACATGTACCTTCTGAGTAGGAGGGTGATAACACTTATAACTCTTCTGTGTATTAGAATAGCCAATGAAGACGCAGCGTAGAGCACAAGGATCAAGTTTACTCCGTTGATGGAAGTAGACATGAACATAAGCAACACAACCAAACCCTTTCGGAGGTAACTTAGAGACCAAAACCGGATAAGTATGGGCACACAACACATTAAGAGGAGTCTTGAAATCAAGAACTCGACTAGAAGTACGATAAATCAAATAGGCCACAGCTAAAACACCATGGCCCCAAAGGTGATGAGGAACAGACATGTCCAATAGAAGGGAGCAGGAAACTTCAAGTAACTGACGATTCCTGCGTTCAGACACATCATTTTGCTGAGGAGTGAATGGAGTAGTAGTTTGGTGGATAATGCCTTGATCACGGAAGAAAAGGGTCAAGGTATTATTCACATATTCACCTCCATTATCAGTCCGAAACACTTTGACTCGAACATGAAACTGAGTAGACACCATGGCATAAAATTCAGGAAGAATAGAAGCAACATCATGTTTATTCTTCATCAAATACACCCATGTTAAGTGAGTGCAGTCATCAATAAATATAACAAACCAACGGAAGCCATTAGAAGTCACACGAGCAGGTCCCCATACATCCGAATGTACTAAATCAAAAGGCTTTGCAACTATACTGTCACTTAAAGGAAACACAGCACGATGACTCTTGGCCAAAATACATGTCTCACACTTAAAACTGGACTCATCACAAGAGCGGAATAAAGATGGAAACAAACGTTTAAGGTAGCCAAATGACGGGTGTCCCAAGCGACGATGCCATAACCAAATTTGTTGTTTATCTTTGACACAGCAACTTTGAACAGTATTAACGACACGATCACGAACTGGTGCAGAAGGCAATGTCAAATAATATAACCCCCCTATTCGTTTACAATGCCCAATAGTCTCGTGAGTCTTGAGATCCTGAAAAGAGCAATGTGTAGAATAGAAAGTAGCAGAAGCATTAAGTGTGTCAAGTAATCGACCAACAGGTAACAAGTTACAATGGATATTGGGAACTAATAATGCACGAAACAAAGATAGAGTAGGAGTAAGAGAGATTATGCCCTCGCCAGTAATTGGAGAGGGCAAGCCATTAGCACTAGTTATGTATGGGTTACAGGTGTTACTAGACAACTCATCAAAAAATTTAGCATCATAAGTCATATGATCAGAAGGACTAGTGTCAATTATCCAAGTATTGGAGCCAATACATGGAATAGAG
Source organism: Prunus kanzakura (assembly GCA_020521455.1). Classification (NCBI taxonomy): domain Eukaryota; kingdom Viridiplantae; phylum Streptophyta; class Magnoliopsida; order Rosales; family Rosaceae; genus Prunus; species Prunus kanzakura. The sequence goes on along the minus strand of BPUM01000794.1, from coordinate 2,709,997 downwards.
TAAGAACCACACAATTTTGCAGAAGAAGCAACAACAGCACCAATAATGGAGTTATCACCCATGATTGCAGTAGAAACTCAATAGATCACGGCAGAGTATACAACTGAACACAACAGAGGCACAAATATGGCAGATGCACGAAGACAAGCACGAGCACAATAGAGGCACGAATACAGCAGAACACAGCGGAGCACAACAAATACACAAATAAGGCAAATGCACAAAGACAAGAATGGCACGAACACAGCGACACAACACACAAACCCAGGAGGGCACACAAGGCACAGGTAGGAAAAAATATGAGGCTAGAACACAAGTGAGCACAACACACAGGTCACCAGAAAACCTGACTCTGATACCATGTCAAACAAAGTGGGTAGAATATTTTCAGGTATATTTCATTCTCCGAAAGGAGGTATTTATAATACAATGTTACAAATCCTAGCAGAGTTATACTAGGAAATAAGCTAAAGTCCTAATTACATAATATCTATACAAAAAAAAGGAAATAAATAAAATCCTAATATACTAGGAAGTAAATCTCCTAATTACACTAGGATCTCGCTAACAAGCTCAAGTTAATTGATGCAATCCAGCGTCTTGGCGTGGCATACCATTTTGAAAGAGAGATCGAAGAAGCACTGGAACGCATACATGGTACAACCTATCATTACAATTATGATGGTGATCTGCACAGTGTTGCTCTTGGCTTTCGGCTACTAAGGCAGCATGGATAAAATGTTTCATAGCTACTAAGGCAGCATGGATATAATGTTTCATGTGGTAGGTATATCCCAAGATTAATGTACATGTGGAGAGAGTGAAATAAACCTAAAACCTAAGTGTCATAACGAACTCCTCTAGAAAATCTCACTTCAAAATGTGGTAAAAGTGAGATTCTACAGACACATTCGTCCACACTACATAGATAATTTGTAAATATATTAAGCTATCCTCTAGACAAAAACAAAGGGTGCATCGAGCAAATATTACTTTGACTCAATTTTCTTTTGTTTTGACCCCACTAATTGAAATGGCTGATTTCTTAGGGTGTAGAATGACTATTCTAAACTTTGACTCTAGACTAGTTAAATTAGATTTACGGGTTTAAGTTTCAGGTTTTGGGTTGTCTAAAAGGTCTTTCTATATCAATAACTAACCATGTCGATAAATGCATAAAAGTTGAAGAAAATTGAGTAAATGTGAGGTTTTCTCGAAGCGTCATTTCTTTAAAGAACACCAAACGTCTTGCATAGAAAATCTCACATATATATATAAATGGGTGTTTTGTACAATTTTTTGACAATCAAACAAGTAATTATATATGTACATGGGTGTTTTGTACAATTTTTTTATTTTTAATTTATTTTTCACAATCAAGCAGATATATTCAACCAGTTCAAAGATGCAAATGGTAACTTCAAGGAAAGCTTGACTGCCAATGTGTCTGGCATGCTAAGCTTGTATATATGAAGCAACACATCTAAGGGTGCATGGAGAAGATATACTAGAAGAGGCTTTTGTTTTCACCACCGCTCACCTTGAGTCCAAAATAACCCATGTAAGTTATTCACTGGCAGCACAAATAAGCCAAGCCTTGGAGAGAGACCTCTACTAAAATGTCTAGAGAGGTTAATTAGGTGCCAGGAATTACAGGTCAATCTACCAAGACGAAGCTTCACATAATGAAACTCTACTAAAACTTGCAAAGTTAGATTTCAATCTTGTTCAGTCTTTGCACAAAAAGGAGCTCAGTGAGATTACTAGGTAAGTCTCTCTTTTAATTGTAAATGTGAGCATAAAAGATATTTTTTTCTCCTTTCTGTTTTGCTGAACTAAAATTGATACGATTAATGATCAAGTTTAACTAATTTTCAGGTGGGATGTCAATTGCATGGATGAACTGCCAGACTATATGCAAATATTTTTTCATACACTGTTGAATCTTTTCAATGAAATTGAGGAAGAGACGGTGAAGGAAGGAAATTCATGCAGAGTTTACCACGCAAAAGAAGCTGTATGTAGATTCATAGTTAGCATAGCTTTGACCTTCAATACATTATATATATCAGGGGCTTGATTTTTTGAAATTTTTTCTGCTCGAACTATATCTTTATATTTACGTTTAATCACTTGTTTAGCATATGGAAATGCAGCGGAAAGCTACAGCCCGCGCTTTCTTTGATGAGGCCAGATGGTTACACGAAGGATGCATCCCATGCATGGAGGAGTATATGCATGTTGCAACAGCTTCTGTTGGTAACAACTTACTTTCAACTATATCTTTACTTACTTGGCATGGGAGATGTTGTAACGAAAGAGGCATTTGGGTGGCATTTGAGTGGTTGTTTAGGCATCTTTACTTGGCTTCACACATGTTGGAAAACTTATGAAATATATTGTCACTTCACTTTTTCTTGATCCTGTTCCACTTTAAGTTGGATTCTTTGTGATTTTTGTAATTTATGCCTAGTTCAATAATCACAAAAAATGCAAGGAGCATTTACCCTTGCATCTCCAATAATCAAAGAAAATGTCATTTACTTATTCTAGATGATTAAACTTCAAACGCTCATGTTTGGGCCACCAAGATTTAAGTTGAAGAACATGTGAATTCTCAACTAACTTGTTTCAAGTCTGACCATCCCTAGAAAATAGATGCCAGAACCAAAAGGAATCGTCTTCCAACTGGTTTTCTAGCTGCAAAAAGGACACAAATCAAAGGGGCATCCCTTGAGACCAGTAGTTTCATTTGAGATATCATTTCCCCGTATGGTTCGGCTCACGAGGACGGATCAACAGCTGACTTTGGACAACATCCAAGTATCTTCCTCCAGCTTTCATCATTAGGGACTCTTGCCTATAAATGTAAAGGTTCTATACACTAGTAAAAAAAAAACCCTTGCGCAACCAACTTTTGCGCGACGAAAGCTAAAACTTCGTCGCTAAAAGTCTTACGCGACTAAATTTTGTGCAACGAAAAACAATCGTCACCCAAAGTCACTTTGCGCAAAAAATCTTTGTGCAACGAAACACAATCGTCGCCCAAAGTCACTTTGCGCGACGACAAAACATCTTGGCGCAAAGTCTTTACAAAAATAAATAAAATAAAATAATTATTTTTTAAAATCTTTGCATGACTTTGCGCGACCAATTACTAAACTTCGTTGCACAAAGTATTGCGCTACCAAGAGTAGTTCGTCACGCAAAGTCTTTACAAAAATAAATAAAATAAAAAAATTATTTTTTAAAATCTTTGCATGACTTTGCGCGACCGATTACTAAACTTCGTTGCACAAAGTACTGCGCTACCAAGAGTGGTTCGTCACGCAAAGTCTTTACAAAAATAAATAAAATAAATAAATTATTTTTTAAAATCTTTGCATGGCTTTGCGCGATCAATTACTAAATTTCGTTGCACAAAGTGTTGCGCTACCAAGTGTGGTTCGTCGCGCAAGGTCTTTACAAAAATAAATAAAATAAAATAATTATTTTTTAAAATCTTTGCATGATGTAATCCAAATATTTCATCGCCTAAACCAGTTTATTTTTGCTTTTTTATTTTGTATGCATAACACTTAAGAAATTAAATGGTATACATATTTATTAAGTAGCTTTAAATTTATTATTTTAGTTCAAATCGGATTTTTGTTAGAAAAATATATTATTGTAGTTGGGGTTGGGTTTTTGTTAGAAAATATATATTTTAAATTGACGATCGAATTAGTTCATTGTATTCATATAGGGTCAAGGAATGTAGCTGTAAAAAATCATCAAAATCGAAATTGAAATAACCGTTAAATCGTGTTTTTTCATTTATAACCGTCGAAATGTTTTGTCCATTACTTGATCTCTGAATGTTTATTTTTTCCGATTTTTGGTGTATATGATCTCGAAGTATAAACAAACAGGTTTGACGATTGGATCGTTGAAACTAGTTTCGTAGAATGTGTATGCCATCAAAACAATATATTTGCTAACAATTAAGAGTTTATTTATACTTTTGTTAAATATAACATAAGATTTTGTGGTATCCACTAGTGTAAATATTTTAAATTGATGATCGAATTAGTTCATTGTATTCATATAGGGTCAAGGAGTGTCGCTGTAAAAAATCATCAAAATCAGAGTTGAAATAACCGTTAAATCGTGATTTTTCGTTTATAACCGTCGAAATGTTTTGTCCATTACTTGATCTCTGAATGTTTATTTTTTCCGATTTTTGGTGTATATGATCTCGAAGTATAAACAAACAGGTTTGGCGGTTGGATCGTTGAAACTAGTTTCGTAGAATGTGTATGCCATCAAAACAATATATTTACTAACAATTAAGAGTTTATTTATACTTTTGTTAAATATAACATAAGATTTTGTGGTATCCACTAGTGTAAATATTTTAAATTGATGATCGAATTAGTTCATTGTATTCATATAGGGTCAAGGAGTGTAGCTGTAAAAAATCATCAAAATCAGAGTTGAAATAACCATTAAATCGTGATTTTTCGTTTATAACCATCGAAATGTTTTGTCTCGTTACTTGATCTCTGAATGTTTTTTTTTTTTTTTCGATTTTTGGTGTATATGATCTCGAAGTATAAAAAAAAAAGTTTGACGGTTGGATCGTTGAAACTAGTTTCGTAGAATGCGTATGCCATCAAAACAATATATTCACTAACAATTAAGAGTTTATTTATACTTTTATTAAATATAACATAAGATTTTGTGGTATCCACTAGTGTAAATATTTTAAATTGAAGATCAAATTCAGTCATTGTATACATATAGGGTCAAGCAGTGTAGCCGTAAAAAAATCAACAAAATCAAAGTTGAAATAACCTATAAATCGTGATTTTTTGTTTATAACCGTCAAAATGTTTTGTCCCATTACTTGATCTCTTAATGTTTATTTTTTCTGACTTTTGGCGTATATGATCTCGAAGTATAAACAAACAAGTTTGACAGTTGGATCATTGAGTAGCTTTAAATTTGTTTATTTTGTACGTATAACACTTAATAAATTGAATAGTATATATATTTATTAGTAGCTTAATTTTTTTTTTTAGACTTTGCGCGACCAATACAATATTTCGCTGCGCAAAACTCTAAAAATTTGGGCGGCACCAAAAAATGGGAATTTTTTTTAAGACACGTCGCGCAAAGTATACTCTAAAAATTTGGGCGGGTACCAAAAATGGAAATTTTTTTTAAATTTTTTTTAAGACTTTGCGCGACCAATATAATATTTCGTCGCGCAAAGTGTACTCTAAAAATTTGGGCGGTACCAAAAATGGTTTAAAACTTTGCGCGACCAATATAATTTTTCGTCGCGCAAAGTGTACTCTAAAAATTTGGGCGGGTACCAAAACTTGGAATTTTTTTTATAAAAAATTTTACGACTTTGTGCAACCAATATAATTTTTCATCGTGCAAAGTGTACTCTAAAAATTTGGGTGGGTACCAAAAATTGGAATTATAAAAAAAAAAATATTTACAACTTTGCGTAACCAATATATAGTCGTTCGTCACGCAAAGTATACTCTAAAAATTTGGGCGGGTACCAAAAATGGGATGTGGGAATATTCTGGTCGCGCAAAACCCTAAAAATTTGGGCAGGCACCAAAAATGAGAATTTTTTTTTAAGACTTTGCGTGACCAATATAATATTTCGTTGCGCAAAGTGATACGATTTTTAAAACCAAAATAACTCCTCCACCATTTTCTCAATGTCTTCTACTCTTACCTCTCCTCTCTCTTTCCCTATCCCCAAATCCTACCCTTTCTCTCACACTCACTCCTCTCACTTAATCTCTCATCTCTCTCTCCACTATCTCTCACTCTCACTCACTCTCTCATCTCTCTTTTCATCATCTCTCACTCTCACTCACTCTCTCATCTCTCTCTCCACTATCTCTCACTCTCACTCACTCTCTCATCTCTCTTTTCATCATCTATCACTCTCACTCACTCTCTCATCTCTCTCTCACTATCTTCTCTAATTCTCTCACACTCACTTCTCCCTCTCATTCTCACTCACTCAAAATATTGCCAAAAGGTATATTCTCTCCAAATTTTAAATTTTTTTCATTAATATGTGTTTTTGGAGTTAGTTTTGAGTTTATGCCCATTTTTTGTTATTATTTTATGTTAATTGACAATATTTGTTTTTTTTTGTAGGGAATCGTCAAGATTTTGACGGCTAAAGTTGAGGATTTGGACACTATCGAAACATATCCTCCACCACTACCATCACAATAGGCTTGTAGATTTTATTATTGTACTTTGTTAATTTATGTGTACATTTTGAATATTATATATATTGGATAATTTGACCACTATTTTTCATATGTAATTTTATTTTGAATATGTCAATTTAAATTAAAGTAATTTTCAAAAAAATTAAATCATACAATTAAATTTAATTTAAAAAGTAAAAATTTGAAAAAATTAATATAATGAAATTGATATAAGAGAAATAATAAAACAAAATGTCAAAAACCTTGAGCGACAAAATATTTTGTCGTGCAAACTATTAAACTAGTTTATTTTAATTAAAAAAATTAAAAAAATAAAAATTTTAAAAAATTGAATATTTCATCGCGCAAATAACTTTCGTCCCGCAAAGTAGTTAAGGTTCGTATCGCAAAGTAGATATTATTTGTCGCGCAAAGTAGATAATATTCGTCGCACAAAGTAGTTAATATTCGTCGCGCAAAGTTGTCAGTATTCGTCGCGCAAAGTAGTTAGGATTCGTCGAGCAAAGTGGTTAAGGTTCGTCACGCAAAGTAGCTTTGAGCGACGTTAGTATTCGTCGCGCAAAGTTGTTATCGTTCGTCTCGCAAACCCTTTCTTTATGAGCTTTGCGTGACAGAACTTGCGCGACCAAAATTTCGTACCGCAAAGTTTGCACGACGAAATTGTACTTTGCGCAACAAACTTATTTCGTCGTGCAAGGTGTTTTTTATAGTAATGATAGTAGCACAAGAGGACCCTCTCTCCAAAATAAAACGCAACGTCTTGTAAACACTTGAACAAACTTCAAGATTTTTTGAAAAAGCCAATTTTCTGCCCAGATAACCAGTTGACAACTCCTACGTTTATCTTTTTATTGCTTTGCCATCCCTATGGTATGATTCTTTTTTAAACACTCGATATAGTTCTCTGCTAAATAGCTGAAATATGTACAGATTGGATAAGAGAAATCTCTAGTCTTTTCAATATTGTAATTTGTTCTTGAAAAACAGCTAAATGGAGAAATCTTTTGGCTTTTATTTTAACCTGTTATCATACTAGGTCTGGATAGAGAAATCTCTAATTCCTAGAAGTTGTACTCTCTTTACAGCTTACATTAATCGTATTTTACATTCTTTTCATTTACCTTTTACGTCAAACTTTCTAGCAATTTGCTTTCTAACATCTTTTATATTTGAACCTTTTGAATACAACTGCTAATTTCTAGATAGACCCACAATAAGGGTTTTAGGTTCGAATAGGGCTTCGTTAGCCCAAAAACAAGGGCTTGCCTGGGCACGAATCATACTATTCGGCCCAAATTAGCTGAGTCTTGACCCAATATAGAGCTATCTTGGGCCCGAAATAGGTTTTTGAACCTGATCCAAGGAGCATTAACCTCAACATTGGACATCTATATATGTTAAACCAACAACGCACAATTGAAAGAATATTGAAGTCCTCTTAATTGAGGCATAGAAAAGAACTCATCCAAGCCAATACCCTACTTGGAGCACAATGGCTTGATTAGAGGTCCAAAACAAGCGCAAGTCCATTAAAGTGACACTATACATCACATATACCAAGTCTATTGGGCTAGTCTCATCCCCAATAGTGGAACGCCTACGCAACGTGCAATCAGGCCAGAAGAAGCAAGTCATCAGGGCCCAGCCCGAGCTCGCCTACTCTTTTCAACCTAATCCAACTTTCAATTTTATCCGAATTTGAAGGAGTCCTCTCATGAGGCAAAAATCCAATCAAGGCATTGGTATTGACCCGACTCCTTCCTATTCTCTGAAGCAGATGACCTGGGAGAGGAAGGCAAAAAAGGGACCACAGCTCCAACTACTTGTATTAAAGCTATCTACATTAATGCTTTTTTCCTCATTGACAACCATATGATTTTCTGCATGTCCAAGATTTGTTGGGAGCTTTAATGGAGGCATTGAAATCTTCGGTTTGCTTACAAGAATAGCAGAGTCACGAAATTTCCTAAAATCTTTCACGTATTTGAAACTTGAATTCTCCTACTCATGCATACATAAGAGCTATGGAAATCTTTACAATGCTCTTTTTCTTTACATCACTTCTGTTCTCCATTCTAAGTATCTCCAACACCAAAGACATCATCACTCCAAGTGTATCGATCAGAGATGGAGAGACCCTTGTTTCCTCTGGTGGAAGCTTCAAATTAGGATTCTTTAGCCCTGGCAATTCGATTAACCGATACTTGGGAATATGGTACAATGAAATATCTCCTCAGACAGTTGTATGGGTGGCCAACAGAGAAAATCCACTTACTCATCTCTCAGCAGGAGCTTTGAATATCACTGATCAAGGAGCTCTTGTTCTTTTAAGTGACACAAATAGAAATAGCATTGTTTGGTCATCCAACACTTCAATAAAATTCATAAGGAAACCAGTTGCTCAGCTCCTAGAATCAGGAAATCTTGTTGTGAAAGATGGAAATGAGCTTGTGTGGCAGAGCTTTGATTATCCAACTGATAATTTGCTACCAGGAATGAAGCTTGGCTGGAACTCGAAAACCGGGCTAAACAAAGTTTTGTCTTCTTGGAAAGATGCAGATGATCCAGCTCTGGGTGAATTCTCATTTTCCATAGATCGTAGCGGATACCCTCAACTGGTTGTTAAGAAAGGTAGTAGAGCACAGTATAGGTTAGGTTCATGGGATGGCCTTGGTTTTACAGGGAGTCCTGAACTTAGATCTGGGAATGAATTATTTAAATTTGATTTCGTGTCGAATGAGAGTGAGGTGTCTTACAAGTTTGAGCTCCTGAAGGATGCGTTGCATTCAAGATTACTGCTGAACTTGTCCGGTAGCTTGCAGCGGTTCATGTGGGTTGATAAATCACAGAGCAGGAACATAATTTACTCTGCTCCGGTAGATCGGTGTGACACCTATAATTTGTGTGGTGCAAATGCATTTTCTTTCTGCAAGCTTGGTATTGATCCTCAATGTTCATGCTTACAAGGTTTTGTACCAAAATCTCCCAGAGACTGGAATTCGAAAAACACGTCTTTGGGGTGTGTTCCTAAAACTCCATTGGGTTGTAGTAGTAATGGAGACAGATTTCAGAGTTTCACTAGGGCAAAATTACCAGATACATCTTCATCATGGATCGATAGTACTATGTCCCTCGAGGAATGCAAGAAAATGTGTTTGAGGAACTGCTCTTGCACAGCATATGCTAATTTGGATATTAGTGAAGGAGGAAGTGGATGTTTGCTTTGGTTTGGTGAGCTCATTGATATAAAAGAATTCGACTCTGGTGGGCAAGACCTTTTTGTCCGGACAGCCCTCTTAGGTTGGTTTTGTTTCATGTTCTTTTTTTTTGGGTTACATTGGAGGAAAGAAACCCCATTGGGGTTCGATCCTGGGTGCCATGGGGGGAAGGGGTAATCCACCACCACTGTGGTGGGAACCCATTGACTTTGTTTCATGTTCTTTCAAGTTATTTTCTTCCTTACTTTTTTCTGGTGTTGTTTAGAGGATGTTTTGTTGAGCACAAGGGAATGGCTGCACTAATGATTAACAAATTATTTTATTTGAACTTTTAGTTGCAACTTGGAACACATCACTAAATCTACTTGTGATCTTTCAGATGACATCAAGACAAGCAAGCCCTCTGGTGTAAAGAAGAAAGTGGCAATCATAGCCAGCGTTGGGCTGCTAGTCATGGGAGTGATAATACTAGGATTGGTTTTTTACAAGCGGAAGAAGAAATTGAAAGCACAAGGTAGAAATTAATTAACATCACCATTTTGTTGATCATGTGTTACACAGAGTTCTCTGTTTTTCTATTCTGTGTTTTTTTTTTGTCATGCTTTTGACTAAGAGTAGGAGAGGACAAAATTCTGGAAGGTGATAGAATTTTTTTGATCCTCCCTTCCTCTTCCTGTTTTGGAAAGAACCGTGAAATTATTGCCCAATCAACTGTGTCAGGAAAAATGAAAAACATACGTGAAAAGAACTTTGATTTTGAATGCGGAAACGAAGACATGGAGCTGATAACATTTGATTTGGCCACCGTATCTAGTGCCACTGATAATTTCTCAAACAATAACAAGCTGGGAGAAGGTGGTTTTGGACCAGTATACAAGGTAACAAAGTATATTGTGATGTATTATTAGTTCAAAAATATATCTCTCAACTTACTCGAAATGATGCTTTCTAGGGCATCCTGATAGAGGGGCAAGATATAGCAGTCAAAAGGCTTTCAAAATGTTCGGGCCAAGGAATTAAAGAATTCATGAATGAAGTAATATTGATTGCTAAACTTCAACACAGAAATCTTGTAAAGCTTCTTGGTTGCTGTATTGAGGGAGACGAAAAAATGTTAATTTATGAATACATGCCCAACAAGAGCTTGGACTACTTCATATTTGGTTTGAACCTCCATCAACTAGCACTCCCCTCAGTCTTTTCATAATTCCTCTTAAACTTTTTGCTCTAAAATTAAGTTTAGATTAAACTAATTTTTATGATCAATTGGTCAGATGATACAAGAAGAAGTAAATTCCTTGGTTGGGATCAACGCATCAATATCATCGGTGGAATTGCTCGAGGACTTCTTTATCTTCACCAAGATTCTAGACTGAGGATAATCCATAGGGATCTTAAAACCAGCAATGTTTTGCTAGATAAAGATATGAATCCAAAAATATCTGATTTTGGTACGGCTAGAGCATTCGGGGCAGATCAAACTGAGGAAAATACTAATAGAGTGGTTGGAACTTAGTAGGTAGCTCTAAACTTGTCTCGTACATTTTACGTTGTTGGTGAACTCGTAACTCCAACTTCATTTTGCAGTGGCTACATGTCTCCTGAGTACATAGTTGATGGACTCTTCTCAATCAAATCTGATGTCTATAGCTTCGGCGTCATGGTGCTGGAGATAGTGAGTGGGAAGAAGAACAGGGGATTTTATCATCCAGACCACCAGCTTAACCTTCTAGGACATGTAAGCTTTATTAAAGAACAACTTGTTCATGCTTACTTCATACATGGGAAGGAAGGAAGAGCATTATAACATAAATTTGATTAATTTCAGGCATGGACTCTATGGATTGAAGGAAGGCCATTGGAAGTAATGGATGAGGTGTTAGATGGCTCGTGTACTCTACCGGACGTGTCGCGATGCATTCACATAGCTCTGTTGTGTGTGCAACAACAACCAGAAGATAGACCAAACATGGCATCTGTGGTGCTGATGTTGGGTGGTGAGGGTTCATTGCCTGCGCCAAAACAACCTGGTTTCTTTACCGACAGGAACCCAGTTGAAGCAGATTCTTCATCCACCAAGCGTGAATCACACTCAATAAATGATATGACTGTAACGATGTTGGAGGCAAGATAAACATCTTTTCCTCAAATACGATATGGACCTAATAATTATGTACATATTGTTTGTTTTTTTTTTGGAAATTTGCACAAATACGATATGGACATACTTTTTTACAATTTACCACCAATATTTATTCTAAATGTACCGTTGCTGTTGAATTTTATGTTAAGTGAAGTCACTTGAATCATGATAAGCAAATGATATTTTCTACAATACTTTATCAAAATAGTGAGCAGAAACAAAATTGCATGTCATTTCATGTGAATGCTCATTTTTAGTTTTCAAATCAAATAAGGGCACATTTGTAACTTACTTTAGAAATTATAGTATTGATAGTAAATTCACCAAAATAGAAATTCATTTCTTCTTATTTTTGAGCACTTTTTATTATAGGTATGGTCTATTTCTATGGTACCATTTTAAAGTCATCTCTCTAAATAGAACTATTACAAACAGTGCCGGTCCTGAATTTTTCAGGGCCCAGGGCAAAAGTAAAAATTAAGCCGATATATATTTAAACTTAATGGTAAAATTAGGCCCCAATTTTAATACTTGAAAGAATAATCTGGAATTTGAGAAATCCCCCTCCACGGAAACAAACTTGATATTTCCAAATTTGCAATCAATTAGAACTTAAAAGAATTCCTGCAAAGAGAATATGTAATTGCATGAGTTCACAAATCTACAAACAAACCAAAAAAAAGATATATTCATATTTCCCTTTTCAATTGATATCAAATCATAAAAAATTACCTTCAATTGATATCTACAAGGACCAATTTTGGACTGAATAAAAGCCCACACTTTGGATTTTGGAATCTCCCCAATCTACCAACAGAAATAATTTTAACCTGTAACTAAAAGAAGATGATTCACAAGGACCAACTTAGATGGAGGCTTAGGATTTTGGATTCACAAATCACAAGGACCAGCTTAGATGAGGCTTAGGAGAGGATTCAAAACTCTGTAGAAGAAGAGAAAGAAGAAAAAAAGACGAAGAAGAAGAGAAAGAAGAAAAAAAGACGAAGAAGAAGAAGAAGTAAAAGCGACCTGGAGGAGTGGAACAGGAACAGGCGCACAAAAGCATTCTTCTTCTCGAGAAGTGGAACACACCAGATTGTTGGTCTTTTTTTGCGCTTTTCAAAATATTAAATAAGTTAATAGTTATAATAATATAATATAATACTTACTAAAAAAAAATATTTGGGCCCCCCTGAATAATGGGCCTAGGGCAGTCGAACTGACTGCCCCTGGTCAGGGCCGAGCCTGAAATTACAAGCAAATCGATAAATTTATTATTTTCATTAAATACTGAAATGGCCACACTATTAATTAAATAGCTAAACTAGTTTTTTATTTTATTAGTTTTTTCAAGAATGATGATTATAAAAATATAAAAAGACTTCCAATCAAGAATGAAGACTATATTCGTAAAGATAGCAGCCGTCATTTTCTCCCCTTTTCTACCTTTTTAACTCTTTTACTTCTTCCTTTTATCCGTTGTTCAATGTCATAATTGCAACCTCTCATTTTTACGAGAAGAATTGCAACGGGATATTTGTTAGTTGGTTTCAGACCATAGTGGAAATGCAGATTACAGTGATGATATTTGGACGCCGCAGATGAAAACAACAATGCCGCCACTGTTTCTGTCTTTGACAATCTGCAAGTGCTAAAAGTTAAGTACCCAAAACCCAATTCTCTTCTTTGAATTCTCTTTTGAAATTTCAAAGTCGAACGAACTAAAGGCCAAGATTCTGAGAGAAAAAGCTCAAAATTCTTTTAGCTAAGGCAGAAGCAATGTGAAGTCTTGGGTTGATTTTCGTCTGGTCTGAACTGATAATGACTGGGATTTTCGTCTGGTCTGAACTGATAATGACTGGGATTTCTGTACACAAGAAATTTTGTACAAGAAGGAACCCAGCAGTAAAAGAATGGAAAACTTTTAGTCCAAAACGCGTTTTTTATTCAATTGATGACAGGTAGGGCCTCACCATTGATGGACTGACTCATGCGTGAATTAATAGTAGTACTATATAGATGGAAGCAGAAGGCAAAGAAAAATCTAATCTTGATTTGTGAAAACCAACCCATTTCACAATTTCCACAATTATTTGACGTTTGGATGAGTCTGGTTATAATCTTCCCAATTATCAACCACAAGCATCTTTTCTTTCTAATCTTTAACTTGAAGGAAATCCCTCGCAGGGACAGAGAAAAAAGAAGAATTATTAATGGGTGGTCCTTGTTTTCTGCTTATTAGTATTAATTTTCTCTTTCTGTTTTTCACAATTTCCTCTGCAGTTGACAGCATTAGCCCCTCGCAGTCTATCAGTGACAACACGACGTTGGTTTCAAGTGATGGAAGCTTTGAGCTTGGTTTCTTCAGTCCCGGTAGCTCAACGAATCGTTACTTGGGAATTTGGTACAAGAACATGAACATCCCAGGTAGAACTGTTGTTTGGGTTGCAAACAGATGCAAACCCATTAATGATTCGTCCAGCATGTTGATGATAAACAGCACAGGCAATCTTGTGCTGTTTGGTCAGAACAAGAGTGTTGTTTGGTCCACAAGCTCAGTTAAACGTGTCGAAAATGCAATGGTACAGCTTTTAGATTCTGGAAATTTGGTAGTAAGAGATGTGAAAGATGGAATTTCAGGACCCTATTTGTGGCAAAGTTTCGACTATCCTTCTGATACATTGTTACCAGGAATGAAGTTGGGATGGGACTTAAGGACGGGTCTGAAACGACACATATCGGCATGGAAAAACTCAGAAGATCCCTGTCCAGGCAATTTCACGTATGGGATTGAAATGGAACTTCAAGCATACCCTGAGGCATATATTCGCAATGGCACCGCGAAAATTTATCGTGCCAGTCCGTTTAATGGCCTCACTTTCTGTGGTTCATCAGAGAAGCATCCTGCTCGTTACGGTTTCAACTTTGTGTACAATGATGAGGAAGTATATTACATGTACAAACCTACCATTAAGTCTATAACATCAAGAATAGTTTTGAACCAAACCACCAGTTCATGTATTCGCTTTCATTGGAAGAAAGAAGATGAAGCTTGGACTGCCCATTTATCAAGACCTAGAGATGTGTGTGATCATTATGGCTTCTGTGGAGCGAATGGAAATTGTATTGGTGAGAATCCAGTCTGCCAATGTCTAAAAGGATTCAAGCCTAAGTCTCAAGAAAAATGGAATTTGGCGGACTGGTCTCTAGGATGTGTGCGCAATAAACCCTTGAGCTGTCAGAAAACAGATAAAGATGGGTTTCTCAAATTCGTTGGCTTGAAATTGCCAGATACTACACATTCTTGGGTGAACAAAAGTATGAGTCTCAAGGAATGCAGAGCCGAATGCTTGAACAACTGTTCTTGTATGGCTTATAGAAGCTCAGATATCAGAGGAGGTACTGGCTGTGCCATCTGGTATGGTGATCTAATAGATACCACACAGGCTCTGACTTCTGGGCAGGAAATATATATTCGAATGTCAGCTTCGGAGTTAGGTATGAAACTTCGTAACATAAAGTTGCTTGCTTATGTCACCAGTGCATTTTTCTTTTATCAAAGTCA
Organism: Prunus kanzakura; assembly: GCA_020521455.1. Classification (NCBI taxonomy): domain Eukaryota; kingdom Viridiplantae; phylum Streptophyta; class Magnoliopsida; order Rosales; family Rosaceae; genus Prunus; species Prunus kanzakura. The sequence goes on along the minus strand of BPUM01000794.1, from coordinate 2,694,817 downwards.
AAGAACTGACCAATCTTTTTGAATTTTTTGTGGCTGCAATTTAACTGTATCTGCTTTACTACATCATTCAACAATGAAGAAGAAAATGACGGTAAGCTGAAGACTGCATTGATAGTTGTAGCCGTCATAGCAGTAGTGTTTTCTGGAGTGCTGTTAGTTGCCTATTGCATTCACCGGAGAAGGAAAAAATTAAAGGGTAGATGAACTCACCCTGACCATCTTTCCAAGTATTTATTTATCCATGTTGTTTAACTCTGTTTTGATGACTATTTGAGAGAAAATGCTTAAAAGTTTTATCCAGTTTAAATTTGTTCAAAAGTATTTGGTTGAACCAATATGTATTTCATCTACGGATATAAGCTTTTGTTCACTTACTCCTATTGGCTATAGCTAACATGATGCCCATTTCCACTGCGTGAGAGAAAACAGAAATAAGAGACAGAAATCAGGACAATGAAGGGGCACCAAAGGAGGACCTGGAGCTACCGCTCTTTGAATTGGCCACTGTAATTATTGCTACAGATAACTTTTCAAGCAATAACAAGCTGGGAGAAGGTGGCTTTGGACCGGTTTACAAGGTAAATTTGTAACTTGTATAATAAGGGGCATACTAACTTGCTTTACAAGGTAGCAGTATTTGAAATAGTGTGAATTTACAGGGGACGCTAGCAGATGGACAAGAAATTGCTGTGAAGAGGCTTTCAAGAAGTTCTGGCCAAGGAATGAACGAGTTCATGAATGAAGTTATACTGATTGCCAAACTTCAGCACCGAAATCTGGTAAAACTTCTTGGTTGCTGCGTTCAAGGAGACGAGAAAATGCTGATCTATGAATACATGCCCAACGGAAGCCTGGACTCATTCATCTTTGGTTTGGACTTTTGAAGACCTTATTAATTTGCTCAAAATTAATTGCTTAATAGCTGTAAAACAATTTCATATTTAAGCAATTTTCTATAGAGAGTTGAAGTTGGATTTTTGCATTCAACTTTGCCAGATCAAACGAGCGGAGAACTACTGTTAGATTGGCCTAAACGTTACCACATTATTTGTGGAATTGCTCGTGGTCTCCTCTATCTGCACCAAGATTCCAGGCTAAGGATTATTCATAGAGATCTCAAAGCAAGTAATGTCCTACTTGATAATGAAATGAATCCAAAAATTTCAGACTTTGGCTTGGCTCGAACATTGACTGGGGGAAATCAGACTGGAGGAAATACAAACAGAGTAGTTGGAACATAGTAAGTTTGTCTTTTAATATTTTCTGTAGGAACACATTTAATCATGATCAATGGTTTCTGTTGTGATCTCACTTCTCCATGATGTTTCTGTTTACAGCGGTTACATGGCACCCGAGTATGTTATTGACGGTCTATTTTCTGTAAAGTCTGATGTCTTTAGCTTTGGTGTTTTGGTGCTGGAGGTCATTAGTGGAAGGAAAAACAAGGGATTCTACCACCCAACCAGCCCTAACCTTATTGGACATGCAAGTATCAAGAGTAAACTTTCTTCTTGCTGCATATATTCGCCAAATAGATGGTAATTGATGAAGGATTTTTGGCATGTTTCAGGCATGGAGACTATGGAATGAAGGAAGGCATTTAGAACTGATTGATACATATTTAGGAAGCGCATCTACTCTATCAGAAATGTCACGTTGCATCCATGTTAGTCTCTTGTGTGTCCAGCATCATCCTGAGGACAGGCCAAGCATGGCGTCTGTGGTTATAATGCTGGGAAGTGAGATGGTTTTGGCTCAGCCCAAACAACCTGGTTTCTTCATGGAAAAGGAATCACATGAAGCAGGTCATTCTTCAGAAAATCAATCATCTTCAGCCAATGAATTATCCATTACGGTTTTGGAGGCTCGATAAGGTTCGATTATATATGTTCTTGCTGCTATCTTGACATGTTCATATATTTCCAAAACATGCAAGTTTGTATATTCAAGTGATTCTGTACCTGGTTCAAGCATTGAGGCTAGATAAAGACCACAAAGCTATTCATCTCATGCTGCGTCTATTTTTCTGTATATATTCGTTCAGTATTTTTCCTTCGATCCCTCGCCTTTTCTGTCTGAGACTCCATTCCCTCTCCATTTTTTTCCCTTTGGTGCAAATTGCAACAATTTATAGACAAAGGTTACACCAAAAGGTAAAATTAAATTTTAGTCCATTGTGTTTGTTTGATTTTTCAGTTTTTATAATTAAAGGCACGTAGATTTTTTTTTCTTTTTATAAAGTGATATTCTAAACTATTCTAATGTACGGATCCAATTAGATACAAGAGGGCGGGCACATTTTTCTTTGCTAACCCACATCTACATGCAATTAGGGCATGTTTGGTACACCATAACCCACATCTAGTTAATACACACTTAATTATAAAGCTAGGGACAAAAGAAAACAAGCTTTGTACGCTCTTTCCATCATCTTCTCATTATCGTATAAATAAGGTACAACAAGCGCCATATATGTATCTCTTCAATATGATTGATTCGTGTTCAGCTATTGGTGTAAGAATGTGATTCCATTAAGGTGTAAGAATGTGATTCCATTATTACTTTTTTATTGATTATCTATTAGTGTAAGAATGAGATTCCATCAAGGACGTTACGTCCTTTTTATAAATCAAACTCATAGTTGCTTCCCTTGCAACAAATTATATTAATTAAGACAACCAACCCAAAATCAAGGCTCCACTCCATTGTAATGCCACGTAGATTATGAAGTGGTAACAGACATGCAATACAAAAGCAATAAACAAGCAATACAGTGGCAATGGAAAAGCAATAAAAATACAATAAACAAGTTGGGCACTGCTTTTCTTTTCCTTGTACAATCTGAGAAGAAAAGGGGAAAGAAACAGAATTTGTCAAGACAAAACTGCAGAAAGAAACATAAAGCAATTATATCAGACATTTTCCCTTACATTTTTCCTGCCAATGATATACATACCCTATGAAATTGGAGACATTCTTGACACTGAAAGTAGCAAAGGCATGCATCATTTTGCAAACACAATGATGAGATTGAGATATGATGCACATTTCACATTTTCCACCTTATTATAATGGAATTTTAAATTATAGATACAAAATTCTTTACTGATAATGATAACCACCCCAAGCTAAGGACGGCTCGGCATAAATTAATACAACTTCAGTTAGACTATGGCATTATATATATCCCTTGAAATACAATATACAAATTGCTGGCTCAAAGAAGAATAACAAAATTTTGATTCCAAATCCAGCATTTCAGTACAATGTTGGAGGAAGTTGCAACAAATTGATGACTATAAGTCTGCATCCATCTTGAAGATGAAATTCTTTCCACCATCTTGGATGCCTGACATAATGCTTTTTGATAGTCACCCACCCTTCTCTAAAAAAAGTTTGTCTTTTCTCTACAAGAAAAAATAAAGAAAAACCAAGATCAAGATCAAGATGCCAAACTAAGTGGTAGGACATTAAGCTAATGACTGGCCATCCCTATCCCACAAACTTTGATACGATGCCACCGGAGCTTAAGTTCCCTGGAGTTTCCGCAAGTGTTCATGTGGTCAATAGTTAAAAACAGAGAGAGCTTCTCTCTAAGTTTCAATATACTCCCCCTTAAACAATCTCATCTCCCTCCACAGAGTTATCTAATATAGGATGTGCACCAATTTTGACTGGTCCAGCCCCATTGCTACAGATAGAGACCTTAGGCACTTTGCGAGTTCTCAATCCCTGCTGAAGCTGAACAAAAGGAGAACATGATAGAAGAGCCTGTAGCGTTGCATTCAGAAAGCACAAATTCCCTGAATTGATTAAACCATGAGGCAACAAGATCGTAGAAACTGTAACAGGCCCATTCAAACACGTTTGTAGTTCCCCTTTTACCTTAGAAGCTGATAAATCATCAACACGACCATTCTGCTCTATGTTCTGCAATTCTAGACTTGAAAATTGATTGGAGAGACCACCTTCGTCATTGGATAAAGGTAATGAAGCTACATCAATATTATTCGTTGTCGTCTTCAGAGAATGACCCAAAAACGAATAGCTGTAAACAAGGACGGATCCAGGAATTCAAAATGGCATGGGCTGAATTTACCTTATAATAAAACTCGACAGCACGAATGAATTTAATTAATAACAAAAAATAATACACCTAGTCAATGCTAAAATATGATAAGTCTCATAGACGAAAATTAGGCGTGGCAATAGATCAAGAGAAAATGGGAATGAAGAGGCCATTTTATTTCTGAGTTTAGATCAAGAGAAATGGGAAGGAAGAAAATTGGCGGAGCTAGGTTTTTTGTTTTTTGAGTTGTATTTCTTTTCTCCCCTTGTTTCCTTTTATAAACGTTTATTATGACACATGTTTCTGATTTTTCCCACGTCCCTTGAGCTCCACACCCGTAATTTCCACTCCCTGTTTCCCACATTGAGCTCCACGATAATGTCTTAATAATAATTTTTGAATACCTGTTGGGTGACCCCTGCCTAACCACAAAATCCCTCCTATTGGATTATCATGACCATGAAAATAGGCATTGAAGTTCACCTTATTGAAGAGTCCCCACCCAAATGCCACATTAGGTACAGCTAGTTGCCCTTGCGCAGAAAAAAAAAATGTAAACGTATCAAATCCAAAGGGGTTGTAAGTGGAACATCGATCATAGTAGAACAACCCATAAACACAATTCTGGCCCTTAGTACAAGGACCAAGGTTTGGAGGAACACTTGGGTGATCATCAGGCATGGGCCAGGACGTGGTTGATCTCCTGATGTTGAAGTTAGGCATTGACAATTCAAAGCACGACTTGCATCCTTCGCATTGAACCCACATTAGTTTGACTAAGGCTTGATGAGTGGGCTCTGCTTTCAACTTTGGGATGGGCTATCTCCACTAAGTTTTTTTTTTTTTTTTTTTTCTCTTAAGAATACTACATGTTGTTACAAATGCAAAAAAATATTGGTATGGGTTGTAGCCTAGACATCCCACTATGCAGATCTGTGCTTGGCTGCAAACAAGGAATAACAACAAAATTTAGCATGTTTTATAGCACAAGGAAGAGAAAAATCCCACGCCAATTAACATTCGTATTTCAAAATCACATAATTAACGATACGACTAGAACGGTGCAAAATTTCCTACTAGATGCTGAAACAGCAATGATAACAACAAATTTACTTTTGCATTATTACTCAACAGCTAATTTAGGCCCTAGTGAGGTAAAACTGTGTTATAATGGAATAGCCATTGCCACCACAATAAATTCCCACACTAAATATGCATCATAAAATGGAACTGAAAACACGCATCACAAATGAACCAATCCACGATGAGAAATAGCAAATTGAGGCACTTCGTCATCCATAGAGCAAAATCAATCAGACCAATAGAAGTTTCATCCAAGCATGAAGTAATTAATTCACAGTTACAATACCGAAATTTCCAATCTCTCTAATTACTAAACTTCACAAAATCAGTCACAAGTTAGTGAAATTATCCTTCTCAAATGAAAACCATACGAAAAGACAAACTAATCAATAACAAATACAAAACCCACCTTAGAATCACTCATTTTGCATATAACCAAATTGGAAATCACTGAGAGAGGAAGAACAAATTGTGAGTGAGAGCTGCGCGAGAGAGAGAGGAGAGGAGTTGGGAGAAGTTGGCTTTCAGAAAAGGTGATAAAAGGTCAATAGATATGCTTTTATATGGAGGGCAATTAGGTAATTTCAAGTCCCAAAGTAATTATAAGTGAATAAGATTTGTATAGTGATCATTTGGGAATGAAAGTTGGGCAAAGTGATCGTCTACATGTATTTCCCTTTTTTCTTTTTTCTTTCTTTTTTATTGCTTCAGTTGGCTGTTGGGTTAAGATCCTTAGCCCAAATCTAGCTCAGCCCAAGTCTTTTTAATTTTGCCTTAAACCTGCTTAGCCCAAGTCTTTAACTTATGGCCCGTTTGCAAAATGTCTATAGTGAAAAGAAAAGAATCGAACTTGGAAAAATAAAATAAAAAAGAATCGAAAAAAAAAATTTGCTTGTGCTTTACAAAACACCCACAACAAAAAGAATAGAAAACATTAAAAGTGTGCTGCAAAATACTACAGCGAAAAGAAATGATAAAATTGTTAAAAATACATGCTTGTGTTTTGCAATGTGGAAAGGTAATTAAAAATATAAAATGCAGAAAAAAAATATGATAAAATTAAAGACATTATTAAATAAATGTTTAAAATAATAATAAAATATAGTAGCATTTAATTATAGGAAGTCACTAGAAGCCCTTTCTCTCTCCTCAGATTTAGGAGCTCCTAAAAATCTTCCCTATTTTAGAAACTGTATAGAGAGCATGATTGGAAGTGAGGTTTTTCAATTTCTCCCTAACTTTTAGCTAATGAGGTGATTTAGGAAGCTATCATGAATGTTCTACAGTGATCATTTGGGAATGAAAGTTGGGCAAAGTGATCATCTACGTGTATTTCCCAAAGAAGAAAGCCACCTCTGTTTCGTCCTCTTTGGCATCCTGCGAATGCCAACAGTTAAAGCATCCAAAACCCAAAATTCTACTTTGAATTCTCTTTTCGAATTTGAAAATAAAGAAAACTCAAAATTGGAGCCAAAAATTCATTCAAAAAATAAATTTCCAGAACTGATTCGCATACTGTAAATTTTGCTGGAGAAAAAACCCCAAGACGCAACCTGTGAATGTGCAAGGAGGAGATTCTTTCTTCACCAAAACAAATTTAGGTCTTTCAATGGCTGATTGGTGGGGACCGAGACCAACCATTGATGCGCACGCGCTCACTTGTCCAACTGATTAGTATGAAGCAACAGCACTATAGCCCTACACAGTTCCGTGATGGATCAAGACAGGAGGTAACAAAAAAGCTTCACTTTTGCTTACCAGTCAATAGCCGCCATTGGGTTCTAGCACTCATTTGGTTTTACAATATTGAGAATAAAAGTTGCACATATTTTCAATGCATACGTAGTCAATAGTCGTGTCCTAAACTGTATATGTTTGGTCTTCTCGGTTAACAATCACATGGGTCTCTTCTAATTCTATCCTTAACTTGGATGGAACCAGTAGGAAGGGATATACAAAACAAAATTAAATGGGTCGTCTTTGTTTTTCGTTTATGATTGGTTCTAATTTGCTCTTTCTGTTATTCACACATTCCTTTGCAGTTGACAACATTAGTCAATCCCAGTCTATACGCGATGGAACGACCTTGGTTTCAAGAGGTGGAAGCTTTGAGCTTGGCTTCTTCAGTCCAGGAAGTTCCAAGAATCGTTACTTGGGCATTTGGTACAAGAACATCCCAGTTAGAACTGTTGTTTGGGTTGCAAACAGATGCAACCCCATTAATGATTCTTCCGGCATCTTGATGATAAACGGCACAGGACATCTTGTGCTGTTGGATCAGAATAAGAGTGTTGTTTGGTGGATAAGCTCAGCTAAACATGCCCCAAGTGCAACGGTAGAGCTTTTAGATTCTGGGAATTTAGTACTAAGAGATGCAGGAACCTATTTGTGGCAAAGCTTTGACTATCCTTCTGATACGTTGTTACCAGGAATGAAGATGGGATGGGACTTGAGGACAGGTATAAAACGGAGTTTATCAGCATGGAAAAATTCAGAAGACCCGTGTCCAGGAGATTTCACTTATGGGATTGAAATGGAGCTTGATGCATATCCTGAGGCATATGTTCGGAAAGGCACTGCAAAATACTGTCGGTCTGGCCCATGGAATGGCCTGAGATTAAGTGGTTTACCAGAATTAAGGCCTAATCCACTTTATAGGTTCAACTTTGTCTATAATTACAATGAAGTGTACCACATGTACAACAACCTTCAAAATAAGTCTATAATCTCAAGAATAGTTTTGAACCAAACCGCCAGTACTTGTGATCGCTTTACATGGATTGAAGCATATCAAACTTGGAGGGCCTATTCATTAGTACCAAGAGACTTGTGTGATAATTATGGCATCTGTGGAGCCAATGGAAAGTGTATCATTGGTGAGAATCCAGTCTGCCAATGTCTAAAAGGATTCAAGCCTAAGTCTCAAGAAAAATGGAATTTGACAGACTGGTCTCTAGGATGTGTGCGCAATAAACCGTTAAGCTGCCAGGAAAGATATAAAGATGGGTTTGTCAAATTTGTTGGCTTGAAACTGCCAGATACTACACATTCTTGGGTGAGCAAAAGTATGAATCTTAAGGAATGCAGAACTAATGCTTGAAAAACTGTTCCTGTATGGCTTATACAAGCTCAGATATCAGAGGAGGAGGTACCGGCTGTGCCATCTGGTTTGGTGAAGGTATCAGGCAGTTTGTGGCTAATGGACAGGATCTGTATATTCGTATGCCAGCCTCAGAGTTAGGTATGGAACTTTGTAACATGAGCTGCTTGTTAAATACTTTTTATGTGATATGTAATTCAATTGTTGTTTCCGTTGTGTTTCATTGAGAAGCCCATTTTGCTTCTATCTAAGTTAGATAACTGACCTTGATTTTTCTTTTATTTTTTTCTCTACTGCTTCATACAACCGTGATGAAGAAAATGGAGGTAAAGTAAAGACAGCAATGACAATAGAAGTTTCTGTAGCAGTAGTGTTTTCTGGAGTGCTGTTCGTTGGATATTACCTTCACCGAAGGAGGAGAAAATTAAGAGGTAGAGGAACTATTTTACCCTGACCATCTTTACAAAATGTTCGGTGTTGTTGTTAGATTATATTTTGATGAGTTTTTTTGTAGTAAGTGTTTTAAACCTCTATTGAGTTCAATTTGGTTAGAAGAGATATGGTTACTCTTACTTATATCTATCGCTAACACAAAGCCCATTTCTACTATATGAGAGAAAACAGATATAGGCGAAACAAATCAGAACAATGAAGGGGAACCAAAGGAGGACCTGGAGCTCCCGCTCTTCAACCTGACCACAGTAATAGGTGCCACAAATAACTTTTCAAGCGATAACAAGCTCGGAGAAGGTGGATTTGGACCCATTTACAGGGTAAACTTGTAACTTGCTTTATAATAAGGCCAAACTAACAAAGAATCAGTTCACCCATTGTTTCACAATATTTTGAAATACTGTAAATTTCCAGGGGACACTACCAGATGGACAAGAAATTGCTGTGAAGAGGCTTTCAAGAAGTTCTGGCCAAGGATTAAATGAGTTCAAGAATGAAATTATACTGTTTGCCAAGCTCCAGCATCGAAATCTTGTAAAGCTTCTTGGATGCTGCATTCAAGGAGAAGAGAAAATGCTAATTTATGAATACATGCCCAACACAAGCCTGGACTCCTTTATTTTTGGTTTGGACCGTTAATTGCTTTGAAATCATTCATATACAGGTTTTTGAACAGTTTCGTATATAGAACTGAAGTTGAATGTGGATTAAACTTGCCAGATCAAATGAGAGAAGAATTACTGTTAGATTGGCCTAAACGTTTCCACATTATTTGCGGAATTGCTTGGGGTCTCCTCTATCTCCATCAAGATTCCAGGCTAAGGATTATTCATAGAGATCTCAAAGCAAGTAATGTTTTACTTGACAACGAAATGAATCCAAAAATTTCAGACTTTGGCTTGGCTAGAACATTAGTTGGAGGATATCAGACTGGTGGAAATACAGACAGAGTGGTTTGAACATTGTAAGTTTTCCTTTGAATATTTTTCCACGATCTACTATTCATCCCCATCAATGGTTTATTATGTTCTCACTTCCATATGATGTTTCTACTTTCTACAGCGGTTACCCTGAATATGCTATCTATGGGCTGTTTTCTGTCAAATCTGATGTCTTTAGCTTTGGTATTTTGGTGTTGGAGGTCATAAGTGGAAGGAAAAATAAGGGATTCTACCATCCGAACCACAGTCATAACCTTATTGGACATGTAAGCATCGATAGTAAAATTTCTTCTTGATACATATTTGACCCATGAATGGCAATTAACCACAAACGAGTTTTGACATGTTTCAGGCATGGATATTATGGAATCAAGGGAGGCCTTTAGAACTGATTGATACGCGTTTAGGAAGCTCATATACTCTATCAGAAGTGTTACGTTACGTTGCATCCATGTTAGTCTTCTATGCGTGCAACATCGTCCTGAGGATAGGCCAACCATGGCATCCGTGCTTATAATGTTGGGAAGTGAGATTCCCTTGGCTCAGCCCAAGCAAACTGGTTTCTTTATAGAAACAGAATCACTTGAAGCAGGCGTTTCTCCAGGTAATCAATGGTCAACAAACAAAATATCGATTACACTTTTGGAGGCTCGTTAAGTATCGATTAATTTGTGGTATATAGTTTCATGCTGCTTGGCTCAATTGTTGTGCGTACTTCCAAAAGAAGTCACTTTGTTTATAGATCGGTGTCAGTTTTTGAACACTTAAATTAAAGCATGGATATGTGAATTCTTTGTTTTATGGAATTTGGTTAATATCCCTAATTCCAGAATAAATCTCATAAACAGGCTTGGGTTGTTCCATACTGTTATTCTTTCGTACAGGGCCAATAAAAAGGCTTTAGGTTTAGGGCCATCCAATTTTGTAGGTTCAGGCTTTACCAACGCGAAGCATTTATTTATTTATGTTTTATGGAACTTAGACAATGTTTTTTCCTTTTATTATTCGCATTGGTTGGGATCTCTTAATAGTCTTTTAGAAGCAGAATTTATTTCATTTTGCTCGAAACTCATGAAATAAATTGATTGACGTCAGTATATGTGTGAACTTTTAGTCACAACACATGAGTAACATGCTCTGGTTTTTTTAGTTTTTTTATTTTATATATAAACAATATTTTACTTTAATCTAATTTAAAGATACCAGCTTCAGAAAAACCGAAGTCTAAAGTCAAAGAAAGAATAATAAGGCAGAGAAAAGAATTGAAAGAAATGAATTGCGTGACCTGCTTTATCAGCCATGGCGTACATTTACGACATTGAGTTTGAGGTTAGATATAAATTTATAAAATATTTTGTTAAAGGACTTTAGCATATTGACATTAACTGCATTCTCTCTCTCACTGCAAAATAATTTACATGTAATGCGGATATCATTGTTTTGCTATTTCCGACCAATAACACGTAGAAAAGTTATCCTACATATCATTGCGTTATTGGCTAGGGACAGCAAAAAGTGCGCTATCCCCGTTACATGAGAGTTTCTCTCCAGACACTGGGCTCACTGAAAAGCTGAAGAAACTAGCTCCAATTAAAATTGTCAATTAATTTGGTAGATTATAATTGCATATGTACCGTCATTAAAGGAATATACTTTCCAGAAGCTTGTTGGCTTGTAAAGACAAAAAAAGAAACACCCATCGCAATCCACAAATTATCAAAATCCATTGTCTATTTGATTTAAAGAAATTTTTATAATTCATTCTTGTCATGGTTTTAATATGCTTTTGTGCAATATTTCTAGAAAAGACAAAATAGTACAAATAAAGATAATAATTTACCATAAGTGAGATAATAGAAGTCCTACTCTCTTTTGAAAATATTTTTCACCACCTTTGACCTTGGTGCATTACTGCCATCTCACTGAAGTTGTTGCATGTGTTCTAGCTTTGGTTAACATGGTGAAAACTATAAGTAACTACCTTTGGTTAACGTTAGTTTAGAATAAAATGTGGTTTAGGTCAGCTACGTACTTTTAGCATTCTCGTACCATGATAATAGGTGGAGAGCCCATGACATTATATAATGCCATTCAATACTTGTATTTCCTATTTCATATATTACTTTCGACATTTCAAAATATGAAGTTATTGGCAATCTAAAAAGGTCATTATGTTACTCTCATTCCTTAAGAGAGGTTAGGGATTTGATCCCTGCTCTCGTATGGAGTCACCACTTTGGCCAGCACTTTACCCCTTATGGGCCGACCCGGTGTGAGCGGGGATGAGTCTGGATTGTGGTTAAGGCTTAAAGGTGTCACCCATAGTTGGGGCCCATCCAGGACCACGTCGTGGTTCAGACCAAAAAAAAAAGTCATTATGTTTTTTTTTATTTTTTATTTATATATAAGCAATAGTCTAAATTATCATAAATTATCTAATATATAGAGAGGGTACTCGAATTTGGGTGCAACCCATAATCTTTTTTTTGAATTTTAACTAGCAATATTGAGAAAGGGGGGAATCGAACAAGGAACCTTGGATGTAGAATCTTTTAACCACTTTACATACCCCTTCCACTTAAATCTAAATTTGCATTATGTACAAGTTAAACAATTAGAATGTCATTTTGGTACAGTAGCATTTCATTTGTTTCATGTACATAATAATTCGGGCCTGTTAGTGCTTCTGGAATGGCTAAAAGCGCTTTCTAACAACCAAAAGTGTTTCGGACAGTGTTTCGTAGAAAAGTTTAGGAGTGATTTTGGCTCATGGAAGTGCTTTCTGAATAAGCGAGTGCTTTTCCAGGAAGCACTTGGATTTCTTATGAAGATTTTGAGCATGTTTGGGAGTGCTTCTGAAAAGGCTAAAAGTGCTTTTGATAGCGTTTGGCATAAAAGTTTAGAAGTGCTTATAGATCATAGAAACGCTTTCTGGAGAAGCACCTGCTACATTCTTCTTCAAGAAGCACTCCCAAGTGTTTTTCCATAAAGCACTTGGATTTTTTTATGAAAATTCAAGATTTTCATAATAAAAGCGCTTATGAGCATAAGTATTTCTTAGAGAAGCAGTCCCAAACGAGCCAACATCTTTATAATAAAAACGCTTTTTCTAGAATGCTTATGAGCATAAGTGCTTCCTAGAGAAGCAGTGCCAAACGATCCCTTAGTCAAAGCAACAACAATTAGTACATTAGAGGTATATTGCATAATTAGTTTTGTATAGAGAAAAATTCCATAAGTCTTTTATTTGATTAAAAGGATACTGCTTGACTCCCTTCCAAGATACTTTTCTCCTTCCTATAAATCACAGTTGCCAAAATAACTCATCAAAAATACAAAAATAAAAACTTCTACACACATGTCAAATTTACATTGGCAAAACTGTAGGAGTTACTACTTACAAGAGAACGAGGAGAAATTTTTGTATGTTTCAAATACACTAGTTGTTGTACCATCCAATATACATGAGACATGTGGAAATATTTTATTTTTATGTCCTATGTGTATTGGAGAATATTTCCACATATCCCATATGTATTAGATTCGATGGTACCCGGAACATACATAAATTACATGTTATGGAAAGATCACTAAAATGAGCAGTTTTTTGTTTTTGGTCTGAAAATGAGTCTTAAACACGAAGAAAAAGGAAGAAGCCAGAAAGTTTTAAAGTGGAAAAGGGAAGAGGGGAGCCCAAGTATTTATTTTTGTTCCGTACAATCAAAGGAGAGAACGCTAATTTTCGTTCAAAGTGTTAAGAGTTTGTATAGGAAAAATACACTTTCATTTAGTCCCACATTGGAAGGGGAGTTGTTTACTTCCATGGTTTATAAGCACCAACACTTAAGAAATGCTAAATAGAGTATGGGCCTAGTAGAGGCAAAGTTGGGCCTCATCATGGTTTGGTCTTGGAATATAATATTTGGGTAATAAAGAAATAAATAAATATATATATATATATATATATATATATATATATATATATATATATATATATATATTTGGGTAATAAATATATATTTAATTATCAAAAGATGGGCCTTGGGCCTCTTAGGCTCTGTTGATTTAATTAATAAAGGACACCTCACAAGAGTAGAGGAGAAATGCTTTCTTAAGGACACTGCCATTGATGTATGAATTGACAATACTATGTAGATCAAGAAGATGAGGCAACAAAAAATCTACTTTTAACTTGTCATAAACCAACCATTTTGCACTTTCCACAATTATTTGACGTTTGAATGAGGATGGATATAATCTTCTCAATCATCAACCACAAGCATCTATTCTTTCTAATTATATCCTTAACTTGCATGAACCATTAGGCAAGGGACATCATTAGCCCCTCGCAGTCTATCTGTGACAACACGACCTTGGTTTCAAGTGATGGAAGCTTTGAGTTTGGTTTCTTTAGTCCAGGTCGTTCCATGAATCATTATTTGGGGATTTGGTACAAGAAGATCCTAGTTAGAATTGTGTTGTTTGGGTTGCAAACAGATGCAACCCCCATTAATGATTCTTCTTGGCATGTTGATGATAAACAGCACAGGCAATCTTGTGTTGTCGGGTCAGAATAAAAGTGTTGCTCGGTTGACAAGCTCAGTTAAAACACGTCCCACCTACATCATACGGACATGATAAAGAAAATGGCGGTAAACTGATAGGCTATCGCTTTGTTTGATTGTATTTTGATGAGTATTTGATAGAATGATTTAAAATTCGATCGAGTTTAATTGGGTTAGAAGTGATATGGTGAAACTAGTATACATATTTCATCTACATATATAAGTTTTCGTTTCCTTACACTTACTTATAGGCTATCACTAACATGAAGCCCATTGCTATTATATGAGAGAAAACAGAAATAGGCAAAAAATCAGAACTTGGCCTATCAGAAGTGTCACGTTGCATCCATGTTAGTCTCTTGTGTGTACAACATCATCCTGAGGATAGGCCAAGCATGGCGTCTCTGGTTATAATGTTGGGAAGTGAGATTGCTTTGGCTCAGCCCAAACAAACTGGTTTTCTTCATGGAAAAGGAATCACATGAAGCAGTTGATTCTTCAGATATTCAATCGTCTTCAGCCAACAAATCCATTACAATTTTGGAGGCTCGATAAGGCTAATTATATATGTTCTTGCTGTTATCTTGACATGTTCATATATTTCCAAAACATGCAAGTTTGTAGATTGAAGTGGTTCTGTACTAGGTTCAAGCATTGAGGCTAGATAAAGACCACAAAGCTATTCATCTCATGCTATGGGCCAGTTTGACATTGTTGTGCTGTGAAAATAATCGCTGTCAGATTTGCTGTAAGAGAAAGCAGTTTGGCGTTTGATAAACTTTTTGTTAAAAGTGATATTGGTACAATAATTAGTTTCTAAGTGTTTGGTAAATTATTTTTGTGAAAGTGTTGTGAGCTGTGTATAATGACTAAAAAGAACATTATGTTGACTAAATAATAGGAAGAATATAAGAAATTCAAGAGAAGGAGAATTGTGTGAAAGAGATGGCGTAAAGAAGCAAAGGGATGTGAAGAAGAAGACACATGAAGAGAAGAGATTGCGTGAAATAGATTGGGGTATTTTCGAAAGTTTGTAAATTTCATTAAACCTAGCGCCTCTTCGAAACTGATTCCCGCATAATTAGAAAATGAAAGCACCTCATTAGTTGTTTTCCCTTATAGCTTTCTCATAGTTTACCAAACGGGCTGGGCTTCCCAAAATTTTTAAAAAATCACTTATCATCCCAAATAAACGATGCCAAACGGGTACTACGTCTAATTTTTTGTTTACCTTCTTCCCTTGTAATTTGCTTCAGTCATCTGAATTCAAATTTGCAACCATCTGGATTTCACTGGCTTAGATTTCAATTGGTTTTATGCATATAATGCTTTTGGCTGCTATGACAAACCAACTGCGCATATTTAATGCTTTTGGATGTCCAACTGCTTCTATCAATGCTTGGGATTCCCAGCTTCCCCCATTAATGCTGGGGATAGGAAGTCATGCACCTAGAATTACAACAACATACTTGAAGTCACACCTAGAGCTATTACAAATCAGTTCCCCCATTCCCAAACTAATTCTTAACCTCCAAAATAGCTCACAAGCTTCCCAAGAATCTCATTGACTTTGGGGTTACAAAACTATTTGGAATGGGAACTAAAAACCAAACAAAAACGTGTGGAAAAGTCTTATGCAGAACAGAGGCGATCGATCGCTTATTATGGGTGATCGATCGATGTGGAGAGGAAGAGCTTATGATCGTCTCTGACTTAAAAGCGATCGATCGCTTTTGTTGGGGGATCGATTGCTTTGAGAGGAAGTGCTTCTAATCGTCTCTGACCTAAAAGCAATCGATGGCCCATCGCTTTTGCTGGGCCATCGATTGCTTTGCTCCAGACTTATCCTCCTTGCATCCTTTAGGTAAGCCAATTTTCCCAAAAATCTCCACCTTGGTAAGCCTAAACTCCTTTGTGAAGATGATTTACCTTTAGAGTATCTTCAAATCTCTTTGGAATCGTCCTGGTAACTCCCAAGAGCTCCACCATGGCAAGAAATTTGAATATGGCCTCAATGCACCTCAGGTGAGGAGGTACTCCACCCAAGTTTAAACGTGAGTAACATGGACCTCATGTGCAGAAATGAGATCCTTCATATCGAACTTCGTGCTCCTTGCTTTCATGGAACCTTGAATCCTAGACATGCCTTGGTATGCAATCCGCACTCCCACTCTTATTCTGTAATCCCCATGCAGCCAACCTTGCTCTTGGATTTACGAACGGCTTCCTTCTTGGGATCATTCCTTTTCATCAATGCACCCCTCCAACTTTCCTACTTCATGCTCCCTAAAGCACTCCAAAACGTGGTTGAAACTTCTTGTTCCATCCATCCACACCTATGGACAATTTAATGGATTCCTTAGGCTCGGACCTTGCAGTTGATGATGGATCTACCTCAAGTAGAATCCCTTTGTGAGTTTGTTGTTATTGCCCACCTTCTTCAGACCTTGTGTCAAGCTCCACCTCAAGTGGGGTCCCTTCCATGACCACCTTGGCAAGAAGCTTATGTTTAACAACATCATCTACTGTCTTGACTTCACTTTTGTGGACTTTGTCCTTCAACTCCACAACTTCTGCACCCTTGAAATCAAGCACCTTTGATTATGAAATGTCAATCAAGCAACCTTGACTAACCTGTGTTTGCCCAACTTGTGTTAAGCGAACATGCAGCTGCATTATGTTGAACCGGCTCATTGACATTAAGATATGTTGCATGCTCTTCCTTGGTACAAGACACACCCAACTCAGCCTTGCTTTCATCCTAGTATACATTGGTAGAACTCTCTGCTCCACAGGTAATTGTACCTCCCAAAAGCTTATATGTGTTGTTTGGTTGAACCTCTTCCCTCATAACCACAACGGAACCTTGTGTGACTACGAGCTTTCCTTCGGCCTTATATGAATACCCTTCTTTATCTAGAGAGCTAAGAGAGAGTAGATTTATTTGTAGTGCAGGTACAAACCTTACCTCACTAAGACTCTAAACATCACCATCTTGCAGCTTGATCTTCACTGGCCCATGCCCAAAACTTCACATGTAGTTTTGTCTCCCAACATAATCTTGCATACCTTTTTAGCCTCATATATGTCAAACATCAACTTATTTGTACACACATGATAGGAACACCCGAAATCTAAAATCCAGCTTGAAGTACAATTCTCACCCGAAGGATTTGCCATGACTTCCTCGTTACTCTCCTCTATAACCGTCAAAAGTTCATCATTTGTGTCTCCAATAGACATGTTTGCTACGCTTGAACCTTCGACATTCTTCATCTTGTTCTATTTCTCCTTTCATATCGAACAATTTCTCTTCCAAAGATCAAGAATCCACACTTGAAGCAGCCTTCATTGTCCTTATACTTAGCATTCCTCCATTTGCTTCTCTTGCCTCAACGTTTGCTTGAACGGCTCCCTACGACTAGACCTGCATATTAAGAGCCCTTTTCCTAACGTTGGGACATTCTGTGATGCATCATCACATCTTGCACCACATCCTCAAAGTTCAGAGTACTCTTCGCGAACATAAGCGTCGTTCAGAAATTCTTATAGAACGGAGACAATGATGTAAGAAACATAAGTGTCTTATCCTCCGTATTATACAACACTTCCATTTTCTGCAAATCAGTAACACACATATTAAAGTTGCTTATGTGCTCCGTCAGATTTCCTCCCTCCTCCATACGAAGATTAAGGAGTTCCACTTTGAGGAAGAGCTTGTCGGATAGCAACTTCCCCTCAAACATCTCATTGAGCTTCTCCCACATGTTTGCTTCGCTGTGTCTTTCATCACGTTGATGAGCACCTCATCTGCGATGTAGTTCTCAATGGCTCCTCTAGCCAACTAATCTAGAACACCCCACTCCTCGTCTGTCATGGTTGTTGGCTTCTTCTTCTTGCCTCCTAAGACAACGCAGAGATTTT
The DNA here is from genome assembly GCA_020521455.1 of Prunus kanzakura. Classification (NCBI taxonomy): domain Eukaryota; kingdom Viridiplantae; phylum Streptophyta; class Magnoliopsida; order Rosales; family Rosaceae; genus Prunus; species Prunus kanzakura. The sequence continues at coordinate 2,676,682 of BPUM01000794.1, read as the reverse complement.
GCTGTGTAAGGGTTGACTTCATCATTCTTTACCAAAGTGTGAAGTTCCTATTCCCAATGAAAGGCTTCAACTCCACCTTCATGCTGACCACCTGTGGTTGTTTCGATTGAAATGAGCTGCTCTCACTACTAGTTTGCTTGTCACCCGCTATCTCGAACACACTAGCTTTTTGGAAATCATAAGAACACTTGGCCATGAACTAATACATACTGCAAACACAGCTCTAAAACCACTTGTTGTGCGAAAACTCCATTTGATCTTGTTCTCAATAGAGCATGTAACAAACCCTCACAACTCACAAGGATGAATGAAACACTCACACACTCAGAAAAATAAGCAAGCACATAAAGAACACATAATTTTATAAAGGTTCGGCTATGCCTACGTCCTCTTGGTGATCCCCTTGAGAAAATTCACAAATGAAAGAATAAGTTACAATCTTGGTTTACAAAGAAATCCCCTTAGAACTATATTCTCTCCCCAAGCTCTCTTTTCTGTGTCACACATTGCTCAAACCCTTTATGCTCTTGTAAACTCTCTCACTTAGTTTTCCCTCCTTGATTTCTAAACTTACAACAAGCTCCCAACTCTCAGCTTCGCATTGGGCTGTTCCATATTTGTAATCTCTGTGCTTCCTCCTTAAATAGGCAAGTAGGGAGCTTCCATTTAGCTACTACCTCATCTTGCCAGCCACCTCATTAATGCCCTTGGGATGGGAACCCTCCATATTAATGCCTTGGCTACTACAATACATCAGCAGTGCAGTGCATATTCAATGCTTTTAGATGTCCAGCTACTCATATCAATGCCTTGGATTCCAACCACCCCCATTAATGTTTGGGATAGAAAGCCATGCACCTAGAATTACAACAACATATTGGAAGTCACAAGCTTCCCAAACTAATTCATAACCTCCAAGACAGCTCACAAGCTTTCCAACAATCTCAATGACTTTGGGGTTACAAAATTATTTGGAATGCCAATTGAAAACAGGTGAAAAACCAAGCCAAAACGTGTGGAAAAGTCTTCTGTAGAACCTTTGCTCCAGACTTAGCCTCCTCACATCCTTTAGGCCACTTCCAGCAGCCCCCTAAGGCTCGGGCTGGGGGGAGAAGAGCCCAAAATGGGATTCCATCAGCAAAGGCTGGCCCGGGCAGAAGGTGGGGTCCATGAGCCTGGGCTGGTCCAAAGGCGGGGGGAGCCCGAAGGTGCGGTTGACGTTAGTAGGAAGGTTTGAATTTTTTTTACCGTTGGTGCGTTGCACGCGCCAACATTAAAAAAAAATTACGACGCGCGCGTCAACTTTTCGCCAACGACTCTATGCCATGTGGCGTCTTCTAGTCCTTCCGATTCGTTTTTTCATCCAATCCAGCGCCCTGGAATTTTTCAAGATAAAAAATTATGAAAAAAAATTCGGAAATTTAAAAAAAAAAACCCAAAAAATACTGAATTTTTTTTCTATAAATACCAATCCCTACTCTTCACAAATCCTCATACATCTTCTCCTTCTCCAACTATTATTCACTTTCTACTCAATATTTTTTTCACTTTCAAGTTTAATTTTTCTCTATCATTATGGCTTTTTCCCTTAAACCCCCCCCCCCCCCCCCCCCCCCCCCCCCTTGTCATGGCAAGGATTTCACTGCTGGAAGTGCCCTTAAGGAGAGCTCTCCACATGCAACGTGGGGAGAGGCCCAGTTTATTGTTTCCGATGGGGTGGTCCATGGACCGCTCTTTTAATTCTCTTTTCAAATTTGAAAGTCAAATGAGCTCAAAATCTGGAAGAAAGAAAAAGGAAAATTGGAGCGAAAAACTCAAATTTCTTTCTCAGGCTTTTTATTTCCCGAGACACTGCTCTGTTGATTGTGACCGTAATTACCAGAACTGTTAGCTGGAGAATGAACCGCAAGACGCAACCTGTGAATGTGAAAGGAGGGAAATTCTTTCTTCACTAAAACAAATTTTTGGTCTTTCAATTGCTGATTGGTGGGGCCCGAGACCAAGCATTGACGCGCTCATTTGGCCAACTGGTTTGTACCATATCTCTACACAGTTACGTGATCTATCGATCAAGACAGAAGGTAACAAAAAAAATTTCAATTTTGACCTGCAATTTTTCCACAATCGTTTGATGTATGAATGAGGATGGCATTGGCTGCTTACCAGTCATTTGGGTTATCAGTCTTGCACTCATAACATACTGAGAAATACATATGCTATGATTAGCTATGTGAATTCCAGCATTAATGTTATTTTCTTGATAAATACATCAGCATTTTCAATGCATACTACTTACTAGTCAATTGTCGTGTCCTTCACGATACATACAGGGTCTTCGTTAATAATCACAAGGGTGTTTTCTAATTCTATCCTTATCTTGAATGGAACCAGTAGGGAGGGAGATCCAGAACAAAAACTAAATGGGTCATCTTTGTTTTTCGTTTATGATCGGTACTAATTTGCTCTTTCTGTTATTCACACTTTCCTTTGCAGTTGACAGCATTAGTCCCTCCCAGTCTATCCGTGATGGAACGACCTTGGTTTCAAAAGGTGGAAGCTTTGAGCTTGGTTTCTTCAGTCCAGGTAGTTCCGAGAATCGTTACTTGGGAATTTGGTACAAGAACATCCCAGTTAGAACTGTTGTGTGGGTTGCAAACCGATGCAACCCCATTAATGATTCTTCCGGCATCTTGATGATAAACAGTACAGGACATCTTGTGCTGTTAGGTCAGAATAAGAGTGTTGTTTGGTGGATAAGCTCAGCTAAACATGCCCCAAGTGCAACAGTAGAGCTTTTAGATTCTGGGAATTTAGTACTAAGAGATGCAGGAACCTATTTGTGGCAAAGCTTTGACTATCCTTCTGATACGTTGTTACCAGGAATGAAGATGGGATGGGACTTGAGGACAGGTATAAAACGGAGTTTATCAGCATGGAAAAATTCAGAAGAACCGTGTCCAGGAGATTTCACTTATGGGATTGAAATGGAACGTGATACTTATCCTGAGGCATATGTTCGGAAAGGCACTGCAAAATACTATCGTACTGGCCCATGGAATGGCCTGAGATTCAGTGGTTCACCAGAATTAAGGCCTAATCCACTTTATAGTTTCGACTTTGTCTATAATGATGATGAAGTGTACTACATGTACAACCTTCAAAATAAGTCTGTAATCTCAAGAATAGTTTTGAACCAAACCACCAGTACTCGTGATCGCTTTACGTGGATTGAAGCAGATCAAACTTGGAGGGCCTATTCATCAGTACCAAGAGACTTGTGTGATAATTATGGCCTCTGTGGAGCCAATGGAAAGTGTATCATTGGTGAGAATCCAGTCTGCCAATGTCTAAAAGGATTCAAGCCTAAGTCTCAAGAAAAATGGAATTTGATGGACTGGTCTCTAGGATGTGTGCGCAATAAACCATTAAGCTGTCAGGAAAGATATAAAGATGGGTTTGTCAAATTTGTTGGCTTGAAACTCCCAGATACTACACATTCTTGGGTGAACAAAAGTATGAATCTCAAGGAATGCAGAACCAAATGCTTGAACAACTGTTCCTGTATGGCTTACACAAGCTCGGATATCAGAGGAGGAGGTACTGGCTGCGCCATCTGGTTTGGTGATCTAATAGACATCAGGCAGTTTCCAGCTGGTGGGCAGGATCAGTATATTCGAATGTCGGCTTCAGAATTAGGTATGGAACTTTGTAACATTGGCTGGTTATTAAATACTTTTTATGTGACATGTAGCTCGATTGTTGATTCCATGTTGTTTTAATAAGAAATCCATTTTTCTTCTATCTAAGTTAAATCATTGACCTGATTTTTCCTTTATTGTTTGCTGCATATTTTACTCATCTTCTCTACTGCATCATACAAACATGATGAAGAAAGCGGTGGTAAAGTGAAGACACCAATGATAATTGCAGTTTCCGTAGCAGTAGTGTTTTCTGTAGTGCTGTTAGTTGGATATTACTTTCACCGAAACAGGAGAAAATTAAAAGGTACATTAACTACCTTGACCATCTTTGCAAAAAATTTGTGGAGTTTAATTTCGTGAAAAGAGATTGTATTTTGATGAATATTTGACAGAAAGGGATTTAAAGTTGTATGGAGTTTAATTTCGTGAAAAGAGATGGTTAAATTAGTACATAGTCCGTTTGCATACATAAGTTTTTGTTTCCTTTACTCTTACTTATAAGCTATCACTGACATCAACCCCATTTCTACTACATGTGGGAAAACAGAGATAGGTGAAACAAATATGAACAATGAAGAGGAACCAGGGGAGGATCTGGAGCTTCCGCTCTTTGACCTGCCCACAGTAGCTGGTGCCACAGATAACTTTTCAAGCGATAACAAGCTCGGAGAAGGTGGATTTGGACCTGTTTACAGGGTAAATTTGTAACTTGTATTTTAAGGGCCAAACTAAGAAAAAATAACTACATCCAGAGTTTCACAATATTTTGAAATACTGTAAATTTCCAGGGGACACTACCAGATGGACAAGAAATTGCTGTGAAGAGGCTTTCAAGAACTTCTGGCCAAGGATTGAATGAGTTCAAGAATGAAGTTATACTGATTGCAAAGCTTCAGCATCGAAATCTTGTAAAGCTTCTTGGATGCTGCGCTCAAGGAGAGGAGAAAATGCTGATTTATGAATACATGCCCAACAGAAGCCTGGACTCCTTTATTTTTGGTTTGGACCTTTGGTACCTTATAAATTTAGGCAGAATTAATTGCTTTAATATAATTCATATGTAGGTTTGTAAACAGTTTTGAACTGAAGTTGGATTTGGATTAAACTTGCCAGATAGTGTGAGAGGAGAACTACTGTTAGCTTGGCCTAAACGTTTCCACATTATTTGCGGTGTTGCTCGGGGTCTCCTCTATCTCCATCAGGATTCCCGGCTAAGGATTATTCATCGAGATCTCAAAGCAAGTAATGTTTTACTTGATAATGAAATGAATCCAAAAATTTCAGACTTTGGCTTGGCTAGAACATTAATTGGAGGAGATCAGTCTGGTGGAAATACAAACAGAGTTGTTGGAACATAGTAAGTTTTTCTTATAATATTTTGCATCATCTAGTTTTCTTCCTCATCAATGGTTTATTATGTTCTCACTTGCATATGATGTTTCTACTTTCAACAGCGGTTATATGGCACCTGAATATGCTGTTGATGGGCTGTTTTCTGTGAAATCGGATGTATTTAGCTTTGGTATTTTGGTGCTGGAGGTCATAAGTGGAAGGAAAAATAAGGGATTCTACCATCCAAACCACAGTCATAACCTTATTGGACATGTAAGAATCAGCAGTATAATTTCTTCTTGATACATATTAGACGTGTGAATGGCAATTGACCACAAAGGAGTTTTGACATGTTTCAGGCATGGAGATTGTGGATTCAAGGAAGGCCTTTAGAACTGATTGATACGTGTTTAGAAAGCTCATGTACTCTATCGGAAGTGTTACGTTGCATCCATGTTAGTCTCTTATGCGTGCAACATCATCCCGAGGATAGACCGAGCATGGCATCTGTGGTTATCATGCTGGGAAGTGAGATTGCATTGGCTCAGCCCAAACAACCTGGTTTCTTTATAGAAAAGGAATCACATGAAGTAGGCTCTTCAGGTAATCAAACATCTTCAACAAACGAAATATCGATTACACTTTTGGAGGGCCGTTAAGAGTCGATGCTGCTTTGTTTACTTGTTGTGCATACTTTCAAAACAAGTAACATAGGGACCATTTGATAACCATTTCAATTTTAGTTTTTAGTTTTCATTTTTTGTGCCAGAGGAAAAAGAGGGAGAATGGAAGTGAGAATGAGAGTGAAGATGGGATTGAGAGGGAAGATGAGAGGGCCCTTTGTTTATAGATCGAAGTGGTGTGAGTTATTGAACAATAGATAGGTTGGGTGATAAAGACCATTTAGCTATTCATGTCATACTACATGTATATGCTACCAACTATTTCTCAACGGACACTTTTGAACAAAGCAGCAAGGTTATCTTGAAGCATGAATATGTGAAGTCTTTGTTTCATGAAATTTTCTTAATATCCCAAGTTCCATAGATCTCATAAACATTCCGCATCAAAAAAAAAAAAAAAAAGATCTAATAAACAGGCTTGTGTTAGTATTTTTACATCTGTTGTTCTTTCAATAGGCCCAACAAAAGGACTTAGGCCCCGTTTGGGATTGCTTTTTTTCGCTAAAAACCTGCTTCACTTTAAAGTTAAGCAGTTTAAGGTGTTTGGTAAAAAGAAAATATCCCGATTATTTTAAAAGCAATGGCCTTTTGACAGCAGCTTTTAAAAGCAAGCTCTGGGTTGCTTTTTAAAGCTGCTTTCAAAAGAAGCAGACATGAACATTTAATGAATTTTTTTTATTCCCAAAATACCATCATTCATTTAAAAAAATGACACCACCTCTACTTCCACATCCGACTCCACCACTTGCACCACCACATTCACTACCTCCACAACCACCACCACCACATCCTCCACCACCACCACCACCACCACAACCACCACCTCCTCCACCACCTCCACCACCACCTCCTCCTTCATCTCCACTTCCACCTCCACAACCACCACCACCACCACCATCTCCTCCAAAACCTCAAAATCCACCACCACATCCTCATCCTCCTCATCCTCCTCATCCTCCGCCACCACCTCCACGACCTCCACGACCTCCACCACGACCTCCACCACGACCTCCACCACCACCACCACCACCACCTCCTCCAAAACTTCCAAATCCACCACCACCTCCACAACCGTCATCCCCACCACCACTAACTCCACCTTCATCACCACCACCACCTCCACTCCATCACTACAACTACCACCACATGATGTCTATTTTAGTCATTATTCACAGTTATAACAATTTTATATTAAAATTTACCAAACATTTTTTACACTGCTTTTTGTACTAACAGCACTTTAAAAATATAGTTTACCAAACATGGAGCTGCTTTACTTTATAGCTAATTATTTTCAAAGCACAGCAGAAGCAACTTTTTTTAAAAGTGACAGCAATCCCAAACTGGGCCTTAGGCCCATCCAATGACGAAGGTTCAGGCTTTAGCTAAAGTGAGCTATAGAACTTAGCATTTATTTTCGTACTTTTTATTATTCACATTGGTTGGCTTCTTTTTTTTTTATTAATATATACAAACAATATTCTACTTTAATATAATCTAAACTACGGAAAAGTGGATTCGAATTCGGGTGCAAATTGGGGAGCATATTCCGCTCCAGCCAATTCGGTTAAGCCCATTTATGCACATTGGTTGGCATGTTAATCTTTTAGAAACAAAATTTATTTCATTTTGCTCGAAACTAATAAAATAAATTGATTGATGTGAGCATACGTGAACGTTTGGTCCAACGTGAGTAACATGCTCTGATTCCATATTAAAATGTGAAATGCAAGCTTTAGAAAAACCGAAGTGTAAAGTCAATGTTATAATAATAAGGCAGAGAATGGCAAGTTTTTTTGACAAGTGAAAAGAAATGAATTTATTTGATGACTTGTGACCTGCTTTATTAGCCATGGCGTACATTTACGACTTTGAGCATTCTCATACCATGATAATAGGTGGAGAGCCCATGACATTATATAATGTCATTCAATACTTGAATTTCCTATTTCATATATTACTTTTGACATTTCGAAATATGAAGTGATTGGCAATCTAAAGAGGTCATTATGTTTTTATTTTTATATAAGCGATAGTCTAAATTATCATAAATTATCTAATATGTAAAAAGGGGACTCAAACTTAGGTTAGGTGCAACCCTTAATCTTTTGTTTTGAAATTTATTTATATTGAGAGAGGGGGGAAATCGAACAAATGACCTCAGATGTAGAATCTTTTATCCACTTGACATACCCCTTCCACTTAAATTAAAATTTGCATTATGTACAAGTTAAACAATTAGAATGTCATTTTGGTACAGTTGCATTTCATTTCTTTCACGTACATAATAGTTAGGGCATGTTAGTGCTCTTGGAATGGCTAAAGGTGCTTTCTAACAACCAAAAGTGTTTCGAACAGTGTCTAGCAGAAAAGTTTAGAAGTGATTTTGGCTCATGGAAGCGCTTTCTGGAGAAGCGAGTGCTTTTCCAAGAAGCACTTGGATTTCTTATGAATTTTGGGCATGTTTGAGGGTGCTTCTGAAAAGGCTAAAAGCTCTTCTGATAGCATTTGGCATAAAAGTTTAGAAGTGCTTATAGGTCATAGAAACGCTTTCTGGAGAAGCACCTGTTATATCCTTCTTCAAGAAGCACTTGGATTTTTTTAGGAAAATTCAAAATTTTCATAATAAAAGCGCTTATAAGAAGAAGTACTTCCTAGAGAAGCAGTCCCAAACGAGCCAACATCTTTGTAATAAAAACACTTTTTCTAGATGCTTATGAGCATAAGTGCTTCCTAGAGAAGCAATCCCAAACGATCCCTTGGTCATATCTTATTTTTTATTCTCTTCTCAAAGCAACAACAATTAATACATTAGAGGTATATTGCATAATTAGCTTTTGTATAGAGAAAAATTCCATAAGTCTTTTATTTGATTAAAAGAATATTGCTTGTCTCCCTTCCAATATACTCTTCTCATTCCTACAAATCACGGTTTAACACATGTGCCAAAATAATTAATAAAAAATACAAAAATAAAAACTTCTACACACATGTCAAATTTCCATTGGCAAAACTATAGGAGTTACTACTTATAAGAGAACGACGAGAAATTTTTGTATGTTTCGGATACACTAGTTGTTCTTCCATCCAATATAAATGAGACATGTGGAAATATTTTATTTTTATGTCCTATATGTATTGGAGAATATTTTCACATATCCCATATGCATTAGATTGGATGGTACCCAAAACTTACATAAATTATTACTTCTGGAAAGATCACTAAAATGAGCAATTTTTTATTTTTGGTCTGAAATTGAGTCTTAAACAGGAAGAAAAAGGAAGAAGCCATAAAGTTTTAAAGTGGAAAAGGGAAGAGGGAAGAGGGGAGCCCAAGTAATTATTTGTTGTTCTATACAATCAGAGGAGAGAATGCTAATTTTCATTCAGAGTGTTAAGAGTTTGTATAGGAAAAATACACTTTCATTTAAGTCCCACATTGGAATGGGAGTTGTTTACTTCCACGGTTTATAAGCACCAACATTTTAGAAATAGTAAATAGAGTATGGGCCTAAGAGCATCTCCAACTGATGTGTCAAAAGACATTTAATGACTGGAAATAACATCTCACATCACTCCAACCAATGTGTCAAAGCTGATGTGGAATGAAGGCTGAAGGTTGAGATGTTATTTTTGACATCCTAAAAGCAAGATGTCAAATGAATATTTTATTATTATTTTTTCCTTTTCTTTTTAATTAAAAATAAATCAACACTAAAATGTAATAAAATAATAATCTAATTTGACATATCATGTGGAGTGTAAAGTTGTGTAAGATGTCAAATTGCCACATCAGCCATCAAATTTAAATTTGATGTTTGGTATTTGACATCTCCCTTAGAGATGCTCTAATGAAGTCAAACTCGGGCCTCATTGGAATATATATATATATATATATATATATATATATATATATATATATATATATATGGGTAATAAATATATATATATTTAATTGTCAAAAGATTGGCTTTGGGCCTCGGGGGCTCTTGGGCTCTGTTGATTTAATTAATAAAGGACACTGCACAACGGTAAAGGAGAAATATTGTCTAAAGGACACTGTCATTTTTGTATGAACCGACAGTACTATGTAGATCAAGAACAAGAGGCAACAAAAAATCTACTTTTGAATTGTCAAAAACCAACCATTTTGCACTTTCCACAATTATTTGACGTTTGAATGAGGATGGATATAATCTTCTAAATTATCAACCACAAGCATCTTTTCTTTCTAATTATATCCTTAACTTGCAGGAACCATTAGGCAGGGGACATCATTAGCCCCTCACAGTCTATCCGTGAAAACACGACCTTGGTTTCAAGTGATGGAAGCTTTGAGCTTGGTTTCTTCAGTCGAGGTCGTTCCATAAATCGTTATTTGGGGATTTGGTACAAGAACATCCCAGTTAGAACTGTGTTGTTTGGGTTGCAAACAGATCCAACCCCATTAATGATTCTTCCTGGCATGTTGATGGTAAATAGCAACGGCAATCTTGTGTTGTCGGGTCAGAATAAGAGTGTTGCTTGGTTGACAAGCTTAGTTAAAACACATCTCAACTGCATCATACAACCATGGTGAAGAAAATGGCAGTAAATTGAAGACAGTAGTGAGAATTGCAGTTTCCTTAGCAATAGTGCTTTCTAGAGTGTTGTTAGTTGGATATTACCTTCACCGAAGCAGGAGAAAATTAAAAGATAGATTAACTACCCTACCCTGGCCTTCTTTGCAAAATGTTCATGGGTGTTGTTTGATTGTATTTTGATGAGTATTTGATAGAAGGATTTAAAATTTGATTGAGTTTAATTTGGTTAGAAGAGATATGGTGAAACTAGTATACATATTCGATCTGCATATATAAGTTTTCATTTCCTTACACTTATAGGCTATCGCTAACATGAAGCCCATTTCTACTATATGAGAGAAAACAGAAATAGGCGAAACCAATCAGAACTTGGCCTATCAAAAGCGTCACATTGCATCCATGTTAGTCTCTTGTGTGTGCAGCATCATCATAAGGATAGGCCAAGCATGGGGTATGTGGTTATAATATTAGGAAGTGAGATTACTTTGGCTCAACCCAAACAAACTGGTTTTCTTCATGGACAAGGAATTACATGAAGCAGTTGATTCTTCAAATAATCAATCGTCTTCAGCCAATGAATCCATTACGATTTGGAGGCTTGATAAGGCTGATTATATATGTTCTTGCTACTATATTGACATGTTCATATATTTCCAAAACATACAAGTTTGTAGATTGAAGTGGTTCTGTACTAGGTTCAAGCATTGAGGCTAGATAAATACCACAAAGCTATTCATCTCATGCTACGAGCCAGTTTGACATTGTTGTGCTGTGAAAATAATTGCTGTCAGATTTGCTGTGAGAGAAATCAGCTGCCAGAGAAAGCAGTTTGGCATTTGATAAACTTTTTGTTAAAAGTGATGTTGGTTCAATAATCAGTTTCTAAGTGTTTGGTAAATTTTTGTGTGAAAGTGTTGTGAGCTGTGTATAATGACTAAAAAGGACATTCTGTTGACTGTGAGTAAATAATAGGAAGAATAGAAGAGACTCAAGAGAAGGAGAACTGTGTAAAAGAGATGGGGTGAAGAAGCAAAGGGATGTGAAGGAGAAGACACACGAAGAGAAGAGATTGCGTGAAATAGATTGGGGTATTTTCGAAAATTTGTAAATTTCATTAAACCCAGCGCCTATTCGAAACTGATTCCTGCATAATCAGAAAATGAAAGCACCTCATTAGCTGTTTTCCCTTATAGTTTTCTCATAGTTTACCAAACAGGTTGGGCTTCCAAAAAAATTTTAAAAATCACTTATCACCCAAATAAGCAATGCCAAACGGGCACTACGTCTAATTTTTTGTTTACCTTCTTCCCTTGTAATTTGCTTTAGTCATCTGAATTCGAATTTGCAACCATCTGGATTTCATTGGCTTAGATTTCAATTGGATTTGTGCATATAAAGAAGAAGAGCCTCCAATTCTTTCTTAACCATAGGCTACTGGGAAGAGCCTCCCATTTGTTCTTGAGCAAAACAGATAATGAAGTAAAGTTTTTTTTTTAGGGGAAGAACAAAGGATGGAGGCAACTGCCCCCACACAACTTTCTCAGGGGAAAAGATGTATATATTTTATCTCTGAATCGGAGATCCTAGATTCGATTCCCCCTAAACGTTAGTAATTTGGACAAAATCACTGACGGTGTAACCCCTGGGCTCAAGATTTAAATAATCGAAAATATGACATGAGTATAATAAACTACTTGCGTATTCAAACACCATGCATTTTGGTAGTGTGCGGGTGGAAACCCCTTCTCCTTCTAGTTTAGACTTTCACTAGCTTGTATTTAAAAAAAATATATTTAAAAACAAGGAAAAAAAAAAAAAAAAAAGAAAAGGAACTAACATGGGAAAAAAGATTACAATGATCATGCTCTTTGGCAAGCTGAGACTCCCAACAAGTTAGTATCCAAAACCACAAAATTCTTCTTTTAACTCTCTTTTTTTTTTTTTTTTGCGCAACAGATAAGTAATTCATTGATAAACAGGGCAATTATAGAGAAATGATGAATAATAGAGCCCAACATAAGGTAGGAAGGGTTCTTGCAATAAGTAAACCTATAGACAGAGACAATGAAAAACATCCATTGCAAGACAGTATGGATAAAAAATACACATCCTGGCCAACCATCTCACTTGGAGTTGAAGTAGAAGAGGACCCAACAAACCTTCATACCCAGTGCCAGAAGCAGACCAAGCCATCAATGAACTTTGCAATACATTGGGGAAGAAAACAACAACAAATAAATGGCAATGACTGCTCAACATCCACCTATACATTTCAAAAATGCCATCGCTATTCTCTAGCTCCCCACATGATCTACAAGCACCAATTGATAGAAAAGCCCACCAATCTAGCAACTCCACTTCCTCTGCAAACATATCTAAATTGATCTAAAACCTAAAACCCAACACTGTAAAAGTAAGCAAATCAGGGGAAATATGCACCAGATCTATGAAGATTGATCATAAAACTAGCCACACAGACTGGTATAAATCCCAGAAAACTGGGTAAGATACAAAACCTTGCAAGATTACAAGGAGGCAAAAATCTAGCACCAAAAGGCTAGGGGAGAAGTGTTATGCGGAAACTCCCTTTGATCTTGTTCTCAATGGACTATGTAACAAACCCTCACAACTCACAAGGATGAATGAAACACTCACACACTCAGAAAAATAAGCAAGCACACAAAGAACACAACATTTTATAAAGGTTCGACTATGCCTACGTCATCTTGGTGATCCCCTTGAGAAAATTCACTAATGAAAGAATAAGTTACAACCTTGGTTTACAAAGAAACCCCCTTAGAACTCTATTCTCTCCCCAAGCTCTCTTTTCTCTCTCACCCCAAGCTCAAACCCTTGATGCTCTTGTGAACTCTCTCACTTAGTTTTCCGCCATTAATTTCTAGACTTACAAGCAAGCTCTCAACTCTTAGCTCCCTATTAGGCTGGTCCATATTTGTAATCTCTACACTTTCTCCATAAATAGACAAGTAGAGAGCTTCCATTTAGCTACTACCTCATCTTGCCAGCCACCCTTATCAATGCCCTTAGGTTAGGAAGCCTCCACTGCTCGACCATAGGTAGGGACTCACTCGACCATAGGAGAGGGAGTGAAACTTGCTCGACCATAGGGAGAGGGAGAGGAAGTTTACTTGCTTACTTGTTAGAGTAAGAAAAAAGGGAAGAGAGCAATCTCATTGACTTTGGGGTTGCAAAACTATTTGGAATGGGAACTGAAAACACATGGAAAACCAAGCAAAAACGTGTGGAAAAGTCTTCTGCAGAATAAAGGAGATCGATCGCTTTGGAGAGGAAGTGCTTCTAATCGTCTCTGACCTAAACGCAATCGATAGCTTTTGCTGGGTCATCGATCGCTTTGCTCCAGACTTATCCTCTTTGCATCCTTTAGGTTAGCCAATTTTCCCAATAATCTCCACCTTGGCAAGCCTAAACTCCTTTGTGAAGATCATTTACCTCAAGAGAATCTCAAATCTCTTTGGAATCGTCTTGGTAACTCCCAATAACTCCCCCAGGGCAAGAAACCTTTTGCCTTAATGCACCTCAGGTGAGGAGGTACTCCACCCAAGTTTAAACTTAAATAACATGGACCTCATGTGTAGAAATGAGATCCTTCATGTCGAACTCCTTAATCTTCGCTTTCACGGAACCTTGAATCCTACACATGCCTTAGAATGCAAACAGCTCACCTACCCTTACTCTATAAATCAACATGCAGCCAACCTTGCTCTTGGATTTAGAAACGGATTCCTTCATGGGATCATTCTTTTTCATCAATCCACCCCTTCAACTTTCATGCTTCATTCTCCCTAAAGCACTCTGAAACGTGGTTGAAACTTCTTGGTCTATCCATCCAAACCTAAGGATAGTTTGATGGATTCCTTAGGCCCGAACCTTAGAGTTATGATGGATCAACCTCAAGTAAAACCCCTTTGTGAGTTTGTTGTTATTGCCCATCTTCTTCAGACCCTGTGTCAAGCTCCACCTCAAGTGGAGTCCCTTCCATGACCACATTGTCAAGAAGCTTACGTTCAACAACATCATCTACTGTCTTGACTTCATTTTTGTAGACTTTGTCCTTCAACTCCACAACTTCTACACCCTTGAAATCAAGCACCTTTGATGATGAAATGTCAATAGCGCAACCTTGACTAACCTTCTTTGCCCAACTTGTGTTGAACGAACCTACAACTGCATTATGTTAAACCGGCTCATTAACATTAAGATATGTTGCTTGCTCTTCCTTGGTACAATACACACCCAACTCAGCCTTGTTTTCATCCGAGTATACCTTGGTAGAACTTTCTGCTCCACCAGTAGTTGTACCTCCCAAACGCTTGTATGTGTTGTTTGGTTGAACCTCTCCCCTCATAACCACAATGGAACCTTGTGTGACTACTAACTTCTCTTATTCGACCTTATATGAATACCCTTTTCTATCCAGAGAGCCAAGAGATAGTAGATTTATTCTTAGTGCAGGTACAAACCTTACCTCACTAAGACTCCAAACATCACCATCTTGCAACTTGATTTTCACTGTCCCCATGCCCAAAACTTCACATGTAGTTTTATCTCTCAACATGATCTTGCATGCTCCCTTAGCCTATGTGTCAAACATCAACTTATTTGAACACATATGATAGGAACACCAGGAATCTAAAATCCAACTTGAAGTAGAATTCTCACCCGAAGAATTTGCCATGACTTCCTCGTTACTCTCCGCTGTAACCATCAAACGTTCATCATTTGGGTCTCCGATAAACACGTTGGCTGCGCTTGAACCTTCAACATTCTTCATCTTGTTCTATTTCTCCTTCCATATCGGACAATTTCGCTTTCAATAATCCAGAATCCACACTCGAAGCAGCCTTTATTATCCTTAGACTTAGCATTCCTCATTTTGCTTCTCTTGCCTTGACGCTTGCTTGAACGGCTCCATGCGACTAGATCTGCATCTTAAGAGCTTTCCTCCTAACGTTGGGACATTCTGTGATGCATCATCACATCTTGCACCACATCCTCAAAGTTCATCACGAACATAGCGTCGTTTAGAAATGCTTCTAGGACGGAGGCAGGGATGTTAGAAACATAAGTGCCTTATCCTTCATATTATACAATACTTTCATACCCTGCAAATCAACAACACACATATTAAAGTTTCTTATATGCTTCATTAGATTTCCTCTCTCCTCCATCCGAAAATTAAGGAGTTCCTCTTTGAGGAACAGCTTGTTGGACATCAACTTCCCTGCAAACATCTCATCGAGCTTCTCCCATGTTTGCTTCGCTGTGTCTTTCATCATGTTGATGAGCACCTCATCTGCGATGTAGTTCTCGATGGCTCATCTAGCCAACTAATCTAGAACACCCCACTCCTCGTATGTCATGGTTGTCATCTTCTTCTCCTTGCCTTCCAAGACAACGTTGAGATTTTGCTATGTAAGGGTTGACTTCATCCTTCTTTACCAAAGTGTGAAGTTCCCCTTCCCAATGAAAGGCTTCAACTCCACCTTCAGGCTGACCACCTGTGGTTGTTTCGATTGATGTGAGCCACTTTCACTGCCAGTTTGCTTGTCACTCACTATCTCGAACACGCTAGCTCTTTGGAAATCGTAAGAGCACTTGGCCATGAACTAATACATGCTGCAAACGTAGCTCTGAGGCCACTTGTTGTGTGGAAACTCCCTTTGATCTTGTTCTCAATAGATTATGTAACAAACCCTCACAACTCACAAGGATGAATGAAACACTCACACACTCCAAAAAAATAAGGAAGCACACAAAGAACACATAGTTTTATAAAGGTTCGGCCATGCATACGTCCTCTTGGTGATCCCTTTGTGAAAATTCACTAATGAAAGAATAAGTTACAACCTTGGTTAACAAAGAAACCCCCTTAGAACTTTATTCTCTCCCCAAGCTCTCTTTTTTGTGTCACACATTGCTCAAACTTTTGATGCTCTTGTGAACTGTGGGGGCCTTTTTTGTTATAGCAACTCTAGGTAAACTTGGGCTGCTGTAAAGAGAAAGTGACATTACCCCTTCGCCTAGGTTCAAGGACTAGGCCCCAAAATATCCCGAAAGAATGCCGATTCTTAGGAAATGTTTTGGTCATCTTCAATGGCTCCTTGCATGTTTTGATGCATAATAGGTACTGGAATGATTTTGCTTGATTTTGTTGTATTGGAAGTGCTTTTCTTGAAGTGGGATAGTGTTGCAGGTAGTGAAATAGTGCTGGAGAAGATGTTGAAGAAGATGGAGTTCCTAGCAGCTGTGATGAAATATAGCAGCTGATATTGAGGCTGATACTTTGATATTGTACACAGATCATATAGGCTTGGCATGAGAGGCTTGTGGCGTGGGAGCTAAGTCTCCATGCGTTTAGTAAGAACTCGGGATGCTTAAGTTGGAATAGGGTGCTGGAGGTGAGATGCATGTTGTGTTTTTTGGGACTATGATGGTTTTTTGGGTGATGTGCAAGTCTTGGAGTGGTGTTATGAAAGAAGAGAAGCATGATGGAGGAAGGCTTGGGCTTTGTGTATTCACACAGTGGGTTTTCTGGGTTTTTCTGTGGTTTAAGGATGAGCTTACCTCTGCTTAGCTTGGTATGTCTGAGCTTGGGATAGCTAGGGCTTGTTTATGGGTTTGGAATGGCTGAAGCTGGGTGATTTCCAGTAGAGTGTGAGCTTGCCTCTGCCTTCCTGGGAGAAAATGGGAAGAATGAAGGGGTTAAGCTTGAGTTTGGTGTATTTCTAGCAATGGGTGTATTAGGAAAGAGATGAAAAAGATGAATGAAACTGTGCTTGAATATGAGGTTTCTAGCAGCTAGAGAGTATGGCTTGCTATTGCTGTCTCTCCCCTCTGGTTTTTGGTTTAGGCCTCTTTTTATAGGTGCTGGAGGTGCAACACCGTTGGAAGATTGGATCTGTGGCCTTTAATGGTGGACAGTGGAGAGTTGAGTTGGTGACTTTAATATTGGCAAGTTGGCAGTTGATTAAGTGCTGGAAGGTTTGGATATCGGTTGGATAATATGTGCTGCTGGAGAAAGAGTGTTGCAAGAAGACACGTGGTAGCTTGAGCTTTGATGCTGGTAGAAGAGTTATTGGGTTGGTGATTTAATGCGGGAAGGTTAGTAGAAGACCCGTTCTCTTTGCTCATCAATTCAATGGGCTCAAGAAAATGGTGTTGGAGGTGCAGGACCGTTGGAAGATTAGATCCATGGCCTTTAATGGTGGACAGTGGAGAGTTGAGTTGGTGATTTTAATATTGGCAGGTTGGCAGTTGATTAAGTGCTGGAAGGTTTGGAGATCGTTTGGATAATACGTGCTGTTGGAGAAAGAGCGTTGCAAGAAGACACGTGGTAGCTTGAGCTTTGATGCTGGTAGAAGAGTTATAGGGTTGGTGATTTAATGCGGGAAGGTTAGTAGCAGACCCGTTCTCTCTGCTCATCCATTCAATGGGCTCAAGAAAATGGGCTTGGGTTTTAGGGCTCCTAAGCTGCCTAAAATCTCCTTTCTTTTGAACCTTTGATAGGTCTCATGAATCCTTGTAACCATTCACACCATAACCCACTCAACAAGCCCCAGACATGTATGTGGCTTGGGCCCACTTAAGCTTGTCGGGTGGTTTAGCATAGGAAAATGTATTATTTGCATGGCATGGCATGACATGTACATTATTTGTATATTTGTTTAATGAATTAATTCCCAAAATACAGCTGGGATTAACGCATGACCAACATTGCATGTTATATTGGGCTTGAAATATCTTTGGGTTTCTTGTGACATTTTGGGCCTCAACATGAACTCTTTCACTTAGTTTTCCCTCCTTGATTTCTAGACTTACAAGCAAGCTCTCAACTCTCAGCTCCCCATTGGGCTGGTCCATATTTGTAATCTTTGTGCTTCCTCCTTTAATAGACAAGTAGGGAGCTTCCATTCAATTGCTAGCTCATCATGCCAGCCACCTCATCAATGCCCTTAGGATGGGAACCCTCCACATTAATGCATTGGCTACTACAACGCATCAGCTGCACATATTCAATACTTTTGGATAGCCTTGTAAATAAAGCCCAGGCTCGATGGGCTAGCCTGAACTCGGCAACTCGGCTCGATTTTTTTAATTATGGGCTTACCTAACTCAATATAATTGGTGGGGTTAGCCCGGCCCGATGTCTAATGGGCAAGGCTTGAGCCATGTTTTTAAGCCTTTAAAAAGCCAAGCCCAGCCCTAATATAATAAATTAATTTTTATTTAAATTAATAACTCTTATAATTAAATATAATTGTACTTAAATGCATTTAAGAACAAACAAAACAAAAACACATGGTAGGAAAGTGGACTTAAAGCCCATGGACTACTATGAACTAGGCCTGGGCGCGGATCGGTTCGAAACGGTAGGAGGCTCTTCCGTTAACCAAACTAAAGACTTCGGTAGATTTCGGATCGGTTAACCTAATATTCGGTTCAGATTGACCGGTACGCCGGTAGTACCGTAATAAAAACATACTAATAAAAATACAATTTATAATACTTTCACATAACATAAGTTCTTGAACAAATACACCAAATTATCCTTTTAAAATATAAAAATCTAATAACCTAATTCATCCAAGTATGAAATCAAACAACTTAGTCACTATATCATTCAATATGTACTCAAGATGTATTGGGCGCCACTTGTGTTTTTTGTTTGAACTTTTGAGTGTTCTTTTTATTGAATTCTCTACATTTATGTAAATGATTTTGACATTTGTTCCACATAGAGTTCTTTATTTTTTCATGCTGAATCCAACCATATAAAGAACATAAAATTTGGATCAATAGTTGGAAAGTTACAGGTGAAAAACGGGACAAAGGTCGAAATTGGAAAACATAGGAAGTTCATAAATTCCTCTCTGACCAAAAAGTGCTACAGTACCCGGATAAGTGATACAATGGTGATAAAGCAGTGATAGAATGGTAATAAAGTAGTGATACAATGGTGATAAAGAAGTGATACAGTAGTGATAAAAGAGTGATACAAAATGCTGATTGTATTTACCTTTGGTTTCTTGTTTTGTATTTAAATAATAAAATAAGTATAAATATCGGATCGGTACGGGTTTCCGTCGGGTTAGGAATTTTGTTTCCGTTAACCAAACCAAACATTTCGGTACGGATCGGCGGAATAATTAAAATTAAAAAATAATTATTTAACCAAACCAAACCAAACCGTCAGTACGGTATGGTCGGTACGCGGATAATTCGGATGAGATGCCCACCCCTACTATGAACGGTTGAAGCATTTTATAAAAGGATTTTAAAAATAAAAAAACAAAACAAAACAAAAAAAAAGCGGAGGGTTCCTTAAGAAACCGATGTGGGATTGCTAGTAGGGAAGAGTCATCCATGTGCTTGTGTTTTGTAAGAGATAAAATAATATCCTCCTCCAAGTGAGAAGAAAGAGAGATAAAGAGATATGAAATGGAGATATGAAAACTACAATAAATTTTCACATAAATAAGTTTTCATTCCCACTACCTCCTCCATTTGCCCTTGGAATGGAAGAAAGGGAGATATGAAAACTTTATACCTGATTCAAGTAATAGATATGGGAAGTTAATATCAATGGGTATGGAAGATGTTCACCCATCAAATCCATAGATCTCGGAAGTTGATATCAACTTAATGATAGAGAACATGTTCCTCCCTCACTAGCTACCATGTTTCTACCCGATCAACTTAATGATATGAGCCACATGTTTATATCAACCTCTCTAGCTACTTAGCCTATAATCATTGCCTACTAAACTACATATTTATATAAATCCTTACCATTCATTTATAAGGCTATGATTGAACTTAGAAAAATATATTTGAAGTTTGAATCACTCCTTCAAGCTTGTACATGAGGACGTGTGTGCACACAAATTAATCAAAGATATATCCATTAGAAAGAACCAACCCAAAGCATGGTGCATCAAAACAAAAGCTAAATAACCATAAAAGTATGATAGGCAGTCCCACATCGCCTGCACACATTCACTTCAGCTATTTTGTGTTTTATAAATATCTTCACAGACTTGACAGCCATCAAACTCGAGTGCGTGGGCCTAGAATGTTTAGTGAATAATTGAACTACTTTTGTACTAAGTTTTGCCAAATTTGGTATTAAAATCTCTAAATATTTGTGATTAATGTCTAAATTGGTATTAAAATCTCTAAATATTATTTTGTTGCCAAAAATGGCATGGGCCGTATAGGCCCGAACTAAAAGCCCTTAAACTGTTAAGCTCGTAGGTAGGGTTTGGGCTTAGCATATTTCATATAGAGCTTGCTCGGCCCAAGAAAGTCCATTATAGGATAGACTTGGGCTCGCAATGTTTTAGGGTCAGACTGGCTCGGCTCGGCTCAGCCCATTTTACAGGCTTACTTTTCGATGTCCAGCTGCTCATCCCCAAACTGACTTAATCGTGGCAACTTTCCGGCCGCCCAAGATTCCAGCCACCCCATTAATGCTTGGGATAGGAAGTCAAGCACCTGGAATTACAACAGACTGGAAGTCACACCTTACAAATCATTTCCCCTTTCCCAAACTAGAGCTATTACAAATCAATTCCCCCTTTACCAAACTAATTCATAACCTCCAAGACAGTTCCCAAGCTTCCCAACAACCTCATTGAATTTGGGGTTACTCTTTAGAAAATCAAGCCAAAACGCGTGAAAAAGTCTTCTGTAAAACCTTTGCTCCAGATTTAGCCTCCTTGCATCCTTTAGTTGAGTCAATTCAATTTTCCCAAGAAAAAGCTCCCCACATACCCCTGGAACCCTCTTTTAATTCTCTTTTCAAGTTTGAAAGTGAAATGTGCTCAAAATCTGGAATAAAGAAAAAGGAAAACTTGAGCGAAAAACTCAAATTTCTTTCTCAGGCTTTTTATTTCCCGAGACACTCCTCTGTTGATTGTGACCTTAATTACCAGAACTTAGCTGGAGAATGAAACGCAAGACGCAACCTGTGAATGTGAAAGGAGGGAAATTCTTTCTTCACTACAACAAATTTTTGGTCTTTCAATTGCTGATTGGTGGTGTCCGAGACCAAGCATTGATGCGCTCATTTGGCCAACTGGTTTGTACCATATCTCTACACAGTTACGTGATCTATCGATCAAGACAGAAGGTAACAAAAAAAGTTTCTATTTTGACCTGCAATTTTTCCACCTTCGTTTGATGTTTGAATGAGGATGGCATTTCTTGCACTCATAACATACTGAGAAATACATATGCTATGATTGGCTATGTGAATTCCAGCATATAATGTTCTTTTCTTGATAAATACATCAGCATTTTGTAAAGATCAGAAGTTGCCTATGTTTTCAATGCATACTACTTACCAGTCAATTGTCGTGTCCTTCACGGTACATACAGGGTCTTCTCAGTTAACAATCACAATGGTGTTTTCTAATTCTATCCTTAACTTGAATGGAACCAGTAGGAAGGGAGATCCAGAACAAAAACTAAATGGGTCATCTTTGTTTTTCGTTTATGATCGGTACTAATTTGCTCTTTCTGTTATTCACACTTTCCTTTGCAGTTGACAGCATTAGTCCCTCCCAGTCTATCCTTGATGGAACGACCTTGGTTTCAAAAGGTGGAAGCTTTGAGCTTGGTTTCTTCAGTCCAGGTAGTCCCAAGAATCGTTACTTGGGAATTTGGTACAAGAACATCCCAGTTCGAACTGTTGTGTGGGTTGCAAACAGATGCAACCCCATTAATGATTCTTCCGGCATCTTGATGATAAACAGTACAGGACATCTTGTGCTGTTAGGTCAGAATAAGAGTGTTGTCTGGTGGATAAGCTCAGCTAAACATGGCCCAAGTGCAACAGTAGAGCTTTTAGATTCTGGGAATTTAGTACTAACACTAAGAGATGCAGGAACCTATTTGTGGCAAAGCTTTGACTATCCTTCTGATACGTTCTTACCAGGAATGAAGATAGGATGGGACTTGAGGACAGGTATAAAACGGAGTTTATCAGCTTGGAAAAATTCAGAAGACCCGTGTCCAGGAGATTTCACTTATGGGATTGAAATGGAACGTGATACTTATCCTGAGTTATATGTTCGGAAAGGCACTGCAAAATACTATCGTAGTGGCCCATGGAATGGCCTGAGTTTCAGTGGTTCACCAGAATTAAGGCCTAATCCACTTTATAGTTTCGAATTTGTCTCTAATGATGATGAAGTGTACTACACGTACAACCTTCAAAATGAGTCTGTAATCTCAAGAATAGTTTTGAACCAAACAACCAGTACTCGTGATCGCTTTACGTGGATTGAAGCAGATCAAACTTGGAAGGCCTATTCATCAGTACCAAGAGACTTGTGTGATAATTATGGCCTCTGTGGAGCCAATGGAAAGTGTATCATTGATCAGAATCCAGTCTGCCAATGTCTGAAAGGATTCAAGCCTGTGTCTCAAGAAAAATGGAATTTGATGGACTGGTCTCTAGGATGTGTGCGCAATAACCCATTAAGCTGCCAGGAAAGATATAAAGATGGCTTTGTCAAATTTGTTGGCTTGAAACTGCCAGATACTACACATTCTTGGGTGAACAGAAGTATGAATCTCAAGGAATGCAGAACCAAATGCTTGAACAACTGTTCCTGTATGGCTTATACAAGTTCGGATATCAGAGGAGGAGGTACTGGCTGCGCCATCTGGTTTGATGATCTAATAGATATCAGGCAGTTTTCAGATGCTGGGCAGGATCTGTATATTCGAATGTCGGCTTCAGAATTAGGTATGGAACTTTGTAACATTGGCTGGTTGTTAAATACTTTTTATGTGACATGTAGCTCGATTGTTGATTCCATGTTGTTTTGATAAGAAATCCATTTTTCTTCTATCTAAGTTAAATCATTGACCTGAATTTTCCTTTATTGTTTGCTGCATTTTTTACTCATCTTCTCTACTGCATCATACAAACATGATGAAGAAAGTGGTGGAAAAGTGAAGACAGCAATGATAATTGCAGTTTCCGTAGCAGTAGTGTTTTCTGTAGTGCTGTTTGTTGGATATTACCTTCACCGAAACAGGAGAAAATTAAAAGGTACATTAACTACCTTGACCATCTTTGCAAAAAATTTGTGGGTGTTGTTTGATTGTATTTTGATGAATATTTGACAGAAAGGAATTTAAAGTTGTATGGAGTTTAATTTCGTGTATAAGCTGTCACTGACATCAACCACATTTCTACTACATGTGGGAAAACAGAGATAGGTGAAACAAATATGAACAATGAAGGGGAACCAGAGGTGGATCTGGAGCTCCCACTCTTTGACCTGCCCACAGTAGCTAGTGCCACAGATAACTTTTCAAGCCATAACAAGCTCGGAGAAGGTGGATTTGGACCCGTTTACAGGGTAAATTTGTAACTTGTATTTTAAGGGCCAAACTAAGAAAAAATAACTACATCCAGAGTTTCACAATATTTTGAAATACTGTAAATTTCCAGGGGACACTACCAGATGGACAAGAAATTGCTGTGAAGAGGCTTTCAAGAAGTTCTGGCCAAGGATTGAATGAGTTCAAGAATGAAGTTATACTGATTGCAAAGCTTCAGCATCGAAATCTTGTAAAGCTTCTTGGATGCTGCGTTCAAGGAGAGGAGAAAATGCTGATTTATGAATACATGCCCAACAGAAGCCTGGACTCCTTTATTTTTGGTTTGGACCTTTGGTACCTTATAAATTTAGGCAGAATCAATTGCTTTAAAATAATTCATATGTTGGTTTTTAAACAGTTTTGAACTGAAGTTGGATTTGGATTAAACTTGCCAGATAGTGTGAGAGGAGAACTGCTGTTAGATTGGCCTAAATGTTTCCACATTATTTGCGGAGTTGCTCGGGGTCTCCTCTATCTCCATCAGGATTCCAGGCTAAGGATTATTCATCGAGATCTCAAAGCAAGTAATGTTTTACTTGATAATGAAATGAATCCAAAAATTTCAGACTTTGGCTTGGCTAGAACATTGATTGGAGGAGATCAGACTGGTGGAAATACAAACAGAGTGGTTGGAACATAGTAAGTTTTCCTTTGAATATTTTTCCACGATCTACTATTCATCCCCGTCAATGGTTTATTATGTTCTCACTTCCATATGATGTTTCTACTTTCTACAGCGGTTACATGGCACCTGAATATGCTATCTATGGGCTGTTTTCTGTCAAATCTGATGTCTTTAGCTTTGGTATTTTGGTGCTGGAGGTCATAAGTGGAAGGAAAAATAAGGGATTCTACCATCCAAACCACAGTCATAACCTTATTGGACATGTAAGAATCAGCAGTATAATTTCTTCTTGATACATATTAGACGTGTGAATGGCAATTGATCACAGAGGAGTTTTGACATGTTTTAGGCATGGAGATTGTGGATTCAAGGAAGGCCTTTAGAACTGATTGATACGTGTTTAGAAAGCTCATGTACTCTATCGGAAGTGTTACGTTGCATCCATGTTAGTCTCTTATGTGTGCAACATCATCCCGAGGATAGACCAAGCATGGCATCTGTGGTTATCATGCTGGGAAGTGAGATTGCATTGGCTCAGCCCAAACAACCTGGTTTCTTTATAGAAAAGGAATCACTTGAAGTAGGCTTTTCTTTAGGTAATCAAACATCTTCAACAAACGAAATATCGATTACACTTTTGGAGGGCCGTTAAGAGGCGATTAATTCGTTGTATATAGGTTCATGCTGCTTTGTTTACTTGTTGTGCATACTTTCAAAACAAGTAACTTAGGGACCGTTTGATAACCACTGCAATTTTAGTTTTTAGTTTTTATTTTTTGTGCTAGAGTATAGAGGAAAAAGAGGGGAAATGGAAGTGAGAATGAGAGTGAAGATGGAATTGAGATGGAAGATGAGAGGGCCCTTTGTTTATAGATCGAAGTGGTGTGAGTTATTGAACAATAGATAGGTTGGGTGATAAAGACCATTTAGCTATTCATGTCATACAACATGTATATGCTACCAACTATTTCTCAACGGACACTTTTGAACAGAGCAGCAAGGTTATCTTGAAGCATGAATATGTGAATTCCTTGTTTTATGAAATTTTCTGAATATTCCAAGTTCCATAAATCTCATAAACATTCTGCAACCAAAAACAAAAGACAAAAAAAGATCTCATAAACATGCTTGTGTTAGTATTTTTCTATCTGTTATTCTTTCCAACAGGCTCAATAAAGGGACTTAGGCCCATCGAATGACGAAGGTTCAGGCTTTAGCCAACGTGAGCTATGGAACTTAGCATTTATTTTCATTCTTTTTGTGAGAGGCTTTTTTTAAAAAAATTTAAATTTATTTTAGAATTAAAAAAGATAATGGGTAGTTGTGTTTCATAAAAATAGGATCTATTATCTGATTTTTCTTTTAATTTTAATTTTTTTAATATGAAAAAGTGTGAATTTACCACATTATTCTCATTTAATTAATAATTTCAATTCTTAATGTTTGCATTAACCAAGGGCATTTTCTGGTATTTTGAATGTTTGATCATTCTCTGCCTTTTGGTTTCCCAGGGTATCCCCTGCGCGACTGCGGAGACTAAATCCCTCGAGGTACGGTCAGGCGCAAAGCGGGGACCTCTCCCAACAGAGTCTGCTCTATTCTCTGCCTTTTGCTTTATATATATAGATAGATTATTCACATTGGTTGGCTTTTATTTTTCTTTTCTTTTTTTATATATATACAAACAATATTCTACTTTAATATAATCTAAACTACGGGAAGGGGGATTTGAACTCGGGTGCAAAGTGGTGGAGCATATTCCACTCGAGCTAATTTAGCTAAGTCCATTTATGCCCATTGGTTGGCATGTTAATCTTTTAGAAACAGAATTTATTTCATTTTGCTCAAAACTAATGAAATAAATTGATTAACGTGAGCATATATCAACATGAGTAACATGCTCTGATTCCATATTAAAATGGGAAGATGCGAGCTTCAGAAAAACCAAAGTGTAAAGTCAATGTTATGACAATAGGGAGGAGAAAGGAAAGTTTTTTTTTGACAAATGAAAAGAAATGAATTTATTTGATGACTCGTGACCTGCTTGTAAAGACAAACGAAGAAACACCCATTGCAATCCACAAATTATCAAAATCCATTGTCTACTTGATTTAGACAAATTTGTATAATTCATAGTTTTATGGCTCGTTTGGGACTGCTTCTTTATGAAGTACTTCTGCTCATAAGCGCTTCTAACAAAAACGCTTTTATTATAAAAATATTGAATTTTCATAAAAAATTAAAGTGCTTCGTGAAAAAGCACTTGGGAGTGCTTCCTGAAGAAGCACATAGTAGGTGCTTCTCCAGGAAGCACTTCTATGACCCAAAAGCGTTTCTAAACTTTTCTGCCAAACGCTATCAGAAGCGTTTTTAGTTATTAGAAAGCTTTTGGCCCTTCTAGAAGCACTCCCAAACAGACCCTTAATATCCTTTTGTAAAATATATCTAGAAAGGACAAAGTATAAAACTTGGAGTTAAAAATATTTGTCATGTAGTAAAAATAAAAGATAATAACATCACTGTAATTACCATACGACCACCTTTGACCTTGGTGCATTTTGCCATCTCACCTAAATGTACCACATACTTTTAGAACAAAATTTGGTTTAGGTCAGCTACGTACTTTTAGCATTCTCATACCATGATAATAGGTGGAGAGCCCATGACATTATTTTGGGCTGGGCTCAATTTGGTTTGGGCTGATTTTGAGTCCAAATTAAAAATCAAACCGGAGTCTACAGTTTTGAGAATTTAAGAACCGAATGAATAGGTGATGAAACCGAGCAGTTTGGTTAATCAATCACTCTAATTTGGGCCAGTTCGATTCGATGTGTGAACAATTTTGGGCAGACTTTACTCTTGGCCCAGATTTCAATATGCATTTTCATACAGCAAACCCTAACTTTATAATTGATGAAACAAACCTGAATTTTCAATCTCCCTATTTCATTCTAAAATTTGCAAGTACTCAAATTTCAAAACATTCAAAATCTACGACCTGCATTTTCAAAATCCCAAATACTAAAATATTAACTCATTGATCATCAACAATCTGCAAATACTAACTCAAGTAGGGAGCGTATCTTCTGTCCCCATTTTGTGTCCCTTCTCTTTCGTGCTGACACCTATCCTATGATTTAACACATCATTTATTCACATTTTATCATCCCCATTTTACCCTTCTCATCTTAAAACAATTATTACAAAAATAATTAAAGAAAGTGGCCCATCCCCAATTCTGCCGTTTTCATCCTATCACCGTTGGCACATCTTCCATGTCTCTCTGCTCTCCCTTTTCTTCACATGTGTTTCGTCTTGGACCAGAGTTGCTAACATTGTGTGCCCTAACGATAATTGTGGGTTCCTTTCATGCCACCACTTCGACATATATTTCTACAGCAAATGTGGGTTGATATGGTTTATCAGAAGGATGCTACTATGAATCATCAAATTGGGCTTCTTTGATTTTTTATTTATTTATTTTTTAGTTTATTTTATTTCACCCAAGATGAAATTCCTGTGTGTTGAGCAATGGGCACGGCGGCCACTTGTAGGTGAGGGGGAAATGAGAGATTTGGGATCTTTCATGGTGTAAAATGAGTTGGAAACACGACAAAGGTATTTGGAGATGGCAGACCAGTAATTGTTTTACTTTATTCAATTTTGGTTATTATAAAAAATAAAACCAACGAGAAGGGTAAAATTGAAATGATGAAATCTGAATAAATCTATATATATAAAGCAAAAGGCAAAGAATGGTGAAACATTCAAAATACCAGAAAATGCCCTTGGTTAATACAAACATTAAGAATTGAAATTATTAATTAAATGAGGATAATATGGTAAATTCACATTTTTCCATATTAAAAAGATTTAAAATTAAAAGAAAAATCAGATAATGGATCCTCTTTTTAAGGAATACAACTACCTATTATCTTTTTTTAATTCTAAAATAAATTTAATTTTTTTAAAAAAAAGCTTCTTGCAGGCGCGGAAGCGCATGCGGAGATGCTAGTAATGTCTTAAATCAAAATACAGGTGCCAATAATACAGAGAAAGGACACCGAAAGACACACAAAATGGAACAGCAGATCCTCTCTGACTCGAGTAAGCCTTACAAAAAAACATAATGAAGTCTCATTATTACCTTCACTTAGGCTTACAAACCAAAATAATAAAAACATAACAGAAATATAAATGGGCTACTTACTCAAAGTCGCGAACTTCAAATATTGGTAGCAACATCACTTGTGGAATCATTTGCACTACGTGGCAGTGATGTAATCTCAACAAAACATACATAATGTGAGATAAAAAGGAAGAGGTTATTGAACAACTTTAAAAAAGGCAAAAAAACATTACAGGAACAAGTTATAATCTCTACAAATGCACACTTACCAGATTCCATTTTCTCCAAAGTCTAATAAAACTCAAGATCATCTTTGGTGGGACTCTCATTGAAGTAAAAAGCCTCACACTTAAGCCAATCATTAGTGCAAATAAGGGCCTCAACTGTTATCAGGGTCAAACAAGCTCGAAAAAAAATCCACAACCTTCTTCCCAGCTCTAAATGCAAATTCTAAAGGCACACTGGAAAAAGGGTTAGTAAATACATCCCTTGCAACCTTAGACAAAATTGGAACCTTGGAGAGTTTTCTCTCCACCAAGTTAACATATCAAATCCTACTGGTGCTTCTGGATCTTGAGCTGCCTCCAATAAGTACTTATCAACCTCATTCTTTATTTGAACCATATCTTTGTCATTTCTTGTTCTTAAAAACCTTTTAAGTCTTGGATCACTCCCAACAACTTACTTGCCCCCCACCCTTGGCATTAACCTCCACATTAGATTGGCTAAATTAACAGGACCCACCCCGAATTTCCTCAGAATCCGAGATGAATCCTGTAATATTTTCGACATCAAACTGATGTCGGGCCCACTATATAGGTTCATGCTGCTTTGTTTACTTGTTGTGCATACTTTCAAAATAAGTAACTTAGGAACCGTTTGATAACCATTTTAAGTTTAGTTTTTAGTTTTCATTTTTTGTGCTAGATTATAGAGGAAAAAGAGGGAGAATGGCAGTGAGAATGAGAGTAAAGATGGGATTAAGAGGGAAGATGAGAGGGCCCTTAGTTTGTAGATCGAAGTGGCATGAGTTATTGAACAATAGATAGGTCGGGTGATAAAGACCATTTAGCTATTCATGTCATACTACTACACGCATATGCTACCAACTATTTCTCAACGGACACTTTTGAACAACGCAGCAAGGTTATCTTGACGCATGAATATGTGCATTCTTTGTTTTATGAAATTTTCTTAGTATCCCAAGTTCCATAGATCTCATAAACATTCCGCATTAAAAAAAAAAAAATAAAAAAAAAAAAAAAAAAGATCTCATAAACAGGCTTGTGTTAGTATTTTTCCATCTGTTATTCTTTCCAATAGGCCCAATATAGGGACTTAGGCCCATCCCAATGAGGAAGGTTCAGGCTTTAGTCAACGTGAGCTATGGAATTTGGCATTTATTTTCATTCTTTTTATTATTCACATTGGTTTTTTTTTTATACAAACGATATTCTACTTTAATATAATCTAAATTATGGGAAGAGTGATTCAAACCCGGTGCAAAGTGAGGAGCATATCCACTCTTACTAATTTGACTAAGCCCGTTTCTGCGTCCATGTTAATCTTTTAGAAGCAGAAAGATTTTTTTTGGACAAATGAAAAGAATTGAATTTATTTGATGACTCGTGACCTGCTTTATCAGCCATGGCGTACATTCAAGGTTAGATTTAAATTTATAAAATATTTTGCTACAGGACTTTAGCATATTGACGTTGACCTAAAAGGCTGAAGAAACTGGCTCCAATTGAAATTGCCAATTAATTAGGCGGATTATGATTGCTTCCAGAAGCTTGTTGGCTTGTAAAGACAAACGAAAAAAGGACAAAGAATAAAACTTGGAGTTAAAAATATTTGTCATGTAGTAAAAATGAAAGATAATATCACTATGATTTGGACCGGTTCGATTCGACTTGTGAAAAATTTTGGTCAAATTTCCTTATTTCATTCTAACATCTGCAAATGCTCAAATTTCAAAACATTCAAAATCTACAACCTGCATTTTCAAATAAATACTAACTTATTGATCATCATGTAATCTATCATCTTCAAGAAACGAAATATCAATTACACTTTTGGAGGCTCGTTAACGATTGATTAGTTCGCGTTAACTTAGTTCATAGATCGAAATGGTTTTCATTATTGAACAATATATAGGTTGAGTGATAAAGGAAGAAGCCAGAAAGTTTAAGGTAGAAAAGGGAAGAGGGTAGCATTGGCGAGCCCAAGTACTTATTTGTTATTCCTTACAAGCAGAGAAGAGAATGTGGAAACAGAGATTACAGTGATGATATTTGGACGTCGCAGACGAAACAACAATGCCGCCACTTTCTCTGTCTTTGACAATCTTCAACTGCCAACAGTAAGTACCGAGTGACGGTGGCGAGAACCGTAGAACTAAGAGAACCATTGATCCAGGATAAAACCAATTGGTCTTGTTGAATCCAAGTATCATAAGCAGGGTTAATGGCATCAGTAAGCTTGCCCTTGTCATCTGTAAGAAAAGGAGAAGGAGCGACGGTAGCACCGTTGACAAAGGACATCAGATTGCGACTCTTGAGGAGAGGGAGAATCTGGGCCAACCAAAGGGGATAGTTATGACGATCAAGCTTGATATGAACAGCTTGAGAAACAGAGGGAAAAGCAGCAGCGGAATCAGAAGAAGAGGCCATGGGGAGAGAAAAAAAAAGAGATATAGAGAAAGAAAATTTTCAGACTGTAAGTCAATAGGCTCTTGATACCATGAAAGATTGGCAACGTATGGGGTAAAGCCTCAATTATCATGAGGGCAGATTGTATTGATTTATACAGTATTACAGATAGAGTCCTATACGAATACAATGTAAGCAGATAAGTAAGAGGAATCCTACATGGGATAAACGTAAATACAAGACAGAATCCTAAGGACAATAGTCATCTAACACCCAGAACCCAGATTTTCTCTTCTGTTGGTTCTCTTTTGAAATTTTAAAGTAACGAATTCAAATAGGCCAATATTTTGAGCCAAAAAGCTATCAAATTTCGTTTAAATTAGGCAGTAACAATGTAAAATCTGGGGTTGATTTCGTCCAAGATGGAAACTTTTACTCCAAAACGCATTTTGTATTCAGATGTTGACAGGTAGGGCCTCACCATTGATGGATTATGTAGATCAAGCAGAGGAAAATCTACTTATGACTAGTCTTTTTTTTTTTTTTTGGTCAATACTTATGACTAGTCAAAAACCAACCATTTTCACATTTCCACATTTCCACAATTCTTTGAAGTTTGGTTGAGGATGCATATAATCCTATCAATTCTGAACCACAAGTATCTTTTCTTTCTAATTATATCTTTAACTTGCAGGAAACCATTAGGCAGGGGACATCAAGGAAAAAAAAAGAAGGAAAATTTAGAATTTAATGGGTTGTTTTGTGCTTATCAGTACTAATTTGCTCTTTCTGTTATTCACAATTTCCGTTGCAGTTGACAGCATTAGCCCCTTGCAGTCTATCCGTGACAACACGACCTTGGTTTCAAGTGATGGAAGCTTTGAGCTTGGTTTCTTCAGCCCGAGTAGTTCCACGAAACGTTACTTGGGGATTTGGTACAAGAACATCCCAGTTACAACTGTAGTTTGGGTTGCAAACAGATGCAACCCCATTAATGATTCTTCCGGCATGTTGATGATAAACAGCACAGGCAATCTTGTGCCGTTGGGTCAGAATAAGAGTGTTGCTTGGTCGACAAGCTCAGTTAAACACATCCCAAGTGCAATGGTACAGCTTTTAAATTCTGGAAATTTGGTAGTAAGAGATGTGAAAGATGGAAATACAGGAACTTATTTGTGGCAAAGCTTCGACTATCCTTCTGATACATTGTTACCAGGAATGAAGTTGGGATGGGACTTAAGGACCGGTCTAAAACGGAGTTTATCAGCATGGAAAAATTCAGAAGACCCGTGTCCAGGAGATTTCACTTATGGGATTGAAATGGAACCTGATACATATCCTGAGGCATATATTCGGAAAGGCACTGCAAAATACTTTCGTACTGGCCCATGGAATGGCCTGAGATTAAGTGGTTTACCAGAATTAAGGCCTAATCCAATTTATACGTTCAACTTTGTCTACAATTACAATGAAGTGTACTACATGTACAAGCTTGAAAATGAGTCTGTAATCACAAGAATAATTTTGAACCCAAACACCAGTACTCGTGATCGCCTTATCTGGATTGAACCAGATCAAACTTGGAGGGCCGTTTCATCAGTACCAAGAGACTTCTGTGATGATTATGGCCTCTGTGGAGTCAATGGAAAGTGTATCATCGATGAGAATCCAGTCTGCCAATGTCTAAAAGGATTCAAGCCTATGTCTCAAGAAAAATGGAATTTGATGGACTGGTCTCAAGGATGTGTGCGCAATAAACCATTAAGCTGCCAGGAAAGATATAAAGATGGATTTGTCAAATTTGTTGGCTTGAAACTGCCAGATACTACACATTCTTGGGTGAACAAAAGTATGAATCTCGAGGAGTGCAGAACCAAATGCTTGAACAACTGTTCCTGTATGGCTTATACAAGCTCGGATATCAGAGGAGGAGGTACTGGCTGCGCCATCTGGTTTGATGATCTAATAGATATCAGGCAGTTTCCAGATGCTGGGCAGGATCTGTATATTCGAATGTCGGCTTCAGAATTAGGTATGGAACTTTGTAACATTGGCTGCTTATTAAATACTTTTTATGTGACATGTAGCTCGATTGTTGATTCCATGTTGTTTTGATAAGAAATCCATTTTTCTTCTATCTAAGTTAAATCATTGACCTGATTTTTCCTTTCTTGTTTGCTGTATTTTTACTCATCTTCTTTACTGCATCATACAAACATGATGAAGAAAGTGGTGGTAAAGTGAAGACAGCAATGATAATTGCAGTTTCCGTAGCAGTAGTGTTTTCTGTAGTGCTGTTAGTTGGATATTACCTTCGCCGAAACAGGAGAAAATTAAAAGGTACATTAACTACCTTGACCATCTTTGCAAAAAATTTGTGGGTGTTGTTTGATTGTATTTTGATGAATATTTGACAGAAAGGGATTTAAGGTTGTATGGAGTTTAATTTCGTGAAAAGAGATGGTTAAATTAGTACATAGTCCGTTTGCATATATAAGTTTTTGTTTCCTTTACTTACTTATAAGTTATCACTGACATCAACCCCATTTCTAATACATGTGGGAAAACAGAGATAGGTGAAACAAATATGAACAATGAAGGGGAACCAGAGGAGGATCTGGAGCTCCCGCTCTTTGACCTGCCCACAGTAGCTAGTGCCACAGATAACTTTTCAAGCGATAACAAGCTCGGAGAAGGTGGATTTGGACCTGTTTACAGGGTAAATTTGTAACTTGTATTTTAAGGGGCAAACTAAGAAAAAATAACTACATCCAGAGTTTCACAATATTTTGAAATACTGTAAATTTCCAGGGGACACTGCCAGATGGACAAGAAATTGCTGTGAAGAGGCTTTCAAGAAGTTCTGGCCAAGGATTGAATGAGTTCAAGAATGAAGTTATACTGATTGCAAAGCTTCAGCATCGAAATCTTGTAAAGCTTCTTGGATGCTGCGTTCATGGAGAGGAGAAAATGCTGATTTATGAATACATGCCCAACAGAAGCCTGGACTCCTTTATTTTTGGTTTGGACCTTTGGTACCTTTATAAATTTAGGCAGAATCAATTGCTTTAAAATAATTCATATGTAGGTTTTTAAACAGTTTTGAACTGAAGTTGGATTTGGATTAAACTTGCCAGATAGTGTGAGAGGAGAACTACTGTTAGATTGGCCTAAACGTTTCCACATTATTTGCGGAGTTGCTCGGGGTCTCCTCTATCTCCATCAGGATTCCAGGCTAAGGATTATTCATCGAGATCTCAAAGCAAGTAATGTTTTACTTGATAATGAAATGAATCCAAAAATTTCAGACTTTGGCTTGGCTAGAACATTAATTGGAGGAGATCAGTCTGGTGGAAATACAAACAGAGTGGTTGGAACTTAGTAAGTTTTTCTTATAATATTTTGCATGATCTAGTTTTCTTCCTCATCAATAGTTTATTATGTTCTCAATGGCATCTGATGTTTCTACTTTCAACAGCGGTTATATGGCACCTGAATATGCTATTGATGGGCTGTTTTCTGTCAAATCGGATGTATTTAGCTTTGGCATTTTGGTGCTGGAGGTCATTAGTGGAAGGAAAAATAAGGGATTCTACCATCCAAACCACAGTCGTAACCTTATTGGACATGTAAGAATCAGCAGTATAATTTCTTCTTGATACATATTAGACGTGTGAATGGCAATTGACCACAGAGGAGTTTTGACATGTTTCAGGCATGGAGATTGTGGATTCAAGGAAGGCCTTTTGAACTGATTGATACGTGTTTAGAAAGCTCATGTACTCTATCGGAAGTGTTACGTTGCATCCATGTTAGTCTCTTATGCGTGCAACATCATCCCGAGGATAGACCAAGCATGGCATCTGTGGTTATCATGCTGGGAAGTGAGATTGCATTGGCTCAGCCCAAACAACCTGGTTTCTTTATAGAAAAGGAAGCACATGAAATAGGCTCTTCTTCAGGTAATCAAACATCTTCAACAAACGAAATATCGATTACACTTTTGGAGGGCCGTTAAGAATCGATTAATTCATGATATATAGGTTCATGCTGCTTTGTTTACTTCTTGTGCATACTTTCAAAACAAGTAACTTAGGGACCGTTGGATAATCATTTCAATTTTCATTTTTAGTTTTCATTTTTTGTGCTAGAGTATAGAGGAAAATGAGGGAGAATGGAAGTGAGAATGAGAGTGAAGATGGAATTGAGAGGGAAGATGAGAGGGCCCTTAGTTTATAGATTGAAGTGGTGTGAGTTATTGAACAGTAGATAGGTTGGGTGATAAAGACCATTTAGCTATTCATGTCATACTACGTGTATATGCTACCAACTATTTCTCAACGGATACTTTTGAACAAAGCAGCAAGGTTATCTTGAAGCATGAATATGTGAATTCTTTGTTTTATGAAATTTTCTTAATTTCAAGTTCCATAGATCTCATAAACATTCCGCGTCAGAAATAAAAAATAAAAAATAAGATCTCAAAAACAGGCTTGTGTTAGTATATTTTCCATCTGTTAATTTTTCCAACAGGGCCAATAAAGGGACTTGGGTCTATCCAATGACGAAGGTTCAGGCTTTAGCCAACGTGAGCTATGGAACTTAGCATTTATTTTCTTTCTTTTTATTATTCACATTGGTTGGCTTTGTTTATATTTTTTTACAAACGATATTCTACTTTAATATTTTAACTGCAGTCACTGCAAGGCTGAAGAAACTAGCTCCAATTGAAATTGTGAATTAATTAGGCGGATTGTGATTGCTCCGAGAAGCTTGTTGGCTTGTAAAGACAAACGAAGAAACACCCATTGCATTGATCGCAATCCACAAGTTATCAAAATCCATTGTATATTTGATTTAGACAAATTTTTATAATTCATAGCTTTAATATCCTTTTGTAAAATATATCTAGAAAGGACAAAGTATAAAACTTGGAGTTAAAAATATTTGTCATGTAGTAAAAATAAAAGATAATATCACTATCATTTGGCCCGGTTTGATTCGACGTGTGAACAATTTTGGGCAGACTTTACTTTTGGCCCAAATTTCAATCTGCGTTTTCATAAAGCAAACCCTAATTTTATAATTGATGAAACAAACCTGCATTTTCAATCTCCCTATTTCATTCTAACATCTGCAAGTACTCAAATTTCAAAACATTCAAAATCTACAACCTGCATTTTCAAATAAATACTAACTCATTGATCATCAGGTAATCAATCATCTTCAAGAAACGAAATATCGATTACACTTTTGGAGGCTCGTTAACGATTAATTACACTTTTGAAATTTTAAAATTGGAATTAGAATCTTATAGCATCCAACTTAAAATCAATTAAAATACTAAATTACAATACACAATGAGTGACGTAAGAGCCCATGTGACCATTGAACCCAAAATGTGAATAACGGACCCAGGTACCATAGTAAAGCCAAAGTCTGAAGTCAATGTGATAATAAGGCTTCTTCTTCTTCTTCTTTTTGAATGACCCGCGAGTGAGGTGTGACCTGCTTTTTCAGCCATGGCGTACATTTATGACTTTGAGGTTAGATATATATATAAATTTATAAAACCTAACACGTTTCAGTCTCTGGCTCACTGAAAAGCTGAAGAAGAGAAACTGGATCCAATTAAATTTGTCAACTAATTTGTAGGTTATGACTGCATATGTACCGCCATTAAGGGGTGTGTTTTCCAGAAGGTTGTTGACTTATAGAGAAAAACAAAGAAGCACCCATCGCAATCCACAAATTATCAAAATCCATTGTCCATTTGATTTAGATAAATTTTTACGAGTCATTGTTCTCATAGCTTTTTGACTCGAGGAAAAATAACAGGCGCACTGAAATGTCTGTGGAAATCTAGAAATTACAGAGGCATGTGATGCATTTTCCACAAGCTTTTTGACTCGAGGAAAAAACAACAGGCTTAATGAAACCATTGACAATCCAAGTTTCTACAGTGCATCACACACGAGAATTTCCAGAAGGAAAATACTTGGCTCCTTTCTTACAGACAAATTACAGTAAAATATATATGTGCAGAAACTTTTTCTTTTGCAATTTTAACGAGTTAGTCTTGCACATGTATTAGATGTAGCGTAGTGTCTTTTTGGAAGAAGAGGCTGATGACAGGAAAACCTTCATTCTAGAATAGCTTGATTTGGTTGGATCCTAGTAATTTCTGAGTTAAATCAACCTAGGTCCGGATGACACCCAAATGCTGGAACTCTTGTTTGCTCATGAAAGTGATCGCACGAGTGACGTGGTCGTCGGACCAAGAGTTTTTCTTCTTCTAGAATGACAGATTATGTAGTGGTTTGAAAATTCGCACAGAATAATCCAAGTGGGTTAGTGATATTGAAGATAAAAATACAAACAAACAAAAAGGTCGTATTGTTGATGAGTTGCTTTTGGTGATAAAATAACCTACCTTTATTTAGCTTGACACTTCAGCAACAAAGTAGTTCGACTAACATTTGAATTTTTTATTTATTTTATATTTGGGTTGAGAGTGAGCCTGAAAACATAATAAAATGAACTAGAACTGTGCAGGATGTGCAATGCTTAAATGAATGATTGATCAAGGGGAAGGGCAAATTATACGAATGGTCCTTAAATTTTAACCAAAATTTCATTTTGGTATGCATACTTTCATATGTGTGTCCAAACTCCTTTAACAGAGACACTATAAAGGTGCTATGAAAATTCGAATCTGAGACCGATGATATGCAAGTGAGTCTTTTTCACTGGGATAAACCCCATCAGCACTTTCGATTTTAAGTTTTAAGTATCACATTTTGGACTAAGGACTACACCAATAAATGAAATCCAACCTAAAGAAAATTGAATTGAAATAAGATTTTCTTGCTGCATCCGAGGAACGAGTATCCTGTTAGAAGAACTTTACATCTAACTATATTGGAGTTGATACATAGAAGTATCAGCCAACCACCTTATTAAAAAGTGTCTAGATCTAAAGTAAACCTTTGACCAAGAGCATTACTCAAGTCTATTATATTAGCGTGCAAAAAAGGAAAAAGGGGACGCCGTGTTTTTTCCTTAACTTGCATAGTCCACAATTATATCCCTGACTACTGCAATTTGAAAGCCATCCACGGGCTACATCAAAGCTTTCAACTTCCAACCTTGTGGTGTGGTTGGCAAACTACTACTTTCAGTTGGCGAGCTACTTGCCTCAATGGCAAGGGTTCAAAATCCATTGAAAGTACTTTGTGGTTAGGAACAAGTCGAAACCTGAGCAGAGATTAATCCCACCCTTCAAGCATGGGACATTTCGTGGTATTTATCCAAAAAAACACCTAAAAAATATATATATTTCAAGGAACGTTCCCTTTTTATTTTCAATACAAAATCTTCATTGTAAGAAAATTATTAAGAATTTTTTTAAAATACAAGCCATAGTCTAACTATAATGAAAAAGATTTTTTACACCTGCTATCTCATTGTAAGAAAAAGTTAAAGAAATGAAGTGCGCTTTTAATGCTTGGTAGGGAAGGGACCAAAAAAGTCTGCTACAGACAAGTCAACTGCGTGCAGTTCTGGGTCTTTGGGTTCTTCTTAATGCTCCACCAAATAGTATCAATACTTCAACTTGTAAGCAGTAAGCTTGATACTGAGAAAGCTAGAATAGATTTCAATGGAGCTCCTCTGTTTCTTGGTTTTCAGTATCTGCTTACTCTTTTCTCTGAGCAGAATTTCATCAGCTGCTGAGACCATTACTTCATCTCAGTCCCTCAGTGATGGCAAGTCATTGGTTTCGTCTCCGGGTGGAATATTTGAGCTGGGTTTTTTCAGTCCAGGCATGTCCAAGAGCCGCTACTTGGGAATTTGGTACAAGAACATCCCAATTCCAACTGTTGTTTGGGTTGCAAACAGGCAAACTCCAATCAATGGTTCCACTGGCAGCTTAATGATCAACAGCACAGGCAATCTTGTCCTTGTCAACAACAAAAACAACCAGACTGTTTGGTCTACAAATTCATCAAAACAGTTCCAGAGCCAGAGCCCTGTCCTGCAGCTCCTGGATAATGGCAATCTTGTCCTCAGAGATGAGAAAGATGCAAACTCAGAAAACTACTTGTGGCAGAGTTTTGACTACCCATCTGATACTTTGTTGCCAGGAATGAAGCTTGGATGGGACTTGAGGACCGGACTTAATCGACGTTTAACGGCATGGAAAAGTCCAGATGACCCTTCTCCAGGGGACTTCATCTGGGAAATGGAGCTGCATGCGTATCCGGAGCCAGTTATGTGGAAAGGGTCCAAAGAGTACTTGAGAAGTGGCCCATGGAATGGTGTTTTGTTCAGTGGTAAACCAGCCAACGCACTTCCTGCATTGAACTTCAGCTTCATCTCCAATGAGGATGAGGTTTACATGACAATCCACATGGTGAATAAGTCTGCACTTGGAAGGATGATGATGAACCAAACCACGTCGCCGCCGTATCGACAGGAGTGGATTTGGTCCGAAGCAGACCGAAATTGGACAATTTATGCATCGTTTCCAAGAGACCCTTGTGATAGTTATGGCCACTGTGGTGGTAATGGCAATTGTGTTCTTAGTTCATCCCCAATTTGTCAATGTTTGGATAGGTTCAGTCCTAGATCACCGGAGAACTGGAACTTAAATGACTTTTCACAAGGCTGTAAGCGCAGGAAGCCATTGAACTGCAAGAATGATGGATTCGCCACGTATCCCGGGTTGAAATTGCCTGATACTACGCATAGTTGGGTAGATAAAAGCATGAATCTCAAGGAATGCAGGGCCAAATGCTTATCTAATTGTTCTTGTTCGGCTTATACAAACTTGGATGTGAGAGGAGGAGGCAGTGGTTGTGCCATCTGGTTCGATGATCTTGTCGATATCAAGCAAATGCCAGGTGGTGACCAGGATATATATATCAAGATATCTGCTTCAGAACTAGGTATGAACTTATGGATGTTCCAATTTGATCTTTATGAATTAAAATGTCCCTTTTCTGTTATGTGTAAGTTTTGTCTTGATTTTAACTATGTCTGCATACTGTCTCCAACAAAATCATCCATGAAGGAGGGAAAGATGAGAAGTGGAAGATGGCTGTGATTATTGCATCTGCCTCTGCCCTTATTCTTGGGATGCTCTTAGTTGGCTATTGTTGCATTCTCAAAGCCAGAGGCAGGAAAAATGTCAAAGGTAAGATTACCTACTCTAACCGCCTTTGCAGTGATAGAATTAGAGCCATATTTATCTTCAAAAATTTGCAGGAAGATTTTCCTACTAATTGTAATAGAATCACTAGTTCATTATCTTGAACAAGAGTAGCTATAATGACTGATAGTTTTTACTTTTTATTGGTTATATAAGGTCAAGACATTGAAGAACAGAAAGATGAAGATCTGGAGCTACCATTGTTCGACTTGACAACAATAGAGGGTGCCACTAATTTCTTTTCAGTCAACAATAAGCTTGGTGAAGGCGGTTTCGGACCTGTATACAAGGTAGTTTTTAATCTGCTAGTATAAGAACCATAGTTTGAGGAAGCACTTGCTTCATTTGGGACATCACCATCTTTCTGCAAATATGAATAATCTTCAGGGTAGACTCGTAGATGGTCAAGAAATTGCAGTCAAGAGACTTTCAAGAAGTTCTGGACAAGGAATAAAGGAGTTCAAAAATGAAGTAATACTGATTGCCAAACTTCAACACCGAAATCTTGTAAAGCTTCTTGGTTGCTGCATTCAGGGAGAGGAGAAATTGCTGATCTATGAATACATGCCCAACAAAAGCTTGGACTACTTCCTTTTTGGTTTGTTCCCTTAAAATTTTGAATCTAGTTGGACTTTGTTTTTGGTTTGATCCCTTGAAATTCTGATAGTGTAGTGGGACTAGCCTACTGTACAATACTCCTCTGAGAATTCAAGTTTAAAACTTTCCAGATGAAACACGACGTAAATTGTTAGATTGGCCTCAGCGCTTCCAAATTATCTGTGGGATTGCTAGGGGGCTTCTCTATCTTCATCAGGATTCCAGACTGAGGATTATACACAGAGATCTCAAAGCAAGTAATGTTTTACTTGATAGAGACTTGAACCCGAAGATCTCAGATTTTGGTCTTGCTAGAACTTTTGGTGGAGATCAAACTGAAGGAAATACAAACAGAGTGGTTGGAACATAGTAAGTATTTCTGGCATTTTCTTTGCATACTATACAATTCTCCTTTTGTTTGTAATTTAACATCGCTTAATTTGCTTCAATGATCTTTTCTATATATAGTGGTTACATGGCACCTGAATATGCTACTGAAGGGCAATTCTCAGTGAAATCTGATGTCTTTAGCTTTGGTATTTTACTGCTGGAGATAATAAGTGGAAAGAAAAGTAAAGGGTTCTATCATTTGAACCACCGCCAGAATCTTATTGGAAATGTAAGTTAAACCAGTAAGTTCAAGCCCAAGATTTCTTTTTTCTTATGTATGTTAAAGAATGAATGACAAATATGTTCAACATGTTTTAGGCATGGAGATTGTGGAAAGAAGGAAGGCCATTAGAGCTGATTGATGAAGGGTTTGGGAACTCGTGCACTCTATCAGACGTACTGCGATGCATCCATGTCAGTCTGTTATGTGTGCAACTACAGCCTGAGGACAGGCCAACCATGTCATCTGTAGTTCAGATGTTATGTAGTGAAAATGCCTTGCCTGAGCCCAAAGAACCAGGATTTGTTCCAGAAAAGGATTTACTCAACGGAGAGTTTCCCCTAATTAACATCGAACCATCTTCTAATGGTTTAACCATTACACAACTCGAGCCTCGTTAAGGATCATTAGATCATATAAATTTATGCAGTGTTGTTTGTCATACATTGTATATATGTTTAAGTCTTCCAATAGTCCTTGTTGTCAAATTTTAACTGTTACGATGTACTCAATATTGAAATAATCAGTGCCTTTTTCCCTCTCATTGTCCATAATCAAACCAAAACTGGATTGTTGCCCAATTCACCCGGCCCCAACCAGCTACAAGAAGTTCTGTGCTGCAAATGTAATGTGGACATACAAAGTTGTTTCTATGGTTTATGGTGATAAATCTAAAAAGTTAGTGCCTATAACTGTCTCCAATTGCAAATGTAAGACACCTTCTGTGGCTTATCACTCAGGTCAAGACTCCAGAGGACATGCCAAAACTCTTGGCACTTCGTCCTCGATTTCGGGCAGGTAGCGCAGCTTGCAGCATATTACAGCACATCATTTGTCAGCAATGAGACCCTTGCAAATATTTGTTTTAAGTAAAAGGAAGGCCAGAAGGAGAGGGGAGGTTTATTTGAAACTTGACTCCCTTGCACATATTATACAATACTTTACTTGCCACTTGACTATAACACAGGAAAAGAATTAAAATTGTCCACGCAACTTGCAGACTGTTTTTAATAAAATTATATTCTTGACATTTCAGTTGCTGGGATGCCAATCTTAACGTTTCAACATCGTTGCTTTCTTTGCCATTCGTTCTAGTTGCCTTTGAATTTTTTGGATGCCTTTCTTTGGCATCCAGTTCAAACAACATTTGCTTTTACTCTTCCAAGTTTTTTATAATTTTTGGGTCCAATAGCCCCTGGAATTACACATGCAGCAACCACATTAATCAAATCACATGTTGACAAACTGCCCCACCAACTTCTAGCTCGTTTTTTCAGGCAAAGAAATCTGTTTTCATCATTTTGTGGGTCAAAAAGTCAACTAACTTGTGGTTGAGGTCTATGCCGTTAGGCTCCTTCATAATGTCTCCATCTAGCTATAATTTTCATCTGCAACGTGTTCACATTAAAGACTGTGCAGTTGTGAATTGAAATTAGTAGGCATACTAGTCCAAGACTAGAAAACAATGGACAAAATTCTTTCATTCATTTCCATTGGAATTTATGTGTTCCTCATTTTCTGCAGAACCTCAACTGCAGCTGACACCTTGATTTTCAAACATGGCAGCTTTCAATTGGGTTTCTTACATACTGGGGTTTACCGGCGTCTATTAGCATCAACTTCAGGAGATTACTGTAACAACGATGGCCTTTGTGGCTCCAATGGAATGTGTGACATTAGTAATTCACAAGTCTGCAGTTGTTTAAAAGGGTTCAAGCCCAAAAGACCAGAAAATTGGAACTTGGGAGAATATACAGAAGGTTGTGTGCGGCCTGAACTTTTGAAATGCCAAATTAAAGTTGGGTTTATGAAATATGCTGCAGTGAAATTGCCAGATATCACAAATTCTTGGGTCAATCTAAGTATGAGCCTCATGGAATGCAGAGCAAGTTGCTTGAGCAACTGTTCTTGTATGGCTTACTCAAGCTCCGGTATCAAAGGAGAAGTCAGTGGCTGCACCACCTGGTTTGGTGATCTTATCAACATTAGAAAGCTTTTGGCTGGTGGTGGGCAGGATCTGTATATTCGAATACCTGCTTCGGAACTAAGTATGTGCAACAGGTTTTTCTTTTGTCATCAATGAATAATTAGGTTCTCCATTATGTATTTATTTAATCATATTGCCTGCTGAATCCATTATATTATTTCCCCTGCTTTATGTTCTTCACATATTTTTCATTTTAGCTGTGATTTAACAATAACTGTTTTTCCCTGTTGAAACTACAAAGACACGAATTGCCGAAAGACAAAGATTGCAGTGATAGTTGTATCTATAGCTTCCATTGTTTCTGGGACGCTCTTAGCTGTTTGTTGCATTCGCCGTAAGAGTTCAAAGTTCAAAGGTAATATTTCTTCTATCACCACCTTCTTTGCTTTTTTTTCTTTTCTCAATTAGATATTGTAAAGAGGAGCGTTACTTCTCCATTCTGCAATGCAATATCCTGAGCAAGAATACTTTGATGTGTTCTCATTTAGTTTCAACTTTCTACGCTTAAGAACATCATAAGTAAACACTCTGAGATTTTGGCACATTGACAGCATCTCATGTGACTCTGAATTCTGAG
This sequence comes from Prunus kanzakura, assembly GCA_020521455.1. Classification (NCBI taxonomy): domain Eukaryota; kingdom Viridiplantae; phylum Streptophyta; class Magnoliopsida; order Rosales; family Rosaceae; genus Prunus; species Prunus kanzakura. The sequence goes on along the minus strand of BPUM01000794.1, from coordinate 2,632,556 downwards.
GCAGGCATGGTGAAACTAATGGATATGGAATGACTTGCATTACAAATAATGATTAAAAGAAACACAAAAGGCAAAAGAAAAAAAAAGCTATCTGGGAGTGTTGTTGATATAAGCTTAATATGGGCAAGAAGTTTCTTTCCAATTTGTGGTAACTTATATCTAGCATGCTTCTTATTAGAAAAAATGGGGAAGCATGGAACAATGAGTCAGAACTATGAAGGACAGAAAGAAGACCTGGAGGTACCATTATTTAGTCTGTCCACAGTAGCCACTGCCACTAACAACTTTTCATTCAACAAGAAGCTTGGAGAAGGTGGTTTTGGACCGGTATACAAGGTAAATTTCCTATGTGTGAGCAAAAGAACTTTAAGCCTCACTGGAGCAGTTTTTCTTTTTCTTTCTCAAAACTCTGTAATCCTTTTGCTAATGAGAATTTTCAGGGTAGACTAGTAGATGGCCAAGAAATTGCGGTGAAGAGGCTCTCACAAAGTTCAGGGCAAGGATCAAACGAGTTCAAAACCGAAGTACGACTAATAGCCAAACTTCAGCACCGAAATCTTGTGAGGCTTCTAGGATGTTGCATTGAGGATGAAGAGAAGTTGCTCATTTATGAGTACATGCCCAACAAAAGCTTGGACTTCTACATTTTTGGTTCGGACCCTTTTTATATCTTACTATATACTTTTGATATCAGTTTTTCTTATGAGATCTCAAATTGGAGTGACATGAATTAAAACTTGCTAGATCAAACTCAAGGTAGACTGTTGTATTGGTCAAAACGCTTCCACATTATCTGTGGGATTGCCAGGGGTCTTCTCTATCTGCATCAAGATTCAAGATTGAGGATTATTCATAGAGATCTTAAAGCAAGTAATGTTTTACTTGACAAGGAGATGAACCCAAAAATCTCCGACTTCGGCTTAGCTAAAACTTTTGGAGGAGATCAGAATGAAGGAGTTACAAGAAATGTTGTTGGAACCTAGTAAGTACGCAGAACATCTCTGCTTATGATCTATTAGTTTCTTAACTAATGTGTTTTGCTTTTTGCTCCATTACATCTCTCCTTATTATCTACTAGCTTTTAAATTAATTTGTTATGTTTCTTATAAATACTACAGTGGTTATATGGCACCGGAATACGCCATTGATGGCCAATTCTCTGTAAAATCAGATGTTTTTAGCTTTGGCATTTTGTTGTTGGAGATAGTAAGTGGGAAGAGAAGTAGAGGATTTTATGATCCGGATGAAAACCTTAACCTCATTGGACATGTGAGTATTCTCCATCAAATTCTTCATTTACCTGTGTTTGATGTTGTGGCTAATAAAAATATATATCATGTGCCTCTTAGGCATGGAGATTGTGGAAAGGAGGGAGGTCTCTAGAGTTGATTGATGAAAGCTTAAGCGACTCATGCGCTCTATCAGAAGTCTTGCACTGCATACACATTAGTCTTTTATGCGTGCAACAGCTTCCTGAAGACAGGCCAACCATGTCATCTGTGATTCTGATGTTAGGTGATGGGGGCGCCTTGCCTCAACCCAAAAAGCCAGGTTTCTTTGGTGGAAGATATTCATCTGAAGCAGATTCTTCGTCAAGTAAGAACAAAACATCTTCACCCTTTGACTCTACCATAACCGTGCTGGAGGCTCGATAAGATTCAATCTTATACCATGTAACTTTTTCGAGGTATTATTGATAACAGTGTTGCAGTGCAATTTTCCTGCAGAAACAGTCAAATTATATTAACACATGGAATATTTTTTTTGAATGCACCTTGGATTAAAAGTAACATTATAGCTTCCACTTCCAGGCTCATGTTCTGTTTGAAGCTTGATAGTTGGAGTTTCTGCAAGCACCGGTCTAAAAAAGCTTGGCAGGAATGGATCATGCTGCAGATTTGGGTGCATTAAACAGTTTTGGGCCTTCAATGTCCTAACATTCTTCAATGATGTGTTTCTCAAAGCTTGTGATTGGCATAGAATGATCATGAGCAAGGAAGGATGGTCCATCAATATTAGCTCTCAGTCCCAGTCAGGGGATACAAATTTCATCTGCACACCCAACAGCCAAACATGTAATGGAGGCTAACAAGAACAGCTATAGAGATCCTACGTGTATAACTTATGATAGAATCACTAATAAATCAGCTAAAGCAGCAAGAAAATGAAAACAGAAAATATCCATTTTGTTATGAATGTTAAACCAATTGCAATGAATGGCATACATTCTATGCATATCAAAAATTTGATGCAGAAAAAATATATGAAGTGTTGTTTATCGTACATTCCATGCATAGATCTTTCTACCGTCCAAGCTAAGTCACTCCTTTTGTAACTTTTTTTTTCAAGGGCTAAATATCAATCTTTACCTGCTACAATGCACTCAATATTGAAGTTACCAGTAGTTACCAAAACTAGATATTTACCCAATTCAACATGTCTCAACCAGCTAGCCTGATGTTGGGCTGCAAATGTATTGTGGGCTTACAACAGTTGTTTTAAGAGGATATGATGATTAATCTAAAATATTAATGTCTAATTTTTTCACATATCATTGTGTTATTGATCGGGATTGTAAAAAATGATATCCCTGTTACATAAGAGTTTCTCTCGTCTAACAAACATGAGTTAGGCCAATTTGCCAGGACAGGTACCCCTCCTCATAGATTAGAACAATTTAAACTATGACTTGTATACAAAAACAAGTTAATGCCTATAGTTACCAATAATCTATGAACTTACATTTTAGTCCTCAGTCATTCATGTAACTCTTCAACTCCATCAGGTGTCAAAGGCGTTTAATCATTCAGTCAACTCCGTATATTTTTTAGGGGAATGCTAGCAACCTTCTCTCTAGCCTTCTTCTTTGGATCTTCTCCCTTCTCTTGATGACATGTGTCATTTTTGTTACACTTATTCCAATGTTATTAATACATAAGACAACCTAGCTTTTGTTTCCAAGTTTACCCTTATGCCTTAAAATATATTGACACTTGACATGGTTAAGTCCAATTCTCTTAAAAAAAAAAAAAAAAAAAACATTAATCTTATCTCTCTCCCTGACCTTCTCCCTCGCCCCCCACCCACCTTCTTTCCAATCCCCACCACCCACCTTCTTTCCAATCCCCACTCACCGTAACTCCCAACCCACACACCCCAAAAAAAATTCTCAACACACCCAACCCAAGTCCCTCCACTCATCTCTCTCTCTTCCCTATTGGAAGACCTACCGAAAACCCACCAGATCCTTGCATCTCAAAGCATCAAATCAGATTTGAGAGTGAATCATGATTATAGGATGGCTTGTACGCCCCAACCTCAAATTATCAAACAATATCATTAACTTTCGAAGTTTGGGTAAATTCCAGATATAATTCGGGGTAAATCCAAATTTCAAAGTTTCAACCTTGCTAATAGAATGGGTTGTGATTGGGTTGCTAGAGGTGGGTGAGGATGGGTGACTGTTGGGTGAGAGTGAAGGGGTGAAGAGGGGAAGGGTCGGGGCCAAATTTCTGGGGAAGAAGGGGTGAGCAGAAGAAAGAGAGAGGAAGAGGGGGGAGGAGAGTGAGTGAGAGAGAGAGAGAGAGAGAGAGAATGAGAGAGTCAAAACCCGTACAAACGTTTAGTTTTTACTAAGGGCATATATGGAAATATAATTAATATATTTTTTGTAATTAATGATATTGTTTTAACAAAGAAACAAATGACACATGTCATCAAGAGAAGGGAGAAGGCCCAAAGGAGAAGATTAGAAAAAAGGTTGCTAGCATTCCCCTATTTTTTATTAAGTTCATAAATGAGTTAGGAATTTCATCCCCACATCAATTTAATCCCTTTTATTTCTGACTTTCTGTGAGATGTGACTACCCAATAAAATCAAAGGCCCCACGTGTTCACTGTGGCCACTTCCCTTCACTTCTTCTTTTTTGGTCCAAATGCACTTGTGTGTACCGTATAGGACCCTTCGCGCCATAAACCCTCCAAACTTCTCTTGTCTCCTTCACCCCAACAATCTTCTTGGGTCTTCTCCTCCTGGAAAAGAAGGAATTGCAGGTCTCCCCCTCTCTCTCTCTCTCTGTTTTTTTTTTTTAATTTGGGTTACAACTTCGGCTTTCTTCCTATTATTGTCTGAGTTGAGGCTCCAGAATCTGATGGACTTACTTTACTCTTTCCAGTTTCATTTTAAGTAGTATTACGCATGTATATTTGCAAAGAATATAATTTTTCCAATTCCCGGGTTGGCCCGTCAGCCGCTAAACTTCGATCTGTGGGGCCAAGCCGTGTCTTTTTCATCTTTGTGGACCACAAAAGTCAACAAATCTGTGGATGGCGGTCAATGGCATTATGCCCCCTTCTGGATACAATACTACATCATCTTTCTATGTAGCTACCCATCTAAGAATCTTGAACTTGTAAAGATTCTACTTAGTAGTAGGCTGGCAGGCAGGCATAGATGATGTAGAACTCCAAGACTAGAAAGAAAACAATGGCCAGTATTTTTTCATTCATGTTCATTGGAATTTATGTGTCCCTCTTTTTCATCAAAACCTCAACTGCAGCTGATGCCATTACTCAATCCCAATCCCTTAGAGATGGTAACACCTTGATTTCCAAACATGGCAGTTTTGAATTGGGTTTTTTCAGTCAACCAGCTCCTGACTCCAAAAACAGCTTCTTGGGAATTTGGTACAAGAGTTCTGTTTCATTAGTCACAAATGTCACTTGGGTTGCAAACCAGCAAAACCCCATTAATGGTTCATCTGGGATTTTGATGATAAACAGCACGGGCAGTGTTGTCCTTCTAAGCCAAGATCAGACTGTTGCTTGGTCAATAAATTTGTCCAGACAACCCAGGAATCCGATTTTGCAGCTCTTGGATTCTGGCAATCTTGTCCTAAGAGAAGCCAAAGATGGAAACTCAGAAAACTACTTGTGGCAAAGCTTTGACTCTCACTCTGATAAGTTGTTTCAGGGTATGAAGATTGAATGGAACGTAAAGACTAGGGCTTGCAGGAGTCTATTGGCGTCAAGGGTAGGAGACTCCTGTGACAGTAATGGATTTTGTGGACCCAATGGAATATGTACCATTACTAAATCCCCAGTTTGTAGTTGCTTCAAAGGCTTCGAGCCCAAAGCACTAGAAAAATGGAACTTTGGCGAACACCAAGAAGGTTGTGTGCGTACTGAACCTTTGAGCTGCCAAAATAAACATGAGTTTATCAAATATCCTGGGGTAAAGTTGCCAGACATCACAAATTCCTGGGTCAACCAAACTTTGAGTCTCAGGGAATGCAGGGAAATTTGCTTGAACAACTGTTCTTGTATGGCTTACGCAAGCTCCAGTGTCAAAGGAGGAGGCAGTGGCTGCACCATCTGGTTTGGTAATCTGATGAACATCAGAGAGCTCTTGGATGGTGGACAGGATCTGTATATTCAAATGCCTGCTTCAGGATTAAGTATGTGCAACAGATTTTCTTTTTCTCCTCAGTAAATAATTAGGTGCGCTACTAATGTTAAATTATTAATCATTTTCTTCCTATGGGCTCAATCATTAAGCCAATAGTTGTGTATTGCCTGATAAAACCATAATTTTCTGTAAACTTTGGATCATTTCACTTGTTTTATGTTCTGCTCATATTTGTTATTCTAGCTGTCATTTAACAGTAGTTTTCTTGCTCTGTTGAAATTAACTATGAAGAGGCGAATTGGACTAAGACAAAGATAGCCGTGATAGTTGTAGCTGTTGCTTCAGTTGTTTCCGGGACACTCTTAGCTGTTTATTGCATTCGCAGAAAGAGGATGAAGTTCAGAGGTACTAGTTCTTCTATGACCTTCAACTTTGTAAAACTGTTGCCATTTTACCTTAGTGTTATTCAATAAGGTATTCTGCAATGCAGTATTCTGAGCAAGAATATTTTTTCATGTGTTTTCATTTAATCTCAACTTTCAATGCTTTAGAAATGAATTCCACTATTGAACGTTGTCACCACCCAAAAATACCAAGCCACTGTCTGAATTTTGAGGCTGCCTTGATGAAACTAATACACACTTCATGAATTTCAATCACACAATGATCAAACAATTAAAAAAGGCCACCCAGGACTTCTTTTTGTATAGAAGACTAGAGGTTGGTTCTTGTTATTCCGGTTTGTGTTGACTTCAAATCAAGCATTTTTCTTAATTGATAATTATATAATATTTCTGGGTTCCATCCTACGTCTGCATCAATTGCTGCTCATTTGACTTTACCAATGATCTCTTTTCTTTAGATGGTGTATTTAGCTTCCAACCATATCATGGTGTACTGAATCAGGCACTATCCATTCCCTATGACATTTGCTTCAGGGCAGATTAAACTCATATACTCATGTGGATTTAGATTCCTTAAGTTTGCAGTTATTTGTTGTATAGGCTCAGTTACCTGAGTGGAACAGTGACCCTTTTAAGAGAATGAATGCATGAGTACAGGATAGGAAAACACAAAAGATACACTACTTTTATATTTTAATTATATGGTCATTTGATTTGTAATTACTATAAATGTATTCATATTTTGCTTCTCATTCATCATACTTGGGGAGTAGTTGATCTTCTTTATTTTTTTAGAGAAAATTAGGAAGAATGGAATGATGGGTCAGGACAATGAAGGACAGGAAGCCGACCTGGAGCTACCATTATTTAGTCTGTCAACTATAGTCATCGCCACTGATAACTTTTCATTCACCAGGAAGCTTGGAGAAGGTGGTTTTGGACCTGTATACAAGGTAAGCTTCCCAGATGTAAGCATAAGAACTGTAAAGAACAACGAAGCAGTTTTTTTCTTCTGAAACTTTATAATCCTTTTCCTAATGAGAATTTTCAGGGTAGACTTGAAGATGGGCAAGAAATTGCTGTGAAGAGGCTCTCGCAAAGTTCAGGACAAGGGCCAAATGAGTTCAAAAATGAAGTACTACTAATAGCCAAACTTCAGCACCGGAATCTTGTAAGGCTTCTAGGCTGTTGCATTGATAGAGAAGAGAAATTGCTTATCTATGAATATCTTCCCAACAAAAGCTTGGACTTCTACATTTTTGGTTAGGATCCTTAAAACTTACTATATACTGTTAAAAATAGTTTTACTAGTCATTTTTAGGTTCTAAAACTCTTCAGCTTGTTCATTTGGGATTTCAAATTGGAGTAACTTCAATTAAAACTTGCAGATAAAAATCAAGGTAGATTGTTAGATTGGTCGCAACGGTTCCACATTATCCGTGGGATCGCTAGGGGACTTCTCTATCTTCATCAAGATTCCAGACTGAGGATTATCCATAGAGATCTTAAAGCAAGTAATGTATTACTTGATAAGGACATGAACCCAAAAATCTCAGATTTCGGCTTGGCTAGAACATTTGGAGGAGATCAGACTGAAGGAGTTACAAGAAACGTGGTTGGGACCTAGTAAGTATCCATTATAACTCTCCTTATTACATTCTATTTTCGAAGTTCAAATGATTTGTTTCTTCTCATATAGCATTTTAATTATCATCTAATAGTTTCTTAACTAATGTGTTTTGTTTCTTGTTAATATCACAGTGGTTATATGGCACCAGAATATGCCATTGATGGTCAATTCTCTGTAAAATCAGATGTTTTTAGCTTTGGAATTTTAATGTTGGAGATAGTAAGCGGGAAGAGAAGTAGAGGATTTTATGATCCAGATGACAACCTTAACCTCATCGGACATGTGAGTAGTCTCCATCAAAGACCTCATATACGTGTGTTTGATCTTGTGACTAACAAACATATTATGTGCCTTAGGCATGGAGATTGTGGAAAGGAGGGAGGTCTTTAGAGTTGATTGATGAAAGCTTAAGGGACTCATGCACTCTATCCGAACTCTTGCGTTGCATACATGTTAGTCTTTTATGTGTGCAACAGCTTCCTGTAGACAGGCCAACCATGTCATCCGTGATTCTGATGTTAGGTGATGAGTGTCCCTTGCCTCAACCCAAAAAACCAGGTTTCTTTGGTGGAAAATATTCGTCTGAAGCAGATTCTTCTTCAAGTAAGAACTTAACATCTTCAAGTAAGAACGAACCATCTTCAACCTACGACTCTATCATAACATTGCCTGAGGCTCGATGAGATGCAATTAATTGCAAATCTTGCACCATGTAATTTATTCGAGGTATTATTCATAGCTGTGTTGGCATCCAATTTTCCCACAGAAACAGTCAGATTATATAAAAATTGAAATAGTTTTTCAATGAACATTGAAAAACTTGTAGCTACTAGAGTAAAAGTAGGGAAAAGATAAGTGGCCAGTGATTGTATATGTGATACTGTTACACCAAAATAGCTTCCAGGATGATGATGGTCTAATGCAGGCTTGAATATTTTGAAGTTTCTGCATGCAAGGTCAAAAAAGTTCTAATACTAGATGCTTTGGATTTTTTAAATTCTTTTGGCAGCAATGGATCATGTTTAAATTTTGGGACCATTAAACAGAACATTGGGCCTTCAATGGTGGGTTTCTCAGAGCTTGTCATTGGCATCCACAAAGAATAATGAGCAAAGATGAGGCCATCAATTTCAGTCAAAAATTTCTCACAACGCTACTCAAATTGAGATTTCAACTGCACACCCAACACCCCAAATATGTAATGGACACCCAGACTCTAAAACAAATAACAACAGAGAGTCTTGCTGAATGCTGAGCCTAACAGGAACAGCTACTTGTTAAAAAAATAACATCTTTTTCCCTCTCCTCGAGTTTTTTCTCACATCAGCCCTATGGATAAATAATCTTAATGTGAGCACAACTGTATCTCTAGAACAGCTTTCATTGTCTGCTCTTAAGAGATACTCATTACCACCACCACCACCATCCGAGCCGCTAACTATTATGAATTCTGCAGGACCTCCATAAGGAATTGTGACAAATGTGTTCGGCGAAAACTTCTCTGTAACTACAACACCACTTCCACTAGGTCCTCCACTGCCCTTAATGCTGTAAGCTCCCCTCTTAATGGCCAATGTAGCAGGTTCCCAAATGTCAAGATATCCAGCGAACTGAAATATTTTAAATGAAGCCTGACCCTTAGAAAGAATCTTCTCTATCTGGCCTTGCATTTCAGTATCACAAGTGATCTTCTTGTGCTCATTGGCAAACACCTTTACAAGCTCTCCCTTGCGCTTCCTGTTATCCAGAGGCTGGACTTCGATAGCAAGGTATGTATCGACATCATCAGCAGTTACAAGATAGTTTGGTTGCTTTGCTCCATCAATGTAATTGACAGATCCATCTTGCATGTGGCGCACCCACTCAAAGTTGCAACTGGTTGTTCCATTGATAGAGTACCCGCTGACTTGAAGTTCATGCCCCGGAAAAGCTTCACCCGAAATTTGGAGGCCCTCTATAGCTGGTAATGGATCATCATCTGCAGCCTCTGAATATGAAGATGAACCACCCTCTTCGAGAACCGGCGGTAGATAATGAGGATACGGGGAGCTGGAATCGTTAAGTGGGGATGTGTAAGGAGAGTTCCCTGCACTCCAATTGGAAGAGGTTTCTCTGTCATTCTGGTTTCCCTCTGCATATTGATCATCCATCTCTCTGTGTGTGTTCCCAACAGGATCACGAAAGGTGACCTGTCTATTGCTTGTCCCTCCACTATAATGATTTACTCGCTGTGTATCACCTTGAGTAACAGCAAGATTAACAGGAACATCTTGATCTTGGCCTGCTGATGTCCTGCTTGGAACAGGTGAATACCTCCCCAATCCCAAGTCATTGGTTTCCACATTGTTGGGGGCACCACCACCGAAACCACTCTGAGGATGATGATCCCAATCCGCGGTTGTCTGAGTATCAGAAGCAGAAGCTGGCACTCTTCCACCATTGGAAGAATATGTTGGCTGATTCTGAGGAACCATTTCAAGCCCATTTCTGCTCACATTTAGCAATGCTCCACCACCAATGGACTGAGGTGGTGGTGAAGGAGGCGCAGCAATGCTAATGTTATTAGGCTGCTGATTCGAATCTGATCGCCAAGGCGTTAACTGATACTGCAACTCCTTCAATTTGGACTCAGTAAGAAGCAACTTCTCCTGCAAATGCCTAAACAAAACCTTGACATTACCAACAATGGACTGTGCATCAGGAACCGGAGGCTGCAATGAGTACTCAGCCAGAATTGGCAGCAAAGAGGAAACAAATGTCGATCTCTCCTGCTGTGCATCCTGCACGGCATAAGCGAGCCGAATGTTTTCCTCAATAATTTCCTGTCTGTAAGACAAAGCCTTTGATGCAGCATCAGCAAGGTCCTGCTGCTGCTGATCAAAAGCCAAACGCATATAAGCAATGCGCTTCTCCAGCACATACTTTTCGTTTTGAATTTGTGCTTCTTTGATCGAATAATCCGCCAAATGCTTTCGCAATTGCATAATCTCTTGTTCATGTTCATGAACCTTAACAACCAGATCCTTCTTCCACAGGCTGTTGCTGGGGTTGTTTCTTTCAGTCAATGGCATCAACCCATGTCCAGAAAAATTGACACGCTGGGGATCATATTCCCCTTCGGTGCTCGACCTTCCCGGAGAAAGCGACGTCGTTGTGGACGGTGAAGACAACCGAGAAATGCCACTGCTGGCGTTTTCTGCAGCTGCCTGATTACCAGAAACTCGAACGACCTTCATGGCTCCATTGATCTCGCTGCTACCCAATTGGGTTTCTCGGGTTTCTGATTCTCTATGAGTCTGCGAGGGATTTTCAATCCTATCGATTTGATTGTCGACATGGGCAACTGGTTGATGAGCTTGATCATGAGATCCACGGAGGCGCTGGGCCCACGGATCAACAGAAGGCGTCATTTGGGTGGGCATGGATTCGTGGAGCTTGTATCTGTGGAGCTCGAGCATCTTGTGTTCGAGCTGGGTCCTCAATCGGATGTTCTCTTCAACCTGTTGCTTGATTGTGGCCTCTGCAGCTTCCATGGCTTTCATGACCTGAAGCAAGTTTCCGTCTTGATTGCTGGTGCTGTTGTTTGAAGAACGAATTGGGTCAGCGCCTGCAATCGTCAAACCTGAGAATTTCTCAGCAATTTTCCAATCGTGACCGTTCTCCATTTTCTCGCTGCTCTTTTCTTTTTTCGGAGAGGGATTTGGGGATTTCTGGTCTTCTTCCTCACTTCATTTCATTTGATTTCTGTTATTTTACTGCTGCAACTTGTGCCCTGCCTCTGCCTGCCTGCCTGCCTGCCTGCCTCTGTTGTGTATTTGGGAATTAGGGCAGAGATGTAAAATGATTTTTGAATTGGAGTGTGATTTTGATAAGTTATTGAATGAAAGAATGAAGGCTTTGAAGCTTTGAAATTTGGGAATGTGACAAAGAAATTGACCAAGTCTTGTATTTGCCCCATATGAAATGAAGACATGGAATATCTGGATTTATTACGTGGCTTGGTTTGGTTGACCCACTAATCATTTTTAAATTTCATCTCTTTAATATCAAGTGTTATGATTAGTCGTCCCACTAATCTCATATTTATTTTTCATTTCTTTATTTAGTATATCAACTATATAGTCTACCATATTATAATCCTTACTATTAAATTTTATTTGTTTCCTTTTCTTATTTCTTTTTTTTAAATATTATCTGGGTTTGCAACCAAAGAATTATGCATGCTGCAACTTCAGCTTTGTAAAGTTGAGTTGCTATTAACCAATTGGGTGTTAGTTAGATTGGTCAGGTCTTTGGCGTGCTTTTAGGTGATTCTGGGTTCAATTTCCACCCATGTGTGTGTGTGAGTTTTCCCCTCCCCCCTTCCTAACTTTGGCAACAACCAAAAAAAAGTTTTGCTACTATAAAAATTATAGAAAACACCTTGAGAAAGTGGAAATAATTATTTTTTCTTGTGTCTTAAGAGTTTATGATTGTTATATAACATGACATACATCATGACCTCTATTTAATGTAATGAAGCATTGGAATCATCATGGGAATAAAATCAAATACTAATCAAAACAAACTACGTTGTGGCAAATTAAAACAAATACCAAAAAACAGAAAACAAAACAAAAGAAATGTTTGGGTACATGCTTGAAGAAGCCCATGATACAATTTCCAAATGCACCTAAAGGGCCATAATGGTCATAGCATTCTTGGCACTGAAGCAGAGCAAAGACATTTCAAGTCTGAGTTTGCCACATTTCTTGTGTACAGCTCAAGGAAGTAATTGGTCAAGAGTCAAGACCTGTCTTTTTAAGCTCCAGCTGCCAAGCTTCATTCAATTTCCTGGTAAAAATGCATCAGAAGGATAGTCAAATAGTTTCCTGAGGGATCGTTTGGTACGGCGAACTGTCATGAATTGGACTAAGTCCTGGGACTGTCTTGAATTAACTTGGATTAGCCTAAGCTGGATTAAATACGGACCTACGTTTGGTGTTGTGTCGAACTAAGAAGCTAGATTGTAAAAATAGTGAAGACATATGTCTGATGCTATGTCGGACTAAAAAATAATTCTTGTAATATTTAAATTTAATTAGGGATTTTGACTTAAAAAATATATTTAAATTTAATTAGGGATATTTAATTGGGGCTGATGTGTGAAAAAAAAAATTATAAAAATTATAAACATATAAAAATAATTACAAAAGAAAAAAAAAACTCATTCTCGCATTCTTTCCTCTTCCTTCCTCTCTCTCTCTCTCGCTCTGCCTTTCTTTCCCATCTCTGCCTTCCTCTCTTTCTCGCTCTGTCTTTCTTTCCAAATTTCCAAAGAGAACAACAGAATAAACCCAATTAGCCCCACACCACAACTTTTCACAAACCAATTACCACACCACAAAATTAAAATTAAAAAACACCAAAACCCCCAAAACACAATTGGGATCTTATTGATCCCTTTCTTCTTCTTTGGCCATTATTACCAGAATGATGCGGTAAAATGGATAACAAGCGTTGTTCTTGTTGGAGACTGCCTTGAGAAGAAGACCCACTGCTGCTCACGAACTACACATCTTCTAAGGCATCTCCGTTTTCATTTTCTGAGTTAAAAGAAAAAAAGGGAATTGGAAGAGAATGAGAGTGGAGAGCTACAGGGTTTTGCAGATAGTGTGAAGGGAGGTATGTAATGGGAGAGATAAAAAAACTTGCCTGAGTACAACTTCGAAGAAGAGCAGAGTCGATGTTGAAGGAAACGAGAGAGAGAGAGAGAGAGAGAGAGGCGTTGGCTCGGACTCGCGTGTTATGTTTAGCAAGCTCGTTATTTTGCGAACCAAGTTTCAGGTTTGCTAGATTGGACCAGCGAGTGAGGCATTTTTTGTACTGTTGGACTATATAATCTCATTTAAGTTAGTCCCTCCTTTAACCAAACATGGGTTTTAAGTACTAATTAATCCAGTCCAATTCAGTGAGGCCTACCAAACATGCCCTGAATTCCCATCTTTCTATCTTGAAGCTGTCTGTCAACAAAAAATCAGGCTGCCTGTTTGAACATCAGGTTACATTGTTACTTTGAGTTCAAATTCTTTGCTTATACTTATGGAGTGCAAAATGAGTATATGAATTGAATAATACCTTGTATAAATCAGATAGTTCCTTCAGATCAAACAAAATTAGCATGGTACTAGATGTACAATTAGCGAATCTTATCGAGGCTCCAATACTGTTATTGAAGATTCATTAGTTGAAGATGTTTCGTTTCTCACACCGAAAATTGAAGACGTATGGTTCTTACTTGAAGAAGAACCTGCTTCAGAGGATGGATGTTTTCCTAAAAAGAAAGCTGGCTTTTTGGGCTGAGGCAAGGCGCTCTCACCACCTAACATCAGAACCACAGTTGACATGGTTGGCCTGTCTTCAGGAAGCTGTTGCACACATAAAAGACTAACATGTACGCAACGCAAGACTTCCGAGAGAGTGCATGAATCACTTAAGCATTTATCAATCATCTCTAAGGACCTTCCCTCTTTCCATAATCGCCATGCCTAAAGGCACATATAACATGTTTGACAGTCAAAAAATGAAACACAAGTAAAATGAGAAACTCAATAGTTGATACTTACATGTCCAATGAGGTTGAGGTTCTGATTTCGATCATAAAACCCTCTACTTCTCTTTCCACTTAGTGTCTCCAACAATAAAACACCAAAGCTAAAAACATCGGATTTTACGGAGAATTGACCATCAATGGCGTATTCTGGTGCCATATAACCACTGCAGTATGTCACAAGGAACAAAAACTTTAATGATTCAGAAAGTAGTAGATAATAGGCAGAGATGCATAGGATACTTACTAGGTTCCAACAACTTTCTTTGTAAATCCTTCAGTCTGATCTCCTCCAAATATTCTAGCCATGCCAAAGTCTGAGATTTTTGGGTTCATCTCTTTATCAAGTAACACATTGCTTGCTTTAAGATCTCTATGAATAATCCTCAGTCTGGAATCTTGATGCAGATAGAGAAGACCCCTAGCAATCCCACAGACAATGTGGAAGCGCTGAGACCAATCTAACAGTCTACCTTGAGTTTGATCTAGCAAGTTTTAATTCGTGTCACTCTAATTTGAATTCTCAGAAGTACAAATTCAAGCGTCTTAGAACCAAAAGTACGATGTTTGTAGTGCAATATCTAATTCCAACAATATTAGTAAGTTTCAAAGGATCCATACCAAAAATGTAGAAGTCCAAGCTTTTGTTGGGCATATATTCATAAATGAGCAATCTTTCTTCTCCCTGAATGCAGTAGCCAAGAAGCTTTACAAGATTTCGGTGCTGAAGCTTGGCTATTAGTATAACTTCATTTTTGAATTCGGCGATTCCTTGCCTAGAACTTTGGGAGAGCCTCTTCACCGCAATCTCTTGCCCATCTACTAGTCTACCCTGAAAATTCTCTTTAGGAAAAGCATTATAAAGTTTTGAACAAAACAACTGCTTCATTGATGTTTACAGGATCACAAAATTAGAAATTTACCTTGTACACGGATCCAAAACCACCTTCTCCAAGCTTCGTGTTGAACGAAAAGTTATCAGTGGCTGTGATTAATGTTGGCAAGCTAAAGGATGGTAGCTCCAGGTCTTCCTTCTGTCCTTCATTGTTCTGACCCATCATTCCATCTTTCTGCAGTTTCTCTAACACAAAGAATAAAAACAAAGAAGATCAGCTTCTCATCAGGTACAATAAATCAGAAATAGACTCTTAAATAAAATTGAAAAGCGTTGAAGGAATTGACTTGATACATGTAAACTTATTACATGTCAATTGACCCTTAATGAAAATACAGATCCAGTGAATCTTTTGCCTTCTTCTTACCCTACATCAAGCATCTTCCTCAACTGGTAGTTAAATGATTTTTCTCGGCTCTATCAATATGAAATATACTAAGGCCTGTGCTGCTCATTTGATTTCATCAATGTTCTTTATTTCCTCAAGTCTTATTCTTGTTATGGTTTTAGTGCAGATTAAGTTAATATACTCACGTCGACAGATGTTCCCTTTAACTTCGCAACTTCTGTTGAATTCATTCTAGTGTTAAACAAGAGCTTCAGTTACAATTGCAATGGAACTTCCAGACTTGAATTAAGCTCTATCTCATAGCATTCCTGAGGACTTTTTATATCATTATGTGCAATGTAATCCATAGAGTACCCTACCAGTTCACCATGCAATATTGTAAACTGAGACAGTGACTTTGACTTGACATGCCATCAATGTGCCAAATTTTCTTCGGTTGGTGACAAAATTTATTAATACTTTTGCTAAAGCGTTGGAAGTTGAGATTAAATGAGAACACATCAAAGCACCTCTTGTTCGGGATATTCCATTGCAGAATGTAGGCAGAGTCTCTTTACTGTACCGATTGGGAACAAAAAGATGATATAGACTAATGGGAATATGTTTTAGAGAAGAATATTACCTTTGAGCTTTCTCCTCCTTCTGTGAATACAATAGACAGCTAAGAACGTCCCGGAAACAATGGATACTGCGGCTACAGCTATCCCTATTATCTTCGTCTTAGGCGGATGGTCTGTGTCTTCATAGGTTATTTCAAAAGGGCAAAGCAACTAGAGTTATATCACAGCTTCAACTAAAAATACGGAAACTATAAAGCAGGGGACATAATCAAAGTTTTTAGAGCAGCTAATGGATTCATCAGGCAATACAAAACAACTGATACAAGAAATAGCAAAACAAGAGAAGTTCAGATAATTATTTAGGCCCTCGGCTAAACAAAAATGATTACTAAAATGGCACACATAAAATTAAAAGATTAAATCACACACCTGATTCCGAAGCAGGCATTCGAACATATAGATCCTGCCCTTCATCAGGAAGCTTCCTAAGGCTGATTAGATCACCAAACCAGATAGTGCAGCTACTGCCTCCTTTGATATTAGAGATTGCATAAGCCGTACAAGAACAGTTGTTCAAGCAACTTGCCCTGCATTCTTTGAGGCTCATACTTGGGTTGACCCAAGAATGTGTTGTATCTGGCAGCTTCACCCCACCATATTTGATAAACCCATCTCCATTTTGGCACACTAATGGTGTAATACGCTCACAACCTCCTGAGTTGTCTGTATAGTTCCAATTTACAGGATCTTTGGGTTGAAACCCTTTTAAACAGCTGCAAACTACTGAGTTGCTAATGTCACATATTCCATAGGGGCCACAACGGCTATAATTGTCACAGATGTCACTTGAACTTGAAGCCAATAGACTCCGGTGAAGACCGGACTTTTCGTCCCACTGCAAGATTTGCCACAAGTAGTTCCTTGAATTCTCATCTCCGGCTTCTCTTAGGACAAGATTGCCAGAATCCAAGAGCTGCAAAATCGGATTCCGGGGTTGCTTGGACAAAGCTATTGACCAAACAACAGTGCTATTTTGACTTAGAAGGACAACATTTCCGGAGCTGCTGATCATCAGAACGCCTGATGAACCATTGATGGGGTTGTGCTGATTTGCAACCCAAGTAACAGTTGTGGCTGATGAGACTGATGAATTCTTGCACCAAATCCCCAAGAAGCGGTTCTTGGTGTCACCAGCTGTTGGACTGAAAAAACCCAACTGAAAGCTGCCATGTTTGGAAACCAAGGTTTTGCCATCTCTAAGGGTTTGGGATTGAGTTATGGCATCAGCTGCATTTAAGGTTGTGAAGAAAGAGACGGACAGATAAATTCCAATGAACATGAAACAAGGAATGGTCATTGTTTTATGCCTACCACTAACTTCTAACTACTACTATTATACAAAGTTCCAGATTTGATCACATTTTGTCGAACCAAGAATAAAAATATTAGATTAGATTTTGATGGAGTGAACCAGAGACCATGAACCATAAGCCAGGTGACTTTTGCAGTCCATTTTTGGGCCCCACTAGTTGAGCTAAAGTTGGATTTGGGGCAGCAAAGCATGTGACAATCAAGATGAAACAAAGGGTAAGTGCCCTTGTCACCTTAAATTAAATTTTGTCAGTTGCACGTGTCAGGACAGGAGGAAAATGATAGGTTTTTGATGGTCTGTATCCAACGGCTTGTGGTTCATCAGGGTTCGATGATCATGTGGCTTCCAAATATACGTGGTCATTGAAAATACGTCATTTGGCATCAATTCTAAAGATTTGTCTTTGTTAAAAATTTTGAAATTAGGTGACATGTTGCTGTCATATACGTCCACGAAACATGAATGTCATAGTGTTTCCACTGGCTTTTTATCCAATTCAAAGAAAATCTCTTCATTTCTTTGAAGATTGGGCAAAAATATATATATATATATATTTTGTGGTGGTAGTTGTAACTTTTACCAACTGGCTTGTGGAAAGATTTTATCAGTCATTCCCATGAAATCAATCATCAATTACTATGTTTTGTTCTGATGTTTTAGTGATTGGTTTGGCTTTGTTGCCTTTTTTTTTTTTGGTCTTAATTAATCAATGTTCATTCAAATTCAAAAAGTATGAGAGAAATAAACAGATAATACAAGAGTCGAAAAGTCCAAATACAAGAACAAAGCACCACAGACACAAGAAGATTAGACTAGAACCAGCACAGTCTAGTATAATAATCTTTTTCGTCACAAAATCAAAACAAAATACAACATAAAGTCGTCGTCACTGTAAATGGAACAGAGACCACACCGTCATAACCATAAAGGAGGGGAAACACACCCACCACACAGGTCAACATTGCCTCTTGTGTAAGTTGTTTGGGGTCTTTGGCTTTTGTTTCTTATGTTTTGTTGGAAATTGCATGCCTTGTGTTTGTACTCTTGTTGAGGTTTGCCCTCAAAATTCCTAATAACCAGATTTTGTGGCATTAATTATGCATATAGGAAGGCATTGTTAGCCTTGGTGGCGTGTTGTCTTTACTTTGTTAGAGGAGTTCTTAGATTCACATCTCATCGATGACCAGTATATTGTGTTGTTTAATAAAAAGGAACTCAATAGTCAAAATTCATCAATATTGCATTTCCATTCATCGCCAGTTAGTTTTGAGTTGAATGCTCTCATATCATATATTATGTTATCAAAGCATAGTTTGTAGATAAACCACAATTTTATTTTTTTTTAATTTTTTTTTTTTTTTTTTGTACTGGCTCTTTGGTTGACGACCTTTGTGCATGAATTACATATAATAAATAAATAAATAACTAGTGTATTTTAAAACGGTGAATGCATCTTTCGTGTGTTGAAGAATATAAGTCATGCATCGGAAACTTGACTAAATAAAATACAAGATATAATGAATGGTTCCACTACTAATATCACCAATGCCTTTTGTGATAAAACCTCACACCTACAAGACTTTGTAAGTGGTTAAGTTTAGGACACTATCGGTGTTGTTAATAGTGGGCCACTGGCCCGTCTCTCTGAATTTAACATGGTATCAGAGCAGGTTGATTGACTGAGCCTGAATTGAGCCTTTACACATACCCAATATGTGGTGTTCACATGTTGGGCTTGAATATTTACCCCTACCCCTTACCCAATATGTGATTGTTCCAATACTAAGGCCATCCCCAATGGTTGGGGCTCTAAAAAAAGGTTTATATAGCCTCATTTAGAGCTCCGATGGAATCTTTGGAGCTCTAAAGGCATCTCTCCTACAGTGTGAGACTCTATATTAAAGGTTTGATTTTTTTTTTATGATGTAATTTAATTTAGGTGATATTTTTGTTTTTTGTTAACTTATTTATGTTAGTGTTTTTTTGGTGAACATTTCAACTCAAAAAAATAAAAAATTGGACAAGATTTGAAAACATGGTAAAAAAAAAAAAAGAAGATAGTATTGTTAGTAGTAAGCCGTTGACCCGTCTATATGAATTTACCATCTTGATAACAATGTTTAATGTATTTAAGTGTGGATAACTTAACGTACCCGTTTTGTGTTTCGTCTCAAGGATAAGAGCATCCGTAATGGGCTCCCTAAACCACCTCCAACCATGCTCCCTATCCACCTCCTAAAATAGGGAGTCCTCTAAGAGCTCTTAAATCTGAGGAGAGAGAAAGTACTCCTAGTGGCTCCCTATAATTTAATGCTGCCTTATTTAATAAGTATTTCAAACCTTTATTTAATGCTTACTATTTTTTATTTTATTTTTTAATAGAGATGGACCAATCAAAAAAGAGTTATAGCATTTATGACTCTCCAAATTAGGGAGCATGGTTGGAGTTGAAATTTTTTAGAGAGCTCCTAAAATAGCTTTCTTATATTTTTAGCTAAATTTTAGCTAAGAAATAGATAGTATCATTGCGGATGCTCTAAGAAGATAGGAAATAAGCACGTGCAATAAATTATTCTTTAAAGCTCATATGAATCAGTCGATCCATCATTCAGTCATTTGTTATTTCCAACACCTAACCGAATTTTCATTTATAGAATGGCCACACAAGTCAACAACTCGTGCATCAGTCGGGGTTTCTTTACATGCCCTTCTAGATGTTTCATTCATCATGTCTTGAATTGACTTCTAAGCAGAAAAGACCCCCCAAAAAATCAAGAAAGCAATGGAGATCTTTCTTGCCTCAACTCTCGAGTGCAAGGTGCAACCAGGGGCGTTTCTACGTTGAGGGCGGGCTGGGCAGAATTTCTCCAAAAACAATATTGGCTGGGCAGTTCTCTCCTCTTGTCTACGTCTACAGAAACTTCTTTCTGTTTTCTTTCTTGTGACATCAACTTCCCCCCGGCATAGGACTATATATATATGGGATATATTACTTTAAGGCAAATAAGGCCTACATTTGTCTTAAAAAATGCCCTCGGCTCACTTTTTCTCGACTTTTTTTTATTCTTCTCTCTTTTTCCTTTCTTTTTCTTATTTTTTATTCTTCCACTCGAGTTCACTCTTCTCTCTCTCTCTTCCCTTTCTGTCCTTCTCATCTCTTTTCTCTCTTATTTGTATTTTCCTCCCCTGTTATTTTCTTGTTTTTCTCTATTCTTTGCAACAGTTATTCTTCTAATTCTCTCCTTTTTAGTTATCATATGCATCTTTAATTTGAAATTGAGTATCTTAGGTTTAATTAGGAATGAATTATAATTTGAAAATTTTGTTGAAATTAAATTAGGGCTTTGATTTTAGGAATTCGGTTGAGATGTTTGATTTGTTTTTGGTATTGTTGAGACATTTGATTAAACGGATTGATGATATTATGAGAATTAGTTTTCTTTTTTTTAAACGTGATTTAGGATTACGTCGTCTAGTTTTAGTTTTTGTATTTGTTTAACTTTTATTTATAAATAGAGATGCATTTGAAAGTAAAGCTCATTACGTCCCCTAATTAGGTGTATCTTTTTATGTTTATTAATGAAATTCACTCATACCGTCGAGTTTAGTATGTAAGTATTGCCCAGTCCACATTTGAATCCTGGAACCACCACTGAGTGCAACTGATGTTATTAGCCCAGAATTTTGGCCAGAAAACCCAACAAAAGTTGTCCAAACTCCAATTCTGCAGCTTTTAGATTCTGGAAATCTAGTACTAAGAGATGAAAAATATGACAATTCAGACAAGTATTTGTGGCACAGCTTAATTTGACTGTCTTTCTGATACATTGTTACTAGGAAATTGAATGTAGCTTTGGCAGCTGGGACTTAAATCGTTGAGCTGCCAAGACAGAGATATATATGTGTTTCTCAAATTTGTTGGCTTGAAATTGCTGGATGCTAGTACACATTATTGGTTGAATGGACGTGTACATTTGAAGTTCAATGATATACCATGAAAGCATAAGCCTCATCTCTGCTGCACTTTGCTGATGAATTTAAGAAATTGGTATGTGTTAGAGTTTGAGGTGTTTGAGTTGAAATTTCCCTGAGTGTTCTTTTGTCATGCATTGAAAGATTAGAGTACATTCTACTCAAGTGTTGGTCCTCCATTTAGATTACTTTGGGGCCCCGTAATTTTCATTTTCGAGTCGAGCTTGGGCCTTAACTCTTTCGGGCTTGAACAAGGTTGCGGGACCGGCCTGGACTGGATTGGAATTGAGCCTTGTTGCTAAAGCCCAAGAACACCAACCTATGCTATCATGAATCATATACGCTTTCATTATTCATCAAAATGTTGAGTTTAAACAGACATCGGCTTAGCCGAGTTGGCTAGAGTGGATGTGCTGCTCACTCTGCACCCGAATTCGAATTCCCCTCCCCCTAGTTTAGATTATATTAAAGTATAATATCGTTTGTATAAAAAAAATGTTGAGTTTACTTATTAATAAGTTTGGTCTAAAAAGTAACCACTCTGAAACTGAATGCCTCTGCAAAACATATATTTCAGAGACCCTTGTTGAAGTATAGAGTTCATGCATACACACTTGTTATAACAGCCCTGGTTACTGTTATCAATATAAATCTGCTAGGAATGGTCTAAAAGAGGTGCTCATTAGAAATGGTCAAATAATATGATTGATCCAAATAAAATAGTTGGCTTCTCTTCTCAATTTTAATATATGTGAAGCTGGGCCATTTCTTTTATCAGAGACCACTGGAATGCTAAATCAGAACAATAAATAAAGCCCAAACTGAAAACGACTTTGTATACTGAATGAGCTCAGGAATGAACTTATTCTGATAGCCAGACTTGAGGATCAAAATCTTGTAGGGGAAGAGAAAATGCTGCTTTATGAATACATGCCCAACAAAGGCCTTGAATCCTTCATATTTGCTTTGATCCATTGCCACAAAACCTTGAACATTTAATCTAATTAGAGAAATTAACAATCCTTAATTTGATAAAATGTCAATCTTCTAAAGTTGTTGTCTAAATTAATCTGTGGGATTGCTGGGGGAGACTTGGTTTAGGCATGGACACTGTTGAAATAATCTGGTTTAGTTTCTTGATAGGAAAAAAGTCTCTCTAAGCAGATTCCTCATCAAGCAAGAGTGAAGTCTCTTTTACCAATGAAATTTCTGTTTTTTTTTTTTAATATGGAGTTCGAACTCGAGACCGCTAGTTTGCAAGTCAAGGTCCTTTTCCACTGAACTAGACCCCGTTGGCATGAAATTATTGTTTTACTGCTAGACAATAGCAAATACTTGTGATTTGTTACATATTTCCAAAGTCAATTATGGTAACTCCAAATGATTAACTCATTTAAAGCTGTTAATCCCCTTAATTAGAAATAAACTTTCTATTGAAATTGAATGGATCATGGATGCAAAATGATCATGAGCTTCAGAGAAAGTTGGTCAAGAGACTGGAAAAAGTGCAGCAGAGAAGCTTATCCAAGACTTACCTGTGGCTGTAAGGGATATTATTGTGATGGAAAAAAGCTTTTCATACATATCATATCATATGTCTTTGTTCCAAAAAAGCTTGTCATATCAATTTGAGGTAGCTTGGACATTTGGTCACAGCTTCTATCCAATTCCTGTTCTAAGTGCTTTTAAGCTGCTAATTGCTGTGGATGATTGAACCCAAATGATTTAAGAGGAAAAATATGTAACTTTGAAGACAAGGAAGGTGAGCTGCCCTCCCCTACAACATTATGGGCAAGACAAGGTTCAGAATTCTTGAAGCAAAAGCCAATTTCTTCTCTCTTTTTTTAAATTTACCGGTGGACCTATTCAAGGAATTATGAATAATAATGATAATAAAAAGGGGCATGAATGTTTCTGATAATCTAAGGGAAACCCATGCTTGCTTTTTCTCATCAATGTTTGAAAAGTTAGTTTTGTTTGTAGGGCAAGAGAAGCCCATCAAAGTTGAGATATGTTCATGGATGACTACAGATGCTGCTTTCTACAAATAAAATACTTGGTCTGGAACAATTCCCCAGTTGCTTTCTCCAATTTCAATTATTTAAAGGTCCTAATATGTTTATAAAAAATTTACATTGCATTTTGTTTCTTCTGTTTAATTGACTAAGAAATTACCTATAATAGCTTGACTGGGTATGAAGTTTGAGATTTCTCCTTCCAGCTTGAGCTTTTATCTAATCAAGTTAAGTTCAAAATGGCTTAAATGTTAAAATAGTCTCCGTGATTTAGCACGTTGGTCAATTTAGTAATGTTAGCCAATATAGCACATTCGTTAAATTGTCATTGAATAAACATGATAATCCTTCCTTTTCTTTTATTCTTCTTCTATTGAAAATATATATATTTTTACAAAATTAATTTATAAAATTGAATTAATTGAAAAAACATATTAAAATTTCATTAGAACTACAACATAGCATTAGAAAACAACGGAGTGGGGGGTTGCTCATGGGGACAGTGGAGAGTGGGGGCGACGAACGCGTGTCAGAGTGCACTTGAAGATCTGGACGGCGCAGTTGGGATGAGACAAATGGCTAGGGAATGGTTGGGTTGGGGAAGATCCTACTGAGAGATGGTCAGGAGGTAGGGATTGTTCTTGAGAGAGAGAGAGAGAGAGAGAGGTGGATAGTACAGAGGTGGTTGTGGCTTGGGGAGCTGGGGCTTTTGGGTGTGGGTGGGGAAAGTAATTGAGGTGGGTTGTTGCTAGGGAAAGAGAGAAGAGAGAAGGGTGTTGCAGTTGGGATTAATTATTTTTATTTCTTTTAGCTTTTAATTTTAATTTTAATTTCTTAATTAATCAATTTTTAAATTGAAATCAAATATTTATATTTTTTTTTATAAATATTTAAACAGAAATTTAATAAATTGGCTAAATTGACCAAATTAAAAATACAAAGATTAAATTGACCATCAAATTAAAATACAGGGACCATTTTAGCATCTAAGCCTTCAAAAATTGAGGGGAAAAAGATTAGCACAAAACAAAAGCAAAAGAAGTTGTGAATTGGTCTTAATCAACTGCTGGCCTTCTGTTTTATATACAACTTGCTTTCACTTGATTTATTTTATGGGAGGAATTTAAGGAAATTCATTATTTAATTCCACTTCAAACAGCAGCCATACAACCATGAGATGTGGTGTGGTGGTAGCTCACCTCATTCCTTAACCATGTGGTTGGGGGTTCGATCCCCGTCCATGGGAATGGAGAGCATTTCATGGCTAGCCGTTTACCTCCTCACGAAGAGCTCCCGCGACGAAAGGGATTAGTCACTGTTGTCGGCAGTGTATACCCTTGAGTCTTATCTTAAAAAAAAACAGCAGCCATACATCATCATCAGCACAGCACAAGGGCGGGAGGCACTAAAATTCATGTGAAGTCTGCTTTGACCTGATCAGATTAATCCCACCGCTTTGGCAGACTGCCATGTCATGGCTTTGAACCAACCAATTGGGATTTGGGAATATGCAATTTTGACATTTTAAAAAAAACAGCTGGAAGTTGGAATTTCTTGACCAAAATATATTTCGTACAACACCCTCTATCATGGACTTAGATGATAATAAAAATAAGGAGGTTCATATTTGAGGAGTTCTTTCTAGGACCCACTATGTAATATAATTTAATGATTAAAATAATTGGTGTTTTAAATTTTCCCTCAAAGATTATTTTTATACAAAATTACCTAAATAGAAAACTATTTCATTTTAGGATTTGTTTTGTTTATTTATTTTCTATCACGTTTATATGTTTAATAATTAAGGGTTTGTCTGATTTTTTTTCAAGAGTGGTTTATTGATGAAGACTTCAAAAATAAATAATGTAAGTCTACCCAACAAACGTGTATCCCTCGAATAAATTTATTAGAGAAATAAATAGAATTGATGTAAAAATGTGATTTTTGGTGAATATAAAAAGTTTAATAATGTCGAGAGACATAAAGGGGTGGTGAGGGGGGAGGTGGATCGAGGGTGGGGCTAGGTTGGTGGGCGAGGTCCATCAGAGAGAGGGGTATGGGTTGTACTGGAGGTGGCTGGTGGGTCGTTGTTGGGGGAAGAGGTGGCTGGGTGGGGAGGGTGGGCGTCAATGGTTGTATGGTTGATGGAGGTGGGGGTTTTTATTTTCTGAATTTTTATATATTTTTATTATTATTTTTCTTTAAAATTATGAATTTACCTCTTAAATATACGGAAATTTGATGGATATCCAAAAAATTGACGGTAAGTCCCTAATTGAACATTTTTATATAGTTTAAGTCCTTAATTTAGCCACACACAAAAAAAACTTAGAGAATAAATTGATAACTATGGAATAGTTTAGGGGGCAAACCACATTTTAGCCATGATTTTATTAGATACTTAACCTTCATTATAAGTCTATTAAGCTTTATTAGCTCAACCAATATGAAACTAGTTTTTTTTTTTTTTTTTTTTGAGAAAAGATTGTATTTTATTAAACCAAAAAGAACATTACATGGTAAGAAAGAACTAGCATGTTAACGGCAACCTCGTTAAAACCTTTTTGGAGAAAACAAAATCCAGGGGTAGGAAAGAGTACCACCCATGCTATTAACTAAATAAAAAGTCAAACAACTTATACGAAACAGACAAACCTAAAACCCAACCACAAAACCCTTAAAACAACATCTCATCACTACGTAGATACTGTCAAAGAAGTCCTCCTATGATCTAGAGAAAACATCATAGTTCTTCGTATAGAGTAAAAAATGTACTATGGGTATCATAATGGTTCTAGCCAATCACCCAACTGCAAAATCATTGAAACACATCCCATCACTAAGCATATACTATCAAAGAAAGCCTCCTATGATGTAAAGAAAGCATCATAGTTCTTCATACAGAGTCAAAAATGCATTGTGAGCATCATAACAGATATAGCCAAAGCCCAACAGCCACCTCAAATTTTCTTGGTCCAAAACCCCAGTTGACAAGTAAGGGAGACCAACAATGTCTCTTAGCCTAAAGAAATTTCCGAAGAAAGATCTTCATAGTAGGAACGTACATCAGTTGCCATAAAAACGTTCCATAGGAGAGTTATTAGGGAGACCTTGGAGACCCCTCGAGGCTGGTCTCCTTCGCCTTGTCAACAAAATCCTTGATACAAAAACTACACTTATCAAAAAAAGTCATGCCTCTAACAATCAAATGCCTAACACCAGTTTCTACACGCTTCTGATTCCCGCATACTTGTCATCCCCTTGAACAGAAGAGGCGGTGGTCACCTCCATAGCGTTAAGATGTAGACCCCACACCAACGACTACCTCATTAGGAACTCAAAAAGGAATTCGGTGCAGCTACCTCACGGAGAACAAAAGAGCCAAAAAAGTAGTACCCAAAGAGACAATCATATAAGACTAAGAGAAATGGCGTAGAGAATGAGTAAAAAAAACTGGACAAACCCTAACCCTAGCCGTCAAGGCTTTTCTCGCGTGAACGAGAGAGCAACCCCTTTTTGAAATATTTTAATATGAAACTAGTTCTTAACAAAGATGACAAATGAATGAGTCACTATGTCATCATTCAAATTACAAACTCCATTGCCGCCATCGAATTTAGAATTTTGGTGCACAAACTTTCACATAAAAAATTGATTATGAATGAAACTATTGCTCTTATGCTGACGTATGTATGAAACTATTGGATTATTAATGAAATCTATTTTCCTTTAAAAATAAAATATTGATTAAGGGTTTGTTTAATATTTTCAAGAGTGATTTATAGATAAAAACTTGAAAAATAAACAGCGTAAGGCTAATCAACAAACGTGTCTCTCTCAATTCGAATGAACTTATTTGAGAAATAAATGAAAGTGGTGCTAAAATGCGATTTTTGGTGAATATAAAAGGGTTAATAATGTTGAGAGAGATTCAATAAGTGATTTTTTTAGATACTTAACCTTCATTATAAGTCTTTTGACCTTTATTAGAGGAAAATGAAACTAGCTCTTATCTTAACAAAGATGACAAATGAGTGAGTCATTATTTCATCATTGAAGTTTACAAACTCAATTGCAACCATTGAATCTAGAATTTTGGGGCCGACTTTCACATATAAATTTGAGGACCTTCCTTCCAAGTTTGACGAATCTTAATAATATGATTTTCTTTTATAATTATCTGGCGTACCAACCTTTTTTTTTTTGGGTCAAAGGCATGCCAACTTGGTATGACCTGTACTGTATGTAACCTTGAACAAATTAATTAATTAATTAATAATTAATTAAGAGATAGGAGTTGGTAGGTAGGTAGGTTACTTCTGTAATTTCTGTAGTTTGGGTCAGCATGCAGCGTCTGATACGTCATCATCCTTTTTGTCCCCATTATTTTTGTAAAAGTCGTATGCCATCAACTTCCTTTGTCTTTTTTAGGCCATTAACTTCCTTTTCCATCTTATACTAAAATAAGGTAAAAATGTAACCGAAAATTCAGGTTAGATTAGTTGGCCAGAGCGATAAATTTGCTTTCTTATATTTAAATTTGAGTCTACAAAACATACATCATCGGTTTAATTTAAATTTTTTTCATATGGTAACGACGTCGTTCACTTGGTCATGTTATTTAATAATCAAAATTAGTTCATAAAAAGTACTAATAATTAAAATTAGAATAAAAGCTTCTTTTTTTTTTCCTAGTCTCTTGCATTATTGAAATCAACCTAATGCTTGCGCTCACGCCACATATCACTTCACCTCGCATATCAACATTTTCCCTTTGTCTTGTCCTCTTATATATTCCCTCCAATAAGCCAAAACTAATTACAAAAGTCAATAAATAAGTGGAATACTAATTAAAATCCTTAAGAAAATGACATCCTTCTAGAGCCTTTGCTTGAAACGATCATGATGATGAGCATGACACCACTCTAGCATCATTATTATTATTATTTTCCTAGTGATAACAAGGAAAATAAAAGGAAAAAACAAAAACAAAAATAGAAAGCAAATTTTCTTGAGCCCAATATCCCCAACCAAAGGATCACAAGTGTGATTTTTTTTTTAAAAATATTCAGATAGAAACGGCACCGTTTATCCGGGTCAGCAAATTAATCAAACCAATCAGCCACCGTTAAGAGATTAAAAAATACTTAAAACTAATCCGATATTCAACTATAAAAGGGCTCTGGCTCTTCCGCTAGTGCTGCAATCAAAATCTTCAACGTTCCCTACATTTAGCTCACAAACCACAGCAAATAGTAAAACCACCGACTCCGGAGGACTGCATTCATGGCTACCAAAGTGTATATTGTGTACGTACCAATTCTTTGCTTCTACTTTTGTTTTCAATTCTAATTTACTATGAACTGCGAATGTGTTCTTCTATGATCGGGCCTTTTGTTTTGATTTTTTATTACTTGCGTAGTGATCATTTTTAGTCTGTTAGAGCTTGAAGCTATTAAAAATTTAAGTTAGTTGCTGCTTTATCTGAATATGGTTGGTTCAAATTTTGAAGTAGAAGGAAATAATTTGATTTATCTTTGTTGGATCTTTGTGTTTTGCACTTTTTATTGAATTGGGTATTTCTTGATAGTTAACAAAGGTTTAAAGATTGAATCTTTATATTTTTGTTTCTGAAAATTATATTTTTAGGAAGATTTTTGTGATGGTGAGGCAGAGGCTGTGGCTTTCTGTGTTTAGAATTGGGAAATTTATGCATCTCTGATAATTTTCTGTGTTCAGATTATTTCTTTATGTGAATTACACTCTTGCATCGCATATAAGTGAGATATAACAGAATGACTGTTGGTTTTCTTCCATTGATCCATGTAGAAGAGGGTTGGATTACCCCCGAGATCTGATTTTGTGCTGTAGAAAACTATGATGATTGTGTTGTGCTTATGGCCATGGTGTGGTTTTATAACGATGCTGAGTATATTAATGGAGAAAAAAATTTGTTTAATGTGTTCATCCTGTTGTGGAATTTGTAAGTCTGGAAACCACTTGGGCTAGGAATTGAAGGTAGGAAAATTTAGTTTCTTTTGTCTTAGTAGAACCTCAATATATACTTGCAATTATTTTATACTTGGGTAGTTGTCCCTGTGACCCATTTAATGTCTCAAAAATTAAAAAAGAAAATGGCATTGCAAGTTTGGTTGGAAATAGGTCGTTAGTCAGAGTACATGCAGCTGTTCTCAACATTTTCTATTAAATGGAAGGTTCCTGCATTAATGCTTACAGCAGCTTATGTAGTTAAAGGCATATGTCAATCCACATCCTTCTTTTTCAAATGCCAAACTGAGCCCTTGCAGGTCCAATATGCCCAAATTTAAAACCATGGATTCTTTATCCTCTGACCCTGCCTTTAAGTTCAGGTCGGATAGGTGGTCAAGAACAGCATTATGCTCAGAGTGGCATGGCATGTTGATTTATCATACTCTTGATTGTGTGGGGGCTTCTATGGTTGATTTTAAAACATTATGAATTTTTGTTTTGTTGCGACATGAGCTTCATCACATGCCTGTGGGTTGGCACATAGTGTGTCCAAGATAGTTGATCTTGATTCTGGAGGTAGTAGTATCATAATTTAGTAACTAGTGGGGCATGTAATGGTTTTAGACTACTGCTGGAGTTGGTAGAATAGTTTTACGGTGAACTTAGAATTTCCTCATTACAGAGGATCAAGCTTCAAATCTGAATATGGATGGTTATGAATGCATATTAAGATTCTCAAAATTGTGACAATATATCTGAAAATTTGGAAGAATTTATGTTTAGTGAAATAATGAAATAATTGGCTATGGAAACGCTGACAGAATCCAGCAGTTCAATGAGAGGTTGCTTTTGTGAAAAATATTATTCCCAGTAATTTGTAAAGAAGGATGGTGAGTAGGTGACTGAATGTAAGTCAGTCAGAGTGGCACATTCATGCATTGATATGTTTTCACTTGATCTCTCTCTTTTCTTATCCCATAGAAAGAATTTTTAAAAAGAAAAACAGTGAGCTTTACATTCAATTGATTCTCAAGGATGCTGTTATATTTCTTCTACATAGAAACAACCCTCTTTATCAAAATCCTATATTGATTTTACAGGTACTACTCCATGTACGGACATGTAGGGAGACTAGCAGAAGAAATTAAAAAAGGAGCTTCATCTGTTGAAGGTGTAGAAGCCACCCTATGGCAGGTGAGTGTGCATTTTCTTTGATCCATATATTGCGATCTGTAACATTTCATGAAATTTCAGCCTGTGAATTCGAGCTTGAGCATTAAACGTGAGAATGTTTATTTTGAAAAACAAGCCATTGTAGAAAAACATCAAACTTATCTTTTTGCATAAGGGAGATGATTGAAAACGTTAAACCTAGCCCTATTACTAAGGTTTCAAGGTTGTCACCTTGCTTGATGGTTAGTTAGCGCTCAATAGTCATGACAATTATTTCCCAAGGCATGCCTCAACATTTGAGGCCTAGTTTTGAACTTTAAAGCTGACCATCATTTAAATCCCCCTTTTACCATCAGTGCTAGAGTTTTCATATGCTCTCTTAGAATTGTCAGATCTGTGTCCTTCTGTTCTGTTGAAAAGAGAATTGCTTCTCCCTGACTGATTGTCCGAGTTTCAGGGTTGCTTGTCTATATTTGATGAACTTGTATATTGTTCACCATCATGTGCTTTGTATTTTTCTTCCTCACTCTCTCTCTTTGTTCATTCTGCCCCAATAACACCGTGCCAGGTATGCTAATTATTATATTATAGCTTCAAGATTGGCAATACTTGTGTGTACTGTGTAGTCTTCTCTAGTTTTATTTTTAATTTTGTTCGTGCCTCTGAGAAATCATGATTTTAGTTTGCTCATTTGTTTGTATGGATGTGAAGATCCTGGTTCTTAGTACAAGAGAGTTTTCCTTTTTTTTATTTTGGGGGGGGTGGGATGGGGGTGGTTCAATTGGAAAATGCTAGAGGCACCACCTTGGGCACCAACTCTCTTATAGAGCGTGGGACCCGTTGTATTGGCAGGCTCCACCTCTATTAGAGAGTTGGTGCCCAAAATTGGTGCCTCTAGCACCACCCGGTTCAATTAGAGCTGATTCTGTTCTCTTTCATGATTAACTGGTCTTCTAAATCTGGTGAACTTGATTGAACAATAAGACTGAGTAAAATGGACTTATGAAACAGGTCCCTGAGACACTGTCAGAGGAAGTGCTTGGGAAAATGAGTGCACCGCCAAAGAGTGATGTAGCAATCATCTCGCCAAATGAACTTGCTGATGCAGATGGTTTCATTTTTGGCTTTCCAACAAGATTTGGTATGATGGCTGCTCAATTTAAAGCATTTTTGGATGCAACTGGCGGTCTATGGAGAACACAACAGCTTGCGGGCAAACCTGCTGGGATCTTTTACAGCACTGGATCTCAAGGTGGTGGACAAGAGACTACTGCGTAAGTTTTGATGTCACATCTAATCAACTAAAAGAACTTTAAAAAATGTGTCTGTATCTTAGTTGGAGATAGTAATGATATTGTGACTTTTATAGATTGACCGCCATCACTCAGCTGGTTCATCATGGAATGATCTTTGTACCCATTGGATACACATTTGGAGCTGGCATGTTTGAAATGGACCATATCAAAGGTGGAAGCCCCTATGGTGCCGGAACTTTTGCCGGGGATGGATCAAGACAGCCAACTCCGCTTGAGCTGGAGCAAGCATTCCACCAAGGGAAGTATATTGCCACCATCACAAAGAAGCTCAAGGGAGCTGCTTAATACTACGTGCACAAAGATACTCAAATG
Organism: Prunus kanzakura; assembly: GCA_020521455.1. NCBI lineage: Eukaryota > Viridiplantae > Streptophyta > Magnoliopsida > Rosales > Rosaceae > Prunus > Prunus kanzakura. The sequence goes on along the minus strand of BPUM01000794.1, from coordinate 2,600,571 downwards.
GAAAGCCTGATCAATTCTTTCTCCCTACAATTTCAGTTTCCAGTTCTATTTGTCTGCAAGTATAAATCTTGCTTTATCTGATATATGTTTTCTATGTGTTTTTATGCAATACAATTATTTTTCACAATGAAAAACTTTAGTTTGCTCATGATACTAGCCTGTGAACGTTTGCCTTTTGCTTTACTTTTTCTCCTCATTAATCAATCTGTGTAATTACTACTCTCAACAATGTAAAAGGGATGGAATGCTTCAAATTTGGGCAGGATATGCACAATAAGATCAGGACCATGTTATTTGATTGGTTTTTCAAGTTTCCTCATAAAGTGTTCTGGTTGTGTTATTTACGGTTGATCTCGATGGTGGACGACATCTCCAACTGCTCTTTCTGTTTTTTTTTTTCTTGTGCCTTGTTCTGGGACATCTCATTCTAGTGGCAACATTGATATATATATATTAGAGGATTTTGGGCCCTCTGCTATCAAATAACTTGCGTGCTTTGCAGTTGCCTAGTCCTTTCATGTGTGAGTTTGTCAGTTATTGAGTTTCTGAATTTGGTTTCCGTTTTCTTTTCGAAAATGGTAAAGGAAGATATGGCCCAGCAAAACAGTATTGAGAAAAACACACAGAGAGTGAAGAATATATTAACCGAAGAAAGATACAAAAGGCAAAGCCCTACAGAAAAATACAAAGGGCAAAGCTCAACAGAAGAGCCAAAACAAAAGAGCCTTAAAGAAACAAAGGAAATCAGACTAAACTGACAAAACAGACCTAACAGATCATCCAGCGAACAACGGCTAACAGAAAAATGACCTGCAATCAATCAATACAACCTAAAAGCTTAGATATATTCAAACCAAAAAAAAAAAGAGACTTAGATATAGTGACAAATGAAGATTACCAAAACGTTACATGATCATATTCAACAAGGTTTCTTCATGTTGGTTGGGCTATCTTGGGTTTGGTATTTTCCACGACCAAACCAATCCTATCAGTCTGGTTTTTTTATAAAGTTTTTAGCCCAATCGCCAGATGCTTGCTTCTTATTCCAAATATATCCCAAACCTTTCTCATCCATTGCATGTTCATGTTGAAACAAGATTAGTTGGTTGGTTGAACTTGTATAATATCCATAGGAAAGCCTTGTAATTGTGGCCATTCATTCATATTGGCTTCTGCAGCTACTGGGATAACCTCACATTTGGCTGGTAAAGACTCAATCTCTTAGACCTTTTGTCCTCCTACTCGTTTAGTGAGGACCTTTTGCAACTGTTGTGGGAGCAAATATTTTCGTCTCCAATCACAGCACGTCACATGGAAAAGAAGATTATCCCTTAAATTAATTAATTGAACAAATTTATTTGGCCAATTAATTAATAGGGATAATATCGTTTAGTGAGGACCTTTTGCAACTGTAAGAATTGTGTTTAGCCCAAGTAGAAATAATTTAACTATGTTGGTATCAAGAGCTCATTTGGTTCGTGGATTAGAAGATTTGAAACTCGAGCAGCAATATCTCCGTCCCCCTCTCATGTACGTATGCAAGACGTGGAGAGCATGCATCACTGCTGATGCATTTCTTACTTTTGAAGAAGTAAAGCTTCAAGGCTAATAAACAATGACTGCTAAGTTCTAACAGAGAAATGATTGTTAATTATGGGATAAAAGTAGTTACCAAGAAAGAAACTCTCACCGCTGGCATTAGTAATAAGACAATGGAAACCAACAAAATTTAAGAATTGGAAATTAACTTCTAAGAGAAGACAAAATTAAGTAGCTGGTAAAGTAAGCTATAAGATTTACAATATCTCACATTATCACATAGGCTATAGTAGCATGAATGATAATGATCATTGCTTAGATTTTTTTTTATGCGATGATCACGTTTGTTTATTCATGATTCTCACTAAAGTTGATGTTACTAGATGAATTTTTAAAAGATACGGTTTTTCTGAAAGTTTTGGCATAGTCTAAACTTCAAAAGGGAGAGATGTTTCTCTCACACACACACTGTCAAGGTGCCATAAGATTCGAACCTCAGATTATTAATCTGCAAGTCAAGGTCATTTTCCATTGTGCTAGACTTCATTGACGACATTGTCTAAGTTTCAATTTATTAGACTTTAACCTAGATCATTCAATGGTTATTTTGTAATTCAATTTCCTAGAGTACTCAATCACAAGGTGCCAATCCCAAGGTAAAGTAGGTGCCAAGATTATCCCAATCAAGTATATCTAATTTTAAAAAGAACCACTTTTATCTTCTTCTTTTTTTTAAAAAAATTTTACTGTAGGATTGTGAATCTCACTTCTTCTTCTCTTTTTTTTATTTAAACTTTTTGCTGCCAAGGATATAATCACATAAAGTTTTGATAACTAATCAGATGTCTGAAAAGGTCATATACAAAAGTTATTCCTTTGATCCCACTTCCATTGTGACAAATTACTCACAAATTATTCTTATCATCTATATTAGCATTGCAATCTTTCAGCAAAACCAAGTATTATATTTTAAACTTTTGTGAATTCTTTGGGTAATTTCTTATCATTTCTACATTATTATGTTATGTGTAATGGCCCGGGGCCATTTTTCTTTTCAGAACTTGGGTTATTCGTAAAAGTTCCCTGTAAAAATTCTTCTTCTTGTCTTCTGGTAAGCTGTGCTGAACTGATCATCTTTGTACTCATTTCTTACAAAGAAAATTATAATAATAAATTTCTACTGGTTTCTTACCAAAGTTCTATTTATCCTCAACCTTATTTCTTTTTTTTTTTTCTCAAATAAAAAAAATAAGATATTGAATCATGGCTAGTTTTTAGCCGAAAAAAAAAATTCAATCAATCATGCCTAGTTAGTCCAATCATTACTGTCGTGTTACACACTTCAAACAACAACAATAACAGTTTACCATATCCAAATGGTAGCAAAACTAAGAGGAAAAACCTCTAATTCTATAACGATATATTCATAAATATCAAAGCCAAGAAATTTTTTTAAAAAAATAAAAACGATATTTACTTCATATATCATTTAAATAGGTTTCTTGTGTTAAAAGCAAGTTAATCGTGTTCGACGTTAACACGAGATTAGTTAACTACTCATGCTAGAAGATTGTCTCATTTTCGGATTTGTGCCATGTAGTAAACCTAACATTGCTAGCTCACTTCATTCAAATGAGGAGAAGACAATAATCGAAACTCTACAACTGCTATTGTTCCCACGAGTTAATGTAGTAGATATATGCACTTAAAAGATTTTTTTGTTGGAAAAGATAACTAATCAGATGTGTAGTACGATAGATAGCTAGAATAGTCAATTCATAATTCAAACGTGACGATCAAGAACAAGAGCATAATCTTTGTTAAAAGATTATTATTATGTTTGCTTTACGTCTAAATATGTTTACTTATTCCATTTAGAAATATATACTTATAAAACATCATAATACATATAAGCCGATGACAATCTCAAAAAAAGGAATAATAATAATAATTTTAAAGCCCACTACATAAGATGCAAGGAGAAGGAGGGGACCATTCATAATTTCCAGAAGACCATAGCCAGTATAGAAAATATGTCTATGGATGGAGAAAGAAGAAAGCTTTGGCCTCCCTTTACCTTCCAATGGAAGCCCCTCAATGTGACCATTCGAAAAGCACAGATCATAGCATCTTTAAAATTAAAATTAAAATATATATTACAATTCCCTAATTTAAAAAAAAAAAAAAAAATCCAATAAAAAAAAATGGAAATAAACTTGAAAAAGGAGTAGGTGTGGGCCATCTTCTGACTTCCACTAACATATTCCCAGCACATAAACAAATCCAAAAGTGAGATCTCCAATCAAATGCCATCCCCACACAGACTCACTCACTCACTCCTATTCTAAAATCCAATTATTCCTTCCAAATTTTCTCCATCTTTCTTTTGGTGTTAAACTAATAAAGGTAGTGCCAGCAACAAGGAATAAAAGCTCCTTTATCTTTCTATTAAAATCAGATGTTATAATTAACAACAAATTAATTTTGCTCTAAAACTAATCAGAAACTTTCCCTCTAATCAGCATCTGTTCTTATTCTTAATCCACCTCTAATCATATAATTCTTCAATTATTACAACAATTAATATGTTCCCAATTGGTCCCAATATGGCCAAACCTGCATCATTTTGCCTGTAGCTGACCCAACAATGTCATGTTCTTTAGAGGGTCCTCACTGCCTTTTCTATGCCCCCTAACCAGTTATTACTTCTTTTCCATCCCGGACCAGATCACATATGTGGGCATATCTCTGTTTCCTCTCCACTTTTTTTCGTTCATCTTATCGTTCCCAACTTGGCTAGGGTTTTGACAAGATACATACACATATACTTCCACCATTTCCACTTTGCGCTATCTGAAAGTTCCTCCAAATGTAGGCGTCCAAAAATCAACTGTTGTCCCATGTGTCACCGGGAATGTGCTTGAAACCGGTACCAAACACAGTCCTCGGCTTCTAAGATCTTGCTTCGGACCTTGATCCGGGTCCTTAGATTTATCAGTATTCTGCATAAACAAAATAAAAAATCAGCAAATTAATTATTTATAAACAAAAAAATTAAGTAGTACCAATCGCAGGCATTGGAATCAGCATACGGGTATTGTTTTTTTGAATTACAGAGGAAGGACAATATGTTACACACCTGCTGGTGTTGTATGGCAGCTCCACTTTTCATGTATGGGGTGCTTAAAACCTGATATTATAAGGGAAGACATAAATTAGCATATATTTGTTTGTGCCATAGGAAATGGCTTGCATTGTTTATGGCACTTACATTAACTTGTTCATGGAGAAACTTGATATATTCAATGGCTTCAGAGAGCACTGAGGCTGTATCAGTCTGACACAACAAAACATGATTTAAAATCATCATATAACACAGGCAATTTTGTTTCCTTTCAAAAATAAATAAGAAAAAAAATAAAAGAAAGAGGAAAGTGCTCTTTTTGAATTGAGAAAGAGAATGGTATCTCACTCTACTAGCAATAGGCATAGCTAGCTCTTTGTGAAAGTAAAGGAGATAGATAGCGTTTAGGAGCTAAATTTACCTTTCCGAAAGGTGAAACCAATTGTTGGAGGGCAGTGATTCTGTCCCCCATCTTCTCTTTCCTCACCTACAACCAAAGCTACAAGTTCTCATCTATGTCTATGATAAAAGAAAAAGCTTATAAACACAACTCATTCTCTTGTCACCAGAAAAAAAAAATGGAAAGAGAAAGGCTTATTGGTCTTATTGTACCTTAAAAGCTGGCAAGGGTGATGAGGTTTCATTCCGAGGCCTTTTGGATGCTGTTTCACTCCCACTTTTCTTCCCCACTGCACCCGATTCCTGAACTTCAGATATATTCTGTTCAACCCAATATTTAGATATTGTTAAATAAACTTCAATCGTGGTAATCAAAACCCTAATCATGATCATGAAGAACAAACTCGGTAATCCTAGAATTGTAAGCTACGATATACAATGTTGGCTTATTCCTTAACAGCTTAAACTTTAAGGATCCAGTGGTTTTCTCTAACAATATATTTACCTTGGGTTTTTCTTCGAATCGTGCCGTGGGAAACTGCTGCTGCAATGATGGGAAAAAGCTCGGGCGGACATCTTTCATCGCGGCCTCATGAGGTGCATTCCAAAAGGTAGCATTATTAGAAAATTGTAAATGGCTTTGAGGAGGTTGTTTGGGAGGTGATGTTCTTAGAAATTGAGGCACTTTAGACCAAGAAGGCAATAGCTGATCGCTAGAGTTAACCCCATAATTTGCTTGATAAGGAAAATTCATAGGGGCTGAGTTAGGCTGCTGATTATCATGATGAGGCCCCAACAGTCCTTGCAATATGGTTGAGGGGCTTCCATACAAAGCTGCTCCTGAATCCATCTGAAAGCTAGAGGGCAAGCCTTGGCACGTCACCGTGCTGTCGCCGGAGCTGTACTGAGGACTAAACTGCGTTTGATCTAAAGAGAAACCCCGGTTCATTTGCTTAAACTCGTTGTTAGAAGAGTCTCCACAACCACCAGCAAACAACTTGTCCCTCCATTGGAGCTGTTGGTCATTTTCTTGATGAAAGTTTGTGTTAGAATTCATGTTTTCTTGTAGTATTGAACGGAAACTGGTCTCCGCCTTCTCCCCACGACTGTTTATACACATCAAATCATACAATTTCACATTTAAATTTCATGAAAACATATATAGAAAGATTTATAATTGAAAAAAAAAATGAAAGATTAATTCCCTTATAGGGTTTTAACTTGTATTATATTCATGACCATGATCAAGTTGTATATATATAATTGTTCATATCCGAAAAAATAAAATATAAATAATCTTGGACTTACAATAAGGCATGGTTCCAATCTGTCGGCTGGGAGGAAAGCCCTAAACCCATCATATGCAAGCTGGGGTCTCCGCCGCTTCCCGTGGCTGAGTCAGGGCCTTCTTCCAGCTTGTGAGCACCATGGAAGACCATTGAAGAAGTACCCGAAACAGACCCGGAATCCATAGAAGACCTTGCCTTGATGTCAACCATGTCTGGTTGCCATCCAAAGCTTCCCAAGTTATTGAGGGTTGAAGATGGCGGTGATGTTCCGGTCTCGAACCGGGTTCTTGTTGATGAATCCCACCAGTTCCCAGTGGTCTGAAATTCATCTGCCATGGCTCTTAAGCTTGGTGCAGAAAACCAAATTAATTTTACAGTTGGTAGACTGCTAGACTGTTCTTTTGGGCTCGTTGTCTTCAACCTCTTGGACTCTACCTCTCTCTGTGGAATCTACAAAGCTGTGCTGCTGTGGTCTCATAAAATGATGATGAAAAGCGGCTCGCTGCATCTCAGTATTTATATATATTTATATTAGGTGAAGTTCAACCGTTTGGGTGAAGGAATGAAAGAAGTAACCGGAATGTGGTTGACATTTCAGGGGGTGATTAGACAAATGAAAGGACGATTTCAATTTCAATTTCTTTTTCATTATTTTCTTTTGTCTTTTATTGCTTTATGTATTTAAATTTTTAAATTTTTCTCCTTTTTTTCTTTGTTGGTACTAAAAAGTTTTCATATATCCAGTGAAATTATTATTGTTCTTACATCCAATGATAATTATGAGGCATATTGTGCAATAAAACAGTATCGTAGGAAGGAACTTGTAGTTCACATGATTAAGAGCTATTACTCTTGCATCCAACTGAAGTCTTGTGCTCGAATCCATTTCTCCCTCAATATCACTTCATATTAACCCGTACTTTGACACGAAGAAATAAATAAATAAGCATGAATTGTTCTCGCAAGGCCTTGTTATTATCATCCACAATAGTGGTACCACAAAAAGAGGTAGCAGCATCAGAATAATAGCACAAACCGAAGTACCACTACATATATGTACCATATTAAGTTAGAACTAATAGTGGTGGGTAATGATTTTTACCCACATATCAATCATATAAAAAAAAAATGAAGCTTTTTTCTTATGTACTAGGCCGTACATTCATAGGTACATATTGATCGACCACCTCGTCCTGATGCACCATTGGCTAATGAGCAAATAGTTCCATTCCAGCCTTCTAGGATTTGATGGTACATAATTATTTAAGCAAAACCCCTCTGAGCTATAAAGCTTCACCTAGAGAGTGCTTGCTTTTGCTGAAATAAAGAAGGGGGGCTTCTGGGTTTGGACGGATATCCATACCACTTTTAACCTACAATCATCCTAATTAATCACCTCTTTAAACTATGTAAACAAAAAGTTAGGGTTTTGCTTCAATTTACTTCGGGCCCGTTTGATTATTCTTTTTTTCCCCTTTTAATTAAAGAGAAGAAGGAAGAATAGTGAGAACTAAAACCCAATAATCAAGAACAATAATAACTTCTTTTTTTACACAAACGATAGGGGAATTACGAGATACTTTTTCTTTTCTTATAATTTTTAAGTTTCGTGTTGTCCATATTTTTCCTCTTATCTTTCTCACTTCTTTCTCGTTTTTAACTATAAATAGAAAAATGTAAACATTATCAATACCTTTCTCTCTCTGTGCAGAGAGAAAAAGAAGAGGAGTTATTTTTTGATAAGGAAATAAAGAGTTCACAAAGCAAAATCGCGAGGGCAACTCACAAACAAGTAGTCCCAAAAAACTGCTCTAGGAAGCAGCCGGAGGGAGATGATCCAGATCCATTCATATGTGTCTTGAAGGTGTGAGGTGACCAATTGCTGCCAGAGCGTCGGCCACAAAATTCTCCTCCCGGAAGATATGAGCAAAGGTGATACTTTGTCTATAATATAAGTTTTACATAACTTGTTATATATCTATATTTGTTTTATAAAAAGAAATTTTCAATTCAACCCAAAAAACACGTCGAACTTTTTAATTAATTTTGTATTTTCTACTGACGAAGGATTGACAACCAAATTTGTTAGCAGTAGGGTCAAACTGTCGCATCAGCTGAAGATTATGGCTTGACAAAGTCCACAGTTTACCTAGTGACTGCTAATTAAGTAAGTTATTTTGTGGAAAACTGACTCATTTAATATGACGAATTCCATTTCTTCTTTTCGTGGAATTACTTTTGTAGAATTATTTACCATTATTTTATTAATTCCGTTGGACCTGGAATAGAATGTTTGCGTGTGTTTTAAGTTGATTATTTTAACTATAGTCAACCGTAAGATCATGCAAGCTGACTTTCCATATAAATCTTGGCCAATGAAATTTGGAAATTGATTTGTGTAGTTCAATTTCTACGCTCAATATGTTTTTTTCTTCATAATGCCAATTTCTAAGAAATTTAATTATGAATTTTACGTTTAAAAAATATAATATTTTAACTAAATACAACTTGTGCAGTATATGTGGTATATATAGTTTTCTTCATAATGTCAAGCGATATTGGGAGTAGGGGAATTCAAACCTACGACCTCAGGTGCATGAGAAACTGTTTTTAACCACTTGAGCTATTATTGCTTGTTTTTTCTTTCTTTTTTGTTGGGATTTAATTTAATAATTATATAGAATTCAACCATTCATATTTTGTGAAATTCATTTTTTTCGAAATTGAAATTTAAAATTATTGATTAATTATTGTAATGAATTTTCAATATATTTGGGAGGAAGTCTTAATATTGAGAGTGCTAATGATATTAATTATGTGCATAATTACATACTAATAATCCAATAATTGAATTAAGTCTTCGTTAAAATATTTTAATTTTTTTTAATTAAACAAAATTAAATCGATTTGCTTTGTTCGCCAACGGTGAAGAGGAAGATTTAAACCTCACAAATCTTCCAATATTGGTAATAAACTATCAATTTACTTTGTAATATTATTTTTGATACTTTGTAATTACTTGTAGTAGTATTGAATTTATTCGCATATTATAATTCTATTTTTTCCAAGTCAGTGAATTAGATTTCTCTATATAAAAATAATAATAAAAAGTTAGTGAATTAGATAATTATTTCAAAAATTGACGTGTACTGCACATATGATGAAAACATGTTACATTTTGACTAAAAACAAAAGGCGGGCCGCGGGGATGAAGAGGCGGCAGGGGGTGGGGATTAGATTAGATTTTTAATACTATTATGACTTTCGGAAACCAGAGTCAACGAGTGGGGCCCAGGAGGCGTGCAAGCGTGCGAAGACACATGGGACCCACTTTTTCAAAATTCCCAGCCACCCTAAGAGTCAGAGCCCTGAAAATGACCGGATTGTATATTCTTTCTCCCACCCTAATCATTTGGCCTACCCAAACACACACATGACACATAATATGCACCCACCCATCTCGTCTTCATCACCCAAAAAATATCCCCCCTAATCTTAATCATCACATTAAACTCACCTCTTCATTTTGTTTTTTTGTTTTTGTCTGTGTGTTTCTATGTGAAAGAGAGACAAAATTCAACTGTAGATATCAACTTGGTCATCAAACAAGTGGTGCAATTTTAGTGGTTTTCGAATGGCTCCTATTTTTTTCTTTTTTTTCTTTTTTTATAAAAGAAACTTTGACAGTACCGAGAGAGAGACTTTACAAATCACCAGAAGAAATAAGAAGGGACTTCTTAAAGTACTTGAAGAGCTTCAGTTAATCAATCACACATGACCCGTTCTTTAGAAAATCTTAATTTAGCAAGCGCGATTACTAATACAAAGGATTTACATCATTCATCCAAGTTGGATTAAAAAGTATTCTATCATAAACTCCAAAATATCCCTCTCCTCCTCTCATCCTAATTCTCGTTAGAAAGTCCCCAATGCGGTCTTTAGACGCTCAAATTTATGTTGTCAATCATTTAGAGAAGTATGAAAAGGAAAGGATGAATAACCTTTTGGACTCTTACTTTTAACTTAGTCAAATTTCAATAGATTATTCACGACTTTTCCTAATTTGATCAATTAATATTTAATGTGTTTTCACATTGTAGTCAACCCTTTGTGAATTTCTTCCATTACACATTTGTCAATTTCGTGCTCAACACGAGCCCCTAATGTTCATTACTGTGCTGACGACGAACAAAAGTCTCTTTTTCTCTCTCTCTTTGACTAAATATAATATAATATATAATGAATGGTTCCACTATTAATATCACTGAGGCTTTTGTGATAAAATTTCACATCTATTGGGCTTTGTAGGTGGTTAAGTTGGGGACAATATCGGTGTTGTTAGTAGTGGACTCCTGGCCCATCTCTCTGAATTTAACAGCTTTCTACTTAAATATGCTAGCTACTCCAATACAATTATGTTCAAATTTGTAGGTGATGAGATATCTAGAAAAGAAAAAAAAACCTCTGGTGTGATCACTTTGCAATCCATGCAACTCCACGAAAATTCGAGTTTGGGTTTGAATGCTTGAATCTTTAAAAAGAGACATACCAAAAGTATTCGCGATGATAATGAATATGTCTACTTAATGCGAGGGTTTTAAGGCTACAATGTATGTATAATGAAAAATGCATTGGATAAAAAATTAATCAATCATGAGATTGAGATCTCATTAAAGCAATTATGTATTCGGAATAATACTAGAGGCACTAAATATTATTCCTTTTTTTTTTTTTCGTTACACTATTATCTAAATTTTAATTACTAATTTATAGCATGTGATATGAACAAATGGAATAGAACGCACTATCGCCTATTAACTTTTTTTGTCACGCCCCAAAACTAGGTTAGTAATAGCATCGTGTACCCTGAGACACACGAAAGTACAATATCTAATTCCAAGACATATGTAAATATGTGTGATTCCCTCCTTTTCTTTGAAATAATATTTTGTTACCAAATCCTATGCTCTTGTTTTTGTAAAATTTTAGTATGAAGATTTCAATTGATTTTTGGAGAAACTTTTCTTTAAACAATAAATTTTTTCCAACTCAAGACTTTCTCTAAGAAATGTCTTCAGATCAGATGGTTATTATAATTGCACAACTTCCTTCGCTTTAAAGCATGATAATTACAAATAATCGTCATTTGATATTAACCTTTACTTCAGTAGAACCAATTTGAAAGTTTAGTCATATATGCGATTTGGAGACAACAAGTGAAGGAACTCCTCTCCTCTCAATAGAGTTTAAGAAGTAGCTAGGACAATTTCATTTCTTATAGGAACAATTTGTCTCCCTGTGTTTGGAAAGAAACCATTCATCCTTATTAACATATCACAATTTGACACATGCTCGATAATAAGAAGGAAGATTAAGGTAATGAACTAATGACATGTTTACTAACAAAAAATGGGAGACACTCCTATTCAAGGTCATTCCAGTATTTACTAACACTTTGAGAATAAAAAAGAAGAGTGAGACCCGCATAAAATTCACAATCACAATCCTGATTATGAGTGAGACTCCATAGTAAAAGGGTAGTGATATTGTGATTCCTGATAATTAGGAGTCTTCAACAATCATTCTAATTCATACTTACTCCGATTTCAAGTTAGTGAACATGACAACATAATTTTTTTTCACCAATTAGAATTTTTTATTAGATACAGGTAGCCTAGCTTGGTGCAATTCGATGATCGGAGGAGCTCATTGGTTGTCCAACGTGAAAATAAAAGAAAATGATGTCATATCGCAGTAAGCTTGAGGTGTGCAAGCTGACAAATTGAAATAAGATGCTTACTCAGGGGATTGGGACACAAAGTAGTGACATCCCTCGTATGAGAGAGAGAGAGAGAGAGAGACCGTGAAGTAAGTTGAAGTAGTAGGATGATGAGCTGACCATGTATGTGGGGTCTTTTGGTTTCGGGTCACATTTGGTTGACAGAGAGAGCAAATACAAAGCACATGACATGAGCATTGAGCATTGAGCATTGAGCAGCATGCAAATACAAGAAAACTTTGCGCAAATTTAAACTATGCTGCCTCGCCTTTGTAACTTTATTTTAGGTCCATGTATTTTTGTCAATCCAAAGCTGCTTTAATCTGACTAATTTTCTCATCTTTCATACTTTTGTACTAATATTTTATATTATTTTTTAAGGTCAACCACACAAGTTAATAGAGTGATGCACGCACCGCGTACACGCCCTCCATTCTCAATGGGTAGGTCTAGTTTGTGGAAGACACTCACCAAACTTATAATTAGTCTTCTTTTTATTCTTAACTAGATTAACTGATTGGAGCTTAGCTTAATTCACTAATTAATCAGCTAGCTAAATGTTAATAATGCAACATCAGTTTTTTGATGTGATGTATTCTAGTAGTGATCATCGATCCAATGGGGCCATGCGTTTTGCTAAGTCACATGTCAATATGTTATTTAACCATTTCACAAGTCAACGGCCATGATTTTCGAGGTTGACTAAGGGGGTGGACAAACTTTCAGGATCAGGAGCAATTTGGATGGTTAAGATTAATGGGTTTTGACTTTTGATTTAACTGATTTGCATGTATGAAATGATAACCCTTTTCATATTATACTTTTTGTGATTATATATATAGAGTTTTTGTTGAGGGATTTTTCAAATAAGTTTATTTGAGAGACACTTTTGTATGGCTCACTTTGCATTGTATTTCACTAATCCAAACCGTTTATTTGTAGACATTCATTCAAAGATCATCTCTACAACTTGCCCAAAAAAAAAAATAATCTCTACAAAGAATCACTTGAATCCGATATCATTTGACCATTCAATTGAATTATTGAAATTTTAGTATTTTCTTGATGTACCGTGTTCATTGATTTTGTAGGACATAATCAGATATATGAAAGTAGACTTATAAAATAGATGGTTTGAATCATTGAAAAAAAAATTGTAGGGGACCCTAAAGGGTGTCTCTCAAATAAAATTATTTGAAGAATCCCTGAAAAAAGGGGAGTGTATATATTTTCTTTTTAGCTAGCTAACAACTTCAAACTAGTTCTCTTCATGTGAACACTTATGCACTAAAATAAAAATGGAGTAATAAGGAGATGAAATTTGTAAGATGATTCTATTTGGATCCGAACTCAGTCATCCTTCAAGTTTTTTGTAAATTTTAACGTACACTATTCATCTTTGTTAAAAAGCTATAAAAGAACAAAAATTAATTTTATAAAATCTTTCGATTCCCCTTTCTCTCATCTCCTTCTGGTGGATCATAGCCAACTAGCCACGACGGTGGGCAAAGGTGCCTCAATGATGCCATATATATCCGTCTTTTTCTTTATCCTTGGGGGTATGTCAGAGATATTTTAAATAATGTCAATGGAAATGGCTCCTCCTCCTCCTCCTATATTAATTGTGGGGTGGCCATAGCCTAGCTAGATATGGATTGTCTCTCAAGACTGATGTGCTATGATTTGAGGATTCCCCTAACTTCATTTAGGGTCAATGTTCTCTTTAAAGATTGTAACTCTTCTTGAGCTACATCAGTATATGTTGTTTCTTTTTAACTAAAAAAAAAATATTGGTGAATTCATAATAACGGTAAAAGGAACCAAGACTCTGAGAATGTAAAGGTAAAATGTTCCACATTGAAAAGTTAGAAAACCTTGCAAGGACTTATAAAGAGTTGAACTACTTCCCCCATAGCCAAATTGGTTTTGGAGTGGAAACTCATCGTCCTTCAAACTCGAGCAAGATAGAAAACATATGTTATCCATTTTCATATTATATTTTCCGCTTACTCACCCACTATGACGACCCACCCATCACACATAATCTTCCCTAAAGAGACCAACTAAGACTTCCACTTTGTTCATCAAGACAGTACAATTTGTATAATACTAGCCGAAAGACTGTTTGCCAACTTTCTAAAAGTTGGCTCTCCAAAGGACAAAGTTTTATGGATATTTATAAATATAACATATATTTATACATATAACAACTAAAAAAGAATTCGTGGCAGCCGTAGACCCGCCTAGGCCATAATTTCTTATTCAAGAAAGATACAAAAATGCCGTAGTGGAAAATAATATAAATTAAGTGCATTGTCATAATGATCATTAGTAGTTTGATTAAGTTTTAAACGTGTGGTATTTAGCAAATGTGAAAATATCCCCTCTTTTTAAACTTGTTTAAGTTCTTGTCATCCTCACCAACCTTCCCTAAACTCTTTTTTTTTTTTTTTTTTTTTTGGTTGGTAATTGTAGGTAAGCCATGCTAGAGCTAGGGGCCTCCTCCTCCTCCACATTATTATTGTAGGTTTTTACTTGTGCGCCTTATGCGACCATCTCTCTTTTCATTGACTTTGTTTTTGAATTTTGTGGGGTTTGAAAATTTCAGTGGCATTTGAAACATAAAGAAAGAAAGAAAAAGAGTTTGTTGTTGGTTCAATGGGTTGATGATCATGAATTAATAATTTGACTAGTGGGCTGATGATGCTTTGTCACCAAAACGAGTCTTCCCCCACCTGGTGGGGTTGACAAGGATCTTGACCCTCTTCGATGAAACATTCCCTTGGTCATTATTGGTCCCCCATCTGTATTTGCGAGCCTTCTTCTTATAATCCTGCAATATTTGAGGACATGGGTTGAAAGTTGGAATGCTGATTTATAGCTTGTCCTCTTATGCTTTTCTTTCCCCCCCAAAAAAAAAAAAAAAAACTTCAACCATTCTATTATTTCTCTCTTGTCCTCTGGTTGTGGTTGATGCTCTATGGAAATTTCTTATTCTTGACAACTTTAAGTGAATAGTAGGAAGTGATGACATGCATCTCACTCAAAAAGAAAGAGAAAAATTCTGCAAATTATGTTATCAGGAGTCTAGTTTCTCATCTGGTCTGTGGAATATTAAATCCAAGTCTACTTTCCAATAATACCACTTTTATATGTAACACATGTCTACCAACTAAGCATTGCTATATATATATATATATATGTATATGTGGAAGAAATCAAGTTTCACCCAGAAAAAAGAAACTCACTTAATGTTCTTAAACTCTCTTGAGTGGGTTAGTATACATCCAGTGATATACATTAATGATTGGGAGGAACACCTTTTTTTAAAAAAAGTGAATAATGGGAGGTGCTTCTCCCCATAAGTGATTTTGGTCTTCCCAAAATTACTTTCATACAAGTGTTGCATGGTTGTCGTTAGCTCGTGTCGTGAGATGTTGGTCAAGTCCTATAACGAGCAAAACTCTCGTTTTGTGTTACCTGCTGAGACATGCACTCTCAAATGAGCTCTAATTGTATATGATTAAGTTAAAATTAAACACAAAAGTACATGGTTAGAACCAACAATTTATATTAATAAGAGTATTTGTATCATAGACTCATTCAGCTCCTAATTACCCGATAATCAGGTGCACACAGCATGACCTCAGATTGGCGTCATTGAAATTTATAGGATATTTTTTGCGCTGGCCCTTAATTTTAGGAGATGTTTTTGGCGTGCAAAAGCGATGAGGGAAACTGTATGGGAGCTTTCAGATATAATTTTAAAGGCCTCATCATGATGAAAATACGAAGAGAAGGGCTTTGGATATGGACCCTTTCTTCAGCTGTCATGATGGATACTGATGAAGGGGCGCTCTTCCCTTCTGCCTTATCTTTGATTTCTGTTCAAACTAGTTTTCATACTCCAACTTGTTGTCGTCTAAATTTTCCCAGCAAAATCACATGACCATCATTATTTTCTCTTTATCTTTTTCACTTTAATGTCTAAACGTCGCCCTCATCTCTTCCTTTGGGCTTGCCATGGGCTGTAAAATATACCCACTTCCCAGATTGAGTTTAGGGGAAGCTTCACACCCATGGCCATGGCTACAAAGTTGTATCTTCTGGATCATTATGAGCGCAAGACCCAAATGGCAGCCACTAGCACACTCAAGGATTGATATGCAAATACCATTTCTCGAACTATTAACAAATGAAAAAGAAAAAGAAAAATAACTTACTATATAAAATTTATAAATTCATGAAAATAGTTTTTTCTTTCTTTCTCTTTCGTTTTTGCCTTGTTAAAATATTTTAAAATTTATAATTGAAGGGCTTGTTTGGCAACCTTTTAGGGTCAGTTTGATAACCATTTCAATTTCTGTTTTTAGTTTTCATTTTTTGTGCTAGAGTATAAAGGAAAAAGAAGGAGAATGGAAGTAAGAATGAGAGTGAAGATGGGATTGAGGGGGAGGATGGGAGGAACGAGTTACAAAAGTGAAAACAAAACGCAAAAAATTGAAATCTATTTGAAATTGTTTTCACTTTCAAGTTTTTGTTTTCACTTTTGTTACTCATCCCTCTCATCCTCCCCTCTCATCCTCTCTATGAATCTCACCCTCACTATCATTTTCTTATATACTCTAACAACAACAAAAAAAAACTCAAAACTAAAATTGAAATGGTTATCCAATGGGCCATTTGCTTTTTGTTTTCACATTTCTTGTTAGAAATACAAAAGAAATACATGGAGCAAAAGAGAGATATGAGAGAGGATGGAGGAAGCATGTGGGAGGGATGAGGGAGAAATGAAGATGGAAAAAATTTAAAAGTGTTTTTTCATTTTAATTTTATGTAAATTCCATACACATTTCTTCAACATATCATCTCTCCCACCGCTCTTCCTCTACTCTTCTTCATCTCTCATTTTCTCCCTTATATTCTCTTTATTTCTAACCAAAAACCAAAAACTAATCCCAAGTTAATATCAACAAGCTTATGTGTTTTAATTTATTAAAGGAAGTCAACAAGCCAATTATCTGAACATAGAGTTAACCCATCTTATCTTTACAATGTGATTGAAACTTTTGCAATATCACATCAACCCATCTAAGTCCTATCCTATTCACATACGCAATGGGCTTATAGTTGCAACTTCAAGGGGTTAAGGATCTTCAATCCCCATTTGGTCTGTCCCATCTCTATCCCTTATCTAACTTTTGACACATGTCCTTTGAATTAACCCCAACATAACAATGTTAGATTTTAATAAAATTAAAAGGGTGGTGCTAGAGGCACCAACTCTCTAATAGAGGTGGAGCCCGCAAATACAACGGGTCCCACGCTCTATTAGAGAGTTGGTGCCCAAGTTGGTGCCCAAAGTTGGTGCCTCTAATATTTTCCAAATTAAAACTAATAAAAACTATTTGAGGAAAATCAAAAGACCCAGACCCAACAGCCACCAAAACTCCAACCCACCCAGTACCGTCAGCGACCCCACCCCGATGGCGGCAACCCCCTCTCCTCCCCATGACTAACAAAGCTTCATTCTCTACGTCTCCCTTTTTCTTTTCTTTTTCTTATTTTTTTGTCGGGCACTTAAGCTCAGGGCCAATTCTGAGATTTTAAGGGTCCTGTGTGTCGCAAGATGTTACTAAGAAGAAGAATGAAGTGAAATAGCTTTTAATGAAACTTTATGAGGAGTATGTTATCCCCAAGTACTAGTTCTACTATTAGTACCACCATGACAAGTTCTTAAAAAAAAAGGAGGAGGAAAGCACATTTGGGAAATGAAGGAAAGTTTGATAAAAGAATCTCAAGCAAGTAACACCGTGATATTGGAGCATGAAATTGATAGGTACTTAATCGACCCAATTGAAAAAGTGGTTCCCAACTTCGATATTTTGAATAGTGTTAAATATTTGGGTTTGTCTCTTATTGCAAAGGATGTGCTTGCTATTCCCGTATCAATAGTGGCTTCGGAATCATGCTTTAACACGGTTAGTCGGGTGGTTAATTCATTCCGTGCTTCTTTAAATCCTAAGATTGTGAAGGCCTTAATTTGTTCTCAAAATTGGTTAAGGTCCGATGACATCTCCTTTGTACAATATAAGCCAACCATTCAAGAGATTGAGTTTTATGAATCCATTGAGTAAAGTATTTGTTTCTAGTTTTATATGATTTAATGATATATACTATATATATATATATATTTTGCATGCTTGCCTAATGTTTTAATGTGTTTATATGTCTATTTATAGATCTTATGAGTTTACCCGCATCTAGGGGTGGCAATTTCCTATACGACCCGTTACACGACTCGAAACCCACACGGAAAAAACACAACCTGAACCTGCACGATTAATAATTGAGACGACCCGTGTAATACCTGCCAACCTGTGAAAAAATGAAGAAAAATATAGACTTCAGCACACACACAAGGGGTTTTGAACCCCTGCCACCTTCATTTCTCTGCAACAATTTATACACCATGCTACAAACAACTTTGTGATTATATGCTATGCCTTTTGATATTTATAATGTTTTTTTTTCTATCTTTTTTATTTTTCTTTCTTTTCCGTATCTCTCTCTTTTTTCTTTCTTTTCCTTCTCTCTTCTCTCTAGTATAATCATAAAAAAATCTCCTCAATTCATTTTTAAAAAACCCAATAAACAACAACTAATATAATCATAAAAAAGTTTAAATTGAAAGCTTCATCATCTTACAAAATTTATGTTCATATCAATCTCACAAAAACAAATAAGTACACAGCTTAATCAAAATAAGCACAAATAAGCTTCAAACCAAAATCAATTGCATACTCAGAATCTTGGCTTCAATACATATTTCATTTTCATAACATGTGATTACATACGTAAGCTTGCCAATGCATACATCGATTTATGGATCACATGTTTCTTTTTCACATTTTGAGACACCTAAGGCATCATGCATGTTTGCCGCCTGAGCTTTCAAGGAAGCCACCTCTTTTGCCGCACCTACCAATTCAAGCCCTGTTACTTTTCAATGATCACTTAATATGTGAAGCTTCCATTGGTGGTGTTATGTTTTAATTTTTGGCTTATGTTTAGAATTTCTAATTTGGTTTGTAATTTAATAATCAATTTTTATATTGGCTTGTAATTCTTAAGATTGTATGTTTGGATTGGATTGCACATGGCAGCATGCATGTTTTGTGTTTGGAAGTTAAAATGCACATGCATGTATCATGCATATGTTTTTTGCTTTGTTAGATTGTATTGAAAGTGAAAGATAGGCTTTAATTAAAGTTTAGGCCCGATTGAAATGTGAAATTAGATTGAATTAGATTGCATGGCATGTTGAAATTATTAAAGTTTAGGCCCAATTGTTATACAAATGTGAAATAGGGCCTTATATGCTACTTTAGTCCAACAAAGACAAAGGGAACCCCAAAAAAGAAGAAGAGGGAACCGGTCCAAACTGGAAAACCGTATCAGGAATAGGCAGTTCGGCTTGGTGCGATTTTCCTCCTATTTTTCCTAAAAATGGAATCAAACCGAACCGATTAAATAGTACCAATTTCAATTTTAGTGTGAGGTCCAAACTAGATCGAATCGGACCGCGCCCACCCCTAGCCAAAAGAATGAAATTTCTTATAGTTTTAGATTGCCCATATATATGGGTTTGCAAAGATATTGTCTTTTAAACTCAATTACGACTGGTACTTGTGTTAGGGTCAATTGAGATTATGCTAATTTAGTTTCTTTGAGGTCCTATCCATCAAGTGCTGTTAATTGAGAGTTTTTAAGTTAATTCAAATTTTTATTAATTTTAGAAAAATTTATAGGTTTTTAAAAGACAAAAAAGTGGATAATGTTTATTTAACGGAAAATTTAGCGGATCAAACTACATTGGCAAATTGAAAATACATTGATTAAATTGGCCAAATTGAAAATACATTGACTAAATTGGCCAACAGATAAAACACATGGACCATTTTGACATTTAAACCTTAGTTTTAATTTTATTAAAATCTAATACTGTTATGTTATGGTTAATTGAAAGGGCATGTGTCAAAAAGTTAGATAAGGGACAGGGAGGGACAAACAAAATGGGGACAAAAGATCTGGACTCAAGGTTAAAAGTATTTATCCATGCATTCGAAATCATATTTCACCTCCCTCAACTATCGCTTGTGTAAAGAAGAAAATCACGGGCCAACTCTGTTGTATTATAAACCATAAACGAGTCTTCAAGATGCTTGAGCCCAAGTTCAGCAAGGCTCTGCTCTCATATATATGCTTACGAGCCCAATGCGTAAGTGGGTCTCGCTTGAAACAGTGAACAATCTTAACAAACACCTAAAAAGAGCCCAATTGGTCCATTTGGCGGCGGCGTTAGCTTCGCGACGAATCCAAGACCAATTGATTGAGCTGGTAAAGTCTCCAATTGCCTGCACAAGGTTCTGTCAAGAGCGGCCGCAGCTTCCACCTCGATGGCAGAGGATAAAAGGCAATGAGAATTTGAGAAGCATCAAAGCTCCTGGATTTGAGACTTGAGACATGGATCTTCTCTGCAACGCATACTCAAACGCCTCAGACAACGAAGAAGAAGAAGAAGAATCAGCTAAGCAACCCAGACCCGAAAACTTCACGCCCCCGAATTCGAAGCGGCTCAAACCCGATAACCCATTTACGCATACTAAAACTCAGAATCCTCTGTCGGGCTCAACCCAGTTCCCGGCCCTCCATATAGAAGCTCCGGTTCCTGGTAGATACGTATCCAAGAGAGAGCGCGCTCTCTTGGGTTCCCAACCTACCGCCCCCGACCCGAACCCGGATGCTTTGCTGCTGACGACCTCGCCTGGTACTTTGTTCTTTCCATTTGGAAAGATTCATAAATTCACCTTTTTTTATTTATTTGTAGAAACTTAAGAATGTAAATTACTAAATTTGGAAGAAAAAGAAATGCTCATGACGGGTTCACTGAAGCTGACAATGTCACATTCATGTGCATATTTGCATAGCATATGTGTATGGTATATTGATGTAGTCAGTCATGTTGTTGTTGCTGGCAGTTTTTGGGAGTATTTCGGATTCTGATGTTCCTCGTGATATTAAGTCATTGTTGAGAAACAAAGCAAAAAAGGGTCGTGCACAGCTTGGCCAGATGCCTCAAAGAATGTCTGTGCCTCTAAGCAGACATACCAAAGCTGTTAATGCTTTACATTGGTCACCAACTCATGGTAAGCTCTGCTTGTTCACCAACTCTTGTATTGACACTTACCTTTTTGGATTAGTGGTCTTGTGGCACTAAATTTTGCTATAAAAATTGGTTCTTGGATGCCCTTATAATACTTCTGACGATTGAATTTATTGGTTTATTAATTTGAGTAGAAGGTTGTTTTGTCTGTTGTTTAGATTAAATCCTTAAACAAGCAATATTCTATTTTGTATATGCCAGTTGCATTTAAAGCTCACTTGCCTTATTGATCTGTTCATTGGAGTTAGTCTACAGCTCACCTTCTTGCCTCTGCTTCGATGGATCAAACAATCTGCATATGGAATGTGTGGAGCAGTGATCAGAAGGTAGCCCGTGTTTTGAATTTTCACAATGCTGCTATCAAAGATGTGAAATGGTCGGGGCAAGGGTTGTTTGTGCTTTCTTGTGGATATGACTCCTCATCAAAGCTAGTGGATGTTGAAAGGGGGATAGAGACTCAGGTTTTTAAGGAGGATCAAGTTGTTAGTGTTGTTAAATTCCATCCTGATAATTTCAACCTCTTCGTTTCTGGGGGGTCCAAAGGCGGTCTGAGGTTGTGGGATGTTAGAAATGGCAAGGTGGTCCATGAATACGTTCGAGGTCACGATCCCATCCTTGATGTTGAATTCACCACGAATGGCAAGCAGATTATATCGTCTAGTGATGTATCTGGATGCAACCTTAGTGAAAATTCAATTGTTGTTTGGGATGTTTCACGACAAGTTCCACTCTCTAATCAGGTAAGAGACTTCTTCCAGTTCTTACTTCAATATGTGTTGCAAATGCAGTGTGTTTCATGTATTTATAAAAATTACATCCTTATGCAATTGATTACAGATATGGTTGCCCCTGCATATCCTGTTTATATATTGAGCAGAACTTGTATGTACATTAATTCTGCATTATCCTGTAAGAACTTGCATTCATCCTTGTAACGTTGTTTTACGGTCTTTTTGGAAATCCTCTTCTATTTGACCTTTCTAGATTTCATTATATGTTATCATCTAGTCTTCTGTTCAACGCTTGTGAGACTTTTACCTGCCTATAATGAGTTAATTTGGTTAGCATGCATTGTATACTTAAGATGTAGATATAATACAAGGCCTTTTGTAATTATCTTCTTAATGATGAAAGATATGCGATACTAAAGATGTTGGCTGCATCAGCTCATATACGTGACACGATTCATGTTGAATATGTTGCACATAATCTGTTCAAGTGTCGTGTCGTAACTATAGACTCATTTTGACATTTGAAATATTTATTAGTCAGTAGTTAAAATATTTTATTTTGTACAAGATTAGTGATCAGACTCATTTTGATTTTGATTCCTGAAAGTTAATAAACATTTAAATTGGAATCATCATGATTCTGCTTCCAATTCCTGGTAGTTAGAAAAACTGACAATGCATCATTATGGTTCCTATTCTGATTCCTTCTCCTTTTGATTTCAAATAAGTAAAGTAATTAAACATCATGATATGTGCTTGTTTAATGCTCAGAAGGTGATAATTCTCTTTTGGCAGCAAAAAAACCAAGGTTGTTGGCAAACATATATTTCAGTATCTTTTAAATACATCAAGCTCATTGGATCAGAAAGAAGATGTATTCTTATGAAATATTCAGACATGAAATGAAGTTAGCTTTAACTGATTCACACTAAATGTAAATTACTTCTTTCTTTTTTTTTTCAAAGAAAGATTCTGCAGGATAGGTTTAATTAATTTTGTTATGCAGGATTTGGTAGTACCATACATATCATAGGAGCCGTATTTTTTAGGCTGATACTGAAGCATTAGTGAGATCTTAATTTATTTTATAATACTATTCACTTCATAATGATTAGGTTTGTTTGATAAAATGCTTAAGGTTCAACTCGGATATTTCTTGTTGCTCAGTTGCTCTGCGTTCGTCACTTGATAATGGTTCTTGCATGGACAGTTTTAATCTGATGTACTCACGTTGGACTCAGGCACTCATCAATTTTCCTTTTGGAACATTACCAAACAATTGAATAAGAATATTCTTGGACACATGTCTGATATAAACGATTCACAATTTGAAAAACAAACTTTTCAGTTTTAAGCATCCAGTGGATTTTTATTCTGATGGCAATACCTATGGAGTACAGAAGTGAAGGGTTCTGAAGCCTTTTAGTCTATAAAATATAATATAAGTATTATAATGTAAATTTTGTGTGTCATCATTTATAATTTGAATAATGTATAGAATATCAATTGACTTCATTCAAATAGGTAAATTCATACGACTTAGTTTTAATTCATTATGTCATAGAAAACATGTTTTGGCAACTTTTAGTCAGCTCTCATTTTTATAAGTCTTCTCAAATGTGGGTTCCATCACGTCAGGGATATTGATGATAAATTGTTGAAGAAACAGTAAATGTTCAATACTTCAGAGTAAGCTCAAACTAGAATTGTTGTACATTGGCATTTGAATTTTTCTCTCAAAAGAGCAATGGTTGAGGGTAGCATATTATAATGCTTTATTGTCCTTCAGATGATTATCTTTCTAGAGTAGGATTAAAAAGCTTTTGTTAGCCAATATTGTAAATCATGCAGGTCCATGTACCATTTCCATTTACCTTTGAGAGAAATTGGTTTCAACAGTGGGGTGCTAACATTGCTACTAGTGAAAGAAACGTATGATCAAAATTCGAAAGCAATATTTGTAATCGAAACCATAGAACCTAATCATAGGCAATTGCATAGTAGCTATTATGAGATTAAATTTGCTATGCAATATCAATTGAGACATTGCTCCATGCTGCTCCCTTTTTTTTTTTTGGATGTATCGTTTTTATGGTGTGTTTACTGTATCCGCATTTGTGATCATTAATCCATTTTTCTGCTACCTGTTCGACCATTTTTCTGCGACATTTTCGATCATTAATCACATAGCTTCATGCATGTTCCATTCCCTTAGGTTGAGGTCCTATAAAACTGATATTCCCTCTGTATCAGGTTTATGTGGAAGCCTACACATGTCCCTGTGTGAGATGCCACACATTTGAACCATTTTTCGTTGCCCAGTCAAATGGTAATTATATAGCAATCTTCTCTTCAATCCCCCCCTTCAAGCTGAACAAGTACAAGAGGTATGAAAGCCATGGGGTATCAGGGTTTCCCATTAAATGCGTGTTTAGTGTGGATGGGGAAAAACTAGTCTCGGGCTCCTCCGATGGTTCTATATACTTCTACGACTATAGGTCTTCTGAGCTTGTCAGAAAAATCAAGGCATATGAGCAGGCTTGCATTGACATTGCTATCCACCCCAGCATACCTAATGTGATTGCTTCATGCAGTTGGAATGGAGAGGTTTCAGTGTTTGAGTAAGATGGTCTATATAAACTTTCTTCATTACAAGGCAGTCTTTGATTGTCTAAGAAAGAGATCAGTGATGTTGCAAGTGATTTCCTACATGTAATAGCCAAGAGGAATTGGCGCTGAAAAATTGAATGAAAAATTAGAAGGGAGAAAAATGTGGAATTGAATTTTCTGCTTTTTGGCGTTTGCTTTCTTCCAGAAATTCACCTATGCGGACGCCATGTATTTTCTATTACCCCTCCCTCATTTCCTCCCTGTTTACAATAGCGTTCACACGATAATAACATGCGGACATCAGGATAAGAGAATAACTTTGCTTTCTTCTCCTATTGATTTTATTTTGTACTTCTAAACTTGTTGTCTAGGATTAGGATTTGAATTAAATTGTATTGTTCCTTCTTTCTTCTAGGGATTGTGGGTTCATTTAACCTATTGTAGATCTTTTATCCTATAAATTAGGCTCCAAAAAAGGCCATGTCACACTACACATTTCACATCAGACATTTATTAGTGTTTGATAAATGTGGATTTGGAGCTCCGCAAAGTTCTACTTTTCTTTAAAACTTTAAGGATATGATTTGTGAAAGTGCTGACAATTTTATCATGTCTGAGTTGACACCAATGAATTAACATCATGTATTGTTCAATCAAAGAGGCCATCATAAATCACAATTAATGTAAAAATTGCCAATTCATGACAAATATCATCCTCATTGTTGCAAGATGCCGTGTTACGCACTAGCAAGCAAACTCAGCAGCGATTTGGTCTACATATCAGTTAAACTATCACTTTCATCTTGTGGCATGCCTGTCAATGCAAATCAATGAACCCATTTGACACCACCTTCACCTTGTGGCTCAACTCATTGAGTATGCTTTTTTGAGCCTCCTTTTTTTTAGGGTTGGGATTTAATGAACTTTGCTTCTGTCATCACTGGCCCTCACCGTGAAGATAAATGTGCATGCCCTATAGTGACGAGGCGTGTGAGTTTTTTACTTGATGAGAGTTGTAGACATGTATGTTTCATTTCTCCGTTACGTGAAAGTTTTGACTCGTTTTTTTTAGGGTTGCGATTTCATGAAATTTGATTCTGTCATCATTGGCCCTCAACATGAAGAAAAACTTACGTACCCAATAGCGACAATGCGTGTGTAAGGTTTTTAATTGATGAGTGTTGTAAGATAAGATGTTTCATTCATTTGTTACATGAAAATTTTCCTCTTATTTCGACAAAAAAAGAAGAAAGTTTTCCTCTTAACATAACTGTCAAGGTAAGTGCATAGACATAAATTAAGTTTGAGAGAAGAAGCAAAGTCTATATATAATAAACAAGAAACTTTGCTTAATCTAGGATGAATATTGAATAAAATAAATGAGGGTGTTGAAGGGGGTTCATTGCTGTTAGGTATGGGGCAAACTGGCAGTGGTGCAGTTGATAGCAATGTCTAGATGCTTCTAACTTACACATACCATCAAAGAACAGAAAATATGATTCAATTAAGAGGGGGGCTGTGTGGGGGCAAACTCAAAACTGTGCTTTTCCTCATCATCCACCTCCCTTTCATGAAAGGAGGGGGAGAAGAGAAGAGAAGGGGGGGGGGGGGGGCCAAAAAGACACAATTATGCAATTCCCTTTTTCATTCTTTATGGGGGTCAATTTTTGCAGGGGGACATAACACACCACTTCTCTCCCTTTTTAGATGCATTTGCAAATGGGACCAAGCCCCTATAAACTCCTATCTTTCAACACCACCTCATAAACACAAACACACATACACACAGAGACAGACAGAAGAAGCACAAACCCATAAGAAAAAACCAACCAACAATTCTCCTCAAATTCAATATAAAATTATTAAACAAAATCAAAAGCATGCTTATATCTCCATTTTCCACAGCACTATCTAGACACACCTGCAATTCTTCAAAACATTCATGGTCCACATGCAACCCCCTCTTAAAACTGTTTCTATTGGAAAATATGGCAGCTAACCCTAATCCCATTTAAAGCAAAGGAACACATTCATACAGCCTACTTGCCTATCTGCATTGTTTATTTTCAACCTTCATATGAATATGCTCCCCACCTTACCTGGTCTCAAGCACCCAATTTTCTCTCTCTACAATCTTATTTCTCTCTTTTTATTAATTGTCACACCATTAATCCATAAGCATATGGGAAAAGCTAGCTATAGCTAAAAAGTTAGAAGCTGAAAATGGGAAGCTCAAGTACTTTTTTGCCCCTACTCTTCCACAAGTCCATATGACTGCAATCATTATCTAAAAGAGATACTTCTTTTTGATAAAAAGCATATAAATAATTTTAAAAAAAATATATCTGTACTTGTGGTCAAGCGGGTCTTCGCACCATGAGGCTCCCACCAGCCTGCCTCTATAGGGACATGAAACGATGGGCTGAAAGGTTTTACCTAAGCCAATTGATCTTTAGGATTGGACATGAACTTCATGGTCCTAATCAAATTGATGCGTTTGCTTTTGATTAGGGAACCAAAAACAAAATTATAGGGAATCTAAGCTTATGCTTAACGATGCATAATCGTTGCTTTGTAATCACCCCCACACACATCTTTCACTCTCCTTCGTTATTATTATTATTATTATTTTATTTTATTTTAATACGTCTGAATTTTACAAGGAGATTCCGGGTAGAACTATGAACTTTTTAACGGGTAGTCTAGCTAAAATTATTAACTTAAAATTTAATGATATTTTTGTTTTTTTTTTTTAACTTACAATTTCTATAGTCTTTCTATAAGTAAAAGTAAACATTAAATCATATGAACCTCGTTATTCATTAGCTCCTTTGACTAAGTTCCAACAATCTTTATCATATAAAAAATATATATTAAATGCAATCGAAAAACACATATTATCAAAATAAAAATATGTTCAACAATAGAATTGTAAGTGTACCTATTTTAGTGTGTATTTTTATTGCTTGCCTGCAACTAAATTCATAAAAAAAATTAATTTTCAATTTGATGGGGAGGAAGCCACTGTTCTTCCTCCCCTATCCCCTCTTCTCTTCCTCCATTCTCCTCACTAGGTTACATCCCACTATAGTCCTTAGAGTGGTTCTACCAATAAAGAAGATAGGGTTTTCTCACACACATATTATCAAGGAATTATAAGAATTTAAAGCTGAAATTACTCATCTGTTTTTTTTTTCATTGGACTAAATCTCGTTTCATTCGTTATCTTTTTGTTGCATTTCTTTTATGGATATTTGTGATCTATCTTGTCAAGTTCTTGTTTCTGTTTTCAACTTTAGATAAATGTTTATCCTCTCCTACATGCTAGACCATAATCAAAATGTTTTATTTTCGACTCAAAGTGTAACACATATCGATATCACCAACCCCTCTTCCAATCCTGGCCTTGAAAAGTAGCCGACAGACTCATATATATTGGCCATGTGATTTGTGGCCTCAACCAATTTGGTTGGTTCTTCTTTTTTCTTTTCTATTTTTTTTCTTTTGTGCTCACAGTTGGATGAAGAATTGTAATATATTTGAAAAAAACGAACCAATCATGATTTTGTTAAATGTCGTGTTCTTCCCAATTAGGAAGTATTCCTTATTAGGCCTTGTGTCGTAGCAGCTATTTATCTAGTGATGATGGCTTTTAGTTCATTTTTATGTAATTAAAATGATTAAGTCTCTTTCTTCATTTGAAAAAAATAATAAAAAAATAAAAGTCTCTTTCTTCATGTCGTAGATTGCCCCAAACAGACGTGACAAACATGATTAATTTTAACCTAAACCTCTCACTAAATAGACAAGAATTTCTATTTTTCTAGTGGCAATGATATCCTGAAAAGCTAAAGCCAAGATTATGTCACCGGTTGACGCCAAGGTCTACAAAAGCTGAGTCCAGCTAGAATCCAGTTTAATTGGAAATTTTCTTCATTTCAGCTTTTTTCCTGAGCACTATACACAGGTAGCTGAATTATTGAATAGTAGCACTGTTCATGCATAGATTGCATGAAATTCTAGTCAACTAGATATCTCTCAGCTTAGGTGATAGCTAGATAGCTAGGTAGGTAGGTCTACTGTTCCCATGGCAATGATATCTTATCTTACCATTAAAGATTGCTAGCTGGCCTCAAAAACTTAAGCAAAATTCTAGACAATATGACGTGATATCAATTATCAACAGAATCACGGGGTTAATAACTTAATTACTAGAAAGTTGGAAACTATTTTAGGGGGAATAACTATTTTAGTTGGAATATTTATTCTCTATGTCTCACTGGGAATTAAGATACAAGTGATGGCCAGACGATGGTTTCCAATAATATATAGGTATAGTTATTCTCTTATCCGGATATTCATATGTTATTATTAAACGGATGTCATTATAAACAATGAGGGAAGTAAGAAGGGATAGTAGAAAAATATATAGCATCCGCACGGTAATAATATATATATATATATATGCATACATATAAAATTTTCTCCCAACATAAAAGAATGGTTTCTAAGGCTGCATGTAATGGTAATAGTTTGCTAACAAGATATGATTATGATTCGAGTTCTTTGCATTAGGTACATTATTATGAATATATACGCAGTACAAACAATATACTTACAAATAATATATACACCTACAATAACGTATCTACGTGTGTATTTATAATAATGTATCTTTTTTTTTTTTTTGGTCAACATTATAATAATGTATCTAACCTAAGGATAAAATTAAAACATAATGTATTAACTGAAAGTAACAATATAGTGTCATCTTCGTTGCAACCAAGGTTTTCTCAACGTTCACTTATTTTGGATTGTTCGACCAGTTGGGATTGACCTACTCACATCAGCATCATGAACAGCGTCCCCTTATTTTTGGGGCACTTGACCGACAAGAGTGCACAAACAGCTAGCTTTAGCCCTTGTGGATAAAGACTCTTTACAAGCCTAGCCTATTGCAACAAGCCCCATAACCACCATCCATCCATCATCCGTAGACAATCAAGGTGAGGCTCCCATTTCTCTAACCGGTAAAATCACTCTCTCTATCAGATGAGAGTGAGAGATTGATAGAGATAAAGCAAAAAAGCCAAAGTTCCGCCAACATTTCATGTTATGTCATGCAATCGTTACAAAACTAAGGTCATGGATAATGCGATCACATATATCTAATTCAAAAATGTCAAAGGTTGTCTGGTGGCTTTGCGGAAAAAAGATAAGCTACTTAGTTAGACCGACAAAAACCCTTATGTATAAACATGTTCGCCTAACACCATTTTCTTAATAATATTTTATCACTTTTCCTTCAAAAAAATTGTCAAAGGGTGTCGATTAATTCTTTGTGAAAGTGGACACATGGTGCACTGCTGTGCAGTGTGTTGTCAAAACTTGATTTGGGTCATGCATGACGTGGAGGGCATTGCATCATGTGTTCTGTATAAAGGTAATTAGCTATAGGGTGTAGATTTCATTTTCTCCTTTAAATGATTTCTATTTTGCTCTGGTTTCGATGTTCTTTGTTTCCTTTTTATGCATGTGATTGAATGAAATGAAGGGCATGCTGGTACAAGCCAAGTACTGGAGTTGAGCTACTCGATCGATGTCCCTTCCATTTTACCTTTCTGCATATGATCATGAATGATCCTGTTGTCGGCCAATTTAGCAAATTACTTCCTGTGTCGGCGAGAAAAGGAGATAAGATCACTACTAAAAATATATATACAAGAACATAAAATATTCAGATGTTAATAATCTTCTTTCTATAAAATTAGGATAAACCAGAAAATGCAATTCAAAACAAGAAACTGATCATATCAGAAACATGTTGAGATTGTGGTAAGAATTAGATAATATCAAAATATTTGGAGTGTCTACTGTTGTGTAAGTAAACTTGTTCTTGTTAGCAAGTTTTGGTAGATCGATTAGCACCTATGTTGCATGGATATGAATACGAGAAATTATAAATCTCAATTCTTTGTTCATGCACTATGAAAATTTGTCATCATACATCTCCCATTAACTTTATTTGTCATCACTATTTTGCTCTCATTATCTTCATGCGTAAATAATACAATCTCTATAATTTTAAACTAATTTTGAGTTTTCTATAACTCGAGTAATTTTTGGTTTGCATAATTAAAGCATCTCCAATAGCCTCTTCAACAACTTCGGGATGTTCAAATAGGTGAGACACGTCATAAAAGGTTTCCCCAACAGCCTTGTCAAACTGAGTCATCAAAGCTGCAACTTATTTCTCTCTCTTCACGACTGGTAAGTTGACCTTGCATCTTCAAACATTTAATTTTACTTTGGAAAAACAAAACCTACCTTGAAAATGTTAAAAACATTCATTTTTTTTTTATTTTTCAGATAAGAAATACATAGACATTTTTCACATTTATTCATATTTTTCATTCTTTTTCATGATATTGCATTAATTGAATTGAAGAGTCTGTTGGATCAAAAATTATTCAAGTAGCAAATAAACCTTTTCAAATTGCCACATAGGTCAACAAACTTTAATTTGATGCTACTACTATTGGAGATGCTATTAGTATCACAATACTTTTAACCTATTTTTGTCTAGATAATGAAGCACAATTCTTTTAACCTAGTTTTGTCTAATCGAGATCCCCAAAAAGTCTAAAGGAAAAAAGAAGAGAAAATAAACTGTACCCTAATATGTACAAATCAAGCTGCCACCGTGCAATTGACATTTGACAGCTAAACCTTAACTTGCTCATTGTCCTCCATAAACCCCAAGATTTTATTGCAACCCTAGCCTAGGCCTACACAATTTGAACCACACAACTTGTATTCCTATGCTTTCATTATGGATGACATGGTGATATACACATGCTTTAAATATCCCTCTCATAATTAAGACAACAATACACACAAAGTCAAGCATGACATGACACAAACACGATTGATGTAATGGCATCACCAACAAAAATAACTAATGATAATGTGGGAGAAGAAAAGCATTCCCCTCTTCGAGGAATGCTAGCAACCTTCTCTCTAACCTTCTCTTTTGGACCTTCTCCATTTTTTGCTTGACATGTGTCATTCTCCTTACACTTAAAACAATGTAATTAAGACATTATACAAGCTAACTTTTGCTTTCCAAGTTTACCCTTATTAAATGTATTCAATTTATCCAAAAATATTTCACAACTTTCTTATTATCTTTTTTTTTTTTTTAACGTCAATTTTTTTTTTTTTTAATAAAGAAAATGTATGCTTGATGTCCCTTTTTTTTAATGTCAAATTTAAACTTAAAAAAAACATACATTTCCTCTTTTTTATTTATTAAAGTAGACATTTTCTTTAAATAAAAAATAATTGATGTAAAAAAAATTAATAAGGTGTAAGAAAGTTGTGAAATTCTTTTGGATAAATTGAATACATTTAATAAGGGTAAACTGGGAAAGAAAAACATAGCTTGTATAATATATTAATGACATTGTTTTAAGTGTAAAGAGAATGACACACGTCAAGCAAAAAAGGGAGAAGGTCCAAAGGAGAAGGTTAGAGAGAAGGTTGCTAGCATTCCCCTTATCAGAAATATCTCATACCATTTCCTACAGATGCAATTAGGGGTTTTAGGCTAATAATATTGGGCCCAAGTAGGGTCAGAAAAGCTCAGGGTGCATTTCAACTGGGGGGCCATATATATATATATACATTAAAGATTGGAGACAGACAATAGGAGTGGAGGAAATTCAGTTTGAAGACTTGTTCTACAAACTTTCAATGTGCCACATATTTTTCCTGTTTCAAACATGTTTCACAAGCCTCATCATTTTGTTACTTGATTACTTTTTCACCTGAAGAAGATAAAAAGATTCCAATCTCACCAATAATTCAACAAGGTAGGGCTGCTGCTCATCAAACCCATAAGCATTAGGGTCCTCACCCCATCATTACACCAATAGGAAAATCTTGCTGAGGTTTTGATTCTTAGTTTCCTGTGGGCAGGGTTCAAAAGCCCCAAAAAACTACCCAATCGATGGAGAAGAACTTACGTGTTACGAAAATAGCACTATTTTTTCATCTCTAACCAATTATATTCTGTCATCCGTGACACTCAAGTTTTTCTCCGACCCATGCCACTGCCACCATGTAATGATCATTCAAAGATAAATGTGCTCAGAAAATACTAAAATCATGCATGCACAATCTCCAATGCCCCCCCAACCCCTTTTCAACTTTCAACTAGTGTAAAATGTAAAATAAAAAGTTACCTCGACTGATCTACCATGGCATATTAATCCGAACCCAAAAGTTTTGCATGTGATTAAGAAATAGTTTACTCAGATTTTGCATCAAAATTTGAATCAGTGGTGGCCAATGAACATGAAGTCAATTAGCTTGCTGGTGTGCTTTATTTGAATAGTCAAGGTAGCTATATAGCTAGTTAATAAGATAAACCCAAAGTACTATATAAATTGTCACATTAAGGCAGCAGGATCCTGGCTTAACGATACGGTAATTATTCCTTTTGTGTATGTTTGTGCTGTCAGTGACAATTTTTTCCATGTTACACCCAAAGGGCAGCATGATATTAGGGACCACAATATGGGTCTCTTAAAGTTAATCATTTCTTAAAAAGCTGTTAAACCAAAGATTTAGGCTTTCTATGTTATCTTTGCTGGAAATTTGGTTTTTTATACTTAGTATATATATATATATTTTCTGGCTTGTATTTTCTGGCTTGCAAACAAGAGATCTTCATCATGTAAACATATAAAATATATATATGCCCCACAAATTGTAAATATACTAGCATCATTGATCAATGTGTATGGCTGTGCATGCACATTTTTAATTTGCACTACGTTGAGGTACACGTGCATGAAAGAATGAATATAAACCGACCAACTAATGTCTCACACAAAACTAAACTATCTTATGCTTTGTTGCCCTAAATACCAATTGCCTCAAAAGATAGGATTAGTCTTTTTCTTGAATATAAGTGATAGTCTAAACTACAGACGGAGGTGGATTCCCACACACACACTACCAAGGTGCTATGTGGTACCTGAAATCACTGGTCTTGCAAGGAAAAATTATTTCCCACTGGGTTAGACCTCGTTCTCATGGCACTAATGGCTAGTCTTTCATTAGTTTTACATAAAGAGCAGTTCTCATTTTCCTTGTTGACTTCTACATAAAGAGCAGTTCTCATTTTCCAAGTACTGTACATTTTCAAGGCAGCAATATTGAGGACTTCAACTAGATCGAGTTAATACTCCATATTACTCCTTGAATCAAGAAATGTTGCCCCTTGAATATAACCCACAATTCAGCTATGAAGCTTCTGGTTGGTGTTGCCTTTTTATCTCTTATGAGAATTGAAACTAAAGCATGTTGTGAAAAACGAAGGTGAAGTAATTGTAGATCACAACAACAAATCCCAATGATTTATGTGAGTAACGATTCAAACCAATCAACAATAAGGACATGCTAGCTATCACATATTCCAATTGTATCCATCTTGGTTTCACAAAGCCTATCCCAATTTCCAATTTTGCAATGTCTTTTAAGTTGCTTCGCAACAAAAGGTAAAAAAAAAAAAAGTACCATAACAAGTTGACCAACAGTTTAAAATTGATGGTCCAACAATTTTTCATGTTCAATGGTCTCATAATTACATAGCTATAAATCAAAACAAGATCATGCAAGTGATAATTTTAACTTCATTGGTAAAGCACTCTTATAACTCCAACATTATAATTAAGATTTAGGGTTTAGGGTATTAAGGCCATCTCCAGTAATGGAGAGCTAAATATAGCCCATTATTTATATTTTGTTAAGGAATAGTGTTGGGTTATATTTTTATCGTCTCTAGCAGTGTTGGGCTAAATCATAGCTCCCTTAATATTTTATTAATTTTTAGTATATTCTTTAAATATATTGGTTAATTTAATTAAACATGCGTCGTCATAAGTCGGTACACTCTTGTACCAGAAACAACAACCTACAACGAGATCTTGTTGCACATCTTTTGGCCAAACCAGTGCAAGAATGAAATTGTTTTAGAGTCTTTCTTTTCATGCATGGTGTTTTGTGGCTTGTTTCTGAATTTGTAATAAATTGAGTCATGTTTGTGGTGTTTTAGAAAAATTGAGTCATGCTTCTCTTCTAAATTTGTAATAAATTATTTTAGAGTCTTTCTTTTCATGTATGGTGTTTTGTGGCGTGTTTTTTTGAATTTGTAATAAAATTGACAATTAAACATCAATCGAAAAACAATAACTAAAACATTATTTTAAAAACAATAACAATGCATTAATTTAAAAACAATATAAACTTAAAAAAGATGACAATGAAGGATGAAAATAATGTGGGAAATTAGATAGAATGATAAAAAGAATGTGAGAAATTATGTAGAAATGAGGTCGGTATTTATGGGCAAAATTTAGGTATTTTTTTTTATAAATAAAAAATCAATTTTCTAGATTTTTTGGAAAAATATAATAATGGCTAGCTAACGTCAAGATCTGTTGGAGTTTTGCAGGAAGCCGTTGCATGTTTTTGGAAAAATAATAATAATAATAAAAGGATACAACCCAACCAAGAATCTAGCCTGAACCCTTGGCTTGCTGACTAGGTTTGGTCTAGTTATATGGCACATTTAGCCTACTTACTGGGTATAACTTTTGGGTGTGAAAATGCTAAATTGATGAATTTAACTTACCGCTAGAGATGACCTAACATAGTTAGGATTAATTTGTAAGGAGACGACACACCTCCAACAAGGTCACGTCTTCTTAATATGATCAAGCATAATTGGATAATATCGATTTTGAATTCATGTGAATCGAACATAATATCAAATTCAATTAAGTGCATATGAGCACTACCAGACTAAAGATTAGTTGACATGGGTTCGATTATTGAACTTCGTTACATTAATATACTTTGCACATTCACGTCTTTTGATTATAGTGATTATTATTATTATTAATACAATACACCAAAACAATATTCTTTATATAGAATGTTTATCCATGTAAATAACCTCACAATTTTCCTCGAGATGTTAAATGAAAAACAGTTAGATTTTTTTGTTTTTTGTTTTGTTTTTTTTTATATATAAAAAAGTAAAATATAATATATAAATATCTGTGGATGGCAAAAAAGTCAACGGTCAAAGATTTGCATTACTGTCTTTGTCTCCCACACAGGCACCACTCTATAGTTTGTACGTATTTATTTTATTTACACACACTCACGTCCGTTGATATAAAACACTAATAACATTCCCCAAAACTCTTCGCACACCAAGCACCATGCGTCCCACTTGGGCGCGGCCCTACCTGCTTCCTCGGTGCACTCGCCTCCCCACAATTTCTCCTCTCCACCAAATGCCCCCGGTGGGTCCCACCTCCTTCTCAATGGCTTAAAATCTTCATCACATTTTCCCACCATTATTTTTTTATCTTTCTTGGTTCCTGGCCGTCCGATTATATTACCGGTCGGGGGCTTGACCAGTCAATGTGTCGCTGCGTGCGACACGTTAGTCTTAGATTAGGCCCAAAAGAGTGGACAAGCGACGACTCAGGTGGGGCGTTGACACGTGGCCACCTCCGGACACTCTCGCTGGACTCTATTCTGCTGACATGGCGCTCACGTCAGCTCTACAGACCTTCTTTCCTTTTTTCGATTTTTTTTTCTTTTTCTCCCACCTAAATCTAATCTTGACTCAAAGATTAGTAATCTCATATTCAAATCCCCGTAGCAACGAGGTCTCTTTGTAGGTTATACCCTTACTACTACTATATTCTAGTCATATACCCACCTACTTTTAAATCTTTACTAAAAACCCAAATTTAAAATAAGTTGCCATGTGAGATAGATTTATCATAGTATTATTAACTAAATTACATTATATGACACCTAACTTCATATTTTATTTATAATTTCTTTTCAAACATATCATTAACTACCTTAATTATAATTAATACTTCCTATTAATAGCATACGAATCACCCCATTTATTTTGGTTGGCATTCCCTCTACACATCGCCAATCCCTAAAATTTCAAACAAACAAAAAATCCCTAAATTACATATCCAATATACCTATAAAAACTATAAATATGTATATAATATAGGTACTTTATTCACACAAACACAAAAAAAAAAAAAAGGATCTGTCACTTTGTAATTTAAATTTATGTAAATGTTTTTATGAATTAAAAATTGGTACATTATCTATGTGAAGCATATTTTCCATGAACAAAATTGTACTGTGGATGCCTTGGCTGTGAAGAGTTATGATTTTGGTCCGGGCCTTCATGTGTTTTTGGAGGCTCCGGCCTTTCTTAGTACCAAGTTAGCTGCTAATGTTCGAGGTTTTACTAGACCTCGTCTAGTTTCTTTTGGTTTGGGGCTTTAGCCCCTCTCTGTACCAAAAAAAAAATTGGTACATTATTTACAAATATTTTTTTTTGGTCAAAAAATAAGTACATTATGTAATTGAAATTTCTGCACATTTTTCATAAATAAAAAAATAGGTAAATTCTTTATTTTTAAAAAAAAGGTATGTTATTTATAGGTACACAAAATAGGTATATTTACAAAAGATATATAAAAAATAGGTACGAAAAATAGGTATATTATTCATTTAAAAAGGGGTGGAAAAAATAGGTGAAATAATAGGTACATTATTTTATGCTAAAACTTGATAGGTATATTAAATGTTTCTTCAAACATTCAATAGGCCCTAAACCATGAATTTTTTAGATATTGAATATTATTTATTTTTTTAAAGAAAAACTTACCCTAAAAATTCCTAAATTTAAGCCAATTTAAAACACCATTTTCCTATCTAAAAACAAAACCATTTGAATATTAATGACATTAAACTGCAACAAATATGTTCAAAGTATATTCAGCATAATCAATGGAGAAAACAACAATTGCAAATACATAGGGGTATTTTGGGAATCTGAAAATTACAATAAATCAGATTTTGAGCTTGATAAGGTAACTTGATGAGGTGGATCCTAGTAATGAGTTTTTACTTATAAAAAATGGGGTTTATTAATAAGAACAAAAGTAATGGATTGCAATTTGCAGTTAAGAAAAATTTAATTTGGAGAGGGTAAGCCAAATTTACTATTTATTTTTATATGGGATTTCTTCTTCTTTCTAGTAAAATGTTTCATATTTTAAACTTTTTTCTGTATATTTCAATGAAGATACACAAGAGTTTAACTTCTACCATAAGTATGAAAATATATGTGCTCAACTTGAGCTGTAAACAAACTTCATACTTTTGTATGGGATGGGACTATTTAGAAAGTGCTTCACAAATAATTGGCAGCTTGGTTAGAATGCAAAAAATGACAAAACTATTTGGTTTTGCACTTTACTTGGTCGTGGTGATGCTCTTAATATATAACTCTCTCTCTTTTTTTCATAGAAAGGGTTTTACTTCATTTATTTTCTTCTTATAGAAATGTTCTACAACTTTAACAATAAGCCCCTCTATTTCTTGTCGCATAAAAAAAAACTATATGCCCCTATATGATATAACAAACAAAACTATAAACCCTTACGTGGCTGTGTGTGGGACTATTTTAAGAATCACTTTTGCTGGCTTTTTTTAGAATCACATAAGAAAATTTATGAAAAGCGTAAGTGCTTTATATATATTCATATGGAAGACTTGGATATGTGTTTTTCCAAAAAGTAGTGAGTTATTCTTTAACCTTAAAGCTCGAATTATTAAAATTGTGTACAATAATGTGTCAGTATACATATCAATATCTTACTTGTTGAAAATAAATGAAGTTCAAAACGGACAAGCATTTGAATAAATAAAACATTGTAACATCACTAAAGGGTCCATAATTCAGTGGTAAGGACATTTGCCTCGAGATCAGTGGTTTCATGTTCTAACTTCAATGACGCCTCCCCCTCCCCCTTCCAAACTTTGATGAAAAATAAATAAAAACATTGACGGCCCTTGCTTGTTTGAAGTATATAAAGGGAATGAGTTAAAGTCAAATGAAAGCAATATTGTCAAAATGGTCCCCTAGGGATGGCATTGCGTGTGGTATGAAGTATTATCTTTGACCTTGAGATTTACCTTGTAATTTTGGATTTGTTAGGTATAGAATGTTATGGCTGATTACTACTATACCCTCAAGCTCCATGTATTTTTTCTTAGTGTTTTTGTGCCTTCCTTATAATATCTACTTAGAAATCATTATCACTGTCATTTTAACTTGCAAGCAACAAGTGGAACCCAAAAAAAAAAAAAAAAAGAGAAGATATTTTGTATAATGTTCCAAACAACCTTTTATTTTTTATTTTTTATTTTTCTTTCTTTCTTTCGTTTGTTTTCAATAAATAATTATAGGCAGCTTAATTTGCTTTCATCCTCATCCTGTTTAAACAAAAGTAGACAAAAAAACAAAAGATTACCAAAACCTTAAAGAAAACATGTAATTGAAGTACATGAGATGAAATTATTTTCTCACTTCATATGGCATTGGAAAAAGTTAAGTCGTCCTTGATGTCTGTGGGTGCGTGCATCCTCCTCTTTTCCCCATTATAGGAGCAAAGAAATCATGTATGCCAAAATGCCAATGTAAATTCTACCCAAATTTGCAAGGGAAGATGAGCCTTTTCTGGCTTTGCCATCTCATGCCCACTAAGGTGTTTTGTTTTTATACTTACATATATGAACTTCCATTATATCATTCTACTTTAGTACTAATTGGTATGAATGTATATCTTGATTAGGTTAAGTTTGCTTTTTTTATAGACTTTTGTTTGTATTATCAAAAATTCAACCTTCTTAAATTATCACTTTCAAAAAGCATCACGCTTTCACAGACGTCGAAACACGCATGTCTAACGATCCCGAATCGTCCAATATGTTATAATGCTCCTAATTCTTGAACATTGTGACAAACATTACGACTCTGTACGAATGTATTTTATCAAATTAAGATTTGTAATAAGGATGGGTTTAAGGAAATTTCTTATCTTAATGAATTAAGATCATCCAATTGTAGCATCCAGCTATCCATTGGGTTGAGCTTAATTAGTACCCAAATTTCATTACCACCCCATAAATTTATTTATATTTTTTGGCCCTGAAAATTAACTATAAAATAACAATCTTAGTTCTTGCATGATTTTGCGACGTTGGACTAGTTTCAGCCGAAGAAATGGTGCCAAACACACTCCCACAGAGTCAGTACGTGAAGAAATGGTGCAAACACGTGTCGACAAACCAAGTTGGCAGCCAGCTGGGTGGTCCTACTTGGATACTTGAACAAGTAACCCCAAATAATTTTTACCGTACAAACCCACACACTATTCTTCTCCCTCCTTAATAAACTCGCGATTCATTGACTTAAAAATACCACGTTCATCTCGTGGTTACGCCGTTTTCCAATTTGGTTTACCGGGCAAGGAAGAGATATTTAATCGGCTGCCGGTATTTTGTGAAACATCCGCAGTACAAGCGCGCATGAAAAGAGTGTACTCACCGCGGGTTTACCGGATATTGCCGGTTAAAAAATGGTTTAGTTTTATGAACTCCAGTGGCTTTTAAACGCCTTCGGAAGGTGGCTTCTAATTCTAAACGTATTGTAATTAGCTCTAGCTATTTCCGTTTTTTACTTGTACGGCAAGCCCACCTTTGGTTGTGCGCTTCCTCCCCAAGACAAGGAAAAATAAAAGGAGGGGTTTTTTTTATAAAAAAAAGGGTTAAAACCTTGAGCTTGCAAAAGTCAAAATTGATGTGGAAGGAGATGATTCATTTTGAGATTTAGTTAGTGGGGTTTCCGTGAAACAATGGAATTGGCCAATTGGGTATGGGATATTGGTTTACAAGTCTAGACTTGGAGACCTACTTGATAGGAAGTTACTTCACTTTTCCTTTGATTTTTTCACCTTGATATTTATGTTGATGATAATGCGAGGATGTTCCTGTTATGTGCTAATACTGTGTGACACAACACAACAGTTGAGCTATAAAAAAAAAATTACGTGTCTTCAAATTTAGTGATAAGCTTTTGTTACTTAAATAGACATTATATCTCAATACTGCCTCGTGAAAAGAGTAAACCCTGATAAAATTTTCTAATAGACTGACATTTTATAAATTCATGCTCTTAATTGAATGTATGATTATGTAACATGTCAGATAAGATATCCAGTACTACTAAGCATAAAACTTATGACAAAAAAAAAACCACTAAGCATAAAACTAGTGTATTGGCGTTGAATGCATTGAAACTCCATGTTTTT
Organism: Prunus kanzakura; assembly: GCA_020521455.1. Taxonomy (NCBI): domain Eukaryota; kingdom Viridiplantae; phylum Streptophyta; class Magnoliopsida; order Rosales; family Rosaceae; genus Prunus; species Prunus kanzakura. The sequence continues at coordinate 2,559,594 of BPUM01000794.1, read as the reverse complement.
ATGTGTGAAATGAGCATGTTCAGAAAAGGAAAACAAAATGATACCAAGGTTGCATCTTTACACTTATGCCCTTCATAATATTGCTCTGTTTACTTTCTAATCCCTATAGCCTACAGATGAAGCAAAGCGACCTCCATTTCCCTGCTCTATATAAACACCGGTTCTCCCTTTCTTTTTCCCCCACACCTAAGCCATCATCTTTATTTTATAACAACAACAACTATCTCTATCTCCATATATCTTTCTCTCTCCTTTTCCTCTCTCTCTCTCTCTCTCTCTCTCTCTCATACACACTTTCAAACCCATCTCTTTCTCTCTATTTCAAACTACAAAAACCATGCCTGAAGCACCAAAAAACTCTTTGAATCCCTCAGTGGACTATTATCTCCAAGACAAAAACGAGAAGGCCCTTCAGTTCATTGAAGAAGACACAGAAAACGCCGATGAGGTTCAGAAGCGTGTGCTTGCTGAAATCTTGGCTCGCAATGCTCATGTTGAGTACTTGCAGCGACATGGCCTTAATGGTCACACTGACCGTGACACGTTCAAAAAAATCATCCCTGTCATCAAATATGAAGATATCGAAGCTGATATCAACCGTATTGCCAATGGTGACACCTCCCCAATCCTCTGTTCTAAGCCCATTTCTGAGTTTTTGACAAGGTGGGTTTTTTTTTATCTTACACATTTTGATTAATCATGATCATCAGTTAATTAATTTGTTTGGTTTAGCTAAATGGGTTTGTTTGTATTTTCATTGTAGCTCTGGGACATCTGGTGGAGAGAGAAAATTGATGCCAACAATTGAAGAGGAGCTTGAGAGAAGGTCACTGCTTTATAGCCTTTTGATGCCTGTGATGAGCCAATCTGTGCCTGAATTGGACAAAGGCAAAGGAATGTACTTTTTGTTCATAAAATCAGAGGCCAAAACCCCAGGGGGGCTTGTGGCAAGACCAGTTCTCACAAGCTATTACAAAAGCTCTCATTTCAAACGAAGGCCTTATGACCCTTACACAAACTACACCAGCCCAAATGAGACCATTCTCTGCCCTGACTCTTACCAAAGCATGTACTCCCAACTGCTCTGTGGCCTTTGCCAAAACAAAGAGGTCATCAGGGTTGGTGCTGTTTTTGCCTCTGGGTTCATCAGAGCCATCAGATTCCTTGAGAAGCATTGGCCTAATCTCTGCAAGGACATAGCCTCTGGCACTCTAAACCCCCAAATCACAGACCCTTCAGTGCGTGAGGCTGTGATGAAAACCCTCAAGCCTGATCCAAAGCTTGCAAATTACATCGAAACTGAGTGTGGCCAGAAGTCTTGGCAAGGGATCATAACAAGACTTTGGCCCAACACAAAGTATGTGGATGTGATTGTGACTGGGACTATGTCACAGTACATTCCCACACTGGATTATTACAGCAATGGGCTGCCTTTGGTTTGCACCATGTATGCTTCTTCTGAGTGCTATTTTGGTTTGAATCTCAACCCTTTGTGCAAACCCAGTGAGGTCTCTTACACCCTCATTCCCTCCATGGGCTACTTTGAGTTCCTCCCAGTTCAGAGAAACAATGGGATCAACTCCAATTCTCTCTCTGTCCCCAAATCACTCAATGAAAAGGAGCAACAAGAATTGGTTGATCTTGTTGATGTCAAGCTTGGCCAAGAGTATGAGCTTGTTGTCACAACCTATGCTGGTAAGTGGTATAACTTTCTTTTTCTTTTCTTCAACTCAACTTGGGATGGGACTTAATTTTTAGTCCTCGACATTGATTTGGTACTATTAATTCATTGCAGGGCTATATCGTTATAGAGTTGGAGATGTGCTGAGAGTCGCTGGTTTCAAGAACAAGGCTCCACAATTCAACTTCATATGCAGGAAAAATGTGGTCCTGAGCATTGATTCAGACAAGACTGATGAGGTTGAGCTGCAAACCGCAGTGAAGAATGCTGTGAGCCATTTGGTGCCATTTGATGCAACTGTCTCTGAGTACACAAGTTTTGCAGACACATCAACAATCCCAGGCCACTATGTGCTGTTCTGGGAGCTTTGCCTTAATGGCTCAACCCCAATCCCTCCCTCAGTTTATGAGGACTGTTGCTTGGCCGTTGAAGAATCCCTCAACAGCGTTTACCGGCAAGGCCGAGTCTCAGACAAATCCATTGGGCCCCTGGAGATCAAGATTGTGGAGGCAGGGACTTTTGACAAGCTCATGGATTATGCCATTAGCTTGGGAGCTTCAATCAACCAGTACAAGACACCAAGATGTGTCAAATTTGCACCCATTGTCGAGCTCTTGAACTCGAGGGTGGTCTCAAACTACTTCAGCCCCAAGTGCCCAAAATGGGTTCCAGGCCACAAGCAATGGTGCAATCTTGATTAGAAGGAAGGAAAATAAATGAAGGGGTCTTAGCTTTATGTGCTTTTCTGGCCTCTTAATTGATTTGTTGTAGCTGCTTTCATGGAGGTTCACAAGAACTGTTATTGTGATCATCTTTAGGGAAAAGTAACAACTACCCATTTTAGGTTAACCTTTATGCTTTCATGTTCATCTTTTTTTTTTCCTACTTTTTTGAAGTTTTTAGCGGTTGTTGAATTAATATGCATAACCATGTACAAAAACAGTTCCTGTTTCAACGAAGCTCTTTTTTTTCTTTTTTCTTTTTTCTTTTTTTTTCTTTTCTTTTTTGCATTAATAATTATCACGTTTCATGGGAATTTGATTCTTAATTCCAGCCAGAAATCCTGCCCACTGAAGTCTCATGTGCCTTAAATGCTAAAACGGCACTCAGTGAGAGTCTCATCAGAAAGCCAACCTCTTCTGAACTCCTCTCTCTCTCTCTCTCTCTCTCTCTCTCTCTCTCTCTCTCTCTCTCTCTCCCAACCAAAGGTCACCAACTTTTCCCATAGTTTATGTTGCAATTGAGTTACTATAAGAATAATTAAACACCTTTCTAAAGATAAATGATCATATTCAGCCCAACGACTGGTTCTGCGAGCTAGTCAAAGTGACCACAAAATGTGACTCCAACAAAAGGCTAAACTCACATATATTAATCACATATTTAAATATAAAAAAACCCCTTTTAAATTGTGAGATTTAATTTAAGAAATTATTTATAAAATTTGGATAAACTACATTCTTGATAGACACAGTATGTTGAGAGATGTACATGGTCACCTCCAATTTTGGATTTATATATTTTAGGAACAAAGTTATGAAGTATTCAATAATGGATTGTGACGAAATTGCATGCAATAATTTGGCATTATTATATGTGAGTGTTTGATTTGAATTTATCCGGAAATTTGGCGCAAGCAGTCAAAGGACAAGAACTGCTTGCTGCTTTGGTTTGGCATGGCAGCAGGGAAGGGCGGATGAGGTTGAAGCAGAGATTGTTCCCTATTTGGCCATTGTCTTTGATAGCAAACAAAAACAGTTTTGGTTTTGAATTAAAGAAAAAAGATAAATATATGTATATATATTTTCTTTTTCAGAGTATCAGCCAGACCAAATCATAATAGCCTCAGCAGACAAACCCAGAAAAAGATAGAGACAAATTCAGAGACAGAATTTCATGGTCTCAGATAAAAAGAAAAAGGCTTTTTTCAGAGGCAGCACTGGTGAAGAAGATAAGGTTATGCCTTCCTTTTTCTTTTTTTAATTTTCTTTTTTTTCTATTTTGTGGTGTTGTTGTTGCTGTAGTGGTGCAAGCTACTGTATCATATGGCTTTGTCTTGTTCATGAATTTCCCATTTTCCCTAACAGATTGAATCAAAGCAAACAAGTGGTCGAGCACCAAAAGCAACTACACTATGTCCACTCCAATGCCACCCAACACACTTTAGCCGAGGAATTGCTTACGGAAAAAGCTGATTCATGTTTATGCATGTGCTTTTGTAATTAATTAGTAACTAAACCAACTTGTAAAAAGTTGATTATAACTTTCTACAACTTTTAAAATCTGTGCGAATATTGTGTTCAACGGAAATACGTGTGGTTAGTTTCCTAATGAGTATCATATGGAACAACGACTATTTTAACATCATCCGTTTACATGTGATTGATAGTAACATAATTCAGAATGAAATTATTAGCTACTTCCAACTGAGATGGGCCACCTTAATATTGCAGAAGAGAGTGCAGTATTTTTCCTTAAAATATCGGAACACAAGATAGTCACTCTTTGGGCATGTAAGTCATGATCCATCCTTATTTAAGGACCTTGTTAGAGAATAATTTCATATCCTTGTTCCTTATCTTATGAGGACATTTTGTCTTTTACTTAAAATTTCAGAAACCAAAAACCTTATCATGAACACCAACTTCGAGATATAATTAGTTCATTTTTCTCACAATCATCAATGAATAAAAACAATTTGAAGAACTCAAAACAATCTCACTCATGAGATAAATCACTGGCCAGAGAAAAATTACAAGCCCTGCCCTGCCCTGCCCTGCCCCTGAGTCCTGACGATTTTCTACAATTCCTCGTGTAACAGCTGTTGAAATTCAAAACCAACAAATCGGCGAGGAAAGTGCCAATTCGACGGACCGACTATAGAACCTTTATTTGTGGGTCCCGCAGTCCATGCAGTACGACAAGCGAGGAGCATAGAATACCCGCTCGTTTTCAAAGGGGAAGGGGGACCATGTATGAGATCTCGACACGTGGCAGTGAAAGCAGCGTTGACCTGACGTGTTGGTCTCTCTCTTTCTCCTGCTGCTCTAAAAGAGAAGGCGACTTCGGGGCCCACCTGGTTGGGCCAATGAGAGTATAGAAATCCACGTGGGACTGTCGTTTTGAGTTTTGCTTTGGTCGGCCCCAACATAGAGGATGCAAACTCTAGTAAGGCACAGGAATCGGGTGGTGGTGGTGCCATTGGAGGAAGGTGGTCTACCTTCATTTGGTGCTGCCACGTGGGGAAAACATGCAGGCGAGTTGAAACTTGCTATTGGTTGATGATGTGGCAGAAACTAATTGGGTAAGACATTTTGCTGGAATGGACTCTCTCCCAACTCTCATTATCGAATTATCCAATATTTCGTTTGAAGAAAAATACAGATTTATGAAGGAAAAAATGGATGATCAATTCTCACCCTAAATGTGGAGTAAGAACTTCATTACTTGAGCTATAAAGTCCTATCTTCCAACAATATTGGATTTTGTTCGGTGAGTTGGATTATATGGCTGGATAGAATTCATAATCATAGTCAAATATTTAGTGGCATAAAAATAATTTTGGATGGGATTATTTGTAATCTTATTAGGCCTAAATGTAGTACGATCATGATCACACATCTGTTTCAACTAATCCGTACTTAATTTCATGATTTCTTGTAGTGTGAATCTCACCAAAATATTGGAATTTAGTTGGAATGAATTACGTCCAATCCTATTATATTTCTGCTAATCCAACTCATTATCTTCTTGAATCCAATCTTAGTCACCAAATACGGCCTAAACTTGAATGAATTTTTTGGGAGAGGTCTCATCAAACCATTAAACAGTTAGGAGAATTCTAGGGTCTACACGTTTTACCAATCAAAGCATAATGCAAAGAACAAAAATGGGGAATACAAAAGTACATGATTAGTAGCAGAAGGGAAAGAAACACAACCATCAATTAGTTTTGAAGCTCAATGGGTGAGTGAGGTACCAAAGCAATTATTGAGCAAAATGCGATGTGAGATGGAGATTGAAAGACATATGAATAAGAGAGGAGAAAAGTTTTAGCACTGAAACAGAAATTACACCGTGCTTTTTGCGACAATTTATCAAACAATGATGGGGATAGCAACCAATTTTATAAACTAGATTTTGAGTCGATAATGAACCAAAGGTGAAAATGATGGTAACCAGAGGGTGATTGATTGACTACAAAGACAAGATTTAAAAGAAGAAAAAAAGTAATTGGGTTGTTAACCCTAGGATTAGGTGCAGAAAATCTGACCTTAATTACATAGAGTCAAGGATATATCCATGCATTACGTCATGCATTTAGAGTGTGTACATGTGTAGCATACACTAACTCAATGAGTTTCTCATTGATTAGCGACTAGTGTACTTAAGTCAAAATGACACGTTATATTAATATCATACAACGCACGTTACGACACAAGAACCTATCTCTAGTGTTGACACGTTGAATATACCACCGACCTAATCAAGACACGGTCAAAACCTATTCTACATACTTCTTTAAAAGCAAGGATATGTGTTACGTATGCCCACAAAACACGCATTCAATCATATCTACTAGCACATGGTGCATTTGTTTGCCATTTTAGCAAGAGCCATCTCTCTCTCTCTCTCTCTCTCTCTCTCTCTCTCTCTCTAGAAATTAAATTAAAACATGAGAAGTCAAAAGTGGACTTAGGACTTGGAAATTAAATTTGTTTGAAATGAAATGGACCCTCCGAAAAGAGCAGAGGAGAATGTGTCGAAAGAAAATACCACATAATATTAGAATATTATTAATGATTGGCTCAAACTCAAGGGGCAGGGCCAAAAATGGACCCCCCGATTCGTTTATAGATCCGAAAATGGCCCAAACTTCACGTGAAATGTCACGTCCCATCCGACTAACTAGAAGGCGACGGCCCAACTTAGGTGGTTTTGGTTGTGGTTGTGGAGTGGGGTCCAGGTCACCTCACACGTGGGCTGTGGGCCCCTTTCAGGGGTTTAACCTCCCCACCCACACGTGAGGGCATATCTGATTTGTTTTCTTGCCGGGCTCACTTTATGGGCCCTCTTGGGTCGGGTTGGGCCCATTACTCGCTCATCAACAGTGTTGTTGTTATTATTTATTTGTTGCTGTTACTGCTGCTGCTGCTGCTAGGGTTTGTTTTTTCCTCTCTCTCTTAATTACAATCAGTAGTGGGTTATAGCTGTTTCCTAATCATGCTTATTATAATCTCGTTTCTGTATAATTGCTCCCTGATAGCCAGTAATCTCCAATTATATATGAGATAATTATGAGCTGCTCCTGTGTGATGCAACAATGCACAAAGAAAAAGAGTGCTCAAATTGGTTAGGACAAGAATCGTAATTCAACAGAAGAATTTGGTTGACGTCAATTGCGCCCCTAAAATGTGTAAGGATGAATATAAATCATTGGTAGGTGTGGAGCTCTTCATTCGATTCGTATTCTTTAATCTCTATCAATCATCTACGTGCGCGTGAACGACTGACGCTAGCATTTCTCTTAACTAAGCAGAATGAACGAGAACTAAAACATTTAACAATTAACAAATGAGATAATCAATAATGCAACCACATAAACACCTAACTCCATGTTGACATAACAATAATTGGTTGGATATATAGAAACCAATTTTTTTATTATTTATTTATTTATTTGCCTTAATTTCAACTTTTTGGACTTGAGAGTTTCTCTTTTCTAAGCATCCATTCTTATGGATTGGTCAACAGTTCAAAATTCCTCAGGTCAGCACTGCAGTCTCCACCCATCACTGAAGTCACTGGAAAAACAAATTCATTAAACAAAAAGCTTTGGTTGGATTAGCTTTCATCACTAATATAACTACTTCAGACATTCTGCGCAGCACACAACTGATTACTTTTTTCATGTATTCAAATGCGTTATAAAGTTATAGTGATCTCACTTGAAGATTATCATGTTCGTCTTACAGTCCAGATATTCAAATCAATGGGAAAACAAGAAACAGAAAAATACATGTCGTTCAAAGATTCTTTTCCTTCATTCTTTCTTTTTTCTATTTCTGTTGTCATTTAAAACAATTTAGGTCTCAGTTCCTTTCAAGATGGCGTCTGCAGACTGCAATGTGATAATGAAAAGTGGAAGAGTAATGAAAATGCTGCATGCGCGTTTGAATTTAAGGGAGACGTTTGTTCCAAATTTCAACCACTTCAGCCCTACATATAAGTTATTATCAGTCAGATCAGGACATGCTCCATTCAATATATAACAAGTGTATATGTATGTATATGCATAAAAATGTTCTCTTATCAGACCCGACTATCTTACGACATAACATGTTAATTAATATATCGTTGACGAGGTTGATTATTATATGAAGGTGTGATTCAGGACATATATATACAATTAGTGAGCTAATATTGTTGTTTAATTTTTCTGTTGGGCTGTTGATATCATTAAACTTCACACGCTATAATGGTTACATCTTCAAAGTGCGAAAAAAATTAGCAAATAATGATGCGGACAGAAGTCAAGAGAAGAAAAAATCATATCAGACAAGAGACATTGTTGAACAATAAGCTAGACATAAATGATTATATTAAAGTTGATGATACCAAAAATCAATATATATTCTGCTGAGAATGAGACATGGTGTAAGATATTATTAATTCCTTCAATTTCATTGACCAAGTAATCAGGCTACTGGCTAGGTAGCTAGCTAGCTATAGAAAGAAATCAGCGACACTGACTTGGAGGTTGCTTCCTACCATCAAACAGTGCTATAAACAACTAGATTTGTGCTTCCTCACGCAAACAGTTACGTCTTCAAAGTTCATATACAACCATTATTCTTCTTGTGCAATTATATTTAAGAACTGTGAAAAGAACGTCTTCCAAATCCTATTCCATTGAATTATTTGGGGTTTTGATATTCGAAAACGGTACCTAGTGATCTCATTTGTTGATGTTCGTCTAATCTTTAAGAAGCAAAATTATTATGTAGTTTAAAGTTTTTGTTTCATTTTTCAGTGACTTATGTTTCTTTTTTATGAGAAGTATCCATCATGATTTGACCCCAAGAAAAAAACGAAGAAAAGAAGAAGAAGTATCCATCATGAAATCAAAAGGAGGTTCTCTAGCTATGTTGTATTGATGTCGTGAGTATGGAATAGGGTAGTCACTAAATCATTATCGTGAACATTTAACACAATCGAATTGAATATTGCACTAATACATTCTTATATTTGGCTGGTGTACCATCCAATACACTACATGCCTAGTGTACCATCCAATACACATAGGTCATGTTGAATTATTCTCCAACTTACTCCATTGATTTTTTTGACATGTGACTGACTGCATTGGAAATATTCCACATGTCCTATGTCTATTGGATGGTACACCAACCACGTGGTGTACCCGAAACACCCAAAAATTACTCAAATGGAGATGGGCTATATTAAGAGGCTCTCATAATTTATTTTCTAAGGGATTGAATAAGAAGCTTTTTAAATGTGCAAAATCAAATAGCTCACAAGACTTTTTGGAGGCCTTAGTATGTGATTTAGTGTCTTGACAACAAATTCGGCCCAAGAAAACTTCTGCAATAAATTTTAGCCCAATACTATTAACAAGAATAAAACCCATGGAACAGCTCGTCAAACCTATCCTCCGTTTAGATGAAAGAAAATAACTCGTAATTTAGCTAAAAGTCAAGAATTGAATAGGAGAAATTGATATTTCCATTGTTTGGCAACTTAAGTAGAAAAATTATTAAATGACGAGCAGAAAAAATTGTGGATATCGGGAATTGAGATTTTTGAGTTTAATTTCCCCCAAAAGATGCATCATTTGGCAATTTCCATTGAGTGAGAATTTGTTTTCCCTATCATTTCTGTCATTTACAAAATTTGACGTACATAAATCTAAACACTAAAATTATTAATTGCCATAAATTTAAATGGTGGAGATCTAAATTGCGTCATTTAAGAACTCTATGCAATTATCATTTCCTTTATCCAAACATAGATTGCTTCATTCTATGACCTTTGCAAAACCTTTTAGGCCTCATTTAGTTTGCAGAAAAGATTTGATGGGAAATAATTTCTCATGTCTTTCCCAAAGGATGAGAAATGAAAGATTCTTTTTTCATGTTTGGTAATTCTGGGAAAGTAACCAAGAAATACCGCTTTATTTCCTTTCACATGTTTGGTTTGTGTAAGAATGTAAAATAAAGTTTGTTTAATTTTCTAATTATACCCATATGAAATATTTTTTAAAAATGCATTTAATGCTATATTGTAGTTCTAAATTGTTAATGGGGATAAAATGGTCATGAAAAATGTGCATTTAATGTTGACTCATTTTCTCAAGGAAGAGGAGGGAGAAATTATAGAATAGTATCGTACCACCATGTCAACTGGTGATACTCCCATTCAAAATTTGACATATGTATAACTTTTTGACAACTTGATTTAATATTCATTTTTACCGTTAAAAATAAATTTAAAAGAGTTTTAAAAACTTACAAACAAAAAAGAAAGAAGAATAAAAACCCAAATATCATTTGCCTCATCGACGGCGACGAAGCCTCCCATCATGACTATCTGTCTCTCTATCTGTGAATATGATGACAGCCCATGGCAAATGAATCCTTTCAAGAGAAAAACTTTGATTTTGCTCTTCATATATGTTGAAAGCTTGGATTCCCCAAAGACCATAAACTCACCCCCATGAAAGTTTCAATCCAAATTCCTTGAACCCTACCCGTAATAGAGAGGAGGGAGGAAGAGGGAGGGGAAGAGAGAAAGACACAAAAACATAAAAAAGAAAGACTAGCGACAACCATGGCAGAAAGGTGGGGGGTGGGGGCCAAGTTCAAAGAAGGGGTTGAAGTTGTTAAGGAAATTTTTATTTAAATTAAAAAAGGGATTTTAAATCTAGTTGTATAAATTTTAAATTTTTCTTTAAAAAGTTGTACACATGTTAAGTTTTGAGTGGGAGTATCATCGGCTAACGTGGTGGTACAATATCATTCTATAATTTCTCGGGAGGAGAGCTTCACTTTCCCCTACTATCCCATATGTTAGACATCAATTTCTTATGCATGGACTTACCAAACATAGGAAAACAATTGATTTCCCATCCTTTCCCATTAACCAAATGGGTAGATAACTTTTTTTTTCCTTTTCAACTAGGCAATAGTCTAAACTAATCTAATATATAGGGATGACAGTCGAATTCAACTGCAAAAGGAAAAACCATGACAAATTGGTCTAATTCACATATGTATATGGTAATGGACACTGAATACCGACCACCATGACGATCACCATTACCACCACATAGTTCATACTCTTCTATGCATGCAAACAATTGGAGCCTCAAATTTCCCAACGGTTGTGTATTTGGGGAGCTTCTATAATGAGGGATAAAAATGAGGAAGTTCAATTCAACAGTCCAATAATAACTATGCACTAAATTGGATGGCTATTAAGGAACGCCCTGTGTGCGTTTCCATAGTATAGGTTTATAAAGATTTAATAAAATTTTGATGGGCCATTGGACAAACAAACCCAATTCATAAGCTCAAGCCCAACTAAAAACTATCCAGCATAAAACCTGAAAATATCGTCCCTCTCTCTCCTTATCTGCGTTTACTCTCGGTCTCTCTCACTCTGAACTCTGAAAATGGCAATGGCACCGAGCCTCTATCTAACTTCCAAAGCCCTAATACCAACCCCAAGACCCTCTCTCTTTCCTCCTTCTTTCCAACCCTCTTTCTCTTCCCTCCGATTCAATGCGGAGACTCGGCCTTTAACTCGCTCGGTTCCTTCAAAGCTGCGCGTTCGAGCTGTGAACGACAGCGACTACTCGTCCAGGAGGAGCAGCAGCAATGAGCAGAGAGAGACGATAATGTTGCCTGGCTGTGACTATAACCACTGGCTTATAGTCATGGAGTTCCCTAAAGACCCTGCTCCCACTAGAGAGCAAATGATTGAGACCTACCTCAACACCCTCGCTACTGTTCTTGGAAGGTGCTTCTTTACTTATTTATGCTTTAAATTTATATTCTTTAACGGTTTTTGTTTGTTTTAAAAGAAAATGTTTCTGGGTTCTATTTGTTTTGGGCCAAATTTTATTGCTGTGGAGAAATTTTTGGTGAAAACAGTCAAGGATTTCTGGGTTGTGTTTGTTTCGACTGAAAATAGTTCCTAGAATATGTTAAGGGGAGATATAAGTTCAGTTTTGCGTAAATAGAATAATTTGTTCACGAATTCCAAGTTGATTGAAGTGTGATTATATATTTCTTTGATAGTATATCAAGGAAAGGAAATGTTTATGCAGGTAATTGGGAGTAATCTGTTTGTGTTTATATAGTGCAGAAAATAATTAATTATTAGATAAATAGAAAATTACTTTCCTTCTATGAAAGGTCCAAGAAAATGAAAAGAAAAGTAATGCAGTGAAGCTTGGAAAGTGTAGTATGTTTTATCACTTATCATTAAGCAGAAGATTCTCTTATATTCTGGAAGTAGTGTTTGTAATTTTCAGAGACTGGATAATAAACTATCTTCTAATTTGGAGTGAACTTCAAATACGTTTTTATGTGGGAAATCAAGTTCGTTCTAGTATAACAATTATCATAACTAGCTATCAAAACAACTTGATAGTTTGAATCTGACCAATGGCATCTGAATTGATGTTAGCTGTTGCGTTTATCGAATGGAATCATTTTGAACTAGTTTTGATTGATGATGTGGAAGGCTCTTCTTAGATCAGTTAACTTAAGATTGTTTAACTCAGTCTGAGCCTATGTGGGTTTTGATACTCACCTAGGTTACACTCACTTAGTGGGAAGCACTTAGTTATCAATCTCACAACTTGGTTTTTTATGTTTCAGTATGGAAGAAGCAAAGAAAAATATGTATGCTTTTAGCACCACCACATACACTGGATTCCAGTGTACTGTCTCTGAAGAAACATCTGAAAAATTCAAAGGTATGTATTGCATTCAGGTGCATCTTTCTGCGGGTTTCTCATATAACAGTGACTTTGTAGAGCTAACTCGGTTCTTCCGGATGCAGGATTGTCTGGTGTTCTCTGGGTATTGCCAGATTCATATATAGATGTTAAAAACAAGGATTATGGAGGTATGTTAAGTCACAAACAAATGGTTTGTTTTACCACTTGAGTGTCATTCTAATGATTTCATCTTGGGTGTTTGCATGTAGGTGATAAGTATGTTAATGGAGAGATAATTCCTGGCAACTACCCTGTTTATCAACCCAAGAAACGAAGAGAATCAAAATTTGAGAGCAGAAGATATGAAAGACGAAGGGATGGACCTCCTCCTGAACGAACACGGCCAAAGCAAGAAGCAAGTCCATCAGAATCAGCCTCTGGATGAGGTAATCAGAATGCCATTGTATGCAACCAATTCTATTTAATTTTAAAGTTATTTTTAACTCTATTTTCCTTTGCTTCTACAGTTAATTAACGTGGGACTGCAAAAACAAATAGTACTTCATGAAACTGGTAGTGAAGGTCATCTAATGGAGGAACTCATCCAGGGGTTCACATATCTGTGCTTAGATTTTTGTGGTGAAGTCTTTGTGTTTTGCCTGGATAAGAAATATTGTCTTATGAGCGTGTTATCGAGGCATCACCATTGGTGAATTACCCGATTGACCTAAGATTACCTTTGTGATAGTGTTTTTGCTTCAACACTAAGAATTTAAGTTCAGCTATATGGTTGATTTTAGTTGTACGGATGTTTGATTTATGATTGTCTTTTTTTTCTCTTTCCCTCCCTTCATGCTTGATTGCCATCATATGCAATTGTGCCCGCTAATTCTGCGATATATTTTCTGATTTCTTTGCACTGATAGGCTAGCATATTATAAGACACACAACATAAATCTGAGTGACCTAAATTCACAGCACAAAATGTTCAAACCTGTGATGGTGATTCCGTCCCTGGACAAAGCTGAGATGAGAGAGCAACATCTTACAACTGCAGATAGTCCTGCAAGTATGCAAATCATGAAAACTAAGACACTATAAATCGTCAGAAATGAGTTATGGTGATTTTTGTTTCACTTTTTCTTGTGATATCCTGCCTCATTACCACTGCTCCTTTTCTTTTATTTGTATTTTCTTTAAGCCACGCATTAGCTTTGCTCTTTCTCTTGTGTAAATTAAAGGCAAAATGTGTAGGTCCTACCAGCAAAGCTCGTTCTCTTGTACACTGCAGGGTATCTGTGTACGAAAGATTTTTACTGGTTACTTCTGGTGCATAAATTGGCCTTGCTAGAGTTTATTGTTGTGTACTTGCAAAACAAAGAGACGTATCCAAGCGACATTTTTTTGTCAAATGGCTATGGTATTTCCCCAAGTAAAAGAAAAACAAAACAAAACACGTAAACCAAAATCTTGGGCTTTGTTGAGACGGGTCTTAGGCCTCCATCTCCAAGAGATTAAAAACGGTGAAGAGGAAATGGTCCTAGCAGAGGTGGGGGTTGTGGTTCATGATGTGAAAGCCTTGTTAGTGCATATCCGGCCCCAACCCGTCCCGTTGCCATTCTATTTGTATTTATCTTCTTAGAAGATGCAATAAGAGCTCATGATTTTGCAAGATAACTTTGTGCTTTCAATGGAAGATCCCCTTTCCTTGTAAGGATGCGAACTCTCTTCATTTTAATATAATGCTCTGGGTTCTCCCATCTAGCAAAACCCAATTCAATCATTGATTCAGTCTCATTTTCTTCAAATTTGATTATGAAAATTATAATCAAGATATAAATACACATGCGATACACGAGATTACAATTTACAAGGAAAAAATCATACCATAAAAAGGGAAAAAAAGAAATCAACAGGAAGCACATGAGGGTTTTGTTAGCATGCCACATTGATGATAGATAATTTAAAGGTGAGTGTAAAAATGACTGGACTGTTTAATACCGATTGCAATTGCTTTTTGTCGAGAAGTCCCATGATTTTGTTATCTCACCATGTTTGGGCATCTTTTTGAGCCACTCGCCTAATCTAATTACAATTCTCTTCATCGATCTACATTGTTTTATTTATGGATTAGTGGCACTAATTTATGCATACAAGACAGTGCATGCGGTTCAAGTCTAGGATTTGAGGTCCGCAATCATATGATCGGGGTTTGGTATTTAGATTAGGATTTGTAGATCGATGCTCTTAGGTTCGAGACCTAAATGCCCGATTCAGTTCAAAGAAAGTCTCACCCTTGTTTTAGGTTTTTGCATATGGGGGTTCGAATGTCGTTGTGTAGAGTTGGGGGGTTATAACCTTATTTTATTGTAATTTAGACTTTTTGGTGAAATTTGAAGATGAAATTATGAATTTGAATCATCTTGAAGATGAAATTTCAAGACGCTTTATTAGTATAAACACAATGTGAAATAGGTGGTTAATAGTTTTCACTTATGGACATAAAAAGAAAAAAGAAAAATCCAAATCAATACGAAATTGAGCACTTCATAGGAATTTTTGGACAACTGTTGTCACGACCTTGCTTCACTACTAAGATATTGTTTGCTTTGGGCATGGGCCCTCATGGTTTTGTTTCCTGGGCTCAAGCTTATGCTATATTGCCCAAAAAGGTCTCTTGCTAAGAAGTTAAGTGCCCACACATATATGACACTTACTTCACCTTTCCATCCTTGAGGGATGTGAGATTACCTTCTCACCTTGCATCATTCAGAGCTCACATGTCTTATAACTATTTTTTTTATTAGCGAGTATAATTAAAATCCTCAAGTAATAAATCTTGAATGATATTAATCACTTCTTGAATCCAAAGAACAAACTGCACAATATGATGAGCAACTCTGTTAGTATGGTGCTGAGGATGGATAAACCCTTGTTCAGTGACTAGCCCCAACGTGACAAATCCTCAATATGAATTTGCATTGGAATGTAAAATAATATGGAGTGAATCAGTCATAAAATAACAATTAGAAAACTATGATTTCAGATTGTTGAGACACAAAAATCCAAGGGTTAGCCCCAAGTTTATTCCTAGCCCAGCACAAATATTTGATTGCTAAAGGAGCCCAATTGGGACATAAGGGAACTTGTAGGACGCACCTGCGCGAGCCATGAGCCACGTGTCACGCCAAGCAAACGTGCATGCCCGCCACGCAAAGGGGGCCAAAACGCACCAGCTCTATAAATTCACGCTTACTAACCTGTCCAATGCTACCTGGCCCGATCATAGCTTATTGTGGCATGATGGAACTCAAGCACAAGCATGCTGAATAAACACGTAAAGCCATGTAAAAGACCGTTATTCTAATACCATGCCGTGCTACAGGCTTAAGTGGGCCCAAGCCATGTAGTTACCCGGGGCTTGCTAAGAAGGTTGTGGTGTGGATGGGTACGAGCACTCACAGGGCCCATTGAGGGTTCAAGGAATGAAAGTTTTAGGCTACTTGGGAGCACTAAAACTCAAGCCCATTCCTCGGGCCCAAACACATGGGTTAGCATGAGAGAGGGAAAAAAAGTGATCCAATGCCTTAAGAGAACATCTCATAGTCTGCTGCAACACTTAGACAATCTCACGTTAATTAAAACGCCCAAAATAAAGCAAATAGGTTACTTCTAGTAGCTTGGCGAAAATATGTAGGCCGCTGGAAAGAGAGTACCAATAACCCGATATTGTAAACAAAGCCTAGCCCAGTGCCTTGTTAAAAAAAATCTAGCATCGTATTCCACCCTCGTCAAAGCTCCATAACAGTCAATGAGAAGCCATTGCAGGAACCAAAGGAAATCCATATGCGTAGGAAGAATATCCATTGGACAAACGACTCTATCCATCCTTTTTATTTTCTCTGCGAGCTCTAATTTGAAAACCAATGAAGAAAATAGGGGGCGCCTCACCGCCATGGGGAGGTCCAGCCGCAGGGGCGGAGCCAATTAAGGCCTAGGAGGGTCATATGACCCTTCTGACCCAATGGTAACAGTATACAGGTTACCTTATTGACCCTTCTGACCCAATGGTAACAGTGTACATATTACCTTATTTCCACTTTCAACATTTAAGTAAATGTCTTTGTCATTTTACTTTTATTTATTTTTATATTACTCCATTTACTTAAGTTTACAATGTAAATAAGGAAGTACCCCCCATTTGGATTCAAATAAAAATACTAGAAAATCAAATTCCCACCAAATCAAAATATGAAAAATCGGTTTTAGTGTAAAATACGATTTAGGCTAAAAATGATGGCTCATTAAGTCAATATATACTTCATACTAAAATCCCATAAAATCAAGTTTTCTTATTTGATGTGTGAGGAATAAAAGCCGCCAAAAATTATCTTCAGAAAATGATTATTCCAAAAACCCATTTTTCATACTTAGTCAATATTTTTACATAAAATAATTTTTCATGTATGATATGAATGCATGAAGGAACTAAGGTCAATCTAGGTAAAAAGCCTAATCCACTATGATGTTAAACCCTATTTGGTTTATGTTAAAACTTATTGAAAATTAGTTTATGGAGTTATGAACTAACGTGGTTTATATGATTTAATGTTTACTTTTATTTCTACAAAGACTATAGAAATTGTAAGTATACGTACCAAAAAAAATAATCATTAAATTTTAAGCTAATAACTTTAGCTAGCCCACCCGTTGAAAAATTCTTGATTCCACCCTTGATAAAGCATATGGAAGTGGGTGGTAGAGCAACTGGTTTGACCTTCTACCACGTAAGTGTTTTTATTCATGTTCAGTTTAATTAGCAACATCTTCCAATATTGTCTTAAAACCCATTAAATATTTTTGGAACAACAACCATCAAAGTTTTCTTATATAATTGAACTTATTCTAAAATATTTATGTAGAAAAACAATGGATACTTAAGATTTTAGGTTATTAATCTATTATCTCATAGTTTTATTCTCATGGCACATCCTTGTATGCATTTTTCTTCTCCTCTAAATCATCCTAGTCCAAGTCTGGTGGTGGTATGGCTTTTCCATTTATCTTGGCTAATAATGTTGACCCTCCTTGAGAGAATTCCTGGCTACGCAGCCGCATAGAAAACCCTGGAACTCCAAAGAGCATGTGATCCATGTGCTCTGGTTGAAGAGATTTCACCAAAAAGGAGTGAATGGAAAGAAGCAAAGGGAAAGTGGGAATGGAAGATCGATAAAATTAGGGTTCTAAGCGCCTATAAAAGGGAGCTTTCTCTACCCAGCAACATCATCATCCAGAGCGTGACCAAGCTTTGTCAAGCAACTGGAAATTTACTCTAGAGACCCTATCTTCTACTTCCATTGTTTTCTCTCTTTCTGAGATAGAAATCCTCCTAATTTTCCTCTTTCCCCACTCTGAACCTTTTCTCTCTGTAAGAAGTTCACGCTCCTGTCTCTCTCTCTCTCTCTCTCTCTCTCTCTCTCAAATTGCTAAACTTGTGAAGGCTTAGCTCTCTTGCCACAAGCTCCTCAAGCCAAGTCACTTATCAATTTGTTATGTTCATTTGGTTATTGGTGAAAAGAACCTAAAAATGTTTTCTAAGGTTTTAGCAAATCTTTCAAAACTCTTTGGGAGCTTGGTTCTTGAACTCAAGCACTGGGGGATTTTGTTTGTCTTCCTCTTACAGCAGCCCAAGCTCATTCGTCAGGCTGCTGGAACAAAAAGACCCCTACAAAGATTTAGAAATATTACCACTTGATGCCCCATTTGGTTCACGGAACGAATTTGAGGGGAAATCGTTTCCCATGTCGTTTCCCATGTCATTTCCCAAGGGATGGGAAATGGAAGATTCTTTTCCCACGTTTGGTAATGCTGGGAAAGTAACCGGGAGATATCATTTTATTTCCTTTCCCATGTTTGTTTTGAGAAGGAATGGAAAACAAAGTTTGTATAAATTTTCAATTATACCTATATTAAATCAAATAAAAAAAGAATGCATTTAATGATATATTGTAATTCTAAATTGTTAATGGAGACAAAATAGTCATAAAAAATGTTTATTTAATATTGGCTCATTTTCCCAAACTTTCCCATAAGGAGGGAAAACAAAACCCAAGTTCAGAGGATGACTTCACTTTCCCCATACTTTCTCATGGGCCAGGCAACGATTTCCCATACTTGGACTTACCAAACATGGGAAAACAATTGATTTCCCATTCCTAAGTCTCATTTCCCATGAACCAAACGGGGCCTAGGTGGTTAAAATTTTAAAAATCTAAGAAGTAGGCTAAAAGTTTTAAAAATATCTAAAATTTGGTTGCTTTCCAAAATATCCCAAGTGTTTTAAATTTCATTAAAAGAGCGGATGTTGCTAATGATATATTAATGAAATTTGTTTTTATCTTTCCAAAAAAAACTATTTTCAAAAAAACTTATATATGTGACTTGTTTGAAATTGGTTTTAGCTTTCCGAAAACACTTATATATTTGACTTGTTTTAAATATATTCAAGAATGTATTAACCTATTAAAGTTAAAAAAAAATCAAATTCTTTATGAATTTAGTTGCATGGCATCAATAAAAATACACATAAAAATATGTACACTTTCGATTATGTAACATATTTTGATTTTGATAATATGTGTTTTTTGATTGCATTTAATATGTATTCTCTTTATGCTAAATCTTATTAGAAATTAGCATTTAGCTATACACTCGAGGTCCTAATAACTTTTGTTAGCCCATTTATTAAAATTTTTTTGATTCCGTCCTTAATTATAATCATGACAAATAAAAATTATAAATCCATAGAATTTGTTGGTACAGGAAGAAGAAGTGACGCGCATGTCACTCATGGGGACCTGCATGCACAGTGCCCACGTGGGCCTATACTCACTAAATTTTCACTGGCAATGGACCGACATCTCATTGGTCCACGTGTGACAAGTCATTTCAGCTGGGGCATCTACTATCCGGGTCTCCCTCCCACAGCAAACTTTAATCATTACCTCCTTGAAAACTTTTTTGTATTGAAGCACAGCGGACTGCTGGTACTCTGTCACTCTGCTCAGTCTTCTTCAATGGCAAAACAATAAATAAAATATGAAAAATCTTCATGTCCTTTTTGGTCACAAAAGTTTCATCAACTTCATAATTTCCTCCTGAATCCATCCATGTTTAAACGAATTCTAAGCCCATTTTACCACGTATGTAACATGAACTCTACGTCTACGAATGTGAATGGTCGAATTGGTTAAGTCAGTATGCTCGTCCTTTGCACTCGAGTTCGATCCTTCTTCCCGTGCATTAGAGGCGGTTCTGATTGAATATTGTCTTGCAGAAAAAGAGAAGTTTTTCGGGTCTCTAATTACTTATTTACCATCCCTTGAGTTTGCAGGATTCATGTGAGGTGCCTCCTGGATTCTGACTTTTCCACTGCAGGTGCAGCCGTTACAATCTGGTTATCATTCATGCTCCATTGTTCATGTGGGATTGTAGAATGTCGAAAATACCCTTGTTGCTGCTAGCAATCTGTATCAGAAGCCTCTTTGTTCAATGAGTCCCTCCCAAATTTAGGTTGGTTCGCCTGCAAACGCGAAGAGAGGCCAAAGTGGGTGTTTCTATTTATTTTTAAATTAGTCTTGCTGAATTGTTTAGGCAAAATTAGTTAATAGAAAAATATTAATGATAGAGTCATACTTTGTTGTCAATTTGCATGATGAAATGTTGGCAGCAGGAGGTCCGTTGGCTGAGTTGTTTTGGAGTTTGGACCACCCAGAGACCTTTTTCAGTGTCCATTTCTTCTGGTTCTAGGTATACGATACTTAATCAGCAAATATAATAATAAACCCATTGTTCATGCATGATTATGTCATCAAGACTGTACATGACCACTACACCGTCTTTTATTTTGGCACTTTTTCATTTTTAGATGCCTTTTGATTAGGAAATATATATATATCATGTAGTAAAGCATGTGTTTTGTGAAGCTAATTATGTTGCATATGTTATGGAGGGAGGATATCTCTTTACGATCTCATTACTCTTGAAAATCACTCGTTGCCTCTTTCCGTCGTGATTACTGTTAATTTGGTTGACGAGATTCTAGTTGTATAAGGAACTTGTTATTCATTCATAAATTTGCTAGCAAAAGAAAATGTGAACTACTTTGACATTATTATCAGCGGCCTTAGGTTCAAATCTCCATAACACTTTGGCAATGTGTGTGAGAAAATCCTTTTCCCCCAGTATCGCTTGTATCACAAGGGTTGTCAAAAAAATTAAAATCACAAAGGTTGTCATAGAAGACGACCTTTAATTAAATTGCACTTACAGAAATTTGCAATTGAACATTAATTTAACTTAAAGTAATCAATCTCATACTTACAAATTACAATTACAACAACTAAGACTGAAATGGAATATATGATTAGTATCTAACAAGAAAAATGGAGTACATATGGTGTAGATACAACAAGAAGCAAGCACACCGAATCATTTTAATTTTATAACAAGGACAACAAACCCATATCTGGTTAAAGCATATACTCCATTATAATTAGGTGCTACAGAACAAAATAATTAAACTCTAGGTCCCCCATAGTCACCAACCCAAGGGCAAAATGGTAAGTTCACCATTCAATCTCCATTATTAAAACAGTCTTTCAAACTTTCCAACTCTCCAAATATCATCCTCTAAAAACAAAACCCTCTACATGCTTTCTCTCTCTCTCTCTCTCTCTCTCTCTCTCTCTCTCTCTAAACATTTCCAGCAAGCCATCATGTCTTTGTTTAACACCAGCCACTACTTCTTCTTCATCAGAGTCTTTCCATGGACCTTTCTCATCTTTCTCTCTCTACCCCTCTCCCTCTCCTCCTCCTCCATTCATGACCTTCTTATCTCCCAAGGCTTGCCAGCAGGCCTCTTACCAAAGGAGGTCAAGTCCTACACTCTCTCTGACAATGGCCAGCTCCAAGTCTTCCTTGATGGCCCTTGCCTGACCAAGTTTGAGAACAGGGTCTTCTTTGAAAGTGTTGTGAGAGCCAATCTCAGCTATGGAAGCCTCATAGGGGTGGAGGGCTTGACCCAAGAAGAGCTCTTTCTATGGCTGCCAGTCAAAGACATCATTGTGGATGATCCAAGATCAGGCCTCATACTCTTTGACATTGGGGTTGCTCACAAACAGCTCTCTTTATCACTCTTTGAAGATCCACCTGACTGTAAACCCTCATCAGGTAATTCATTTTAATTAGCTTAATTAATTTTGTTTTTCTTCATTTCATTATATTTTGCAGTTTTTGACATGTGTTGCAGTTTCTATGGACATAGATTTCTGGGTTTCTGTTTTATTTTTTTTGGTGTGCTGAGCAGTTTTTGGTTTTTAATGTATGCCATGTCTGACGATTGATGTATGGGTATTGCAGAGACAAACATGTTAGTGTTTCAGAAACTGATCCAAGAGAGAGAGAGAGAGAGACTTTATTTTCTTATTTGTTTGTTTGTTTGTTTTATCCATAATGAGATATTTTCCTTTTTCCCTATTTCGTGTTCATACACATGATGTAGACAAATTTCTCTTATAAACAATTAATTTTAGGAAAAAGAAAAGAAAAGAAAAGAAAAAGAAACACAGAGTATCCAAGAACTTTCCTATATAGAAACAACAGAACTTTGGTTGCACCGATTTCCCTGGAACCTAGGCTAGGAAGCTTGCTTGCCTAGTGCTTGCGCTAATTCTGAATTTTGATAACCAAAATTTCCTTTCTCTTATGCTGTTTTTTGGTTTGGGGTACTAAAAGTTTGCATGCAAGATTGGGTTTGATTGTGGAGCCTAATACTTCATGTGACTTTGCAGGTGTGTTGAAGAATCATGTGAGGAAGGAAAAGGCAGGCTTTGAGGGTCTGAGATAGGAAGAGATGCATGCCATTGCCACCCTGTTTCAACTTTGTCTTTTCTTTTTCTTCTTTCTTTAAAATGCAATTTTAAATTTGATAGGTCTAATGATATAATTAAGTAGGTGTTGTTGTAGGTGGCCTGAGATTAGAGAGGGAGGGGTTTTGAGGACAAGGAGAAGGAAAGGAAGAGGAGTTTGTAAAGATTTGAACTCCTGGAATCAGATGTCCTCATCATATTAGCGGTTCTAATCTTCTAACTTTTGTTAATTCCATTATTCCACTCTCTCTAATCTGTTTAAGCAAAGCAAAGGATCAAATTTCTTTACTCTCTCTCTTCACCTATATTTATATATATATTTTTTTTCTCAAGTTCGAATTGACAAGGCAAGAATTTTCTTCTAA
This sequence comes from Prunus kanzakura, assembly GCA_020521455.1. Lineage (NCBI taxonomy): Eukaryota > Viridiplantae > Streptophyta > Magnoliopsida > Rosales > Rosaceae > Prunus > Prunus kanzakura. The sequence continues at coordinate 2,536,650 of BPUM01000794.1, read as the reverse complement.
CATGCCGTTTTTTTTTATTGTTTTGAGTATGAGATAAAAACAAAATTTTCATCACAAAAATTTGACCTTTTTTTTTATTAACTTATGATTTTGTTTTTGGCTCAAAATGTAAGTTTGCATTAAACAAATCTCTATCCCGAACCTGCCGCCTATCGTATGAGCTTGGAATTGAGCTACATCCTAATCTACACCAGGTTCACAATTTTTGAAGCTACTTATTCAACCCTTTATTTTCTTAATGATATTGGTTTTCTCTAGCCGTTTACTTGATTTTTCTGACCACCGAAAGTACTTCTGAGATGGTATTTGATAGGAAAATCTTAAAAGTATTTTTGAGTCTATTTCTCGATGGAGCATAAGAAGGGATATAACTCAGCGGTAGAGTGGCAACGCTTTTTAATGGAGTGTTAAGTGCTTCTACAAAAAACACTTAATAATTTTTTAAATAAAAATATCAATTTGCTTCCTAAAAAAGCGCTTACAAGCCTAAGTGTTTGTTATCAAAGCAATCCCAAACCGGGAATTGTTTAGAACATAGATTCTTAATAGCCTATGATTAAGGTAGGGTAGGAAGGAGAAAAGCCTTGTTTCACGGGTGAATGGATTGCTGTCGTACAGACAAACCTTTCTTCCTTGGTTGTATTATCAGATATTCAGATTCTGTTATTCTTCTAATATTTCATATTAGGGAGTGGTAATATCCTTTGGGAGTATTTTAATGTTACCCAATCACAAAGCGGGGGCCCTACTTGTTGTATGGGCCCACAAGAACCTACTTGCAGGAATTGGCACCTCTTGGCCTCCTCCTTAGCCTTAGATTTGTTCTTTAATGTTTATTTGCTTGTGAAAGGTCATGTTAGCAAGTCGGTTTCAAACAATGGTGGCCAAGCAACTTAAATACACAAATTTATTAAAGAAAGGCAATCACTGTTTTGAGCAATTGGATTGAAACGGCCAACTTCTTTTTATTTTTTTATACCGACGATATTATGAGCGGGTAATCGAATTTAGAACTTCAAGTGTATGACTAAATGCTCTTAATTATTTGGGTTATAAATCCCTGCCACCCGTCGAACTTCTTGACCTTGTTTCGATAGTTGCTCTTTTTTCTTCATCATATTATCATTGAGTTTCATTTTATATTGCTTTGCGTGAAGGGTAAGACTCTAATAAATAAATGGGTTGACAATACATGTCTGACTGCAAATTGCATGACCCATATTAATGTGAGATATTTAGTCATATACCCATTCTTAGCACTAAAACTATAAATAAACCTTGCACTATTTAATTTATATAAACAAACCCAAAAAAAACCTAACAAATGATAGTTGACCTTTTTGAATTTAATTTTGATTATTAAATTACTTTGATGTCCTATTGAGTGTTTTGGGCTTTTTTATGAGGTTTTGGGGTTGAGTTTGTTTTAAGAAATCAATAATAGTTTTGTAATTTAAAAGAAGTTAAAAGCTTTTTTGTTATGTTGTAAATGAGCTTTGTGTATGTTTTTAAAGTCCATTTCATATAGATTTTTTTCTATAATTTGGGTTCCTGCATTGGGTATAATATGGAATCTCCCTATTAATATTTGGTTGCAGGCAGCCAATGTATTGAATATATCAATGATTTTCTCCCCGTTAAACTCAATTTGAATAGTCACTGAACTACACAATGGGCATTGAAGCAAGGTCTTTAACGTATCAAAACAATCCGGTCTACAATATTGGGCCAAAAATTAGGGTTTGGTTTTGGGTGGGATTTGCCATACTTCTGCTTGAATTTTTGCTTGGGTTTTTACATACATCAAACTATTTGAGTGTGTTTCATAAAAAAAAAAAAAAAAAATCTTAAAAAAGAAAAAAACACATCTATTTAGCTGAAAGTACAGATGGTTTGGTTTGGTTTGATTCAAAAATTATTTAATTATTTAATTATTTTATATCAATCCGATATAAAGCAAAAGTCTCGATAAAATTTGGGTTTAATAATGCTTCAAACCAAATTGAATATTATAATTCATTACAAAATTAATCTTTTACTACACATGCCACCTTTTTTTTTTTTTGGGTACAGAGGAGAGCAAACGCCCCAAAAACAGAAACAATTAAATAGGAACAAGGCGAGGTCTAGCAGCACCTCGAGCATCAGCGTCTAAAATGGCTCTGAGGAAGGCAGGAGTTTCTTCAAAAACATTGAGGCCATGCATGAGTTTTGGCAGCCAAGGCATCAGCAGCATAATTTTGCTGTCGAAAGACATGCTTGATAGAGCAGTTCCAATCTTCACTCTGAAACCAATATTCCAAGCCAAGTTAATACCATAGAATATTCCCCAAAGTTCAGCCTCCCTCCCTCAACAATGGAACCAGCACCTAAGTTTACAGTAAAGCCTTTAATCCAATTTCCAAGTGTTTCCCTCTTTTCAGCCGGGTAGGCCGATGGAAGGAGTTTTTGGTCCTTCTTCTTTTGAGATGCGTAGGCGTGCCACCACCAAGCCACTTGATGGCTTGGATGGAAAGATCGTGTGAGTGTGGTTGCGCTTCTGACTTTTAATCAAACAATTGATCGACCAAGCAAGGAACCTCCTCTTGGCCTAGGTTCTTTTTCTTCCTTGAGGTCAAGGATGATTGAGCTTTGTATGACTATTTTTAGGATTTTTGTGATAGGTGCAGCGAATGTAAATGCAATAAACGAAATGACAGAAATCTAAGTGCGAGAAATGTAAGTGCGAGAAAAATATATTAAAGCGATAAAGACTTGAATTAAATTCGAATGTAAAGACAATTGAAATTAAATTGCAAGAAAGTAAGCTTACACTAAGAAAACGAAGAACTTTGATAATCTGAAGAGCTTGAAAGATAAAATCCTAGACTATGAATTGAAAAGTACAGGATAAAGAGATAGATTTTGTGTGTTGAGTCGGAGGTCCTTCTTTCTTCATCTGATGTTCTATTTATAGAGCTCCTCAGCTCATGGGTTTGGCCATTCAACTAACTCTGCCTTGGAAATCTTCCCAATATTAATACCTTCCGGAGCTCTAGGCATTTAATGAGAATTTTCCAACCATCATCAACCCCTATGGTTGGTCAGTACAATGAGATCAGGATAGTAGGGTGGCTACAAATCTTCCAAATATCAATGCCTTCCGGAGCTCTAGGCACGAACTACCCGATGTCTTGGAAATCCTCCCGATATTAATGTCTTCCTGTCTTTAAACTCCGCCACTTGTAGGAAAACATCTGCTGGAACTTGTAGGCTGAGCTTTGGACTTGATTAAGACTCCCACCAACATTAAGTGTCATGTGAACTCCAAATATTTGATATCGGCCGCATGATGAATTCTCCAAATGTTTGGAAATTCTAGCCTTGGTTGAGAACCTGTTGGCAAAGGAGTTCTCTATTTTTTGTTTATATGGCCATACCTTGCTGGCCGCGTGATGGATAGCTGTCTTATTAATTTCCGCCCAAATGATGAGTAGATGCCTCCCACATGAATAATTATATTAAATTCCAAATATATATAAGCCTAAAATAGGATGAATAAGGCTTAAACTTGGGAGCTGGCCGCACATGCACATTCATCTACTTATATATACTTATATATATATATATATATATATAAATATGAAAGCAAGACAAAGACAAAGGAGCTTTCGGCCAAAGACAAAGAAACTTTGAATGCTTTCACAACTTATTATATATATAATAAAAGCATACAATGATGAAGGCTTTGAATTCCAGCTTGTTTACACGTTTTGCATTCACTTTCTAATATATATATATATATATATATATTAGAACAATTGGAAAGCCACATTCAAGCATTACCCAGCAAGTCTGTCTCCGCCTAAACAAAAACCCCATCCGCTCCATCTTGGAACTCCCAAGTCACAACACCCGGCCTCATTCCTTTCAATAGACCCGGCCGCATTTTGCAAGGTGCCTGGGTGAATTATCCCACCTCCACACGTTCACTCACTTTATATATATATAAAATATATATAAAATAAGTCAATTAATTCCCAACTCAAAACCCCTCCAGCCCGGTTTGCAAAGGAACCAAATACCCCGTCCGCCATTCTCCAAAACTGTGTTTGCTCCAAACCAAAAAAAATCCGCCCAACTTCTACAAAAATCCCGCCCAACTATCCTAGTAATTCCAGCCGTGCCCCACCTTTGCAATTTGCTTTACAAAAGCTTTTTGGCCACCTCAATTCCAAAGAACTCCAAGCTTTGGCCGTATTCATGCATGCATCCACCCATTCATATATATAAAATAGGACCAAATAACTTTTTGGCCCATCTTCTCAAAAACCTCCAACCTTGGCCGCACCTTGTCCTTACACTTTCTTATATATTATATGTATATATTGATATGAAATAGGGAAAGCTTTGAACAGGCCCTTCGGCCACACATTCATATTTGTTTATTATATATATATATATATGTGCAATTAGATTCTTGACCTGCAAACCCTCCAGTCAATTTGCAAAGCCCCAAAGCCTCCAACCGTGTATTGGCAAGCCCTCCAGTCGCATATATATATAATAACACAAGTGGATTCCAATAACTTTCAATCCAATTTTCTTCAACCATATTCTAACAACACCCGGCCGCATTTTTTCAATAGACCCGGCCGCGCTCTCCCAACCAAGTAGACATCCGGCCGTATTTTTTCAATAGACCATGGCCGCATCTCAAGCCTCTCACCCCGGCCGACTTCTATTCTTTACACCCAAACAATTCTCTATTTCCAAAAGGCACCCGGGTTTGGTGAATTCTCACCACCCCCAAACACCAAGGGAGTCTCTTAAAAGACCTCCTGCGCCAATATGACCAGAAGCAATTATTCTGCTGCCATCAGTCTTAACTCTACAAACGCCAACTCGAGGAACATTCCAGCAGAGATATGGGTTTGGGTTTTCATCTTCGTTTTTTTGTTTTTTGTTTTTTATCTTTTAACTTTTGTAATCAAATAGAATGTTCATTAATTTAAAAAAATATATTTATCTGTTTTTTTTTTTTTTTAATTCCATAATTTTTAACGGTTTTATTGTAAAACTTATTTTTAGAACCAAAAAAGGTTTTTTATTTTTTTATTTTTAGGGAAGTATACTTCGTTTTTATTTTCAAATATTTATTTAATTAAACTTTTAGTGTTTATTTTTTTTAAATTTACAGTGTTTAAGTTAAGTTGTAAATTGAAGGAAACATAAAGTTAATATATTTAATAAGGATAAATTTGGAAACAAAATATATATTGTCTAATGAATTAATGTCATTGTTTTAAGTGTAGAAAAAATTGACACATGTCATGAGGAGAAGGGAGAAGGTCCAAAAAAGAAGGTTGCTAGCGTTCCCCTTACCGAAATAATCGATTTAGTTAACGGTTTAGGCTTGTACTAAACCAAATTGGACTATGCGCCATTGTATGAAAAATATATTAACATTAAAAATAAATAACTTTACCTTCATACTTTATACAAGAAAATTTCCGTTTTCCATTGAATGGATAATTTTAGTTCTTCTATTTTCGTGTAAAATCTTAAAATAATTTTGATGATTTACAGTCAGAATCAATTTAGTTCAATTGCACACAACAATTGTAAGTCAAGAAAAAAAAAGGTAAATTCTATATTTGGGCCCTCTTTCTTGCATACCACACAACAAATCTTTACCTATTTTATGTTTATTTATCTGATTTAAAGAAGGAAAAGAAAAATCTCCTCCCACTCTCTAATTGAATCAGATACCTATCTGACGGAAAGACAAAAAGTCAAGTCGGGTCTTAGTTGAAGGGTCATTGCTACATTTTTGCCCTTATTATTATTAATTTTTTAAAAAAAATGAAACAATTGCTCACTTCTTAAGAGCAAGTCCAGTGTAGGGGCCTTGCCTGGACAAAAGGCCCCCCGACAGCCCAATTCCCTCTCCAGCGCAGCAAATCCAGCCTGGGCAAGGGCTGGGACCCACTGAGCCGAGCAAGCCCAAGGGCAAATCCTGACTGGGCTGTAGCCCGAAGGCGCTAACATCAGTCGTGATGTCACGCTGACGTCAGTGACTGACAGAACCCAACGGAAAAATACCACGTGGCGCTTCTTGGGCGATGTCTTAGCCTTTTGGGGCGGAACAAAAAATGGTAAGGTTGACACTATTCACATGAATAGTGCCAGCCCTTACTTTGCCTTAGCCTTTTGAGGTGGACATGCTCTAAAGAAGAAAGGAAAAAGAAAGAAAAATAGAATCTTGTATTTTCTTCACAGTTTGACTGTAAGTTTTTAAATTTAAAAGAAAGTTAACAGAAAGTCAAAAATAGTTGAGAGCTAAAACTGGAAGCTCCAACAAATTAAACTAAAAGAATATAAAAGAACACAAATTTATGATTTATCCATCGACCAACGGTAAAAAAAGAAAAAAACAACCATTTAATCCACTGTTAATTAAAAACATAAAACTATTTTTATCCGACACGTGGCGGTACGAGAGCGATCATCAAGGTGACACGGCCGCAGATTCTGTAGATAATAACTCCTTTATTCCCTCTTTCTTTCTCTCTCTCCCTCCTCTTTCTGTCTCTAAATAAATCTCATCACCTCGGACTCAGAGAGACTTCGAGAGGAAGGAAACCGAGAGCGGGAGAGTCGAGTGATCTCAAGGGTTTATATCACACACGCTTTACACAGGGTACAATCAATATCAATGGGAGGCGGAGTCATGAGGGCGGCGGCAAAGGTGGCGGGGATCGGCGGCGTTGTTCAAGGCGGCATGCTGCGCGGCGCGCCGGTTCCGTCGCCGTCCGGTCAGTCCATCCGAAAGGCCTCGATCCCCGTCGCCGCGACCCTCACGGCTGAGAATGTCGGCGGGGTTGACGTGTCTCCGATCGAGAAGACGGCGTTGGATGCGATGGACGACTTCGTCGACTGGCAAGTGGTTAGCGCCGCAGACGAGGAGCTGGTGATGTCGGCCGGCGAGCCGATGCCGAGAGTTGTCTTCGACGCCGCGCCGAGCTTCAAGGAGGCCAGAGAGGCCACCACTGAATTGAAAGACGCCCTCGATAAGTACATTTCTCCGCCAATAAAAGCCTTAATTATTTTTTCTTCGTTAATTCTGTTTTGCTTTTGTGATTTCTTATTAAAATTTTCTTTTTTTCCAAAGCAATGACGTCCCCTTTTATATTTATTTGTGTTATGCTCTGTTTCGTTGACGAGAAAAGAGTGCAAAAGAAGCGAATAAGTGCAGAAATGATTGAAATTTATATTTCTGCTCTGTTATTGTCTAAAGATGGTGTTTTTATTGCTTTATTTGAAACCCAAATATATTTTTGCGAAGTTGCTTGATGATCGTAGGTGGTGAATATTTGTTTATATGTGGTTTTTGTGGATTATTCATTTGGGATGAAGAAATGATTGGATGGTAAATTGGAGTTTTGCTGTTGGAGTAATGGATGGTGAAAGAATTTAGTTTCAAATAGTTTTTTTTGGTGTGAATTATATATTGGTTTTTAAAATTCTAATTCATAGTTCATGAAATTGAAAGTATTTGAAACTAAATTCATAAAAAAAATAAAAACCAAGCACCAGAGTTCATGAAATTGAAAGTGTTTTAAATTCTAAATTCATAGTTTCTTGTTACGCCAAGCACCACAGAGTTCATGAAATTGAAAGTGTTTGCTGTTGTTGCCCGTTTGTCAGCTTGTAGGTTGATCTATTGTGTGTAGTCTCATGCTTGAATAAATATTTTTTTCTCCATCATATGTTCAATTTTCAATAAATGAACCTTCAGGATATATCTGTCTTCACCCAAATCTACTGAATTTGGGGAGCAGTCTGCCGCTGATAAGGTTTCTGGGCTGTCTCAAATTACGAACCCTGAACCTGAGGAGGTGGAATCCCTGCTTCTTACTAGGACTTCCGTGCCAAAACATGCTTTTCAGGCATTTGAAATGCTGAGTAGAAGTGCTGAAGCTCAGGTATTTGATTGAACTCCCAACTCATATCCTTTCAAGATGTTATCGCTGTGAACTTGGAAGTTAGTGTATGGCGCTTTTAGCTACCAAAATTCAGTTATCATAGTCTGGCTTATACCATTTGTTAGGGGACTAATTTATTTTTTTGGTTTCATGCCCAGAATGTTGTTGCTTCAATTGCAAGCGACCCAAATATCTGGAATGCTATGATGGAAAATTCTGCGGTCAAGCAATTCATGGAGTCCAACAAGAACTATAATCTTTACGAGCCCAAATATGTGTCAGATACTGAGTTTTCTGATCCAGTATCACCCAAGAAGCATGAAGACAAAGACAAATCTGATGGGTTTGAAGCTGTGCTCCGTGGTTTTGTGCAGAAAATCAAGCTTACCGTGGATAGGTGGGTGGGCGATTTGTCAACTTACATCCAGAATATTTTTCCCTCCCCAGCTGAGAATGGAGATGCAGATGAGAATGCGAATACGAAGACGGTAGCATCTGCATTCATGGGGCTGGCAGTTATGGTTGTTATGGTGGTTTTGATGAAGCGTTCGTAGAGTTCATTATAGGTTGCCTATTTAAATCTGCCCAAAACACAGTCCTTATGAGTGTCTCTGCCTAATGTGCTTGTAGAATAAATAAACACAAATTTGATGCCGGGAAGTATTGCTATTAGGTTGGCGTGCTGCATATAAGTTTCTTAGCTTAATTGAACGATTTCCATTTGGGTCAGTCCATTATTGATCGTTTAAGGGAAGAATAGTAAAATGACATGTACAGCTTATGTCGTTGGTACTCAGATTATGTTTTGCAGTCAGATTTTCATTATGGTTAGAGGATCTGCAAGCTTAATCTTGTGTTTGAACAGAACCATTGAGTTTTTTTCTTTTCTTTTTTTTTGGATCTTTCGCTATTTACAAACTGGCAATTCATAGCCTATGTACTTTTACAGAAGAAGATAATTGTTGCTTGGTCATATCAGGCGAGGAAGGTAATTGCTGTGTGGCTCTATGCTAAAGGATGAAGTTTCCTAGGGTTTACAATGTGTGTGATTTTAGCATCATGTTACGTCAGAAAATAGAAATGTTTTGCATTCCAACCTCATCAACTAGTCTAATCCACATCTACGAATAAAATTTGTAATTTATTATGCTAGAACAAAGTAAGGAATAAAACATGTGTTGAGGGAAAATAAAGGAAAGTAAAGTTAGCGAATTTGGGGGTTCAAACACAACCACCCAGTTTTATTCAATTGTTACACTAATCTGACGGAGATGTTACAATTCACCAAACACTCGGTTGGTGGTCACGTTTTAGAAATTAAACTATATTCCTCATCCCAGAGAGACTACAAACTGTTATTTCCTCCGGAGCATTCTTCAATTAAAATGTAAATTACAAATCTTAGATCATTGTTTAAATCTACAAAATTGAGTAATTACATCCATTTCTACAAGTAGCTAGTAGAACAGTGTGGGGAGTTGAGCTCTCTTCCCTTTCCCATTTGGCCAAGCAGAGGCTTCTCCATGCTCCAAAATCATTGTTCTTTTTCTGCTATGAAAATGGATATTTCAGACATTATTGTTTTTCCATTAATCATTGCTGACGTACATTATGTCCTCTTTTGATATATGCATCTTCCCTTTGTCTCTTCTACCGTTTACTTGTGCCTGATCAGGTTGGCCTCGCTGAAAATGACACAGATTTATTCCTCAACACACAATCACACGAATGCAAACACGGACTATATTAACAGCAACAGCGATGCCGAAATGGGATTAATCACACAGGTTATTTTGCACTAGGAACATGCACTCACCTTCCTCAAGACAAATGCCAAATACAAATACGCTACTTCCCATTCATCTTGTGATAGCGTGCCTGGATATTGCCAAAGCAATAATGAAAAATCATCAGGGGCTATTCTAATGACAACACATCATTTAGTGAATGACAAAATCAATAAGCAGTTGAAACAAATTTGGGTCACAATTAATCCACTGTTTGTATGTAAAGAGGAAATACAAGGTTACAGGGAATGAACATACTCTGATCTTGGTTACCATCACCTAATGCACCAAGCCTCCGCATTAGCTCCACATATTCTGGTTTTTTCATATACTCGTGCACAAATTCATGTGAGTTCTTCACAAAAACTAGCTCCATATCATACTGCAAAAGGTAAACACAAATTCATGGGAGTTCTTCACAAAAACTAGCTCCATATCTTGCAAAAAAATTTCGCATACCTTGTTCTCAGTTACAAGTAGAAAAACATTTCAAATAGCAAAGAGTGTTTTTCTGAATGCACTTCCATCACCACTTGTATTTACAAGTAAGATACAGCTTTCAAAAGCTGGTGACATTGATATACAAGAAGAAATTATACCTCTTCTACCAGGGATTTGAAGACATGAAAGGGGACAATCCATTCAGGACAATCAACAGCATCCTGCAAAGAAAATTTATATCAGAAATCATGGGAAAAAAAGTTAAATGGAACCATCTAGCTTAACATTTTAGATACAACCATATATGAACAGAACATATAAATAAACATGTTAGATACCTCCAGGTGAAACTTGTACTGGATACCAAAGGGGCTTGAAGACTTGAATTTCTGAGTCATACATGAAGTAATCGTCAAATTTGGAAAATTTCAATACTCGTGTTTTCATAGGTAATGTCTCAGCTTGGAGAATAACTAAATAAATGAAAAATAAAGCACATGAGTGACAACATACCTTTTCAGAAAATTCTTCATCAAATCGTATCCAGTAGACACTATTACCAAAGACCAATCCTTCAGCTGGACATTCACAATGAAAATAGGAACTCAAATCAATAATGACAAAAGTGGTTTGCCACGCCCAAAAATCTTAATGATAAATATTTCTATATCTAATGAACTTCTCTATCTACTGGGCTTAAAAGAACATATATTGCTTATGCGAGGATTTATAGGACTTATGAAGGAGTGTTCCTTGGTTACTCTCCAAAAGAAACGAAAATGTTTAAGGTGTAAAATAAACCTTCTCTAAGCTTTTTGATGATCACATTGGCATCAGGCATTGTTCCAATGAAAGTACCGCCAGGACGAAGTAAAGCCGAGACATTAGCCAAGGCCCGTCGTGCACGTGCTTCAGTAGACCAGGAATAATGCAAGGCAAACTGCAAAATAAAATGTATTTCGATGGTTCTGTTTCAAAGCTTTCTTCCCCTCAAATTTTAAGTTACGTTACAACATAAGGTAGAAATCTATTAGTGCATGGATAGGCTCACCTGGCAACTGCAAATATCAAAGGGGGCATCATCAGCCAGGACTTTATCCAGGCGAACCTGAAACCATCCACATAGCATTAATAATCATAGGGCATAGAACAACATGGCAGCATTACCACATATGCTGCTGCGTAATGGCTGCTTCTTTGATTGAGTCAAACCCAAGCTCCCTAGGGACAAAATAACGGTTTTATGAACAGCTATTATATTTGCAAGTACCTCAAAACAATCTCCACATATAAGGTGGGCGGGAAATGTAAATTTTTTACGGCGTTGATGATGGTCAGCATCGCCATTGTAACGGGTACGACAATCTTCTATCTGTATGTAAATTTGAAAATGGTAATAAGATGGTTGATGGTGGCACACATTTGAAAAAAGTAAACCGTAACAACAAGGCAGGCAACAAAACAACTACAGCACATCTTCATAAGGTCTTGAGCAAAAAGAAGTCATTTATTTGTCATCAAGAAAATATACGCATACAAGGAAGATGTAATGCTCGAAAGAGAAGGATGGTGTTCAGAAAATCCTTTACTGTCGTAAAGACTGAGCAATTTATCACTACATGATGAGGTGCAGGATAATGAAAAACTATGTAATTCACAAGAAAGGCAAACAAGCACACAAAAGACAGAATTTACATGGTTTTAAAAAATAGTCCACATCCGGAGGGAGATCAAATCCACTATTGACAATATGGATAAGTCAAAGGTACTGTTGAAACCTCTCAAGTCTCAACTCACGGCCTCCACGGAGCAATACAGCATCATCCTAAAACCTGGACTAGGCCCTAATACTAGAGTTCCCCAAAACTCATTCCTTGATTGACAAGGGAAATACTTTCCTTCCGCACCAAATAAAAATCTAGGAAGTATTGAATAGAAAAAAAGAAACCTCTACAGCATTGATCAGGCCAAATTTGGAAATAGAATAAAGGACTCTTCATAATAGCTATAATGTAGAGCAACTACAAGTCTAGTACTACTGCAAAATTTATGCATTCTGGAAATGTAAGTGAGCAATTGAGTAGCAATACAGTAAAATGGTCCTAGAATAACTTTTTGTACTCCATAGAAAGATAACTTTGATGAAAAGCTTAGACGGCCTCAATCACATCTAAGTTATAAATATATGGAACTATTACGTGAAAGAAAATTGTGAACCAATGAGCTAATTATAACCAAATTTCAGTACTTACTGAGCCTTCAGCAATATCGATGCCAACATAATATCCAATTTTGGCCTTGTCCCATTTGATGAGATCACCCCCCTAGCCAAAAAGAAAAAAATATATTAAAAAGAGAATATTAGTGGAAGGAGGGGGAAAAAGGAAGATGTAATGGACTACCAATACCTTGCCACATGCAAGATCAAGTACAGCATCTCCTCTGCGAGCATAGAGTTGAATTAAGACACTCTTAATCTGCCCAACATGAGAAGGAACTATAAGCAATTGGAAAAATATGGAGTGTGATTATACCATTATGGAGTATCTACGAGATTAAAGGACATACCCAATTGTTAAGCTTTTTTAAATGGATGATTGGACTGGCTTCTCGTTCTTCCAGCGTTTGATTCGTCCTTGCACTGTAATGATCTGCCACTTTACGTGCAAAAATTTTTGTGCTTTCATCCTCCAAGAATTGTGAATCACCTAAGGCCACATTGTAAGAAACTCTGATTAATTAAAAAAGAACAACCTAACACCATTGTTGCATTCAATATCACTGCAAGTTTTGTACGGAAGAGCAAAAAAGATTTCAATATTGAAATTTTCATTATGTAGTGATTGATAAGAGTAAAAAGTAGCAAAATCAAAATTTAGTTATATTCACCTTCTCTCAGTTTCCACTGTTATAAACCAAATACGTTAGTTGGGGAACTAAGAATCCCAGGTTCGAATTAAACAGCCACACTAATCAGGAACACAACAAATATTGAATGAATTACCAATCGAAAACACAAAATAGAAAAAGAGTTCAGACTTTGATGTTCCTCTCCCTCTCCCTTCACTTTATCAGCAAAAACTACAAGACCCAGATCCAAAAACTCCCAAACAAACCAAAAAGATGAACAATTTACCACAAGAAGCTACAAATCAGAACCAGGGAACAGAAGGGCATATGAGTTTGTCATCACAAATATTACCTTCTGGGTTGGGCTTTAACCTGGATTGAGGTGGCCCAAGAGAGGTGGATGGGGATTCTGAGTACCCTCGTTTCATGGCCAAGGATCAAACTAACAGTAGCACACTATCCGGGTTTGTGGTAAATAATCGAATGCCGGCTAAAAATCAAAGCTTTGCTATCAAAAAGGCAAAGGAAACAAACACAGACAGCAACGTTTTTCTATTTGTGTTTAGTGAGATGAGAGAGAGACAAAGAATGAATAAGAAGGGTGTTTTCAAAGGCTTAAAAGTTGCTTTGAGTGTTTCTCTGTATCAGATTTTATGCTTGCAGGCTGCGTGGGCCTAACATCACCTAATAATAATAGGTGTATTTTGTTTAACGTGGTATGGTGCGTATGTGATTTTTCTCCTAGGTTGAATGAAGTTGGTCTTTGCTAGGGCATGGTTTGGGTTGATATGACACCTTTGGCGCATATGATCAAAAGTAACAATCGAAAGCCGCAAACTCACTTATACTCTGTGTTTTGGTGATGCTTTTGATTCGGTATCTCGATTCATGATTTCTCTCGTTATTATTAAGTACTCAAATCACACACCGAAACTATAAAAATTATGATTGAGATTGATTTAATTCAAATCTCGAAGTAGTAACATAATTATATCATTAGTGACCGGTTTGATCAACTTCGATTCATGAGAAATTAAGCAAAGATTCTTTATGCTCTATCATAGAGGTATATCGTATGAGTTTAATGTTGTTGTTGAATCTCTCTATATTGGTTGTAACTTTTTATAAGTAGTTGTCATGGCTTTTGTGGCATGATTTATGAATACAATCTCATTGGCATTTGTATTTTAAAAAAAATTATACGAAATAATGAGCTTAGTTGCATATAGATTAAAACTCCTATAAGTTTGAGTCATGAAAAGAATATTTGAGCAAGAATAGTTCAAAGAGGGCCATATTAGAAATATAGAAAAAATTAAATTCAAGGTTCTATTCTATGTAGTTAACTCAAAATAAAAACCTTACAGAAAAAAAATAAAAAATATGAACAATCCGTTTTGTGGGTCTCCCAAAATATGAACCAAACAATAACAGCAACACAAAACTACAAAACTAACGACAGCTACAAGTTAACAACAACAGTATCAGTGGAGGTTTCTCGCTCTGTCTTCCTTCCTGGAATCTTAGCCTCCGATGATTCCGACTTCACTGTTTCAAATCGTACTTCGCCTCTGGGAGCAAAGGCCGGTATGCCATTCTCACTGCGCTCTTTAATTCCTTCTCCAAAATTTATATGCTTTTTTTTTTGTTTGCCAAAAAAAATGTTATTTATTCCAATCTTTTGCAATTGGCGTGATAATTCATTGTCCCTGGCTGGGGGTTGTTGATGTTAACCCATATGCTCCTTTTGATTTAGCAAACCGCATGTTAAATATGCAAGCTTGCAAGTTGGTGTTGTATGCAGAACATGGTTTGTTGTTTGAATGAAAGACATCAGTTATGTCAATCAAATTGTATAAATCATGATGTTTGGTTGTTTGTGAATAAATTGTTTTTTTTTTTTTTTTGTGTGTGTGCTTAAATGGTGTCTAATTTAGGTAAGAATGTTTGGACTTTTGGAGAGTTTAATTGAATTTTTGCTTTACTGACTTTTCCTTTGAATGTTCAATGCATTGTACAACATGTGCTTTATCTAATTTGTAGCCAAAAGTAAGTTCTTAGATCTGGTGTAGTCTCTCAGATCATCGTTAACTTGGAGAAATCTTCTAAACCATTGGACTGAAGTTTTAGGAATCCTTGTAAGGTTCTTCTTGTAATCCACATAGTAGAGTCCAAACCGAACAGTGTAGCCCATGTTCCATTCCCAGTTGTCGAGCAACGACCACACGTAATAACCACGAACATCGCAGTTGTCTTGCCTGTATTCATTTAGTTTTCTGTTAATGTGGCATGTACAAGGTTGGAGGTCTCAGGCATTGGGGTCTCACTTTCCATCATCCCAATCCAAGCCTGCAGCAACCCAGGAAATTACACCAAGCTATCAAAGTGGGGAGTTGTTATTACCTTATAGCAGCAGATAGGTTCGAGAGATAGTCCCCGTGGAATCTTATCCTCTTTTCATCCTTTAAAGCCTTTTCTAAAGGTATGAAAGGTTTATTTGGATCATCCATACCTGTTCTCATGAATTTGAACCGTTAATACTTTCTCAAAGTTTGATTTGTAAATTTTAAATCTGAACCTACTCACCATTTTCTGTAATTATCACTGGAGGGTTCTGGTACTTATCTTTCAGATGTCTAGCCAACTTTCGGATGCCCCATGGGACTATGCGTAACCAGCGGGAAGCTGCCTGGAGGAGGAATAACTGATGAAATTTCTTAAATATGAAACCAGTGACTGAATTCAGGGGTTTAGCAAGGGGTTGATACATACTCTTTCTCCGATTGCCACTCCTTCTTTATATGCTACAATCAAAGTCAGGTATAATAATTATCAGTTGAAATTCTGATTTTCATTTTTTCATATTTACTTTTAGGAAGTGTTTGGTTGATTGGAATGAACCTTGGAATGGAATAGGCATTCCATAGGTAAGAATACCATATGGAGTGCCCATTCCGTTGCTTGGTTGACAGAAAATAAAGGAATGAGCGTTCCCCATTCCCCCAAAATGAAGGATTCCAATTGCTTTCCTTACCAATTTTCTATTCGTCCTACTTTAACCTTTGACTCTTTTGACATCCATTCCTATTTTTTTTTTTTCATTCCATTCCATCCCAATGATCATTCCAGCAACCAAACACTACCAGCAGGTAGAAGGTTGTACTTTGGCATCTTACGGGTTATAATGACTGCAGCATCAGATATAGCATCGTGCATTATGAACTTTCGAATCCGAGTCCTGTCATTTCGAGCATATAGTGTGGTGTAGTGGTTTATGCCAACAAAGTCCAAAGATCCAACCAGGAATTTTGAGATTGCCTGTGAAATCTCTGGTAATCTCTGACCCACAAGCTTCTTCATTGAAAGAGGATATTTGCCAAAAAATAGTGGATCAAGGAACCTGGTTCACTTTTCTGTGTTATAAACAATTTTTTGGACTCTTCCTAAATGCATTGCATAAAATGTTTGAACAGAAATTACCATCCTAATGAGAAGTCAATTGCTCTATGTGCTGCATCTATGTCCTCATCATTATCAGATACAGGTTCGTACCATTTGACATCCAGTGCAATTCCTACTTGACCTCCTTGTCTCTCCTAGGTGTCCAGTAGAAAAAGTAAAAAATACAGAAAGCCCAAATTCCATTTTTGGATTCTTTAACACTTAGCATAATGATGATTAGTGCTTGAGTTAGGAAGTAATATTCTATGGAAATCAGGGTACCTTGAAAAATTGCTGGTAACTATGATAAGCAGCGGCATGAGAGAGAAGGATGTTGTGAGCAACAATGTATGGCTCTGCAGATGAATTTCCTTTCTTACAAAACAAATGACCAAGAATTGAACATCTCCCAGGAGCTTGTATGCCTAAGTCATAACCTTGGAGAGCGGTATTATGAGGCTCGTTGAAGGTGATCCAGTGCTTCACTCTATCTCCAAAAGTTTGGAAGCAGGTGAAGGCATAATGTTCAAAGTCTTTTCTGTAAGCGAGTGAGGTAAGGATTACGTTTTATCAGCATTTTCAAAATGTCTCCTGCGGCTGTTTGATACTTACACTATCTGTGTGCTCAACCATCCTTCATATCTGTCTTCAAGCACTTGTGGAAGATCCCAGTGATATAGTGTTACAAAAGGCTTGATCCCTGATTGAGAGGAATTACATTTAAAAATCCATCAAATTATATTCTTCAAAAAGAATTATCTCTCTAAGAATGTATTTATTAGAGAGGTCTCATGGAGTAACCTTTTTCCAGCAAAGCATCTATAAGGCTGTTGTAGTAGTTTATTCCTTCTGAGTTGGGTTCTCCTGTTCCATCTGTTTAAGGTTATTTTCAAAAGTGTTAAGTAATCAGATGGCAATGAAATAGATAAAAAGAAAATCTGAACAGAATCAGATCTTACTTGGAAAAATTCTTGGCCACGATATCGAGAATCTGTATGCATCCACTCCCATATCCTTCATCAAGTCTATGTCACTCTGTAAATTTTGAGTTTTTAGTCTCTCTATTTTGTGGCAAAGTAAGAGATTAGCGGTCATCCTTCGGCTAATAATTTATTTGAACTCTGCCAATTGTCTTGTTTGGATTTGTTTCCCGTTATACTATTAAAGTTGTTGATGCATCATTGGCGTCGCATTATCTCATTGTTCTTACTTTTATAATTTTATACTTCCTTCATTGTTAGAAGATTATAAATAATCTTATCCAAATAATTTCTCTCTCCATAACCATTCAATGGACAGGTTCTTTGTTTAATTAAAAGAGAACTTTTTTTATATCTAAACTAGAGAAGACTTAGAAGAAAAGAAAAGAAAGAAAAGTTGGAGATAATCTGCTATTGCTTGTAAGGTTAAAACTCTACAATGTTAATTTTAAAGTCAATCAATGTCACTCTGCAGTTCACCTGAAATCTGTGATATTGATCTACGGCTGTGTCTGCATTGCTGAAGTCCAAAATCCTCCCTGTTAGCATAGAAAACAAGCAAAGCAATCAGAAGATGCCGCTTCGGATCATATATTCTGGTTTTTTTTTTAAATTTATTTTTGCATCATTTAAACTGCAAATCAAATTTGAGTTCTTACCTGGTTCTTTTGTGAAAGTATCCCACACGCTAGCTCCCTTGTTTCCTTCATTTGCAGCCCCCTCAAACTACCACATACAACACTCCATGATTAACTGCCCTTTTATGTTCTAAGCTCCGTCATGTTGTTAAAATCAAAACAAAGAAGTACCTGGTATGCTGAAGAAGCTGTTCCGAAAATGAACCCATCTGGGAAATCAGCTCTGCTAATAGATTGAGACTTTGTAAATAGCCTGGTTATCAAAAACAGGATAAGGCAGAGTCTCATATTGGTGAACTTTTCTTCAGTTTCTGCATAGGAAGTTCTTGAGGTGCTTCCAGGTTAGTTTCCAGCTTCATTGAAGATTCTTAATTTATAGAGGAAGTAGAAGCTATCGTAGTTGTAAAGTGAAGTATATTTCCCACACTCACCAAAAAAAAGGAAAATAAGAAGAAGAAGAAGGGGAGAGAGAGAGAGAGAGAGTGAGTCAAAATGGGCAAAAGCGATGTGGCTTTCTCTTGCACTAGAAGGTGACTTGGGGAGGTTGGCTGCCCATTGTGTGCACGGTATAGAAGATTTGTGGACCATTTTTTTTATTGAGAGGGGTGTATACTAAACTCACACACACAATACGGATACTAGGACTTGAACCCAAGTTCTTATCTGGAGGAGCAATTACTCCAAACCACTACACTAGTGGATCCTTTGCAGCACGTTATAGAAGATAAAACACTCCCTAGAGGAAGCAAAGTACACATTTGATAATCAATTTAAAAGGTTTATTTTATTTTTAAAAATTGATATTGTTTTATAATTTTGTTCGTACTGTTTGTGGGGATTGTGATTGAGAGGAATGATAAGCATGAAGCAAGAGTCCAAATGAAGGGTAAACTTAAACCTTGAGCAACGTCGTCAACTACAAATAAGCTCTAGTTGGTAGGAAGAAGAAGACTAATATATTTTCACCTCCATTGCCTTCTTTTCATTTATTTTATTTTATTTTTTATTATTGACTTTTTAAAAAAAATGTAGCCACCACCTCATGATAGGATATAACTTTGTAATCGCTGTCGTCCTCGTCTTATTAGAATAATTAGAGTATGAAATTGGTAGCTTTGATTAGTCATCAACCCCAAAAAAGAAAAAAAAGGGACAGATCATCGTCGACTGCCTTAATTATATTATTTTTAAAACATGGATTATTATTGAAACACAAGGGACCTTGGCTTGGCGAGCATGAATTGCGTGGAAAATACGAACTTATCAACTTTGAGCCTCTGAAAATCAGGGGGGGAAGACAAGAAGAAGAAAAAGAAAGAAGAAAGAATACGGCTTGTGGCACAAATTCTGCAGCAGCATTAATGGAGTAAAAATGACGACAGTCAAGAATTTGTGGCCGAATATTTTTATTTTGATATGCCGTTTTATTATTCTTTTATTTCAAAAATATACCCATTAATTAAACATGACAAACATGTACCCTTGCTTGGTTCCCAAGTAATCGTACTCACGGATTCCGAGTTTCTACATTTAGATGTTGTGCATTTACCCTAATTTCACAACATCTAGATCATCCTAATGACCTAACCGTTTAAGATATGTCACATGACACATAAGCAAACTTTGAAAAAAATTAATAAAATATCTAATAACTTAATTCAACTTAAAATTCAAAAAATTCAAATTTAAAAAAAAAAAATGCAGGCAACTCTTCCTCCCCACCCTTATCCCCGCCACCCAAAGCCACTTTGGCCACCATACAAGTCACCATCTCTCTCTCCCTCTCACACATAAATTGACCCCCCACAACCATGAAATAAGCAGGGAGTGAATACAAATGCAAAATACAAATCAAACTGGTTCTCCAAATTATTAAATTTGGGGATACAGTTTTTGGTCAATTGAGTATATTGAGAAGGGTAGTGAGTGGAGAGGTTTATTCAATGAATATATACAATTCCAATTTGATATTCCATACAAAACTTTTTCATTTACTTTCAACCAAATCTGGGTGGATCAATACCCAAGCTCCTTTTCCCTCCTGACCTCAGCCCAGATTCTCCTTCCCTTCCCCTCCCCAACTCCTCCCAACCCCCTTACCCTCAACTTTCGTCTTTTTTACTTTATTTTTTTTTTATTTAAACAATATTATAATTGTTAATTTTAAACCATTTTAATAAAAAACTAATTTTTAATACCTAAGTGGTTGATGTGTCATGTCTTAAACAGTTAGATCATTAGAATGGTCTAAATGTTACGAAATGCGGGTAAATGCATAACATCTAAATGCATAGGCTCGTGATCGTATACTCACTTCTCTACATCCTCTCGTCTCATCTCAAACCTAGACTCTAAACGTTTACTCGTCCCTAATGGATGGTTGATCGAAGCTAAACCTAAGGGTGTTGGGGACATCGTTAACGACCAGGGTAAGGGTGTGTTGCTTGCTCGTGTCACATTCCGCTACCCTCTTTCGGTACAAGCAGCAAAATGAGCTATTTGTTGCCATGGAAGGCATATACTGTAGACATGTCAGTTTGTATAGTGTGGCAGAAAGGTCAATCTCACAGTGGGGAACGTGCTATTTGTGAGAATGCAAAAGTAAAAATATCTCATATTGAAAAGTTAAGAAATCTAACAAAGGTTTATAAGGAGTTGGACTATCCCAAAACTAATTGGCAAAGTGGTGTAGTTTGTATGTGGATCATTATATATTATGTTGGTGGTGGTGGGGTTCTTGTTAGAGCTTCCGGTGATAGTGTGATGTGGTCTCATTGCTGCAAGGAGGACTGGTCGCTGTGGTAAACGGTCGGATGCTAATGTTTAAGTGGTTGTGAAGTGGAGCACTGCTCATCATTACCAAAAGATCTATATATATAATTTATGAAGTGGATAGTAAATAGTATCATACCTTGTTCGTCCAATTGGTTTGTGTTGTGTACGCATCCCAAAAGAAGTTGACTAACTATATGCCATGTGTGATCGAGAATTCACCCAAAAAAAGAAATTATATAATTTTTTCCATCTTGAATAAAAAGTTGGGAATTTTCAACTTGCTTATTTCCTCCCCTAAACTCTCTAATAAATACAAACTAGTTAGTCTAGTAGTATTACTTCTCACGATAATGAAAAAGTCTTAAGTTCGAGTCTCCTATCCTTGTTTATATAAAAAAAAAAAGTGAAAGTCAACTAATTTGTTCTGAATCTAGTGAATCGTACGACTGTTACACCTAAATATTTTTTTAGGTACATCGATAAGGAGGAGGGGACACACACTCTCTAGGATTCGAAGCTGGGTCATGGGGGGAAGGGGGAGCACCTCAACCACTGAGGTAAACCCAAGGACCCTATTTTTCATTTTTCTTAGATAATGGGAGAAGTCCTGAATCTCCTCTCTATAAAAGATTTAAAGAACCAAAAAAACTGAGTAAGACATACTTATTGGAAAATACCTTCCTCCTTACCAGGTAAGTAGGAGTTCCTACATTCTTGCCAATAGCAGTGTGATATGTGTGCATAAATTTTTCCTTTTATGTTTTTGAAGAATTATTTTTGCAAATGTGTCAAATTGTGATTCGTAAGAAAGAGGAGTATCTCCTTACAGGTAAGGAGGCACTGATAAGAAGGCTCTTAACCAGCGGATCAAGGCCCAATTTGTCGAATTCAAAATTAAGAAAAGGAACTGGGTCCTTCAGCTCGTAATGGACTCTTAAACCCAAAGTGCAGCTTTAAACACTTGCTTGTTGGTCTATCACCTTCGGCCTGAAATTTATTTTTGTTATAGGACAAAACTGTCCTTATCCTAATAACCACTTGTACAAATAACTTGTTCAAAATGGAGGTCAGTTTTGTAATTTCAACGATTAGCTCTCCAATCTCTCTCCTATAGCTGACCTTCTTCAATCTCGTTCTCTCGTTAGAAAACCAGTGTCGAGGGTTTAGAGAAAGGGTTTTAGGAAAGACTTTAGCAGAAACCCTCCAAAGCACAGAAAATGGCTTTGACTCTGAGAACAGCGGCGGCAGCGGCGGCGGGGCCCACTCGTGGCTTGAGACGTCTCTTCTCAACAAGTTTCATTCCCCCAATGAACTCTCCGGCGCCTCAGGCTCGAGAGAAGGCTGAGCCAAGCACCAACCTCTTCGTCTCTGGTATATCCCCTCTTTTCTTTTTCATTTTACCTCTAATTTTCTTTCATATTTCATCTATTTCTCTAGTGGGTCATCGGCGTTTTGGTTTGTTTTGCTATAAGTTGTAAAAAGCTGGTACCTTGTGCCGGTAATTCAATGATTTTGGAATTTATGAGCTGCTGGGATGAGGAAGAAATGAGGATAGGAAATCATAATTCTTTCTTTTAATGACTTGGGTAACCTAAAAACTGAACAACCCACTTAATTGTTTGGTTTTTTTACTTCTATCATTTACCATTTTGTTCTAAACTGTAGGATCCCTAATTAGATACAAACTGTTCCTTTCTTCAGAACCCAAACAGAGGGTTGCAGAATCAAAGTTTGCAACTTTTTAATTATAGGCTCTCACATTGGATGTTGGATATGTTGGTTGGTAGTATAAATGCCAATTTTTGATATATCTCTTTCTTTGACATTTGTCTGAGCGGATGTGTGGGTTTTTATTTTATTTTATATAAAGGTTTTAGTTCACGTATAATAGAAGGAATAAATAGTATCTTTTGGAAGTGATTGTTTAACTCTCACTCAATCATTTTGATTTTTGAGTGTGCAAATGACTGATGTATACTTGGCATGGAAGAGAATTCTGAAAATTCATGAGGCATTTGATGTTAACAATGGATAGGTGACTTTTAAACAATAGTTGATATTTATTTTACATGGTTGTTACAGGTCAATTCCGGTCAGTGAGAAGTATTTTATATGTTCTGTTCTGACCAGCTTTTAAACAAATTTTGGAGAATGTTAGTGTTGGTTGATTTTTTTTTGTTCCTTTTCTTTTCATTATTAAGGGTTGGAAGTGAGACCTCTGTTTCTATTTTAATGGGGCAATTTGTTTCTATTAAGATCCAGGAGAGTTTCAGGGCCAAACCTTTTCCATTGATGATCTTGCGGGCTGTTTCTTTTTCTTTCATTTCTTTTCAAGTAAAATTCTTTTTACTGTTCCTTTAAGTGATATGTGACTCATGGACTTCAGTAGTCTGGATTTATTCACACTTGAGTTACATTTTGATGTACCATGATTTTTATTGGATCACATATCTGTTTGTTTGCAGGACTTAGCAAACGTACTACTTCAGAAAAACTACAGGAAGCCTTTTCCCAGTTTGGTGAAGTAGTTCATGGTCTGTTTCTATTCTGTGAAGTTGTTACTTTTATTGGTTATTTACTTCATAAAAATTAACTAACTATTCTCTGTTGTTTACAGCTAGAGTGGTAACCGATCGGGTATCAGGATATTCTAAAGGATTTGGTTTTGTAAGGTATGCTACCTTAGAAGATGCTGGCAAAGGCATAGAGGGCATGGATGGAAAGGTCAGTTGACAGATTTCCCTACACTGTTGTAGTTAGTTTGACACCATATGATAATTTAATCCATAACACGGTATTTTGGTGACTTGCAATGTGGCCTCCCTCAAGCCAACAAAATGGTTCTTTATTTTATGTCATGGAAGCCTCGTTCCATTGGGTATATGTTGGCGTTCAAAGCTCACAACTGTCAAAAGTAAATAAGTTTAATAAACTGAAACTTTTGCTTCTGAAAAACTTACACCAACTCCTTGTAAAAAAGAGAACACCTTTGTCCAAAATTGGCTACCATTTGAAATTGTTTTCTGTTTCTGTTCCTTATGTTTTAAGGCAAACGAAATGAACGTACTTTTACTGATCTAAGCACAACATAAGGAATTTTCAGCATGGAGATTAGAAGATGCTTCCACGCACTGAAGCAGAAGTTGAGCAGATTTAGTTTTCTTGCCTACACAACAATTAATTGGAACTGTCTTTCCCCTTGAACCAAATAGTCAACCAAATAATTATCAGAATTGTGTATGACAGTACTGGTACCTGTTAATGGTGGGCATCTCTATCATCTCTCACTCTTTGGTTTTCCCATGGCATGATAGTCCCGATTAATGAAAACAATTATCATTCTGACCAAACCTTCTCACCAAGTAAGTTACCAGTGCATTCCCTCACCTGCAAAACCACATGCTCTGGTGTCCACCAAATTAAAGGGGCAAAATGAAGACTTCCTAAATTAGATGTGTCAACAGGAATCATCCTTCTAAACAGAATCCCTTTCGCGATGTCCAAACTAACAAATGCTGGAAGTTTACGGATATCTAGTTTCCTTGTTATTTGTTTATGCTGCAATCTTTTCTAGTTTACATGTGAGGCTTTTTAAAATATGATTTTTTTTTTCCAAATTGGCCTTGCTTTCTCTGCCACTTCTACTTTGGAAGGTATCATTTGGTTCTGTTGATAGTGATAATGATCTTCCATTTATTTGTTATCATTGTTATTATAGACACTTATCTATCTTGGTACTGAATTTGTGTTTTGTTTGTGTATAGTTTCTTGACGGTTGGGTCATATTTGCTGAATACGCAAGACCCAGACAACCTCCTCCACCGCCTGAGAACAATATGTCTCCACCATATAGCCGTTATTAAATTCTGCATCCAAGGCAAGAAAGCTTGTCAATTTAATAATATTTGTCAGCAAGTGGAAGTCGTTGATTATACTTCATCATTCTTTGGTTAGAGGTTGGGATTTTCAAAATGAGGTGGGGATTATCCTAATTTGACAACCAAGCAAGATTGGAAATCATAAGTATTAGAAATCGTCTGTGTTTATGACAAAGTGTGTAAGACTGTTTGCTTTTGTTAAGATGTTGAGAAACTTGTACTGATAATATATTCGAGACCTCGTTTTCAACTTGAATTGTGGTTGATTGTGCTTGGGGGTTGTCTGTTACTATGTTTTCCTTTGAGCAAATTAATAGCTAAGGTTCACCACATGCTTTGTATCTTCAATTTGTCAAGGGTTTTTTTTTTAGGTTCTCACTTGCTTTGTATGTTCAATGGTTAGGGTTCACTGCTTGTCTTGAAGATCCATTGTGTTTGCGTAGCTATCTTTAGTCACCCCCAAGCCCAAAACTAAATATAACAAGCACCACATCATTATGAGGCCTTTATAAGAGGTCGAATGACTTTATCATAATTTGTAAAATTAGGTTTACCAAGAGGACTTTAGCAAAGAATGTAGATTAAAGTCTTTGTCTAAGACTTGTTAAGGCGAGCAAGTTGCTCGTTTTGGATTTGCACCGGCCTGTGGCCGGCTTCCTTGATTGTTATAGGGATAAGTAGGGTTTTACTTTTCTGAGGGTATGTGGCTCAAGGTTTGGCTTTGCAATATGTGGTCAGCCCTTATTCTCGTTGAGTTATGATTATCCTTAGGGCTGTTGATTAGTGGTTGGCATTAGGCCTAAGTTGGTACTTACTCAATTAAGTGGACATGGTCATCCTAATCATCTTTTCTCCAGTCATGTCGGCCTCCTTGGTGTGGGCTGTCTGTCTTGCCCCGTCAACCATGCCGTTTTGTCTTGTCAGGATCGTCCTCATCCGGATTATAAACTTTTTCATTTTCAAGTTTTGGCAAGGAATGATTTTGCAGCTCAAAGTTTATAGGGTAATGGCTGTAAAGTTAACAAAATCTTATTCCTGTAGCCGTTGCCTTTCATGGAGCTTCGTATATATGTGATCTGGCACTTGAGTTTTGTTTTCTACGCATATGGTAGATGAAGTTGAACTTAGCACAATAAAACAAATCCGGATTCTGATAGCCTCTCTTGCCATTAATGACACTAGAAACAGGTGCCCTGATTGTGCCAATGGCATGTTCACATAATATTCTGACATGGGCCAACGGGCCAATGGGCATTGAGCAACGCCTTCTTATCGAAGCAATCCTAGAAAATTTATGACACTGAAAGTAACCAGACTTGGGATATTTCAAAGTTAAAGCGCCTTGTCATGCAATTAGGACAACACAAATCGTTTTAGTTAGATGGAAATTTGTTGGGGGAATTAGAAGACGACAGTGTTTGATGCGTCTACGTTTCTCAGCAGCTATTCCACCAAGCAATATTTCACTTGTTTGGACAGCTGGTTTTGTCCAATTAGTGACACATGTAGGTTCTTGAATTGTTTCTTTCTTTCTTTCTAGAGTGAAAACTAAGCGGAAAGAATTTTCTAGTTGAAGGTTTGAATTAATGAATGAAATCGGGAGCCACCAATATGGCTCTGAGAAGATATACTATATGTTGTGCTATTTTGACAGACAATCCTTGATTGATATGAGTGTCACGTATCGAACCAGCTAGTCAGCGTGTGTGAACGACTGTGTTTAGCAAAGCTCGGGATTTAAGGTTTGTTTAGACTTACTTTGAAGTGTTACTTGGATAATTTAAGCACGTACTTGGAGTTTATCTAGAAAGCACTAAAAATGGTTTTTATAATTTAAAAGCACTTTTCCTTACTTTTATTAAGGAAACACGTTTTTAGTCATTTCAAAAGCACTAACAAAACTTGAT
Source organism: Prunus kanzakura (assembly GCA_020521455.1). Lineage (NCBI taxonomy): Eukaryota > Viridiplantae > Streptophyta > Magnoliopsida > Rosales > Rosaceae > Prunus > Prunus kanzakura. The sequence goes on along the minus strand of BPUM01000794.1, from coordinate 2,509,986 downwards.
ACATCAATGTGGCCTTCACAGAAACAAATGACATATCAAAGAGTGTCCAGACAATTTCTGGACAGGGAGTTTGGCCATTTCCATATACAACATGTTCTTATGTGGCACGTTTTATTGATCGAGTCAATTTGTTATTAACATATACATGATGTTTTGTACATTTGTTTGTTTGTTTGTGGTATGGGTATGGACCAAAAGCTGTCCAGCAAGTATTTCTTTATCCCCGTAGGCAAGCACTAATCCTAGTAACCTTTTGTCATGAGGTAATCTGATGTCAAAGATTATGACCCATTAATTACGAGATAAGATTTCATTATGCGATTTAAAGGGGTTTTCAGATATAGTCTTTTTGCATTTGGGTTATGTTGGTAGGTGAGCTTCTTGGATATCAATTCATTCACAGTCTCTCCATAATTGTTGTACACTTCACCATTACACGTTTCATTTCTTGTTGAAATGGATCTATCGGCTTGATGCAGCCAGGCAGCCCATATTTCTTTCCTCTCTCCCTTTTCTCTAGGGCATGTTCAGTGCTATTTTCTTCAATATATATACAAATATGTTTTTGGTTTTCTTTTTCTCCCAAAAAAAAAGAAAAAGAAAAAAAGAAATCCAAGTATTTTCTGTATGGTCACCTGCTAGTACTGCTTGAAGTAACACTAAAAGATTGTCAACCCCAAATCACTTTTGCTTAATTTAAAATGCTACGTCAACAAGGTCTAATCTAATGAAAAAGGGTCTCAACTTGCATATGACACATTGATAGAGTGTGTGTGAGAGAAACCATCCTCCTTGCAATTTAAATTATCGCTTTTATTTGTTTGTCATCGTAAATTAGTACTTAGAGTTTTACCAAAAGAAAAAGTCATACTGTTGAGGTTTTTTTATATAGACACGGATGAGTTGAAAAATTAAGTCATTCAATTAAATATTGATTAATTAGCTCATAACTTGACTACCTACCAGGACCACCAATCACATCAAAGCATATTAAATATCAACCAAACTAAGTGACACATATTTTGAATCATAAAAAATTTCACAATTCAAAAATCAAGTGCAAACTAAAAATATACAAATTTATTCAATTGATAAGATGCTATATATGATGAAACCATATTGTCATAACAAATATTGCAATATATAGTGTGATTTGTAAGTGATTGTACGTATCTAGAAGAGTTTTTTTTTTTCAAAATTTTCGACAAATCTCATTACCTAAAAGCGTGAGATAAGAAACCAAAAGCTAGTCGGTCCAGAATTATTTTACAATCCAAAGTTAATGCTCTCTTACTGGTAGCAGCTTGAGTGACATTGCCACATTTTTTAACTTAGAACAACCTGCAGAAACAAAATCTCCATTGTCTTTGAATTATATATATCATCACATATTAAATTGTACCAATACCATTTTTATGATTTATTTAGTTCCCACTTTACACTGGTTGCGTGTTCTCGGTATGAACACCAATTCAAGTAATTGCAAATCGAAGTAAAAAAAAGGACATGGTGTCAATTATGCATAATTCTTTATTGTTTCTTATAAAAGCCATTTGCTTTGTGTTATTTAATTAATAATATACATAGCTTTTAAAATGGAAAATCTCCCACATTTTATTATGTTAAAGTTGTGACGTGGTTAGGGTCGGCTATGAGGGGAACTCATTGAGGCGGCCAACTTGATACCCAATTTTTCTATAGTCTTGCACCAAAAAATGTAAGAATTATGCCTATAGTTATACTTACAGTTTAATTGGTTAAGTTTTTTCACCTCCATTCATATTGGCAAAAGTTCAAAAACTTGACACGCAATGAATATTTGTGTAAACCCTCCTTCCCTAATCAATTGTACCGAAAAAAAGAGAAATATTATGATTACCACATCAAATATATGCCACATTTTTAATGCCATCTGACATGGGAACTAAGATGGACATCCAACTCATTAAAATTCGATTATATCATTTTTTTTTAGTATAAGCGATTAGGAAAGCAATATGTTTTTTTTAGTAAAAATTAGATTATATCAGTTTGTCACACACATCCTTTTTTTGGTAATTACCATGCGGTGTCCGGGCCAGCTTGCGTGCACCTCGACTAATCCCCACTTGCGAAATTGAGCCTGCCGCTGGCCACTAGGTGTTGCAACTGCTGGGATTCGAACTAGGGAGCAAACCCAGCTGAACCCCAGAGCCTTACCCAAATGGCGGACAAACCACTGGGCCACTCTTTTTAAAAAAAATAATTTTATTTTATAATTATAAATTAAAATAAGAATTTATATGGATTGCAATCATTTAGCTCAATACGTCCTCTTTCCACAATCTTTTATCAAAAACAAATCCTGTGGCCCCAACTATTTTCTTCAAATTTTATTTTCCCACCAGGGTTTTATTTTATGAATTAAAAAAACTAATCCCAATTAAAATGGCTAATCTTTCGCAGTTGATCCAAAGTTAACACAACACATTATAAAAACCCCCGCTCTCTCCCACCAAAACCAGAGGAGAGAGTCAGGAAACAAAGTCCACTCCTCAACCTCATCTCTCAACCCTCTCAAACTGAAACCCCCTCAACCAAAATGAAACCCCGCCTGTGACACAAACTGTAAATAACCCCGGTTCCAAGCCCCCTCTCTTTTGCCCAATTCCCTAGGTAACTCACACATCGTCGTAGATAACCGCGCCATGAAGTTCTTTTTGGAGTTCGTGTCTTGCTGCGGGATCGCACGCCCCGCTACAACAGGCGAGCAGGCTCCTCTCTCTGACGAGACCAGCTCGCTTGTGCCGCGTCGAATGCGCCGGCGCAGAAAACGGGGAAGGCCTGGGAACTCGGGCTCCACGTCGCCGAATTCGGTAGAGTGGAGGCCATCGCTCAGCTCAATTTCCGAGGACAACGTTGTTGCTATGGTGGTGGAACGGACGGCTGAGGTTGAGCGAGCCGTGAAGAGGAAGAGCGGCCAGAGTCGGACGATAGCTCAGGTCCGCAGCCACCGCGAGGATTACGGGTACGTAAATAGTAAAATAGTAAAACTGTCCGTTGCTTTGCTATTTAACGAAACGACGACGTAAGGTCCAGAACTTGTATTTGGTGGTAGGTTTATGTTATGGCTTTTGATGTTAATTTATTTGGGTTGGAATTTTCAGGCGAGCGTCACTTACAACGGCGATTCCGGCTTTCTCTCCGACGCCGTTTATGTTTTGATGGGATTAAATTAACAGTCAGCTATTGTTGATGCTCGAAATTGGGTGAGAGAGAGAAAGAGTGTGGGTGTGTATATGAAGTTTTAGGAAAATAACAATTAAGTACATGTTGAAAGTTTCTTGTATTGTGTACCCTCGTACTCAATTAGTGCAATTGTATATTTTCCACCATTGTTATTAAGTTTTCATTTTCACTCCTTTCTTTTGTTGAAGAAAAAAATGACATAATAAAGAAAGAAATTGTCACAATTACAATAATTCATGAATTTAAATTAGCTTTAGTGATGTATCTACTCTTACTGATATTGAAAGATGTCTCGCTTTCGAATCTAGTTATAACCAAAATAAAACAAAACAAAAAAAGAGTTCACCCGCACGATACAAAACTCAAATCTTTAAAAAACCAAACCTATGTCCTAATTTTTCTGAACAAGGCGAGTCTTTATGTTTCCGCACTTAAAATATCTAATGGGATTACTTTGAGTTTGGTTGGTTATGTGTCAATAGATATCAATTTTTTTCAAGACATTGAGCTCATAAGAAGTTTTTGATTTTATAAGGTGAGACATGAATCTTGAGGCCTAAGCCTTTTGAAATTCTGTATTACCTTAATCAGAAACAAAATTATGGTCATTAAATTACTCAATAGTACAAAAACAACACTGTGGAGCTTGGAGGCAAGATTCTAAAATCCAAAAGCAATCATCTTAACCCTACTCAACTAACCCATATTCTTTATATATATAACCCTCATTTTTATATAACATATTGGAGTAAGAACAAACAGAACAAGGGACCCATAAAATGTTAGAGAAAATAAAGTATTGTGTGAGCTAGACTGAAAATTATGAAAATTTTGGAAGTTGTATGTTTTCCACGGGAAGGAAATAATTTTCTTGGGGGCCAAAGAAAAATCCATCCCACAATGTAAAAAACGCTGTTTTGTTCAAGAACAAATATACGTTTTAAAGAAAAACAGTTCATGTCATCAAAGACGACAGCACGCACACTAAAACGGCATCATTTGTGGAAGGGTAATGCTAGACTCACCACATTTTTATAACACATTGTGTATTACCTCTCTAATAGATGGGAGCCCACCTCTATTAGAGAGGTGATACACAATGTGGTATAACAATGTGATAAGCCTAGCATTTTCCTTTGTCGAAAACCTGTGAAGAAAATAAGGCGGCCATCATAACACCATAAGTGGCTCTTGGTCTGTATTAATATTTCTCTTCTTATGTTAGAAGAGGTTTGATGTTCAAATTCCCCTACGTTGATTTTAAAAAAAAACACATTTTCTTCCTCAGATGATTCGTCACTGCCTCGCCTAGACGTGCACCTAAAAAAATTGCCTTTCATGAAAACTGACAATTGATTCAAATAAAAATGTTTTCCAAATTTGAGGGACCAAAATCCAATTAAGTTAGTTAGCTGTTTTGTTGGGTTAGATACCGGAAATAGATATGGTACGTTGAGACTTTGAACAATTTTCTAATATAGTAAGACTTTGAAGCCGAGTCCTTTGTAATGGGGCTTAGTCATCAGAGGATAAGGTTTCCCAATATAGTAACACTACTGGGTTTTGATGTTTGATTTTCTATACTTTGCGGGGAAAGAAAGAATAGATGCCAATAAACATTTTTTTTTGTTCTTTGGGTTGGATCCTCATGACATGAGCACTGGTTTTTATAACGTAGAAACTAGCTACAAGTCTGCAGTGTTAGGGCAGGATCTCCATTTGGCCTGCAAGATTATAAGCAGTATCGTTCGTAGATCATCAAATGAATCTCTTCCTCAACCGCAACATATTCACAGTCTAGTCATTTACTTACCTGTTCCTTCATTGCTTTTATTTAGGTTTATATATGTTGCAAATGGAGAGCATTATTTGTTGTTTCATTGGGCTTAATTAGTTACACTTTCTCTTGACTTGAAGCTTGGAAGGATTCAAACCGCCAACTGGATTGGGAGAGTCTAGTAGACAGGTGAGAGTCAAGCCCAATAATAAACGTTTATATAATTGTCAAGTCCAAATGGCACTGGCAAGAGGCAAAGTAGCTGGGTCATATCCAACTCAGCCCAATGCAGACATATTTGGTTTAACAAAGTCATGGAAGTTGAGGTCTCTCTCTCTCTCTCTCTCTCTCTCTCTCTCTCTCTCTCTCTCTTATATAAAATACAAGCGATAGTCTCAACTATAAAGAGAATGAGGGTTTCTCAAACACAAACTACTAAGGTGTTATTGGGGTTCGAACCTGAGACCCTGATTTGCAAGTTAAGGTCGTTTTCCACTCAATTAGACCCCGAGGAAACTTGAGATCTCTCTTCTTATTACGTTGGGGGATGAGGTTAAATCCAAGCCATTGTCCATTAAACAGTTGACAATATGACAGGTTTGGCCTTTTTGGGAGAGAAGCAAATTGCAATTAAAAATGAAAAACAATATGTGGTGTTGTTTTTGTTATTCTTAGGATAATTTTTCCCTAATTCTCAACTTATATCTTTAAAATGAGATTATTTGAGGGGTGGTCATGCATGATTGGCTCCTGATTGCAAACGATCAACAATACATAACATACTCGAGAATATCAAAGCTATATATTTATATCATGTGAATCTACAAACTTATTCTAATCAAGTAGTTTAGATTTAGAAAAATTGAAGAAGAAAAAAATGCAGAAACATGACACTAATTATTAATTCACACTTCTGCAAGCACCCTCCCCATCCTCCATCCCAGCCATAGTGTCATACAAAGGCTTATTAAGTGTCTCAGGCAAGTAAAACGCAAACACACCTCCGGCAATCCCACACACCGCAAACACCGCAAACGGAAAGCCCCCGCCCAAAACCACCACGAACGGAGACAGAATTGCCCCCATTTGCGCCGCCTGAGTGGCACAGCCAAGCGCAGCATTCCTCACAACCGTGGGGAACAACTCCGTTGTATAAATAAACAACAAGTTGTAAGTCCCCGCCATCCCAAAAATCCCCAAAATCCCACACACCATCTTAACCACCTTCCACACCCCAGCATTCCCCACAAAGCTCCCAGCAAAACAAAACACCCCACTAAACCACAACGTCCCGATCGCCAAGGGCTTCCTTCCATACTTGTCAAGCAATACTGCCGTGATCGTGAAAGCTGGCATTTCCGCCACAGCGTTGAGCAGAACGTTGATGTAGAGGTTGGTTTCAAGGTTGACGACGTTCAAGCTCAGCCCATAGTACACGACGGAGCACAAGAAATTTATGGCCACGGCTAGAAATAACCTCATTCGAGTCATTGGTAGCTTGACGACATCAATTAGAGAACCACTTATTGCGTCTTTGCTGTCCAGAAGTTCCTTGTAAGTTCGACCTTCCTCGTTTGTTGTAGGACTATCGTTGTTTGCTTCTTCATCTAGGGTTAGGACAACTCCCTCAGGAAGGTGTTTGTTATTGGACTTGGCAATGGCGCGCATTAGTTTCATGGCTTCTGTTATTCGACCTCGTACAAGGTACCACCTTGGTGACTCAGAGACAAACGGGAGGACGGCGAGCAAGAAGAGCAGGGATGGGATGGAGGAGGCAATGTAGAGTTCGCGCCATTGTGGGAAAATGTAGGCTATGCCGGAGAGGATTGCGATCCCGGTTGAGAAGAAGTAGAATGTGGACATTCCTGCTGTGCCCCGCTTTGTCGGGCCCACTGGCTCGGTGGCCAGGACAAAGGCACAGAGGCCGACGCCACCCGTGCTGAAGCCGGTAAGGAGGCGGAGGAGGACGTAGATCCAGTAGTTTGGGGAGAAAGCTGTTAGGCAACCGAAAATGGTGTTCAAGATGCATACAACGGTTAGGGAGCCTTTTCTTCCTAGGAATGAGTCTGAAAGGTGGCCAAAAATTCCCGCACCTGGAATCAATGTGTGATAAATGTTAGCAGCCAGTTGAAATATAACAGGGAAGGACTGGTTTCTGATATCAATCTACAATATTTGATACATTCGAGAAAATTAATACTAATAATATATGAACTATTGTAAATTAGTAATCTCTATCTAATTAATAGCTAAGGAATATAAATATTAGAACCACGAATAGCATTACACAATCAAATTTGATGAAGGAAGAGAACAAAAAACAAAAACAAAAACAAAAACAAAAAACTTTGAGGTCGATGTTACATACTGGGCTGGGAAAATGATAAATGACATGTTGCAATGAGCCTGCACCAAATCGCTTTCTGTATGAATTTTGATGCTAATTTTGTGTATGATTCAGTGCTCAGTAGTCTCTTTCGTGGTGCTATAATTAAAACCATGATCACGACTGCTATGATATATTTTCTGTGTTATAACATTCAAAATCTCCATCTACCTTTCTTGAAGAACTCAGAGGTTCACGGCTCATGGTCAGCTGACCAATTGCCCGTTCAGGGATAATTGTGCCACTTAATGTCCACCAACAACTATGGCCGGTTATTTGGGCACACATGCAAGTAAAAGGAGAGGGCTGCTATATGCTACATGTCAAGTCCTAAGACCTTTGTACTTTATTTTTTAAAAGTAGAATCGATAGTTTAAACTAACACACTCAATTAAAATGTCATGAAATTCGAACATGAGATTTCTAGTTTGTAAATCAAAACCTTTTTCAACTGACGGGCCCCTTGATTTCTTTTCTTTTTCTTCTCTTATTTGGATAATAGAAGTTTGTAAGTGAGTAACATTTTACATTCTCTTTTAAGCGGGGCAACTATTGCTTTTCTAAGACTCGAGAACACATAAAGTGTCAAAAGGAAAAAGAGAAAATTAAAGATAATTCTAGTATTTTAGGGATAGACCAAATAATCACTTTACAGGTAAGCTGGAAGCCTGAAACGGATTATTCTTTCATGTGAAAAAGCTTGGAATTGGTCCTAGACAATTGAGTTCACTTTCGAAAAGAATGGGACCACCTCCAATCTTTTTCGCTCTTGTTTCCTTTCCTTCTTCCTTCTTCATTGGGACCAGGAATATATGCATATATATTCGTGCACAAAAACAGAAAAAAAAGAAGAAAGAAAACAAAAGAAAATAAATATTTGTGCTAAAAAACAGAAGAAAATAAAACAGAAGAGCACGTGAGAGGCTCAGGCCTGTTCATCTCCTTTCCAAAAGCATCCGCATATTTTGACTTTAGTCACGCTAAATTCATTTCAGCTCAGTTCTCTCCAAAGTCGAAAAATATGTATTATGATATACATTCATCTTCTATCTTCTATTGAGGGACACCTTTCAGAGTTATTACGAATTTTTCTTCAATGATTTAATTCATTTATTTTTTGATTCTACATTTATAGATTATCTTTGCAAAAAATTAGGCAAATCGAAAATCGTTTTGATATCTAATTGTGTTCAACAAAATCGATGAACACGGTGCTTCAAGAAAATACTAAAATTACAGTAATTTAATTGAGTGGTCAAATGATATTGAATTCAAGTAATATTTTGCAGAGATAATCTTCGAATGAATATCTATAAAATAGACTGTTCAGATTAGTAAAAAACAATGCAAAATAAGCCTTACAGAAATACCCCTTAAATAAACTTATTTGAGAAATCTCTCGACTGAAACTCTCACTATATGTATGTGTTTGCTTCCTACAATCTTTGTTTTAATATTACACTTTTGTTTGCAACTATTATTTTTATATATTTTGCTGCTCTCATTACGAAGATAGAGACAAAACTACTAGCCGCCACTGATAATGATAACAACATAGAAGCCTTTTAAAAACACATTAAATTACTAAAGTATATCTCATGGCATCCTATCCACAAGGAAATGACTCCAAATTTATGCTCTAATAAATATGAGATGGTCTTATTACTTCTAATCTTTGTGCTTGTAATGTAAAATTTGAATTGGTTGGAACCCTCCTTGTTAAGAGGGCATTGATGTTTCAATTCTCTGTAATTGTCCATATTATTCACTGAAATTCCCTCTTTTACGCAAAAAAAAAAACCCTAATATATTTTGAAATACAAGACTTATTATTATATTCTTTTACAGTGAAATATGATCAATAAATGTGACATGTAAAATATTTTCCGCTCGCATATTTTATGTATATTCGCATCTATAATATGCTCGTAATCTTCGCACATGTAAACATCTTCTTTTTGTTTTTGGGTCAAAGCACATGTAACATCTTATCATCGACAAATTCGCTGTCAAACAAGTTGGTTCAAAAACGTAATTAAATTTTGACACTCGTTTCAAGTTCATCTTATTTGTTGTCTATTGTCCGTCGTGATCGATCTAATTTAAATTTAAATATTAATGTGGCCGATTATTTTGCATGATCAATGTGAAATCAGTTGATTTTCGGAGCAAGAAAAACAAACAGATAAATGAAAGAGAAAGAGTAGGACAACTGACCAATCATACAGCCACCGAAGAACAAGGCCTGAGCCAACCCAACCTTATACTTCTCCGCACAAACCAACCCCCATTCAGCAACGGTCGAGCTCCCTAGACCGCCGGTCCACTCCCACGAACCGGGCTCGAGCCCACAAACCGTCCTGGCCGTCACATCGCAGCCAGAGCCAGCGGCTCCCCCCAAGCACCTCCAATCCGGTTCACGATCCGCAAAAATCATGACCATGGTGTGGAAGGCCTCTAGAGCCCAAGCCAAGCTGGTCAGCACAAAGTGCCTCATTTGCCACGGGCCAAACTGCCCGCAGTATTTTTGGAGCATGTCGTCGATGCACAGCTTCTCTGATTCGGGCTCTCCGGTGGTTTTTCTTGTCGGAGACAGAAGCGGTGACCGGAGCTCGGGGCTCCGGTCATTCAAATCAGATGATGATAAGGTGACCGGCATGTTAAGTGGCTAAATTTCTCTTCCAAGAGTTGGTGGCGATGGTGGCGATGGCGGCGTTTTTTATCATATGAAAGTTGAATATACGCTAACTTGCCAAGCCTTTTTATTTGTGTAAAAACTGTATGTATGGGGATATATATGCTTGTGCTTTACCTCGTCACTAGGAGTGTGATACCTTTGGCTTGACACGTGGAGGGCATTCCAGCCCTTGATTTGTTGGACTACGGTTTTTGATTGAGATGGGTTTTGTAGGGTGGGGTCTTAAAAAGAAGGGAGCTTGTGTAGATTATGGAATGTTCTTGGGATCTTTTTTCTTGGCACTAAACCACTTTTCATGGAGATAGTTATTTTCAGTGACGAGTGTTTTGTGTTGTGTAAATCAAAATATATAAAGGACAAATGGTGGTGGTGTGTGTGGGTCGTAAAGATTCCCCAACTCCTAGCCCAAAAGAGAGAACGAGAAAGCTGGATAAATTTTTTTTAAAAGAAAATAAAAGAAAGAAAAACAGAAAAAGAACAGGGTTTACTTTAAGCTTTCTCTTGGGATTCTTCCACGGACCTGCAATAATCATTTTTCCTGCGAATCACAATTTAACACATATGAAAAATAATTAATAAAAACAAAAAAAAAACTTATGTACACATTTTACACTGTTATTGGCAGAAATCCAGGAGCTCCTACTTACATGATAAGGAATGAAGTATTTCCTTTCTTCCACCACCTGTTATGTTCCCTACTCTTTTTCCATTCGAAATTTCATACATTTTGGTGAGATATTATTGTTATCTTGGGTTGCAGCTTAAAGGTATCTTAAATTGTAATACATTTATGCATCAAAAGGCCTTTTTGATGGGAGAGCCTGCCAAGAAGGCAGGGATGGACTGGGCCTTTTGGTAGTGGGCTATGGTTGATATTACAAAAGCCCTTTTTTTTTAAACTAGGCTATAGAAATGAATTTTGCAAAGAGTTCTTTTTAATTTTTTGGTGGTATCAACTAGGCTATAGCCCAGTCGAGCTCTTTTTAATTTTTTTGGTGGTTTCTAGATTTGATTTTTAGCTTGAGGAATTTTTTTTTGGTCTGAAATTTATTGCTTGAATGAGCTGGCATTTTCTATCGAGAAACCGCAAAACCACAAAAATCGACCATATTTCCACTGCAACAGAACCGGCATGTCGGGAAAATCGACCGCAAGTTGCGGTTTTTTTGTCGATGCGATTATGCATATCTAAAGGTTGCCGTATACTGCAATATAATTTAATTAATTATTAAAATAAATATTTATAATTATTTGAGATTGAAATTGCAATTTTACATTAAGATATATTAAATATTGCTCTTATGTTTGCAAAGCAAAGTGTCTTTCAGCAGTACACTTGCCGAAATTTTCTTTTTCGCTAAGGATACATTTACTTGAAGAAATTAAAAGAAATATGTAGGGCCGATTCAATACAGTGCAGTACTTGTCTATGCTCTTTTTTTGTTGATAGATAGTTTTGTAATGTTTTTATTTGTTGAGAAAATGGATTTCATTAACACATCAAGATCACAATATAAGATGTGACAGTGTGCACATAAGATGGCCTCATTAAAACCTTTCTGAGGAAAACCCAAAAGGATAAAACCTCATAGGAGGAAAGAGTACCACACACGCCATAGACTACAGAGGAGTCATACAAAACTAGAACTGGCAGGACGGTCATCATAGAGACAGTCCCATAATCATAGGGTTGGCACATCAAAACGAAAAGCAAGATCCTCCCGACTAAGACCATAAAGTGCAATACGATTGGCAACCCCATTAGCAGTCCGGAGAACATAGTGAACAGAAAAAGACGGCATAGAAGCCATAATACGACGAACATCCTCCACCAAACCCCCTGTCTTGCTGAACATTTGTGATTTGCAATTGCAGGTTGGTTTCGCATTTGCTTTCATGACTTGGATGTCTTTTACGAGTCTTTTTGGACTTTGATATTTGGTTTGTAGGAGTTCCTATAGAATATTGCTAAGTGATGATGGATTTTGAAGGGTCTTATGGGTTTGGTAATTGAAGCATCTTTGGTGTATTTGTTAATTGTTTTTTCAGTATCTTAAAGTGAAGATTAATGTTGATGGCCGTGGTTTTTAAATACAATTTTCTTAATTAGACAATGAAGGTTATGTGTTGTGGAAATATCGACTGCAATATACCGACATGCGGTATACCGCAATTTGTTGGTTGGTTCACAGTTTGTCCTTTTAGCATACCACAATATGTCGGCCAGTTCATGATTTAATTGAAAAGTTGCGGTAACCGAATCGCAACCACCCCTACTTGAAGATGTACTTTGGAGCATGTCATCAATGCACTGTTGTGCGAAAACACTTCCAAGACCTTGTCGTTGATGGACTATGCAACAATCACAACACAAGCTACACAAAGATAAATCGCACACGAAACCACAAAAGTAAACACACACAAGAACACACAAGAATTTATAGAGGTTCGGCGTCGTGCCTACGTCCTCTTCGGTGATCCCCGAGAAAATTCACTAGTATGAGAAAAATCCCTTTGGTTACAATAAAGAACTCCCTTTGATCTCTCTCTCTCTAGATCTCTTTTTCTCTCACCCTAGGTTTGTATATCTTGAATCTCTCTTCTTACTAAACCCTAGTCTAAAGTACCTATTTATATGTATAGACCTTTAGCACAATAAAGAACTCCCTTTGATCTCTCTCTCTCTAGATCTCTTTTTCTCTCACCCTAGGTTTGTATATCTTGAATCTCTCTTCTTACTAAACCCTAGTCTAAAGTACCTATTTATATGTATAGACCTTTAGCACAATCATACAAGGAATAGGAAACTAAAAAACCTCCCAAAAATAGGCCAAAAACCTACCTGTTTTAAAACAGGAAATCGCGACCCGCTCGAGCGCCTGCGCCAACATGCCTCTGCCGCTCGAGCGCCTGCATGCTGGGCTGCTTCCTTCTTTCCTTCGTTTAGTCGAGCCAACTCCAACAATCTCCACCTTGGCGAGCCTAAACACCTTTGTGAAAAACATTGGTCCCTAGAACATCTTCAAACCTCTTGGAAATCGTTCTAGTAACTCCCAAGAGCTCCACCTCAATCTTCAGCATGTAACAAGATTGAGCAAGCTCAAACAATGTCTGAACTTCTTAGCTGTAACTGGCTTGGTCAAGCAATCTGAAGCGTTCTCATCTGTATGAACCTTCTCTATTGCAATGTCCCCATCGTTCACCCAATCCCTTATCCGGTGGTACCGTACATGAATATGTTTGGATCTTCCATGATACACTTGGTTCTTGGCCAAACATATAGCACTCTGATTGTCACACTTAATCACCACCAGGTCTTGAGCTATCCCGAACTCTTTGTGCCAATCTTTGCAACCATAATGCTTCCTTAGAAGCCTCCGTTAGCGCCATATACTCCGCTTCAGTAGTAGACAATGCCGTGACTGATTGTAGCATCGCTCTCTAGCTAATTGGTCATCCACCACAAACGAAAACATACCTCGTGGTGGACCTTCTCTTGTCTAAGTCTCCCACATAATCTGAATCCACATATCCCAACACACATGCCTTTCTTTGTTGTCTTTCAAACAAAATCCCAAACCTCTTGGTGCCGTTCAAATACCTGAAAATCCACTTCACCGCATTCCAGTGTTGTTTACCCGGATTTGCCATGTATCTTGAAACTACACTCACAGCTTGAGCCAAGTCGGGGCGTGTGCAAACCATTGCGTACATGAGACACCCTACTGCGCTTGCATATGGAACCTTACTCATCTCATCCTTCTCTTTGTCACTAGAAGGACTCTCTTGGGCACTTAGCCTAAAGTGCTCCGCCAAAGGAGTAGACACGGGCTTGCAATCCAACATATTGAATCTTTCAAGTACCTTAGCTGTGTACTTTCTTTGTGACAGCCACAACTTGCCCTCATCTCGGTCTCTCCTTATTTCCATTCCTAGGATCTTTTGTGCGGGTCCAAGATCCTTCATGTCAAACTCCCCCAAGTTGGATCTTCAACTCTTGAACCTTTGACACATCTTGACATGCAATCAACATATCATCCACATAAAGTAGTAACAGAATGATCTTCCCATCCTTGAACACATGAGAATACACACAGCAATCCAATTCACATCTTCTATACCCAATCCGCAGCATATAAGTGTTAAAGCGCTTGTACCATTGTCTTGGAGATTGCTTGAGCCCATACAAAGACTTCTTCAACCTGCAAACCAGATTTCCCTTACTTGCTTCAACGAACCCTTGAGGTTGACTCATGTAGATATCTTCCTCTAAGTCTCCATGGAGAAAAGCTATCTTCACATCCATTTGCTTCACCTCCATGTCCCACTGTGCCGCTATGGAAAGCAATAACCGTATAGAAGTATGCTTTACAACCGGGGAAAAGATCTCATCATAATCAATTCCTTCCTTCTGTAAGTATCCCTTAGCCACTAGACGAGCTTTGAATCTAGTTGGCTCCTTCTCACATATTCCTTCATTCTTCCTAAACGCCCACTTGCAGCCAATCACCTTTCTGTCTTTGGGTTTAGGGACCAACTCCCAAACGGAGTTCCGGTGTAGAGATTCCATCTCATCCATCATAGCACTCATCCAACTTTCCCGCTCCGCACTCTCAACTGCTTCTTGGAACGTAGTTGGGTCTCCTTCACTTATGTTTAGAGCATAGTGAACTGCGTCCGTCTCCTATCCAAACCGTTGAGGATGTTTGATGGTTCTCTTGGGCCTGGACCTTGCTATGGATGGTGGCTCCACTTGATCTTGAGTCTCTTCTTCTTCTTCATCTTGAGTCTGTTGTTGTTGCCCAAATTCCTCCAACTCAGTGTCGAACTCCACTGCTTCATGGACGTCTCCAATTGACTGCAAACTTGGAGTACCCCTGAACACTCTACTAGATGATTCTGTAACGGTTGTTTCTATCCCAACAACATTCTCCTTCACCTCTGGTTTCTTGACTTTAATAATAGGCATAGTCTTCTCGTCAAAGACAACGTCTCTACTGAGTATCTTCTTCCGGTTCACTGGATCTCATAACTTGAAACCCTTCACACCACTCTCAAACTCGAGGAATATGCATTCGAGAGACTTTGGCTTCAACTTGGTTCTCTCATCACTAGGTATAAGAGCATAGGCACTGCATCCAAATACTTTCAAAATAGAATACTCAATAGACTTGTTAGACCATACCTTTTCTGCACACTTGAAATCAAGATACTTTGATGGTGACCGGTTAACCAAATAGGAAGCGTGGTTAACCGCCTCCGCCCAAAATGCCTCGGGCAAGCCTGCATGAATTCTCATCCACCTCTCACGCTCCATAAGAGTTCTGTTCATCCTCTCTGCGGCTCCATTCTGTTGGGGCATCTTCTTCACGGTAAAATGCCTCTTGATACCTTCGCTCTTGCAAAACTCCAGAAATTTGCTATCTTTATATTCCCCCCCCATTGTCACTCCTAAGGACCTTGATCTTCCTTCCTGTTAGGTTCTCTACTTCCGCCTTCCACACCTTGAATTTTGTGAAGACCTCGAATTTCTCCTTCATGAAATAGACCCAAACCTTTCTAGAAAAATCATCCAAGAAAGTAACATAGTAGCGAGCTCCACCTAATGACTTAACTGGCGCGGGCCCCTACACATCCGAGTGAATATAGTCAAGCACTCTTGTGCTCCTCTTTTCCTTGTCTTGTAGCTTGAATGTCACTTTCGACTGCTTCCCCATGGTACAATACTTGCAGAACTCAAGTTTGCAACTGTGCACGCCCTTTAGAAGCTTCCGTTTGTGCAACTCTTGCATGGCTCGCTCACTCATGTGCCCTAGCCTCAAATGCCAAAGCTGAGTATCATCTTCTGAGTTCTTCTTGGTAGATATAGCTGCTCCACCAGTCACTGTTGTACCACATAGTCGATACAGGCAGTTAGGTTGAATCTCCCCTTTCATAATCACGAGTGAACCCTTCGAAACTATGAGCTTTCCTCCCATACACTTGTACGAATAACCATTCTTGTCAAAAGTACCTAGGGAGATGAGATTCTTCTTCAGCTTAGGTATGTACCTAACCATACCCAATGTTCTAACCACGCTGTCATGCATCTTCACCTTGATTGTACCTGTTCCTTCGACTCTACAAACTGAGCCATTCCCCATCATAACTTCACCGCCATTGTCCATCTCATATGTGTCAAACCAAGACTTGTTTGAACACATGTGATACGAGCACCCGGAATCCAAAATCCAATCAGAAGCAGAAACCCTGGAAGTAATAGCAAATGCATCAGTATTAACAATGCTATTAGTAAGTAAAAGCTCACCGTCGCTCTCTTCCGCGACCCCGGCTTCATTCGGCTTCTTCCCTTTGTTTCTCTTCTCTCGCCATGTAGGGCAATTCTTCTTCCAATGATCCTTTGACCCACACTCGAAACAACTATCTTTCACCTTGGATTTTGACCTTCCCTTATTGCTCTTCTTGCCCTCACGCTTGCTCGATCTACCTCTCTCTCCAGACTTGACCACAAGACCTTCACCTTGAGAGACTCCACCGGAACATTGAACCATTCTGTCATGTGTCAGGATGTCTTGCATGACCTCTTCATACTTCAAGGTTCCCTTCCCGAACATATGCGTCATGCGAAAGTGTTTATAAGACGGTGGCAGGGATGTCAACAACATCACGGCCTTGTCTTCCGACTTATAAACCTCATCCATTCTCTTTAAGTCAGCAATACACCTATTAAAGGCGCTCACGTGCTCTATCATGCTTGCGCCCTCCTCCATCTTAAGAGAGTGAAGATCTTCCTTCAAGAAAAGCTTGTTGGACAATGATTTTGACGCAAACATCTCTTCTAGCTTTTCCCATGTTTGCTTTGCGGTGTCTTCCATTGCATTACACAACACCTCACCGGTTAGATGTTGTTCGATGGATCCTCTAGCAAGCCCGTCTAGGTCATCCCACTCTGCATCTGTCATGGTTATCGGCTTCTTTTCCTTGCCTTCCAAAACTTTGCTGAGACACTGCTGCTTAAGAACATGCTTCATTCTTCTTTGCCAAAGCATGAAGTTCTCCTTGCCGGTGAACAGCTTTAACTCCACCTTTGTGCTTGATACCCGTTGTGACTTAGTACCGGAACATTCTTCGTCCTTGTCACCTGCCATCTTCAACACACCGCCACTCTTAAAGTTATAAGAGCACTTGGGCATAAACCAACGCCCGCCGCAACCATGGCTATGATACCACTTGTTGTGCGAAAACACTTCCAACACCTTGTCGTTGATGGGCTACGCAACAATCACAACACAAGCTACACAAAGATAAATCGCACACGAAACCACAAAAGTAAACACACACAAGAACACACAAGAATTTATAGAGGTTCGGCGTCGTGCCTACGTCCTCTCCGGTGATCCCCGAGAAAATTCACTAGTAAGAGAAAAATCCCTTTGGTTACAATAAAGAACTCCCTTTGATCTCTCTCTCTCTCTAGATCTCTTTTTCTCTCACCCTAGGTTTGTATATCTTGAATCTCTCTTCTTACTAAACCCTAGTCTAAAGTACCTATTTATATGTATAGGCCTTTAGCACAATCATACAAGGAATAGGAAACTAAAAGACCTCCCAAAAATAGGCCAAAAACTGACATGTTTTAAAACAGGAAATTGCAACCCGCTCGAGCGCCTATAGGACCGCTCGAGCACCTGCAGGCCCGCTCGAGCGCCTGCGCCAACATGCCTCTGCCGCTCGAGCGCCTGCGCCAACATGCCTCTGCCGCTCGAGCGCTTGCAGGTTCCGCTCGAGCGCCTGCATGCTGGGCTGCTTCCTTCTTTCCTTCGTTTAGTCGAGCCAACTCCAACATACACAAATTCTCTGATTCGGACTCTCCAGTGGGTTTTATCGTTGGAGAGAAAAGAGGGCTCCGGTCACTCGAATAAGATGATGATAAGGTGGCCGACATGTTAAGTGGCTAAATTTCTCTTGTAGGAGTTGGTGGCGATGGTGGCTTTTTTTAACATATGAAAGTTGAATATACGCTAACTTGCTAAGCCTTTTAATATGTGTAAAACTATGTATGGGATATATATGCTTGTGCTTTACCTCGTCACTAGGAGCGTGATACCTTTGGCTTGACACGTGGAGGGCATTCCAGCCCTTGATTTGTTAGACTATGGTTTTTGATTGAGATGGGTTTTGTAGGGTGGGGTCTTAAAAAGAAGGGAGCTTGTGTAGATTATGGAATGTTCTTGGGATCTTTTTTCTTGGCACTAACCCACTTTTCATGGAGATAGTTATTTTCAGAGATGAGTGTTTTGTGTTGTGTAAATCAAAATATATAGAGGACAAATGGTGGTGGTGTGTGTGGGATAAAAGAAAGACAAACATAAAAAGAAAAGGGTTTACTTTAAGCTTTCTCTTGGGATTCTTCTACGGACCTGAGATAATAATTCTTCATGCGAATCACAGTTTGACATATATACAAAAATAATTCATAAAAAAAAAAAAAAAAAAAAAAAACTTTTGTAGACATTTCACACTGCTATTGGCAGGAATGTATGAGCTTCTACATACATAATGGGCTCCCTAAGCCACCTCCTTAGACAAATTTTAAGAAGGAATTGGAAAAATACAACTTCAACCATGCTCCCTATCCACCTTCTAAAGTAGGAAGACCTTTAGAAGCTCCTAAATATGAGGAGAGAGAAAGGACTCGTAGTGGCTCCCTATAATTTAATGCTGCTTTATTTAATGAGTATTTCAAACCTTTAATTAATGCTAACTATTTTTTATATTATTTTTAAATAAAGATGGACCAATTTAAAAAGAGTTATAACATTTATGACTCTCTAAACTAGAGAGCATTATTGGAGTTTAAATTTTATAGAGAGTTTCTAAAATAACTTTTATATGTTTTTAGCAAAAATTTAACTAAAAAATAGAGAGCATGATTGTGGATGCTTCTATGGAGCCCATTGTGGATGCAGTAACTTATTCCCAACAAGTGGCAGTTGAATTTAATTTTTTTGGATTAGAAAGATAGACCAACTAGTTCTTCGTTTAATGCTACTTTAGCGGTTGTAAGTTCAAATCTCCAACTCAAATTTGAAAAAAATAGAGAGAGATAGAGCAATATCTTAGACAAAAATCTTGCACAATTTGTCATGACAAAAATCTTGAGCTGTCTCCCCTTCATGGGCCCAACAAAATTAGATAGAATCGTCAGCAAATAGAAGATGTGGGAACCCTTCACAACAAAAAAATAATAAAAATACTAATACTTTAAGTAGATCACACACTGTCATGTCAAAAAGTTAAGCATATAACAGTGCATCATTGGTGCATCATTAGTTGGTTCGGTTGTAAATAATTGTCTATTATCGGAGTTGGGATCGTTGAGATGAGAACTACGTGTGGCTTGATCCCTCGGCGAGGGTACGTAGGCAGCCTAGGGTAAGGTCTAGGTGCAGTCACGGGTTAAAGATTACTTTTGTGTGTTTTGAGTGTGGTGCGGACCGTGTCGTTGGTCTCGAGATTCAAGTGAGAACAAGATGTGTTCATGTTAGGAGGCTAAAGCCTCATATGTTGAAATTGGGATAGTTAGATGTTGTAAACTTTGCTTTCGGCTGTTATATTTATGTTTAAGTTATTAATTGCCTCATGTGAAGTACTTTTTGGTTCAAGAGCTTGTTGGTAGTTTGGTTTCGGAATATTTGAAGGCCGGAGGCCAATTAGATGAATTGCCTGAGATTATATTGTGCATGCTGCCGGTTGGTATTGTTAAATGTGTTTTATGCAGGTTGGAATTTTGGGGAATGTTCAATTTACAGGGGAGACTCTACCGAAATTTCGGCAGAAAGTCTTGGGCCCTTATTCCTTTTTGGGCAAAGGAGGCTCGATTTTTAGTAAGTGGGCCCGGCATCGGTTTGATGTCAGAATTTTCCACAGGATTCGTCTCGGGTTCCGAGGAATTCGGGGCGTTTCTGTCATTTGTTTCTAATTTTGAGAGTGATTGTAAGTTCAAATCTCCACATCAAATTGATAAAAGAAGAGAGAGATAGAGCAATATCTTAGACAAAAATCTTGCACAATTTATCATGACAAATATCTTGGGTTGTCTCCCTTTCATGGGCCCAAGAAAATTAGATAGATAGAATGGTCAGCAGAAAGAAAATGTGGGAACCCTTGAGAACAAAAAATAAAAATAAAAAATACTAATATTCTAAGCCGTCGAAAAGTTAAGCATACAGCAGTGCTTGGTGGCATCAACAAGGTAAGTTTATTTAGTCATTGTGCCACATGAGAAATGAGGAAAAGATACAATCCTCAGCATTCAGGACCCAAGTAGTGTCGGTTTATGTTTTTCATTGATACATGCAAGACATTATTACACACATTTAAATAAAAGATACAATCCTCAGCATTCAGGACCCATGAGCCCCTCTCTCCCAATAAGGGCTGAAATCCAATCAATAACCAGACAATATTGGCAGGACCTAACTCAAAGCATAGGGGTCCCTCTCTTATTTGAGCAAAGACCGAAAGACAGTCTGACATAAAAACTCATATAATTGGCACTGGATCAATAAAATGTGAAGCAATCTTATCCTTCACCACTTTACTAACACGCGTGTAGCCGTCGTCACCCTTGTAAAGGAAATCTGCCACTTTTGTTAAATTAAGAAATCTCATTAGGACAGCCATTGGCGCTGCAGTTGGTCTGAGAAACTCCTCGTTTATGTCCTTCCACAGATCCACCACTTGCTTGTTCAAAGCATCAAGTGCCTCTTGCTCCGACACCCCATATTGCTTCATATAGCAATCAATACTACAAGCAACATGGCCTCTCTCTTTCTCAAACTGCATATAGATATTCAAAATATTAATTCGGTAATATTATAGAAAATCAGATTGTGATTCTTACTATTACTGCTAACACCGATGTTGTTCCCAACTTAACCACCAACAAAGTCTAGTGTGAGTTTTTATCATCAAAGGCCATGAAGCTATTAGTTGTGGAACCACTTATTATATATAGTATTTTATTTTGTCAAGTTTCCGATATGAAACTTTGCATTTTAAACATGCATACCTAATCTAGCATGACAAGAATATTTCATACCTTGCTTGAGACAATATCATCCATGAACCTACTGAGGGTCGAGGAAGCTCTAACAATTTTTGGGTCATTGAACAGCCACTCAAATGTGTCCTTTGTTACAATATCTCCCATGCCAAGTAAGGATACAGTTGAAAGCGTGGGGTAACCAGAAGAAACTATTGCAGCAGGTAGATACTCATCCATGGTTGGGGTGTATCCTTCATTGAACCATCTGGCCTCCTCAAAATAAGCTCGGGCTACAGCTTTCAACTGGAGGGGACATAACGTTATAGCTAGATAATTGTGGAAGACAATAATTTAAATATATTATAAGCAAAAGTGTATATATATTATATACATTATATACATACAGATTCCTTTGCATAATAAACTCGGTATGATCTTTCATCCTTTGCAATCTCTTCCTCAATTTCATCGACAACATTCAAAAGGGTACGATAATATATTTGCATATAGTCTGGGAGTTCATCTATGCAACTCATATCCCACCTGAAAATTTGATAAACCATTCATTCATCTCAAGCTTATAAGTTGGCTTATTTAGGAGCACTTCTGCAATTACAATAAATCAGCTCTAAATTATTAAAAAGAAAATTATGATTTCAAAGTAGTACCTCTCAATTGCTGCAGTAAAGATCTCAAGTTCTTCAAACGTAGCATATGCGTCATAGGTATCATCCATCACTGATACCAGGGCAATCACTTTTGTAAGAAATTTTCTTGCTCCGACGTATTGGGGTTCAAAGTATACTCCGACTATCCAAAAGTACAACTCCACGATCCTGTCTCTTGCATAAGGCAGCTTCTTTTCAAAGTCTACTTCTTTCCACCACCTAATGAGCAATAACATTAGCTGTATATGTAACTTGAGCATATATGCTCACATTTACAATTAAAAGAGAGACTTACCTAGTAATCTCACTGAGCTCCTTTTTGTGCAAAGACTGAACAAGATTGAAATCTAACTTTGCAAGTTTCAACAAAGCTTCATTGTGTGAAGCTTCATCTTGGTAGATTGACATGTAACGCCTGGCACATACCCTCTCTAGATCTTTTCGCAAAGGTCTCTCCAAGGCTTGAGTGATTTGTTCTTCATGTTTGTAGCTTACATGAGCTTTTGCAGCAGAGTCAAGGTGAGTGGTGGTGAAAGCAAGAGCTTCATCTAGAATTTCTTCTCCCCGTACGCCTAGATGCCCAGCTTCATAAAGGCTTAGCATCCCCGGAACATCGGCAATTAAGCATTCCTTGAAGCTGCCATTTTCGTCTTTGAACTTGTTGAACACATCTGCTTGATTGACATAAAAATGAACAGGCATTAGTCGGCCAAAATCAGTCACATTACACTCCACTACATTATAATTTGTTGATTAACTTACCACATGAAACCTTATATCCATGTTGTCTTAGTAGCCGGAAACCAAGAGCAACGTTGTATAGATCTCCATCATCGCTAAAGTCATGGTCACGAAATGCAGCATGCATACGCTCCAATGCTTCTTCAATTTCACTTTCAAAATGGTATGCCACGCCAAGGCGCTGGATTGCATCAATAAACTTGAGCTGATGTGAAAAGTCACCTGCACTAGTTGTGAACACTTCCCTCCTCACTACTTCTTTCAGTTCGTTAACTTCTTGTTGGTTCCGGGCATTTGTTATCTGCGGCCAGTAATTAATTAAATAAGCAAAACACGAGTGAAATTTTTTTTTTTGAGAAAAATTAACATGAAATATAATGATAATTTGCATGAGATTACAACGTCTTGGGAATCATAGTTGAGAAACCGATCACCCCAAATGCTTGGTGGGAAGTTTGCTGTCCGCCGAATAATTTCAGGCTTGGCATTTGGTGATTGAGCTGCTGCACAAACTTGGATGGACATGTTTTTTTATAGAAAAAAAATCAGACGGTGCACTTATTAGTACTGTTTTGTTTTCTATATGCTTAGAGCTTTGCTATGAAAAATATGGATTGTAGACTCATGTATATATAGGCAAGGGTTGGGATATAAGATTATTGCAAAGCAACAATAGAATCGTGCATAGCAGGTAGAATTTCCATGGTACCCCCCTTCACTATTTTGACTGCAGGATACACTCTTTTTTAACCCTTAGATGAAATCAGTTTTAATGGCTAGGATGACATTGAAAAAGAAATCAACACCATCTTAAACATGATTAATATATTCTCTCTCCTCTCTCGTCATAAATTCATATGGACCTTCCCCCTTTAACTCATGACATGTGTCACTTTCTTTACACTTAAAACAATGTCATTAATGTATCACATAAACTAATTTTTATTTTTCAAGTTTACCCTTATTAAATATATTGAATTTTTTATACAAGAAATTAGTCTTTTTTAAAACTTTATTTCTTATCACCTTTTTTACTTTAAACGTAAGTTTTTGTTCAATGTCTGTTTTTTTTTTTCTTCTAGAAAATAGATGTTGCTAATAAACTAGTTTCTTTTACTGATATGTTTATTGTTATTAATAATATTTATGTTTTACTGTTTTTTTTTTCTTCTTATAACTACCTGAAAATAATATCTTTAAATAACATCTTTTTCGTCAAATGGCTATTCATGGAAGTGATATCAATTTTGTTGTGGAAAAAAAAAAACAAACGTTCTCTTTGAAAAAAAAGAAGAAGACACTTTTTAAAATAAATAAATAAAATTGTCGTGTTTCTTATTTATATATATTTTTAATAAGATGGTAATAAATTTGTAAAAAAACAAACACATTTAATAAGGATAAATTTGGAAAACAAAAATTAGCTTGTGTGATGCATAAATTACATTGTTTTAAGTGTAAGGATAATGACACATGTCATGAGGAAAAGAGAGAAGGTCCAAAGGAGAAAGTTAGAGAGAAGGTTACTAGTATTCCTCTTAATTTTATTTGTTCTCAAACCTTTGTTTAACAAAAAAACACCTCTCAGCATATCTATTTGAGCTGGAGCGGGCAGGGACGGAGCCTTAGTTTGGCAAACCTAGGCTATAACCTAGGTGGCTCCTTTTTTCCAGCCAAAATAATAAAATCCTAGCTCACCCAATTTAAATAACCTAACCTCATCTAGTTCTCCTAGTCAATAAAAAGGAGGAATTTAAATAACCTAACCTCATCTAGTTCTCCTAGTCAATAAAAAGGAGGAATTTAAATAACCTAACCTCATCTAGTTCTCCTAGTCATTAAAGAAGGAGAGGAGAGGGCCTGGGCTATAGCCCAGGTGGCTTCTTTTTTCCAGCCAAAAAAATAAAATCCTAGCTCACCCAATTTAAATAATTTAACCTCATCTAGTTGGGGTGTGAGGGAACTCACACAAAGCATAGCAAAGAAAAAAAAGAGATAAAACAAAATAACTCAGGCACAGCACGTACGAAAAAAAAAAAAAAAAAAAGAAGCCCCACCCTACCCTTGCATGTAGAGAAAAAAAAAAAGGCTCTTATTGCTGCTGCATCACCTTCAAGACTTAATTCAAGTTAACCAAGTTCCTATATTCGTCATTTAAGCTTCTCTCAATTTCTCACAAAGGAATATAATTTTTGGAAATATCAATTGCACTCATGTTATCACAATAGATTAGGAAGTGGAATACCCTATAATTGTACACTTTATAGGTTCGGCTTGAAGTGGAATATCCAAGAAATATTCCCTTGTCACTTTTAGAGTCAAACTTAGCAAGATTCTCCCTATCTCTGAAGATATAACATGTGCTACCAAGGACTCTAAAATAAGACACATTAGACTTCTTCCCTTTCCAAAGCTCATAGGGTGTTTGCTTGGTACCAGACCTTAAAAACACCCTGTTTGAGATATAACAAGCTGTATTTACAGCTTCAGCCCAAAAATGTTTAGCAAGGTTTTTGCTATTAAGCATTACCCTAGCCATCTCAACAAGAACTCTATTCTTTCTCCCCACAACACCATTTTTGCTGAGGTGAAATAGGTGCAGAGAACTCATGTTTAATCCCGATCTCCTCACAAAATTTCAGAAACTGAGAATTCTCAGACTCAGAACCATGATCTGTTCTAATTCTAACAAGAGGCTGATGACTAGTCATCTTCTCTTTTCGTAAAAGATGGCAGACAAAATTAAACCTTTGAAAGGTTTCTAGTTTTTCACGCAAGAATAAGACCTATGTAAACCCAAAGAAGTCATTTACAAAGACTAGGATGTATTCCTTGCCACTAAGGGAAAAAGTTTGGACAAGATCAACAAGATAAATGTGAACAAGTTCAAAAAAACATGAAATTTTGTTGATCACCCAAGATTCAAAGCACTATGAGAGAGATGATTGTGAGACATGCATGCAATGACCACATTTTTTTAAAAATAAAACAAAAGAACAAGTAAGGTGCATATGCATGACAATGTATCTAGACTCCATGAAGCACACACAAATAAGAGAATGGTCTAGATACATAAGACAAAGAAACTAGTCACCAACATGAGGAAGAACATGGTCTTCCTTCTTGATCCAAACTTGCTTCACTTTTGAAACTTTATGAGGCAAAGAGATCACCTTAGAAATTTTGATAGCTTTATAAAGAAGATCATTCACTTGAGTTTGAAGTGAGTCATCATTTACTTTCTTGAAATGAACAAAAGGCTTTTGCTCAAAATTCCTAAGCTCAAAACACTTTGGTCTAATGTGTCCTAATGTGCCACAATGATGGCATGTAGGAATGAACCTTTCTGGTTGTTGGAAACCAAATTTTTCAAGTGAAGAGTGTTTATCTCTTGTACAGACCACATACTTTACAGCCGCATACCTTTTAAAAGATGACAAATGAGTCTTAAACTCACTTTCTTTGGAAACTCGAGACTCAATCCTAAGGATATGACACCTAGGTCAAATGTGTCCTTTCACACCACAATGGTGGCAATTAGGCACAAATTTGGATTGTGGAGGTGACAACTTTCCCTTGGAAACAATATTCATGGAATCGAAACCCAAGTTGAGACCATGAACAAATTTTGGAGCTTCTTGAGTTGACACATCTTTGACAAAGATTGTCTCAAATGATGAAGGTGTAGAAGACTATATATCTTAAACCTCTTTTATGACCAAACAATTTTCCCAAATTGAGCATTTTATCAATCTTTCCAGCACCAATGGTTAAACCTTGAATCTTTTCTTTTTCCAACTCAAGTTCATGTTCCAATCTTATATTTTCAAATTGTAAAGCATCAAAAGATTCAGATTGTTTAACCATGTTATTTTCAAGTGATTTTACCATCTCAATTAAGGTTTGCAAGTCAATGTCTTTCTCAAATAACATGCGTTGCAAAATAGAATTTTCAACCACAAAATTATCATGCACGACTACCTTTTCATGCTCAACTAATGACTTGTCAAACTCAAACAAAGTTAGTCTATAAAGAAACAAGGATTTGTCATTTTCAAGCATATTCAACTTCTCAATCAAATCAGAATTTTCTTTTTCAAGAGTGCTAACTTTATGATACAATTCATACATGTCAACTTCATTCTCATACAAGATATCACCCAACTTCTTTTTGGCCATTTTGAGAGTTTCATTCAGTTCATCAAGTTCTTTGACCTTTTGTTCCAGCATGTGATTCTGTTTTTTGAAATTACAGGTTTCATTGAAAAGCATATCATACTTTTCGCATCGTTCCCTGTATGACTGGTCATCCTGCCTATCATCTATAGACTCAGACTCATTTTCTGAATCAGATTCTCCCTCATTAACTACATCAACTCTAGCAAGGCTAGAGTTATGAATAGATACAGCAAGGGCAAAATGATTTGCCTTTTCATTAGGTGAAGTGATATACTTGTTGGAATTATCACTATTACTATCACTCTATTGTGCACTAATTGACTCTTCTCTCCTTTTAGACTCTATCATGTGGTTATTTGCACATTCCACATCAATGTGTCCAACACCACCACATGTAACATCCTGACCCAAAATATTAATAAGTTTGGATTTAATTAAATTAAAATATGGAGTTCCAATTTTACCCTCAAGAGTGGGGGCAAAATGGTCAATTTTTATCCGAGAAGATTTTGGGACAACAAGTGGTATTTTTAGGAAGGTTGTACCGAGACGAATTCGTAGACGTGCGTTAGGCTTGAATCGGGATTGTAACGAAGAAGTTAGGAGATAAAATCCTCTAGTGGCAAAACCGTAATTTTTTCGAAGTTAATTTTGATAAGATCAGAAATTTTCTTATTTCTCTCTCTCTCTCTCTCCCCCCGCGCGCAGCTCTCCCCTCCCTTCGTTTTTTTTTAAGAACAGCCGGTGGCTTTGCAAGCCACCACCACCGCCACGCCGGACCACTGGCCACGAGACCGGACCCATTCGAACCGCCACCTGCTCCTCTCTCTTCCCCAGCCAGCATAGCCCTTTGGAGCCGTGGTTTGAAGATTTCCGGCCGCCTGAACTGTGCTCAAGCCACCCACGCGCTGCCGGCGCGTGGGCAATCTGGTGGGGTCACTTTTTTATCGTAAAATGATCCTTGTGTTGTCTTGAGCGCGTAGGAGTTTACGGATCTCAATTTGGATATCGTTTGGGCCTCGAACGAATTTGACATATTGTGTGATTTTCGGGTTTGATGTGTTTGGACCGTTGGATCAAACCCAATCTCACATATGTTGTTCCCTGTATTCCTAGGATCGTATAGGAATTCGCGGATCGTGAATCGGAGCCCCGGATGTTCCGATCCATCAACTTAAAGTTTGACCGTCCGGTTGACCGAGTGTCTTCCGATGACTTTTCCAGCGCTTGAAACCTTTAGTTGGACCGTAGGGACGTCTCGTTCCTCGTACTTCGGGGAAACCCGGGAAATTAAGATTTTAATTTAAAGTCTTCTTTTGAAGTGTTGGATTTTAATATCGTGTTCGTATTCTGAAATAGGTAATCCGACTCCGCCTTCACAGAAGGCAGGACCCTCTCAGGGTCACGCAGCTTGGGACTATTTGTGAGTGGACTTTGTTTTCAAATAAATAGCATGATTTTATCTTGGAATTTGCATGCATAAGAATTTAAGGATTTATTGAAAGTCAACTTGTACTTTATAGTGAAACTATTATTTTCATAAAGTATTTGGGATATTTCTGGGTTTTGACATTTTAAGTATCTTGAGTTTATACAAATGATATTTGAGAAATTGCTACCTATCTTGTTGGGTTATGTGTGGGAAGTACGGGGTTGTTGTTATGAGATGTGGAAAGATGTGAGTTTAGATTGTCGGTTTGTTGGCTCTCGCAAATCTCAAGGCCTGGTGCTCCGGGCCGAGGGGATATGCGTCAACACGTGACGTCCTTCTTTTGGATGCGGTGCGGTTATGCGCGGTCGTGCCAACACGGTCTACCGTGCGTCGAGAGAGTGATGTGTTTGGAGAAAATACTTAAGTGGTGCGCCTGTTTAAATTCGACTTCTAATCAAACGATTGTGGCCGAGAGAGGAACTGATCTCGGCCGTCAAGTTCACAGCCTGAGCTACAAGGCCGTCTAGTGGTGGTGTTGATGGTGGGTTTTGGGCGGTGCTCCGGCGCGTTGCTTGGAGAGCGACGGTCGTATGATATATGGGGTGGATGAGAAAGTAACAGAGATGGTGCTCCGGTGCCTTGAAGATCAAGGGTCGTATGATATATTGATGAATGGATTTTCCTTACAATCTATCACTACTCCTAGGAAAGCAAGTAAAGGTGTTGAAAGTGCATTACAAGAAATGAAAGACAGGAAAATGTAATTTGCTCCGTGGGAGGCTTTTGGTTTGGTGTTTGAACCCTTTGAATGTCGTTCGAGCTTGGTATTTATAGGAGGAGCTCTGGAGGAGTAATCGAGGCTGAAAATCTGCATGGTGGAGCCTGATCAGAGCAAGTGGGTAGTCAAATCGGCATTTGGGATCGTGAAGCATGGTGGTGTGACCCCATAAATCCCGGTAAATCTCGGCCGCCGCCCTGATCGTGGGTTCTGCACCTCTGGCCATGAAGATGCATTTAATGCTCTGATAGCTGGTGACCTAATCTCTCAAGCTGTAAGAATTTTCGTAAGAATATTTGCGTCTAACCACCCTAATTTCCATCACCAAACCCTGACTTTAGTCACTTCCCTTCTTCCCTCATGCATTAAATGCCTCTTTGCAGCTAGTGGGTTTGCTAGTCAGAGGCGTTACTTCATTAAATGAAGTGTGGGACCCTGTTGCCACGTGGTGATTTAACCTTAATATCTTCGGCCGTGTCTCTTACGTCCTTCGGCCTCGGCCGTTATGAGGCCGAGAGGATCCCGCCTTCGCAGCTTTTCCTTTGTTTTTGGGAAGGCAAAATGCCTACCGAACCGCCACGTCTCAGTTTATGGGCTAGTACGGGGGCCGAGAGGAAGTCCTTTCGGTCAATTTTCGACCGTGATTTATTAGGCACAAACACGGTTTGAAGTGCTATAAGCACTACCTCATGTACCTCCCCCTGGATTGTAACTGGATTATGGAAATGTGAGATACTTGGAAATGTCGGAACCCGGGGCATCCTTGACAGGATGTCGCTGTTGACCCTTGATTGGGTAGTCTGCGCGCGTAGGACTGTTTACAGATGTACGGGTCTTGATTCTTCGTCCGTACGTGCTGGCTGAGAGTTAGTTCCCCAGTTGGACGGCTCGTCCCTAGCCACATGGTCGTTTTGAGGGCTCTTACATGTGGACTAGTCAACAATCCCCTGTTGGATTGTTTCCCCTGTACAATTAGGTGTGTCATATACTTATATTATATATATCTATATCTATGTATATATAGCTATGCAATTGTTCTTGTTTCTGAGTGAGGATACTTCCCCGCTCGTCGTGCCAGTGGGCACGTATTTCGAGAGTTGTTTGAGATTTATAAGGAAAGGTTTGGATGGGTTGATTTGTAAGTTTCACTGGATTTCGGATTTAGCTCCGGTTTGAGCAAACTATATACATATGTATATGATGGTTTTTAATGCATTGGTTTCATGCATGTTTTTTTCTAACGGTGGGGTTATATTACTTTGGTTTAAATTGAAACTAAACTTTGTTTTGTCCACTCACAATTTTCTGTTTTGCGCCCCACAGCCAGTAGTTGACTGGAACGAGCAGCAGAGCTGTGTCGTGTGCCCTGAACCGTGTACTGCAGTGTTCCGAGCTTTCGTAGAGCCTATGTACCTTGTAAATTCGTAAAACTTCCTTTTTGTTGGCTTGTTGAATTCTGTTAGACATGCTCTGTTATTGCCTTGCTAGGAGGTGATTTTTGAGGCCGGAGGCCATGGTTTGTAAACACTATGCTTTGTGTAATGCATGCTGGCTGTTGGGTTGTAAATAACTGTGTTTTGACAGGTTTGAAATTTGGGATTTGTTCTGTTTACAGGGGAGACTCTGCCAAAATTTTGGTAGAAAGTCTCGGTTCTTAGTTAGTGGGCTCGGCATCTGTAGGATGTCGAATCATAGACGGGATCCGTCCCGGTTTCCGAGGAAATTTGGGGCGGGTCCTGTCATCACATGTATAGCACTTTACAAGAACCTTCAAACTTTTGTCCCCCCAAAAGATATACACTACTACAAAAAGGGCAAAAGACGACCAGAAAAAGACGACGGAAGAACAAAAAACCGTCGTTGTTTTTAAAAAGACGACGGTAACAAAAAACCGTCGTGGATAAGTGACTTAAACAACTAAAAAATGGAGATACTGTTGAGAATTTTTTTATAACGACGCACACAAATAAAAAAGCGTCGTCTTATTAAAAAGCTTTTCTTCAGAGTTAAAATCTGACAAAAAAACAACGACAGCAGGTATGACAAGCGTCGTCTTTTAAAAATCAAGTGTCCTTTTTTTGGTAAAGACATGGTTGTTTTGAAAGAACTGCCGTCTATTATATGTAAAGACGACGGTTTTTTTATAACAGGGTCGTCTATTATATGTAAAGACGACGGTTTTTTATAAAAAGGGTCGTCTATTATATGTAAAGACGACGGTTTTTTATAAAAGGGTCGTCTATTATATGCAAAGACGACGGTTTTTTTTATAAAAAGGGTCGTCTATTATTAAGTAAAGACGACGGTTTTTTTTATAAAAAAGGTCGTCTATTATATGTAAAGACGACGGTTTTTTATAAAAGGGGTCGTCTATTATATGTAAAGATGACGGTTTTTTTATAACAAGGGTCGTCTATTATATGTAAAGACGACGGTTTTTTTATAAAAAGGGTCGTCTATTATTAAGTAAAGACGACCCTTGTTATATGAAAATGGTCGTCTATTATGAATTAAAGACGACCCTTTTCATATAAAAAGGGTCGTCTATTATGTAAAGACGACGGTTTTTTTTATAAAAAGGGTCGTCTATTATTAAGTAAAGACGACCCTTTTTATATGAAAAGGGTCGTCTATTATGAAGTAAAGATGACGGTTTTTTTAAAAAGGGTCGTCTATTATATGTAAAGATGACGGTTTGTTTTTAAAAAGGGTCATCTATTGTGAAGTAAAGATAACGGTTTTTTAAAAACAAGATTTAACTGTTATTTCAACTCTGATTTTGATGATTTTTTACAGCTACACTCCTTGACCCTATATGAATACAATGACTACATTCGATCGTCAATTTAAAATATTTACACTAGTGGATACCACAAAATCTTATGTTATATTTAATGAAAGTATAAATAAACTCTTAATTGTTAGTGAATATATTGTTTTGATGGCATACGCATTCTACGAAACTAGTTTCAACGATCCAACCGTCAAACTTGTTTGTTTACACATCGTGATCACATACGCCAAAAATCGGGAAAAAAAATAAATCAGAGATCAAGTAACGGGACAAAACATTTCGACGGTTATAAACGAAAAATCAAGATTTAACGGTTATTTTAACTCCGATTTTGATGATTTTTTACAGCTACACTCCTTGACCCTATATGAATACAATGACTACATTCGATCATCAATTTAAAATATTTACACTAGTGGATACCACAAAATCTTATGTTATATTTAATGAAAGTATAAATAAACTCTTAATTGTTAGTGAATATATTGTTTTGATGGCATACGCATTCTACGAAACTAGTTTCAACGATCCAACCGTCAAACTTGTTTGTTTACACATCTTGATCATATACGCCAAAAATCGGGAAAAAAAATAAATCAGAGATCAAGTAACGGGACAAAACATTTCGACGATTATAAACGAAAAATCAAGATTTAACGGTTATTTTAACTCCGATTTTGATGATTTTTTACAGCTACACTCCTTGACCCAATATGAATACAATGACTGCATTCGATCGTCAATTTAAAATATTTACACTAGTGGATACCACAAAATCTTATGATGTATTTAATGAAAGTATAAATAAAAAAAGGGTCGTCTATTATATGTAAAGACGATGGTTTTTTTATAAAAGGGTCGTCTATTATATGTAAAGACGACGATTTTTTTATAAAAGGGTCGTCTATTATATGTAAAGACGACGGTTTTTTATAAAAGGGTCGTCTATTATATGTAAAGACGACGTTTTTTTTAATAAAAAGGGTCGTCTATTATTAAGTAAAGACGACGGTTTTTTATAAAAATGGTCGTCTTTTAAAACACGCAAAAAAATGGCCGCTTAAGTGAATTCGCGCTCGACAAATTTTCAAATTTTCACCCGTCTTTGAAAACCTTATCTCTCATTAACAAGCGTCGTCTTTTAAAACACGCTAAAAAAAAAGGCTACTTAAGTGAATTCGCGCTCGACAAATTTTCAGATTTTCCCCTGTCTCTGAAAACCTTATCCCTCCCTCCTTGAAACCCTCCTGCACTCTCTAAAACACCCTCATGAAACTCTCTACAAAATCATCAAAAAATCGATATCAATGAAGGAGTTGAGAGATTGAGGTCTTCGCAGATCCATAAGATGTAGAGGGAGGTTCTGTATTTGAGAATTAAAGCTGGTTGAAAGGTTTGATTTGAAAGATCTCGACCTTCACTTTCTTCAAAGAAGATCTCGCTCTCAGGCACTCAACTCGCTCATCAAACTCAGCGACTCGATCTAGAAAGACTTATGGAAATCGGTCTATATATATATATATGTTTGTTCATGTATTGTGCTAATTTCGTGGGATTTAAGTGAGTTTCTCATTTGGGTTTTTTATAAATATGCACAGCCGTCCCACAAGGCCTTCGTAATCAAGAAGAAGCTAACGAAGAAGATGAGGCAAAACATACCCATCCCTCACTAGATCCGTTTGTTTTTGGACCGACAACATCATCAGGTCCAAAATACTTTTTGTTTTTGTTGTTTACTTTAATTATTTTGGAATTTCATTGTTAATTTTCTGAATCTCTGATTTTTCATTTGTTATGGTGCCACCACAAGAACAGGTTATGGTGCCACCACAAGAACAGGTACTTTGCCAATTATGCCAATTGTGTTCTGCTGTCATTCTAGAGCTGCATAGATCTTTTTGCTAAGGTTAGGTTACTGCTAAACAAGTTTATGTTTAAGAGTATTGGGGTCTCTTTCATGCAGGTCTTTCCTTTTCCGACACCAACAACTTGGAAAATGTGCAAGAAGGCAGAGTTAAGTCAACCCAAGAACAAATTGATGAAGTTAAAATCAAATTAGTAGAATTTGTGAGCTCCGTTATTTCTAATTATAGGTAGGAAGTATGTATGTAATAGAATAAAGATTGGTTGACTATGTAATAACTATTGACTCTTCAAAAAACTAAAGATAATAAAACGATGGTTTTATTGGAAAAACCGTCATCTGTATGTATTATCAATGACCTCTTTTAACACCATAACGTCTTTTTATATACAATCAACGACGGTTTTACTAACAAATCGTTGTCTTAGAGTTAATAGACGACAATATTTCAAGAAATCGTCGTCTTCACATTTAATAGATGATGGCTTTTTAACAAAACCGACGTCTTTGGATATAATAAAACATAGTTCTTTACTTAATAATAGACGACCCTTTTTATAAAAAAACCGTCGTCTTTACATATAATAGACGACCCTTTTTATACGAAAAGGGTCGTGTTTACATATAATAGACGACCCTTTTCATATAAAAAGGGTCGTCTTTACATATAATAGACGACCCTTTTTATATGAAAAGGGTCGTCTTTACATATAATAGACGACCCTTTTCATATAAAAAGGGTCGTCTTTACATATAATAGACGACCCTTTTTATAAAAAAACCGTCGTCTTTACATATAATAGACGACCCTTTTTATAAAAAAACCGTCGTCTTTAAATATAATAGACGACCCTTTTTATAAAAAAACCGTCGTCTTTACATATAATAGACGACCCTTTTTATAAAAAACCGTCGTCTTTACTTAATAATAGACGATCCTTTTTATAAAAAAACCGTCGTCTTTACATATAATAGACGACGGGGATTTACCGTCGTGGTTTTATGCATGAAAAGACGTCGCTCGATTTTACGACGGTTGAAAAACTGAATACACGACGGTGGATTACCGTCGTCTATTTCGATTTTTGTAGTAGTGATAAGAGTCCAAAAAATTCATCTACTTAAGAACATTGTCTTGAGACACACATGTAGACAAACTATAGGAGGATTTTGACAATTCCTAGTGACTTTGGTTTTATATTTGACAACCCTTCTAAATTTATTGACAAACAAAGCGAGCTCATCATGAATGCAAAGGGCAATTTGATCAATTTCCATATCTACACACCTAATACCAATTAGCGCCCAAGGGATCTCTCTATTTATGTTAAGAGTTGACGCTCTGACACCAATTGAAATTGGTACTTAGGTGACGAGGGGTAAATTTTACGACACTTAAACAAAACGCAACAATCTTCATGCACTTTAGACCTTGACCAAATACACTTATGACTAGTCAACTGCTAGTCATGAACAACCACAATCAAGAGTACACACAGAGCATGCCACAATGTACCTGCAACCTTAGAAAATTACTAGTGACAACCTGGGCACTCAGAGGGACTCGTCAATCTAGGCATCCCTTGTGCTAGCAACAACTATGGTGGAAGTGTGTGAAATCATCATAATCAAGTAAACACCAAATAGCAGATAATGATGACTAGTCAACTACAAGAACACAAACCCAGAATTCATACGATGACTAGTCAACCACCAAGAACACAAACCCAGAAAAATTACAGAGATGCAAATCAGAAATTGTTCACCCAGAAACCCACCATTGGGAAAAACTGGGGTCATCAACCGACCAAGAAATCCACTAAGTAGAAAAAGATTCTTACAAAGGAACACAAGCAAGCTCAAGAAAAACCTAGATC
This sequence comes from Prunus kanzakura, assembly GCA_020521455.1. Lineage (NCBI taxonomy): Eukaryota > Viridiplantae > Streptophyta > Magnoliopsida > Rosales > Rosaceae > Prunus > Prunus kanzakura. The sequence continues at coordinate 2,474,514 of BPUM01000794.1, read as the reverse complement.
TATTTAGGAAGATGAGCTATACCTCCTTTTTGCAATCTTCTTCTCTAACTTAGCAAAGCTTGAAGCTCAGTTCTTCATGGCAATGGCAGCTCCTTCTCCAGCTCTTTAATCCCATGGCACTAGCTTGCAAGCTCTAACTCAGACAGAAACCAAAATTTGGATTCAAAGGAGAATGACCAATTTCTTCAAGAAACCATACTCTTGAAGAAATCAGTCTTGAATCTGACCTAGATATAAACGAGAGAGTGTTTTAATTAGCTAGATGCATATTAGTATTTCAAATGCAGTTTTTCAAAAAAAGATCAATTTGGAAAACTCATAGATGAAAATAAGATGGTTCTCTCTTGAGGAAGAAGAAGAGAAAGATGGCAAGCAAAACTTTCCAAAACTTCCACCCAAAAGAGATGACTACCAAAAGAGGAATTCTTTGGCCTTTACACCCAAAAATTCCCTAGGTCAGAATCGACACATGGCAGCAGAGAGGGAATGGAGAATAGGACAAAAAAGTTGGTTATCCAGCTAGAAATCCTACAGAGCAAGGATGACTAGTCATCATTTTATGAAATCAATTTAATGCAATGTGATGCAATGCACAATTTACCTTTGTCAATTTGCTTGAACCTCCATAGGATAGTTGTTAGTTAAGAACACCTAGAGAAGCTATTCTTAATCTAAACTTGAGCTGGATAAAAACAATAAAAATCCTATTACAAAATTGTCAAGGGAAGCCAAAAGAAATACTCAAAATGCATACATTAACACTTCTAAAGTAGGGAGACCTTTAGAAACTCCTAAATATGAGGAGTGAGAAAGGACTCGTAGTGGCTCCCTATAATTTAATGTTGCTTTATTTAATGAGTATTTCAAACCTTTAATTAATGCTAACTATTTTTTATATTATTTTTAAATAAAGATGGACCAATTTAAAAAGAGTTATAGCATTTATGACTCTCTAAACTAGAGAGCATTATTGGAGTTTTAACTACACTTTAGTCCCTGGAGGTTTAGTGTCAGTATCGAAATGGGCCCCAATGATTCAATTCAATCAATTTCATACCCGACATTTCAAAGTATTACCAATTTACACCCGCCGTTACATTGACCGTCAAAGTCAGACGTTAAATGCTGACGTGGTAGTCGTGGGAGCCACCTCATAACCAAACAGCAGTTAGAAAGAGACAAATATAGGACAAATAATATTAAAAAATTCTTTATTTTTAAAGTTAATTAAAATCAATTATTTAAAACCAAAAAAAAAAAACATAATTAAAAAACCCTTCAAACTCCCCACCCGTCAAACCTAAATCCAAACCCAGATCTTCACCACCCATCCTTCTTCCTCTTCCTTCTTCTCTCCACCCATCAAACCATAAATCCAAACCCAGCATCTCCACCACCCATCCTTCTTCTTCCTCCTCCTTCTCTTCCAACATCCCCACCTTCATTCCTCACCCACCACCCACCACCCACCACCTCATTCTCCCTTAGTCCTCTCCTCCTAGCCCCAACCAATACCAGAGCCCTAGCCAATAGATCTGAGGAGGAGATCTGCGCGTCGTCGGAGACGTATGGCAGATTCGGCATATGGGTTCGCGACGACGTCGCTTGGTTTTCAAGGTTGACGATGACCCAACCACTTGGGTTTTTGAGGTCTACAAAGACCTCCCGATTGCTCCGAAATTCGCACCTCCCGATTGCCCATCGCACCTCCCAATCACCCGAAAATTTCTAGCCACTTGCAGATCTGGGTATGGGGCTTGGTGGTGGGAATATGGGTGTATTAGCATAACTGGATCGAACTAGATGTAAGAGAGAGAGAGAGAGAGAGAGAGAGAGAGAGAGAGAGAGAGAGAGAGAGAGAGAGAGAGAGAGAGAGAGAGACTAAGAGGGGCGGAGATATTTCAGAGGAGGAGGGAAAGGGGATGCGGGCTGGGGCGGGGCTGTGTGGAGAGTAAATTCCCAGAGCAGAGTTACAACCCCGAGGCATATGAAGAGATGATGGAATTTTTGAGTAAAAACTCGTTGAACGATGGAGACCAATTATGTGCCAACTTGATGCGTGAATCTTCTAGGCATAACGCTCTGGGTATGTTCATTTCATTTTATTAAATTGTTTTTTTGAAAGATAAGGAGGAGGAAGAAGAAGGGTGGGTGGTGGAGATGCTGGGTTTGGATTTAGGTTTGAAGGGTGGGGAGTTTGAAGGGTTTTTAATTATGTTTTTTTTTTTTGGTTTTAAATAATTGATTTTAATTAACTTTAAAAATAAAGAATTTTTTAATATTATTTGTCCCATATTGGTCTCTTTCTAACTACTGTTTGGTTATGAGGTGGGTCCCACGACTGCCACGTCAGCATTTAACGTCTGACTTTGACAGTCAATGCAACGGCGGGTGTAAATTGGTAATACTTTGAAATGTCGGGTATGAAATTGATTGAATTGAAGCCTTGGGGCCCATTTCGATACTGACACTAAACCTCCAGGGACTAAAGTGTAGTTAATCCTAAATTTTATAGAGAACTTCTAAAATAACTTCTAAATGTTTTTAGCTAAAATTTATTGTGGATGCTTTTAGAGAGCCCATTGTGGATCCAATAACTTATTCCCAACAAGTAGCAGCTAGTTCTTCGTTTAGTGCTACTTTTGTTGTAACATCCCGACCCAAAATAAAGGAATAGTGAATTACTTAATTTCAAGAATTATGAATTTCCAATTTTGCCCTCAGAGTAGGGGTAATTTAGTCATTTTTATCTGGGAGGATTTCGGGGTAGTGGATGGTACCTTTACGTAGGTCGTACTGAGACGAGTCCGTAGACATGCGGTGGGCTTGAATAGGAGTTGTAACGAGAGAGATACGATCTAAAATCTCTCAGTGGCACAATCGTAATTATTTCGAAATTTATTTTTTAATAAAAACAGAAAACCCTCTCTCTCTCTCTCTCCCTGCGCAGAAACAGCCCCCCCTGTTACTGTTTATCCGAACAGTTTTTGGGCCACCATCTTCTCCTCCGGCCACCCCAAGCGACGGCATGGGTACCAAAATGACCGGCTAGTCGTCCTCTTCCTATCCCGACCAATCTCAGCCGCTGGAACCACCGGAGCTGGCCGGAAAACGCGAAAATCCGACTGGTTTTTGACCCGTTTTCAACAGAGTTTTCGCCGGCGGTTTCTCCCTCCTCCGGCCACCAAACCGGTCGATTAAGGTATGCTTTTCCACCTATTTTTCATGCTCTAGTTGATGGTTGGGTAGGAATTGAGAAATTTCTGCGTTTGGGTAGTTAAATAAGCGATTGGAAATCTGCCAGTTTTCGACCTCCGATCCGGCCACTTTTTGAGGTAGGTCCAAGAACAGAAGTGGTTCCAAATTAGGTGTTTTACCTAGGATAGGGAGCTTGGCTGGCGGTTTGGAGTTTTTCCGATCGCCGGAAAATTCTTTGGACACCCACGCGCTGCCGGCGCGTGGGGTGGCGCGTGGGCCATGTGTTGGCCTGTCATTGTGTCCTAAGATGATCTCCTAGTTGCCACGAGCGCATAGGAATTTGCGGATCTCAATGTGGATAACGTTTGAACCCCGAACGGATTTTACATATTGTGTGATTTCCGGGTTCGATAGGTTAGAACCGTTGGATCGCTTCCATTTTAATATGTATTGATCTACGTATTCCTAGGATCATGTAGGAATTTGCGGATCGGGAATCGGAGACCCGGATGTTCCGATTTAAATAGTTAAAGTTTGTGTTTTACGATAACCGTCCAATCGCGAGCGATCTAACCGTCCAATCCGGGCCAAACTTGCAGGACGTGTATCCTAGACCTTGTGGAATCCATAGGAACTTTCGGATCGTAAAATGGAGGTCGTGGGCCCCGCGGGCCCGGTTGACCAAGTTTGGGCAGTTTGACCCTCGGTTGACCGTGAGTCTTCCGAGGTAGTTTCACTCTTCAAGGAGTACTAGAACGATCCTTTTGGCCGAGTCTTGACCGTCATTTGATTTATATGGGTCGATGAGATTATTTTTGTGGTTTTGTGATGGAAATCTTATGCTTTTGAATTTAATAGTTTATTTAAATTCTGTTTATATTTAATAGTTGAATTCTTTATTTTTGTTAAGTAATTGTGATACATGTGGGTTTGACATATTCGAGTATCTTGAGTTTATATATAATATTTGAGAAAGTACTATCTTTGTTGATTTTGTGTGGGGTACTTAGAATATTAAATTTGAGTGTTATTAGCACTACTTTAGGTACCTCCCCGGTTATGGATTTTATGTTTGAGAATTTATTTTGCCCAGGCCCGTCGGAGTTTGCCCAGGCCCTTCGGAGATTGATTTATTTTGCCCAGGCCCGTTGGAGTTTGCCCAGGCCCTTCGGAGATTGATTTATTGATTTATTTTGCCCAGGCCCTTTGGATTCGTCTCGGGTTCCGAGGAATTCGGGGCGGGTCCTGTCATTTGTTTCTAATTTTGAGAGTGATTGTAAGTTCAAATCTCCACATCAAATTGATAAAAGAAGAGAGAGATAGAGCAATATCTTAGACAAAAATCTTGCACAATTTGTCATGACAAATATCTTGGGTTGTCTCCCTTTCATGGGCCCAAGAAAATTAGATAGATAGAATGGTCAGCAGAAAGAAAATGTGGGAACCCTTGAGAACAAAAAATAAAAATAAAAAATACTAATATTCTAAGCCGTCGAAAAGTTAAGCATACAGCAGTGCTTGGTGGCATCAACAAGGTAAGTTTATTTAGTCATTGTGCCACATGAGAAATGAGGAAAAGATACAATCCTCAGCATTCAGGACCCAAGTAGTGTCGGTTTATGTTTTTCATTGATACATGCAAGACATTATTACACACATTTAAATAAAAGATACAATCCTCAGCATTCAGGACCCATGAGCCCCTCTCTCCCAATAAGGGCTGAAATCCAATCAATAACCAGACAATATTGGCAGGACCTAACTCAAAGCATAGGGGTCCCTCTCTTATTTGAGCAAAGACCGAAAGACAGTCTGACATAAAAACTCATATAATTGGCACTGGATCAATAAAATGTGAAGCAATCTTATCCTTCACCACTTTACTAACACGCGTGTAGCCGTCGTCACCCTTGTAAAGGAAATCTGCCACTTTTGTTAAATTAAGAAATCTCATTAGGACAGCCATTGGCGCTGCAGTTGGTCTGAGAAACTCCTCGTTTATGTCCTTCCACAGATCCACCACTTGCTTGTTCAAAGCATCAAGTGCCTCTTGCTCCGACACCCCATATTGCTTCATATAGCAATCAATACTACAAGCAACATGGCCTCTCTCTTTCTCAAACTGCATATAGATATTCAAAATATTAATTCGGTAATATTATAGAAAATCAGATTGTGATTCTTACTATTACTGCTAACACCGATGTTGTTCCCAACTTAACCACCAACAAAGTCTAGTGTGAGTTTTTATCATCAAAGGCCATGAAGCTATTAGTTGTGGAACCACTTATTATATATAGTATTTTATTTTGTCAAGTTTCCGATATGAAACTTTGCATTTTAAACATGCATACCTAATCTAGCATGACAAGAATATTTCATACCTTGCTTGAGACAATATCATCCATGAACCTACTGAGGGTCGAGGAAGCTCTAACAATTTTTGGGTCATTGAACAGCCACTCAAATGTGTCCTTTGTTACAATATCTCCCATGCCAAGTAAGGATACAGTTGAAAGCGTGGGGTAACCAGAAGAAACTATTGCAGCAGGTAGATACTCATCCATGGTTGGGGTGTATCCTTCATTGAACCATCTGGCCTCCTCAAAATAAGCTCGGGCTACAGCTTTCAACTGGAGGGGACATAACGTTATAGCTAGATAATTGTGGAAGACAATAATTTAAATATATTATAAGCAAAAGTGTATATATATTATATACATTATATACATACAGATTCCTTTGCATAATAAACTCGGTATGATCTTTCATCCTTTGCAATCTCTTCCTCAATTTCATCGACAACATTCAAAAGGGTACGATAATATATTTGCATATAGTCTGGGAGTTCATCTATGCAACTCATATCCCACCTGAAAATTTGATAAACCATTCATTCATCTCAAGCTTATAAGTTGGCTTATTTAGGAGCACTTCTGCAATTACAATAAATCAGCTCTAAATTATTAAAAAGAAAATTATGATTTCAAAGTAGTACCTCTCAATTGCTGCAGTAAAGATCTCAAGTTCTTCAAACGTAGCATATGCGTCATAGGTATCATCCATCACTGATACCAGGGCAATCACTTTTGTAAGAAATTTTCTTGCTCCGACGTATTGGGGTTCAAAGTATACTCCGACTATCCAAAAGTACAACTCCACGATCCTGTCTCTTGCATAAGGCAGCTTCTTTTCAAAGTCTACTTCTTTCCACCACCTAATGAGCAATAACATTAGCTGTATATGTAACTTGAGCATATATGCTCACATTTACAATTAAAAGAGAGACTTACCTAGTAATCTCACTGAGCTCCTTTTTGTGCAAAGACTGAACAAGATTGAAATCTAACTTTGCAAGTTTCAACAAAGCTTCATTGTGTGAAGCTTCATCTTGGTAGATTGACATGTAACGCCTGGCACATACCCTCTCTAGATCTTTTCGCAAAGGTCTCTCCAAGGCTTGAGTGATTTGTTCTTCATGTTTGTAGCTTACATGAGCTTTTGCAGCAGAGTCAAGGTGAGTGGTGGTGAAAGCAAGAGCTTCATCTAGAATTTCTTCTCCCCGTACGCCTAGATGCCCAGCTTCATAAAGGCTTAGCATCCCCGGAACATCGGCAATTAAGCATTCCTTGAAGCTGCCATTTTCGTCTTTGAACTTGTTGAACACATCTGCTTGATTGACATAAAAATGAACAGGCATTAGTCGGCCAAAATCAGTCACATTACACTCCACTACATTATAATTTGTTGATTAACTTACCACATGAAACCTTATATCCATGTTGTCTTAGTAGCCGGAAACCAAGAGCAACGTTGTATAGATCTCCATCATCGCTAAAGTCATGGTCACGAAATGCAGCATGCATACGCTCCAATGCTTCTTCAATTTCACTTTCAAAATGGTATGCCACGCCAAGGCGCTGGATTGCATCAATAAACTTGAGCTGATGTGAAAAGTCACCTGCACTAGTTGTGAACACTTCCCTCCTCACTACTTCTTTCAGTTCGTTAACTTCTTGTTGGTTCCGGGCATTTGTTATCTGCGGCCAGTAATTAATTAAATAAGCAAAACACGAGTGAAATTTTTTTTTTTGAGAAAAATTAACATGAAATATAATGATAATTTGCATGAGATTACAACGTCTTGGGAATCATAGTTGAGAAACCGATCACCCCAAATGCTTGGTGGGAAGTTTGCTGTCCGCCGAATAATTTCAGGCTTGGCATTTGGTGATTGAGCTGCTGCACAAACTTGGATGGACATGTTTTTTTATAGAAAAAAAATCAGACGGTGCACTTATTAGTACTGTTTTGTTTTCTATATGCTTAGAGCTTTGCTATGAAAAATATGGATTGTAGACTCATGTATATATAGGCAAGGGTTGGGATATAAGATTATTGCAAAGCAACAATAGAATCGTGCATAGCAGGTAGAATTTCCATGGTACCCCCCTTCACTATTTTGACTGCAGGATACACTCTTTTTTAACCCTTAGATGAAATCAGTTTTAATGGCTAGGATGACATTGAAAAAGAAATCAACACCATCTTAAACATGATTAATATATTCTCTCTCCTCTCTCGTCATAAATTCATATGGACCTTCCCCCTTTAACTCATGACATGTGTCACTTTCTTTACACTTAAAACAATGTCATTAATGTATCACATAAACTAATTTTTATTTTTCAAGTTTACCCTTATTAAATATATTGAATTTTTTATACAAGAAATTAGTCTTTTTTAAAACTTTATTTCTTATCACCTTTTTTACTTTAAACGTAAGTTTTTGTTCAATGTCTGTTTTTTTTTTCTTCTAGAAAATAGATGTTGCTAATAAACTAGTTTCTTTTACTGATATGTTTATTGTTATTAATAATATTTATGTTTTACTGTTTTTTTTTTCTTCTTATAACTACCTGAAAATAATATCTTTAAATAACATCTTTTTCGTCAAATGGCTATTCATGGAAGTGATATCAATTTTGTTGTGGAAAAAAAAAAACAAACGTTCTCTTTGAAAAAAAAGAAGAAGACACTTTTTAAAATAAATAAATAAAATTGTCGTGTTTCTTATTTATATATATTTTTAATAAGATGGTAATAAATTTGTAAAAAAACAAACACATTTAATAAGGATAAATTTGGAAAACAAAAATTAGCTTGTGTGATGCATAAATTACATTGTTTTAAGTGTAAGGATAATGACACATGTCATGAGGAAAAGAGAGAAGGTCCAAAAGAGAAAGTTAGAGAGAAGGTTACTAGTATTCCTCTTAATTTTATTTGTTCTCAAACCTTTGTTTAAAAAAAAAACACCTCTCAGCATATCTATTTGAGCTGGAGCAGGCAGGGACGGAGCCTTAGTTTGGCAAACCTAGGCTATAACCCAGGTGGCTCCTTTTTTCCAGCCAAAATAATAAAATCCTAGCTCACCCAATTTAAATAACCTAACCTCATCTAGTTCTCCTAGTCAATAAAAAGGAGGAATTTAAAGGAAAAAAACCCGGGAAAATTTTATTTTGAGGCAAAACTTGTGGGACGATGATTTCATCGCGCAATAGAACTTGGCACGACAAGATACGAAGTCGTCGCGCAAGAAAAACGATGAAAAAAACACCGCTTACAGCATTTGGCGCCAAATTGTTGCGCGACAAAGGACAATATTAGTCTCGTATGGTGGGTGTCGGCAGGTGCATGCGCATCGAACTAGTATTTTGCGCGACAATATCTTGCGCAACGAAAGTTTGTAACGTTGTTGCGCAAAGTTTGATGTCGCACGTATATGCGCGCCGGAAAATAATATTTTGCGCGACGATATTGAGCTTTGCGTGACGGAAGTTTGCACGACAAATCAACTAGTTCGTCGCGCAAAAGCCATCGTCCAATACAGATCCAGTTTCAGCTCTTGCAGAGGCAAATTGAAAAAACAATTTGCCTCTGCGTCTGCGTCTTCCCCTCTCTCTGTGTCTTTCTCAAACAGCAAAGTTCAGCCACGCGGATTAAATTTCATTTCCTGCCTCTACTACGTGTGTTGGGTAAGTATTTTTTGTCGTTAGTGTAAAAGTATTAATGTAAATTCATACTAACACCATTAATTTCGTTGTCTATAGAGATATTATATGTGATTAACAATTGGTGGAGAAAGATTGAAGAATGTATTTTCTTCGTTTTGTATTTTAAAAATATAAATTTAATTACTTTATGTTTATATTGTTTTGTGAAATTATATTTATATTATGTTATTAAATTATGCACGTATGTTGATGTACGAAGTTAATTGAAATTAGCTTCGTACATTGTTTTTTGTAAAACTTAGTTCCCGTTCGAGGTTAGTTGGATTTCGCGCATGGATGCGTAAAGCGTGACTGCGGTCCAATTAATTCTTGAATTTTCCTATTATTTGGATAGTTTGGAAATGCATAGTCGTGTCACGTAATTTACAGCTACATGATTAGATTTTGGTTGTGGAGATTTCGGTGTCATCTCTGTACGTTCTTCGGGTGGTATGTATGTATTTTATACTTACGGTACACCTCAAGAACTGTACCGAGATGCTGCCGAAATTCATCCACGTCGAAATCTAATCTCATGTAGCCATAAATTACGTGACATGACTATGCATTCCCAAATGGGATAGGGCCCTTACCGAAGGCATAAGGAAAGATTTTGTACGAATACAACGTGATTGTTGTATTGTGATTGTGGTTCTAGGAATTATGAGCAGGAGGTGGATACAGAACCCGAATAGGTGCGCAGACGAATATTTGGATGGAATCGAGGATTTTATTGACTTTGCACGGACACATAACTCGGGTGCAACTAGAATTTGGTGTCCTTGTAGGAGGTGTAACAACACGTTGTGGGATACAATTGAACATGTTCGATTTCATTTAGTAAGGAATGGAATGATTGAGACATACAACACTTGGAACTATCACGGGGAACAATTAGACATTGTTTCGTCTTCAAGGGCCACAAGAGTGGAGAATATTGAACCTATTGTGGATCCTAATGAACAAGTCATGGATATTCTAAATGATGCTTTTCCATTTGCATCGACCAGCAGCAATTAGGAAGGGGAAGATGACGTGCCTACACCAATGGACAGTGTAGAGTTTGAACAGTATGAAAAACTGTTAAAAAATGCCAACCAAGAGTTATACTCGGGGTGCGAGAGCTTTTCCGTTCTCACGGCCATTGTGGAGCTAATGCACGGAAAAATAAAGTATCGTATGTCAAACCATTGTTTGCTGAAAGACCACAGACATGCGCAAAAGGTGTTGAATAGTCTTGGATTGGGTTATGAAAAAATTCATGCTTGCAAAAACAATTACATGTTGTTCTACAAAGAGTATGAAACATTGGATACATGCCCTATATGCAATGAGTCGAGGTTCAAAATGACATCTGAGAATAGAATGAGTAAGATCCCACAAAAAGTCATGCGTTATCTACCCTTGAAACCTAGGTTGCAACGATTGTATATGTCGACGCATATTGCCACAGACATGAGATGGCATAAGGAAAAATGGGTAAACGACGATGTAATGCGTCATCCTGCAGATGGGGAGGCATGGAAAGAGTTTGATCGAACCTTCCCCAAGTTTGCTACTGATCCCCGAAATATTAGATTGGGACTTGCCACTGACGGATTCAATCCGTACGGGATTCTAAACCAACACCACAGCACTTGGCTGATTTTCGTATTCGCATATAATTTGTCGCCTTGGAAATGCATGAAAAAAGAATACATGATGATGACTGTTTTGATAACTGAGGATCCTGACAGGTCAATCGATGTTTACTTACGGCCGTTGGTTGATGAGCTCAAGGATTTATGGACAAACAGTGTGCGCACGTACGATAAATCCACTGGGAAGATGTTCACTTTGCAGGCAGCAGTTATGTGGACTGTGAATGATTTTCTTGCATATGCAATGGTTTCTGGGTGGAGCACAAAGGGTTATATGGCATGCCCTGTATGCAAGGAAGATGTAACTTCTGGTTGGCACGCTGGAAAAGTTTGTTACCTTGGTCATCGGAGATGGTTGCCATGGGACCACGAGTGGCAGGGAAAGGATAAAGAGTTCGATGGAAACACAGAGCGTTGCCTCAGACCTAGAGAATGGTCCGGTGATGAGATCTTGGAACAACTTAACCGTTTGGATTTTGCTCCGTTCGGGAAAACAGTTAGTCGGACCAGACCTTCTACACATATGAACTGGACGCTTAAGTCTATGTTTTTTGAGCTCCCATATTGGTCGAAACTAAAGTTGAGGCACAATCTCGACGTTATGCATGTTGAGAAAAATGTCTTTGACACATTGATTGGCACGATTCTAGATATCGATGGCAGGACAAAGGACACGATCAAAGCTCGTGTTGATTTGGAAAGAATGGGCATACGAAGGGGTTTATGGATGAATATGGACAGTGATAAAGCTAGAAGGGATCTTGCATTTTTTTTCCATGAAACCAAATGACAGAAAAGATTTTCTAAAGTTTGTATCTTTTGTAAAGTTTCCCGATGGGTGTGCTTCTAAAATCGCGCGTTGCGTGAATGTTGACGGGGGTAAATTTACTGTACTAAAGAGCCATGACTGCCATGTGTTTATGCAACGCCTACTTCCTGTGGGTATTCGACATCTATTGCCAGAAGATGTAGTGAAGCCAATCATGCTGTTGTCCAGATTATTTTCCCAACTGACGGCAAAAACGTTGCGAAAGACATACATTAATCAGCTATGCCATGACTTTGTCCAAGTCCTATGCAAGTTTGAGATGATATTTCCTCCAGCTTTCTTCACAAGTATGATCCACTTGCCAGAAGAGGCATTGCTTGCTGGTCCAGTCAACTATCGCTGGATGTATCCAATAGAAAGGTATATAATCTTCATCATTTGTGTATGCATCATTATCCCACTCTTGGTACTTGCTAATTTGTATCGTATCGTTTTATTTTTACAGGCTTCTCGGAGAGCTGAAAAAATTCGTATGCAACAGAGCGAAGCCCGAAGGATCAATTATAGAGGCTTGGGTTCAATATAAGGCGCTTACTTTCTACGGAATGTATTTAAAAGCTGTGGAGACGGCTTTCAATCGTCCTCAGCGCTATAATGACGGAGGTGTGAGAAATGAGAAACTTTTTGTTTTTGCCCAAAGCGCACAACCATTTGGAGATCCTGTACGAGGAGAGTCGTTTGACAGAAATGACATGGAGGTAGCCATTGGTTCGTACTCAACAACTGTGATGAGATAATGACATACTTAGATGAGCATGAAGAGATGCTGAAGCGAGAACATCCATCACATTTGTATGCCAAGAAACACCGTGAATTGTTTCCACCATAGTTTTTTGAATATGTAAGTTATAAGTGTTTTGTATTTGACATATATATTGTAGTATTTAATTTTCTCAAACTAACATGTGAATATTTTTTTTATTATGTTAGGTGAATAAGTTGAAATTATCGAATTCCTCCACTTATAGTAAAGAGTTATATAACTTGGCATTCGGCCCAATTTCCACTGAATTGTTCTCGGGTTGCCATGTTAACGGCATCAAGTTTTTGGCGACTGCACGAGATGACAAGTTGTGTACACAAAACAACGGTGTCCATGTCACAGGTGGAGGCGAAAGTACGGACATTGATTTCTATGGCAAACTCACAACTGTCGTGCAATTGTTTTACAAAGACCGATACTAAGTGATCATGTTTAAGTGTTGATCGTTTGATACGAACCCAAATAGGCAGGGACGTGTTAAAATCGATCATGGCTTAGTATTTGTGAACATTAACAGAACTTGGTATGATGACGACCCTTACATTTTGGCAAACATGGCAAAACAGATTGTGTATCTAGATGACCCTAAAGCCGGGAGCGGTTGGAAAGTTGTTCAGCAGATGGATCAGAGGAACGTGTATGCTATACCAGAACTAGACCCATCTGACAACGACGTCAACGTTGCTGACCAACGTTTAGACTCTTCCATTGAAAATGATACACAAACACTTCTAAATACAAATGTTGTACAAGAACCGTTTCAGCTTGAAGGAGTGTCTTCAAGAGAAATACCGATTCAGTTAATAACAATTGACCTCGGTGATCTTCCTCGATAAGATCCAACCTTGGACCCGAACAACGACGATGATGTACTTATGGAGGAGGAGGAGGAGGATTGGGAGACCGAAAGTGATGATAGCGATGATAACGAAGGTTATTATAGTTCATCTGATGAATAATACAATTTATTTGCGACTTGGCATGTAAAACAAAGTAAATGATTTTTTTTGTAATTTAAAAATGTTACTGTAAAGATTTTGGCAAATATGCTTGTTTGAATATATTTAATCATGTATTTGTATTTACTAATTCCAGAATCATGCATTGTCTGTTGGGATGGGAAGTGAGAGTGCCCATATATTTCATCACAACAAATCATTGGAATGGGAGGTTTCAGAAATAATTTAATATCAAAACTTGGATGAGTAAAGTCACTTTCCCTCTTCCATATATATATATATATTTCTAAGACTGTAACCCTAAAAGAAACCAGTGCGGAGACTTGTGTGTTTTCAGGGGTGAAAAAGGGTAAATACCAGTAAGACATTTTTTGGGATGTGGTTTTTTTTTTAATTGCCTGGAATTTCTAAAAGTCCCCCATAAATTATTATTTTTTTAATTCTTTGTAATAGAAGATGAAAGCTCAACAATCGGCCCAATGAAAACCCAAAATTAATAAATTTAAACCTACTTAATAAATATATATACCCTTTAATTTCTTAACTGTTGTGCATACTAAAATAAAAATATATAACAAAATACTGCAAAAACATTCTGAAATAATAGAAATAAAAATTGCGCGACGAAGACAAATATATTTGTCGCTCATAGACTGTTTGCGCGACGATGTTTATTCGTCTCGGAAAGTTATTTAAAAAAAGTCTGCAAAAAATATTCTGAAATAATAGAAGTATAACTTGCGCGACGAAGAAAGGTTTGTTCGTCGCTCATAGACTGTTTGCGCGACGATGATTGTTCGTCTCGCAAGATTATTTAAAAAAAGTATGCAAACAATATTATGAAATAATAGAAATATCACTTGCGCGACGAAGAGAGGTTTGTTCTTCGCTTCTAGACTATTTGCGCGACGATGTTTATTCGTCTCGCAAGGTTATTTAAAAAAAGTCGGCAAACAATATTATGAAATAATAGAAATAACACTTGCGTGGCGAAGCCAGGTTTGTTCGTCACTTGTAAACTGTTTGCGCGACAATGATTGTTTGTCTCGCAAGATTATTTTAAAAAGTCTGCAAACAATATTTTGAAATAATAGAAATATCACTTGCGCGACGAAGACAGGTACTTTCGTCGCACATAGACTCTTTGCGCGACGACTATATTCGTCTCGCAAGGTTTTTTCCCAAAAAATATGCAAGTGTTGTGAAATAATAGAAAAAATTGTAACCAATTGCATTTTCAGGTTAAATAATTACACTTTAAATCTGAGTAAATTGGTCACCACCAAATCACATATAAACTGAACAGAAACGCCAGTTTATCTAGTTGGGAGAGAACTGAGAAGACAAATGCAAGAAATATATTCTGAAACTACATATTTGTTCCTTCAACTTTAAAACACAACTTAAAGCTTTGCAACACATCACAAAGCTTTTGAACTTCCAAGTCTTCAACCATGACTTCTCTTGGCAAGATGATGATTGTAGTGATGAATCCAATGATCATTCTGATGATGCTTCTCTTGAAATTGTAGACAAATTTCCACCATGGCTATGAAAAGCAAAGGATAAATCTTCGTTGCCATGTCCTCAACCTCACAAGAAAAAAAGAACAAGTTCAAGTGCTAAAGCACGTCACAACATTAACTTACATCAGAAATAAAATTTATGGAATTTTTATTTGGTTTTTCATGTTTTATATTGTTGCCTTTTTATAACTAAAATTTATCATCAATTATTACTATTATTTGAGAATACTTGCAGATTTTTTAATATGATTCATTAGTAAATTTTATAATAAATTTTTTATTAAAAAAATCTTTGTGCGATGAACAAAGTCTTGTTTGTCGTGCAACAATACTTTGAGCAACGCCTTGGCATCCTACGTCGCGCAATATTATAATTTTCCAGGGTTTAGGGTTTAGTGTGCATGATTTGGGGTTTGCGCGATGCCAGAATGTATTCACGTCGCGCAAGACTGAAAATTTTAGCAGAAGGGGGCGAAAATTCTGGCGGTTTATCACCTTGTGCGACGGTTTAGTTCAATCGTCGCGCAAGGTGGCAAAAATTTTGGCGGAATTATAACTTTGCGCGATGCCGGTTTATTTTTTCCATCGCACAAGATTTCTTTGCGCAACGGTTTAGTTTCGTCGTCGCGCCAGTTCGCGAAAAAATTTCTGAAAACGACGCAGCTTTGACATTGCGCGACTAAGACTTTTGTTCGTCGCGCAAGTTTGCGAAATTTTTTCTAAAAGTTCCAGAGTCGTCTTCTTCGTCTCTGTCATTCGTCTCTCTTCATCCCTCCCTCCATAACCTCCACATCCAACCCCCTCAACCCACCTAATCGACGTCATATTTCGACCGGGCCGCCACCACCTTCGAACCCCAGCCCTTCCCCTCCGTTTTCGATCGGATTTTGACCCGTTTTGCCACTGTTTCTCCGAGCGTGTGCTCCCTCCTCCGGCCATCAAATCTAACGATTGAGGTATGGATTCCACTCTTCTTTTCATGTTATAGCTGATGGTTGGTTAGGATTTGATGACTTGCTAGCGTAGGTTGTTACATTGAAAAACCTAAAATTTGGCTGGATTTTGGGATGAAAATCCAGCCACTTCCGGCCCTTTTTTGGCCTATGTCCAAGAACAAAAGTGGCTCTAATTGATGTCCTGAACCTTGGGTAGGAAGATTGGCCCATGATGTTGAGATTTTTCCGGTGATGGTTATCGCTTTAGACACTCATGCTCCGGCGCGTGTGGCGGCGCGTGGGTACTGTAGCAAACCAACAAAGTGTCCTTGAGCGATCCCCTAGTTGTCATGAGTGCGTAGGTATGTTTGAATTCCAATTTGGATACCGTTTGAGCCTCGAATGGATTTCGCCTATGGTGCGATTTCCGGGTTTGATATTTTCAGACCGTTGGATTGAACCCAAATTCATGTATGTTGTACCTTGTTTTTCTAGGATCATATAGGATTCGATGGATCGTGGATCGGAGTCCCGGATACTCAGAAATCGCGAATCCTAGGACAATATATGATTTTCTTAATTAATTAAGATTCTTAATGAAATTGTATATGCTTAGATTATATCTTGGTAAATTGGATTAATTTTTATGTTTGTGAATTAATGAAAATTGTTATATATTTTTGTTTTATTAGTTGTTTGGATTTTTATTTTGCTTTTACTAGACATTGGCCCTGTTACCAAAAAATTTTAAATAAATGTTTAAATGGTTTTAGACCACATATTAGCGTAACTATGTTTTTAACTTTGGATGTTTGTTCCTATTGCAAGATGTCAGACCTTATCAGACGTCATAAGGCGGTGACGACTGCCCCGAGTTCGCCCCCCCCCCCCCCCCACCGCATATGCCGTCACATGCCACTGCTCCAACACATATGGACCAGATCCTGGGTTGTCCCGGGGTCTCCCATGCGCCGGCGACATCAGAGTCATCAGTGGTGCAACCTATTAGCGCCAGGCGGCGTCACCGCCCCCCCACCTTCACCGACACTACCTCGACATCTGTTGCTGGTGCATCGGAGTGACAACTAGGTAAAGATTTCATTGAACTCCAACTTTTTCTGACCCAAATTTTAGTAGGATTTGTTATTTAACGTTAATTTTATATTTCTTTGTAGCAAAGAAGAACACCCGGGGACCTTGTCGCCAGTTGAAGATGGCGAAGGTCACCCGGGTGACCAACAGTCATATCAACATCGGATACGACGAGCGGTATCGGCCTGCACCAACGGCGAACCAACATAGCTCATTGGCCCACGATGTTGGTCACGTCATTCGAACCTATTGCCCGATGAAATGGAAGTCTTGGAAGGTCATGCCTGATGAGAAGTTGTTTTATTTATTATTTAATATGTAATTAATATTAATTTGCTTTTTTCATTCTAACATTTTTCTTCTCTTGTTCAATTCAGGGGGTTCCAAATTCCCGGAGATCGACGTCTTTGGCGACGTTTATGTTCGACCTGGGAATGAGTTGGCCAAGTCCCTTCATGTAAGTATTTTTTAATTTTAATTATTATCTTATGCATTTAAGTTTCATGGTTATTATATGAATGTTTTAATTAACATTTTATGTTATGTTAAACAGACGATGATGATGGAGAAGAGCCAGTTGGTTCTTCAAGAGTCTGCCTCCCAGCTTCCTCTCGATACGCCGCTCGAGTCCGTGGATCCTCCACAGGATGCAGGATTTCAGATCCTAACGGAAACCTTGGATCAGACTCTTGGGAGGCGGCCAGGGACATATTGTCGAGGTATGGGGAATGCCCGATAGCGGGAACCTAGACCCCGTTCATCGTCCGAGTCAAACAGTCAGGTGACTGCTTTGATAGAAATGGTGGCGTCGCTTCAATCCAACTTGCCTCTTACGATACTCGGATGTCAGAGATGTCTCAGCTTCTAGCATCGATTGTTCGGTTTGGCACTCCAGTCCCGAATGTTGGTCCGTCATCCACATCCGAGCCCCTCCAACCCTAGCATGGCCACCATACCTCTGCCCCTATCGACAATGTCCACACCTCTGCTCCGCATTTGCCAGACGACCAAGTAGATTTTCAAACATTGTTTGATTAGTTTTTATTTTCTTAATTACATTTGAAACATTTCTCTTGTATTATACATTTATGTTATTTTATAAACAAAAATTTCTCTTTATTACATTTTTTTATTGCAATTTCATTTTATTACCAAAAAAAAACCAAATTTTTTTTGTTTTACAAATTAAAAAAAAATGTAAAATAAAATTTAATTAAAATATATTTTATTTTCGCGCGACGAAACTTTATTCGTCGTGCAATCTCATGTTTTACAAAATACAAAATCGTAAAACTAAATTTTAATACAATATATTTTATGTTTGCGCGACGGAAATGTTTGTCTTGCGAAAAAGTCCAAAGTGACGAAGACATTTTCGTTGCGCAACAATTCTCGTCGCGCAAATGTTTGAGACACAAAGGTTTCTCTCGTCCTTACAGATATGCGCGACGAACAAAACCGTCGCGCGTTACTATCTTAAAAATATTTGCGCGACGAATAATTGTTGTTGCTTTGGTCCAGTAAAAAAAAGCTTCCTGATCATTAAAATGACTATGTAATTCGAATCTTGTGTGAAATTCTTCACATAATCATTTAAATGAAAGAAGGAATCTTGCAAACCTATAGAAAACAGAACCATCCAATGTATTTAAAAGTTGAAACCACCGCCTCACAAATTTGTGTGTGAGCATTCTGATGGTCCATTTGTAAAAGTTTATGGATGAGCAGGGACAGACTTATAGTTTGGCAAACCTGGGCTATAGCCCAGGTGGCTTCTTTTTTCCAGCCGGAAAAAATAAAATCCTAGGCTCACCCATAACTAGGGGTGGGAATTTCCTACATGACCTGTTACACGACTCGAAACCCGCACGGAAAAAACACGACCTGAACCCGCACGATTAATAATTGGGTAATTTTTGGGTCAACCCGTGACGGGTCGTGTCAACCCGTGTAATACACGCCAACCCGCGAAAAAATAAGGAGAAATAGGGACTTCAACACACACACAAGGGGTTTCGAACCCCTACCACCCTCATTACTCTCCAACACCTTATCCACCATGCTACATATAACTTTGTGATTATATACTATGACTTTTGATATTTATAATGTTTCTTTTTCTTGTTTTATTTTTCTTTCTTTTCCTTCTATCTTCTCCTTTCTTTTTTTTTTCTCTTCCTTCTCTCTTCTCTCCTATTTTTTTTTTCTTTTCCTTCTCTTTACTTTTCTCTCCTCTCTCTCTTTTTTCTTTCTTTCTTTCCTTCTCTCTCTCTCTCTCTCTCTCTCTCTCTCTCTCTCTCTCTCTCTCTATTTTTTTCTTTTCCTTCTCTCTTTCTTTTTTTTTCTTTTTTTTCCTTATATTTTCTCTCCTCTCTTGGTTTTTTATTTAATTTTTTCAGTTGTGAGTTTTGTAACATGCATGTTATTATTTATGAACCCGTTACACGACTCGAAACCCGCACGATAAAAGACGACCCGAACCCCGACACGACACGTTTATTAAATGGGTTGGGTTCGGGTTGAGCATTCTTGACACGTTTATTATCCCGACACGACACGACCCATTGCTAGCCCTACCCATAACCTAACCTCATCTAGTTCTCCTAGTCAATAAAAAGAAAAAGGAGGAGGGAGGGGGGGGGGGGGGGGGCGCCTGGGCTATAGCCCAGGTTGCTTCTTTTTTCCTACCAAAAAAATAAAATCCTAGCTCACCCAGTTTAAATAACCTAACCTCATCTAGTTGGGGTGTGGGGGAACTCACACTCAACACAACAAAAGAAAAAAAAAAAGGAAAAGGAAAAAAACTCACATACAACATGTAGGAAAAAAAAAAAAAAAAAAGAAGAACAAGAAGAAGAAGCACCACCCTACCCTCGCATGTAGAGAAAAAAAAAAAAAGAACGCTCTTGTTGCTTCTTTGGTCCAGTAAAAAAAAGCTTCATGATCATTAAAATGACTCTGTAATTCGAATCTTGTGTGAAATTCTTCACATAATCATTTAAATGAAAGAAGGAATCTTGCAAACCTATATAAAAAAGGACCATCCAATGTATTTAAAAGTTGAAACCACCGCCTCACAAATTTGTGTGTGAGCATTCTGATGGTCCATTTGTAAAAGTTTATGGACAAGCAGGGACAGACCTATAGTTTGGCGAACCTGGGCTATAGCCCAGGTGGCTTCTTTTTTCGAGTCGAAAAAAATAAAATCCTAGGCTCACCCATACCTAGGGGTGACAATTTCCTACACGACCCGTTACACAACTCAAAACCATCAAGGAAAAAGCACGACCTGAACCCGCACGATTAATAATTGGGTAATTTTCGGGTTTACCCGTGATGGGTCATGTCAACCCGTGTAATACACCCCAACCTGCGAAAAAATAAGGAGAAATAGAGACTTCAACACACACACAATGGGTTTCGAACCCCTACCACCCTCATTACTCTCTAACATCTTATCCACCATGCTACATACAACTTTGTGATTATATACTATGACTTTTGATATTTATAATGTTTCTTTTTCTTGTTTTATTTTTCTTTCTTTTCCTTCTCTCTTCTCTCCTATTTTTTTTTCTTTCTTTTCCTTTAGTTTTCCTCCTCTCTCTCTCTTTTTTCTTTCTCTCTTCTCTCTCTCTCTATTTTTTTCTTTTCCTTCTCTCTTCTCTCTTCTCTCCTCTCTCTATCTTTTTTTTCTTCTTTTTTTTCCTTATATTTTCTCTCCTCTCTTGGTTTTTTATTTAAATTTTTTCAATTGTGAGTTTTGTAACATGCATGTTATTATTTATGAACTCGTTACACGACTCGAAACTCGCACGATAAAAGACGACCCGAACCCCGACACGACATGTTTATTAAATGGGTTGGGTTCGGGTTGAGCATTCTTGACACGTTTATTATCCCGACACGACACGACCCATTGCCAGCCCTACCCATAACCTAACCTCATCTAGTTCTCCTAGTCAATAAAAAGAAAAAGGAGGAAAAGGGGGGGGGGGGGGGGGGGGGGGGGGCGCCTGGGCTATAGCCCAGGTGGCTTCTTTTTTCCTGCAAAAAAAATAAAATCCTAGCTCACCGAGTTTAAATAACCTAACCTCATCTAGTTGGGGTGTGGGGGAACTCACACACAGCACAACAAAAGAAAAAAAAAAGAAAAAAGAAAAAAACTCACACACAGCATGTAGGAAAAAAAAAAGAAAAAAAAGAAGAACAAGATGAAGAAGCACCACCCTATCCTCGCATGTAGAGAAAAAAAAAAAAAAAAAAGAACGCTCTTGTTGCTGCTCACTCACCTTCAAGACTTAATTCAAGTAAACCAAGTTTCTATATTCGTCATATAAGCTTATCTCAATTTCTTGATGCTTAATTTGAGGACTTTTTTTGGAGTTTATGAAGTATCAATTAGGATTTGCAATTGGGGCATCAGTTTCAGTTTATGAGTTATGAATTATCAAATAGGATTTGTAATTGATTTTATTGTTCTTGCTGTATATATAATTTTTTTTTTGTTATCGATGAAATCACATGGTATTGTTAAATTTTTTGTTATCGATGAAATCACATGGTATTGTTCTTCCTGTCTTTCGGTATTCATCATGGCTAGGTGTTTCTATTTGTTTTTTTATATATTATTTTTAATCGCTTATTGGAGCTGTTATTTTTTGGTCGGTGTTGCTCCCTATTAGTCTTTTGTCTTTTCCATTCTTCTTGTTCTCAGGGATACTACCATTTCAGTTCTCAAACAAAAAGGAAATTCTTTAATAAATAATAGAAATATATATTCCTTAGAGTCCATCTCATGAATTCCGGTCAATCCAGTTGTGAAAGATGCTGAGAGCGGATCGAAAGCTAAACAACAGAGAGATGTGGAGGTGTGAGAGCAGGGCATCATCTTCATCGTTTGCAGAAGGAAGGCCACAAGAAGGAAAATAGAAATAAAAAAAAAGAAGAAGAATGATATTAAAGAGAGAGAGAGAGGAGACAGAAGAAGAAACCAGACAAGTTATTAACTATTGATATTCCCAATGCACATTAATTGAAGAAATAAAAACCAATTTGTCATTAATCTCAGCCATTGAAGGTGCCTTAATCTAATGGCTTAGAATGTGTGTCAAAATTTGTGTTAAAAAATGTGTTCCCGACCCTTTATATATATAATTTTTTTCTTGTAACGTAATAAGGGCCATTGCAATACAGATTAGCCATAAAGGTCATTACAAAAATATCGTAATCTAATATCAAAATTAAGATAATTTGGAGCTCCTCCATTATTGATAATGTTGGATCGAAGAAACTCTGGAATAGGCATCCCAACTAAGAGTGCAAACTCAAAATAACTAAAAATCAAGCCATTGATCCTTTCTTACATTGAATTTGAGAGTTGGACAAGTTTTTTTTAGAGGACATCAAGTGGGGCATATTGACAATTCGGTACAAAAATATTATCCACATACATCTAAGCACACTTAGCACCTTACAATCTTGGCATAATATCCACACTCAGAAATATTATCCCTAAACCCTAATATATACAGCCTTGAAAAATATAATTTTCATGACTAGTGATTATATTCTTAAAAATTATGGGTTGGGATATAAGAATTTGGGTGGCAATAGCCACTCTATTTTGTTTAAAAGTAGTCTTTGAAATTGGTACTTAGGTGACGTGGGGTAAATTTTCTATGACACTTAAACAAAACTTGACCAAATAAACTTATGACTAGTCACCTGCCAGTCATAAACAAACACAATCAAGAATATACACAGAGCATGCCACAATGTACCTGCAACCCTAGAAGATTACTAGTGACAACCTAGGCACTCAGAAGGACCCGTCAATCTAGGCATCCCCTGTGCTAGCAACAATTATGATGAAAGTGTGTGAAATCAACATAATCAAATAAACACCAAACAGCAGATAATGATGACTAGTCAACTACAAGAACATGAACCCATAATTCATAAGATGACTAGTCAACCACCAAGAACACAAACCCAGAAAAATTTTGGAGATGCAAATCAGAATTTGTTCACCCAGAAACCCACCATTGGGAAAAAACTGGGGGTCATCAACTGACCAGGCAAACCACTAAGTAGAAAAAGATTCTTACAAAGGAACACAAGCAAGCTCAAGAAAAACCTAGATCTATGTAGGAAGATGAGCTATACCTCCTTTGTGCAATCTTCTTCTCCAACTTAGCAAAGGTTGAAGCTCAGTTCTTCATGGCAATGGCAGCTCCTTCTCTAGCTCGTTCATCCCATGGCATTAGCTTGCAAGCTCCAACTCAGACAGAAACCAAAATTTGGATTCAAAGGAGAATGACCAATTTCTTCAAGAAACCATACTCTTGAAGAAATCAGTCTTGAATCTGACCTAGATATAAATGATAGAGTGTTTTAATGAGCTAGATGCATGTTCGAATTTCAAACGCAGTTTTTCAAAAAGAAATCAGTTTGGAAAAACTCATAGATGAAAATCAAATGGTTCTCTCATGAGGAAGAAGAAGAGAAAGAGCAAGCAAAACTTTCCAAAACTTCCACCCAAAAGAGACGGCTGCCAAATGAGGAATTGTTTGGCACATGGCAGCAAAGAGAAAAGAGAGAATAGGACAAAAAGGTTGGTTATCAAGCTGGAAATCCTACATAGCAAGGATGACTAGTCATACGAGAAACAGATGACTAGTCATCATTTTATGAAATCAATTTAATGCAATGATGCAATGCACAATTTGCCTTTGTCAAATTGCATGAGCCTCCATAGGATAGATGTTAGTTAAGAACACCTAGAGAAGCTATTCTTAATCTAAACTTGAGCTTGATAAAAACAATAAAAATCCTATTACAAAATTGTCAAAGGAAGCCAGAAGAAATACTCAAAATGCATACATTAACAGTCTTCGTTCTTGAAAGTTTAAGTGACAAAATCTCGTGTGCCATAACAAATTAATTTACAAATATTGAATTTAAAAGAATTCAAAGCGGTTGCAAAAATCTTGAAATACTTGGTTGAGGAAGGAGATCGAAACACTAAGTATTTTCGTCTTTCTACTGTCATTAGAAGGGGAAGGAATAAATTGGAAGGGTTAAATAATGATGATGGAGTGTGGGTGACTGAGAAAAATGGTGTGAAGCAGATTGTTTGTGAGTATTTTCAAGGGTTGTTTGATGTTTCTGTGTTGGCTAGTGAGTATTCTTTACTTCCTCAATTGTTTCCTCAATTTGGTTGTGATGATTTAGCTGATTTAAGTGGCACACTGTCACTGAATTAGAAATTAAACAGTTTAAACCCCTGGGCCAGATGGTTTCCCTACTATTTTTTTTAGGGTTATTGAGCAATCACTCAAATGCCTCCTTGGTTACAATATCTCCCATGCCAAGTAAAGATATGGTTGAAAGTAAGTTGTTACCAACAGAAGCTGTGGCAACATGCATATACTCCTCCATGCTTGGGATGCATCCTTCGTGTAACCATCTGGCCTCATCAAAGTAAGCTCGGGCTGTAGCTTTCCACTGCAGTGACATATTGCTAAACCAGTGCTTAAAAGTAATCTTCAAAAAAAAAAAAAAAAGAGTTCAAAAAGCTCAGGTAACAATGAATGCACATACAGCTTCTTTTGCATAGTAAACTCGGTATGAATTCCCTTTCTTCACCATCTCTTCCTCAATTTCATTGAAAAGATTCAAAAGTGTTGATAAAATATTTCCAATGTGGGATATTTTTCACTTCACATTCTCACACGCCCCTGCAAATGTTGCGAATTTTCAAAAGTGTTTGATAAAATATTTGCATAAAATATTCACATTCTTACAATCTTGGCATAATATCCACACTCAGAAAAATATTCAAAAATATATACAGCCTTGACAAATAGGAAATTCAAAAATATTTAACGGCCATAATTTTGTTCACCGGTTAAATGGGCCAATCCTGCTAAAGCTACGTGATAGATAATGACCAGATTTGTTTATTTGTTTGTTTTTTTTTTCAGAAAAAAAAAAAAAAAAAACGCCTAATGAATTAGTGGCCCAGATAGGGTTAACCCACCAACCGGTAAGGATAAAATGAAAACTAAGAATTTTACTTTTTGGTCCTCAATTTTGATCCGTACATTGAAGTTTGAGAGTTGGACAAGTTTTTTAGAAGACATCAAGGGGGGCATATTGACAATTCAGTACAGAAATATTATCCACATAGATCTGAGCACACTTAGCACCATAATTTCCACACTCAGAAATATTATCCCTAAACCCTAATATATACAGCCTTGATAGATAAAGCTTGAAAAATATAATTTTCACAAAGGAATATGACTAGTGATTATATATTCTTAGAAAATATGGGTTGGGATATAAGAATTTGGGTGGCAATAGCCCACTGTATTTGTTTAAAAGTAGTCTTCGTTCTTGAAAGTTAAGTGACAAAATTTCATGTGTCATAACCAAATTAATTTACAAATATTGAATTTAAAAGAATTCAAAGCTGTAAAACGTGTAGAAGGAGAGCACAAAAGGAAGAAAAATAGATGAAGAAAAGTGGACTCCTTTTAAGACCATTGCTGCCAGTGGCGGATTTAGAAATTTTCATTCCGGGGGTCAACGTGTAAAAGGTTAAAAAAATTTCTATACAAAATAGACCCTTCGAAATGAAACGATAATATTCTAATTCATAGTTAATAGATAAAACTACACAAAATACTCATGTTCATTATCAAAGAGAATTGCATCAACTTCAAAAAATAAACACACACTGCAATAAATCATAAATATCTCTAAGAATGGGATAATAAACCAAAAAATTAACGCAATCCTCTTCACCTCCCAAGGCGTCTCATCCTATTTGACGTAAGAGTTGGCATATATTTGCGCAATCTTGTTCATTTTAGGGCATTTACGTCGTTTTTGAGGTCCGTCGTCGTTTTGATTTTGGAATTTATCTACATTTCTTTTGGGCGCTAGCTCTTAAACTTTGGATCCTTATGAGTACTGTCTTAGGGGGAGCTTATTCTAATCAAGTAGTTTAGATTTAGAAAAATTGAAGAAGAAAAAATGCAGAAACATGACACTAATTATTAATTCACACTTCTGCAAGCACCGTCCCCATCCTCCATCCTAGCTATAATGTCGTACAAAGGCTTATTAAGTGTCTTAAGCAAGTAAAACGCAAACATATCTCCGGCAATCCCACACATCGCAAATGGCAAACCCTCGCCCAAAACCATCACAAAGGGCGACAAAATTGCCCTCATTTGTGCCGCATGCGTGGCACAGCCAAGCGCGACATTCCTCACAACCGTGGGGAACAACTTCGTCATATTAATAAACAAGAAGTTGTAAGTCCCCGCCATCCCAATAATCCCCAAAATCCCACACATAATCTTAACCACTTTCTACACCCCAGCATTCCCCACAAAGCTCCCAGCAAAACAAAACACCACACTAAACCACAATGTCCCGATCGCCAAGGGCTTCCTTCCGTACTTGTCAAGGAATATTGCCGTGATCATGAAAGCTGGCATTTTAGCCACGACATTGAGTAGGACATTGATGTAGAGGTTGGTTTTGAGGTTGACGACGTTCAAGCTCAGCCCATAGTACATGAGGGAGTACAAGAAATTTATGGCCACAGCTAGAATTAACCTCATTCGAGTAATTGGTAGCTTGACAACATCAATTTGTTGGTCCCTTTTTTTGGATCAACATCAATGCCATGGCTCGCGAGAAGACTTCTTCAACTTTGGATAAAATTGAAAGTTGGATCAAGTTAAGAAGAGTGGGCGAGCTTGGGCTGGGCCCTAATGACTCATTTCTTCTGATCTGGTTGTGAGTTGCGTAGGCGTGCCACTATTGGGAATAAGACCAGCCCAATAGACCTAGTGTGTGTAATGTGGAGTATTTGTTTGATGGATTTGCGCCTGTTCTGGACCTCTGATCAAGCCATTGTGCTCCAAGGAGGGTATTGGCTTGGATGAGTTCTTTTCTATGCCTCAATCAAAAGGACTTCAAAATTCTTTCACTCGTGCGTTGTTGGTTTGATGGATATGGATGGTACCTGCTCAAATAAGAAGAAAACCAATGTTGAGGTTAATGCTCCCTCGATCGGGTTCAGAAATCTAGTTTGGCCCTGAGATGACCCCAGATTGGGTCAAGATTCAGCTAGTTTGGGCCCAATACCATAATTCAAGCTCGGACTAGTCCTTATTTTCAGACTAATAAAACCCTAATTGGGCCTAAAATCCTTATCTTGGGTCTGAATAACGAGAAATTCAAATATATAAAGGCTGGAAAATAAATTATACTACGAGAATCTATGAAGAAGATAAATGACAGATATTTAAAGAGTAAGTAAGGTAAACTTCAAAAAGAAAAAGATTCCATATGTTTGAGATTTCTCTATCCAACTCTAGTATGATGATATGTTGAAACGAAAGCCAAAGATTTCTCAATTTAGTTAATTTTAAATACGAATTACAATATAGAGGGAATCAGAGATTTCTTTATCGAATTCATATAGAGAATATGTTTATAGAAACTCAAACTGATTGTTTCAACAAGAATCATACCATGAATAAGGCAAAACAATAAAAGATAAATGCAGGAGTTGTCAACTGGTTATTTGAACAGTAAATTGGGTTTTGAAAAGATCTTGAAGTTTGTTCAAGTGTTTTCAAGATGATGCGTCTGATTTTGGAGAGAGAGTCCTCTTGTGCTGCTGTAGAGCCTCTGTATTTATAGGCAAGAATCCCTAATGATTAAGGTTGGCGGAGGATACTTGGATGTTGTCCAAAGTCAGCTGTTGATATGTCTTTGTGAACTGGTCCATAAGTAGGGGTAAAGAATATCTCACATGAAACTACTGGTCTCAAGAGATGCCTTTCTAGTTTATGTCGTTTCGCAGTTGGATATCCAGTTAGGGAACGGTTGCTTCTGGTTCTGGCGCTTATTATCCAGTTTGCTTTCTCGCTGGGAGAGACGACGGTCAAGTGGTCATTAATGGTGATAACCCCTCTTTAGAACCTCACATGGGTCAATGGGTAACGGTTACTTATTTTCTTAACTTTAGTGCGGACCAAAGCTAGGATCTCTTCGTACCATGGGCTTTTGAGAGAGTTTCGCCCATTGCTGGCCCAAATCCAAAAAAGCCATTTTCGTTGTTTCTAAGAGAAAAAGGTTGGGCTTGGGCTTAATGCAATTTTATTTGAGAAATAGAACCATTTTTGGCCCATTTTCCAAATATGGTACAAACACAATTAGAAAACCACTTATTGCGTCTTTGCTGTCCAAAAGTTCCTTGTAAGTTTGATCTTCCTCGTTTGTTGTAGGGCTATCGTTGTTTGCTTCTTCATCTAGGGTTAGGACAACTCCCTCGGGAGGGTGTTTGTTATTGGACTTGGCAATGGCGCGCATTAGTTTCATGGCTTCTGTTATTGGACTTAATGTCCACCAACAACTATGGCCAGTTATTTGGGCACACATGCAAGTAAAAGGAGAGGGCTGCTATATGCTACATGTCAAGTCCTAATAAGACCTTTGTACTTTATTTTTTAAAAGTAGAATCGATAGTTTAAATTACAGGGTGGGAGGTCACACACACAAATAAGATGTCATGAAGCTCCAACATGAGATTTCTAGTTTGCAAACCCCCTTGACTTCTTTAAATTTTCTTTTCTTTTTTGGATAATAGAAGTTTGTAAGTGAGTAACATTTTACATTCTCTTTTAAGCGGTGCAGCTATTGCTTTTTCTTTTCCAAGACTCGAGAACACATAAAGTGTCAAAAGGAAAAAGAGAAAGTTAAAGATAATTCTAGTATTTTGGGGATAGACCAAAGAAGTACTTTACAGGTAAGCTGGAAGCCTGAAACGGATTATTCTTTCATGTGAAAAAGCTTGGAATTGGTCCTAGACAATTGAGTTCACTTTCGAAAAGAATGGGACCACCTCCAATCTTTTTCACTCTTGTTTCCTTTCCTTCTTCCTTATGGTACCTTCATTGGGACCAGGAATATATGCATATATATTCGTGCACAAAAACAGAAAAAAAAACGAAGAAGAAAGAAAACAAAAGAAAATAAATATTTGTGCAAAAAAACAGAAGAAAGAAAACAGAAGAAAATAAAACATAAGAAAGTTTCCCTTGTCTGTTTGGATATTTATAACCTAAATGACGAACTTCATGTTCGATATGCAGAAGAGCACGTGAGAGGCTCAGGCCTGTTCATCTCCTTTCCAAAAGCATCCGCATATTTTGACTTTAGTCTCGCTAAATTCATTTCAGCTCAGTTCTCTCCAAAGTCGAAAAATATGTATTATTATATACATTCATCTTCTATCTTCTATTGAGGGACACCTTTCAGAGTTATTACGAATTTTTCTTCAATGATCTAATTCATTTATTTTTTAATTCTACATTTATAGATTATCTTTGCAAAAAATTAGGCAAATCGAAAATCGTTTTGATATCTAATTGTGTTAAACAAAATCGATGAACATGGTGCTTCAAGAAAATACTAAAATTACAGTAATTTAATTAAGTGGTCAAATGATATCGGATTCAAGTAATATTTTGCAGAGATAATCTTTGAATGAATATCTATAAAATAGCCTTACAGAAGTATTCCTTAAATAAACTTATTTGAGAAATTTCTCAACTGAAACTCTCACTATTACTGTATATATGTATGTGTTTGCTTCCTACAATCTTTGTTTTAATATTACACTTTTGTTTGCAACTATTATTTTTATATATTTTGCTGCTCCCATTACGAAGAAAGAGACAAAACTACTAGCCGCCACTGATAATGATAACAATATAGAAGCCTTTTATTTGTGTAAAAACTATGTATGGGATATATATGCTTGTGCTTTACCTCGTCACTAGGAGTGTGATACCTTTGGCATGACACGTGGAGGGCATTCCAGCCCTTGATCTGTTGGACTACGGTTTTTGATTGAGATGGGTTTTGTAGGGTGGGGTCTTAAAATGAAGGGAGCTTGTGTAGATTATGAAATGTTCTTGGGATCTTTTTTCTTGGCACTAACCCACTTTTCATGGAGATAGTTATTTTCAGTGACGAGTGTTTTGTGCTGTGTAAATCAAAATATTTGAAGGACAACTGGTGGTGGTGTGTGCAGCGGCGGACCCAGGAATTTTTCAGCGGAGGTGCAATTTTTAAAAGCTAAGAGCTCAAAAAAAAAAAAAAAAAAAAAAAACTAAACTTCCTTATCATTTAAACAATACTAATTAATGTTATTCATAATTAATAAAAAAAAATAACATTACAATTAACCTACAATTGTTGCCGACGAGGTTTCATATCATGAAAACGTCGCATTATATTTTCATTACTAATAGAAGAAAAAATATCTTTCTCAATGTAAACATATCTTACTAATAGGAATTCCAAGAACCCTACCTAAAAATAACATTATTTTCATATCTTACTAATAGGAATTATAGAAGCCCAATTAAAACCTAATTAACTTAGGAATTATAGAACCAATTTGAAAAACCCACGCAAATGGCCCAGCAACCTCCCTGTTTTTAACTTTCTGTTTTTTTTAATTTGAAAAAGCCCACGCAAATGGCCCAGCAACTTCCCTGTTTTTAACTTTCTGTTTTTTTTAAAAAGCCTGGTCCAAAACGACGTCGTTTTGGCCAGGCTTCGTTAAAAAAAAAGCAAGCGCGCGCGCGCGCTGCGCGCAGCGCACACAGCCCAGCAGCGCAGCTCCAGTTCATTTGAGCATTTCGTCGAACAGGTTGCGCGCGTCCATGGTCTGAAGCAGAGGTGCAACTCCAGCAGTTGTAATGGCTTTTTCCGGCGACCGGAGGTGCAGGTGCACCTCCTTGCGCCTGCACAGGTCCGCCACTGGGTGTGTGTGGGTCGTAAAGATTCACCAACTCCTAGCCCAAAAGAGAGAACGAGAAAGCTGGATAAAAAAATTTTAAAAAGAAAATAAAAGAAAGAAAAACAGAAAAAGAAAAAGGTTTACTTTAAGCTTTCTCTTGGGATTCTTCCACGTTCCTGAGATAATCATTTTTTCTGCGAATCACAATTTGATATATATGAAAAATAATTCATCAAAAATAGAAAAAATAAATAAATTTATGTACACATTTCACACTCCTATTGATAGAAATGTAGGAGCTCATACTTAGAGCATCCACAATGGGCTCCCTAAACCACCTCCTTAGACAAATTTTAGGGAGGAATTGTAAAAATGCAACTCCAACCATGCTCCCTATCCACCTCCTAAAATAGGGAGTCCTCTAGGAGCTCCTAAATCTGAGGAGAGAGAAAGCACTCCTAGTGGCTCCATATAATTTAATACTGCCTTATTTAATAAGTATTTCAAACCTTTATTTAATGCTAATTATTTTTTATTTTATTTTTTAATAGAGATGGACCAATAAAAAAAGAGTTATAGCATTTATGACTCTCCAAATTAGGGAGTATGGTTGGAGTTGAAATTTTTTAAAGAGCTCCTAAAATAGCTTTCTTATATTTTTAGCTAAATTTTAGCTAAGAAATAGAGAGCATCATTGCGGATGCTCTTACAATATAAGGAAGGAACCTTTCATACATTTTGGTGAGATATTATTGTTATCTTGGGTTGCAGCTTAAAGGTGTCTTAAATTGTAATACATTTATGCATCAAAAGGCCTTTTTGATGGGAGAGCCTGCCAAGAGGATAGGGATGGACTGGGCCTCTTGTTAGTGGGCTATGGTTGATATTACAAAAGGCCTTTTTTAAAAACTAGACTATAGAAATGAATTTTGTAAAGAGTTCTTTATAATTTTTTGGTGGTATCAACTAGGCTATAGCCAGTCGAGCTCTTTTTAATTTTTTTTTGGTGGTTTCTAGATTTTATTTTTTGCTTGAAGAATTTTTTTTTGGTCTGAAATTTATTGCTTGAAGATAGAGCTGGCATTTTCTACCGAGAAACTGCAAAACCACAAAAATCGACCGTATTTTCACCGCAATGGAACCGGCATGTAGGGAAAATCGACCGCAAGTTGCAGTTTTTTGGTTGATGCGATTCTGCATATCTAAAGGGTGCGGTATACCGCAATATAATTTAATTAATTATTAAAATAAATATTTATAATTATTTGAGATTGAAATTGCAATTTTACATTAAGATATATTAAATATTGCTCTTATGTTTGCAAGGCAAAGTATCATTACATTTGCTGAAATTTTCTTTTTTGCTAAGGATACATTTACTTGAAGAAATTAAAAGAAATATGCAGGGCGATTCAATACAATGCATTACTTGTCTATGCTCTTTTTTTTGTTGATAGATAGTTTTGTAATGTTTTTTTTTGTTGAGAAAATGGATTTTATTAACACTTCATGATCACAATACAAGATGTGACAACGTGCACATAAGATGGCCTCATTAAAACCTTTCTGAGGAAAACCCAAATGGATAAAACCTCAAAGGAGGAAAGAGTACCACACACGCCATAGACTACAGAGGAGTCATACAAAACTAGAACTGGCAGGACGTTCATCATAGAGACTAAAAATACTTGTAGGATGTATATATGTGCCTAGATGGTGTTAATAGGTCAATTTAATATTACAATCAATAAACTTCGGTAGCAGGATTGATATGGCTTATCAATCATGAAATGTGCTGGGCATAAAATAAAAGAACACGCAGAGAATTATTTAACGTGGTAAAACCCCACATCTGGGGAAAATCCACGGGACTCTTTAGTCCAACACAAATCCACTATAGAACGATGATTACAAGAAGTACTCACACACTTATCCTAGACACATTCTAGACAATGTTTACCGACTTCTTCGTAACTCAACTTTTGTCACGGGATGATCTTCGACACTCCTTATGTTGAACGCAATACTGGTCACGATTGCTTCAAGCTCATCGGAGGAAAACCGCCACCATGGTCTTGGTGCCCTCAACCATATGAGTCACCGACATGCATATGTATGCAATTATGAATGATGAAAATATTTTATAAGTCACCAAGCAACAAAGGAGCACTTGATGACTTACTGAAGAAAATAAACACATCAGCTTTTTCATCAACATTTTCAATATGCTCTGGAAAAGATAATACGTGAAAGCCAAGAATGAATAGAACCAACCATGCTTTTATTCAAAACAAGTTTCTCTCCCTAGAGAGAAACCCATGTGACCACAAGTGCTGCGCAACTACAACTCTAAAACTTATTCAAACTAAAACACCTAAACCTGATGCACAAAGGTCTCTTCATGAGACGTCCAGCAGTGACAAGCCAACTATCCCATTATGACTATGAAATCTGATTTAACAAGGACTCAACGTGACAACACCAAACAACCACTATTATTAAGAAATAATTTTCTCCTAAATCAAGGTACTAGGAGATAAGCATGGTGCACATCACAATGATAAATGTTAGTAGTTTAAATTAAATCACAATGGCATCAAAAATAGTTGTAATTATAAACCCTATTTTGAATGCATGATTATGTCATGATTTACCTGTTGTCAAGTTCCTCATATGGTCAAGTCATGTCTCGGAAGTATGTGGTTGAGCGAGTTGTGCCAAAAAGTCCAGTGACAATTCCTTTCAAACTAATTTTCAACCTATGCTCAAGTTTAGGAAATGCCAATACAAATTTTCGTACTAACAGAGACAGTCCCATAATCATAGGGGTGGCACATCAAACCAAAAAGCAAGATCTTCCTTACTAAGACCATAATTTGCAATATGATCGGCAACCCCATTAGTAATCTCGAGAACATAGTGAACAGAAAAAGACAGCACAGAAGCCAGAATACGACGAACATCCTCCACCAAACCCCCTGTCTTGTTGAACATTTGTGATTTGCAACTGCAAGTTGGTTTTGCATTTGCTTTCATGACTTGGATGTCTTTTACGAGTCTTTTTGGACTTTGATATTTGGTTTGTAGGAGTTCCTATAGAATATTGCTAAATGATTATGGATTTTGAAGGGTCTTATGGGTTTGGTAATTAAAGCATCTTTGGTGTATTTGTTAATTGTTTTTTCAGTATCTTAAAGTGAAGATTAATGTTGATGGCCGTGGTTTTTAAATACAGTTTTCTTAATTAGACAATGAAGGTTATGTGTTGTGGAAATATCGACCACAATATACCGATATGCAGTATAACGCAATTTGTTGGTCGGTTCACAGTTTGTCCTTTTAGCATACCACAATATGTCAGTTAGTTCATGATTTAATTGAAAAGTTGCGGTAACCGAACCTCAACCACCACTACTTGAAGATATACTTTGGAGCATATCGTCAATGCACAGCTTCTTTGATTCGAATTCTCCGGCGGATTTTCTCGTTGTTGAGAGAAGAGGGCTCCGGTCACTCAAATAAGATGATGATAAGGTGGCCGACATGTTAAGTGGCTAAATTTCTCTTGTAGGAGTTGGTGGCGATGGTGGCTTTTTTTAACATATGAAAGTTGAATATACGCTAACTTGCTAAGCCTTTTAATATGTGTAAAACTATTGTTGGTCCTTTTTTCTGCCAGGTATTCTTCTCGCCAAGTTAGGCGTGCTCGGAAGAAATCGGCAGCTGCTAGACCGACATCAATGCCCCAATTGCATTTTTTGGCTTACGCAGATGCTATTCCAATTTTCAACAAAATTGAAAGTTGTGTCAAGTTGACAAGAATCCAATCCAGCCCTGTCTTGGGCCTAACTTCCGGATTCCTTCTGATTCATGTGTTCTGCTTTGTAGGCGTGCCACTGTTGGTCGTACGACCAGTCCAACAGACCTGGTGTGAAGAAGTGTAATGAGTAGTTTGTGAAGTTTGCGCCTTGTTTATGGACCTCTATTCAAGCCATTGTGCTCCAAGTGGGGTACTGGCCTGGATAGGTTCTTTTCTATGCCCCAGTTAAGAGGACTTCAATATTCTTTCTCTTGTGTATATGTCGGTCTTGGCTGGTGCGAGCAACACCATGAAGATGGCAGAGAAATAAAAAGATGAACACAGAGGTCGTCTGGCTATCTGAAGTCCGATCGAGTTGACTGGAATATCTTGAGTGCTTTTGAGTGTTTTACAAGACGTTGCGTTTGGTTTTTGGAGAGAGTCCCCTTCTTCTGTGCTGGAAGCTCTCTATTTATAGGAGCAGAAGAAGTCTTAAGTGATGATGACTGAGCAGGGACATTTGGCTGTTGCCCAAAGTCAGCTTGCTGACTTGACGTCCTAAATTGGTCCATAGTGGGGGTGATTGAACTTTCTGATGAGAACCACCAGTCCCTTGAAACAGCTATCTGGTCTGAAGTGTTTTCGTACTTGGCGATTTGATGTGCAAGTTGGCTTCTTACCTGGCTTGGTGGCTTCCTTAGGCGGCTGGCTTTCTTACTGGAAGAGGGAAAAGTCAAATCGTCATTAAATGTTGATGGCACTACTACAAAAATGGAAAAAGACGACCAGAAAAAGACGACGGCATAACATAAAACCGTCGTTGTATTTAAATAGACGACGGTATAAAAAAAAAACCGTCGTGGATAAGTGATTTACTGTTCAATATTTTTAAAAGACGACGCGTACAAATAAAAAACCGTCGTTTTTAAAAAAGGATTTCTTCAGTGTTAAAATCTGACCAAAAAACAACGACAGCAGGTATGAATACACTGACGTAGAAAATAAAGACGACAGTTCACCAAAAAACCTGCCGTGTTAACTCCTAACTAAACACGACCAACTGTTCTTAATCCACGTCGTATAATATAGTGGAATCAACGTCTGTATACTACGACGGTGCATTCTCTGTAAACCGCCGACTTATTATTTTGGAGTATACTACGACGGTACCTACAACACTACTGTCGTTTTTATTTACCACGTCCTAAGTTCAAATTACGGTCGTATTTTTTCAATTTATACGTCTGCCCTCTCTGTAAACCGCCGTCTTATGTTTATAGCTTTTTAAAATTAATTAATTTTTCTTTTATTTTGGTAATATCTTTCTTAACACAAAACAAAATTTAATTCTCAATCCTCAACAACATTTTCATCTTAAAATGCAAATCTCTTCGTGTTAAATATGAACACAAATTTGGCAAATACATCGTGGCAAATATATGTTCAACTGTTTCTTCCTCTCATATGCAAGCTGGGCCCTCTCCTTCCTCTTGTTCTCAAGCTCCTGCACAGCCTCGATTCCTGAAAATCAAAATCAAAATCAACAAAGTGTGAACCCTCACTCCTCGATTCCTGGTTACATTGTAGTCCCCTTTTCCACAGTGATCAACTTCAAAACTCCTGTGTAGCAAGGTGGAACCAGCCTTAGAACCTGTTGTGGGTTGTGCCTTTGGGGTGAAGCTGGGAGTGGGCTTGAGGTTCAGAATGAATAGACACCACCTACTCATTCTGAACCTCAAGCCCACTCCCAGCTACAGCCACCACCTGAGTCCGTCTCTGCGAGCATCAGGAACACCCACGCGGGTTCTCAAGCTGGTTTCACCCTTGCTACACAGGAGGATGTAGCAAACCCATGCTTGGTCTTGTGAGGAATCATTCTGCAAACCCATTTGCTTTCAGAAAGACAATTTCTGCAACCCTAATTGAAAACTGAGAGTTAACAACCGCGTAAAAAAATCCTATTTAAACAAAATGGAGTAAATATCCACGTCAGTTCTAATATACATAGCGACGTCATATTTGACTAATCAACGTCAGTTTAGATATAACTACATCGGAAATCCAAAAGTCATTTCGCGCGTATTAAAAAGATAACTACATCGGAAATCCAAAAGTCATTTGGCGAGTATTAAAAAGAGAACAGAACCAAAGTAACCACGTCGGTTTATTGAAATACACAGTCGTTGAATTTATAAGTACAACGTCAGTTTAGAGAAACAAAGCGCCGTCATAACCACGTCGGAAATCCAAAAGTCATTTGGCGCGTATTAAAAAGAGAACGACGTCGTTTTCAGAACCGCAAAGTAACCACGTCGGTTTATTAAAATACACAGTCGTTGAAATTACAAGTACAACGTCAGTTTCGAGAAAAAAAGCGCCGTCATAACCACATCGGAATTCCAAAAGTCTTTCGGCAGTTGTGATAACCACGTCATTTATGAATTCTCTACCGTCGTTATAACTAAATAATACGGCGGTTTGTTAATGACAACGTCGTTGTATTGAACTCTGGGAAAATATATAAACTTTTCGTCACCTGACCTAATATTTTACGGTTTTCACTTCCCGATAAAGTATCGTAGTTTCCCTCTCATTTCCCAAATCACCATTTTCGTCACCTGACCTAGCATCATCGTCTGAATCATCGTCTTCATCGTCCAAATCACCATTTTGGTCTTCGTCTTCGTCGGAAGGAAACATTTCTTTGCACGCCGGTGTTATTCAAGGTTTTTTCTCACTCTCTTCCCTTTTTTTACTTTTCATTTGCATGCCGTAGTTGTCTGGAAACAAGATTCTGTCAAATTGAAGAAATCTTTCACTGGTTTTGATTAAATACATAAGTAGATACTCTCACGACGCCAAAAGACGACAGTTCTGTCCTGTTTTCGACGATGGAATGGACACACCACGACGGCCGTAATGCAAACTGCACGACGGTGGCTAAAAACCGTCATGGTGTGACAATTAATACGTCGGAAACAAGATAAAACCGTTGTCTAGTGAGAGAAGTACACTAGTTTTGTAATTTTAAACCACGTCGGTTATTGTTAATAACCGACGTAGTTTATGAATATTTACGTCATGAAATATATAAAACCGTCGTCTTATTTTCATTCATGATCTAAGAGATCGTTTAATAGGACGTCACTTTTTTAGTGTTACCGTCGTTGTTTTTATATTATTACGTCGTTTATTTTTAATAACCGACGTTGTTTTTCTGGCAGATTAATCAAAAATGGTTTCGAAATCTCAAAACAAGGAAGCTGAAGCGTCAAAGGCCACAGCAGGTTCAATGGCACAAGGGGATGAACCCAAAACAGGTTTAGTGGAAGTTGAAAAATCAACTCAAAGCAAACCCTCGAAGAGGATGAGATATTCCTCAACCTCAGAGAAAGACTCGAGCACAGCCACATTTGTTGAGGAGCCAAAATCTGGTCGCGGTATCAGCACAATGAGCCGTGTTGTGAAGAGGAAAATTGAGAAGGTTAAGCCTGTGGTTGAGTTCAATAAAGATGGCAAACCACATGGCGAGGCTGCTGTTGAGATGCAGTCTTACATTGGTGTTTTGGCACGCACCAGAGTCCCTCTTGTGGACAAGAAATGGAAAAAATTACCCAAGGACGTGAAGGAGCAGATTTGGGAAGCTGTTCAAATGTCCTATGTTATTGGGGATAGTTACAAGAACTTGGTCTTGCAGTCTGCCGCCAAAAAATGGAAGGATTTCAAGTATAACGTAACTAGGCAGTATATCCTTCCTTACGCACATGACAGGGAGAGGTTAAGAGAAACCCCTGCGCTTTATAAGTTCATAGAGAAATCGCAATGGGATGCCTTCGTAGCTTCAAGGTTAACCCCAGATTTTGAAGCTAAGCATGCTGAGCAGAAGGAGAGGAGGGAGAAATTGGAGTACAACCATAGGTTGTCTAGAAAAGGGTATGTTGGTTTGACGGACCAATTGGTAGAAACCATGCCCGAAGGTCAAGAAATCGATCGAGCTGTTCTGTGGAAGAAAGCAAGAGAAGATAAATCAGGAAACATCCCTGATCCAAAGGCTGCAGAGAAGGCAAAACTAATCGTAAGTCTCACTAACTCTGTTCTAAATTTGAAAAACAGAGTGTTTTATTTTGGTATAGACGTCGTTTATATTTACATAAGCGACGTTATAAAGTGAACACCACGACAGGCTTAATTTACGGACGTTTAAAAGTGAATAGGACGTCGGTTTTTGAATAAAGTAGACGTCTAGATAGAATTAATACGACGGATTAAATTATTCTATGAACTGCATTTTTGTTTTAAGTTTACTCACGCACACACTCTCCCTCTCTCTGTCTATTTCACTGAATTTTGTGGTGCACAATTTCTGGAAAAGAATGCATATTTCAATCGAGTTTTTTCACTTCTTCATTAAAACTTACGACGGTTTTATCTTATCTAGACGTTAGAATGATTATACAACGACGGTAATTTTGTGCAGCCGTATGGAATTGTACATCTACGTCTGTTTGTTTAATAATCCGTCGTCTTACTTTGAATATACGACGGTTTTTAATTTATGTCTTAATCTGTTTTATTTTGAATATACGACGTATTTTTATATACCGACGTTGTAAAGTATAAACAACGACGGTATTTATATATAGACGTTTTAAATTAATACCACGTCTGTCATTTAATAAAAACCGTCGTTGTTTATAATTTACAACGTCGGTATATGTATCTGTCATACACCCTTCTCAGGTTCTAACAATCTCTCTTTCTCTCTTTTAGGATGATTTGCAAAAGCAAGTCTCCGAAGGCACTCTGACTGTCTCCGGGAGCAATGATATCTTGACTCTGGCTTTGGGAACCCCGGAGCATGGTGGGAGAGTCAGAGGAGCTGGTGCTGGCGTTACCCCAACTCAGTTCTTCAATTTGCCGAAGCAGCAGAGAGTGAAATTTGGTGACAAATTGAAGGAAAGTGTGAGGGAGGCAGTCAGAGAAGAGACCTTGAGGATTGAGGCGAAGTCAAGGGAAACTATAATGGAAGCAGTCAGAGCAGAGAGGGAGACTTTGTTGGCATATATCCGTCAACTAGTTCCTAATTTTGATCCCAGCCAGATGCTCCAAACCCCAATTCCTCCAATTATTTTACCCCCTCAAGATCAAAGCCCAAAAAATCCAATGTCTGATAAGGCAAGCTGCTCTGGGGCCACTAATATCAGACCCCTAGCTTTGGAATTAGAAGATCCGAAGCCTGAAGCTGATACTGCTGCAAAAGAGAAAGAGGACACGGTAAAATCTCTGCTATTTTATATTTCTGCTTTTTAAATTTTAAAAAGACGTCGCTCCTTTTAATAGCCGACGTTAAAATTTAAAATAACGACGGTAAATACGTCTGTTTCTTACAAGACACGTCGTGTTTCGTTATATACCACGACGCTTTTATAAACCGTCGTTCATTTCATGATTTCATTAACTGTATTTATATTAGACGACCTTTCTATAGAATAGCGACGTTATAAATTCAATACAACGTCAGTATTAACGAGAAACCGTCGTTTATATTATATACCACGTCTATTTTTTTTGTTTAGTTAGAGTCGTTTATTTTAGTTCACACACAAACTAACTTATATTTCTTTATTAATTTCTTTAAACAGGATCTCTCAAAGCTAGATATGCCACCTCCTCTTTTAGCCTTATGCCAACATTTCCAGACCAAGTTGTTGCCTAATGGTAACGAGGCTCTAACAATTCACATGCCCAAGGAAGTGTTTGGCATTGAGCATGATACCTTCCTCTTCGCTGAGGATGTTTTGCAGTTTGGTTCAATGGTTGAGATAGGAACCACAGTGATATCAGTATACATGAGGTAATTCTCCCTAATCCCATTTTGTTTTACATTTTCCTTTCTTTTAAATTAAAATCTCATTTAATTGACTTTCATATATTTAGGTTCCTATTTGACTATTTAAAAATGGCAAATCTTGTAAACCTTGTTGGCCTCGTGGACCCTGGGCTAGTGAGCTCTGGAGCTGGATCAATATCAGACCGAATAAAAAACCTGTCAAACCGCCTGAATACAGCAGATGGGAATCAATTTTTCTTGGTCCCTTATAATCCAGGGTTAGTACCATTTAAAGTATTTTCCTATTACATGAATTCACTGCCTTATAATCCAGGCTTCTAATATTTTTCTTTCTAATATGAATCATTATGTGCAGGGGTCATTGGGTGATGGTAATTGTGAGACCATTAACAGAGACTGCCTATTACATGAATTCACTGCCAAAACGCATGGTTGACGACGAAATGAAAAATATAGTGAATACGTAAGTTGATTTCTTCTGATTTATGATTTTTCCTATAAAGTATTTAAATAAACGACGGTTTTTACTAATACCGACGTTATTATATAATATAACGACGGGAAGATATTACCGACGTTTTAATTTAACTACCACGTCAGTATTTTCTTAAAAACGTCGTTTTAATTTAACTACCACGTCGTTTGCGTTTTATTTAAGAACGTTTTAATTTTTTCTGCACAATTTTCGTCATACGACGTTTTTTACTCTTACCGACGTTATAACGTTACACAACGACGGTTAGGTTTTACCGCCGTTTTAAACAAAATATAACGTCTTGGTTTAAAAAACTCCGTCGTTTTGACTGATTTACCACGACGGTTACTATTTGTATTTAACACCCTTTGTTTTCTTGTAACAGGTCAATTAAAATGTTTAACATTCATATAAACAAAAATTCACGTAAACAGCAGGCCATTTGGAAAAATCTACACGGCACTCCTGAACAACCAACAAGTGTAGAGTGTGGCTATTACGTGATGCGATTCATGAGAGATATAATTCATGATCCAGACCTAAATTTCGAGAAGAAGGTAAAACGCAACATTTTAGATATACTTTCTTTATTTTACTACGTCATATTTTTGTTTAACCGTCGTTTGTATTCTTTTAACACGTCGGTTTTTTGGTTTATTTTGCAGTTTGACAAGAAAAAAGATAAACTTCAGTATACACAAAAGGATATTGACGAAGTTAGGCATGAATGGGCAGAATTCGTGAACAAGCAATTACCGAAGGATAATTGATGTAGATAAATATTTATGAACAATGTTTAATTTAGATTATTTAAAATGTATATAAATATTTTGTTGTAATCAAGAGAACAAAAATCAACAAAATTAAATTTTGTTTTAAAATTTGTTTAGTTCCCAAACACCGACGTCTGATTCTAATTTACACGTCTCATACGTGTACACAATGGTCGTCTTGCAGTAAATGGAAATATAACATCGACGGTAATTCTTAAAAACGACGTGTAATAGTCAAAACAACGACGGTTTATAATTAATTCATCCTGTATAAATGAATTTGTACTCATATACTACGTCCGTTAGTATAACCTTATCGACGTCTAAATAATATACAAAGGCGGATATTTCTAAATATCCGCCTTTGTATAAAAAAAAAACGTCAGTTATATACAACAAAATGACGTGTAATAGACATAACAACGACGGTATATAATTAATTCATCCTGCATAAAAGAATATGAATTCATATACTACGTCGGTTAGTATAACCTTATCGACGTCGTAATCTTATACAAAGGCGGATATTCTTAAATATTCGCCTTTATATATATAAACAACGTTAGTTATATACACTAAAATGACGTTTAATATTAATAACAACGACGGTTTATAATTAATTCATCCTTTATAAATGAATTTGTATTCATATACTACGTCGGTTAGTATAACCTTAACGACGTTGTAATATTATACAAAGGCGGATATTATTAAATATCCGCCTTTATATATTTAAACAACGTCCGTTACATACACTAAAATGACGGTTTATAATTAATTCATCCTGTGTATATTCTTAAATATAGTTTCAACGTCGGTTTTTTATGTTTAATGTCGTTGTAAAGGGATACAACGTCGGCTAAGTCATTTTTAATTTAATTGTTATTGACTTTTATATTTTATTTAAATCCATATTAAATTCATAACTATATCCAAAAATTATACTGAAAACTACCAAGCATTGGAATATTGTCTCTATCCTAAAGCTTTAAAAAATATAATTTTGGAAATATTTTTTTATTGTATTTAATTACTAATATTAATAATATATTCAAAACAAAATCCGAAAAATATACCGGCAAATTCTATGCACTGATTGAGACAATATCTTGCCCGTTAAGGCCTGAAAAATGTAATTTTAGTTTTCAAAGTTCAAATGATAACAAAATTCAAACAAATTTAGAGACAAAGCATTGTACTCCTTATACTTTACATAACATAACCCTAAGGTTTATGTGATCCATTGGTGCCCATAAATTCAAAATTATGAAATCCATATTTTAGCCTACTATTGTAGAAGGCAATGTTGTAAGGAATCCATAGCAATTTTCGGTTCATTTTTCTCGTACTTGTGTATTTTTTAAAAATTATTTTAAAATTTAGGGTTTAGGGTTTAGGGTTTAGGGTTTTT
Organism: Prunus kanzakura; assembly: GCA_020521455.1. Lineage (NCBI taxonomy): Eukaryota > Viridiplantae > Streptophyta > Magnoliopsida > Rosales > Rosaceae > Prunus > Prunus kanzakura. Next base: position 2,431,364 of record BPUM01000794.1, on the reverse strand, counting down.
TGAAACGACGCCGGTTTTCTCCCGCTGTTTTTGGTCAACTACATTAACAAAGACTAATTGAATTCGGTTGACGACGTCAGTTATAAAATAGCGACGTCTTTAGTGTTTACAACGTCGTAAATGTATTATAACCGCCGTTGTAAGTAATTATTAGACGTCATTATAAGTGTTGACCGTCGTGGTTGAAAAACGCGGTACTTAAAATTTTTTGACCGCGACTTAAAATTTTCAGAATTTCCCTTTAACCCTCAAATAGTTCATTCTCTCTCTTCAACATAAATTTGTCTGAAAGTTTTCGTTCTCCAAGCTCTCTCTCAATATCCATGTAAGTACAACTCTAGTCCCTTTAATCCTAATTCTCTCAGCTCTGTCTCAAGCTTTTGTTATATTCTCTCAGCTCTCTCTCAAAGCATTGGGTACGTAGATTCTCCAAGATCTCTCTCAAAGCATTTGGTACGTAGATTTTCCAAGATCTCTCATTGGGTACGTAGATTCTCCAAGCTCTCTCTCAAAGCATTGGGTACGTAGATTCTCCAAGCTCTCTCTGAAGCAGTTGTTATATTCTCGCAGCTCTCTCTCAATATCCATGTAAGTACAACCCTAATCTCTTCTTAAATCCATAAATGTTTTCGTTGGTAGCTATATTAGGGTTTTGGTGTTTGCAATCTTGTAATAATTGCTCTCTGTTTGGGTTCTTTTATGTTTGTTTGGCCATGGGTTCTTGGAAAAGGAATGGGGATGGGAGATTTAAGCTGTTTTTTTTTTAACTACGACGACGGTTGAAGGATCAAACCGTCGTCCAAATGTTTATTATACGTCGGTTGTTCATTTACTCCCGTCGTCTGCGTTTTAAGCCGCAACTGGTAGCCTAAAGACGACTGTTTCTCCATTAAACGTCGTCTTTAGGCTACCAGAACACCGTTCAAATTTCTGGGTCTGGGTATCTTAATGACGACGGTGACTATAGATGCCGTCGTCGGAATGTATATTAAACGACGATTATTTTTATAAACCGTCGTCTTTTCCATGTTTTATATTTAATTTTCATTTTGTTCTCTGCTATTTGAATGAGGTAGTGTTTCATTGCTGGTCTTTCCACTTTAATATATATATATTTATATGAATTTGATAGAGTGTAAGATGGATAAGTCATGGATGCATGCGGATAGAAGATCGAAGGCATATGAGTTAGGGGTGGAAGGATTTTTGAATTTTGCGTTACAAAATCTTGGAAATACAACTGAGATTCGTTGTCCATGTGTTAAATGTGGGAATATTCGATTGTTTGGGGTTGGAATTATAAGGGAACACTTATACTTTAATGGAATTGACCAAAGCTATAAGATTTGGAGATGGCACGGAGAACCTTGGGAATGGACTACCAATGCTAGTAGAAATGTGGAAGAAGATGAGCAAAGTAGGTTTAGTTATGTTTCTGAAGAATTAGGGATGGATGATAATGATTTTGCCAATATTGGATCTGATCCTTATGAGTTTGCCAATGTGATTGGGGATGGCGATGAACCCTTGTACCCTGGTTGCAGTAAGTACACGAAGTTGTCGGCTTTGGTGAAGTTATATAATTTGAAAGCAAAACATGGGATGAGTGATGTTTGCTTTACAGAATTATTGATACTTCAAGGAGAATTTCTTCCAGAAGGAAATACACTACCTTCCTCTATGTACGAGGCAAAAAAGACTTTGTCTGCTTTAGGGATGAGTTATGAGAAAATCCACGCATGTTCCAATGACTGCATTTTGTATCGGAAGGAGTATGAGAATGCAACTAATTGTCCTACTTGTGGTATCTCAAGGTGGAAGGAAACCAAGGATGGGTTCTTGAAAGAGGGTGTGGCAGCGAAGGTGGTGTGGTATTTTCCTCCAATTCCAAGGTTTAAAAGGATGTTTCAATCACATAAGACAGCTAAGAGTTTGACTTGGCATGCTGCAAGAAAATCAGTTGACGGTTATATGTCTCATCCAGCGGATTCCCCGTCTTGGAAACTTGTTGATGAAAAATGGCCCGACTTTGGTAATGAGCCAAGAAACTTGAGATTGGCTCTCTCATCTGATGGATTCAATCCCCACAGTTCTTTAAGTAGCAGATACAGTTGTTGGCCAGTTATGTTAGTTACATATAATCTCCCACCATGGCTATGCATGAAGCGGAACTTCATGATGTTGACTATACTGATTTCCGGTCCTAAACAGCCCGGAAATGATATAGACGTCTACTTAGAGCCTTTGATTGATGATTTGAAATCTCTGTGGGATGGGATTAGAGGAGTGTATGATGCCCACATAGGAGAATACTTTACACTCAGAGCTGCATTACTGTGGACAATTAATGATTTTCCCGCTTATGGAAACTTATCTGGTTGTGTTGTTAAAGGATATAAAGCTTGTCCAATATGCGGCGATGATACACCTAGTCACAGGTTGAAAAATGGCCACAAAATTTGTTACATTGGGCATAGAAAGTGGTTACCAATCAATCATCCATATAGGAGGCAACGTGCAGCTTTTAATGGGAAACCTGAATATGGCATGCCCCCTGAGCCATTAACAGGAGAAGAAGTGCTGCATATGGTTGAAGATATTAATTACATATGGGGCTCGAAAATTGGGGGAAGTGTTGGTGAGAATGATGGTGATAGAGTTTGTTGGAAGAAGAAATCAAAATTCTTTGATCTCGAGTATTGGAAATACCTCCCTGTGAGGCATGCCTTAGATGTTATGCACATTGAGAAGAATGTTTGCGATAGTATCATTGGTACATTGCTAGAGATCCCTGGAAAAAATAAAGATGGGATTGCTGCTCGGTTAGACTTATTGAACATGGGGGTAAAAATTGATTTGCAACCCGAGTATGGAGAAAGACGTACTCGCTTGCATCTAGGGCCTTGGAATTTGTCAAGAGCAGAGAAGAGAGCGGTTTGCAATTCTTTTTATGGTATGAAGGTTCCTGAAGGTTATTCTTCAAATATAAAAAATCTTGTATCTTTAAAAGATTCAAGACTTCTTGGCCTTAAATCTCATGATTGTCATACCTTGATGCAACAATTGCTCCCTGTGGCAATTCGTTCTGTTTTGGAGAAGCCTGCAAGGTATGCAATAACTCGATTGTGCTTCTTCTTCAATGCTTTATGTGCAAAGACGGTAGATGTTTCCAAGCTAGATAAGTTGGAAGAAGATGTAGTAGTTACTTTATGTTTGCTTGAGAAGTACTTTCCCCCTTCATTCTTTGATATCATGGTTCATCTAGTAGTACATCTTGTCAGAGAAGTTCGTCTATGTGGGCCAGTATATTTTAGATGGATGTATCCGTTTGAAAGAGATATGAAAGTGCTAAAGGGGTATGTTCAGAATCGTACTCGTCCCGAAGGTTGCATTGCTGAGCGGTATATAGCTGAAGAAGCTGTAGAGTTTTGTACCGACCATTTATCTGATGTTAGTACAGTTGGAGTGCCTTCAAGCCAGAATATGGGAGTTTCAAAGCCATTATCAGGTTGCACAGTGGGCTTAGTTGATATGGACTTGTTGAACCAGGCACATCTATATGTCTTGGAGAATACGGAGGAAGTCCTACCTTATATCGAGTACGTATGAGTTTAATTTTTCATATATATGTAGCCATGTTAAATATTATTACTCCTTATATTTATCTTATATATAAGGGACCGTAATGCGTGTTTTTTTCGTGTCAATTGTAGGGAACATATGATCCACATCAAGACCACTTATCCGAAATTTAGAAAGAGAACAAAGTGGCTATAAGATAAGCACAATAGCACTTTCATTCAATGGCTACGTGTTAAGGTATATATGTTATTGAATGACATATTCAATTTATTATTTTAATTTTCTTTCTTTCTATATATATGTTAGATTGAATTAATATATATGTTTAATTTGTAGGTTCAAAGTGAATTTAATGGGGAAGATTATAATGGCATATCAGAAAATTTGAGATGGTTAGCAGCTGGTCCAAGCATGGTAGTGCCATCATATAGGAGCTATCTTATTAATGGTGTCAAATTTAGCACCAAGGCACAGGATGATGTGCGAACTGTCCAAAATAGTGGAGTTTATTTACTTGCACATACTATGCAAGTTGCTAGTGCCAAGGATAAAAACTCTATTGTCTCCAATATGGGTTTTTATGGGGTTATTCAAGAAATTTGGGATCTTGACTACCAAAAGTTTAGAATCCCAGTCTTGAGGTGTGATTGGATAGATAACACTTCGGGCCTTGTAGTCGACGAACTTGGATTTACCCTTGTAGATCTGAGTAAAATTGGACATAGGAATGACCAATTTGTTATTGCTTCTCAAGTCAAACAAGTATTTTATGTTGACGACCCAATGCATCGTGGTTGGTCGGTAGTGTTATCAATGCCTAATAGAGAATATAATGATGTTATTGGTGATGATGTGCTAGGTGATATTAGAATTGAGTGTGAGCCATTTTCTAGAGGGATACCAAATGTTGACACATTTGATGACCTAGTGGGTGAGTTTGGGAGTGAGAACATTAGAGATGGGTGTGAAGATATATGGATTGATTGATTGTTGTAATGTATGACATTAGTTATGCAGTTAATTGTATGACATTAATTCATAGCTCTGTATATCATTTTAATTCCGATCACATTTTCATTCTGCAAGCTTTGTATGACATTAATTCATAGCTCTGTATATCATTATAATTCATTTCAACCGTCGTCTATTACAGTCGTCTATTATAGTCGAAAGGTCTCTTTTTTATGCGATTATGTACCAAATCGACATCGGTTTTAGTTTTTTCCTGACGTGTACTATATTAACCACGTCGTTTTTTTGTGTTCAAGCCGTCAAAATAATTTTCAACGTCTGTGGTGATATAAATGGTCGTGGTTATTGTTGTTTTTACGTCTGTTCAAGTAAATATATGCCATGTTATATGTTTAAGACGTCAGTTTTTCATTCAGTGAACGTAGTATTTATTAACCACGGCGGTTTCTAAGTTTTATACGTCGGTTTTGTTTTATTTCGAGACGTAGGTAAAACCATTTACGTCGGTTTTATAGTTGTTTTTGACATTTAAAATTATTTAAACGTCTGTGTTTTAATAAAACCGTCGTCTATTATAGTCGAAATGTCTCTTTTTTATGCGTTTATGTACCAAATCGACGTCGGTTTTAGTTCTTTTGTGACGTGTACTATATTAACCACGTCGTTTTTTTTTGTGTTCAAGCCGTCAAAATAATTTTCAACGTCTGTGGTGATATAAATAGTCGTGGTTATTGTTGTTTTTACGTCTGTTCAAGTAAATATATGCCATGTTATATGGTTAAGACGTCAGTTTATTCAATCAGTGAACGTAGTATTTATTAACCACGGCGGTTTCTAAGTTTGACACGTCGGTTTTGTTTAATTTAGAGACGTTGATAAAACTATTTACGTCGGATTTATAGTTGCTTTTGACATTTAAAATTATTTAAACGTCTGTGTTTTAATACAACCGTCGTCTATTATAGTCGAAACTTCTCTTTTTTATGCGTTTATGTACCAAATCGACGTCGGTTTTAGTTCTTTTGTGACGTGTACTATATTAACCACGTCGTTTTTTTTGTGTTCAAGCCGTCAAAATCATTTTCAACGTCTGTGGTGATATAAAGGGTCGTGGTTATTGTTGTTTTTACGTCTGTTCAAGTAAATATATGCCATGTTATATGTTTAAGACGTCAGTTTTTTCATTTAGTGAACGTAGTATTTATTAACCACGGCGGTTTCTAAGTTTGACACGTCGGTTTTATTTAATTTAGAGACGTTGATAAAACTATTTACGTCAGTTTTATAGTTGTTTTTGACATTTAAAATTATTTAAACGTCTGTGTTTTAATACAACCGTCGTCTATTATAGTCGAAAGGTCTCTTTTTTATGCGTTTATGTACCAAATCGACGTCGGTTTTAGTTCTTTTGTGACGTGTACTATATTAACCACGTCGTTTTTTTTTGTGTTCAAGCCGTCAAAATCATTTTTAACGTCTGTGGTGATATAAATGGTCGTGGTTATTGTTGTTTTTACGTCTGTTTATGTAAATATACGCCATGTTATATGTTTAAGACGTCAGTTTTTTCATTTAGTGAACGTAGTATTTATTAACCAAGACGGTTTCTAAGTTTTACACGTCGATTTTTGTGTATTTAGAGACGTTGATAAACATATTTACGTCGGTTTTGTAGTTGTTTTTGACATTTAACATTATTTCAACGTCAGTGTTTTACTAAAACCGTCGTCTATTATAGTCGAAAGGTCTCTTTTTTAGGTTTTATGTATGAAATCTACGTCGGTTTTAGTATTTTACTGACGTGTACTATATTAACTACGTCGGTTATTTGCCGTCGTTATTTCATGTATGAAAAGACGGCGGTCGATTTCTCGTCGGTTGTAAACCATGATACACGACGGTGGATTACCGTCGTCTATTTCGTTTTTTGTAGTAGTGTGGTTCTTTTCTCACTTCGCATGGGTTTGGAACGGCCTCCGATTTTTCATTTTTCAATAATCCATTTGCTTTGGGCCCTCTGTTCTTGGGCTTCGGTTTTGGCCCTGTCTTGGTGTTTATTTTAAACAAGAAAAGTCCTCTTGAAAAATACAACCTACAGACAATTATTGGGCCTGGGCCCTCGCCATGCTCTTTTTGAGGAAGTAACCACTTTTGGTCCATTGACCAAAATTGGGTACAAACAACTATGTATGGGATATATATGCTTGTGCTTTACCTCGTCAGCGTGATACCTTTGGCTTGACACATGGAGGGCATTCCAGCCCTTGATTTGTTAGACTGTGGTTTTTGATTGAGATGGGTTTTGTAGGGCGGGGTCTTAAAAAGAAGGGAGCTTGTGTAGATTATGGAATGTTCTTGGGATCTTTTTTCTTGGCACTAACCCACTTTTCATGGAGATAGTTATTTTCAGTGACGAGTGTTTTGTGTTGTGTAAATCAAAATATATAAAGGACAAATGGTGGTGGTGGTGTGTGGGATAAAAGAAAGACAAACAGAAAAAGAAAAGGGTTTACTTTAAGCTTTCTCTTGGGATTCTTCCACGGACCTGAGATAATAATTCTTCCACGGACTTGAGATAATAATTCTTCCTGCGAATCACAGTTTGACACGTATACAAAAATAATTCATAAAAAACGCAAAAAAAAAAAAAAAACTTTTGTAGACATTTCACACTGCTATTGGCAGGAATGTATGAGCTTATACTTACATAATGGGCTCCCTAAGCCACCTCCTTAGACAAATTTTAAGAAGGAATTAGAAAAATACAACTCCAACCATGCTCCCTATCCATTTTCTAAAGTAGGGAGACCTTTAGAAGCTCCTAAATATAAGGAGAGAGAAAAGACTCGTGGTGGTTCCCTATAATTTAATGCTGCTTTATTTAATGAGTATTTCAAATCTTTAATTAATACTAACTATTTTTTATATTATTTTTTAATAAAGATGGACCAATTAAAAAAGAGTTATAGCATTTATGACTCTCTAAACTAGAAAGCATTATTGGAGTTTAAGTTTTATACAGAGCTTCTAAAATTACTTTTATATGTTTTTAGCTAAAATTTAACTAAAAAATAGAGAGCATGATTGTAGATGCTCTTAGGGAGCCCATTGTGGATGCAATAACTTATTCCCAACAACTAACAGCTGAATTTAATTTGTTTGGATTAGAAAGATGGACCAACTAGTTCTTCATTTAGTGCTACTTTTGTTTCTAATTTTGAGAGTGATCGTAAGTTCAAATCTCCACATCAAATTGATAAAAAATAGAGAGAGATAGAGCAATATCTTAGACAAAATCTTGCACAATTTGTCATGAAAAATATCTTGGGTTGTCTCCCTTTCATGGGCCCAAGAAAATTAGATGGAATGGTCAGCAGAAAGAAAATGTGGGAACCCTTGAGAACAAAAAATAAAAATAAAAAATACTAATATTCTAAGCCGATGACAAACTGTCATGTCGAAAAGTTAAGCATATAGCAGTAACCATTGGTGACATCCACTTGGTAAGTTTCTTTAGTCATTGTGCCACATGAGAAAAAAAAGGAAAAGATACAATTCTCAGCATTCAGGACCCAAGTAGTGTCGGTTTGTGTTTTTCATTGATGCATGTAGGATAAACATTATTACACACATTTAAATAAAAGTTCAAACCCCAATAAGGGCTAAAATCCAATCAATAACCAGACAATATTGGCAGGACCTAACTCAAAGCATAGAGGTCCCTCTCTTATTTGAGCAAAGACCGAAAGACAGTCTGACATAAAAACTCATATAATTGGCACTGGATCAATAAAATGTGAAGCAATCTTATCCTTCACCACTTTACCAACACGCGTGTAGCCATCGTCACCTTTGTAAAGGAGATCTACCACTTTTGTTAAATTAAGAACTCTCATTAGGACAGCCATTGGCGCGGCAGTTGGTCTGAGAAACTCCTCGTTTATGTCCTTCCACAGATCCACCACTTGCTTGTTCAAAGCATCAAGTGCCTCTTGCTCCGACACCCCATATTGCTTCATGTAGCAATCAATACTACAAGCAACATGGCCTCTCTCTTTCTCAAACTGCATATAGAAATTCAAAATATTAATTCGGTAATATTATAGAAAATCAGATTGTATCAATCTTACTACTACTGCTAACACCGATGTTGTTCTCAACTTAACCACCGACAAAGTCTAGTGTGAGTTTTTATCATCAAAGGCCATGATGCTATTAGTTGTGGAACCACTTATTATATATAGTATTTTATTTTGTTTTCGATGTGAAACTTTGCATTTTAAACATGCTTACCTAATCTAGCATGACAAGAATATTCTATACCTTGCTTGTGACAATATCATCCATGAACCTAAAAAGGGTCGTGGAAGCTCTAACAATTTTTGCGTCATTGAACAGCCACTCAAATGTCTCCTTTGTTACAATATCTCCCATGCCAAGTAAGGATACAGTTGAAAGCATGGGGTAACCAGTAGAAACTATTGCAGCAGGTAGATACTCCTCCATGGTTGGGGTGTATCCTTCGTTGAACCATCTGGCCTCCTCAAAGTAAGCTCGGGCTACAGCTTTCAACTGGAGGGGACATAACGTTATAGCTAGATAATTGTGGAAGAAAATAATTTAAATTTATTATAAGCAAAAGTGTATATATATATATTATATACATACAGATTCCTCTGCATAATAAACTCGGTATGATCTTCCATCCTTTGCAATCTCTTCCTCAATTTCATCGACAACATTCAAAAGGGTACGATAAAATATTTGCATATAGTCTGGGAGTTCATCTATGCAACTCATATCCCACCTGAAAATTTGATAAACCATTCATTCATCTTAAGCTTATTTAGGAGGACTTCTACAATTACAATAAATCAGCTCTAAATTATTAAAAAGAAAATTATGATTTCAAAGTAGTACCTCTCAATTGCTGCAGTAAAGATCTCAAGTTCTTCAAACGTAGCATATGCGTCGTAGATATCATCCATCACTGATACCAGCGCAATCACTTTTGTAAGAAATTTTCTTGCTCCGACGTATTGGGGTTCAAAGTATACTCCAACTACCCAAAAGTACAACTCCACGATCCTGTCTCTTGCAAAAGGCAGCTTCTTTTCAAAGTCTACTTCTTTCCACCACCTAATGAGCAATAACATTAGTTGTACGTGTAACTTGAGTATATATGCTCACATTTACAATTAAAAGAGAGACTTACCTAGTAATCTCACTGAGCTCCTTTTTGTGCAAAGACTGAACAAGATTGAAATCTAACTTCGCAAGTTTCAACAAAGCTTCATTGTGTGAAGCTTCATCTTGGTAGATTGACATGTAACGCCTGGCACATACCCTCTCTAGATCTTTTCGCAAAGGTCTCTCCAAGGCTTGAGTGATTTGTTCTGCATGTTCGTAGCTTCCATGAGCTTTTGCAGCAGAGTCAAGGTGAGTGGTGGTGAAAGCAAGAGCTTCATCTAGTATTTCTTCTCCCCGTACGCCTAGATGCCCGGCTTCATAAAGGCTTAGCATCCCTGGAACATCGACGATTAAGCATTCCTTGAAGCTGCCATTTTCGCCTTTGAACTTGTTGAACACATCTGCTTGATTGTCATAAAAATGAACAGGCATTAATTGGCAAAAATCAGTCACATTACACTCCACTACATTATAATTTGTTGATTAACTTACCACATGAAACCTTATATCCATGTTGTCTTAGTAGCCGGAAACCAAGAGCAACGTTGTATAGATCTCCATCATCACTAAAGTCATGGTCATGAAATGCAGCATGCATACGCTCCAACGCTTCTTCAATTTCACTTTCAAAATGGTATGCCACGCCAAGGCGCTGGATTGCATCAATCAACTTGAGCTGATGTGAAAAGTCACCTGTACTAGTTGGGAATACTTCCCTCCTCACTACTTCTTTCAGCTCCTCAACTTCTTCTTGGTTCCGGGCATTTGTTATCTGCGGCCAGCAATTAATTAAACAAGGAAAACACTTACGAATTTTTTTTTGAGAAAAATAAAGATGAATATATAATGATAATATAATTTGCATGAGATTACAATGTCTTGGGAATCATAGTTCATGAACCGATCTCCCCAAATGCTCGGTGGGAAATTTGCCGTCCGACGAATAATTTCAGGGTTAGATTGGGCTGCTGCACAAACTTGGATAGACATGTTTTGCTGTTTTTACTTTGGTAGATAAAAATCAGACGGCACTTATTAGTACTGTTTTCTATATGCTTCGAGCTTTGCTATGAAACTATGAAACGCATTGATGGTAGACTCATGTATTTATAGGCAAGGATTGGGATATAAGATTATTGCAAAGCAAGAATAGAATAGTGCATAGCAGAAGATAGATTCATATAAACCATATAATAATTTTCAAAGCAATAATTTCCATGGCTAGGGGCCCTTTCACTTTTTTGAGTGCGGGGATATACATAGATATATTATCTTTTTCCTTGTAATGTTTTTCTCACGTAACATATTGGGCCATTGGCTGGATTTAGAGCAGATGTTTAGCGTTTGCCATTTTGCCTCTTTTAAAGCTAGCATAGTGGTGAATCGATGATGATGGTACTTTCCTCTTCAATACATGAGTTAAATAAATATAATAACAAGCTACATCCGCCATGCATCCACATGTTTTTAACGTGAGAGAGACATGCGTTACCCTATATTGCAGTAATTCTAGCTAGATATGGTTGATGTGATCTTGTACGACTTATGATTCATAAGTATAGTTTTATCCTACTGATTTTCTTCCGGAATATTTTAACGAGCCCACTAAAAAACATACCATATTTGATGTAACTTGTTTGGTAGTAATGGAATTTTGATCTTCCTCTGAAAAAACGTAACAAGTTAACACATGTAGCATTTGTCATATTCTAAATTTCTCTCTTCAATTTTCACTTCAAAATTAGATTTTGAGGGAAACTTATTGTGGGGGATTTTGTTATTTAACGCTGCTAATGGAGGAGGTGGCAGCTCCTTTTAATAATTTTTATTTTATTTTATTATTTTTTAGGTTTATACAAACGACATTCTTCTTTAATCAAATCTAAACTCAGGAAGGGGAACACATTTATTGTTATCAAGTTTTTTCTTTTAAATTTCTTTAGGTAGCTGCAACAACTAATTTCATTAATAAAAGAAAAATACAAGAACATAGCCCCACACAAAGGGATCTTACAAATACTAGAAGGCTTATTATCACAAAATGTCCCTAAGGTTTACAAAATTATCAGATTGCATCCTTAATGTTTTTTTGTGTCATTCATGGTCCTCAAGGTTAGTATGTGTGATCACAAATGGTCTTTGCTGTTAGGTTCCGTCAAAATATCCGTTAGTTTGTTGACGTGGCATATATATATCACAAAACATCCCTGAGGTTCACACATCTATCACAAATGGTTCCTGCGAAATTTTTTAATTTTTTAATTTAAAATTCATAAAATTTTGGTTTTCTTTGTTATATTATTTAAAAATATATATTGTATTTTAAATACATATGGCACTATATTTTTTAAGATGTGGGCTCCACATATATGCCACATCAACAAACTAATGAAGTTTTTTTAAAATAATTTAAAATTCATAAAATTTAAAAGTGAAAAAATCATTTATAGATGGATTTTAACCTTGAGGACCATTTATGAACCCTAAATCCTTGGTTTTTTCATTTTAAAATTTTATGAATTTTAAATTATTTTTTAAAAACTCCATTAGTTTGTTGATGTGACATTTATGTGGAGCCCACATCTACAATAATATAGTGTCATGTGTATTTAAAATACAATATATATTTTTAAATAATTTAAAATTCATAAGATTTAAAAAAGAAAACCAAAATTTTATAAATTAAAAAAATTTGCCGGGACTATTTGTGATAGGTGCGTGAACCTCAGGGATGTTTTGTGATACTTATATATGCCACGTCAGCAAACTGTTGGCACTAAAACTGAATAGATAGAGATAGGTGCAACTTACAGGTGATGTGGACGATCAAGGATCGATTGAGTGTTCGACGCAGGTTAATCCCGTCCAAGGATGCCGATCCTGAATCAAGAAAGCCGAGGCTCGTGAGGTCTATGAAACCGGTGTGGTACCAACCTAAGACCCTCCGATGCCGAAGTGAGTTTCTTTCTAAGAGCTTCTGCTGTTGACAATGTATTTAGCATAGAAGTCAAGCTGAAAAGTCTTACCCCTTGTATTGTAGTGAAGGGGCCTATTTATAGAGGGCATTTGGTATGCTCTTAGTACTTATTTTCGATGTGGGACTCGTGGGAAGGTCCTACAAGGTTGACACGAGTCCGTAGATATTTTGGGCGGGGCCTTCGAGGTTGATCTGCAGAATCCTCAGCGTGTGCTGTCGGAGTCAATCGGTAGGCGATGCCAATTGTTCATCATAGAGGTGAACCGGCGAGCATACCGTTTGAAGGGTGTTCCGAGGGTAGAATCAGCACTAGACACCAATTCCTGTTCAGTTGACCTGCCGATGCCAGTCACAGGATTAGCCTTCTCTTTGTCTTCTGTCCACGTGTCATGGTGTGAGTGGAGGGTTAGATATGGTACAAACACAAACTAACAGAGTTTTTGACGGAACCTAACGGCAGGGACCATTTGTGATAACACATACTAACCTTGAGGACCACGAATGACACAAAAAAACATTAAGGATGCAATATGATAGTTTCGTAAACTTTAGGAACGTTTTATGACAACAAGCCATAATAGAAAGATACAAATAATACTCTTAAATTTAATTGGTCCTTTTATTTAGTCTCACATAGGAATATGACTAGTTGTTAGATTTATGGGTAGGGATATAATAATTTGGGTGGCAATAGCATAACCAAATTAATTTACAAATATTGAATTTAAAAGAATTCAAAGTCGTAAAACTTGTAGAAGGAGAGCACAAGAGGAAGAAGACGAAGAAGTAAAGTGGACTCCTTTTAAGACCATTGCTGTTGCCGACAAAGATCCATATAAAAGGAATAAAATAATAACAGAGATTTATAATAAAAGACCCCAAAATAAAATAATAACAATACTTTCGGTAGCCTTCGACTGATCATCTGTGTTGGTTTCTGTGCCATGTTGTAGTGAGTTTTATGCTTTTTTGTATTTTGGGGTATCATGGAGCATGAAATTTCGGGTTTTTTAATCTTGTATTTCATGTTGAGAAGTTGGATCCATGAATTAGTTTTGAAGAGACACTGGGTTTAATGATCATACGGCAATCATTTTCTGATTATGCGGGAATCAATACCAATAACACTTTTAACAAAAAGTTTACTAAACGCCAAACTGTTTTTTCTCACGGATGATTTCTCTCACAGCAAATCTGACAGCGATTATTTGACAGCACATTAATGCCAAACTGGCTCTAAAACAATAAAAAGACTTCAATCTAGCTAGTATTGTTTACTAATCTTTTTATTTTTTTTAGTTTTGATAATCAATCTCATCTTTTGAACCAAATGGAATGGTCATCCGATAAGATATATCTACGAGTTATTTACACTAACATTCTCTGAAGTTTTTAGTGTTTTCATAGACTCTCTTAAAATTTCAAAAATTACACAAATATCCCATGAGATTTTATATTATTTTCACCTTTTTCAAACAACTGTTGATGACCATCCATGACCAAGGAAAAAAACATATATAGTTGGTGACCAGAGCAAGTTGATCTTTTCAAAGATAAGATCTTACCATTAGTTGGCCCATGAAGCCAATGAAATGATTGGCAGATAATTAACGTGTGAAATCCAAAATTGATAGATAATATTATATGATCCTGCGCATCCAGAAACTGACAGGTAGTGAATCATGCATGATTCATGATGAACAGGTTGGACCTTTCATGATAACGACACTGGATGCATGTTTTGTGTTGAATTATCCAGCAGTGCTGGAGCCCTACAAGCTCGTGTTACAATTGCTAATGTTGTAATGTTATGAACTTTTTATATTCAATTATTTTAAATCATTTCAACAATTTTTTTTTATAAAAATTATTATTATTATTTTTGCCAAAGTTAGGAAGGTGGGAGGAGGGCAACTCATAGTGGCTTGAACTTGGGACCATTTGAGAGCACATCAAAGGCCTAAGCCAATCCAACTAACACCCTATTGGTGTGGTTAATTATTTTGAACTAAAAGGCTCTAATTTTAACATAACAAAGAGTCAAGAGGTCCTTATTATAAATCGAGGACGGCCCCCAAAATTATTTTATGAGATCTATATAAATATATAAAGGCGAAGACCTCAAACGGTGTTAACATCCAAACACCTTTAAAACGCCCCTTGGTTAACCAATTTGCTAAACAACCACAATTTAATATATTAAGGGCAAAATAGTAAAAACTTAATCTTAAAAAAAAACTAATTTGTTGATGGAAAAAATGGTCCGACATTGCGTTAAGCTTACATCTAGTATGCATTGGGTATTCTAGTCCCCTCTCTTCCAAAAAACATTGTTAGAGCAGTTTTCAATTTGAAGGGGGAGGAAGCCACTGTTATTATGAGTTTGCAATCTTAGTTGGGATGCCCATGCAAGAGTTTATTCGATCCTGCATGATCGTTAGTGGATGCGTACTAGATTATCTTAATTTTGATGTTACATCGCTCCATTATTATAATGGCCATTTGTGGCTAGTTTGTATTGGCCTTTGTGACTAGTAGCTTTTTTGGTTGAATTATGAATGTAATCCCATACTTTCTCAAAAAAAGAAAAAGAAAAAAAGAGCCAAGTATTTTTCGTTTTATAACTATGTTAAACAATCATCACCGGAGATATTAATGCAATCGGTAGAGGTAATAGTATTTGTGAAGATGTTTTTCACGCTGAAAACGTGGATACATAGCTGATAAGCTCGTTTTTCAGTATCTAGCTAATACTTAAATCGGATCAAACACATATTTTATATTGAAGTGGAAAATGAAGATCTCCCAGATTCACCATATCTATGCTCAAAAGGAGGAAAAAGAACACATGTTAAACATATGCTCTAAATTTAGCCAATGGCCCAAATCGTACGTGACAAAAAGAAAGACATCCCACTCGAAGAGTCATGAAAGGGAAGCCCACTTACCGGCCACGACATGGAAATTATATCTTAATTAGAGTGAATGATGTGGATTTAGCATGAATTAATCTCGTTTACGCTATGTCAGTTGGATTCTAGCCTTGTCCCAAGCAAGTACCCTGTGATCATTTTGCCTATATATACATAATCGTATGAGCAATATTTCAGTACAAAGCAAACCATGTCTTTCCCAGTAGCAGCACAAGTAGCACACAGTGCTGAGCCAGAAATTGTTCGGCAGACAGCAAATTATCACCCTAGCATTTGGGGAGATCGGTTCCTCAATTATGATGAAAAAAACATTGTAATGTTATTCAAATTATTTTATTCTTTTCAAAAACTTGTAATGTAACACGTAAGTTGCTAATTTAATTTGTTGTGTTGTGTTGTAGCAGATAACTTATGACCATATGCAGCAGCAAGTGGACCAACTGAAAGTAGCAGTGAGGAAGGAAGTATTCACAACAAATGCAGGTGATTTTTCACATCAGCTCAAGCTAATTGATGCAATCCAGCGCCTTGGCATGGCTTACCATTTCGAAAGAGAAATCGAAGAAGCCTTGCAACGTGTGCACGTTACATATCATGACTATGATGGTGGTGATCTCTACACTGTTGCTCTTGGTTTTCGGCTACTAAGACAACATGGATTCAATGTTTCTTGCGGTAAGGGTGAAGAAATTAATTAAATGTGTGGAATGTGATGTGAGTGGCTCTTGGCTATAATATTATTCTATGTCTCATATATGTGCCCATTTATTCTGACAATCAACCAGATATATTCAACAAGTTCAAAGATAAAAATGGTAACTTCAAGGAGAGCTTAAGTGCTGATATTCCTGGGATGCTAAGCTTTTATGAAGCAGCACATCTAAGGAAGCACGGAGAAGACATACTAGAAGAGGCTCTTGTTTTCACCACCACTCACCTTGAGTCGGCAGAAACAACGGACGCAAGAAATCCACTGGCTTTACAGATAACTCAAGCCTTAGAGAGACCTCTGCGGAAGGGTCTGGAGAGGGTATGTGCCAGGGGTTACATGTCAATCTACCAGGTTGATGCTTCACATAGTGAAGCTATATTGAAACTTGCAAAGTTAGATTTCAATCTCGTTCAATCTTTACACAAGAAGGAGCTCAATGAGATTACTAGGTAAGTCTTTGAATCATGTAAACATAAATAGTTTGCAATTATTACACTCTATGCACTTAAAATTGTCAATTAATTATAGGTGGTGGAAAGAACTGGACTTTGAAAAGAAGCTGCCTTTTGCAAGAGATAGGATCGTGGAGCTGTACTTTTGGATAGTTGGAGTCTATTTCGAACCGCATTATATGGCAACAAGAAAAATTCTTACAAAAGTGATTGCCCTGGTATCAGTTTTGGATGATATCTACGATGCATTTGGCACATACGAAGAACTCGTGATCTTTACTGGAGCAATTGAAAGGTTATTAATTGGAAAAAATATATTATCTGCTTTCTAATTAATTTGAAACTGATTTATTTGTTGCATAACTAATACCTGTGTGTATATGCCTAAGATGAATGTGGTTTATGCAATTTTCAGGTGGGATATCAATTGTATGGATGAACTCCCAGACTATATGCAAGTATTTTACCATACCCTCTTGAATGTTTACGACGAAATTGAGGAGGAGATGGTAAAAGAAGGAAGATCATACCGAGTTTACTATGCAAAAGAAGCTGTACGTAATGCAAATGCACAACTTTATTTGCTGTTAATCTATTTTGAGTTTGTTCCATGGGATTTTTTCAACAGTCACAACTCACTTTACTTTTCAATGCTTTTAACAAATGGCATAGGTTAAAGCTCAAGCCCGGAACTACTTTGCTGAGGCCCAATGGTTGCACAAAGACTATATTCCAAGCATGGAAGAGTATATGAGTGTAGCAACAGCTTGTGTTGGTAACACCTTGCTTTCAATTACATCTCTGGTTGGCATGGGAGATATTGTAACGAAGGAAGCTTTTGAGTGGTTGTTGAATGATCCTAGAATTCTTAGAGCTTCAAATATCATTTTTAGGCTCATGGATGACCTTAGTGGATATGAGGTACGTATAATAAGATATTCTTACCTTGGTACAAATAAGAATTAGGTAAGATAATTTGTATTCTGTATTTATTTTTGCAGTTTGAGAAAGAGAGAGAGCATGTTGCTTCTAGTATTGAATGCTACATGAAGCAATATGGGGTGCCAGAGCAAGAGGTGCTTGATATTTTTAACAAACAGGTTATGGATTTGTGGAAGGATATCAACGAGGAGTTCCTTAGACCAACTGATGTGCCAATGCCTGTCCTCATGCGTGTTCTGAATCTAACAAGAGTGGTTGATCTCCTTTACAAAGGGGAGGATGGCTACACACATGTTGGGAAAGTGATGAAAGATAGTGTTGCTTCACTTTTTATTGAACCTGTGCCTCTCTGATTTGGCTTATTATGAGATTTCCTTTTAGTCACTTTTAGGTCATTCCTTAGAATTAATTTTAAAAATAAGGTCATTCCCAAGAATTGATGTTGTCCTGTTGATTGGATTTTTTAGTTTTTGAGAGAGATGGTTGTTGGGCTTGCTATGCTGTATTATTATGTTGTACACTTCGTTACGATATGTTTCGGGCTATACAGAAACTAAACCTTAATAAAGAATATTTGGCTTATATATCCACTATAGCTTGATCCATAACTATTTGCAGCTTCGAAAAGCGAATGGAGGGTAATAGCTTCTTTGAAGGATTCTGAGATTGAAACGATTGATATTATTCTTGATAATTGTCAGTAAATATATAAGAGCAACTGTGTACTAGATATGGTAAGAGAATAATTGTACTGTTCCTATACTGATTGATTCCAAATATGTGTACTAGATATGGTAAGAGAATAATTGTACTGATTCCTATACTAATTGATTCCAAATATGATACATGGTTATAGGAGAGAGCATAATGAGGGATTGATTGAAATTTTGACACAGCGTGACAATTGATTGGCTAAACTTTAGCCTAAAACATGTAATTCTGGAATCCACCAAGAAGATATGAGGAAACCTCAAGGTTTGTTGATAAATTTAAATTGGAATAACAAAACATAACCCTAACCATGGGTAAAATATGCATAAATACTCCTAGAAACCCTAGGAATAACAAAGGCATTAAAATAGGAAAACAACCAAGTTTCCAAAAACTATAAAAACTGGATTTCGGGTTACCAAACGATATCGGATGCCCAAAAAAGCCCATACGTCATAGCAAAGCAATGGGTTTTACTTGTGACCCTGTTCCTAGGATAAATTGACTCATCATCATGGAACTCATGTAGATCCGCAACATTGAAAGTGCTCGATATGCCCATTGAAAAAGGAAGATCCACGACATAGGCATTGTCATTTATTTTCTTCAGAACTTTGTAGGGGCCATACTTTGGAGGTGTCAGTTTGCTGTAGGTACCACTTGGGAAACATTTTCTCCTTAAGTAAACCATCATGGAGTCTCCTCCCTAGAATAACTTCACACAGCAGCGCTTGTTTGCGGCGACCTTAAATTTAGCGTTGGTCTTCTCTAGCTTTTCCCTCAGTTCTTCCCTCAAAGTCTGAACCTGTTCAGCCATATTTTTAGCAGCTACACTAGTCTTCTGGGCTCTTAGAAGCTTGACTAAGTCAACCACATGCTTATGCATCGAAGTGTAAACAATGGAAAATGGTGATTTTCATGTGGAAGAATGAACAACACTGTTGTAAGTGAACTCCACTTGTGGCAATGCAACATCCCATTGCTTCGGCCTGTCTCTGCAAAAGCTCCTAACCATGTTTTTGAGGGTTCTGTTGGTAACGTCAGATTGACCATCCGTTTACGGATGAGCGGTGCTACTACGATGCAAGTCCGTACCAAACATCCTCCACAAGGTTATCCAAAAGTGGCTAAGGAATTTGGTGACATGGTTTGACGTAATAGATTTAGGAACACCATGAAACCGCACAACCTCCCTGGAAAACTGTTTGGCTATGTTGGAAGCGTCCATAGTCTTCTTGCAAGCAATAAAATGCGCCATCTTAGAAAACCTGTCAACCACAAACAAAACAGAATCGACTCCTCGTTGTGTATGAGGGAGTCCCATAACAAAATCCATAGACAAGTCTTGTCAAATATCATCAGGAGCAGAGAGAGGCATATAAAGACCAGTATTTTGGGACTACCTTTTAGATACCTAACAACTGTTGTACTTCCGCACAATGGTGCTGACATCTCACTACTTCAAGTGTGGCAAAAAATAACGCTCCTCTATACTGGCAATGGTTTTATCACTGCCCAAATGGCCACCCAGTCCACCCCTATGCAAGTTCTTGATCAGTTTCTCCCTTAAAGAAGAAGTAGGAATGCATAATTGATTGCCCTTAAATAAATACCCCTCATTAACATGATAATTTGTCATTGGCTCATTGCGAATAAACTCTGCCCAAATTTCCTAAAAATCCTCATAAGTCTCATTCAGTTCCTTCAGAAATTTGAAACCCATAACTTCTTGAGCTAAAGTAACAAGCAAAGTTGCTCGACGACTCAGTGCATCTGTTACACGGTTAAGAACTCCATATTTATGTTTAGTAAAAAATGGAAATTTCACTACAAGAAAACAGGCCTTTTGTGACCAAATTTTACGTGACGCTGAAAATTCCGTCACATTTGGCTTGTATAAGTGAGAAAATTTTCCAAGTCGTCACCTAAACGTCTTGAAAGGACCTAACAAAATTTTCGCTCCATCTTCGTCACATTATAATTTCGGTGTCGTCACAAATTACATAGCGGGAAATCTGGTGCCCAATTTTTTTTACTAAATGTGACGAATAATGTACATTCGTCACAGAGCATGAAAGTGAAGACTGAAAATTTTATTGGGTGAAGATTGGCAGCGTCACTTATGGCCCAAAAGAAAAAAAATAAAAAAATAAAAACAAAACCCAACGCTTCATTCAACCTAAGTCAAATGCTTCATCGTCATCTACACTAGCCCAAGAACAAAACCCAACGCTTCATCTACACTAGCTGCGCTCTCATCCACAAACCACTGGCGACGACGACCACTCCTCCTCTCCGGCGACGACGACCACTGGTCTTCCTCTCTCTCACTCTCTCTCTCGCTCTCTCTTTCTCCCTCTCTCCCTTACTCCCTCTTTGGTCTCCCCCTTCGCGTGACCCATTGTCTCCCACATTCAATCACAAACAAATTCTCATTTCAATCTATTCCCCCGACAATAACCACGGCTAATTAAGTCCACCTTCCACTTGTAATCTCTCATCCCCTTGAGATGTGTTCTTGGTCGAAGGACGGTGTGGCAGCGGCAAGTGTGGGCCTGGAAATGTGTTCTTGGTGGGGACAGGGCTTGGGGACCCTGAGCTCCTGACATTGAAGGCTTATAGAGTTATTCAGATTGCTGATCTATTGTTGTATGATAGGTTGGTGTCCAATGATGTGTTGGAATTGGTTGACTCTGGTGCTAGACTTCTCTATGTGGGCAACACTGGTGGGTACCATAGCAGAACCTAGGTAAAGCACTAATCTTTATCAGCATTTCTTGTATTAGCTTAAACAGCCTTTCAAATTTTATTTTGATTTTCCATTGAGTTTCTGATATGGGTTCAACAACCTTTCAAATTTTATTTTGATTTTCAATTGAGTTTCTGATATGAGTCTCTATAAATTTGAAATCTTTAGGCAATTTGGTGAATTGGGTATTTGGGTTTTTGTTAATTTGTATTTGGGTTAGAGAAGTGAATTGGGGCTTTACTTTGGGGTCTTGGGAAAGAGCTGAATCGTTTTTCCCCCTTTCAAGAGGTGATACATGAATTGCTACTAAGTTTTGCTGAAGCTGGAGCGAATGTTGTGAGACTAAAAGGAGGGGATCCACTGGTGAGTTCCTACATTGAAGTATGACAGTTTGTTACTTGTGGTATTGTGGTGTCCTGTCAAATTTGTAGTGAAACGTATTTTTTGTCTTTAGGTGTTTGGTAGGGGTGGGGAGGAGATGGATTTTCTGCGACAGCAAGGAATTGAAGTGAATGTTATTCCAGGTACAATGATAGATTAGTCTGGTAAACACTCTTATTTAGTGGAGACTTTTTATGATAATATATGAAAGGTACCAGAGAGACCAATGGCTGTACAACATAGCCATTTCTCTTGTGTTGTTTTAATTCATGGTTTAATTTGTAATCTTAACATGGCAATGACTACAACTTTTTCCTTTTGTATTTTGACAATTTGACTCTTCTATGAATCCAAGGAATTTTTTTTCAGCACTTAATACTCTTATGTCAATGACAGTGGTGTAGATTTTTGTTTATATATCTCAAGTATTGAATTTGATATATGATAATGTTGTCATAAGTTCAATTGGTTGTTGCCCTGGACTCTGCATTCACCATTTTTTTGAATCCATTCTCTGTTTTTCTTGTTAGAGAAATTAATAGTCAAAGAATCACGACAAGGAGTTTATTAAAGTTAACTTCTTCTTATTAGGATTTGAAAAGAAAATGGATGAGAAACTCTTGTTTCTTCATATTCTAGTTTGGATGAGAAAACCTTATTAGATTTTCAGTTTGTTTTAAGTTTAGATGGTTTAAGATGTATTTGAATTATTTGTCTAGATGGTTTGTACATGATTTTTTATGTGTAAATGAAAGAAAAATGGATTTGTTGTGTCAATTTGTTGTGTAAGCACATCTTTTTGTTATATGGAGGCCATATTTTCTGCCTATATTACCACAGGGAAGATTCTTTTGTAGCTTTTTATGCTTTGTATGTACACCTTCATTTTTAGGAGTGATTTTTATTTTTTCATGCTTCTTGACATTTGACCCTTTGATGGATTCTGTTTTTCATCCTTTTATTTTCCTCACCATGGTCACTTCTTAGACATCAAACATTAATTCTGTTTGTCTTCTCACTTTAATGTTAACAATGTTGTATTATGTTTAAATTTTATGGCAGTGTGTAGCTTCCCAGCCATAAATAAGGATGTTCTTCCCCAATGGTAATTTGGCCTTTTATCTCTATGTTAAACAGCTCGATGTTCTTCCCCAATGGTAATTTGCCCTTTTGTATCTTCTATATCCATTTTTATGACCATTTTTCTTTTTTATGACAGTTGAACCAAAAAGATCCATTCTTTTTGGTTGTCGTTGAGGATCGTTTGCAATTTGGTTCAACTCTTTTTCATCTTGGGACAACATTACTTTCAGTTGTAGAAAAATTACATTGTAGTTATGAGAAGAAAAAAACATGTAGTTGAGACTATTGTATATCAAACAATGTAATTATTTTGGTGTAATGGAATGAAATTTGAGTTCAATTAACTTTGGGATCTTGAATGTATTATTTTGCTATATTATACAAGAAAAGAATATAATGGGGAATGGTAGTAATCAAGTTGAATTTAATTGAATTGAATGCTGGTCAGACTATATGTGAGACGTACACTGTCACAATTTTCATAAATATATGAGGAACAACTCCCCACAATTTTCATAAATATGTGAGGAACAACTCCCCACCGACGCTTGTGAAATGTGACCAATGCAGCTTGTCACCGATAGATACAATAAGTGACGAAAGATGCCTTGTGCAAAGGTACTATATGTGACGAAACATTCGTCACATATAGAACCAGTATGTGACGAATCGTAAATTCGTCACGTCAAACAATCTGTGACGGGGTATAGGTGACGAACCTTGTGATGCCGAAAATGCGTCACATATTGTCAACTGTGACGAATTTACATGTTTAAGTGACGATTACTCGTCTTCATAGAAGGCCTGTTTTCTTGTAGTGTTTCTGTAGAAAAGTAGCCCACCTGACATGCATTTTGTTCACACTCTTCTGGCCATTGATAAATTTCAGGCTTGGTGGTTAGTGTAAAGTACAAACTTCCGTTGCATTAGATAATGTTCCCATTGTTTCAGGGCTCGAACCATTGCATAAAACTCCTGGTCATAAGTGCTCCACTTTTGGCATGCTTCCCTGAGTTTTTCTGAGAAAAATGCAACCAGTCTCTTCTCTTGAAATAAAATAGCTCATACACCCACTCCACTAGCATCACATTCGACCTCGAATATCTTCTCAAAGTTAGGAATGGCTAGAATCGGTACTGTGCTCAACTTTTCTTTAATAATGGCAAATCTTCTATCTTTTCTCTGAGAATCTCATTCTCCTTAGGGCTCATATGATAGTGGGGTAGATTGGGAAGACTAGCTCCAGGTACCAAATCAAGTTGATGTTGTATGTCTTTCATGGGTGGTAGCTCGTTAGGTAAATCATCTGAAATCAACTCTTGAAAATCAATTAATTTTTTTTTTACCTATATAGGGCAAGACACTCCTTCTAGCAAGGCAACCAACAACCCCTTCAGATATGCTGAGTACATGACATCAACTTCTTCAATATTTTCCTCAAACTCTTGCTCGTTGTTCGACATCACTAGAAAACTCGAGTTCTTTGGCTTTTCTAATTTTACAGATTCACTGACAAGAGCCATAGCAATCTTGTGTGAACCCCAGTTGAACAAATACACATCACGTCCTTTATGTGTAGCATCTATATCATACTGCCAAGGACGCGCTAGTAATACATGACTAGCATCCATATCGATCACGTCACACGAAACTTCCTATTGGTAATGCTTGCCAATGGAGATGGGAACCATGCATACTTCTATCACCTGAACCACAAGTCATTTCTTAACCCACCTCAATGCATATGGAGACTCGTGCTTCTGTGTTGGGAGTTGTAAATAATCGACCAATTTCTTGGACACAAGATTCTCGTAACTGTCACTATCCACGATCACACTGCACACTCTATTGTCAATGGTGCAAAGTGAACGGAAAATCTTGTTTCGTTGCCCTACCTCCTGTTTTGAGGATATGAGGACTCTCTACAACACTAAATTGACCATCTCATCACCATCCTTATCTGCAAATTCTGCTCCTTCGTAATCGGCATCAATATTACCCTCCTGATCTCCATCTTTAGTCACCTTAGCTAGATTGACCTGTTTGTTATGAGGTGGGCACTCATTGGAGCGATGGCCTAGTTTGGAACACCTGTAACAAATATCATTCGTTGGCCTAGCCTAAGGATTGCTTCTTTTGTTGCGATCTCTTCCCTAATTTCTACTACTACCTTTGTCACGTGGGGTAAAGTTCTTTTTCTTATCACTCTCCCCAGGAACCTGTTGCACACCATTTTTTTTCTCCATGGATGGAGCAGAGGATTCATTACTCCTCTTCTTGATACCAGTAGTGCTCGACTCAATATGCTTATCTTTTTCTAGTAGTTCGACCTTCAATGCCATATTATGTGCCTCATGAACTGTCCACAAAGTCTGAAGCCCAATTTTCTCCTGCAAAGAACGTCTCAACTCAATGATATACCTAGCAACCATCTGACCATCTGTTTCATCCATATACTCAGAAACGATCTGATTTCCTTAGTGAAAATTATGTTTGAGCCAATATAGGTACTGCTCATAATCGGCAGGTAGGAATCTCCCCATCATCAGTTGCATCATATGCCGCTGTTGTGATTTTTGAAGCTAGTCCCACCATACAACTGCACTACCCTTCATACGAAAGACATCCATCTTCACCATCTTCATATCTGGAACCTCCATAATCTCGAAGAAACGCTCCACCTCTACTAACCAGTCAAGAAAGTCTTCAATCTGTAAGTGGCCATTAAAGTATGGAATATGAAAATTGGCACTTAGGTGATGAGGGGTAAAGTAAATGACACTCAAACAAAAACACAACAAACTTCACACACTTTAGACATTGACCAATACTCTTATGACTAGTCAACTATCAGACATGAATAATCACAACCAAGAACATACACAGAGCATATCAATATGTACCTGCAAGCCTAGAGAATTACTAGTGACAACCTAGGCACTCAGAAGGACCAGTCAATCTAGGCATCCCCTGTGCTAGCAACAACTATGGTGAAAGTGTGTGAAAGCATCATAATCAAGTAAGCATCAGAGAGCAGAAAAATATGATTAGTCAACTGCAAGAACACGAACCCAGAAATACATGTGATGACTAGTGAACTGTCAAGAACTCAAACCCAGAATTACATGTGATGACTAGTCAACTGTCAAGAACACAAACCCAGAAAATTCAGATATGCAAACCAGAAATTTGTCCACCCAGAAACCCACCATTGGGAAAAACTGGGGGTCATCAACCAACCAGGCAATCCACTAAGTAGAAAAAGATTCTTACAAAGGAACACAAGCAAGCTCAAGAAAAACCTAGATCTATTTAGGAAGATGAGCTATACCTCCTTTGTGCAATCTTCTTCTCCAACTTAGCAAAGCTTCAAGCTCAGTTCTTCATGGCAATGGCAGCTCCTTCTCCAGCTCTTTCATCCCATGGCACTAGCTTGCAAGCTCTAACTCAGACGGAAACCAAAATTTGAATTCAAAGGAGAATGACCAATTTCTTCAAGAAACCATACTCTTGAAGAAATCAGTCTTGAATCTGACCTAGATATAAATGAAAGAGTGTTTTAATTAGCTAGATGCATATTTTCATTTTTTTAAATGCAGTTTTCAAAAAGAAACAATTTGGAAAACTCAAAGATGAAAAATATGAAGGTGGCTCTTGAGGAAGAAGCGATAGTTTCCAAGGAAACTTTCTAAAACTTGCCTACAAAAGTGACGGCTGCCAAATGAGGAATTGGTTTGCTTTTACACCAAAATTCCTAGGTTAGAATCATACAATGGCAACTCAGAATTTTGCAGAATAATACAAAAATATATTGGTAGGATCTAGCTGGAACAGTGAGCTGGAATTCCTACTAAGGCAGAGGTTGACTAGTCATACAAAGGAAGGATGACTAGTCATAATCTTCAGAAGTTAGAAAATGCAATGTAATGCAATGCAAAATTTACCTTTTGTCAAACCCATTGTTGTCCATCATAATGTAGCCAATTAAGCATACCTAGAGATGTAATTCTTAATCTGGACTAGAGCTTGAGAAAATACAATGATTGTTTTATTACAAAATTGTCAAGGGAAGCCAAAAGCAAAATACAAAATCCATACACTTACAAAATATCACCCTTAATCCGAAAATCTTCCATGTATTGGATACGATTATTCTAATTAGGTGCATTTGGGGGATGTTCATGGAGTTCTTCTTCAGACTTGTCGTCAGTCACAAGGAAAGGACGTCTCTCAATAACAAGACGTTGTAAGTGGGCACTTCTATTAGGTCGCGGTAGAGGGTTTTGGTTTCCCATGCCCGACAATAAAGGTTGAACTTCCTCCTGTCACATCCCGGATCGGCTCTGCCGTAGCACGATATTGTCCGCTTTGGGCCCCCCCTCTCTGGCCCTCACGGTTTTGTTTCTGGGAGCTCACGACCAACTTCCCAGTGGGTCACCCATCCTGGGATTGCTCTCACCCTCAACTCGCTTAACTTCGGAGTTCCTACAACTCCGAAGCCAGTGAGCTCCCAAAAGGCCTCGTGCTAGATTGATGCGGGCATGTACATATAAGGCACATCAACCCCCTCTCCGTTGGTCAAAGTGGGATCTTACAATCCACCCTCCTTAAGGGCCCGACGTCCTCGTCGGCACACTTGCACCACACGGCAGAGTAGCTCTGATACCAAATTGTCACATCCCGGATCGGCTCTGCCGTAGCACGATATTGTCCGCTTTGGGCCCCCCCTCTCTGGCCCTCACGGTTTTGTTTCTGGGAGCTCACGACCAACTTCCCAGTGGGTCACCCATCCTGGGATTGCTCTCGCCCTCAACTCGCTTAACTTCGGAGTTCCTACAACTCTGAAGCCAGTGAGCTCCCAAAAGGCCTCGTGCTAGATTGATGCAGGCATGTACATATAAGGCACATCAACCCCCTCTCCGTTGGTCAAAGTGGGATCTTACACCTCCATTGCCGTAGAGAGGCTCTCAAACTCGTCACGAGTGACTATTTTCCTTGTGCTATGGGTCTTATCACCTCCATCTTGGTTGTTCATCGGGCCGGCCATACTTGCTGTGATACCAATGGACGCAGTATGACAATTGATTGGCTAAACCTTAGCCTAAAACAAGTAACTCTAGAATCCACCAGGAAGATATGAGGAAACCTCAAGGTTTATTGATAAAATTAGAATAACAAAACATAAACTTAACCGAAGTTAAAGTATGCTTAAATACTCCTAGAAACCCTAGGAATAAAAATGAATTAAAATAGGAAAATAACAAAGTTTTCAAAAACTTTCGGGCTACTAAACGATCTTGGATGCCAGAAAAAGCTCATACATCATAGCAAAGCAATGTGTTTTACTTGTGACACTGTTCCCTTCAAATTGACGGGTCATGGGCCCGATTCTGAGCTCGGAACCCAAATTTGCTGTTTACTCGATTTGCCCTTGAGCACGCGTCACTTTAGCTCCTCTTTGATTACTTTTGCCATATGTTCTACATCACATTTGATTGACATAGTGACGTTGAGGAGGATTCTTTCCGGTTTGATATCTATAATGACGTTGAGGAAGATGCTGTTCAGTTTGATCTCTATCACACCCCTGCAAGCTGACGGAGCAATCAAGCACAGGAAGCTTGGAGACCAGGAGACAGAATCGAGCAATGGAAAGTCCATGGGTGGATAAATAACCAACATCAAGCTCCCTGTGATCAACCTTCTCACGAATGAAGTGATAGTCAAGTTCAACGTGTTGAGTGTAGGCATGATAGACCAGATTAGCCGTCAAAGACAACACTAATATTATCACCACCATAGCTTCGGACAAGAGAGAGGAATGTGCAAGTCACGAAAAAGGTCCGAAACCATAATATAGTAGCTACAGTATAAGCCAATTGGCAATACTTAGCTTTAAGTTAATTATATAGCGAGCTGGCAAACACTGTGAGTGTAGAAAATATGTAGTAATTAATGAAAAAAAGATTAAACACACCATAATCATTTATATATAATGATTTACTACAATATTTTACACTTTATATATTGCATGGTAAGATACATGAGTGACTTAATACCACATAGAGTTCCTATGAGGTTCAAAATTTTCACTATCTTCATCATCTCTATGTGTAGAGTAAGTGTATTGTGAAGAGTAGTCATCAAATGATAAATCCCCAAAATAGTTTTGCATGTAATTGTTAACATGCCACCCATATGGATCCAAGATTGGTTGATGTTGTCCATAAGCAAAATCATTTGAAGATTGAGTATTGGATTCTTTTCATGAGCCGCTCGATTCCATCCCGAAAGGAAAGGTCAAAGATTCATTCTCATGTGAAAATTTGATTCTTGCAAAAAGAATTAAAAACAAAACAATATAAATATAAATATTTTAGCATATTATCACAAAAACATAAGTGATATGGTGGTTAAAGTGTTGGAGGAGTAAAATGGGAGGGCTTCAGATCCCCTTTGTGTTTTTTTCCTACGTTTTTCCCTTTTTTTTCTTTTTTTTTTTTTTTTCCATTACAGCGATATTTTGACAAAATATTGCTGAAGTGTGAGCGAAATTATCGACATCGATATTTTCCGATATTATCATCGATATTATCGATATTTATACAATATGTGCATAGATACGTTTCGAAATATCTGTGATTCAAAAAAACGATAATATCCTCGATATTTTGTCGATATTATCGATATTTTAGACTATGGCTACAATTTAGCCTTAATATAATATGTACAATAATGGAGTAAAAAAATTAGGAATTTTGTATAAAGTAAAAAATTAGTTTCATTGTCACCATAAAGAAAAATATATTTCACTATATGAGGTGTCCTTCTATGAAAATTTTCTGGCTCCGCCACTGTCCCTACCATTTGAATTTTTTATTTTATTTTAAAAAGCATGCTGATTTTATTTTCTACATTTTAATATGGAAATTGGGCAAACAGCATAGTTGTAGGCACTACTGAGTTAAGATCTGCTGTCCCAAATCCCCTGTCTCCTCCCTGTCCCCACGTCTCTACCTTAAACAGTACACAGACACCGTTAACTCATATAGAAGAGGGGATATGGCAGTTGCAGTGGCACCATCACTTTCTCTCTCTTCAAACACGCAAGACGAAGGAAAACCAAATCTCACCGCAACTTCCTCTCAAAAGATTAAAGACACTATTTTATTATAATAACAATTTCAACAGATTCCAGTTCAGAGTATATTTTTTTCTCTTCTCTGTATTGTTCGGAGGACAAATAAACCCTCCCTGACATCTATTTGTTAGTTTTTGAATATCGGAAACCCACGCCCAAAGAGTTCCCTATAGCAAGGTTTTCGCCAGATCTGGAGCAGTCATGCCTTGGTTCCAAATTTCTCCGCTGCGAGGTTGAAGGTAAGAGAGATGGGTGTCAGATTTTACTTCCGCTGCGAGGTTGGAGGGAGGAGAATCTCATACTGCCATGGTTGAGAGAGAAGGCGAAGCCTATTGATATTTTACAATATTTTCTGTACGAGTTGACGGTATTTGTGTACTGTTAAAGGTAGAGACAAGTGTCAAAATTTTAGATAGGAGATAGGGAGGAGACAGGTAATTTAGGGACAGCAGATCTGAACTCGGCACTACTATAGGAGTTTTTTTAACCCTTCGTTCTATAAAAGTTGTACAAATCCAGAGAAAAGTCAAATAAATTGATCAAGTCAGTCAATTGTACAGATGCGGAGGCGCTTTTCTCTTTTTACACTCGCTCAAGTTACTATCTCAAATTCTTTGGCAGAAGAAGAGGGGCTCGCTTCATCTACTTGGCTTGGTCCCTCTAAAATTTGAAATTCCATCGCCTTTTTCTCAAAAAAGAAAACAAAAAGTCAATAGCACTTGATCAATAATGATGAATCTTCAATCATTAAGAGTTCAGTATTACTCTCTGGCAATAAATCTACATCCTTTATATTTTCTGTTTGTAAAAATAATAAACAGAAGGCTCCTCTTATAGTTTTGTGTGTGAAAAACGCCCGTCCTCTTATAGTTTCAATTATAGATATTTATAAAAATACCCAATCCTAGACATGTATTTATAAAAATACCCAAGCACTATTTAAACATAGAAACATACCCAAAATCAACCCCACAATCAACAATTGTATATTTTTTGGGTGTGTTTATAAATGGGTTTTGAGTGTGTGTAATGATGGGTTTTTGGTATGTTTATAAAGTGTTTTGGGTGTTGAGTATTTTTATAATTTCAGCCCCCATTTTGGGTATTTTAGTGAAACTCCCTTTAAATTATTGCTTATATTCAAAATAATTAAGTCTAAACTAAATGCTTAGCTGTATAAATAACAATCTAACTAATTTGTAAACAGACTAACCAATCCTACAGCTAAGGAGACAAGCGGGTTTCCAAATTTCAATTATTAAGTCGAATATAAGACCTCCTCTATTAAATTGATTGATTGATGTTGATCAAGAATCTTCTATTAAATCATGAATTTATCATTTTTTTTAATAGGTGTTCACCTGATTTTTTTGACAGGACCCGCCCCGGATTCCCTCGGGAACCGGGTCGGATCCCGTCTTTATGTCCGGCATTCCCCAGATGCCGGGCCCACTTACTAAAAACCCGAGACTTCCTACCAAAATTTTGGCAGAGTCTCCCCTGTAACAGGACATATCCCAAAAATTCCAACCTGTCAGAAACACAGTTATAATACAACCCAACAGCCAGCATGCATTACACAAAGTATAATGTTACAGACCATGGCCTCCGGCCTCAAAATACCCAATCCTAACAGGCGATAACAGAGCATCTAACAGAATTCAACATACTAGCAAAAATGTAGTTTTACTGTATTTACATAGCACTGAGGCTCTGAGCAAACTCATGTACTGCGGCTCGTGATAGCAAGGGTACAAAACACGGCACTGCAGCTCGTTCCAGTCAACTACTGGCTGTGGGGCGAAAAACAGAAAATTGTGAGTGGACAAAACAAGATTCAGTTTCAATTAAAAACAAAGTAATATAACCCCACTGTTAGAAAACCATGCATGAAAAACAATGCATTAAATCCACCATAATCATATATATATAGTTTGCTCATACCCGAGCTAAATCCGAAATTCAGTGAAACTTACAAATCAACCCACCCAAACCTTTCCTTACAAATCACAAATCAAACTCTCGAAACTCGTGCCCACCGGCACGACGAGCGGGGAAGTATCCTCGCCCAAAAATAAGAACAATTGCATAGCTATATCATATGA
Source organism: Prunus kanzakura (assembly GCA_020521455.1). Lineage (NCBI taxonomy): Eukaryota > Viridiplantae > Streptophyta > Magnoliopsida > Rosales > Rosaceae > Prunus > Prunus kanzakura. The sequence continues at coordinate 2,399,434 of BPUM01000794.1, read as the reverse complement.
GAGATATACTCTATATATATATATGACACACCTAATTGTACCGGGGAAACAATCCAACAGGGGATTGTTGACTAGCTCACAATTATCAGCCCTCAAACGGACTATGTGGCTAGGGACAAGCCGTCCAACTGGGGGACTAACTCTCAGCCAGCACGTACGGACGAAGAATCAAGACCCGTACGCCTGTAAACAGTCCTACGCGCGCAGACTACCCAATTAAGGGTCTACAGCGGCACCCCGTTAAGGTATGCCCCGGGTTCCGACATTTCCAAGTATCTCACAATTCCATATCCACAATCCAAATCAGGGGAGGTACACAGGGTAGTGCTTACAGCACTCCAAACTGACATTCTAAACTCATTCTTTTCCTCATCTCACAACACCCCAAAGTACCTCACTCAACTTTCAACAAGCCAACACTTTCCCAATAAAATACTCATATGCTTCAAGATACTTTATATGTCAAAACCCAAATCAATTGCAAATATCTTTATAACATAACATATTCAACATATGAATAAATGGATACGAAAGGATGGGTTTGCATAAAACCATTTAAATCTTCATGCATAGAAAGTTCATTATAAAACCATGCTATTTACTTGAAAACAAAGTCCACTCACAAGTAATCCCAAGCTGCGTGACCCCGAGAGGGTCCTGCCTGCTCTGAAGGCGGAGTCGGATTACCTATTTCAGAATAGGAACACAATATTAAAAATCCAACTCTTCAAAAATGAGACTTTAAAGTAAAAACCTAATTTCCCGGGTTTTCTCTTAAATACTAGGAACGAGACGTCCCTAAGGTCCAATCTAAGGGTTTCCAAACGCTGAAAAAGTCTCGGAAGGCACTCGGTCAACCGAACGGTCAAAACTTTAAGTTAATGAATCGGAACATCCGGGGCTCCGATTCACGATCCGCGAATTTCTATACGATCCTAGGATTGCCAGGAATAACATACGTGAAATTGGGTTTGATCCAACGGTCCAAACACACCAAACCCAAAAATCACAGATTAGGTATAATTGGTTCGAGGTCCATACGATATCCAAATTAAGATCCGTAAACTCCTACGCGATCGTGACAACGTAAGGATCATTCTAGGATAAAATGTGACCTCTGCCGGACTGCCCACGCGCCGCCCCACGCGCCGGCAGCGCGTGGTGGCTCGGTTACTGTTCCAGTGACCGGAAAATCTTAGCATCTCGGCTCCAAACTCCTAACCTAGGTTAAACACCTAATTTGGAGACACTTTTCTTCTTGGGTGAATGCCAGAAAATGGCCGGAAGTGGCCGGAAATTCCAACTGAAAACCGACTGAACCCTAACTTCGAAAATTAACTTGTAAACTCTCAAAATTCTGGGAAACCTATCCAACAGGCAGCTAGAGCTCGAAAATCAGTCGAGAAATCATACCTCACTCGTCGGAAACGGTGGCCGGACGACGGAGAACGAACGGCCTGAAATTTCGCGACGACTCCGGCGGGTTTTCTGCAAATTCCGGCGGCTGTCGACGTCTCCAGGAGCGGTGCTGGCCGGGGAAGAGAGAGGAGGAGGTGGCGGTTCGATCTTGACTGGTCTCGCGACCGGTGGTGCGACGTGGCGGCGGTGCTGGCCAGAAATGGCCGTCGGTGAACAGTGCGGGGGAGAGGGTTTGCGCGCGAGAGAGAGAAGTCGGGTGAGAGAGAGAGAAATGAGAAAATGAAAAATGAAAATCTGATTTTAATCAAAATAATTTCTGAAAATTTTCAATTAAGTCCTCAATGGTTTTTCGATCGTAACTTCATCGTTTCAAATCCGATTCGAGCCTACCGCGTGTCTACGAACTCGGCTCAGAATAACCTTCCTAAAAATACCACTTGCTACCCCAAACTCTCTCCGGATAAAAATTGACCTTTTTGCCCCCACTTCAAGGGCAAAATTGGAAATTCCATATTTAATTAAATTAATTAGTGAAATGTCTTATTTTAGGGTCGGGATGTTACAATCTACCCCCCTTAAAGAATTTCGTCCCCGAAATTTACGTACCTGTCAATAGAAGAGGTAAGGGTACTGGGCCCGCATCTGTTCCTCGGGTTCCCAAGTAGCTTCCTCTACAGTCTGACTCCTCCACAATACTTTCACCATTGGGATAGATCTGGAGCGCAACACTTGTTCCTTTCTGTCCAGAATTTGCACAGGTTCCTCATCATAAGACAAATCTTCTCTCAATTGCATGGGTTGCTGTTCCAAAACGTGAGAAGGATCAGGCATGTACTTCCGTAGCATGGACACATGGAATACATCATGGATTCGAGATAGTTCTGAGGGTAGGGCAAGTTTATAGGCGACTGGTCCGATACGTTCCGTGATCTCATATGGTCCAATATAACGAGGACTTAACTTTCCACGTTTACCAAACCTCATCACACCCTTCCAAGGAGATAGCTTCAAAAATACCCAATCTCCAACTGCAAATTCAAGATCCTTGGACCGGTTGTCAGCATAACTCTTCTGTCTGTCCTGTGCGGTCTTCAGCTTCTCTCGAATCATCTTCACTTGTTCAGTTGTATCCCGAATACTGTCCACTTTTTCCACTTTCCTGTCACCCACCTCATTCCAACAGACTGGAGTTCTACACATCCTCCCATATAAAGCCTCATACGGAGCCATCTCAATGCTCGAATGATAACTGTTATTATACGCAAACTCCACCAAAGCAAGGTGAGTATCCCAACTACCTTTCAACTGTAACACACAGGATCTCAACATGTCCTCCAGAGTCTGAATGGTTCTTTCTGACTGTCCATCAGTCTGTGGGTGGAAAGCAGTACTGAAACGTAACCTGGTACCCATAGCCTCATGTAAACACTTCCAGAATCGAGAAGTAAACCTAGCATCCCTGTCCGACACAATGGACACAGGAGCTCCATGCAATCGCACTATCTCACCCACAAAGAGCTTCGCCAGCTTTGACAAGGAATAGGTTTCCTTTACAGGTAGAAAATGAGCTGATTTGGTGAGTCGATCAACTATCACCCAAATTCCGTCATACCCATTTGCAGAACGTGGAAGTTTGAAGACAAAGTCCATTGTAATATGCTCCCACTTCCATTCAGGGATCGGAAGTGGCTGCATAAGTCCAGAAGGCTTCTGTCGCTCCGCTTTCACTTGTTGACATACCAAACACCTGCTCACATACTTAGCAATGTCACCCTTCATATGCGGCCACGTGTAGTACTCCCGTAGAGTTCGATACATTTTAGTACTACCTGGATGCATAGAATAAGTTGAACAGTGAGCTTCCTCCAAGATTTCTCTTTTCAGGTCGTCGCTTTTCTTAGGTACGCAAAGACGAGTTCCAGCTACCAAAGCTCCGTCTTCTCTTATTGCATAATCTCTCCGTATACCACTTTCTACTTCTGATCTTATTACACAAAGATTAGGATCTTCCAGTTGTGCTGCAATCACCCTCTCAATCAGAATAGGCCTCACATACAGACTAGCAAGTATTGCACCCTGTTGACTCCATTGCAACTCTACCTCTTCCTTCCGTAGTTCCCCCATCAACGGAATGTAAACCCCTTTAAAATGAGCTACACTCACATTAATGCTCCTGCTCAAAGCATCAGCTACTACATTAGCTCGACCGGGATGATACTCAATTGTGCAATCGTAATCCTTAATCAACTCCATCCAACGTCGTTGTCTCAGGTTCAACTCCTTCTGAGTGAAGATATACTTGAGGCTCTTGTGATCAGTGAAGATCTGACACGTCTCACCATACAGGTAGTGTCGCCAAATTTTGAGAGCGAACACCACTGCAGCAAGTTCCAAATCGTGAGTCGGATAATTCTGCTCATGCTTCTTGAGTTGCCTTGAGGCATAAGCAATCACCCGATCATGCTGCATCAAAACACATCCCAAGCCTTGTAATGATGCATCACTGTAGATTACAAAATTTCCTGAATTGTCTGGAAGGGCTAATACAGGTGCGGTGGTCAACCGCTTCTTCAACTCTTGAAAACTCTGTTCACACTCCTCCGTCCACTCAAACTGAACATCTTTCCTTGTCAACCGTGAAAGAGGTGCTGCTATCACAGAGAATCCTTCCACAAACCGACGATAATAGCCTGCTAACCCCAGAAAACTCCGTACTTCAGTCACACTAGTGGGTTGCACCCAATTCACCACAGCTTCTATTTTCCGAGGGTCCACATAGATGCCTTCTGCTGATATCACATGCCCGAGAAATTCCACTCTGTCCAACCAAAACTGACATTTACTGAACTTGGCATACAACTCTGTCCTTCTCAAAGTCCTCAATACCGACCTCAGATGCTTCTTATGACCTTCCAAAGTCCTGGAATAGACAAGGATGTCGTCTATGAATACAATCACAAAGCGATCCAAGTAAGGTCGGAACACTCTATTCATGAGATCCATAAACGCCGCTGGAGCATTAGTCAATCCGAAAGGCATCACCAAGAACTCATAATGGCCGTAACGAGTCCTGAATGCTGTCTTCGGAACATCCTCCTCTCGTACTCTGAGTTGGTGGTAACCCGATCTCAGATCAATCTTAGAGAAATACTTGGCTCCTTTTAATTGATCAAACAAATCATCGATTCGAGGCAAAGGATATCGATTACGCACTGTCACCTTGTTCAATTATCTGTAATCGATACATAACCTCATGGTTCCATCCTTCTTCTTTACAAACAACACCGGTGCACCCCAAGGGGAAACACTAGGACGAATGAATCCAAGATCTACCAACTCCTGCAACTGAATCTTTAACTCCCGCAACTCTGCTGGTGCCATCCTATAAGGAGCTTGATAAATTGGATTTGTGCCTGGAAGGAGTTCGATAGTGAACTCGGTTTCTCTCTGAGGAGGCAAACCAGGAAGATCATCCGGAAAGACATCTGGAAACTCACGAACAATAGGAACATCTTCCAGATTCAAAGTGATCTCCTGTGTATCAATGATGTGGGCTAAGTACCCCACACATCCCTTCTTAAGTAATCTTTTTGCCGTAATGGCGGAGATAAGACACGAAGGAAGAACCCTACGCTCTCCACAGAACATGACTTCGGGTTGTCCCGGACTTCTAAACACTACCTCCTTCCTGAAACAATCCACAGATGCCCGATGCTTTTCTAACCAATCCATTCCCAAGATAATATCAAGATCCACCAAATCCAAGGGAATCAAATCAGCATCCAACATTGCATCTCCCACTTGGACATAACAACCTTTAAACACCATGTCCGCAAACAGGACGTCCCCAGTAGGTAAAGAAATACTAAAACTTCCTGCCATGGGTGTGGGTCTAACACTGGCATAAGGTACAAAGCTACTTGCAATGAACGAATGGGTAGCCCCGGGATCTATCAACACACGTGCAAAGTACCCAAAAATAGGAACCGTACCAGTGATAACATCTGGTGTGGCCTGGGCCTCCTGCTGGGTCATGGAGAATACACGGGCATGAGTAGTAGCACGCCCTGGCTGACCCCTTTGACTTCTACCGCCTCGTCCACGGAAAGTGGACTGAACCCCACTGCTCGAAGAAGTACCAGCTGCAGAAGAAGACGCCCCGCCCTGGGTCTGACCATGTCCTCTACCGCTCTGCCCCTGCTGGGCCCCAGTCACCTGTCCCGTAGTAGCACCAACAGTAAGAAGTGGACACTCACTCCGATAGTGCCCTGATTGCCCACAATGAAAACAGGTAACTCCGCTCCTCCGGGTGGGACCACTAGTCTGCCCACGTAATGGACAATCCCTCCTGAGATGTCCTGTCTGTCCACATATATAGCAACCTGTACTGGACATCGACTGCTGTCCTGAATACTGGCTCCACACTGGTCGAGCGCTAGACCGACCACTGCTGGAGCTAGATCTCCGTCCACCGGACCAGCCACTACCTGCCGAACTGGAGCTGGATCCTCTCTTTGATGGACCCTGACTCGGTCCACCAATTCCTGACATGTCTCTACTTCGTCTACCAGAAGTCAATCTGATTGTTCTTTCCACTCTATCAGCAGCCTCAGCCAATGCCCTCATAGAAGTATGTGGGGTAGCAGTGACCTTACCCTGAATCTCCAACCATAAACCATACTCAAACCGTATACACTTTTCTTCTTCAGTGGCTACCATGTCCGGTGCAAACCTTGATAACTCATTGAACTTCTGCTCATATTCAAACACAGTCATATTTCCTTGAGTCAATTGCTGAAATTCAATCTTCTTTGCATTCCGATAAGAATGCGGGTAGAACTGCACGAAGAAGACGCGCTGGAAATCCTCCCAAGTCATATCAGTTCTCCTGACCGTTTTCCACCAATGATACGCATTCCCTTTCAGTAGAAAGGACGCCAATCTCACTTTATCCCCATCCGGACACTGTAGAACCTCAAAAACTCTTTCCACATCCGTGAGCCAAGCCTCAGCTTCAGTAGGATCAGAGCTACCAAAGAACTCTTTAGCTCCCATTTCTTTGACTCTCTTGATGTCTGAACCTTCCTGATCTCGTCTCCCTTGCATGGTCCCTTGCATGGCGGTAGCCATATTTTGGGCGAGCTGTGTGGTAAACTGATTCGTAAACTGATTTATAATTTGCTGCAAGTCCAACATATTTTCTCCAGCTTGCTCTCCAACTGGTGGTGGAGATGGAGGTGGAGATGGAGGCGGAGATGGAGATGGAGGCGGAGGATTGGGTCCGTACCTCCGTGCACGACCACGACCACCCCTCAATCGAGCACCACGACGATGCATGATTCTAACCAAAGAAACCACCAAAAATCATTAGTAACAACACGCATAAGAAGCATGAAAGTCACAAGAAAAGAAACCTAATGCTCTGATACCAAGCTGACAGGACCCGCCCCGGATTCCCTCGGGAACCGGGTCGGATCCCGTCTTTATGTCCGGCATTCCCCAGATGCCGGGCCCACTTACTAAAAACCCGAGACTTCCTACCAAAATTTTGGCAGAGTCTCCCCTGTAACAGGACATATCCCAAAAATTCCAACCTGTCAGAAACACAGTTATAATACAACCCAACAGCCAGCATGCATTACACAAAGTATAATGTTACAGACCATGGCCTCCGGCCTCAAAATACCCAATCCTAACAGGCGATAACAGAGCATCTAACAGAATTCAACATACTAGCAAAAATGTAGTTTTACTGTATTTACATAGCACTGAGGCTCTGAGCAAACTCATGTACTGCGGCTCGTGATAGCAAGGGTACAAAACACGGCACTGCAGCTCGTTCCAGTCAACTACTGGCTGTGGGGCGAAAAACAGAAAATTGTGAGTGGACAAAACAAGATTCAGTTTCAATTAAAAACAAAGTAATATAACCCCACTGTTAGAAAACCATGCATGAAAAACAATGCATTAAATCCACCATAATCATATATATATAGTTTGCTCATACCCGAGCTAAATCCGAAATTCAGTGAAACTTACAAATCAACCCACCCAAACCTTTCCTTACAAATCACAAATCAAACTCTCGAAACTCGTGCCCACCGGCACGACGAGCGGGGAAGTATCCTCGCCCAAAAATAAGAACAATTGCATAGCTATATCATATGAGAGATATACTCTATATATATATATGACACACCTAATTGTACCGGGGAAACAATCCAACAGGGGATTGTTGACTAGCTCACAATTATCAGCCCTCAAACGGACTATGTGGCTAGGGACAAGCCGTCCAACTGGGGGACTAACTCTCAGCCAGCACGTACGGACGAAGAATCAAGACCCGTACGCCTGTAAACAGTCCTACGCGCGCAGACTACCCAATTAAGGGTCTACAGCGGCACCCCGTTAAGGTATGCCCCGGGTTCCGACATTTCCAAGTATCTCACAATTCCATATCCACAATCCAAATCAGGGGAGGTACACAGGGTAGTGCTTACAGCACTCCAAACTGACATTCTAAACTCATTCTTTTCCTCATCTCACAACACCCCAAAGTACCTCACTCAACTTTCAACAAGCCAACACTTTCCCAATAAAATACTCATATGCTTCAAGATACTTTATATGTCAAAACCCAAATCAATTGCAAATATCTTTATAACATAACATATTCAACATATGAATAAATGGATACGAAAGGATGGGTTTGCATAAAACCATTTAAATCTTCATGCATAGAAAGTTCATTATAAAACCATGCTATTTACTTGAAAACAAAGTCCACTCACAAGTAATCCCAAGCTGCGTGACCCCGAGAGGGTCCTGCCTGCTCTGAAGGCGGAGTCGGATTACCTATTTCAGAATAGGAACACAATATTAAAAATCCAACTCTTCAAAAATGAGACTTTAAAGTAAAAACCTAATTTCCCGGGTTTTCTCTTAAATACTAGGAACGAGACGTCCCTAAGGTCCAATCTAAGGGTTTCCAAACGCTGAAAAAGTCTCGGAAGGCACTCGGTCAACCGAACGGTCAAAACTTTAAGTTAATGAATCGGAACATCCGGGGCTCCGATTCACGATCCGCGAATTTCTATACGATCCTAGGATTGCCAGGAATAACATACGTGAAATTGGGTTTGATCCAACGGTCCAAACACACCAAACCCAAAAATCACAGATTAGGTATAATTGGTTCGAGGTCCATACGATATCCAAATTAAGATCCGTAAACTCCTACGCGATCGTGACAACGTAAGGATCATTCTAGGATAAAATGTGACCTCTGCCGGACTGCCCACGCGCCGCCCCACGCGCCGGCAGCGCGTGGTGGCTCGGTTACTGTTCCAGTGACCGGAAAATCTTAGCATCTCGGCTCCAAACTCCTAACCTAGGTTAAACACCTAATTTGGAGACACTTTTCTTCTTGGGTGAATGCCAGAAAATGGCCGGAAGTGGCCGGAAATTCCAACTGAAAACCGACTGAACCCTAACTTCGAAAATTAACTTGTAAACTCTCAAAATTCTGGGAAACCTATCCAACAGGCAGCTAGAGCTCGAAAATCAGTCGAGAAATCATACCTCACTCGTCGGAAACGGTGGCCGGACGACGGAGAACGAACGGCCTGAAATTTCGCGACGACTCCGGCGGGTTTTCTGCAAATTCCGGCGGCTGTCGACGTCTCCAGGAGCGGTGCTGGCCGGGGAAGAGAGAGGAGGAGGTGGCGGTTCGATCTTGACTGGTCTCGCGACCGGTGGTGCGACGTGGCGGCGGTGCTGGCCAGAAATGGCCGTCGGTGAACAGTGCGGGGGAGAGGGTTTGCGCGCGAGAGAGAGAAGTCGGGTGAGAGAGAGAGAAATGAGAAAATGAAAAATGAAAATCTGATTTTAATCAAAATAATTTCTGAAAATTTTCAATTAAGTCCTCAATGGTTTTTCGATCGTAACTTCATCGTTTCAAATCCGATTCGAGCCTACCGCGTGTCTACAAACTCGGCTCAGAATAACCTTCCTAAAAATACCACTTGCTACCCCAAACTCTCTCCGGATAAAAATTGACCTTTTTGCCCCCACTTCAAGGGCAAAATTGGAAATTCCATATTTAATTAAATTAATTAGTGAAATGTCTTATTTTAGGGTCGGGATGTTACATTTTCATCCAAAAAGTCCGAGGTGATCTTATATATGGAGCACCCTACAAACTTTTTATTTGTCAAGCACAAACACTGTTCCATCTAAATAATGAAGAAGTGGAAGAAGATGTTAAGTCTCCTGAATGAAACCTTCTCAAGCTTGTTGCAACCTTTTTCCTTCAAGTATTTAGCACTTCTTGCAATTTAACTCATCCTTATATACAAATGGTTCTCCACTTCCGCCTGTTGGAATTTTAAAAGGTTTAAAAGTTTAACCGTTTTTATTTATTTAATTATTTTGGATGTTTTATTTTATTTATTGTGGGGATTATACATATTTAATTTTCAAGTATTATATATATATATATAGTGAATGCCTTAATTTCTTGGTTTAATGTGGTGAAGGTTACATGCTCTTGGATGCCTATAAAAGGCCACTCCTCCTTCACAATTCATATACCATCAAAATATAACATATCAAAATCACCACCACAATCTGATTCTCTCATTTTCTACTTTTATATATATTCTCTACTTTCTATTAGTATTTTTGGGCAATGGTTATGTGACTTGGAAACATATCCGTATGTGAACGTGCTCATAGCGGATCTTGAGTTTGTGTATTAGAGTCGTATCTTGGAGTCTTGTAGATTATCAATACCTGCATGAAAGAGGATACAAAGGCTTTAAGACAACGTCTTGCTTCACTGTAGCAAGCTCACCTTCTTACTTATAATTTATTATGCTTTTACTTACCTATCAATTTTTTTTTCTTCTTTTTACACTCGCTCAAGTTATTCAATAGCACTAGATATTGATCACAAAATAAAGTTGCTCAAGTTATTCAATAGCACTCGCTCAAGTTGATTATCGCTCATCTAATTCACTTTACATACATTTGTTATCCGATGTCCTCTTATTATCTTGTGTAAATTGTAATCCAAAGACTTGTTAAGTTGTTATCAAAGTCGCTATTAAATTGACTGATGTTGATCAAGAATCTTCAATTTAGAGTAGATGCAGCCAAAAGCTTGACTTGGAAAAGTCTTCAATTTAGAGTAGATGAATCTATGACAATAAATCTACAATCATTGAGAGTTCAGTATTACTCTCTGGCAATAAATCTACATCGTTTATATTTTCTGTTTGTAAGAATAATAAACAGAAGGCTAAGAAAATGAGAGAAAACCAGAAATGTTTTTATGAATAGTTCTGAAGATTTTTCACTATGTATTGATTTAGAAAGCTAAACAGAATATTTATACTCTTACCCAAGCTTAATAGTTAAGTCTTAATGCCAATGAGGTCTAGTCTCTAGTGGAAAAAGGTCTTAATTTGCGGATCAGTGGTTTCGTATTCTAACTCTCATGACATATTGGTAGTGTATGTGAAAAACCCCCGTCCTCTTATAGTTTAAATTATTGCTTATATTCAAAATAATTAAGTCTAAACTAAATGCTTAGTTGTATAAATAACAATGTAACTAATTTGTAAACAGACTAACCAATCCTACAGCTAAGGATACACGTGAGTTTCCAATTTTCAATTATTAAGTCGAATATAAGACCTCTTCTAATTAAGTAGGGACAAATATCACTTGATCAAAAGCTAATTTTTGCAATCGTGACTTCATAAGGAATGCTTAACTGCAAATCAGGCCATATCCAAGGCAACCCACTACTTGGGGGCGATGACAGGCTTCTTCAATCTAGGAAGCAGCCGGGAAACAAAGAATTAAAAATGGTGAACCATTGTTTGGATTTGCAATAAAATAATGGAAAGCAAGAGAAAAACTAAAAGCAATAATTGAAGAGTACGGGAGAAATCCTAAACTTCCGATCAGATGTAGGAGGCTAAAAGACACCACTTATTGAAGGCCACTAGCCTTTATCTTAATAATGAAATCTTGCTATGCATCAATTCTGATGCATATCACTAAAAGACACCAATTATTGAAGGCCACAATCTCAAACACTAAGTCTTTTGACTTTTGTGCATTTTTTGATTTTTTGATGTTCACTTCTTAATAATTATTCTGTGGTTTCTATCACAATAATTATTCTATTTACCCGAAAAACATAAATAAGATAAAAATTGATAATTACGTGGTATGGATGGGGATTTCTATCACAATAATCACGATATTTTATGCTTTTAATATTGGGTCATAAATAGGGTAAAAAACTATATGCAGTGCATAATTGTTTTCACATTAGCTCGACCTTAGAGATAAATGAAACAAATCCAATCCAATGCAATGCTCCAAGTAAAATTACCAACACTTATTTGCATCCAAAGATTGATCCAATCCTTACCCATACCACAGGTATACCGTATATATCAACATAAATTGGTTTGAAGGAAACATGATTTAGGGATATGTTTGATATATTTGCCTTTTCTGTTCACTGGCACACGTTGTAAATATCTTAAATCTCCCCTCGATTGATTTACTTATATTGGTTTTTATTATTCGTAAGGTGTTTTATTTTATAGGGCATCCCAACAAAAACATATTCGTTTTTATTATCCAATAATTATTATTAGTTCCTGCACACAGAATAATAAAAATATCATTTTTTTTTTATAGGTGTTCACCTGATTTTTTTCATCCAAAAAGTCCGGGGTGATCTTATATATGGAGCACCCTACAAACTTTTTATTTGTTAACCTTCTCAAGCACAACACCACCTAAATAATTAAGAAGTGGAAGAAGATGTTAAATCTCCTGAAAACCTTCTCAAGCTTGTTGCAACCTTTTTCCTTCAAGTATTTAGCACTTGCAATTTTCCTCATCCTTATATACAAATGGTTCTCCACTTCCACAAACTCATCACCACCTTCTCCACCAAAGCTCCCTATCATTGGAAACCTTCACCAACTAGGCCAGCACCTTCAGCGCTCTCTTCAAACCCTAGCTCAACGCCACGGGCCACTCATGCTCCTCCATTTCGGAAGTGTGCCGGTCCTTGTGGTCTCCTCAGATGAGACTGCCCGCGAGATCATGAAAACCCATGACATCACATTCGCCAACAGACCCAAGAACACCTTCTTCAAGAAGTTTTGCTACAACTTCAAAGACGTGGCCTCAGCTCCTTATGGTGAGTATTGGAGGCAGATGAAAAGTATATGCGTCTTAAATCTCCTTAGCAACACAAGGGTTCGTTCTTTTCGTGCCGTAAGAGAAGAGGAAACTAAATCCATGATCGACAATATAACTAAGCACTGCTCCTCATCCCCCTCCTCAGTATCATCAGCGTTTAATTTAAGTGAAATGCTCGAGACGCTTACGAATGATGTTATCTGTAGAGTGGCTCTTGGGAGGAAGTACAGCGATGGCGGGGAACGTGGGAGGACGTTTAAGAAGCTTGCCGGGGAGCTGTCGTTGGTGATGTCACGTATCCATATTGGAGACTATATCCCATGGCTTGCCTGGATCGCCTGTCTCAATGGTTTGGACGCCAAGTTTGACGATCTGGCTAAACGGTTTGATGAGTTTTTAGAAATAATTGTTCAAGAGCATATGGATGAATTTGATGGTCTTACCAAGAATAAGGACCAAAAGGATCTTGTGGACGTTCTGCTTTGCCTTCAGGCTGATTCTCCTATTGACAGAGTTAGCATCAAGGCTATCATCTTCGTAATTAACTCCCTCTCTCTCTCTCTCTCTCTCTCTCTCTCTCTCTCTCTCTCTCTCTCTCTCTCTCTCTCTCTCTCTCTCTCTCTCTATTACATGCATATATGGTGTTGGATTGTCTTATCCTTTTCACCATAGTAATGCTAGAATTACTCAGTTTGTTCAAAGAATGATGTTACATTATGCTTGTTTTGTGATCGTATCTAAACAAATAAATAAGTTTAACCAAAATTGAACCATATCTGAAATTTTTTATTGTCAAACTTGTGCTAGCCAGCCAAGAAACACAAAGAAAAAGATGTGTTGTGTGTTCATCCAAAATTGAACCATATGAGTTTTTAAAAATTCAACTTATATTAGATTGTGGTGTTCTAATATTTCTTTGAAGAGCAGACATGGGCTTAGCCAATTTCGCTAGAGCGGATGTGCTCCCACTCCGCACCCGAGTTCGAATCCCCCTCCCCGTAATTTAGAGTAGAACATCGCTTGTATTAAAATAAAATAAAATTCTTTGAAGCATGAGTATTTTCAAGGTTTTTGAATGTTTCACTTTTAAAGCTTTTTACCTTTTTATATATATAGATATATAGATAGCTAACACGTGGGTTATTCCTAACCCCAATTCTTTGGGTTTTATATATAATTTTCCATTAATTTTAATCGATTTTTACCATTAAAATTCTTGTAGGATGTGTTTGTTGGTGGCACCGATACCTCATTTACACTCTTAGAGTGGACAATGTCCGAGCTTTTAAGGCATCCAAGATTCATGGAAAAATTGCAGAATGAGGTACGGGGGATAGTGGGCAAGAAAACAGACATAATTAGAGAGGATGATTTGGTTGGAATGCACTACTTGAAGGCAGTTATCAAGGAGACTCTTCGCCTACATCCTTCAGTTCCATTGCTATTGCCCAGGCTATCGACCCAAGATGCACAAATAAATGGCTACGACATTAAAGCCAACACACAAGTTATAGTGAATGCATGGCAAATTGGAAGAGATCCCAAGTCATACAACAAACCCGAGGAGTTCGAGCCAGAAAGGTTCTTGGACAGTGCCATAGATTATAAAGGCAATTACTTCCACTACATTCCATTTGGGGCTGGCAGAAGAGGTTGCCCAGGAATTCAGTTTGCCATGGCTGTCCAAGAGATTGCTTTGGCAAATTTAGTGCACAAGTTCGATTGGGCGCTGCCCGACGGCGCAAGAGGGGAGGACTTAGACATGACTGAATCTACTGGAGCAAGCGTTCGCAGAGTATATCCTCTTAAAGTTGTTGCTAATCCATATTTGGGCTAATATAGTGTTGGTGTATCCAGATTAGATCTCGTTTATTCACAATAAATAAGAAATTATCATATCTTACGCTGTTATTTGGTAATTAAAATTTGAAATAATGGTATTGATATAAACATGTATTTATGTATATATACATATATGCATCTATTAAGAAAAGTGTGGAATTGCTTGTGGGCTCACTGAAGATCCAGTTGTTGAAATGTCCATTGTTTGGTTTCTCAGGAAAGGATTTTCAAATAAACTCTCACTTTGTCTTTCATTTATTTATTGGAAGGATATAAATTAAAAGGGACGCGAAAAACGCATAATTACCGTAATTTTATGACCTGATTTGAGTCAATCTTATTATTATTATTTTTTTCAACTGAGTCAATTTTTTTTGTCAACTGCATCCAAGGTATTAAAAAAAACAAAAATAGTCGCACCTACCACGCATGCTACAGATGAATATGGTGTATGCAATTTACAGATGGCATTGCATGGATGGACTGCCAGCTGACTACATGCAAATATTCTACCATACGGTTTTGAATGTTTTCAACGAAATTGAGGAGGAGATGCAAAAGAAGCTGTATGTATTAATTAATTAAGAAACACATGTACAGCTTAATTTAAATTTCACTTTTTTGAATTAATTTACATATGCAGTGGAAAACTTCAGCTAAAGCTTACTTTGAATTCAGCCAAATGGTTGACAAACCTTATTTTGAATTAATTACTTGGAGGAATATATCTTTTAACACCCCCCGATTTCTTCTTCCCCCCGATTCCTCCCACCACCCCCAAAACACCCAATTCATATATTATTTTTTAAGATTTGAGTAATCAAAGCGTCATTCCCTTTGTTTAAAACTGGTCGTCATTTTCATGCCTGGAGCTGGAGGATTAATTGGACCTATTTTCCTCACAAGATTTAATTGAACCAACAAAATCAATGGGACTAGGGACAATATTATTGGATCTCTCCTACCCCACGCCTAGATTTGTTCTTCCCTCTCTCGCCCGACAACAGATCCCACACCCAGATTTGTTCTCCCCCACCTGATTTCTCTCCCCCACACACACATCGGACCCCAAATCCTCCAACAAAACCAAACAACAAAATAAAAATAAATAAAAAAAGGCTCAAAAAGAAAGAAAGCAAACAAGGAAAGAGAAAAAAAAATTGTCAGTGGCGTCTTTGTTCAATTCAGCACATGAAAAGACAAATATGCCCTCATTTTTAACAAAAAAGTTGACTGAAATGACAGAAAGGACGATTTCTGAAAGTGGAGTCATAATTAAAGTACCACCGTAACAATTTAGCAATGTAGAGGACGAAAAGTAAAGTTTGGCCATAGTCCAGGGACTATTGCTACAATTTAGTCTTAAAAATAATATAAGGAAAAAAACAAATTCCAAAACCCCCAACGATATTTCCACCTCATAACCCTCCCTCTCATGAGTGTATATGATGTGACACTTAGTCCCTTGGAGATGCTCACCTACAATAATCATCAGTGTATGTGAGGTGACATACATAATAGTTACGAACAAGGTATTAAATATCGATATTATCCCCGATATTATCCCGATAATATCTGATTTTTGGGGGCCGATATTTTAGCAACTAACCATGGTGTTATCGTCAATATATCGATATTATCCCGATATTATCCTAATAATATCGGGGAGATAACTTCAACATTTTTATGAATGATTTGGGCAATATATCGAGATATTATCGATAATATCCCGATACGAAACCCAAAAAATACATGAATTTTTTTGAAAAGCCTCCCCTGTTGCGCATAGAGGGATTCGAACCCCTCCCATTTTACTCATTCAACACCTTAACCACCATATTACTTATGTTTTTGTGAAAATATACTCATAACCAACCATTTCCCTACCCTTCATATCCCATTCCTGTTGGGATGGAATCAAGCGACTTATGGAAAGAATCTGAGACTCAATCTTCAAATGATTTTGCTTATGGACAACGTCAACCAATCTCGGATCCATATGGGTGACATGTTAACAATTACATGCAAATCTATTTTGGGGATTTATCATTTGATGACTACTCCTCAAAATATACTTACTCTACACATAGAGATGATGAAGATAGTGAAAATTTTGAACCTCATAGGAACTCTATGTGGTACTAAGTCACTCATGTATTTTACCATGCAATGTATGAAGTGTAAAATATTGTAGTAATTCATTATATATAAATGATTATGGTGTGTTTAATCTTCTTTCATTAATTACTACATATTTTCTACACTTATAGTGTTTGCCAGCTCGCTATATAATCAACTTAAATCAGTTAAATCCATCATGCAATGCATTTCCTTCCAATTTTTTGTGATAAACTAATAGATAATTGACTAAATAAACATCCTGCAAAGTTTCAATAAAAATTTCCAAGTTTTTCTTACAATTTTCGTGGTTTTTATTCAATTTTTACCAATACTGATAATATCCCGATATTTCCTTCGATATTTCCGTGTTTTTGGACTTCCGATATTTCCGATACCACCGATATTTTAGACCTTGGTTACGAAAATGTTTGACATCGAAAGCTTGCCCGATGCATAATTTAATGCAATTATTAATGTATTTTAAGATTGATTGATCAGATATGATTGAAATCTGCCAGAAAATTTTATAAAAAAACCTTTAAATTCAAATAAGCAAATATTGATTGATGTGTTATAAGATTGGTTAAATCGAGTGCTGCTATTTTCACTCATGTCTTATTTTCTAACTCATTTTATATTCAAAATTTTAAAAACAAATTTACCCTTGTGTAAAATGACTCATATCATGGATTTTGGATTCTATTTTTGCTGTTTGAGAAAGAGAGAGGGCATGTTTCTTCTGCTATTAAGATTGATAAGTGCATGTTTCAAATAATGTGTACTGTTTTCTCCTAAGATATGGTTGAATAAAATAGTAACACCGCGCGAGTACATTATTTTGAGTAAAAAAGACAACCCATCTAGCAGCCCAACATGACTTTGTATAAAACAAGACCAACTTGATGATACTATAACACATACGCTGCTGCATATACGATTTAACCAATCTGATAAGACATCATTCAATAATTGCTGATTAGAATTTAAAGGTTATTTTTCTTTTTCTTGTCTTTTCTTGTTTTTGTTTTTTTTTTTCGCTGGCAGATTCCCATGACATCCAATCAATCAATCTTATAACTCTTTAAAAATAATATAATGGAGATTAAAATTCCAAAACCCCCAATGACATTTCCACCTTTACCCTCCCTCTCATGAGCGTATATGATGTGACATACATAATAGTTATGAAAATATTTGACATCGAAAGCTTACCCGATGCATAATTGAATGCAATATAATGGAAATCTGCCAGAAAATTATTGATTGATGTGTTGTAAGATTGGTAAAATCGAGTGCTGTTATTTTGACTCATGTCCTATTTTTTAACTCATTTTTATATTCAAAATTTTAAAAACATATTTACTTGTGTAAAATGACTTCTAAGAAAACCTCAACTCACCTATCCCGACCATCTCTCTCTCTCTCTCTCTCAACTCACACGACCTACCGCCCCAAACTCCCTGAAAAATAGAAAATGTCCCTCAGCTCCTAAAAAACTTAGATCTGGTAATGTGAGGTTGATTGTTGAGGGTTATGAGGAGGAAGTGTCGGTGGGGGTTTTGGATTTCTTTTTCCTTATATTATTTTTAAAGTGGTTCAAGCCGACAAGGTTGACTAAGTAGTGAAGGTCTGATGGGATTGGACCGGTGAGGAAGGTTGAGAAGAGGTCAATTGGATCTGATGAGGTTGGTCGGAAAAGGGTATAAAGGTGGGTTCGGTTAGGGCAGAGGGAGTTACTAAGTCATCACATGGTATATAATTTCTTTGTACTCACCATCAGACTTTATCATGATCGTTTAAGGAAAAAAAAATTATTCTTAACACCCATGAATATAATTATTTTTTTGTTTATTTAGTTCTAAGCATGATCTTAATTAATTACAACTTGTTATGATGAGTTTGTATTATATAAAAGATCAGAGCCCAAAGTTTCAAGGATAAAAACCTGATTATCTCTAATATGGGTTTTTTTATGGTGTCATTCAAGAAATTTGGGACCTTGACTACCAAAAGTTTAGAATCCTAATCTTCAGGTGTGATTGGATAGATAACACTTTGGCTTTGTAGGCGACAAACTTGGATTTACCCTTATAGATTTGAGTAAAATTGGACGTAGGAATGACTAATTTGTTATGGTTTCTCAAGTCAAACAACTATTTTTTGTTGACGACACAATGCATAGTTGGTCGGTAGTGTTATCAATGCCTAATAGAGAATAGAATGATGTTATTGGTGATGATGTGCTAGGTGATATTAGAATTGAGTGTGAAACATTTACTAGAGGGATACCCAATGTTGACACATTTGATGACCTAGTGGGTGAGTTTGAGAGTGAAAATATTAGAGATGGGTGTGAAGATATATGGATTGATTGATTGTTGTAATGTATGACATTAGTTATGCAATTAATTGTATGACATTAATTACTGGCTCTGTATGACATTAATTTTGTAATAAATTGTAATGTTTGACATTTATTTTATCACTTTTTCACTATGCAGGTTTTGGGCACGACAATTCCAGTATTAAAAATACTGGGTTCAAGATGTAAAATACGACGGTCCAGTTAACAAATTGCAAAAACAGACGTCTAAATCATATCCAATGTCGTATTTTAACAAACAACGTGGAATGGACGATGTAAACAACCGTACATAAATAAAAACCGCCATTTGAAATAAAAAGCATGTCGGTTAATTAAATAACCACGATGGTTTATTTTAAATAACCGCCGTGAAAGTAGTTTTGAATGACCGTTACGTAATATTTAGGGTTGTGGTTATTACTCTATGTTACAACTGGTCATGAATAAATTGTGACATGTTATCTTCTTCAGACGTTACGAAGTTTCAAAAAGCGTCGTCTAAGCTTATCCAAGTTGCCTTTTTTTGCTGTTTTTTATATTAATTAGACGTTGGTTGTGAAACAATAGCGTCGTATATAGTAATAACTATGTTCTTTTCACATTTACAGACGTTAATACCTGTTTTGCACGTTGGTAGGGATCATAAGTGTCGTGGAATATGGATTAACCATGCGTTTATTTTAACTTAACGTTGTGGAAGATGTTCTAAACGACGGGATTATATTTAGGGTTGTGGTTACTCTGTGTTACGTCGGTACATGGGGAATTTGTGAGATGTTATTTGCTTTAGACGGCTCAAGGTTTCTAAAAGCGTCGTCTAAGGTTGTCGAAGTTTTCCTTTTTTGTTGTAAGTAGACGTCGGTTTGTGTTTAGAGATGACGTAGTATGTTGTAACAACGTCGGTAATTTACCACCGTAGTTTTATGCATCTTTGATGGCGGTCAATTTCACTACGGTTTAAAACTCATTTATACGACGGTGAATTCCTGTTGTGTATTGCAATTTTTGTAGTAGTGTAAAAAGAAAATACAACTAGAATCCACTTTGGATTCCTAAACTTCGGAGATCATATAAAACTTCTTTTGCATAGTAAACTCGTATGAATTCCCTTTCTTCACCATATCTTCCTCAATTTCATTGAAAAGATTCAAAAGTGTTTGATAAAATATTTGCATATAGTCTGGTAGTTCATCCATGCAATTGACATCCCACCTGAAAATTGCATTAACCCAAATCATCTTTTTGTTTTTTCTGCAAAACAAAAGAAGAAAAAAGATCTTTAAATAAGAAAAAAAAGGAACTTGATTATTGAAATTGGCACTTAGGTGATGAGGGGTAAATTAAATGACACTCAAACAAAACCACAACAAACTTCACACACTTTAGACCTTGACCAATACTCTTATGACTAGTCAACTGTTTGACATGAATAATCACAACCAAGAACATACACAGAGCATATCAATATGTACCCCCAAGCCTAGGGAATTACTAGTGACAACTTAGGCACTCAGAGGACCCGTCAATCTAGACATCCCCTGTGCTAGCAACAACTATGGTGAAAGTGTGTGAAAGCATTATAATCAAGTAAGCATCAGACAACAGAAAATGATGATTAGTCAACTGCAAGAACACGAACCCAGAAATACAGTTTGAAAACTAGATCTTGTATGCTCACATTTAGAATATTAATTTAAAAGAACTTACCTAGTAATCTCACTGAGCTCCTTTTTGTGCAAAGACTGAACAAGATTGAAATCTAACTTTGCAAGTTTCAACAAAGCTTCATTGTGTGAAGCTTCATCTTGGTAGATTGACATGTAACGCCTGGCACATACCATCTCTAGATCTTTTCGCAAAGGTCTCTCCATGGCTTGAGTGTTTTGTTCTTCATGTTCGTAGCTTCCATGAGCTTTTGCAGTAGAGTCAAGGTGAGTGGTGGTGAAAGCAAGAGCTTCATCTAGTATTTCTTCTCTCCGTATGCCTAGATGCCCGGCTTCATAAAGGCTTAGCATCCCTGGAACATCGACGATTAAGCATTCCTTGAAGCTGCCATTTTCGCCTTTGAACTTGTTGAACACATCTGCTTGATTGTCATAAAAATGAATAGGCATTAATTGGCAAAAATCAGTCACATTACACTCCACTACATTATAATTTGTTGATTAACTTACCACATGAAACCTTATATCCATGTTGTCTTAGTAGCCGGAAACCAAGAGCAACGTTGTATAGATCTCCATCATCACTAAAATCATGGTCATGAAATGCAGCATGCATACGCTCCAACGCTTCTTCAATTTCACTTTCAAAATGGTATACCACGCCAAGGCGCTAAATTGCATCAATCAACTTGAGCTGATGTGAAAAGTCACCTGTACTAGTTGTGAATACTTCTCTCCTCACTACTTCTTTCAGCTCCTCAACTTCTTCTTGGTTCCGGGCATTTGTTATCTGCGGCCAGCAATTAATTAAACAACGAAAACACTTATGATTTTTTTTTCGAGAAAAATAAACATGAATATATAATGATAATATAATTTGCATGAGATTACAATGTCTTGGGAATCATAGTTCATGAACCGATCTCCCCAAATGCTTGGCGGGAAATTTGCCGTTCGACGAATAATTTCAGGCTTAGATTGGGCTGCTGCACAAACTTGGATAGACATGTTTTGCTGTTTTTACTTTGGTAGATAAAAATCAGACGGCACTTATTAGTACTGTTTTCTATATGCTTCGAGCTTTGCTATGAAACTATGAAACGCATTGATGGTAGACTCATGTATTTATAGGCAAGGATTGGGATATAAGATTATTGCAAAGCAAGAATAGAATAGTGCATAGCAGAAGATAGATTCATATAAACCATATAATAATTTTCAAAGCTAGTGGCCCTTTCACTTTTTTGAGTGTTGGGATAAATATTATCTTTTTCCTTGTAATGTTTTTCTCACGTAACGTATTGGGCCATTGGCTGGATTTAGCGTTTGCCATTTTGCCTCTTTTAAAGCTAGCATAGTGATGAATCGATGATGGTGGTACATCCGCCATGCATCCACATGTTTTTAACGTGAGAGAGACATGCGTTACCCTATAATTGCAGTAATTCTAGCTAGTGGTTGATGCGATCTTGTACGACTTATGATTCATAAGTAAAGTTTTATCCTATTGGGTTTTTTGGGGCTTAATTTTTAACGAGCCCACTAAAAAACATACTGTATTTGATGTAACTTGTTTGGTGGTAATGGAATTTTGATCTTCCTCTGAAAAAACGTAACAAGTTAACACATGTAGCATTTGTCTTATTCTATATTTCTCTCTTCAATTTTCACTTCAAAATTAGATTTTGAGGGAAACTTATTGTGGGTGGATTTTGTTATTTAATACTGCTAATGGAGGAGGTGGCAGCTCCTTTTAATATATATATATATATATTTTTTATGTTTATACAAAGACATTCTTCTTTAATTAAATATAAACTCGGGGAGGGGAACACATTTATTGTTATCAAGTTTTTTCTTTTAAATTTCTTTATCTTTAGGTAGCTGCAACAATTAATTTCATTAATTAAAAAAAAATACAAGAACATAGCCCCCACAAAGCGCTCTTACAAATAATAGAAAGATACAAATAAAACTCTTAATTTAATTGGTCCTTTTATTTAGTCTCACGTAGGAATATGACCAGTGATTAGATTTATGGGTAGGGATATAAGAATTTGGGTGGCAATAGCATAGCCCCCCGCAAAGGGCTCTTACAAATTTTGAATTTAAAAGAATTCGAAGTTGTAATACTTGTAGAAGGAGAGCACAAAAGAAAGAAGACGAAGAAGAAAAGTGGACTCCTTTTAAGACCATTGCTGTTGCTGACAGAGATCCATATAAAAGGAATAAAATAATAACAGATATTTATAATAAAATACCCCAAAATAAAATAATAACAATACTGTCGGTAGCCTTCGACTGATCATGTCCATTCCTTTCCATTTCCCTTCCAGTTTTACTTGGTCTCTGTTTTGGTGGGCAGATTTGTGGATCTTTTGTGTGCAGCTGTGCTGGTTTGTGTGCTAGGTTGTAGTGAGTTTTATGCTTTTTTGTGTTTTTGAGTTCACTTTGGTGTATGTTGGAGCATGAAATTTCCGGTCCTCTATCAAGTAATCTTGTATTCCGTGTTGAGAAGTCGGACACCATTTTAATTGTCATTAATGAGGAATGAGGGGTGTACCTACAAGAAAATACTCCGACGCTCAAGTCAATGTTCGTTTAGGAATATTGCAGTAGAGTCAGAATAATGTCATACATATCTTCCTTTATTCTGGGGGATTAGTTGTCTTTTTATAGGTATTGAATCCTTGGACCCTAAGTCCCATATCCCTTATCTCCTTGTTCTAGTAGTTGATATCATGTTATTTGATTCCCTACACTCTCTCAAATTTGAGGTTCATGGGAAGTGACTTGTTATTTGGGGCTTAATTTTTGCTCCCACAGTGCAACTGATTTTGGCTTTCTACATTAATAAAACTTGTTTCTGACAAAACAAAAAAACTTCGTTCCCAAATTAGTTTCACTAAAACAATAAAAAGAATTCAATCTAGCTAGTGTTGTTTACTAGTAATCTTTTTATATTTTTAGTTTTGATAATCAATCTCATCTCTTGAACCAAATGGAATGGTCATCCGATGAGATATATCTACGAGTTATTTACTACATTCTTTGAAGTTTTCAGTATTTTCATAAACTCCGTTAAAATTTCAAAAATTACATAAATAGCCCATGAGGTTTTAAATTGTTTTCACCTTTTTCAAACGACTGTTGATGACCATCCATGACCAAGGAAAAAAACATATATAGTTGGTGACCAGAGCAAGTTGATCTTTTCAAAGATAAGATCTTACCATTAGTTGGCCCATGAAGCCAATGATGGCAGATAATTAACGTGTGAAATCCAAAAGGGGTGATAAATTTGATAGATTGGGAGCGTTTTGATAAGCATCCAGAAGTTGAAAGGTAGTGAATCATGAGGAACAGGTTGGACCTTTCATGATAACGACACTGGATGCATGTTTTGTGTTGAATTATCCAGCAGTGCTGGAGCCCTACAAGCTCGTGTTACAATTGCTAATGTTGTAATGTTATGAACTTTTTATTCTCAATTATTTTAAATCATTCCAACAATTTTTTTTTTATAATTTTTTTTTTTTTTTTTTTTTTGCTGAAGTTAGGAATGTGGGAGGAGGGCAACTCATAGTGGTTTGAATTAGGGACCATTTGGGAGCACATCAAAAGCCTGAGCCAATTCAACTTACACCCTATTGATATGGTAAATTATTTTGAACTAAAATGCTCTGATTTTAACGTAACAAAAAGTCAAGAGGTCCTTATTTGATGTAGGACGAAATATGGTCAATTATGGCACTAGGAAAAGAAGGAAGGCGTATCGTTGGGATTTTCTAATTGATTAAAGAAGAATTGGAGCGAATAAGTGAAAAAGGACGTAGCAGGAATTTACAGATTTGGCGTCTGAGCTCTGATTGGGTCGCATAATACCTTCTTGAAAAGGGAACGTCGTCACGAATCCAACTCAGAGCTTAGCTGTGACCTATGGTGGCTTTTGGGCTTCTAAGGTTGTTTGGCCTTCCAAAAGTGCATTTAAAAATTGTATTCAATTTATTTCGTTTCTTTTCTGTTACGTTTTCAATAACTCCCCAGGGCAGTCCAAAGGGTGAGAACATTGTATTTAATCAGCTATCATGCTTGATTGAGAAGATCTCGACTTTTATCAAATAATTCAAAGAGAATTTTCTCTATAATTTCCTGGTGGATTCCATATTATCGTTCTTTAGGATTTTCGCTTGAAAATCTATTTGCTTGTGCTGCGTCAAGTGGTATCATGGCGGGTCTCTCCCGTCTCGGTATTATTGGCTTATCTTATCAGAGCAGGTTTTGCCTGACTCGAGGTGCCTCCAATGGCTTGTCCAGACGAAGAAGATAGGACCCGTGGAGACGGGGAACCAATCACTCCTAGAGAATTTGATGTTGCAATTGTTCCATACTTCATGGGGAGCGACTGCATCGAAGGCTTTCTTCAATGGGTTGCAGACATAGAGGAAATATTTGATTCAATAGCAATCCCAGAGGAGAAGATGGTGGAAATTGTTGCATCCAGTTTAGAAGATGATGTTGCTTTTTGGTGGGATCAGTTGCAAAAATCTAGGAAGAAACAAGGTAAAAATCCTATCAGTTCTTGGCGTTGGATGAAGGGACTTCTTGTGAAAAAATTCTTTCCTTTTGAATATAATATATATTTATTAAGGAATGGTTACCAGATTGTTCAACCCAATATCATGGTGGGTCTAGAAAAGATGGAGGAAGTTCTCGAAAAGGAAGAAACTATGATGGATGCTATATTAATTGAAGATCCAATCATCCATAAGATGAAGGAAGAGATTCAAGAAAAACAAGATATTGAGCTTATTGAAATTCCTGTTGTTGTTGAAACATATATTTCAAAAGATGAAGAACAACAATTGGATTCTTCTAAATTTAAAGGCATGGATGAATATGTATTTGGAGAAGAAAATAATTCATACAAGGAGTTTGATTCTCAACTAGCATATTCTAATCTTGTTTATGGAATTAATTATATGATTATTCCATCCAAATATGAGCAAGTTCTAATTCTACAAATTGAAGAGTTTATCTACACATCAAGTTCTATGCCTACTCAGGTTCATTTTAAAGAGAACTCGAGGTCGAGTTCTTTACAAGTGAAGGGGTCTGATGTAGGACGAAATATGGTCAATTATGGCACTAGGAAAAGAAGGAAGGCGTATCGTTGGGATTTTCTAACTGATTAAAGAAGAATTGGAGCGAAGAAGTGAAAAAGGACGTAGCAGGAATTTACAAATTTGGTGTCTGAGCTCTGATTGGGTCGCATAATACCTTCTCGAAAAGGGAACGTCGTCATGAGTCCAACTCACAACTTAACTGTGACCTATGGTGGCTTTTGGGCTTCTGAGGTCGTTTGGCCTTCCAAAAGTGCATTTAAAAATTGTATTCAATTTAAATACTTTTTGTTTCTTTTCTATTACGTTTTCAGTAACTCCCAGAGCAGTCCAAAGGGTCAGAACGTTGTATTTAATCAGCTATGATGCTTGATTGAGAGGATCTCGACTTTTATCAAATAATTCAAAGAGAATTTTCTCTCTAATTTCCTGGTGGATTCCAGATTATCGTTCTTTAGGATTTTCGCTTGAAAATCTATTTGCTTGTGTTGCGTCATTATTGCAAACAATAGAAAATAAGATACAAAATAATAAAACATAATAAGGACCGGCACCGGCCTATCCCAACTAACCGGCTTCAAATACCTTTCACAGTTAAGTACTATATGCAGAGATGGTATCTGCTCAGAGCCGGCCTTGTTATTAGCCCGGAAGGATAATCGCCTAGTGCTCCACATCGAGGATGGCCCCCAAAATTATTTTATGAGATCTATACAATTTAATATATTAAGGGAAAAATAGTAAAAACATAATCTTTGAAAAAAACTAATTTGTTGATGGAAAAAATGGTCCGACATTGCGTTAAGCCTACATCTAGCATGCACTGGGTATTCTAGTCCCCTCTCTTCCATAAAACACTATTAGAGCCGTTTTCAATTTAAAGGGGAAGGAAGCCACTGTTATTATGAGATTGCAATCTTAGTTGGGATATCTATGCAAGAGTTTATTTGATCCTGCATGATCGTTAGTGGAGACGTACTAGATTATCTTAATTTTGATGTTAGATCCCTCTATTATTATAATGGCCATTTGTGGCTAGTTTGTATTGGCCTTTATGACTAGTGGCTTTTTTAGTTGAATTATGAATGTAATCCCATACTTTCTCAAAAAAAGAAAAAGAAAAAAAGAGCCAAGTATTTTTCGTTTTATAACTATGTTAAACAATCATCACCCGAGATATTAATGCAATCGGTATAGGTAATAGTATTTGTGAAGACGTTTTTCACGCTGAAAACGTGGATACATAGCTGATAAGCTCGTTTTTCAGTATCATATCTAATACTTAAATCGGATCAAACACATATTGTATATTGAAGTGGAAAATAAAGATCTCCCAGATTCACCTTATCTATGCTCAAAAGGAGGAAAAAGAACACATGTTAAACTTATGCTCCAAATTCAGCCAAAATGGCCCAAATCGTACGTGACAAAAAGAAAGACATCCCACTCAAAGAGTCATGAAAGGGAAGCCCACTTACCGGCCACGACATGGAAATTATATCTTAATTAGAGTGAATGATGTGGATTTAGCATGAATTAATCTCGTTTATGTTAGAATATTCAGACTATTATCTGATTGATTTTGGATTATTGGTAGATGGAGCTCAGTATCTTGTTCTGAAATCTCAGAAAACTTAGATACTGAGCTCCATCTACCAATAATCCAAAATCAATCAGATAATAGTCTGAATATTCTAACATGGCCTCAGAGCCAGGTTCCTTCGTCTAAACTGGGCGTGGAATCTGTGAAATACGATTGAGCTATTCTTGAGCTCGAATCAATTCTTGAGATTGCGATTTCTCTGTGTTCCAAGTCTAATATGGCTGGATCTGGAGGTGGTGAGCTGAGAGCACCAATCTTCAATGGTGAGAACTATGAGTTCTGGAGCATACGGATGAAAACAATTTTCAAGTCTCATGGGCTTTGGGAATTGGTTGAAAAGGGAATGAAATGCTCAGATTCGAAGGGAGCTGGCGAATCTGAAGAAAAGAAGAAAGAAAAGGAAGACTCGAGTGGAACTGGGAAGACTCTCACTGAGCTATGCATGAAGGATGCTAAAGCTCTGGGTCTGATTCAGGGAGCAGTTTCGGATGACATATTTCCAAGGATTTCTCAAGAAGAGTCTTCTAAAGGAGCTTGGGACATCTTGAAGCTGGAATTCCATGGTGATAAACAGGTTAGAAGTGTGAAATTACAAAGCCTTCGTAGAGAATTTGAATATACTAGAATGAGAGAGGATGAATCATTATCTGTTTATCTTACAAAATTGTTTGATCTAATCAACCAAATGAGAGGCTATGGGGAAGAGTTGCCTAAAGGGAGAATTGTACAGAAAATGTTAATTAGTCTGCTGCCTGTGTACGATCCCATATGCTCTGTAATTGAGCATTCAAGGGATTTAGATGTGATTGAGGTTCAAGAGGTGGTTGCCTCACTGAAAAGTTTTGCACAAAGATTGGAGAGACACCATGAGAACAAGACTGAAAATGCTTTTGCTAGTCTGAGTGTTGATTCCAAATCTGCTAAGGTCACTGGAAATCAGGATAATAAGCATCATAAGAATTGGAAAGATAAAGGGAAAAAGTGGGATAACAAACCCATTGATGGAGCTAAAAATCCTTGCAAGCATTGTGGTAAATTGCACTTTGGAGAGTGTCGATTCAAAGGCAAACCAAAATGCTATAATTGCGACAAGTTTGGTCACATTGCAAAGGATTGTTATAGTAAGAAGCCTGTGCAGCAAGTTAATTATGCTACTCAGGTAACCAATACACCAACAATGTTTTATGCTAGTAAAGTGAGTGCTAGTATGGAAGGAAGCGTTGATGTTTGGTATCTTGATAGTGGATGTAGTAATCACATGACAGGTAAGGAGGATTTACTTGTTGATATTGACAAGAATGTGACTGCAAAGGTGGCAATGGGTACTGGACAGTTGGTGGATGTGATTGGAAAAGGAAGCATTGTGGTTGAAACTAAAGAAGGCAGAAGATATATCAAGGAGGTTATGCTTGTGCCGGGTTTGAAGGAAAATCTGCTGAGTGTTGGACAAATGATGGAGCATGGCTATCACTTAGTGTTTGGCAATCAAAAGGCTGAAATCTATGATGATGGTTCATACTCAAAATTGGTAGCAAAAGTTCCAATGAGAGGAAACAGGAGCTTTCCACTTAAACTACAGGCTGAAATGCATATTGCTTACAAGGTAAATGTATGTCAGTCATCTATCATGTGGCATAGAAGGATGGGGCACTTAAATATGGACAGTTTACAAATGCTGCAGAAACAAGATATGGTGATTGGTTTGCCAGAAATTACAGCAAGAAAAGGAGTTTGTGAAGGGTGTGTTCTGGGCAAACAATGCAGGGAAGGTTTTCCAAAAGAGACCATCACTAGAGCATCAACTCCTCTTGAGTTGATACATAGTGATGTCTGTGGTCCTATGCAAACAACTACAGAGGCTGGAAACTGCTACTTTCTCACATTCATAGACGACTGCACAAGGATGTGCTGGGTCTATTTTTTGAGGTATAAATCTGATGTTTTTACTGTCTTTAAGAAGTTCAAAGCCACAGTTGAACTGCAAAGTGGGTATAAAGTGAAGAAGCTAAGAAGTGATAGAGGAGGAGAGTATACTTCTAATGAGTTTAACAG
Organism: Prunus kanzakura; assembly: GCA_020521455.1. Lineage (NCBI taxonomy): Eukaryota > Viridiplantae > Streptophyta > Magnoliopsida > Rosales > Rosaceae > Prunus > Prunus kanzakura. The sequence continues at coordinate 2,370,010 of BPUM01000794.1, read as the reverse complement.
ATTTTGTGATGAAATGGGAATGGAAAGGCAACTTACAGTGGCATACTCACCACAGCAAAATGGTGTGGCCGAGAGGAAAAACAGGACTATAGTGGAGATGGCTAAGTGCATGATGTTTGAAAAGGGAATGCCACTTGAGTTTTGGGCTGAAGCAGTTAATACTGCAGTGTACATTCTCAACCGATGTCCTACTAAAGCTTTGGACAAGAAAACGCCATTTGAAGCTTATAGTGGAAGAAAACCAGGTATTAAACACTTAAGAGTGTTTGGTTCTGTGTGCTATGCACATGTCCCAAACCAACAGAGGCAGAAACTGGACTTGGCAAGCAAAAGGTGTGTGTTTCTTGGATATGGCAGTTGTGAGAAGGGGTATAGACTGTATAATCTTACCACTAGAAATGTGATCATCTCAAGAGATGTAGTATTTAATGAGGATGCTAGCTGGGATTGGAATGCACAGCAAGAATGCAGTGTTTCAGTTCCTCTCTCTGAAATGGTGCCTAACAAGGAGAATGAAACAAATGATGCAATCATGGTGCAAGCAGAGAACTCAGTTACAAATGATGGATTACCAGAAGACTATGGAGAAGAATCTGCAGGAATTGACACAGGTTCACATGACATTGACCACACTCCACTGAAATACAAAAGCCTTGCAGAGGTATATGAAAGATGCAATGTATGCATCATTGAACCAGAAACTTTTGAAGATGCTATCAAAGATGTATCATGGAAAAAGGCCATGGAAACTGAACTTGAAATGATTGAGAAGAATGATACTTGGGTATTGGTAAAAAGACCATCTGACAAGCCAATAGTTGGGGTCAAATGGATCTATAAAGTCAAGCTAAATCTAGATGGGTCTGTTCAGAAAAACAAAGCAAGGCTAGTAGCTAAAGGCTACACTCAAAAGCCTGGAATAGACTTCAATGAGACATTTGCACCAGTTGCTCGACTTGATACAGTGAGAACCTTGATTGCCTTAGCTGCTCAAAAAAAGTGGAAGCTGTTCCAGCTAGATGTGAAGTCAGCATTTTTGAATGGAGTGCTACAGGAGGAGGTGTACGTGGATCAACCTCCAGGTTTTGTGGTTAAAGACAAAGAAGATAGAGTTTATAGACTCAAGAAGGCCTTGTATGGTCTAAAACAAGCTCCAAGAGCTTGGTATGAAGAAATTAATGCATATTTCACAACTGCAGGTTTCAAAAGAAGTCTTAGTGAGGCCACATTATATGTGAAAACTGCAGAAAGTGGAATCCTCATAGTTTCCTTATATGTAGATGATATCATATATACAGGAAGTTCTGAGGAGTTGGTGATGAGTTTCAAAACTGAGATGATGAGGAAATATGAGATGACTGACCTTGGTTTACTACATCATTTCTTGGGTTTAGGTGTGATACAAGCTGAGTCCTACATCTTCTTGCATCAGAAAAAATATGCAAGAACATTATTGGACAAATTTGGTTTCAAAGATTGCAAAGCTGTTGCAACTCCTCTTGCCATGAATGAGAAGCTATCAAAGGAGGATGGGAGTGAACCGGCTGATGAAAGAATGTATAGACAGATTGTTGGGAGTTTGTTATATCTAACGGCAACAAGACCAGATATCATGTTTGCTGCAAGTCTATTAGCTAGATACATGCATGGACCTACTAGAAAGCATATGGGAACTGCCAAGAGAGTGCTTAGATACATTCAAGGTACTCTTGACTTTGGCATAGCTTATGAGAAAGGAAAAGAGACAATGCTGGTTGGTTATTGCGATAGTGATTGGTCAGGATGTGAGGATGATATGAGGAGTACATCTGGTTATGCCTTTCATCTTGGATCAGGTGTCTTCTCTTGGGCATCAGTCAAGCAGAGCAGTGTAGCTCTATCCACTGCAGAGGCAGAATACCTTAGTGCAGCAGAAGCTACTGCTCAGGCAGTTTGGTTGCGATTTGTTCTATCAGATTTTGGTGAGGAACAAGCTGATGCTACTCCAATTTTGTGTGATAATACTTCAGCAATAGCAATAACCAAGAATCCAGTACATCATCACAAGACAAGGCATATAAACAGGAGGTTTCATTTTATTCGAGATGCGTTACAAGATGGAGAGATTGACTTGTTGTACTGCAAGACAGAAGAACAAACTGCAGATATTTTTACTAAAGCTTTGGCAAGGGATCGTTTTGAATATCTGAGGGGCAAGCTTGGAGTCATCTCAGCTAAACACTTAGAAGGGAGTGTTAAAGTATAAGTGTGTTAGCTGAGTATTAGTGTTAGTTAATTTGGTTGTATTGCTTTAATTGTGAACCATTGGATCACAGTCCAATGGACAGCTAGGATGCTTTCTTAGTTGTAGTGATGAATTATGCCAGGTGTAACTATCTCATAGGATAGTGAAATTGATGGTTAGATTTGAATGATGTAAAGAGGAAGTTTCTATTCCTAACAGATCTATCTTTGTGAAGCACAACTTGTGCGTGAGTATGAATGAGATTTCAGAACAAGATACTGAGCTCCATCTACCAATAATCCAAAATCAATCAGATAATAGTCTGAATATACAGTTTATGCTATGTCAGTTGGATTCTAGCCTTGTCCCAAGCAAGTACCCTGTGATCATTTTGCCTATATATACATAATCGTATGAGAAATATTTCAGTACAAAGCAAATCATGTCTTTACCAGTAGCAGCTCAAGTAGCACACAGTGCTGAGCCAGAAATTGTTCGGCAGACAGCAAATTATCACCCAAGCATTTGGGAAGATCGGTTCCTCAATTATGATGAAAAAAACATTGTAAATGTTATTCAATTTATTTATATGTATTTTATTCTCTTCAAAAACTTGTAATGTAACACGTAAGTTGCTAATTTAATTTGTTGTGTTGTGTTGTAGCAGATAACTTATGACCATATGCAGCAGCAAGTGGACCAACTGAAAGTAGCAGTGAGGAAGGAAGTATTCACAACAAGTGCAGGTGATTTTTCACATCAGCTCAAGCTAATTGATGCAGTCCAGCGCCTTGGCGTGGCTTACCATTTCGAAAGAGAAATCGAAGAAGCCTTGCAACGTGTGCTCGTTACATATCATGACTATGATGGTGGTGATCTCTACACTGTTGCTCTTGGTTTTCGGCTACTAAGACAACATGGATTCAATGTTTCTTGCGGTAGGGGTGATGAAATTAATTAAATGTGTGGAATGTGATGTGAGTGGCTCTTGGCTATAATATTATTCTATGTCTCATATATGTGCCCATTTTTTCTGACAATCAACCAGATATATTCAACAAGTTCAAAGATAGAAATGGTAACTTCAATAAGAGCTTAACTGCTGATGTTCCTGGGATGCTAAGCTTTTATGAAGCAGCACATCTAAGGAAGCACGGAGAAGACATACTAGAAGAGGCTCTTGTTTTCACCACCACTCACCTTGAGTCGGCAGAAACAACGGACGCAAGAAATCCACTGGCTTTACAGATAACTCAAGCCTTAGAGAGACCTCTGCGGAAGGGTCTGGAGAGGGTATGTACCAGGATGATGCTTCACATAGTGAAGCTATATTGAAACTTGCAAAGTTAGATTTCAATCTCGTTCAATCTTTACACAAGAAGGAGCTCAGTGAGATTACTAGGTGAGTCTTTGAATCATGTAAACATAAAATAGTTTGCAATTATTACACCCTACACACTTAAATTGTCAATTAATTATAGGTGGTGGAAAGAACTGGACTTTGAAAAGAAGCTGCCTTTTGCAAGAGATAGGATCGCGGAGCTGTACTTTTGGATAGTTGGAGTCTATTTCGAACCGCATTATATGGCAACAAGAAATTTTTTTACAAAAGTGATTGCCCTGGTATCAGTTTTGGATGATATCTACGATGCATTTGGCACATACGAAGAACTCGTGATCTTTACTGGAGCAATTGAAAGGTTGATTGGAAACAATATATTATCTGCTTTCTAATTAATTTGAAACTGATTTATTTGTTTCATAACTAATACCCCTGTGTATATGCCTAAGATGAATGTGGTTTGTGCAATTTTCAGGTGGGATATCAATTGTATGGATGAACTCCCAGGCCATATGCAAGTATTTTACCATACCCTCTTGAATGTTTACGACGAAATTGAGGAGGAGATGGTAAAAGAAGGAAGATCATACCGAGTTCACTATGCAAAAGAAGCTGTACGTAATGCAAATGCACAACTTTATTTGCTGTTAATCTATTTTGAGTTTGTTCCATGGGATTTTTTCAACAGTCACAACTCACTTTACTTTTCAATGCTTTTAACAAATGGCATAGGTTAAAGCTCAAGCCCGGAACTACTTTGATGAGGCCCAATGGTTGCACAAAGACTATATTCCAAGCATGGAAGAGTATATGAGTGTAGCAACAGCTTGTGTTGGTAACACCTTGCTTTCAATTACATCTCTGGTTGGCATGGGAGATATTGTAACGAAGGAAGCTTTTGAGTGGTTGTTGAATGATCCTAGAATTCTTAGAGCTTCAAATATCATTTTTAGGCTCATGGATGTGTTGTAAAAATGGCTCACATTTAGTATACAAGTGAAGGAGTGAGCGACCGGTCGCAAGGTTTGGGCGACCGGTCGTTGTTCACAGATTCGAAATCTGGAAATTTCGCTGGAAGCGACCGGTCGCAAGGTATCTGTGACCGGTCGTTTGGTATCCAAAAGGTCTCAGAGACCGGTCGCAAGGTATCCGCGACCGGTCGCCAGCGTGCTGTGCTGTTTTTTCCTACGCGTTTTCAAGTCCTCCTTGGTGTGCTACCATTTTCTATCGACTTGCAAGGATATTTCTGATCACTTCTGAGATAATAAGAGGTGGCAAGCAGGTGGAAAGGTGGGGAGAACACTTTGGCAAATTGATGACTTGCTTCAATGAGTGAATTCTCTCTTGGTTCAAGAGATTGATGGCAGCTAGCAACCATTGATCACTTGCTTTGTGAGCTGCCATAACAGGTGTCTAAAGTTGGATAACTAAAGCTAGAACGTGCAGAACTTAATGATACCTTATCTTGGAGTCCAAAGGCTTATATAAGAGGGAAGAGGAAGCAAGAGAACATAAGTTGATAAAAGTTGTTAAGAGCATAAGGTGGTTAATCTCAAAGTTGTCAAGTAGCTGGGAGCTATTGTGTGCAAAGGGAGGTTAACTCACCAAGGGAGAACGTGAGAGAAAGAGCAATCAGTTCAAGTTAGAGCTGAGTTGTAGTCTTGAGTGTCTAGACACCAAAGGGAGAAAACACCAAGGGTTTGTGAGAGTATTCACAAGTGTATCAAAGTGTTGAGCAAGGGGTGTGAGAGAAAAGAGAGCTTGGGGAGAGAATAGAGTTCTAAGGGGGTTTTCTGTGTAAAACCAAAGTTGTAACTTATTCTTTCATGAAGTGAATTTCTCAAGGGGATCACCAAGAGGATGTAGGCATTTGCTGAACCTCTAAAATACTTGTGTCATTTTTGTGCTTGGTTGTTTTCTCAAGTGTGAGTGTGTGTGATTCATCCATCCTTGTGTGTGTCACAAAGTCCATCAACAACAAGATCATTAGGGGAGGGTGAGTTGAGTTTTTGTGCTCAATTCACAACAGGATGACCTTAGTGGATACGAGGTACGTATAATAAGATGTTCTTACCTTGGTACAAATCAGAATTAGGTAAGATAACTAAATTTGTATTTTGGATTTATTTTTGCAGTTTGAGAAAGAGAGAGAGCATGTTGCTTCTAGTATTGAATGTTACATGAAGCAATATGGGGTGCCAGAGCAAGAGGTGCTTGATATTTTTAACAAACAGGTTATGAATTTGTGGAAGGATATCAACGAGGAGTTCCTTAGACCAACTGATGTGCCAATGCCTGTCCTCATGCGTGTTCTGAATCTAACAAGAGTGGTTGATCTCCTTTACAAAGGGGAGGATGGCTACACACATGTTGGGAAAGTGATGAAAGATAGTGTTGCTTCACTTTTTATTGAACCCGTGCCTCTCTGATTTGGCTTATTATGAGATTTCCTTTTAGTCACTTTTAGGTCATTCCTTAGAATTAATTTTAAAAATAAGGTCATTCCCATGAATTGATGTTGTCCTGTTGATTGGATTTTTTAGTTTTTGAGAGAGATGGTTGTTGGGCTTGCTATGCTGTATTATTATGTTGTACACTTCTTTACGACATGTTTCGGGGCTATACAGAAACTAAACCTTAATAAAGAATATTTGGATTATATATATCCACTATAGCTTGATCCATAACTATTTGCAGCTTCGAAAAGCAAATGGAGGGTAATAGCTTCTTTGAAGGATTTTGAGATTGAAACGATTGATATTATTCTTTGATAATTGTCAGTAAATATATAAGAGCAACTGTGTACTAGATATAGTAAGAGAATAATTGTACTGATTCCTATACTGATTGATTCCAAATATGATACATGATTATAGGAGAGAGCATAATGAGGGATTGATTGACATTTTGACACAGCGTGATAATTGATATGCTAAACTTTAGCCTAAAACATGTAACTTTGGAATCCACCAAGAAGATATGAGAAAACCTCAAGGTTTATTAATAAAATTGGAATAACAAAACATAACCCTAACCATGGGTAAAGTATGCTTAAATACTCCTAGAAACCCTAGGAATAACAAAGGAATTAAAATAGGAAAATAACAAAGTTTTCAAAAACTGTAAAAACTGGATTTCGGGCTACCAAACAATATCGGATGCCCGAAAAAGCCCATACGTCATAGCAAAGCTATGGGTTTTACTTGTGATGCTGTTCATAGGATAAATTGACTCATCATCATGGAACTCATGTAGATCTGCAGCGTTGAAAGTGCTCCATATGCCCATTGAAGAAGGAAGATCCATGACATAGGCATTGTCGTTTATTTTCTTCAGAACTTTGTAGGGGCCATACTTTCAAGGTTTCAGTTTGTTGTAGGTACCATTTGGGAAACATTCTCTCCTCAAGAAAACCATCATGGAGTCTCCTTCCTAGAACAACTTCACACAGCAGCGCTTGTTAGCGGCGACCTTAAATTTAGCGTTGGTCTTCTCTAGCTTTTCCTTTAGTTCTTCCCTGAAAGTCTGAACCTGTTCAACCATATTTTCAGCAGCTTAGAAGCTTGACTAAGTCAACCATGCTTAGGCATCGAAGTATAAACAATGGAAAATGGTGATTTTCATGTGGAAGAATGAACGACACTGTTGTAAGTGAACTCCACATGTGGCAATGCAACATCCCACTGCTTCGGCTTGTCTCTGCAAAACCTCCTAACCATGTTTTTGAGGGTTCTGTTGGTAACCTCAGATTGACCATCCGTTTACGGATGAGCGGTGCTACTATGATTCAAGTCCGTACCAAACATCCTCCACAAGGTTATCTAAAAGTGGCTAAGGAATTTGGTGACATGGGCTGATGTAATAGATTTAGTAACACCATGAAACCGGACAACCTCCCTGAAAAACTGTTTGGCTATGTTGGAAGCGTTTGCAGTCTTCTTGCAAGCAATAAAATTCGCCATCTTAGAAAACCTGTCAACCTCAAACAAAACAGAATCGACTCCTCGTTGTGTATGAGGGAGTCCCATAACAAAATCCATAGACAAGTCTTGTCAAATATCATCAGGGACAGAGAGAGGCATATAAAGACCAGTATTTTGGGACTACCTTTTAGATACCTGACAAATGTTGTACTTCCACACAATGGTGTTGACATCTCACTACTTCAAGTGTGGCAAAAAATAACGCTCCTCTATATTGGCAATGGTTTTATCACGGCCCAGATGGCCACCCAGTCCACCCCTATGCAAATCCTTGATCAGTTTCTCCCTTAAAGAAGAAGTAGGAATGCATAATCGATTGCCCTTAAATAAATACCCCTCATTAACATGGTAATTTGTCATTGGCTCATTGTGAATAAACTTAGCCCAAATTTCCTAAAAATCCTCATAAGTCTCATACAGTTCCTTTAGAAATTTGAAACTCATAACTTCTTAAGCCAAAGTAACAAGCAAAGTTGCTCGACGACTCAGTGCATCTGCTACATAGTTAAGAACTCCATATTGATGTTTAATAAAAAATGGAAATTTATGCAAAAAAGTAGCCCACCTGACATGCATTTTGTTCACACTCTTCTGGCCATTGATAAATTTCAGGCTTGGTGGTCAATGTAAAACTTTCGTTGCACTAGATAGTGTCACTACTACAAAAAGGGCAAAAGATGACCAGTAAACAACGACGGTAGATCAAAAAACCGTCGTTGTTTTTTAAAAGACGACGGTAATAGAAACCCGTCGTAGAAACATACTTTAAACACCTAAAAAACGGCACACGTATAGATATTTTGAAACCACGACGCACCAAATTAAAAAAGCGTCGTCTTATTACAAAGGTATTTTTCAGAGTTAAAATCTGAACCTAAAAACAACGACTGCATCTATGAAATCATCGCCGTAGAAAGTAAAGACGACGATATAAAAATAAGACGCCGTGTTAATTAATTAATAAACACGACCCAATTTTTTTAGTCAGAGACGCATAAATTCAAAGGAATCTACGACGGTTAATTACAAAAAAAATCGCCGATTTAAATTAAGTTACCACGACTGTAAATATAAATTTATCGACTTTTTAATTATACTATACTACGACGGTATCCATAACTCTACTGTCGCATAATTGTACTAACCACGACGGTTTGTTAAATTAACGAAGTACAAATTTTATACCATTATTCTTCTATCATTACCAGAATGAACTCTGTTCCTCATCATAATCGAACCATTATTCGTTTTTTACCATTGTTCATCATCATAATCGAACCAGAATGAACAAAGGCAATGTTTTAGAAGTGGATGATGTGCCAATTACTCTCACAAGGAGTTTGAGGGCAAGAAGCTTGTCTCAGCCGCCAAGGAAGGTCTCAAGCTTGATGAGAGTGAAGACGAGGCAAAGAAGAAGGAAGAGTTGAAGGAGAAGTTTGAGGGACTCTGCAAGGTTGTGAAGGATGTTTTGGGTGACAGAGTGGAGAAGGTTGTGGTGTCTGACCGTCTGACCGTGCTGGACTGCCAACATGGAAAGAATCATGAAGGCTCAGGCCTTGAGGGATAACAGAGCGGCTGGGTACATGTCGAGCAAGAAGACCATGGAGATCAACCCAGAGAACCCCATCATGGAGGAGCTGAGAAAGAGGGCTGATGCAGACCTTGTTCTCCTTTTGTGCAGAAAGACAATTTTTTAGATGATGTGCCTCCAGAGAGGTGAGAAAAAGTTGAAACCCTAATTGAAAAATGAAGACGACAGAAAGACAGAAAACCCATTATTTATAAACAAATCTTATATACCATGTCTGTTTTTTTAAATTATCAACGTTTATATGATAACATAAACGTCGTTTAAAATTAAAATAAGGTCGTATAAATAAATTAACAACGACGCTATATAAAAACGACGTTGTATTTTTTTGGAAAATTAATTTATTGTGTAATTAAAAAACTTACACGTCAGTATGAGTAATTAAAACGACGTGGTTATTATTGAATATAAGGTCGTTGGGTAAATTGGAAAATGACGATTCATCTTTTTGAAGAAAAATGCGTCGTGTAATTCTATTTAACAACGTCGTTTCATTAAAACATAGCGTCGTGTAAAGTAATATTATAGGGCAGTGTTAATACTAGCGCCGTATAATGTACCATACTAGGGCGCATACTATTAATAGCGTCGTTTTTATGAAACGGTTTTTTATTATTTTAAACTTTTCGCCTTCCTGACCCATACTTGCACTGTTTCCAAACCCGAGAAAAACTTTCAAGCTTCTCTCATTTTTCATTCTCCAAGAACTGTTTCAAACTTTCAAGCTTATCTCCTCTTTGTCTTCATCTCCTCTTCGTCTTCATCTCTGAACTAAAACACCAAACTCCAGAAGAAAGCTTTCATCACAAGCAAAGGGTAAGCATTTCTGGAAGGATTTTTGTTCCTGTTTTGCATGCGCATATCATTTTCGTTTTTTTAAATCTTTTTACATTTTTTCTTTCCAAGTTTGATAAAATTTGCAGACAAAGACGAAAAGTTTCCAAGTTTGAACACTACTCTGGTTCTTTTACTTCAACTAAATAAGACGACGGTGGCTTGTTATTTACGTGGTTAGATTTATAGACCACGACGGTTCGTCAGTCACCCTAGCGTCGTGTGAAAGTGTTCTTCGTTGTTTTTTAAAATGATATTCTTTTTTTGTTTTTGATTTTTAAGGATATATTCATCGCAGGTTTGATTCTCTGAACAATGGTTTTTGTTTCGAAAATCTTTTTAATTATTTTTCTGCTGAAAATATTTTACGTTGTTCCTAATTTGTTTTTGTGGTATAGACGACGGTATATTAATATTTACGTCGTTTTATTTTCAATACCACGGCGAAGTTTTATTATTAACGTCGTTGTAATATCTGTTTTTGATTATATCATAAGACGTTGGTTGTTTATTATTGACGTCGTTGTAATATTTTATCACGTCGGTGATTAATTACCGTCGTGCAAATTTATTATTACGTCGGTTGTTTTGTTCTTACGTCGTTTGAAATATTATAATACGTCGTAGTTTATAAATAATCGTCGTGGTTTTTCTTAATTTTACTGATAAATTTTCACTTGCAGGTTTAATTTGTTTGTAACCATGGTTTCTCAATCCCAAAGTAAGGAGTCTGGCTTGAAAAAAAATGAATCCTCAAAGAAGGAGCTTAGAGTTGTAAATCCTCAAACCAAGTCCTCGAAGAAGATGAAGTTTGTTTCATCTTCTGAGACAGAACCAGGCAGCACGGCAACTATTTCTGAGGAGCCAAAGTCAGGTCGGGGTATGAGCACAATGCCCTGTGTTGTGCAGAGAAAAATTCAGAAAATCAAGCCTGTTGTTGAGTACAATGAAGAAGGGAAACCATGTGGCCGTGCACATAGTGAGATGCAGTCCTACATTGGTGTGTTGGCACGCTCCAGAGTCCCACTTGTGGACAAGAAATGGGTTCAAATATCCAAGGATATAAAAGAGCAGATTTGGGAAGCCGTTGACATGGCTTTTGTGGTTGGTAAAGGGGGCAAGAAAATGGTGCTATCTTCTGCCACCAAGAAATGGAAGGATTTCAAGTCTACACTAACGAGGGTTCATATCCTTCCATTCATCAAGGAGCAGGATAAATTAAGGCAGCCCCCTGAAACATACAAATTCATAGAGAAAGCTCAATGGGATGCCTTTGTAGCTTCAAGGTTATCTGAAAAATTTGGGGCTGTGCATGAAGAACAATCACAGAGGAGGGAGAAACTCGAGCACAATCATCGATTGTCTCGAAAAGGATATGTTGGTTTTAAGGAGGACTTGAAGGAAATCATGCCTGGGGTAGATATTGATCGATCTACCTTATGGAAAAAAGCTAGAGAAGACAAACATGGTAACATCCCGGATCCAAAGACTGCAGAGAAAGCAAAATTAATTGTAAGCCTACTCACCCTGTTTTAAAAAATTTATTACGTCTGCTGTTATATTTTTGGGTCGTGTGAAAAGTTTTACTACGTCGAAATATTTTAAAACGCGTCGTTAAAGGTCTGAATCTGGAATCAATGCTCTGTTTTTTGTAATTATATCATAAGACGTCGGTGGTTTATTATTGACGTCGTGTTAATAAATTAATAACGTCGGTATTTAGGTAGCGTCGTCTGAAATATTATATTACGTCGATTGTTATGTTATTGAGTCGTGTGAAATATTATATTACGTCGATTTTTTATAAATAACCGTCGTTTGTTTCCTTATTCTGACTTTTTATTATGTCTTTTTGTTAGGATGATTTGCAAAAGCAAATCTCTGAAGGCACTCTTTCTCTGTTAGGAACCAATGATGTTTTGACATTGGCTTTGGGTCCCGAGCATCCAGGAAGAGTTAGAGGGGTAGGGGCTGGGGTTTCCCCTAAGCAATACTTCAATTTACCTAGACAACAGAAGGTAAGGTTTGCTGATCAATTGAAGGAAAGTGTAAGACTTGTCCTTCAAGAAGAGACTTTGAAAATGGAGGCTAGATAAAGGGAAGAGAGTTTAAAGATGGAGGCTAGGACCAAGCAATTGGTAGAAGCTGAGAGGGAAAATTTGCTGAGTCAGCTTTCAAAACTCATCCCCAATTTTGATCCAAGCGTGCTGAAACTGAATACATTGTCCCAAATCCAAGGGCAAAGTCCCAAAAATCCAATGTCGGACAAAGCAAGCTGCTCTGGGGCACTTGATGTTAGAGCCCTACAATTTGAGGAGGATACTGCCAAGAATGGGGAAAAGTAGGAGGAAATGGTAACGTCTTTGAACTTTGAATTCTCTGTTTCTCTGTTTATATTTACCGCCGTGTTAAAGTTATACCACGACGCTTTTTATTAAACCGTCGTTTTATGTTATTCAGACGTCTGTAATTATTTCATACCGTCTTCTGTTAAGGTTTACCACAACGGTTTATTTATTTGTTTTAATTTTTCTACAATGTCATTTATATATTTCTTTATTTCTTAAAACAGAAATCCGGGGAAGTAGAAAAGAGAGTAGAAGGAAAGATACTTGAGATAGTTGAACAGGTAAACTCTCATAACTTTGTTTTTTTCATTTTTTTTTCAAAAAAGGAATTACCACGACGTTTATTATTTAACGTCGTTTAATGAATGTTACACGTCTGCAATTATTTAATTGAATGTTTAAATTGTTGTACAAGCTTACATACCGTCGTAGTATATGGAATACCACGACGTTTATTATTTACCGTCGTTTGATTAAATATACACGTCTGTAATTCTTAAATACCGTCGTTTGTTATTATTACCACGACGGTTTAATTTAATTTTTTTACTTTTTTTTTTTTGCCCTTTTTGTACTATGTCATATATATATTTCTTTATTTCTTATAACAGAAATCTGGGGATGGTGAAAAGATTGAAGAAAAGAAAGATGAAAAGGTAAATTCTCTTAACTTTGCCTTTTTCATTTGTTTTTCAATTTTCAGATGTCTATATTTTCTTTCAACCGTCGTTTGTTTTAAATTTCCACGCCATTTTTTATTTAGTTGAATGTTTAAATTGTTGTACAATCTTTATTATATATATATCTCTTTATTTATTAAAACAGCAATCCAGTGTTGGAGAAAAGAAAATTGAAAAGGTAAAATCATTAATTATGAATTTTGCATTTGAATTAGACGTCGGTTTTATTTAAACGACGTAATAAAGTATTCATTACGACAGTATTTTTTTAACGTCGTTTAACACATTTTAAGACGATGTTTTGTTATTTAAACCGTCGTTGTTATTTATTTACCACGTCACTTTATGTTGCTTTATTTGTTCAAACAGAGTACTGAAGTACCAGATTATTCAAAGCTGGAGTTGCCATCTTCTTTACAATCCCTTTGTAGTTATGTTGAATCGACACTAAAGCCTCAGGAGAAGGCTATGACCTTTACTATTGAGAAGGAGGTGTTTGGCATAGATCGTAACACCTTCGTCTTGCATGAAGATATTACCCAATTTGCTGGCATGGAAGAAATTGGGGCTACTGTCATTGCAGTATATATGAGGTTTGTCCTTATCAAATATTCATTTGACACTCTCCTTTATGTTAAAAAAAAAAACACTCATGGTTTCAATTCATATATTTAGGTGCCTATTTGATCATCTGAAAGCTGCAAATATGGTGAATATGGTTGGCTTTATCGACCCTGCTGCAGTTAGTGCCGACGCTGGTTCATTAACTGACAGATCACGTCTCGTAGCCAATCGACTTCAAAAAACAGATGGTGAACAGATTTTCCTGATGCCTTACAATCCAGGGTTAGTCTCCAAACAAAAAACAGGATTTTGTTTGTATGATGCTCTGCATATAAAACTATTTAACCTTTATATTTATTTTGTGCAGCCGTCATTGGGTCTTGATCATTGTGAGAGCAAAGAAGGAGACCGTCTATTTTCTGGATCCACTGCCTGGAAATTGTGTTGTGGATGAGGACGGGAAAAACATAGTGAACTCTGCTCTAAAAACGTATAATACACACATAGGCAGAGTAGGCCGTAAAACACCTCTTTGGAAAACTCTGCCCGGCACTCCAAAGCAACCAAGCAGTGTAGAATGCGGGTATTATGTCATGCGCTTTATGAGAGACATCATAAAGGATACTTCCCTGGAATTTGAGAAGACGGTAAGAAGAAAATTTTCAGATTTATTTTTATGTGGGTTTTTATATTATCAACGACGGTAAATTAAAAATACCGTCGTTGAATATATATACTACGTCGGTAAATGAATAATAGCGTCGTCTGTGAGATTAATCTTTGTTTATGGACTGCAGTTTGCCAAAGGAAAAGATCAAGCGCCATACCCCCAAGCTGCCATTGAAAAAGTTAGGAAAGAATGGGCAGAGTTTGTTTGTGTTCATATGGAGTAGAGGAATTTTAGCATACTTGAACATTTTTATAAAATGTACAAATTTTGTTAGAATTAGACAAGTTTTTGTACAAAATTGGTTAGAATTAGTAAATTTTTGTTGACGTCAACGTCCCTGTAAATTTGTTGAGGTTTTCATGTTGTGGAAAACGGTAGTTTCTTCAAAAAGACGTTGTAGACACATAACAACGTCACAGTTTTTAAAAAGCGACGTCAAAGGTTGTTAAAACGACGCTCTTGGTTCTATAGACGACGTTGGTTTCTTGATATTAGACGGCGATAAGTTAAGAGTTTCGGTCGTGGAAAATGGTTTGTACGTCGTTTTATGTGTAAAAATGGCCATGGTTTAAAATTTAAACGACGTTTTGTTTTAAAATTAAGTCGTTTATTATAATTTAAAACGTCGTTTATTTATTAACGCCGACGTGGTTTGTGGGTTTTATTAATAATATTTTATTCCATTTAATTCAAATATTCATAATAAATTTAAAATAAGTCCAAAAAATGCAACGTCAACTCCTATGAAGTCATTGCGATATTTTCTTCCCCCTTAAGCTTTAAAAAATTAAGTTTGAGTTATACAAATTTAAAATTACCACCAAAAAGAAAAATGTTTTCATGAGTCACAACATCACTTATACTTTAATGGTTTAGGGTTTAGGGTTTAGGGGGATAAAGGTTCATTTTTGGGGTTTAGGGTTTATGGTTAATATATATTAGGCCCTAAAACCATAAATCATTTTCTATAATTATTTAAAAATATATATATAATTTAGGGTTTATATTTTATGGTTTAGGGTTTAGGGTTTAGGGTTTAGGGTTTAGGGTATAGATGTCATATTTAACGACGGTTTTATTGTTTTCCGTCGATGATTTACGAAGAGCGCATTTCTAAACCGTGGTTTCTTTAAAATGACGTTGTACACACATAACAACGTCATATTTTTTTTTAAAAAGCGACGTAAATTATTTTTCAAACGACGCTATTGGTTATATAGACGACGTTGTTTTCTTGACATTAGACGGCGAGAGGTTAAGAGTTTATGTCGTGGAAAAGTGTTTGTACGTCGTTCTCTTTGTAAAAATGGCCATGGTTTGAACTGTAAACGACGTTTTTTGTTAAAATTCAGTCGTTTATTATTAGTTAAAACGTCGTTAATTTATTAACGCCGACGTGGTTTGTTGGTTTTATTAATAATATTTTATTCTATTTAATTCGAAATATTCATAATAAATTTAAAATAAATCCAAAAAATGCAACGTCAACTCCTATGAAGTCATTGCGATATTTTCTTCCCCCTTAAGCTTTAAAAAATTAAGTTTGAGTTATACAAATTTAAAATTACCACCAAAAAGAAAAATGTTTTCATGAGTCACAACATCACTTATACTTTAATGGTTTAGGGTTTAGGGGGATAAAGGTTTATTTTTGGGGTTTAGGGTTTATGGTTAATATATATTAGGCCCTAAAATCATAAATCATTTTCTATAATTATTTAAAAATATATATAATTTAGGGTTTATATTTTATGGTTTAGGGTTTAGGGTTTAGGGTATAGATGTCATATTTAACGACGGTTTTATTGTTTTCCGTCGATGATTTACGAAGAGCGCATTTCTAAACCGTGGTTTCTTTAAAATGACGTTGTACACACATAACAACGTCATATTTTTTTAAAAAGCAACGTCAAAGGTTGTTAAAATGACGCTATTGGTTATATAGACGACGTTGTTTTCTTGACATTAGACGGCGAGAGGTTAAGAGTTTATGTCGTGGAAAAGTGTTTGTACGTCGTTTTCTTTGTAAAAATGGCCATGGTTTGAACTGTAAACGACGTTTTTTGTTAAAATTCAGTCGTTTATTATTTGTTAAAACGTCGTTAATTTATTAACGCCGACGTGGTTTGTGGGTTTTTTTAATAATATTTTATTCTATTTAATTCGAAATATTCATAATAAATTTAAAATAAATCCAAAAAATGCAACGTCAACTCCTATGAAGTCATTGCGATATTTTCTTCCCCCTTAAGCTTTAAAAAATTAAGTTTGTGTTATACAAATTTAAAATTACCACCAAAAAGTAAAATGTTTTCATGAGTCACAACTCACTTATACTTTAATGGTTTAGGGTTTATATAAATTTAGAAAAGGGATTAGGGTTTAGGGTTTTATGGACGAGATATTTTAGGCCATAAAACCCTAATCCCTTTTGAAAAATTATTTTTAAAAACAATATATATAATTTAGGTTTTATTTATTAGGGTTTAGGGCATATTTCTTTAGACATTTTAACGACGGTAATTTGGTTTTGCGTCGTAAGTATATTTACAACGACGTCATTTTTAAAATAAGCGTCATGTTTAGGTTGAACTTTTAACGACGATTGTGTTTTTGTTTCCGTCGATGTTTTTTAAAAAGCGCGCTTTCTAAAAATTTCACCTCAACCTAAAATTTTCAGATTTCGCTCTAACTCTTATACAAGTTAGCCATAGTCTGTGTCCTAAAACATTTCGCTCCGCTCTCTCACTTCAACTCTAATTCAAAGTTGGGCTCTCCGTCGAATCCAAGTTGGCCCAAGTTTACAACTCCGTCGAATCCAAGTTGGCCATAAGCTGTGAGCTCTGCCTACCTGTAAGTGCAAACCCTAATCTCATGCTTGTAAATTCATTGAATGATATTCAATTCTATGGTAAAGGGTTTTGTGATTTTTTAATGTTGTCGACGGTATGGGTTAATGGATTTAATGTTTAATGTTTTCATGAATCGGGTTTAGGGTTTAATGTTGTCGGATCTTTTAATACTCTCTGTTATTATGAATCGGGAATGGATTTAATGTTTTCATGCTTAGTATATGTTGGTTTCGTGCTTAGTATTAATGTATATGTTGTGTTCTTAATACCCTACATAAAAATTAATTTATATGTTGTGTTCTGAATATATTCTGGGTTCTTGAAAATAAACTGGGATTTCGAAATCTTTTTTATGCATACGACGATGGTTTTTTAACAAACCGTCGTCTATAAAAATATACCACGACGCTTGTTTTAACTACCGTCGTGGTTCAAGTTCGCTGGCGTCTGTTTCTTGCTAGCATTAGACGACGTTGTTTTAAAACCCGTCGTCTATATAAGTGTAATACGTCTGTTGTTGTTTAAAAACCATCGTCTGTATACTTTTTTATTTGCTATTAAAACCTTATATAATCTGCTATAGTGATAGTCATTGCTTGTCTTTTCACCTTATTATAGATAATAGGATATAGTGTCCAAGATGGATAAGTCATGGATGCACTCGGATAGAAGATCGAAGGCATATGAGTTAGGGGTGGAAGCATTTTTGCAATTTTCTGTAGAAAATCTTCTAACTACAACGCATATCCGTTGTCCATGTGTTAAATGTGCGAATTTGAAATTGTTTGGGGTTGGAATTATAAGGGATCACTTATACTTTAATGGAGTTGACCAAAGCTATAAGAATTGGACATTTCATGGAGAACCTTGGGAACCAATTGCAACTACTAATGCTAGTGGAAATGTTGAAGAAGATGATGACCATAGTAGGTACAGTTTTGTTGACGATCCGATGCATCATGGTTGGTCGGTAGTGTTATCAGCGCCTAATAGAGAATATAATGATGATGTTATTGGTGATGATGTCTTAGGTGATGTGAGAATTGAGTGTGAGCCATTTACTAGAGGGATGCCAAATGTTGACACATTTGATGAACTAGTGGGTGAGTTTGGGAGTCAAAATATTCGAGATGGGTGTGAAGATATATGGATTGAATGATGCTCTTGTAATTTATGAAATTATTTATGCCCTAAACAGCACTACTGTATGACATTAATTTTGTAATAAATTGTAATGTGTTTACTTCACTTTCATTATGCAGGTTTTGGACACAAAACAATCAGTACATAAAATACTGGTTCAGTATTATAAAACGACGGTCCTTATAAAACTGTGAAAAACAGACGTCTGTTGTCATAAAATTGTCAATAAAAAACGACGTTTTGGAGCATTCAACGACGGCATTGAATTTACCGACGTCTAAAAGCGAACAAAAAGTGAAAAAAGACGACGTTATTGTGAAACAGTTATTAACGATATCACGTCGGAGAAGGATAAAGAGCCGACATCTAATTACAAATAACACGACTTTAGTACAATAATACCGATGTCTAAAAGGACAGATATCGAACTTGAACATTACAAAAGACGACGTCTTGGATGGATTAGACGACTATTATTTTACTAAAGACGACGTATAAATAGAGAAACACGGCTGCCTTTTACATGATTACGACGTTGTATATCACATACTACGTCGTTTATAGAAATAAATATGTCGTAAGTCATGAGCCTAACATATTTTCCACGTCGGTTATGTAAATATATAAGACGTAGTATATATTAATAACGTCGTATTTTATTTATTTAAAGACGTAGTATATATATACACACGACTGTGTTTGTATAAAATAGGTCGTCTATTCTTCTCCATGACAATTTTTGGGTTCATTTTTCAGTATACAGACGTCGGTTTTTTTTTGTAAATGACGTTGTTTGTTACAACAACGAGGGTGATTTACCCTAACCGCTATTTCCACGTCAATATTAATGGAAAAAACGAAGTGACAATAGTATTTCACGACGGTTATATAAATATATTGGACGTCGTATGATTTAATAACGTCATATTTTATTTATTTAAAGACGTATTGTATTCTTTTACACGACGGATATTGTATAAAATAGGTCGTCTATTCTTCTCCATGATAATTTTTTGGTTCATTTTTCAGTATACAGACGTCGGTTTTTTTTTGTAAATGACGTTGTTTGTTACAACAACGACGGTGATTTACCCTAACCGCTATTTCCACGTCAATATTAATGGAAAAAACGAAGTGACAATAGTATTTCACGACGGTTATATAAATATATTGGACGTCGTATGATTTAATAACTTCATATTTTATTTATTTAAAGACGTATTGTATTCTTTTACACGACGGATATTGTATAAAATAGGTCGTCTATTCTCCTCCATGACAATTTTTTGGTTCATTTTTCAGTGTACAGACGTCGGTTTTTTTTTCAATGACGTTGTTTGTTACAACAACGACGGTTATTTACCCTAACCGCTATTTCCACGTCAATATTAATGGAAAAAACGAAGTGGCAATACTATTTCACGACGGTTATATAAATATATTGGACGTCGTATGATTTAATAACGTCATATTTTATTTATTTAAAGACGTATTGTATTCTTTTACACGACGGATATTGTATAAAATAGGTCGTCTATTCTTGTCCACGACAATTTTTTGGTTCATTTTCAGTATACAGACGTCGGTTGTTTTTTGTTAATGACGTTGTTTGTCATAACAACGACGGTGATTTCGCGTTGTGGTTTTACTTTGCAAAAGATGTCGCTCGATTTTACGACGGTTTGAAATCCCGATTCACGACGGTGAATTCCCGTAGTCTTTCGCCTTTTTTGTAGTAGTGTGTTCCCATTGTTTCACGGCTTGAACCACTGCATAAAACTCTTGGTCATAAGTGCTTCATTTTTGGCATGCTTCACTGAGTTTTTTTTGAGAAAAATGCAACTAGTCTCTTCTCTTGAAATAAAACAGCTCCTACACCCACTCCACTAGCATCACATTTGACCTCGAATGTTTTCTCAAAGTTGGGAATGGCTAGAACCGGTGATGTGCTCAACTTTTCTTTAATAATGACAAATCTTCTATCTTTTCTCTGAGAATCTCATTCTCCTTAGGGCTCATACGATAGTGAGGTAGATTGGGAAGATTAGCTCCAGGTACCAAATCAATTTGATGTTGTATGTCTTTCATGGGTGGTAGCTCATTAGGTAAATCATATGAAATCAACTCTTGAAAATCAATTAAAATTTTCTTTACCTCTCTAGGGCAAGACACTCCTTCTTGCAAGGCAACCAACAACCCTTTCACATACGCAGAGTACATGACATCAGCTTCCTTAATATTTTCCTCAAACTCTTGCTAGTTGTTCGACATCACTAGAAAACTCGAGTTCTTTGACTTCTCTAATTTTATAGATTCACCAACAAGAGCCATAGAAATCTTGTGTGAACCCTAGTTGAACAAATACACATTATCACGTCCTTTATGTGTAGCATCTGTATCATACTGCCAAGGACGTGCTAGTAATACATGACTAGCATCCATATCGATCACGTCACACGAAACTTCCTGTTGGTAATGCTTGCCAATGGAGATGGGAACCCTGCATACTTCTGTCACCTGAACCACAAGTCCTTTCTTAATCCACCTCAATGCATATGGAGACTAATGCTTCTGTGTTGGGAGTTGTAAGTAATCGACCAATTTCTTGGACACAAGATTCTCGTAATTGTCACTATCCACGATCACACTGCACACTCTATTGTCAATGGTGCAAAGTGAATGGAAAATCCTGTTTCATTGCTCCACCTCCTGTTTTAGGGATATGAGGACTCTCTACAACACTAAATTGACCATCTCATCACCATCCTTATCCGCAAATTCTGCTCCTTCGTCATCGGCATCAATATTACCCCCTTCATCTTTGTCTTCAGTCACCTCAACTAGATTGACCTGTTTGTTATGAGGTGGGTACTCATTGGAGCGATGGCCTAGTTTGGAACACCTGTAACAAATATCATTCGTTGGCCTAGCCTAAGGATTGCTTCTTTTGTTGCGATCTCTTCCCTAATTTCTGCTACTACCTTTGTCATGTGGGGTAAAGTTCTTTTTCTTATCACTCTCCGCAGGAACTTGCTGCACACCATTGTTTTTCTCCATGGATGTAGTAGAGGATTCATAACTGCTCTTCTTGATACCAGTAGTGCTCGACTCAGTACGCTTATCTTTTTCTAGTAGTTCGACCTTCAATGCCATATTATGTGCCTCATGAACTGTCCACGAAGTCTGAAGCCCAATTTTCTCCTGCAAAGAACGTCTCAACTCAGTGATATACCTAGCAACCATTTGACCATCTGTTTCATCCGTATACTCAAACGATTTGATTCCCTTAGTGAAAATTATGTTAGAACCAATATAGGTATTGCTCATAATCGGCAGGTAGGAATCTCCCCATCATCAGTTGCATCATATGGTGCTGAGTCTTCACTGCTTGCTTACCCTACCACTGCTCTGATTTTTGAAGCTAGTCCCACCATACAGCCGCACTACCCTTCATACGAAAGACATCCATCTTCACCATCTTCATATCTGGAACCTCCATAATCTCGTAGAAACGCTCCACCTCTACCAACCAGTCAAGAAAGTCTTCAATCTGTAAGTGGCCATTAAAGTATGGAATATCACCCTTAATCCGAAAATCTTCCATGTATTGGATACGATTATTCTAATTAGGTGCATTTGGGGAATGTTCATGGAGTTCTTCTTTAGACTCGTCGTCACTCACAAGGAAAGGACGTCTCTCAACAACAAGACGTTGTAAGCGGGCACTTCTATTAGGTCGCAGTAGAGGGTTTTGGTTTCCCATGCCCAACAATAAAGGTCAAACCTCCTCCACTGCCGCAGAGAGGGTCTCAAACTCGGCACGAGTGACTATTTTCCTTGTGCTATGGGTCTTATCACCTCCATCTTGGTTGTTCACCGGGCCGGCCATACTTGTTGTGATACCAACGGACGCAGTGTGACAATTGAATGGCTAAACCTTAGCCTAAAACAAGTAACTCTAGAATCCACCACGAAGATATGAGGAAACCTCAAGATTTATTGATAAAATTAGAATAACAAAACATAAACTTAACCAAAGTTAAAGTATGCTTAAATACTCCTAGAAACCCTAGGAATAAAAATGAATAAAAATAGGAAAATAACAAAGTTTCCAAAAACTTTCGGGCTACTAAATGATCTTGGATGCCAGAAAAAGCTCATACATCATAGCAAAGCAATGTGTTTTACTCGTGATGCCGTTCCCTTCAAATTGATGGGTCATGGGCCCGATTTTGAGCTCGGAACCCAAATTTGTAGTTTACCATATTTGCCCTTGCGCACGCGTCGCTTTAGCTCCTCTTCGATTGCTTTTGCCATATGTTCTACATCACATTTGATTGACATAGTGACGTTGAGGAGGATTCTTTCCGGTTTGATATCTATAATGAAGTTGAGGAAGATGCTATTCAGTTTGATCTCTATCACACCCCCGCAAGCTGACGGAGCAATCAAGCACAGGAAGTTTGGAGACCAAGAGATGGAATCGAGCAATGGAAAGTCCTTTGGTGAAGATGTCGGCTATCTAATCATGGGTGGATAAATAATCAACATCAAGCTCCCTGCGATCAACCTTCTCACAAATGAAGTGATGGTCAAGTTCAACATGTTGAGTGTAGGCATGATAGACCAAATTAGCCGTCAAAGACAACACTAATATTGTCACACCATAGCTTCGGACAAGAGAGAGGAATGTGCAAGTCACGAAAAAGGTCCGAAACCATGATATAGTAGCTATAGTATAAGCCAATTGGCAATACTTAGCTTTACTGCTAGAGCGAGAAACACCACCTTGTTTCTTGGAACTCCATGAAACCAAATTTGAACTAACAAATAGACAATAGCCTCTGGTAGAACGGCGAGTGTCGGGGTCTCCAGCATAATCAACATCAGAATAGGTTGTGAGAGTGAGAGGACCAGGTTTATAGAAGATGCCATGAGTAGTAGTCCCATTGAGATAACGCAGGATGAGCTTAACAACAAGCCAATGTGAGGTGGTGGGTTGGTGCATGAGCTGGCACACCTGGTTAATAGAAAAAGTAATATCTAGACGAGTTAAAGTGAGATACTAAAGGGCACCTACCACACTTCGATATTCAGTAGGATCCTCCAAAGGGTCACCATTATGAAGGCTAAGACGACGGCGACTGACAGTAGGGGTGGAGATAAGCTTAGCATCGTGGATATGAAAACGAGTTAATAAATCGCGCACATACTTATGTTGAGAAAGTGAGAAGCTATTGTTAGTACTAGTAATCTCCATCCCCAAAAAATAATGTATAGGCTCAAGATCCTTAATAGAGAACATGCACCCCAAGTCAAGGATGAGTGTAGAAATATGGGAGGGATCATTGCATGTAACAAGAATGTCATGAACATAAATTAATTAATAAATTCTAATCGGACCATGGAGATATATGAACAACGAAGAGTTGGCTTGGGAGCAGTGAAAACCTAATTCTTCAAGATGGGAGAGAAGTGAAACCAAGCTTTGGGGGCTTGCTTGATCCCATAAAGTGATCGGCGAAAGCAACAAACATGGTTGAGGAATTGAGGATCGACAAAACTAGTGGGTTGGCGCATAGACACCTTCTCATCAAGATAGCCATGCAAAAAGGCATTATGAACATCTAATTGACGGACATGCCACTGAAACTGATTAGATAAGGCTAGAATAAGTTGAATGGTAGAATGATTAACAACATGATTGAAAGTTTCCCCATAATTTAAGCCTGCCTGCTAATGAAAACCATTAGCAACAAGTCATGCTTTGTAACGTTGAATCGATCCATCTAAGTTCCGTTTTAAATGGAAAACCCACTTATTGGGCAAAACATTCATAGAAGATGTGTAAGGCACGAAAACCAAAGTACCAGCCGGCTGAAGTGCATTAAATTCATCAGCCATACCTAACCGCCATTCCCTAACTTTATTTGCCTGAGTAAAACATGTAGGCTCAACAATGTTATCAGTAAAAGATAAAGAAATAGAAGTGTGAGCATATTTAGGATTAGGATTAGGATTGTGAATACCAGATTTAGCTCTAGTCACCATAGAATGAGCAAGAGGGTCCCTAACTTGAGGCATGACCGGAGAAGGAGAGTGTTTGGAGGAACTTTGAGAAATAGGTGCAGCATGTGAGGGTGATGGGAGAGGAAAAGGAAAGATATGGCGATTTGGATCACGTTGGTAGACGCGGAGTGAGCTAGAAATAAGTTCAGGGAGTGAGGCGAGGCCGAGTTGAATAGGTGGGTTTGTAATTGGGCCGGGTACGTGGTTTGGAGTAGGTGAGGCGGCGATGGTTTGAAGATGAGTGGACCGACTATTGAGCCGAAAGGACTAAGGGAAAGGCTCAGTTATATGGAGAGGTGGCATAGGAACTACCGACGAGTTAGACACCCCCGGAGACAGAGAAACCTAGGTCTCATGAAAAAGAAAAGATTGTTCATCAAACAACACATGACAAGATAACAACATCGGGTTGGTGGAAAGGTCCATGCACCGATATCCTTAGTGATTAAGAGAATAGCCTAAAAAAAATGCATTTAGTAGAACGAAATTGAAGCTTATGATGATTGTAAGGTCTTGAATATAGAAAGCAAGCACAACCAAATGTTTTTAGAAAACCATAATTAGGAAGTCAGTTAATAAGATAAACAGCAGTGTGCATGGCCTCAATCTAGTAGGAAGAAGGCAGAGAGGCATGGGCCAATAAAGTGAGACCCGTGTCCACTATATGGCGGCATTTACTTTCCACTATCCCATTTTGTTTGGGATGATGTGGACATGAAAGACGATGTTCAATGCCATGATGAGCTAAAAACTGAGTAAAAGCTCGACTAGTGTATTCCCCTCCCCCGTTAGTTTGTAAAGCCTTAATTTTAGTAGAAAAAATATTCTCAACAAGGGTTTTTAATTTAACAAAAAGGGAATAAACCTCTGATTTTAATTTCATGGGAAAAATCCAAGAATAGCGTGAGAGTCCATCCACAAAAAACACATAATATCGAAAACCATAAATTGAACTAGTAGAAGCACTCCATACATTAGAATGAATAAGATGAAGAGGAGCGTGAGTAAGAGACAAAGAAGCAGTAAAAGGAAGTTTAACACTTTTGCCCAATGAGCAAGAATGACAAACGGAATTATTATATTTTTTTGTGTGCCATTAAGAGGGAGTGCATTGTTTGAAATTAAAAACTTCAAAATAAATAGATGAGGAGGGACACGAGAGTGCCAAACTATTCCATCAAAATGGGTACCAATGAAAGCAACATTACTAGGACGAGTCATGTTTGATGACTTGTGAAAAATGTAGAGACCATTGTTACTCCGCTCCCAAAAAAAGATCTTCCCCATCGATAGATCCTGCACAATATAATAATCGGGAAAGAAAGTAAAGAAACAGTTATTATCGGTGGCAAATTTATTTATAGATAAGAGTCGACAAGAGGCATCGGGACAATGGGGCACATTGTTAAGGGTATAAACGTAAGGCTTATTTACTGTAGCACCCCCTGAAACTTCGGTCAAATCTCACTTAACCCCCCCAAAGTTAAAATGGCCCACTTAACTCCCTTGACCGTGGTTTTGTGTTCCACTCCCCCCCCCCCCTGCACCATTAATGCCATCCAAAAGACTGTCAAAAAAGCTAATGTGGTAGGGGCATTATCATAAAAGCACCCATGGTGGCCAATTGCTGACCGTAGTCAGCATCCTACGTGGCATCTTGGACCCCACAAGTGTTGAAAATCCTAATCTAAGCGCTTGAGTTTGTAGAGTCTGGCAAAAGAACCCCTTTTTTAGTCGACATAATTTGGGGATTAGGGTTTGGATTGTATAATCGAAGAGAGAGAGAGATTCAAACATCTGAGAAGAAGCGAATATTGTAGAAGAGTGAAATCAAAAGAATCGAAATCTTGGCATTGCGCGAAAATTGGACAGATTGAAAAGGACAATGACGGTGCCCTTTGCTTTTGAAATGGAATCGACGAAAGCGATAGATTTATAAAGTCTGGTCCAGGTTTAAGCTTCTTTATTGTCTGCTTGTTTTGTTGGGTCGAGTCCAAAGGTGTTGAGTTTGATTAGCCTGGAATAAAAAATTGTTGAGGTCCCCTATGTGTTGCTGTTATGTTTTCTTATTTACTAGTTATTTAAAGGTTGTTTTAGTGCTTTAAACATGTTAGTTGCATTTGAATCTTGCTCCATGTCTGTTTACTGGTAGTTTGGTGGTTGTGTTGTCCTTTTTAAACTATACATATGACTAGGCAGTGGTTAAAGTGTGTTTTTTTTATGTTATGTTGTGCATATGGCAAATGAGTAGTCACCTTTGAAGTACACCATGGAGGTAGAATGGTAAAATCCCCAAACCTCAATGAGTGGTGGTTTTATGTGGGGGGGAGGGGGGGTATGTTGATTATTTGGACTGGTGTCTTCTGGACTACATAAATTTGTTAGAGATATATGCATATGCAAAAGAGCTTGGGCACCATGACCAAGTGGTTGTGACCAACGTCTGAAATGTCAATATTATCGCCGATATTTTGGCGATAATATTAGTTTTTTTGACCTCCGATATTTTCGTCACAGCCCAGTTACATTTCGTCAGTTTATCGAAAATATCGGCGACAATATTGCCGAAATATCGGGATCGATATTTTCGTGCAAATTCAAGCTGAAATGGTGATAATATCGCGATATTATCGATAATATCGATAATGTCGATAATGTCGCGATATTTTGACCCAAAAATACATGAAAAATGCTGAAAATTCTCCTTGTTGCGCATGGAGGGATTTGAACCCCTGCCTCTGTGAGAAACAGCCCAGCGCCTTATCCAACTCAACTGCGTACGTGTTTGTGATTATATTTTCGGCGTGTAATATTTATAACGTCTTTAAAATGTCTGTAAGCTAATATTTCTTATATAGGATAAATTTCTATATTAAAAAGACACCAAGGGGATTCGAACCACTCCCATTTTACTCCTTCAACACCTTAACCACCATATCACTTATGTTTTTGTGAAAATATGCTAAAATATTTTTATATATACATGGTTTTGTTTTGAATTTTTTTTGCAAGAAAGAAATTGTTTTGAATTCTTTTGACCATTCCTTTTCGAGTTTCTACTTTTAATTATGGTGTGTTTAATCTTTTTTCATTAATTACTACATATTTTCTACACTCATAGTGTTTTCCAGTTCGCTATATAATAAACTTAAATCAGTTAAATCCATCATGCAATACATTTCCTTCCAATTTTTTATGATAAACTAATAGATAATTGACTAAATAAACATCCTGCAAAGTTTCAATAAAAATTTCCAAGTTTTTCTTACAATTTCCTTGGTTTTTATTCAATTTTTATCGATATCGATAATATCCCGATATTTCCATCGAAATTTCCGTGTTTTTGGCCTACCGATATTTCCGATATCACCGATATTTTAGACCTTGGTGGTGACAGGGATACAAAATGGTAAAAAAGTGTGTATAGATAGTGATGCTCAGCTACTTGATTGGTGTAATCTCTTGCCTCCTAGCTTTCAAAGAGTGATTGTCATTTACTTGGAACACCCTACTGTTATTAATGTGGATGAATCTGCAGTGCCTTGGAGGGAGAGGGTTCCTATTGCAAGAAACCTAACTACTGAATTTGAACAGCCTGGTTATTATGGTATGTATGAGGAGGATGAGGAGGATGAGGAGGATAGCATTGTTGTTGATGAGGAGGACGAGGGTAATGAAGGTACTGTTCCTAAGGCTATACATGTGGAGGAAGAGGGTGATGAAGGTACTATTCCTGAGGGTACAAATGTGGCTGAGGATAGGCATGAATGTATTGTTCCATTGGGCAGTTATGTGGCTGAAGAGGGTGTTGAGGACACTATTCCTAAGGGTATAAATGTGGATGAGGAGGGTGATGAAGGTACTGTTCCAAATGGTATAAATGTGGAGGATGAGACTATATATGAAGATGGAGAGAATGACAAAAGGGTTGTAAATGAGAGTGAAGACAGTGAAGACCTTGAATTTTATGACAGTGCTTATGAGCAAAGTGAAGATGAACAATGCTTGCTTGAGAAGGATGATAGAGCATTTGATAACTATGTTGACCACAATGCTCCAGATATTGATTCAGCTGCAGATGTAGGAGAGAAATCAGATGATATTGCTGTAAGTGATGTTAAGAGCTTGGATAGTAGCTCATGTGATGAGGTTGATTTGCCTATGAGAAAAAGGAAGAGGAAACTGCCCAAGTTTGAAGATTTTAGGCCCGAAACATATTTGAATAACCCAATCTTTAAGCTTGTCTAAGATTTCCCAGTGTCTATGTATTTAGGAAAGCAGTGAGAAATTATTCAGTATTCAACATAAGGAATATTAAGTTCTCCAAGAATGATAAAGATAAGGTTAGAGCAATTTGTGATGGGATCAAGAATGGAAAATGTCCATGGTTTGTTTATGCTCCAGCTGTAAATGGAAGTAGCATGGTTCAAATTAAGAGTTATGAAGAGGAGCACACTTGTGGGACTGTTGAACGCAATGTCCATGCCAACTCATCGTGGTTAGCAGAGAGATATGCTACACAGCTGTCTATAATAATAAATTGGGATATAGGAGCTTTTAAGGAAAGGGCGAATGAAGATCTATGTGTCATAGCTTCAAGATCACAGATATACAAGGCAAGGCAAAAGGCAACTACTGTAATTGAGGGGACTTACACAAAACAGTTTGAGACTCTTTGGGATTATGTTAAGGAGCTAAAAAGGACAAATGTGGGAACTACTGTAAAGATTAAGTCCAATTTGGAGGGTGACAAATCCAGATTTGAAAGGATTTATAAATCCTTGGTAGCTACAAAGAAAGGATTTATTGATGCTTTGAGGCCAGTTGTTGGTTTGGATGCTTGTCACATCAAAGGGCAACACCCTGGGCAATTACTATATGTTGTTGGTGTTGATCCTAACAATGACATGTATCTAATAGCTTATGCAGTGGCAGAGGCTGAGAATTATGCAACTTGAACTTGGTTTTTGGAACTCTTAGCTGTTGATATTGGCATTGAAAATAGCAATGGGTATGTGTTCATTACAGATAGACAAAAGGGCTTAATTGATGCAGTGGCTGACATGTTCCCAAACTCTGAGCATAGGCATTGCCTTAAACATCTGCATGCCAATTTTATACTTGTTGGCCATATGGGATTAGTTCTGAAACAACATATGGAGGCTGCTATAAGAAGTACAACTATACCTTGGTTTCAAGCAGAGATGAAAAAGCTCCAAGATCTGTCAGGACCAGCTTTTGATTGGTTGTCAAGGCTTGATCCAATGCAGTGGTGTAGATCTCACTTCAGAACACACTCAAAGTGTGACATTCTCTTGAATAACATGTGTGAGGCATTCAACAAGTCTATCCTTGATGCTAGAGACAAGCCTATCATAACATTGCTTGAAAGGATTAAGTATTACATCATGTTATTGATGGCAACTAGAAGAGAAGCTATGGAGAAATGGGCTCATGATGTGGGGCCAAGAGTTTTTGCAACTCTTGAGAAGCTTAAGAAGTAGTTAGCCTGGTGCATTCCAAGGCTTGTTGGGGAGAGCAAATACGAGGTTAAGTGTTTTGGAGGCACTCATGTGGTAATTGATTTGAGAAACATAACTTGTTCATGTAGGCAATGGGATCTAATTGAGATCCCATGTAAGCATGCTTGTGCTATCATTGGGCAGTTAAATGGCAATCACATCAGCTATGTCCATGATTATTACAAAAAAGTGGCCTTCATGAAAGCTTACAAACTCATGGTTCATCCAATGTCAAGCCAAGACTTGTGGGCTAAAACAAATTTCCCACCTTTGCTACCACCTAAGTTTCATAAGCAGCCAGGGAGGCCAAAGAAAACCAGGATAAGGTCAGCCGATGAACCATCTCCAAGCTCTAATCCTAAAGCTAAACACTTACCAAGGTATAATTTGGAAATCAAGTGTTCTATATGTAAGCAACCAGGCCATAATAAGAGGAAATGTCCAAGGGTAAATGAAGCGGGGAGTAGTAGCCAAGTATATTCAAGGCAGGTGATTTTAAAAGTTCTGTATGTTTGGAATTATGATATGGCTTTCCCAATGATGTTTGTTGGCCAGGTACCATCACAAAGGCAAAAGAAGACAGCACATCATGGCAACACATCAACTCGGAGAATTACAAGACAATCAAGGCAGAAACAAGCATCATCTTCTACACAATCAAGGCAAAAACAACCAGTAAGTTGGGTTTCTTTTATTTAAATAACATTTATAGATATTAATCCAAAAGCATGCATGTTAATCTAACTCTGCCACAATTTTCAGATCATATCAAAGGCTAAAAAAAGGACCAATCATCACCAAGCATCTTCTCAGTCTAACCAAGCTCCTCAACCATCTCACCAACAAACTCAAGCATCTCAAGCATCTCAGTCTAACCAAGCTGCTCAACCATCTCACCAACCAGCTCAACCATATCAAGCATCTCAGTTTGAACAAGCCTCTCAAGCTTCTCAGTTTGAACACGAGTCTCAAGCTGCTTTATTTGAACAAGCCTCCCAGTCTCAAGAACCAAATTCGTCTAGGCCTTTAAAAGCTTCCCCACAAAGGAAAGTTAGGTTTAAGTCTCCAGCTAAGAGGAAAGGCTTCCTGGCAAAGTTTAAGCCATGGAGATATTGAAAATCTGTCCTCTGTTTTGATGTTTTGCTGTGTCTTGGTGAACACATATGTTTTTGGGTAGAAATTGTTTGTTTGGTATTTTATTGTCTACTTTGTTTTTGGGTACAAACTATTTGGCATTTCCATGGATTAAACAGGTGCATATTCAGTTTATGTACAATTGAGGTCTTTTGTATTATGTACAAGACTATGTACAATTTATGTACAAGACTATGGACAATTTATGTACAAGTTATTAATCAATGGCAGTTGAAAAGCTCTTAAAGGTTTAAAGAATTAGTGGTGCTTACAAAAGTGTTTAGTCTTCACCATTACAAAAGGGCTTTGAAACCATTACATTTGCAAAATGCTACAGCCATTACATAAGACTCTCATCTCCCCAAATTGCCATTCAACTAGGTATATTACACAACATTACCTAACTTCCAAACATACCATATTGCCTAACTTTCAAACATACCGATTGCCTAACTTACATTACACAACATTGCCAAACCAAACCATAAACACAAAGACCCAAGAAATAAACAGAGCAACCCGCAACTTATTCTCTCTTGCTCTCGCAAACCCAATCTGATCTTCAACTTCTCTCTTTGTCCTCAGCAGCCAAGCCATCAGAGCTCTCTCACAGGAAGGCATTTCAATATCAACCCATACAAAAAACACACAATCGTTTTCCCCCCTCTGCATTCAAACATCAATTCATCACATTCTCACAATTTTTTTGTCCAATTTTCGATAAAATAGCAAATCCAAAACCTACCTCTGACTTTGGACACAGAAAGAACCTCCGAAGTGGGTTCGACTCTGTCCAAGAAGTCTGCAGTCGAGCAAGCCTCCCACAATAGCAATGAGGTGCAGCAACGGCCATCTCGTCTCCTCATGGAGGTTCTTTCCGCATCTTCACACCTTTTAATCGAAGAAAGATGGAGAGATTTTTCTCTGGGGAACCTTAAATCCTTCAAATGGTGGTAAGTAATTTTTCTGGGTTTAGAAACCCTATTATCGAAGAAGAAGAGAGAGGATTGTTATCTGGATCCGCTTCACCCCTTTCAGGCTCTTAGATTAGGATTTTCAATGCCTGTGGGGTTCAAGTCCAATATGCCACGTAGGATGCTCACTACAGTCAGTAATTGGCCACTGTGGGTGCTTTTATGATAATGCCCCTGCCACATCATCTTTTTTGACGGTCTTTTGGATGGCGTTAACGGTCCCCGCGGGGGGGGGGGGAGGAGTGGATCACAAAACCACAATCAAGTGGGTTAAGTGGGCCATTTTAACTTTGGGGGGGTTAAGTGAGATTTGACCAAAGTTTCAGGGGGGCGCTACAGTAAATAAGTCTAAACATAATCATAAAGAGAAAGGTTAGAGGTACCAATATGATGTATAGGAAAACCTCTGCGGCCAAGCACAAAAACAAAATCAGGACCACGACTTGGCACGTTGCTCAGCACTGAGGAGCAGGGCCTCAACATCAGCATAGGAGATGGGTGTCTCACGAGCTTGAGCAACCGCCACCGTATGTTCATATGCATGACCGACATTTATCTTGATGAGAGCAAGCAAATCATTGTTATCAACCTGTGAACCAAAGAGAGCAAGGGAATCATCAATAAAATTGATTTTGTCAAGGAAATTAGAGATTGATAAATCATTGCGACAGAAATGCATAAGTTGACTGCAAAGATGGAGGATGCGATGGTGATTAGAGGAGGCATATCGTTTCTCAAGGGCGAGCTAGGCTGCACGAGCAGTAGTTTGACGAGTGACGGTATCAAGAACAGTTTCACTAATGGAACCAACGATCCAAGATACACAAATTGATCCTTCTAAATCCAATGCACTTGGATATTTAATTATATTTTTAATGTACTTCTAATAAAGAGCTTCTAGAAACGCTATTATAAACTGATCAAAGCACATTGAAAATTGATTGTCACTTAGTAACATCAGAAACTCCAAGCACACATGATATCGCAACACCTCATCAGTTGGCTGCCTTATTCACCAAAACATGTTTGTCCCAATTTGAGACTTGCAAGTTAGGCATCAATAACACGCACAATAATTTGGTTGAAATACAACTTTTAGATATTTTGGTTGAGCATCTAAATTTCCTAACAAAAGTTGATGTGCATATCTTTGAGATAAGTCATCAAGTATTCCTTGTTTACTTGGTGATTTATCAAATACTTTCATCATTCATATTGCATTCATTTGCATGTTCAATGACTCATACGATTGAGGGCACCAAAATCATGGTGGCGGTTTGACTCCGGCGAGCTTGAAGCAATCATGACCAGTATTGCGTTCAACATAAGGAGGGTCGAAAGATCATCCCGTGACAAAAGTTGAGTTACAAAGAAATCGGTAAACATTATCTAGAATGTGTCTAGGATAAGTGTGTAAGTACTTCTTGTAATCATCGTTCTATAGTGGATTTGTTTTAGACTGAGGAGTCCCGTGGATTTTCCCCAGAGGTGGGGTTTTACCACGTAAAATAATTCTCTGCGTGTTCCTTTATTTTATGCTCAGCACGTTTCAGGATTGATAAGCCACATCAATCCTGCTATCGAAGTTTATTTTTATTTATTTATTATAATTTTAAATTGGCCTATTCACCCCCCCCCCCCCCTCCCCTCTAGGCATTATTAGTCATCCTACAGGTAATTACATGAGGAATACTGTATGAGTTTGATATTGTTGATGGATCCCTCTGTGTTGTTTGTAATCACTATGCCAAAAAAGGCCTTTAGCAACGGATAAAATCCGTTGCCTATTACCCATAAATACCGTGGTATTCAAGCCTGTTGCCTATTACTATGTAATAGGCAACGGATATTATCCGTAGCCTTTTTGTAGTTACAACATCGTATATTTGGTAAAATCCGATGCCTAAATGATTTCCGTGTGCCAAAAAAACGTTGACCTCCGACGCCTAAACCTGAAACAGCATCAGTAGTTTCAAAATGGAGGAGGCTAAAGAGGTATTACAGCATCAGTGGTATCTGCTACACTGATGCGTATTATCAATTATAACATCACATAAACAAATAGTGATGTTGCGAATTATGTTATAAGTCATCGCTTTTTCTATTTTGTGGTCGTGAAAAGCCTCCAATAGCACTTCTTGTTATATAAATGATGATTCTACCTCTAGTTTTAGGCATCAGTGATCATAGATGTTTGGTTATTGTTTTTATCTTTCAACTCCAATTGTTTATGGAAACTGAAGTTGTTAAAAACAATAGGCCTCACTTATGTAAGTAAAGTGTAGATATTTTGCGTGTTTCACATCACACTTTACTTGGTTACTGTCTTAGTACATCAAAAATGCATCATTTCCAAATCATGTTGTGTTGCCATTGCTCATTAAAAAAAATATTATATAAACAATAATTTAAATATATCCATACTTGTCTATATATATGCAAAATACTTGAATAATCCACACTTGTCACATCCAAATCACAATTTTTCCAGCCCTACACCATAAATTATCCATACTTATATATATATAAGCAAAATACTAACTAGAAAGACATGTAAAATGAAAGAATGTTTAGCTCAATCAAAAAGCCATTCTAGGACATGAGTTGCCAATTCTTCTCGCATCTCATCCAATTCCATGTGGGTGTACGTGCTGTTCCGTCTAGCTGTATACTTGAAAAAAATAAATAAGAATATGTAGAATGTAACTATTACAATTGAGTTATAACATTGTTCAACTGAAGCCAGCATCATGTAACCGGAAATAAACGAACATGAGACCTTAACGATTCACTTGTGAATAATTATGGGGAACCCAACTGCATACCTTACAAAACTTGCATTGATTTAGTTAATAGAAAAAAACAATTTAATATAAAAAAATGCAAGACAATTTTAAAATTCTTTTGATAAGTCCTGGATAGATGCTATTCAAAAAGTGCCATTCTTTGCAAAGTACTTAAATGAAAGCTGCACATAACTAAACCACCAAACACTTGTAAAGGCACTTTACCTTGGATCAGTCAACTCATGTCTATACATTTCCAAAATCATCTTTTAACTCTGATTCACTCTCCTTTTAATCTTGAACCTACATTAAATAATGGGGGAAAGAAAAAGTTGATGAAGCTAAACAAATCATATCTAATATTACATAAGAAAAAGTAGACGAAGCCATTTTATAACCCAAGAGCCACTGATATCTAATATTATATAAATATGAGTGTAAGTGCATACCAAGTGAAACTTTCAGCAGATCCAACTATCAAATGGAATGTAACAAATTCACAAAACATACCCGCCAACATAATAAATCTACTATGCATGTCGAAAACAAGATAGAGACACAACCAACACTGCTGCTCAAAGATTACTCTTTTTCTTTTTATCCCAAAAATGCAGGCTACTTAAAAGTGATACTTATTCACGAATAAACCTAACAAAAAACCTCAGTCAAATAAGACAAGCTCACTAATTCAAATAAGACTAAATAAGAACTCAAAAATGCAAGAAGTGAAGAGTAAAGTTGAACTCGCATTTACATAGAAAAAGCCCATAGTAGCACAGTAAAATAACCTGCAAACCAGATAACAGATGTAATATTTTTATCCTTTCTTCATGAAGGCCTTTATGGTCCATTAGACGACTCGAAGCTTGGTCCTGCAGAGCTCGAATCAATTAACATGATTACCCCTTCCAAAATCAGCTTTTAGAAGTGAATCAAGGAGATAAAAGGCAGTACAATACCATTAGCTCCTTGAGGGTAGACTCCATATATCAGATCTTTTTGCTTATCTCTAACCCTATCAACATGCTTGTTCCCAAAATTTAGGACTGGGAAAACTGCCCCTTTTGCAGCATCATTCTCTGCCTTAAGAGTTGCTAGTTGACAATTACTATATGCTAATTCACTAACTGCAGCTTCCAACTCCCCTTCAAAATACAACCAAAACATAACAGACTTTCAGAACATTCAGTGACATATCAAACCATGAGAATCACAACCAACTGAAATAAAATTCTTCCTCCTTTTTGAAGGACAGGCGATTAAACAACTTATATATATATATATATATAAAACATAACATTAAGAAAAAAGTGCAATGGACAGAGAATTCTCATCATAAGAATAATAACAATTCAACAAGCTCATATATATATATACACAGAGAGAGAGACTCCCATTATAGGTGGTACATTAGACTCTCCCATCATGGAGAGACAAAGACTCGTTGTAGAGAGACAAACCGTCCACGACGGAGAACATTAAAAACCCAAAAATCAATACATAACTATTCCCTTCCCCCGCCCCACCCCCCTCCCCAAAAAAATAAAAAATAAATACAACAAAGAAACTAAGCACCTGCCTCAAACAGAAAATTAAAATCAGAAAGGAAAAAAATTCTGAATCATAATCAAAACAAAGCACCTGCCTCAAACGGTGTTAAGACCTTTCATCGAACACTTGGGCAGCACCATTTTCAGGCAGATCCACACCCAACTTTTTTAAAAAAAAAAGGGTATAAGAAGTTGACTTTTACCTCTTTCCCACCGTCCTCTCACCTAGCCTTTTCTCCAACTTCAACCAATCACATGGCACCTCTTCTAAAAACAAACCAAAGCACCATTAGATTCTGCAAAATGAATAATAAAAAATCTAAATATAAATTAAACTTTTGAAAGAATTTGAAACTTTGTAGTATCTGGTAGCACATAAATTGAAATAATTGAAAGAAACTTTAATTTCTTCTTTGTATGTTTTTATGAAAACATTTGAATTTAGTGAAGTCTGCAGGTCCAGCTCTCATATTTATGAGCACTTCAAGTTCTCTTTGTAAACTACCAAAAAAGGTTAAAGCCAGATGAGACAGCTGCGGATCATTCAACTCTACTGTACGCTCACCAGAAAAAGGACCGGTAACCCCACTTTACCACTAGAGGAATTAGAACAATAACAACTGAAAATTTCAAGATTAATTAAGCTAGAAACTGCTTAAATCAACAAATGAACTGACAAAGGAAAAAGCCAAAAAGAAGGGTTTGCATAGTAATCACCCAATATTAGATCCATACAAAAATTAACCTTCTCAAAGCATCTCTGATTTCATTGTTGGGTAGCTAATTAAGAAGAAAAGGGAAAATAAATTTCATTTTAAAAATAAAGTGTAGCATAAAAACAAATCTAAACTAACTTGGGATAAATTCCCACACAAGTAGGCGAAGTTTTGCACTTACAGATGCCCAAGTCGAAGTTCCAAATCCACTTCCTCCTTGTGATCTTTGAAGAACCCATGTCCAAGTCCAGCCTAATAATATTACTCTCGTTCTTCAGATCATCAACCTTGTTGAACTCATCATCCAGATCTTTTTGTGCAAAATCCTTCAATATTTCTCCAGCCTTAGGATCCACATCGCCTCTCTTGCCTTTCTGGGAATCAAATTAGGGGTGCAGCCGTGAGGTTCCACAAGGCTAAATTGAAAGAACTTTTTTATAACATCTGGAAAATAAAAAAGCAATAGAGAGAGTTAGGGTTACCTTGCGACTGCAGTCGTGAGAGGGTTTGGGAACGAAGAGGATTTCTAGATGAGAAAGAATAAGCTCGTTTGGGGTTAAAGAGAATAAAAGGTATTTGGAATCAGATAGAGCCAGAAAGGGTTTTTGGGTAGAGAGAGAGTGATTGAGTTTAGGGTTAGAGAGGGCTCTGGAAGTGGACGAAGTAATTGGGGGTGACAATTTGAGAGGGAGTGAAAAAATTGAGAGGGAGATGAAGTTTCGGGCAGAGTTTGCGAGGGAGAGCGTGAAAATTTTGGGTTAGGGTTGACTTGACTTTAGGCATCGGAGGATGTTACCAAAAAATGTCCCACTTAAAAATAAATAAAAAAACTAATAACTTTAGGCATCTGTGGTTATGTAGATGATGCTAAAGCGCAATAAAAGCATCGTCATAAAAATACAAAAATTTGAACTGATGTCTTTATACCTATTTAGTATCGTTATTTTTGAAATCGATGCATAATCTATTAATAGCATCGATTTCATTATTTACCGATGCCTATGTAGTGTTGCTAAAAGTCAAATTTGGCATAGTGAATCTATTTCTGGGTAGTGGTAGTGGCCGTTATAGCTATTGTATTTGTATTTCTCTCGTGGCACAATTTATGAATGCAATCTCCCTATCTAATGACGAAGGGAGCTAAGGCCCAGGGTGGGCATGTGCCCCTCTCAAATTTTATTTTAGGCTATTGTATTATTAATATAATCATACTTTTGTAACCAAAATTTGAAGTGCCCATGCATTTCTTTCTTTGTATTTTTGTTTTTTGTTTTCTAATTTTCCTTTTCTCACTATCATTGCTACCCTTTGAAATCTCTTAGCGCCTGTTTGGCATTGCTTATTTGGGGTGATAAATGATTTTTTAAAATTTTTGGGAAGTACAACTTGTTTGGTAAACTATGAAAAAATCACTTATTGTGAAAAATTGATGTGAGAGAAACTATAAAGGAAAGCAGGTGTAGACATGCTTTCATTTTTTGATGATGCGGAAATCAGATTGAGGAGCACTCGATGTTTAATGAAACTTTCATAATTCCAATAATACCCTTATTTATGTTTTGTGATGAATTTTGCGCTTATATTTGTGATGAAGTTTTGTTTAAATTGTTAAAATCAAAATTAATCTATATTTTTTATTTTGTTGCTTTCACTACCATCTTGTCGTATTTTATGTTCGGGATTAAGGATGTTTAGGTTTTAGGGCTAGACTTTAAGCACTGGCTCGAAAACCCAGTAATCTTTACTGAGAAACAAAGGAATTATTCAATTAGCAGTAGATGCACTGGTTGCCCTTCACGAATCTAATTCAGCCAGATGGGAAGCATTTATCAGTGCAGAGAAAATATAAATTGGTGATCTTATCAATAACAGTGCTTCGCAGGTTTCACAAGAGTTGCTTTCTTTTCAGGATGCTTTGCTATATATAGCTGCCCTGCTAATAAAAATAATAAAATTATTATTATTATGTTATGGGATTGTTTAATCGGTATGCCCGTATTTTATTTGTTTTATTGTCTCAGTGGGTGATTTCTTGTCTCTTGTTGTCTAAATGTCTGAAGTCTCTTGTTGTCTAAATGTCTGAAGTCTCTTGCTTCCTATTCATATAGGCCACGAAATAGTTTCTTCACAGCAATGCACCTCATGTGCCTTATATATTGTATTTGTATTTTTTTATGGAATATCGTTGATGTATATGACGAATGATGGCAAGATAAACTTCTGGTATTCGAATTTTTTTTGTTATTGTTTTATTATTGTATTGATATTCATGTTTTTTTATATTCTGTTTAAAATTTCATTTTAATATTTATATATGTCATAATGCAGGCAGAACTCAAGTATGTAAGATTCCACTTTGAGGGTATTATTCATGAGGTGGATGAGAAGTAGATATGATGTTTTTGAACATCACACCCACTAGTAAGATGGTTATGTAGCACAAGAAATGGAGGCATTGAGAAACCATATAACCGCAAGTATAATGAGTTAATTTGTTCATAAATGTATACGATTGCTTGTTTATGACTAGTTTATTAATTTTTTTTTTTGACCATATTATTGACATCATATTTATTGTTAATGGAATATATTGGATTTAATTTGAAACATTAGTTTAGAGGATTTGGATACAAATCTTTAATTTTCAACATAATACTTTATTTATTTTATAATTAAATATATAAGTGAAAGTGAAAGTGCTTTTTCTTTTATCAAACACTTGAACAGAAAAGCCATTTCAACATAATGCCCTTTTTAGTCATTATACATAGCTCACAACACAATGACAAAAAATTTACCAAACACTCATAAACTGATTATTGTACGAACATCAATTTTAACAAAAAGTTTACCAAATACCAAATTGCTTTCTCTCATAACAAATTTGACAGCAATTATTTTCACAGCACAACAATGCCAAACTGTCCATTATTGTCGTACTTTGACTCCAAATTTTGTAATGATAAATTACCGTTCAAAATTTCTTAGTGTGTAATTTTAATAAATTACATTTCATTTTATTTTCTTTTAGAATCCATGCTGAGTAGATAGTTTGTTTTTTTTTTTTCCTAGAAATGGAGTTCATTCATAGAATCAAGATAGCGTACATAGAAGAGTACAAAATTTTGTATCAAGTGAAAAATTAGTTTCCATTGTCACCCTAAAGAAAAATATATTTCAATATATGAGGTGCCCTTCTATGAAAATTTTCTAACTCCACTACTGTCCCTACCGTTTGACTCAAAAAAAAAAAAAAAAAAAAGCCTGCTGATTTCATTTTCTACATTTTAATATGGAAATTGGGCAAATAGCATAGTTGCATAGGAGTTTTTTACTCTTTCGTTCTATAAAAGTTGTACAAATCCTCATAGAAAAGTCAAATAAATTGATCAAGTCAGTCAATTGTACAGATGCGGAGGCGATTTTCTCTTTTTACACTCGCTCAAGTTATTCAATAGCAGTAGATATTGATCACAAAATAAATGAATAAATAAAAAGTCGCACTACAACAAATAGGGGGGCTGATTATCGCTCGGCTAATTCGCTTTACATACATTTGTTATCCGATGTTCTTTTCGATGACTATGGCATGTAGGGGGGAGGGAGTGCTTTATCCGGGTTGTGGTTCATTTGTGCGAATGGTGACTTCATAAGGAATGCTTAACTGCAATCATTAGGAGTTCAACACTATATTACTCCCTGACAATAAATCTACATCGTTGATATTTTCTGTTTGTAAGAATAATAAACAGAAGGCTAAGAAAATCGGAGAAAACCAGAAATGTTTTTCTGAATAGTTCTGAAGATTTTTCATTGTATTGATTTAGAAAGCTCAACAGAGTATTTATACTCTTACCCGAACTTAATAGTTAAGTCTTAATGCTAATGGGGTCCATCCTAATGGAAAATGACCTTAATTTCTAGACCAGTGGTCTCGTAACTCTTATGACACATTGGTAGTGTGTGTGTGTGAAAAACACCAGTCTTCTTATAATTTAGATTATCGCTTTTATTCAAAATAATTAAGTCTAAACTAAATGCTTAGCTGTATAAATAACAATCTAACTAATTTGTAAACTGACTAACCAATCTCCTACAACTAAGGAGACACATGGGTTTACAAATTTCAATTATTAAGTCGAATATGAGACCTCTCCAACCAAGTGAGGACATGTTATAAAAAATTATAGTTTTCCTTTTTCGTAAAGCCAAATACAAAAACTTTTATATCATAAATAACATATAAACAAAATTGGAAAGCTTTTAAGGTACAATGAAATTGAAGAAAACAAATTAATAGGTAAGTAAAAGCAAAATAAATAATAAGTAAGAAGGTGAGTTTGGTACGGTGCAGCACGTCAAAGAC
Source organism: Prunus kanzakura (assembly GCA_020521455.1). Lineage (NCBI taxonomy): Eukaryota > Viridiplantae > Streptophyta > Magnoliopsida > Rosales > Rosaceae > Prunus > Prunus kanzakura. The sequence goes on along the minus strand of BPUM01000794.1, from coordinate 2,328,662 downwards.
ACTGTTTTAAAGTCTTTGTAGCCTTCCTACGTGCAGGTACTGACGGTCTACAAGACTCTAAGATACGACCCCTTATATATAAACACAGCTAAAATAATTAAATAAACAAAAACAGTTAAATTTTTGAAACCTTTTAAAATTTCAACAGGACAGATACCACTTCATCGAAAGGGGAACATTTTTGCTCACTACTTTAACCATTGGTGTACCCTCACCACCTTCCTCAATGCTTGACACGTGTTCATAGACATAACCATAGTTAACTTTTGCTTTGTATTTATGAAATCATGATTATACTTATGGACACGTGTCAAGCATTGATGATGGTGATGAGAGGACATCTATGATTAAAATGGTGAGTAAAAATGCACCCCATCGAAAGCTAATTTGTGCGAATCATGACTTCATAAGAAATGCTTAACTGCAAATGAGGTATCCAAGGCAAACTACCAGAAACCCACTCCTTGAGGGCGATGAAAGGCTTCTTCAATCAAGGAAGCAGCCGGGAAACAAAGAATTAAAAATGGTGAGCCCATTATAAAAAGCAAGATAAATCTACTCGATCAGAAGCGTGAAAAACCAAAAGATGATTGATGCGAAACCATTGTTTGGATTTACAATAAAATAATGGAAAGCAAGAGAAAACTAAAAGCAATAATTAAAGAGCACAGGAGAAATCCAAAACTTCCGATCAGATGTAGGAGCTGTAACTTTCGCTTAGAGCATGTCAACCCCAAAAGCCTAAGGTAAGGGCAAGTACTATTTATTGTTCTTTATTTTCAATTTTTTTATACTTTTTTTTTTGTCTGATTTTTTTTCATACTTTAAATCATTAATTTTGATAAGTTTTTATTGTTATTTTTTTAAAAAAAATTTGAATTTTTTTGGCCAAAAAAACGAGGGCCGTCGAATTTCTGGAAAAAATAAAACCATCGCAGCGCCTAGGAAGCGCCACGTGGTATTTTTCCGTTGGGTTCTGTCAGTCGCTGACGTCAGCGAACGGAAGTCAAATTTTTTTTTCGTGAAATTCACGCGCCAACGGTAATTTTTTTTTGTATTTCCGCTCACTGACGTCAGCGCCTTCAGGCTGCAACTCAGGCAGGATTTGGCCGTGGGCTTGCTCGGTTCGGTGGGTCCCAGCACTTGCCGGGGCTGGATTTGCTGCGCTGGAGAGGGAATTGGGCTATCAGGGGGCCTTTTGCCCAGACAAGGCCCCTGCACTGGACTTGCTCTAATAAGTCAAACAAGTGTTTGCTAAAAGACACCAATTATTGAAGGCCACTAGCCTTTATCTTACTATTTTTGGAAAATTCGGATAAGTCCAACTCTGATGACATCTTCATATTTGTTGTTATTAATCTAATAGCAAAACCTTTTTTTAAAACTGCTTATTTTTTAATCACCATAATCCAAAACGCTGTCTAAGTCTTCTGACTTTTGTGTCATTGCCTTTTTTGATTTTTTGATGTTTACTTCTTAATTTTTTAATTTTTTTAAGGGCTAACATTATTTTACCCCTGAAGGTTTGGGATCATTTTTAAAATGGATCACAGAACTTCAATTTTGTCAATTTACACCCTAATGTTTTAAAATTCAACCAATGTACACGTTTCGTCATTTTGACCATTCTCTCTCTCTCTCTCTCTCTCTCTCTCTCTCTCTCTCTCTCTCTCTCTCTCTCTCTCTCTCTGTGTATCAACCCTCACTCCATTTCAAGAATGACCATAAACCTTCAAAGGGTAAAATGAAGGATTTTTGTAGAAATGTCACCTTAAAGAAAAATTTAAGAAAAATGTCATCTTAATTTTTCAAAATCCATGATTTGTTATCTGACTTTAACGCCATCCATTTTTCCATCCAATTTTTAAGGGCATTTTAGTCTTCCTATTTTAAAGGAAAAAGAAAAAAAAAGAAGGGTGTTGTTACCAAGCCCCCAATCTTACAAAATGAGATCCATTGTCCTCCTTTTTCATGTCTCATCCCTGTCTCTTCATTATTTTTTCGACACATGTCCACACTTACCCTAAACACTAAGGAAAAAAAGGTTAATCTAGTCCTTTTCTCCAAGTCGCCCCCAATCTCTTCCTCTCCTCTCCCATCGCTGATGTAACTTTTCGAACACCTAAAAAAGAGTACCCAAAAATTACAAATTAAATTACTCGCAAGCGCACGAATCAACAATAGTATAGAGATATGCAAGTACGAGGTTGAACCCATAAGGACTAATAAAAATAACTTAATTAATTAAATCGCACTAAATCCAATTAAACGAACGATTGATTGATTTGAGTGATGAATTAAGGAAAATGTAAATTGCAAGAATTAAAATAAAGAAAAATTAAAGAAATGGAAAAATATAGGTTTGAAAGAGAAAGTGATGAAGATCTAAGGTTATGAATCCACCAACGACAATCCTATTTCCATTTTTTAGAGCCAATTACTATCCAATTATGATGCCAATGTTAAAAGTTGTTCTTTCTAAAGTATGAAGTAAGCATGTCAAGGTCATAAACCGTGTATCCCTATATGCAATTCTACCATGTCAAGGTGTTAAAATTGAACATATAAGAACCCGTTAAGATTAGAAGAATTCAATCAACCAAGTAGGACTAGTGGATGGCATTTCTCTCCTAGCTATCTACTCTTTTTAATCTTAGTTCCAATAAACCTATATCTTCTCTCTCTCTCTCTCTCTCTCTCTCTCTCTCTCTCTCTCTCTCTCTCAGTAGTCCTATCTCCGTATCAACCCTCACTCCATTTCAAGAATGACCACAAACCTTCAAAGGGTAAAATGATGTTAGCCCTTTTTAAAATTATTCTCTGGTTCCAATAAAAACATAAATAAGCTAAAAATTGATAATTATTTGGTATAAAGGGGGATTTCTATCACAATAATGACGATATTTTATGCTTCTAATAGAGGGTTGTAAATAGGGTGAAAAATTGGGTTTTATGACAATAATTACTTCAATAAACTATATGTTGTGCATAATTGTTGGAGTTGTACTTTTTCAATTCCTCCCCAAAATTTGTCTAAGGAGGTGGTTTAGGGAACCATTGTGGATGCTCTAAATATCTTAAATCTTGTGGACATAAGATTTGTTCACTTGGCCACGTTGCTGGATTTGTGGACTGCAATCAACAATAGACAAATGATGTCCTACATCCATTATATCTTATAATGAAATTGGACCAATTTTCAAGAAGTCCTAATATTTTTCCCAATATGTCATGCTTGCCTCAATTGGTTTACTTATTTTCGTTTTTATTATTCGTAAGGTGTTTTATTTTATAGAGCATCCCAACAAAAACATATTCGTTTTTATTATCCAATAATTATTATTAATTCCTGCATACAGAATAATAAAAAAATCATTAATTTATCATTTTTTTAATAGGTTTTCACCTGAATTTTTTTCATCCAAAAAGTCCGGGGTGATCTTATATATGGAGTACCCTACAAACGAGTTATTTGTCAAGCACAAACACAACACCACCTAAATAATTAAGAAGTGGAAGAAGATGTTAAATCTCCTGAATGAAACCTTCTCAAGCTTGTTGCAACCTTTTTCCTTCAAGTATTTTGCACTTCTTGCAATTTTCCTCATCCTTATATACAAATGGTTCTCCAATTCCGTAAACTCATCACCACCTTCTCCACCAAAGCTCCCTATCATTGGAAACCTTCACCAACTAGGCCAGCACCTTCAGCGCTCTCTTCAAACCCTAGCTCAACACCACGGGCCGTTCATGCTCCTCCATTTTGGAAGTGTGCCGGTCCTTGTGGTCTCCTCAGATGAGACTGCCCGCGAGATCATGAAAACCCATGACATCACATTCGCCAACAGACCCAAGAACACCTTCTTCAAGAAGCTTTGCTACAACTGCAAAGACGTGGGCTCAGCTCCTTATGGTGAGTATTGGAGGCAGCTGAAAAGTATATGTGTCTTAAATCTCCTTAGCAACACAAGGGTTCGTTCTTTTCGTGCCGTAAGAGAAGAGGAAACTAAATCCATGATCGACAATATAACTAAGCACTGCTTCTCATCCCCCACCTCAGTATCATCAGCGTTTAATTTAAGTGAAATGCTCGAGACGCTTACGAATGATGTTATCTGTAGAGTGGCTCTTGGGAGGAAGTACAGCGATGGCGGGGAACGTGGGAGGATGTTTCAGAAGCTTGCCGGGGAGCTAACGTTCATGATGTCACGTATCCATATTGGAGACTATATCCCATGGCTTGCCTGGATCGCCCGTCTCAATGGTTTGGACGCCAAGTTTGACGATTTGGCTAAACGGTTCGATGAGTTTTTAGAAATAGTTGTTCAAGAGCATATGGATGAATTTCGTGGTCTTACCAAGAATGAGGACGAAAAGGATTTTGTGGACGTTCTGCTTTGCCTTCAGGCTGATTCTCCTATTGATAGAGTCAGCATCAAGGCTGTCATCTTGGTAATTAACTCTCTCTCTCGCTCTCTCTGTTACATTACATGCATAGTGATGTTGGATTGCCTTATCTTTTTCACCATAGTAATGCTAGAATTACTCAGTTTGTTCAAAGAATGATGTTAAATTATGCTTGCTATGTGATCGTATCTAAAGAAATAAATAAGTTTAACCAAAATTGAACCATATCTGAAATTTTTTATTGTCAAACTTGTGCTAGCCTGCCAAGAAACACAAAGAAAAAGATGTGTTGTGTGACAAGAGACTAGTAATATTAAAAAGAAAATATTTTGTAAAAACCTAATATAAGCAAAACATTTTGGATTAACGCGATTTTTGTAGGCTTATTTATTGATGTGCCCCCTCTGCAGTACCGAAAATCTCAATTTGCCCCCTATAGTTTCAATTGAGTCAATGTGCCCCCCGTGCTTTCATTTCGTGCCTCACGTTCTCTCATTCCGTCAATTTCCTCAATAATACCTTTAACTTGCCGACATGACATAGGTATTTTAGTAATTTGACATATTTCTTTGAAGCATGAGCATTTTCAGGAAGTTTGAATATTTCATTTTTAAGGCCTTCTACCTTTATATATATATATATATATATAGATAGATAACACGTGGGGTTATTCCTGAAGAACCCCAATTCTTTTGGGTTTATATTTAATTTTCCATTAATTTTTAATTAAATTTTTCCGTTAAAATTCTTGTAGGATGTTTTTGCTGGTGGCACTGATGCCACATTTATACTCCTAGAGTGGACAATGTCCGAGCTTTTAAGGCATCCAAGAGTCATGGAAAAATTGCAGAATGAGGTGAGGGGGATAGTGGGCAAGAAAACAGACATAATTAGAGAGGATGATTTGGTTGGAATGCACTACTTGAAGGCAGTGATCAAGGAGACTCTTCGCCTACACCCTTCAATTCCGTTGCTATTGCCCAGGCTATCAACCCAAGATGTACAAATAAATGGCTACGACATTAAAGCCAACACACAAGTTATAGTGAATGCCAAGTCATACAACAAGCCAGAGGAGTTCGAGCCAGAAAGGTTCTTGGACAGTGCCATAGATTATAAAGGCAATTACTTCCACTACATTCCATTTGGGGCTGGCAGAAGAGGTTGCCCAGGAATTCAGTTTGCCATGGCTGTCCAAGAGATTGCTTTGGCAAATTTAGTGCACAAGTTCGACTGGGCGCTGCCCGATGGCGCAAGAAGGGAGGACTTAGACATGACCGAATCCACTGGAGCAAGCGTTCGCAGAGTATATCCTCTTAAAGTTGTTGCTATTCCATATTCAGGCTAATAAGAATTTGAAATAATGGTTAGGTTTTATGTTGTCATTAATATATATATATATATATATATATATATATGTATTAAGAAAAGTGTGGAACTGCTTATGGGCTCATTGACTATCAAGTTGTTGAAATGTCCATTGTTTGGTTTCCAGGAAAGGATTTTCTAATAAACTCTCAATTTGGCTTTTATTTATTTATTTAAAGGATATAAAAAAGGACGCGATAAACGCATAATTACCATAATTTGATGACCTGATTTGAGTCAATCTTATTATATGTTAATGCATATCCAAGTTATTAAAAAAAAATAGTCCCAACTACAACGCATGCCACAAAAAACCAACAATTCTGTGAAATAATTACAATAGCTTATGTTTTTTATATTTTATTTGGATCACAATAAAGAATTAACTTATTAGATCCTACGCTTTTATTATCTCTGTTAGAATCTGCTTGACTTTTATTATACACATGCCACCTCATTAAAATTAAATCTCCATGAAATGGAATTATTGAACTTTATCTCCATGACAAAACATAGTGTTTCAAATTCAAACGGATGGGTTTATTGAAACTGGAAATGATAGAAGCTTAATTCAATATGGTGGGTTAAGGATGAAATGGATTATAAGCAAAAAAGATGAGTTCTACACAAATTCTACAGATATTTTATGGATATTCTGATAAGAAGTTAAGAACCCAAGCAACCTACTACTCAATCCAACGCCAATGCGTAAATGAATTTTTTGCACTCTTGATATGCGAGAGTAGCCCTTGGAACATACATCTGCATGTGTTGAGCTTTTGATTTAATTTTAATGAGGCGGCATGTGTAAAATAAAAGTTAAATAGATCCTAGTCCTGATCCCATTTTAAATGCAAAAGCGCATACAAATAGATGGAAAATAAGGAAAACTTTGCGCATACTGTCAATCATCTGCATCAACGAGATGCTTAACCCTAACTGATGATGAGGGAACAACTCCTACTTGAGTCTTCTCAGTAAAAGGGATCCTTGGATTCTTTCTCAAAGGGTGACACATCCTTCACCCGCGAAGTCGCAACTTCATTCCTTGAAGACTTGACATCAGCCTTCCTTTTTTAGGGGGGGGGTTCTGGCAGAATACTCCTCCTGCCCAGCTGGCAGATCATCAGAGTCTAGACCATTCTGCCTCCATCTCTCAACATCTTGGGCAGGGGGCAGACTACCAACATCCTCCCAATACTCGCTTAGCAGTCACCAGCGGCCACCGTCTCTCCAACCGTCTTTGACTGTCAGTCATGACGACAACCAGCCTAGTCCTACCCAGCTGGTCCTTGCAGCGAAAAAGAGAAGACGAAGAAAAAATATACTTGCTCGACTTACCTTGGGATGCACGGCAACTCCTCTCTTCAACAAGCAGTACAAATTTTCCAAGATCTTTCTCCAGCTAGAAAGTAGAGAAGTTAAGTTTGCGATGTGAGAAAGAGTGAAGAGACGCCTTGTAACATCCCGACCCAAAATAAAAGGAATAGTGAATTAATTAATTTCAAGATTTATGAATTTACAATTTTGCCCTCGGAGTAGGGGTAATTTGGTTATTTTATTTCTGGAAGGAATTGGGGGGAGCGGGTTGTATTTTTACGTAGATCGTACCGAGATGAGTCCATAGACACGTAGTGGGTTTGAATCGGAGTTGTAACGAGAAAGTTACGATCAAAATACCTTCAGTGGCATAATCGTAATTTTTCGGGATGGGATTTTAAATAAAAATCAGAAATTCTCTCATTTCTCTCTCTCCCGCCCGTGATACCCAGCCCCTCCCCCTCCATTTTTTCAGTTCAGCCGGTGGCTTCCAAGAGCCACCGCCGCCGTCACAGGCCACGGTTGGCCACGAGATCGGACCCAACTGATCCGCCGCCACTCCCTCTTCACTTCTTGACCGGTCTCAGCCCCTGGAAACGCCGGAATCTCGCCGAAAAAACTGCCAAAAACGCGCTGGTTTTTGACAGAACTTCCAGCTGCTCGTTCTCCCTCATTTCTCCACCAAATTGGACGTGTAAGGTATGGATTTCCACCTATTTTTCCTGATCTAGCTGCTGGTTGGGTAGTATTGCATCAATTTTGAGCGTAGGTAGTTCGATTTTCGAATTTAAGTTTGGCCGGACTTCGGGTTGAATTTCCGGCCACTTCCGGCCACTTTTTGGCCTTCGACCAAGAACAAAAGTGACTCCAAATTAGGTTTATTACCTAGGGTAGGAGTTTGGAGTCAAGATGTTAAGTTTTTCCGGCGAGTGGTTATCGCTTTGGACACCCACGCGCTGCTGGCGTGTGTGGCGGCGCGTGGGCACTGTAGCAGAGAGACATTTTTGTCCTAAAATGATCTTCTGGTTGTCACGAGCGCGTAGAACTTTACGGATCTCAATTCGGATAACGTTTGAACCCCGAATGGATTTTACATAATGTGTGATTTCCGGGTTCGATAGGTTAGAACCGTTGGATCGCTTCCAATTTAATATATGTTGATCTAGGTATTCCTAGGATCGTGTAGGATTCGACGGATCGTGAATCGGAGCCCCGGATGTTCCGATTCAATAACTTAAAGTTTGTGTTTTACGATAACCGTCCGATCGTGCGATCGTGAGCGATCCGACTGTCCGATCTGAACCAAACTTGTAGGACATGTTTCCTAAACCTTGAGGAATCTATAGTTACGTTTGGATCGTAAAACGGAGGTCGTGGGCCCCGCGGGCCCAGTTGACCAAATGTGGAAAGTTTATGTATATTGTTTTAATGATTTCATTTGAATTATATTATATATTTGATTAATGGATTTGATAAATTATGAAGTAATTGTGTTGTATATTTGGGTTTGGATACATTTGAATATCTTGATTGTAGATTTACAATAATTGAGAAAGTGCTATATTTGTTGATTGTGTATGGGGTACTTAGAATGTTAATTTGAGTGTTGTTAGCACTACCTTAGGTACCTCCCCGGTTGTGGGTTTTATGTTGGAGAATTTATTTTGCCCAGGCCTGTCGGAGTTTGCCCAGGCCCTTCGGAGATTGATTTATTTTGCCCAGGCCCGTCGGAGTTTGCCCAGGCCCTTCGGAGATTGATTTATTTTGCCCAGGCCCGTCAAAGTTTGCCCAGGCCCTTCGGAGATTGATTTATTTTGCCCAGGCCCGTCGGAGTTTGTCCAAGCCCTTCGGAGATTGATTTATTTTGCCCAGGCCCGTCAGAGTTTGTCCAGGCCCTTCGGAGATTGATTTATTTTGCCCAGGCCCTTCGGAGATTGATTATTTTGCCCAGGCCCGTCGGAGTTTGTCTAGGCCCTTCGGATGTCTTCTTAATACGATGCCTTGGGAGGAAAGTGATATTGTATCAATGTGTTTTTATCGGATTTAGAATTGTGATGGATCTGAAATGTATTGTTGGTTCTGCTTTAAATAATGGTATGTTATCGGAGTTGTGACCGTTGATATGAGAACTACGTGTGGCTTGATCCCTTGTCCAAGGGTACGTAGGCAGCCTGGGGTCTCACTTAGGTGCAGCCGCGAATTATTATTGTGTTTAAAGGGTTTGATCGATTCGGTGTATGCGATTGGATTTCTGATGTGGTTTTCGATGTGATTGTTGGATTTGAATCCGGTTTAGTGATTTCTGTGGTATTTGTAAAGTTGTTTGAGGTCATTAATTACATGGTTTATGTATTTATTTGACTTAAGAACATTATTGGGTATGTTTCGAATTATCTGAAGGCCGGAGGCCTATTTTGTGATTGCATGTTGTTAACTTGTGCATGCTGCCAGTTTGTGTTTTAAAATGTGTTTTATGCAGGTTGGAATTTTTGGGGAATGTTCAATTTACAGGGGAGACTCTGCCGAAATTCCGGCAGAAATTCTCGTGCTCTTTTCCCTTAATTTGGAAAAGAGGCTAAATTTTTAGTAAGTGGGCCGGCATCGGTGTGATGTCGGAATTTCCACAGGATTCGTCTTGAGTTCCGAGGAATTCGGGGCGAGTCCTGTCAAGCCTTGTATTTATACAAGTTGGACAACTCGGGTCAAGAAGGAATCGCAAGCTCATTCCTACTAGGAATCCAATTCAAAGAACAATCAGAAGCCTACTCCAATTGGGAATCCGATCTGCAAAAGGAGTCCAACTCACAGAAGAAAGCCCAGACACAGTTAGAGAGCCCAAAAAATAATTTTATCTCCTACATGCCACACAAGTGCCATGCATAAGCTGGGACAGCACACCATGTGGAAAAGAAGATTATCCCTTAAATTAATTAATTAAACCAATTTATTTAGTTAATTAATTAATAGGAATAATATCTTAATTATAAGATATTATATTTATTTAATAAGATAATATCATTAATTTGGATATTATCCTAATAAGGGGATAATATCTTAATTATAGGATATTATCTTATAATTAATGAGATAATATCATTAATTTAGATATTATCCTAATAAAGGGATATAATCAAGTCCGACTCAAATCTCTACAAATTTGGGTAAAGAATAAACTTCTCCTAATAAGAGTTTATTCTCTGCGAAACCATAGCCCCAAGGCTCCTATATATAAATAGATGACTTCATTCATCATTCAAGGGACGACTTCAAAAAACCTACTTCTACACCTAGCTCCAAAACCCAAGAAAAATCTATGAAGCTCTCTCCCTCTCCACTCTCCACTCTCCATTTTTATCCACATGGCTCTGGCCACCCGATTCTCACCGTAGAGAAATCTCCGTACTCTTTTTAGCTATTGTTTCACTTAGATTCAATCGAACTAACTTAGGCATCGGAGGGCCTTTGGCCAACACCCCCCAGGTGTAGTCTATTTACTCCGGTCTTTTTACAGGAATCGAGGAAGAGAGAGAAGGAAGATCAAAGGGCAAAGGATCTAGAAACGAATATTCTCTCGCGCGATTATTTGCACAAACAGTTATGCTAAGGGACACGTATGAAGTGTTGAGAAGGGTGGTGAGGGTACACCTTGGGTTAAAGTGGTGAGCAAAAATATATCCATAAAGTGAGTCTAGATTTCTACTGACAAAACAAATGGCCAGTATTAAAAAAGCTTTTGTCAGGATTATTATTTTAGGATTGGATACCAATGGCCAAACATTTTTCAGGATTGTTCTTAACCAAAATAAAATAAAAATAAAAATTTATTGTTTGTCAATTTCTTTGTGAGCTGATGCACCATTAAATATCCTTCTTTCAAACGCCTTTTGTTTTGTAATATAATCTGCACAGTTTTCATTCTTAAAAAAATTAATTGATACTGAAAATGTAATAACAATTATAAAGTACACTAATATAAATACTCAAAGATAAAACGATATACAACCACCATCCTGATAAAATATAAAGTACCAATGTCGATTACAATGGCCAAATGTACAAATGTCTGGCTACATCAGTAGAGTTCAAAAACTTTAGTTACGTACCCAACCTATTCAAAACTTTGCCATGCCAAATGTTCAACTAGTACACTACAAAAGTATGCATATTGTGACTCAAGGTGAACGTAGTTGTGTCCTCGCAATCTCTTGGATGACCCTGCCTTCGTCTGAATCCAAGGCACCTGATGTGGTTTAACCCCAAGTCCTTCACCAAATGACAACAAATGCAATGCCAAAGGGTATGGACTTTTCTAAGAAAAGAAAGATCATCCTTGCCTACCTTTTAAGTGCTTTTATTCTCGAACTCAACCAATAATGTTCCTACATGTCACATTGATATGATCATATGTGGATCACATACCAAAACATAATAATATGGTCTTATCAAAGATTAGCATAAAAAGAAATATTGCATCAGCTTGCCTTTTAGAAGATAACATAAGCCTTTGTCTATCTACATTATCATACCACAAATAAAGTGGATTGAAGGAGCAAGGTAGATTCAAATTTTACAAAAACCAAAGCCTGAGTCATGTTTCACCTAAGAATATGGTCCTTTCTTCATGCATCCAATGATGATGGTGATCTATACAATGTTTCTCTTGGTTTTCGGCTACTAAGACAACATGGACACAATGTTTCATGCAGTAAGCTAAATTATTAGATAATTAATTTAACGAGATTGAATTTGGCCAAAATTATTTCTTACGTGTCTATTTGCTGCAATTAATCAAGCAGGAATATTCAACAAGTTCAAAGATATTTAAAATGGGGGCTTCAAGGAGAGCTTAACTGCTGATGTTCCTGGGATGCTAACTAAATCATGCTCCATACCAATTTATGTTGATTCATGCTTCTTTAATGCATAGGTTTTTGGGTTTCAATTAATATCGACTCTATAAATTTGGAGTATTCTCACCTTGTGTCGTCAATTACAACACCCGTGTTTTAGGTAAGGTTGTGAGGTATACCTATACTGTAGGTTTTTAACTGTATTGTAGGTAATTTTTGGGTCAAAATAGAAATAAAAACACCTATGGTATAGGTAAGGTTTGGGTGAAAATGCGTAATTATCAATTTTTATCTTATTTACGTTTTTAGGGTAAAACTGAAACCACGGAATAATTAAAAAAAGAGTTAACATTATTTTACCCCTGAAGGTTTTGGGGTCATTCTTGAAATATTAAGATAAAGGCTGGCGGCCTTCAATAATTGATGTCTTTTAGTGATATGCATTTTGTCGTTGCAAACATTTGTTTGAATTAATAAAAGTCAAACCCTCTCAAAATATTGTTCACATCTAAGCGAAAGTTACATTTCCTACATACGGTCGGAAGTTTAGGATTTCTCCTGTAGTCTTTAATTATTGCTTATAGTTTTCTCTTGCTTTCCATTACTTTATTGCAAACCCAAACAATGGTTCACCATTTTTAATTCTTTGTTTCCCGGCTGCTTCCTAGATTGAAGAAGCCTTTCATCGCCCCAAAGGAGTGGGTTTCTGGTAGGTTGCCTTGGATATGGCCTGATTTGCAGTTAAGCATTCCTTATGAAGTCACGATAAATTTGCACAAGTTAGTTTTCGGTCAAGTGGTATTTGTCTCCACTTGATTGGAGAAGGTCTCATATTCGACTTAATAATTGAAATTTGTAAACCCGCGTGTATCCTTGGCTGTAGGATTGGTTAGTCTGTTTACAAATTAGTTAGATTGTTATTTGTAAACCCGCATGTAAGCATTTAGTTTAGAATTAATTATTTTGAATACAAGCGATAATTTAAACTATAAGAGGACATGGGTTTTTCACACACACTAACAATGTGTCATGGGAGAGTTAGAAGAATTAACAAGTCTTTGGATAATAAGAGGACATCCGATAACAAATGTATGTAAAGTGAATTAGCCGAGCGATAATCAACCCCAGGCCCTCATTAGCTTAAGCATGCCCAAAGTATTCATTCCGAATTAGATGTCTTGATTTCTCACACCTGAATAATAAATTAATGGATGGATTTAGAAAAAAAGAAAAAATCAATCACAAAGATTAAAGCTCTGATAACAATTTTAAAACTCATATACCATTTCATTTTAGGGTCAGTAATTACTGGTCCTTTCTTCATGCATCCAATGTAGGTTTGTGAATGTGTTGCTAGTTGATCTGACAAACCCAAAAGTTCAACCAGTAGCTTGTTCCAATCTACAAGAGAATATGGTAGGAAAAAAAGAACCGTTAAAACCGCAACAAAAAGATAAACATGGCATTTTCATCAAAGCCAGATATTGTTGATCTTAATCTAGCTGAGCTGTAAACATCATAGCTAAGTTAATAAAGATCAACCTCAGCCGCTGATCATGATAACACATCCATTCAACAAATGAGAGGTTAGGAAATTATAATAACATAAGACCCAGCAGCCCAACATGACTTTGTACAAAAGAAGACCAACTTGATGATCGTAAAAAAAGGTGGTGTAGTACTATAAAACATACGCTGCATATACGATTTAACCAATCTGATAACACATCAATCAATAACTGCTTATTAGAAATTAAAGGTTCTTTTTCTTTTTCTTGTCTCTTTTTGTTTTTGGTTTTTTGTTCTTTGGCAGATTCCCATTACATCCAGTCAATCAATCTTATAACTCTTTAAAAATAGGCAAAATTGTAGCAATGATCCCTTGATTAAGACCGAACTTTACTTTTCGTCCCTCATATTGTTAAATTGTTACAGTTGTACTTTAATTATGCCTCCACTTTCAGAAATTGTCATTTCCGTCATCTCAGTCAACTTTTCCGTTAAAAATAATGACATGGCATGGACAAGTCCTACTTGGCATGGGCAAAAATGTGTTTTCACACAAAAAATTTAAAAAATAAATCTCCTCTCTCTCTCCAATTTCTTCTTTCCCCATTCTTCCTAGGGGAAATGTCTTCCCCCTCCCATTTTTGCTTCTTTCCCCGTCGGGGGAAATTTCTTACCTCTCCCATTTCTTCTTCCCACCCCGATTTCAATGTTAATTATCGGGCCATGGTCCAATTAATTTAGTATAGCAAGCTGCCAATATACATGAAAGACTGATGGGTGGGTCTTCTGTCCACAGCTTCTCAAGAGACATGATATTTTGGCATATACATTATTTTCCACCTTCAATTAATTGTAATTATCCTTTACACATAATTTTCCTTTTATTTTAGAAACCATATGAATAATGAACTGGACAACTAGCAAAGGAAATGTTTTTCTTACAAAGATTCAAGCTTATCCCAATCAAAACCCACAAAGACTTCAAATTTTCCAAACCAGAAGGGTCTCTGAATAAAATAAAATAATGTCTGCAATACGATGGTCGTTCTGGAGTTTTGGGGAAATTTCTTCCCCCTCCCATTTCTTCTTCCCCCCGATTCCTCCCCCCACCCCCAAAACACCCAATTCATATATTATTTTTTAAGATTTGAGTAATCAAAGTGTCGTTCCCTTTGTTTAAAACTGGTCGTCATTTTCATGCCTGGAGCTGGAGGATTAATTGGACCCATTTTCCTCACAAGATTTCATTGACCCAACAAAATCAATGGGACTAGGGACAATATTATCGGATCTCTCCTACCCCACGCCTAGATTTGTTCTTCCCTCTCTCGCCCGACAACAAACCCTACACCCAGATTTTGTCACATTCTGGGATCGGCTCCGCCGTAGCACGATATTGTCCGCTTTGGGCCCCCCTCTCTGCCCTCATAGTTTTGTTTTTGGGAGCTCACGACAACTTCCCAGTGGGTCACCCATCATAGGATTGCTTTGGCCCCCAACTGGCTTAACTTCGGAGTTCCCATGACTCCGAAGCCAGTGAGCTCCCAAAAGGCCTAGTGCTAGATGGAGGCGGGCATATACATATAAGGCATATCACCCCCTCTCCGTTGGTCGATGTGGGATCTTACAATCCACCCCCCCCCCCCTTAGAGGCCCGACGTTCTTGTCGGCACACTCGCACCACACGGCAGAGTGGCTCTGATACCAAATTGTCACATCCCGGGATCGACTCTGCCGTAGAACGATATTGTCCGCTTTGGGCCCCCCTCTCTGCCATCACCGTTTTGTTTTTGGGAGCTCACGACAACTTCCCAGTGGGTCACCCATCCTGGGATTGCTTTGGCCCCCAACTCGCTTAACTTCGGAGTTCCCATGACTCCGAAGCCAGTGAGCTCCCAAAAGGCCTCGTGCTAGATGGAGGCGGGCATGTATATATTAGGCACATCACCCCCTCTCCGTTGGACGATGTGGGATTTTACAGATTTGTTCTCCCCCACCTGATTTCTCTCCCCCACACACACATCGGACCCCAAATCCTCCAACAAAACCAAACAACAAAATAAAATAAAAAAAGGCTCAAAAAGAAAGAAAGCAAAAAAGGAAAGAGAAAAAAAAAATTGTCAGTGGCTTCTCTGTTCAATTCAGCACATGAAAAGACAAATATACCCTCATTTTTAATAGAAAAGTTGATTGAGATGACAGAAAGGATGATTTCTAAAAGTGAAGTTATAATTAAAGTACCACCATAACAATTTAGCAATGTAAAGGACGAAAAGTAAAGTTTGGCCTTAGTCTAAGGACTATTGCTACAATTTAGTCTTAAAAATAATATAAGGAAAAAAGCATCCAAAACCCCCAACGATATTTCCACCTCATAACCCTCCCTCTCATGAGTGTATATGATGTGACACTTACTGCCTTGGAGATGCTCACCTACAATAATCATCAGTGTATGTGAGGTGACATACATAATAGTTATGAAAATGTTTGACATCGAAAGCTTGCCCGACGCATGATTTAATGCAATTATTAATGTGTTTTAAGATTGATTGATCGGATATGATTGAAATCTGCCAGAAAAGAAAAAAAAACCTTTAAATTCTAATAAGCAATTATTGATTGATGTGTTATAAGATTGGTTAAATCGAGTGATGCTATTTTCACTCATATCTTATTTTCTAACTCATTTTATATTCAAAATTTTAAAGACAAATTTACCCATTTATAAAATGACTTCTAAAGATTTAGAGAAAAAATCTCAACTCACCTATCCCGACCCTCTCTCTCTCTCAACTCACACAACCCACCGCCCCAAACTCCCTGAAAAATAGAAAATGTCCCTCGAAGCTCGTAAAAAACTTAGATCTGGTTACGTGAGGTTGATGGTTTTTAGAAGGAAGAGGGGTCATTAGTCAAGAAATAACTAACTAAGCAAAAACCGCTATATTAATCATATACAAAATACAATACTTAATTTTTCTGCTTGGCAATTGACATAATGCATCATCAAATCAACAATCTAACATTAAAACAAGAAATACCAAATAACCCCAAATCAAAATTTGACCAAACAAATCAAAAATCAAAAGCCAACAGCCAAATTATTAGAATCAGAAATAACATAACCAAAAACAGAAGGTAGAAAGAAGGAGGGGTGGGTGGGTTAGTAGGGGAGAAGAGACAGAGGGGGGGCTATGAGGAGGAAGTGTCGGTGGGGGTTTTGGATTTCTTTTTCGTTATATTATTTTTAAAGTGGTTCAAGCCGACGAGGTTGACCATGTAGTGGAGGTCTGATGAGATTGGACCGGTGAGGAAGGTTGAGAAGAGTCGATTGGATCTGATGAGGTTGGTCGGAAAAGGGTACAGAGGTGGGGTTCGGTCAGGGCAGAGGGAGTTACTATTACTAAGCCATCACATGGTATGGAATTTCTTTATACTCACCATCAGACTTCATCATATTGTTTAAGAAAGAAAAAAATTATTCTTATTACCCATGAATATAATGCCATGTTTTATTTACACTGACACCAACTGAGGTTTTCGGTGTTTTCACAAAACCCCCTAAAGTTTTAAAAATTACACAAACACCCCCTGAGGTTTCAATTTGTTTTCACAAAACCCCTTTTCATTGATTCTACATCCAAAAATGTGATTATTTCATACATAATTTTTTTTTGCAAATAACAAAATTAACCGCAACAAATGTATGTGCAATCTAATCTTAAAGGCTAACTTTGTCATTTGAAGAAATTTTGAATATAAAATCATAAATTTTGGATGAAAAATCAATGGAAAGGGGTTTTGTGAAAATAATTTAAGACCTCATGGGGTGTTCATGTAATTTTTAAAATCTCTGGGGTTTTATGAAAACATTGAAAACCTCAGGGGGTGTTAGTGTAAATAACTCTTTAAATTATTCCTCATTTATACCACTTTACTCATTTTCATTATTATTATTTTTAGATTTAATTTTATTTAATTTATGTTGGGTTATTAGTTAATTTTGTTTTACAATGGTAATGAACCAGAAGTTGAAGATTATGATTTTATGAATCAGAAGTTCATTGCTCTAGTGCTCGTTTGGCATTGCTTATTTGAGGTGATAAGTGATTTTTAAATTTTTTTGGGAAGCCCAGCTTGTTTGGTAAACTACGAGAAAATCACTTATTGTTAAAAATTGCTGTGAGAGAAAGCTATAAGAGAAAACAATTAATGAGGTGCTTTCATTTTCTGATTATGCAGAAATCAGTTTCAAAGAGGCGCTGTTATTTTTTTTTTTTCATATTAGATTATGTGAATGTTCCTGTTTAAATTTCGCACAAGGCCCTCAAAATCTCAGGACTGGACTTGATCATTTTGCCTATATATACATAATCATATGAGCAATATTTCAGTACAAAGCAAACCATGTCTTTCCCAGTAGCAGCTCAAGTAGCACACAGTACTGAGCCAGAAATTGTTCGGCAGACAGCAAATTATCACCCAAGCATTTGGGGAGATCGGTTCCTCAATTATGATGAAAAAAACATTGTTATGTTATTCAATTTATTTATATGCGTTTTATTCTTTTCAAAAACTTGTAACGTAACACGAAGTTGCTAATTTAATTTTGTTGTGTTGTGTTGTAGCAGATAACTTATGACCATATGCAACAGCAAGTGGACCAACTGAAAGTAGCAGTGAGGAAGGAAGTATTCACAACAAGTGCAGGTGATTTTTCACATCAGGTCAAGCTAATTGATGCAGTCCAGCGCCTTGGCGTGGCTTACCCTTTTGAAAGAGAAATCGAAGAAGCCTTGCAACGTATGCACGTTACATATCATGACTATGATGGTGGTGATCTCTACACTGTTGCTCTTGGTTTTCGGCTACTAAGACAACATGGATTTAATGTTTCTTGCGGTAGGGATGAAGAAATTAATTAATTTATGTGTGGAATGTGATGTGAGTGGCTCTCGGCTATAATATTATTCTATGTCTCATATATGCGCCCATTTTTTCTGACAATCAACCAGATATATTCAACAAGTTCAAAGATAAAAATGGTAACTTCAAGGAGAGCTTAACTGCTGATGTTCCTGGGATGCTAAGCTTTTATGAAGCAGCACATCTAAGGGTGCATGGAGAAGACATACTAGAAGAGGCTCTTGTTTTCACCACCACTCACCTTGAGTCGGCAGAAACAACGGATGCAAACAATCCACTGGCTTTACAGATAACTCAAGCCCTAGAGAGACCTCTGCGGAAGGGTCTGGAGAGGTTATGTGCAAGGGGTTACATGTCAATCTACCAAGATGATGCTTCACATAGTGAAGCTATACTGAAACTTGCAAAGTTAGATTTCAATATCGTTCAATCTTTACACAAGAAGGAGCTCAGTGAGATTACTAGGTAAGTCTTTGAATCATGTGAACATAAAATAGTTTGCAATTATTACACCCTATACACTTAATATTGTCAATTAATTATAGGTGGTGGAAAGAACTGGACTTTGAAAAGAAGCTGCCTTTTGCAAGAGATAGGATCGTGGAGCTGTACTTTTGGATAGTTGGAGTCTATTTCGAACCGCATTATATGGCAACAAGAAAAATTCTTACAAAAGTGATTGCCCTGGTATCAGTTTTGGATGATATCTACGATGCATTTGGCACATACGAAGAACTCGTGATCTTTACTGGAGCAATTGAAAGGTTAATTGGAAAAAATATATTATCTGCTTTCTAATTAATTTGAAACTGATTTATTTGTTGCATAACTAATACCTGTGTGTTTATGCCTAAGATGAATGTGGTTTATGCAATTTTCAGGTGGGATATCAATTGTATGGATGAACTCCCAGACTATATGCAAGTATTTTACCATACCCTCTTGAATGTTTACGACGAAATTGAGGAGGAGATGGTAAAAGAAGGAAGATCATACCGAGTTTACTATGCAAAAGAAGCTGTACGTAATGCAAATGCACAACTTTATTTGCTGTTAATCTATTTTGAGTTTGTTCCATGGGATTTTTTCAACAGTCACAATTCACTTTACTTTTGAATGCTTTTAACAAATGGCATAGGTTAAAGCTCAAGCCCGGAACTACTTTGCTGAGGCCCAATGGTTGCACAAAGACTATATTCCAAGCATGGAAGAGTATATGAGTGTAGCAACAGCTTGTGTTGGTAACACCTTGCTTTCAATTACATCTCTAGTTGGCATGGGAGATATTGTAACGAAGGAAGCTTTTGAGTGGTTGTTGAATGATCCTAGAATTCTTAGAGCTTCAAATATCATTTTTAGGCTCATGGATGACCTTAGTGGATATGAGGTACGTATGATAAGATATTCTTACCTTGGTACAAATAAGAATTAGGTAAGATAATTTGTATTCTGTATTTATTTTTGCAGTTTGAGAAAGAGAGAGGGCATGTTGCTTCTAGTATTGAATGCTACATGAAGCAATATGGGGTGCCAGAGCAAGAGGTGCTTGATATTTTTAACAAACAGGTTATGGATTTGTGGAAGGATATCAACGAGGAGTTCCTTAGACCAACTGATGTGCCAATGCCTGTCCTCATGCCTGTTCTGAATCTAACAAGAGTTGTTGATCTCCTTTACAAAGGGGAGGATGGCTACACACATGTTGGGAAAGTGATGAAAGATAGTGTTGCTTCACTTTTTATTGAACCCGTGCCT
Source organism: Prunus kanzakura (assembly GCA_020521455.1). Taxonomy (NCBI): domain Eukaryota; kingdom Viridiplantae; phylum Streptophyta; class Magnoliopsida; order Rosales; family Rosaceae; genus Prunus; species Prunus kanzakura. The sequence continues at coordinate 2,308,527 of BPUM01000794.1, read as the reverse complement.
CTATGAATTGCGTCATTCCTTAGAATTAATCTAAAAAATAAGGTCATTCCCAAGAATTGATGTTGTTGGGCTTGCTATGCTGTATTATTATGAATCCAAATGGGGGTACTTCCATATTTACATTGTAAACTTAAGTAAATGGAGTAATATAAAAAGAGTGCTGCTATTTCCACCAACCTGTACTATTTTCCCACCCACCTTATTTTCAAAATTTTAAAGATAAATTTATCCCTTTATAAAATTACTTCAAAGGACTTGAAAAAAACATATTTAAAAATTCATATAAAGTTAATTAATTTTCTTTCACAACACAATATATTAGTTTTTTTAAAAAGGGGAAAAAAAATTCCTTCCTCCATCTCTCTTTCATGTACAAAGAACAATCTTATTTAACATATGTTGTTCGTTTTCAATATTTTCCCTTTTCTTCCTTATCATCAACAACGTAATCTTAATCTCAATCCTTCAATCTTTTTATATGGGTGGTCTCCATCTTCCTCAAAATTAAAAGAATAAAAAAATTGAAAAAATAAAAAGATTGTACAGAAACCACCAGCCATCACAAACCTAACACTACCTCCCCTGGTCGACGCCGGTGGGATATGGATCGCAGGTCCAACTGAACCCCAGTCAACTTATGGGTTGATCCACAATCAACTTATATATTCCTTGTTTTCTCTCGAGAGAGAGAGAGAGAGAAAGAGAGAAAAGAAGAAGATAAACAAAGAGGATGAGGAAGGGGTGGTGGGCGGTGGTTGATGGTTCTTTTTTCTTTTTGATTTTTGATTTTTTATAATTGTTTGAATTAATTTAAAGGGTATTTTAGTGATAATGGTGGGTGAGAAAATAGGATTGTGTTTTTTCAAATTTATATGGTTGGTGAAAAGATAAAGTGGGTGGGAAAATAAGACAAGGGGGTGGAAATAGCAGCACTCTATAAAAATAAATGAAAGTAAAAAGAGAAAGACATTTACTTAAATGCTGAAAATGGAAATAAGATAGCACATTAATAGATCACTGATTGGGCTATAATTTTTTATGAGCTGGAAAGAAAAAACTCACCTGGGCTGTAGCCCAGGTTAGCCATGCCTATGGTCCGTCCCTGACGACATGTTTCGGGCCAGACAGAAACTAAACATTAATAAAGAAATATTTGTATTATCCACTATACCTTGGTCATTAACTATTTGCAGCTTCGAAAAGCAAATGGAGGGGTAATTGCTTCTTGTTTCACAGTGCATCATAAATCACAATGCACTTGGATTTTTAATCATATATATTTTTAACGTACTTCTGACAAAGAGCTTCTAGAGAAAGCTATTATGAACTGATCAAAGCACATTGAAATTTATTGTCATTTAGTAACATCAGAAACTCCAAGTAGGCATGATTTGAAGTGCTCATATCTCAACACCTCATCAGTTGGTTGACCTATTCACAGAACATTTTTGTCCCAATTTGAGACTTGCAAGTTAGGCATCGATAACACATAGTAACTTGGGGGAGAGTATTAAAGTAAATAAAGTCAAATAGATTGTTTTAAGCAATCTTTGGCAATCACAGAATTATAGCAATTTTTGGCAATCACAGAATCACCAGTGGCCTTGCTACACAAAAAACACAAACTCTAGCCTCTGTTGTGAATTTATTGCAAGCGCACAATCCGCACAAGTAATACAGTGATAAGTGAAATGTCGTTCCCACGAAGAGTGATTTAATTTACTAAGTACCAATTGTGATTAACCAAAGACTTTATTTGAACAATTGACTGATGAGATTTTGATTGATTAATTAACTAAAACAATGAATAAAAGCAAGCTTAGAAAAATAAAATAGTGAGATCAAGTTATGAGAGCACTAGAGCTTCCGATTTCACCATAGCCAATTCTACCCAATTCCCTTACCATGTTAATCCTAATTATTCTCCATGTTGACAGTTGATTTTCCCTATTTTATTTGATACTCCATCTCTGATTACACCAAAAGTATCCTTATTACCAACCCACACTATCCCTAGTGATGGAATTAAGATAATAAGAACCAATTAAACTCCTTGGAAAACCTGCAAAACAACCACATAAGTCATGACAAACATCCCTGTCTAATCATGTAACTCATGGCATCTATTACAAGAATCAACCCCAAATTGGATATCCCTATCGTCAATTTAGAATCAAAAAAATTTAATGTTGGCCAAACATTCAAAGCATTAAGCATGGTAATAGATACTCAATATGGAAAAATACTTGGAATTAACATTGACTAAAGTAATTGAGTATTCATGGCTAGGCTACATCGTAGCCCTAGCAAAAAGAAATTAGTTCATGACAACTTTAATAAAAACCATGATAAACAGTGTCATAGGAAAGAAAAAACCAATTGAAGATTTGATCTCTGCACAACAGCAATTTTAGCTCCAGGTCATCTTCTTTGTCTCTCTAAAACTCTCTCCCCTTTGAGTGTTTTGGCTATGAGTCTGAATATGTAGGAATTTTGATGGTGACGGATGGATGATGGGTAATGGATCGCTTGAACAATGACCTAAACTCCCTATTTATAAAACTCCTAGAAATCCTACCTAAGGTATAATTACAATTGTTATAAAAATAGGATTCCTTCTAATATAAGGTCTTCTTTATTTCTCCTTATTTGACTTGATAAGACTTGAACCATCTTGAACTAGGAATTTGACAACATTCCTTGCAACAAAAGGAATGACTTGGCTTCTTTTTAATTAAACTCCGATCTTCATCTTCTTGCCCTTTTTAGCACACTTTCTCCTATTTCACAATTCCTTCACAAATCTCACAAAACCAATTAAAACAACCAATTTAATCCAAGGAAATTAACAAATAAATACGCAAATGAGGCATAAAATAAATATAAAATATAGACTTATCAAATACCCCCAAACCTATCTTTTGCTAGTCCTCCAGCAAAACTGAAAATCAAAAAAATAAATTAAAACAAACTAACGAAACTAAACCACTTTCGCAGGTAATCTCGATGGCACTTAGCATGTGCCACAAGCCTTTAAACCTCTAGGTGTCCCTAGTAGGAGGAGTTGTGTCTCCTGAGGGTTTACCAGTCACGACACTCACAAACGTTCCTTGCAAAACAAATTCGTTAAAGCAATACTTCCAACAAACTAATAATAACCAATGAATGCCAATCACAATTCAAAAACTAAAGTTATGCCATTACAAATAAAATGCACCATAGTGTAAAGTGTAAAGCCAATACTCCACGCACTCGAACTTAAAGATAGCCACACTCGAAGTATGTACAAATTCGCCTTGACTCTAGGCCTCACTGGATAACTCTCACTTTTCTCACAGAACCTAGGGTTGCACTCTTACCCCGCATATGTGAATGAAGTTAGGTGAAGAAGTCAAAATATAAGACACATATGCATCCAAGATGAAAAAAAAAAGGCAATTTCTGAAAATAGATCTCATGGAAAGGAAATCAAATACTAAGAACCATAGATGAAGTACATACCTCCACTTCCAAGTAAGAAGTTCCCAAAGATCCGTTAGGTCTTTACTATGGTTGTAATGTAGGGCTAGGTTATGGTTATGAAAAAAATGATAGGAAGTACTAGAACTTGAGACATACCAAGGCATTTATCATGTTATAAGGGTTAGCTCTTCAAATTTACTTCACAAAGGCGTCCAGGATTTTTGATATGCTTCACTTTTTTTTTTCTTTTTTTTTTCTTTTTTTGAATATATATCTTTTTTTTTTTTTATTCTATTTTCTTTTACTTTTACTTTTATTTTAAGCATATATTTCCTCAGTACACGCCACCTCTTTTGTTGATGTAGAGGTTAACTTTCATCTTTGTCTTCATGTGCTATTACATATCCCAAGTTATAGGTTATGGCTAGAAATAGGGTAAAAATGGTAAGGAAATATTGTGGGTGATGAAAGAAAGGGCTAAGTGTTTGGTTTCAAAGGGTTGATGACACACACAATGGGTAGGACATGAGGCTTTATTTGGTGGTTAGAACATGCATAGCCCAACATCATCTCTCAAGGTCCATCCAACTCAAAAGTAAAAGCATAAGATGATTCATACAAAATAGAAATTAGTTTTTAGTATTCAATTCAAAAGCCTAATTGAGATCAATCAAAATAAGAAAGAATGAAAATAGTGAATAAGAATAGTCCCAAATACTCTCTCAATAAATGGAAATTCGGCTCAAGTATCTCACAATAGTAGTCTCCACTATTTCTCCACAATCATCCAAGTATAGCTACCTTGTCCATCAAAATATTTGAAGCATGGCTATGTGAAGTGTTTTAATTATGATGCATAAACTTTCATGGCAACACTCTAGTTAAAGAAATATGATCAAACATCACATATACATCACTATTAGTAAGAGAAAGTAAAAGCTTCAACAAATTTTTATTTTTTTCAAAAGTTGAAAGAATTTTGTGAGTTTGAAAACAAAAATACATGAATTTATGAGTCCTAATTGCTTAAGAATAGAGAAATTTCATCAAAAGAAAGAGGACACACCTGGAATAGCTCCTAGAAATCTCTGATTGCAAATGGAATGGATTTGAAATTATTTGGAATGAAATATAAAAAATTCTGGAAATTTGACCTTTAGCGACGAAAAATCTGATGAACACTGTCGTAGAAAACCTTTAGCGACGAAAAATCTGATGAACATCATCACAGAAAAGTCAATTTGTGACGAAAAATCTTTGTTGAGGCCCAAAAAAAATCCATGGTTGGGCCCGGATAAATTCCTAGCCCAAGGCGATATATTATTAAAGAAAAGACTCGATTTGGAGCACGCAAAAATCTGCCATGCACGAATTATACTTCGGATGCCATGCCAAATAAAAATCCATCATGCTAGAAACTGAGACTAAAATTATAAAAATACATTTAGCTCTGCGAATCCATGCTAATTATCTTATCAATCGTCATAATTAAAAGCATGCCAAGCAACATGCCATGCCAAGTGGGAAATCATTATTTCACACCCAATTGCACTACAAGCTTAAGTGGGCCCAAGCCACTCAAATGCCCGGGGCTTGCTTGAGTGGGTTGTGGTATGGATGGTAACAAGTTATCATGGGGCCCATCGATGGGTCGAGAAATGGAAGTCTCGGGTCGCTTGGGGACCTCGGGACTCAAGCCCATTTTCCTAGGCCAAAACATGGGTAAGCACAAGAGAGGAGATGGACCATTGCTTCAACCAAAATAGCCCATTGACCCAATTAGAATAAGCTAGCCAAAATAGCCCATTGATCCAATTAGAACAAACTAACCAAAAAGCCCAACATTTGACAAAGCCATCTCATCCATTGGATAGATCATGCAATTGTCTTAAAAGCCAACATAATTAGGATAAAAACCAGCATAAGCCCTGGCACTCAGTTTGGAAACAAAACCACGAAGGAACGTTGGAAATCTACACGCGAGTGGCTGCTGGGAACAAGTTCCAAGTGCAAGAATTCAAGAAACCAAGGGATTTTGGCACGCAAGGGAGGATGCCATCCCTTAAACCAACGGGCACACCCACTTTCTTTCCTTCATCAGACTTGGCCATGGAAAGAGGAAGAAAGAGGAGAAAGAAGATGGGTGAAAAAGGGAAGTTCCCCTCTGAGGCAGCCGCTGGAAGAAGCCTGGAGCACCCAAAATCTCTGATTTTGTGGGATTGGGCAAAGCTGACTTTGCCACCATGAGGTAAGTCAAGAAGGAGGAGAAGAAAGGAAGAAGAAAACTTAGCTAGGTTGGGAAGAAACCATTAGGGTTTCTTGGAGAAGAACAAACCCCAGCAACTATAAATAGAGCCTCTTCTACCCAACACAACACAACCCACAACCTTCAGAGAGCAAGCTTTCTCTCTCACTTGCAAACCCAGCAATTTTCGTGCCATCCTTGCCCCTATTCCTTTGCTTCCCTTGTTTTGGCAGATTGACAGAAGCTTTGACAGAGTCACTGTCAAGCTGCCGGAAGCTACGAAAATCACCCAAAACTCTCCACCAATCCTCCTTAGAACCTCTCTTCCCTTCCATTAGAACCTCTGTCCTCCATAGGAACCCACAACTCTCTCTCTCTCTAAAGTGTTAAACCCATGATAATTTTGCTCCCATGCCACATGCCTCTCATGCCAAGCCCAAAAGTTTATCTGTAAGCATGAAGAAATTATCTGTAAGTTGCTATTGTTTTGGCTGGTGAAGATAACCAAAATACTTCCTAAGGCCTTGCTACCCTTTCGAAGCATTTTGGGGCTTAATTTTCGAACTCAGGCAAAAGGGACAATTTCATCAGCCCAGCCCACTCGCTACCGGAAGAAAAAGGCCCCTACAATCTTCATATTCTTGGTAGATTGCAGCTAGCCTTTTTTTGGGCTTGAGGCCACTTTTTAAGCTTCAAATCTTCCTAAAACGTCATGTAAACCACTTGGACCCCCAAACCTGTTTCAAAACATCATAATAATCATTCTAAACATGTTGGTGGCTTCAAATTTTCCTGAAAAACATCAAAAAAGAAAATAGGCAAAAATTTTGATTTTGACCAAAATAAGAACATAATAACCTCTTTTGCTATTTTCTGGGTTTTAAAGTCATCTAATGACCAAAATAACTTCTGTAACACATCTGGAACATGTTGCAATCATCATGGGGCTTGAACTAATAGAGAAATGTTCTTTAAAACACAAAATCCTTTCTTTGGAACACAATATCTATTTTTTTTTTCTTTTTCTTCATGACTCAAAACTCAAATGACAACAAATAACAAAATTCCACACCCCCAAACTTAAACTCAGCATTGTCCTCAATGTTTAAAGTAAATGCATGTAACAATTAGTAAAGGCATATGTTGGCTTCACGAATCTCACGACCTGGTGCTCCGGGCCGAGGGGATCTGCGTCAACACAGGTCGTCCTTCTTCGATGCGATGCGTTTGTGTGTGGGCGTGCCAGCACGGTTTACCGTGCATTTGGGGGTGATGAAATTGGGTGAGTGAATGAGTCGTGCGCCTGTTTGAGTCTGACTTCTAATCAGAGCAATTGTGGCCGAGAGAGGAACTGATCTCGGCCGTTAGGTTCACGGCCCGACCCACAAGGCGTTAATGGTGGTGTTGATGGTGGTTGTTTTAGGTGGTGCTCCGACGCGTTGCTGGATAACAACGATCGTATGATATATGAGATGAACGAGAAAGTAACAAGGATGGTGCTCCGGCGCCATGAAAATCAAGGGTCATATGATATATTGATGAATGGGTTTTCCTACAAGCTGTCACTACTCCTAAGAAAGCAAGTAAAGGTATTGAAAGTGCATTACAAGAAGATAAATGACAGGAAAATATAATCTGCTTCGTGGGAGGCTTGTGTTTTGGTGTTGAATCCTTTAAATGTAGTTGGAGCTTGGTATTTATAAGGGAAGTCTTGCGAAGACAATGAAGCTGAAAATCTGCATGGTGAGGTTGATCAGAGCTAGTGGGTAGTCGAGTCGGCATTTGGGAACGTGAAGCATGGTGGTGTGACCCCCATAAATCCCGGCCGCCCCCCTGATGGTGGGCTCTGCATCACAGGCCTCGGAGGAGCATTTAATGCCCTGGTCTGATGGTTGGTGGCTTAACCTTACAAGTCGTGGGATTTCCGCACCTAATCCCTGATTTCACTAGCCATATCCTGACTTCAATCACTTCCTTTCTTCTCCTGCGCATTGAATGCTCTTACGTGACGTGGGTCTTCTGCTGTAGGCAGAGGCGTTACTTCATTAAATGAGACATGGGACCTTGATGCCATGTGGCGACGCCACTTAACTTGTCTACCTCAGCCAGTATTACTGAGGCCGTGATGGATTTGCCTTATAGGCTCACCTTTGTTTTTAACAAAAGGAGGTGAATAAAGACTTATAACGTTCGGCCGTGGGTAGGTGCTAGGGCCGAGAGGAAGTTCCTTCGGTCAGCTTCCTTGGCTGAGATTTATTAGGCACAAACAGCATAAAAGGACGGAAAATAAAGAGAAAAAAAATAAAAACAAGGAACGAAGGTACCTAGTTGGGTTGCCTCCCAACAAGCGCTTGGTTTATAGTCCTTGGCCTAACTTGCGAGGTCATCACTCTGGATCATGCAAAGTAATGGAAGTCCATTGTTGATCAAAATTGACTTCCAAGTATGGCTTCAATCGTTGGCCATTTACTTTGAAAAAGGTGCCTTTTTCGTCATGCCTAACTTTAATAACTCCGGAATGGTAAATGGTCCAAACCAATGCGATTTAAGCTTCCCAAGAAAGAGTCGGAGGTGGGAATTAAATAGTAGAACTTTTTGACCAGCAAAGAAATCCTTCCTTAGAATATGCTTATCATGCCATTTCTTCGTACGCTCCTTGTATATCTTGGCAGTCTCATAAGCTTCATTACGAAACTCATCCATCTCAGTCAATTGAATTGCCCGTTTTTCACCCGCAGCAATTATGTCAAAATTGAGTGTTTGGAGTGCCCAATATGCCTTATGTTCTAGCTTCACCGGTAAGTGACAAGCTTTCCGAAAAACTAGACGATAAGGAGACATGCCAATTGGCGTTTTGAATGCCGTTCGATAAGCCCATAATGCATCATCCAATTTCAGTGACCAATCCTTTCTTGAAGTACTCACTAACTTTTCCAGAATTCGTTTTAATTCTCTATTGGAGACTTCAACTTGTCCACTAGTTTGTGGATGATAGGGAGTAGCAACCTTGTGGGTAATACCATATTTAGCTAACAGAGAATTAAATTGACGATTCCAAAAGTGAGTACCTCCATCACTATGATGCTACGCGGAGTCCCGAATCTGGTGAAAATATTTTTTCGAATAAATTTGACAACACTTGGCGTCATTGGTAGGGAGAGCGACGGCTTCAACCCATTTTGACACATAATCAACAGCCACTAATATGTACTTGTTCTTCCAAGATTTAGGGAAAGGTCCCATGAAATCTATTCCCCAAACATCGAACAATTCAACCTCTAGAATATTATTCAATGGCATCTGATTTCTGCTAGAAATATTTCCAGTGCGTTGGCATCGATCACAGGCAGCTACAAATGCATAGGCATCCTTGAACAAAGTTGGCCAGAAAAATCCGGATTGCAATACCTTGGCTGCAGTTTTGGAGGCACCAAAATGCCCCCCACACGCCAATGTGTGGCAATGTCACAATATGTCTTCCATCTCCTCCTCAGGCACACATCTCCGTATAACTTGGTCAGGGCAATGTTTCCACAAATACAGAACGTCCCAATAATAATGTTTAACCAAGGAGAAAAACTTCTTCTTCTGATGAAACGATAACTCAGCTGGAATGATAGTACTAGCTAAATAATTCACGAAGTCAGCATACCAGGGAGCTTTGGAAGATCAAATTGTAAACACATAAATGAATACATTTAATCCAAATAGCATACATGCAAAGAACTACACTCATCATGTGAATTGAATCATAAGAACTAAAGAGTACAAGAATTGAGTCTTACCTGATGAAGCCATTGATCACAGCAGACAAGGAAGGCTTCTACTCTCTGCAGCACCGAATGCTCTAACTAGTAAATAGGACTAGGTGTTTTAGAACTTGTATTGCTGTGAGAGCAGGGACCTCGTTATATAAGAATACAATACAAATCAGATCCCCCCTATCAAGGAATGTGATTGCTCCTTTCAATATCTTATTTAATTAATACCAATAGACACACCTTATGAGGGCTTGATTGCCCTCCTTATTAGGATACTCTATTAGTCAACTAATCAGGGCTCCCTCTTAGGCTTAATCATAGAAAAATTGTGCCTTGTATATAATCAATCAAAGCCCAAATTATCTTACACGAATGGCATAAAATTGTTCATCAGGGAACATCTCCATAATGGGTGTGGCATCATCACTCACCTCTGCCTTACTGACCAGCCGCGAAAGATGGTTAGCTACCACGTTTTCAGACCCCTTTTTGTCTCGAATTTCCAGATCGAATTCTTGGAGCAACAATACCTAGCGGATTAATCTTCGTTTTGCATCCTTCTTCGAAAGTAAATACTTTAAAGCTGAGTGATTGGTATACACTATCACCTTTGCTCCCATCAAGCAGGATCGAAATTTATCCACGGAAAAAATTACTGCTAACAATTCTTTCTCTGTGGTGGTATAATTCCGTTGGGCGTCATTCAAAGTACGACTGACATAATAAATTACATGAAGTAATTTATTTCTTCTTTGACCCAAAACTGCCCCTACATGAAGCATCACACATAATCTCGAAGGGTAAGTCCCAATCTGGTGCGACAATGATAGGTGCATAAGTAAGCTTCTCCTTCAAGATATTAAATGCCTCCAAACACTTCATATGAAAATCAAATTTGACATCTTTGAGAAGGAGATTGCATAAGGACTTCGTGATTTTGGAAAAATCTTTGATAAACCGCTGATAAAATCCAGCATGACCCAAAAAGCTTCGAATCCCCTTTACTGTAGTGGGCGGTGGCAATTTCTCTATGGTATCAATTTTAGCCTTGTCAACCTCTATGCCTTGAGCTGAAATTTTATGCCCTAGGACTATCCCTTCTTGCACCATAAAATGGCACTTCTCCCAATTCAAAACCAAATTGGTTTCTTCACATCTTTTGAAAACTAATCCCAAATTATGTAAACAAGAATCAAATGATGAGCCAAAAACAGAAAAGTCATCCATGAAAACCTCAATGAAGCGCTCCACCATGTTTGAAAAGATGCTCATCATGCAGCTTTGAAAAGTGGCGAGGGCGTTACATAATCCGAAGGGCATGCACCTGTATCCAAAAGTACCGAATGGGCATGTGAATGTTGTCTTTTCCTGATCTTCAGGCGCAATCGAAATCTGATTATACCCAGAATATCCATCTAAAAAACAATAATGTGAATGCCCAGCAAGTCTTTCCAACATTTGATCAATAAAAGGCAAGGGAAAGTGATCTTTCCTTGTTGCAGTGTTCAACTTCCTGTAATCTATGCAGACGCGCCATCCTGTAGTTGTTCTTGTTAGGATCAACTCATTCTTATCATTTTTCACCACTGTAATACCCCTTTTTTTCGGTACAACTTGAACTGGGCTCACCCAACTACTATCTGAAATTGGGTAAATTATTCCAGCATCTAATAACTTTAATCCCTCAGCTCGCACAACTTCTTTCATATTCGAATTTAATCGGCGATGATGCTCAACTGACGGTTTAAAATTATCTTCGATTAAAATCCGGTGCATACGCATGGAGGGGCTAATTCGCTTAATATCTGCAATAGTCCACCCTATGGCCATTTTATGCTCCCTCAAAACTCGTAGTAATTTCTCTTCTTCTAGTTTACTCAGATTTGCAGCAATAATCACAGGAAGAGTTTCAGAATTACCCAAGTATGCATATCTTAAGTGGGAAGGTAGGGGCTTCAATGTGAGGGTTGGTGCAGTAATGACACTGGGTTGTGGCTTGGAGGTTGTGACGCCAAGCTCCTCAAATTCGCGCCACCTTCCAGGAGGCCGTGGTTTCATCCCTTCCAAAAAATATACCATCTCATAAATTTTTGGATCCTCATGCTCAGTAGCAAAGGAATGCACAAGGTAAGCCTCCAATGGATCACCAGGATTTTCTGCTTTAAATTTCTCAGAGACAGCTTTTTCCACTATATCCACTCGGAAACAAGAGTCTGATTCCACTGGGTACTTTGTTGCTTCAGAGACATTGAAGGTCACCTGCTCATCAGCCACTCGCAAAATTAATAAACCTTTGTCCACATCAATTAATGTCCTCCCGGTTTTTAGAAAGGGGCGGCCCAAAATAATAGGGGTTTCGGCATCTTCCTCCATGTCCAAAATCAGAAAATCTACTAGAAAAATAAGCTTATCAACTTTTACTAAAACATCCTCAATTATGCCTCTGGGATATGTTATGGACCTGTCCGCCATCTGCAAAGAAACAGTGGTTGGGTTAATTACCCCCAACCCAATATGTTTAGCAACAGACGAAGGCATTAGATTAATACTAGACCCTAAATCACATAAAGCTTTTTCAAAATAGGTGGTTCCAATAGTGCAGGGTATAGTAAAACTCCCTGGATCCTTTAGCTTAGGTGGTAGCTTCCTTTGCAAATAGCACTACATTCTTCGGATAATTTCACTCTCTCATGTTCGCCCAATTTCCTCTTCTTTGATATAATGTCCTTCACGAATTTGGCATAACTCGGCCTTTGCTCCAAAGCATCGGCAAAAGGAATATTTATTTGTAATTTCTTGAAGATATCAAGAAATTTGGAGAATTGTGCATCAACTTTGTTTTTCCGAAGACGTTGTCGGAACTGAATTTGTTGTACATATGGCTTCATAAGGGCAGCAAGTCGAGGTAATTTCTCTACAGTAGCAGGTTCAGTTTCTGCAGAAATTGAAGCAGGTTGTGCAGCAATTCCAGTAGTGGTAGATAGCGACGGCAGCGCGCTAGCAATTTCTGATTTCTCTGCAATTTGCTGCTAGATATTCTTTTCTTCATCCAAGTCTACTGCTGTTTTTATTGGCCTCCCATTCCGAAGAGTTATCGCCTTTGCATGTTCTTGGTTTTTCGGATTAATCTCAGTTTGGCTCATCAAAGACCCTTTTACTCTTCCTGTCAATACATTAGCTAGCTGGCCCATTTGAACTTCCAAATTTCGAATAGAGGCAGCTTGGTTATGAAGGGTCGTCTCGGTTTTGCTCATAAATTGATTTGTATTGATGGAGAGAGTGTTGACGTTTCCAGCAAGTTGAGTAATTATATCCTCCAATCCATGCTTCTTTTCTTGAGGTGTGAAACCAGGTGGTCCCTGTACATTTTGATTGTTACTCCATGAAAAATTCGGATGGTTCTGCCATCCCGGGTTAAAAGTGTTGGAGTTAGGGTTATTCCGTTGTCGGTTAAAATCAGAGACTTGGTTCACTTGTTCATATGGGGATGTGAATGGACCAGCTCCACACTCAATGCCATGATGAGGTCCTGCACAAAATTCACAACTTAAATTAGTTTAATTTCCATATTAATTTGATATATATATATATATATAAACTTGTCACGACCTGATCCGAGAATAAAGAATATTCCCAAATCAGGGTGCGTGAATTGAAATAAATAAATAAAAAGACTGAAAAATTGGTTCAAATACATTACCATTATATTTATATAAAAAAATTATAATAATCTTACAAGGGTACAATATATAAATAAAAGTTTATCACTCTAAACTAATCCAACTTCTCTAGTTTCGGCTTTGTCTTGCCCACTAATTGATCTGAAAAAACAAAATAGGTGAGGGATGAGCAAACCACCACTCAATGAGTAGATTATATAATATGTCAGTCAAGCAATGTCATTTTGCACAGTCTAGAAAAATATAATAAGAAGATACACAATCCAAGTCATATCACATCATTACTTCATATCTTGGTTATCCTTCACAAATTGTACCCAGCACGTGACCCTTATCGACCTCACTGCCCTACGTCCCCATCTGGTACATTTATCCTTCGGATACCCCGTCACTGAAGTCCTCATGTTCCATGAATAATACGTACTTCACAAAAACTCCAAACAATATATAATATTGCACAAATTAAACATGCATGACTTGAAAGTATAGAGAGGTTTGTAAATAGAATAAACCCATTTTTTTCACATTTATCACAAAATAAGAACTTTTAGAACATATTACATAACCCACTCACCATGATAAGTATGAAATATTGCAAGACAAACACACACGCTCTTCATCTTGTTTCTTTTTCTTCCTTATATATATATATCTCTAACACTACTTCATGGTAGAAATCTATCTTAAAGGATTGGAATGAATGATTGAAGTAAGGAAGCATGATACTTATAGGAGAGGATATGCATGCAGCCAAATAATATTTATATATACAATATTTTAAACCACCAAAAAGATAAGATAGGAATGTAAGGGAATAATGTGACTTATCCCCCTTTGGCTAATGATATCATAACACCACACCAAAAGATAAGATAGCAAGATGAGGGAATAATGTGAGTCATCCACCTTTGGCCAATGATATCACAACATCACTTGTTACTAGCATGCAAGGTGGCATGGCAATGATGATTTGATTAAAACCAATTCTAAGTCTCTACACATGGATAACAAGAATGGTGTCATCTTTCAACTAAAGGGATAATCTCATACTAGGCTTAAGATTTAATAACATATAAATCTTCACAATAAATACTTAAATAAGAAAAATTCATATTAATAAATAATTATATATATATATATTTTACAGGTTCTCACAAAACTATAGTCAATTAGTCATAGACCTAAAACCCTTATGTGTTTTACTTATATAGTTATGGAACGTTACTTTAAGAGAAAATGTCTAAATCCTCTTTTGAATAATTTGGGTAGTTCAATTTTTTATATAAGAATATTTGGTGGTCAATTTTTTTTTTTATAAAGCTTTTAGCCTATTAAAATTGCACCTCCGCTAAAAAATTCATGGATCCGCCAGTGATTCTGGGTGCTATATTTGGTTTTTCCAAACATGTGTTTATGACATACTGTCTTTTGTCCTATGTGTGTATGAGTTTGATGTTGCATTTCAACTCTAAATTTTGTCATCCTTCAACTCTAAGTTTTGTACTTTGAAATCTCTTATTGTCATACTTCGACTCTAAATTTTGTTGTGATAAATTACCGTTCAAATTTTCTTAGTGTGTATTTTTAATAAATTACATTTCATTTTGATTATTTCCTAGGATACATGCTGAGTAGAGAGTTAAGATAATATGTACAATAATGGAGTAAAAAAATTAGGGATTTTGTATGAAGTAAAAAATTAGTTTCATTGTCACCATAAAGAAAAATATATTTCACTATATGAGGTGTCCTTCAATGAAAATTTGCTGGCTCCGCCACTGTCCATACCATTTGACTCTTTTTTTTTCAAAAATGCCTGCTGATTTCATTTTCTACGTTTTAATATGGAAATTGGGCAAATAGCATAGTTGTAGGCACTACTATAGGAGTTTTTTTAACCCTTCGTTCTATAAAAGTTGTACAAATCCTCATAGAAAAGTCAGTCAATTGTACAGATACGGAGGCGATTTTCTCTTTTTACACTCGCTCAGGTTACTTTCTCAAATTCTTTGGCAGAAGAAGAGTAGGACAATTGGTTAGTTCAATGACAAAACCTTCGTATGTAGAGAGGCTCGCTTCATCTACTTGGCTTTGTCCCTCTAAAATTTGAAATTCCGTTGCCTTTTTCTCAAAAAAGACAAAAAAGAAGTCAATAGCACTTGATCAATAATGATGAATCCACAATCATTAAGAGTTCAGTATTACTCTTTGGCAATAAATCTACGTCGTTTATATTTTCTGTCTGTAAAAACAATAAACAGAAGGCTAAGAAAATGAGAGAAAACAAGAAATGTTTTTCTGAATAGTTCTGAAGATTTTTCACTGTATTGATTTAGAAAGCTAAACAGAGTATTTATACTCTTACCGAAGCTTTATAGTTAAGTCCTAATGCCAATGAGGTCTAGACTAGTGGAAAATGGCCTTAATTTGCAAATCAGTGGTTTCGTATTCTAACTCTCATAACATATTAGTAGTGTGTGTGTAAAAAACCTCCATCCTCTTATAGTTTAAATTATTGCTTATATTCAAAATAATTAAGTCTAAACTAAATGCTTATCTGTATACATAACAATCTAACTAATTTGTAAATAGAGTAACCAATCCTACAGCTAAGGATACACGTGAGTTTCCAAATTTCAATTATTATGTCGAATATAAGACTTATTCTAATTAAGTAGGGACAAATATCACTTAATCAAAAGCTAATTTTTGCGAATCGTGACTTCATAAGGAATGCTTAACTGCAAATCAGGCCATATCCAAGGCAACCCACTCCTTGGGGGCGATGAAAGGTTTCTTCAATCTAGAAAGCAGCCGGGAAACAAAGAATTAAAAATGGTGAACCATTGTTTGGGTTTGCAATAAAATAATGGAAAGCAAGAGAAAACTAAAAGCAATAATTACAGAGTACAGCAGAAATCCTAAACTTCCCATCCGATGCAGGAGCTGTAACTTTCGCTTAGATGTGAACAATATCTTGAGAGGGTTTGATTGGCTGCTAACTTTTAATATGTCAAACAAGTGTTTGCTACGAACAATATGCATATAACTAAAAGGCACCAATTATTGAAGGCCACCGGCCTTTATCTTAATATTGTTAGAAAATTCGGGATAAGTCCAATTCTGATGACTTTTTTTGAGGCTACTTATTTTTTAATCACCACAATTCCAAACGCTACCTAAGTCTTTTGAGTTTTGTGCATTTTTTTATTTTTTGATGTTTACTTCTTAATTTTTTAATTTTTTTACGGGCTAATATCATTTTACCCCCCTGAAGGTTTGGGGTTATTCTTTAAAACTGATCACGAAGCTTCAATTTTGTCAATTTATGCCCAAACGTTTTAAAATTCAACCAATTTACACGTTCCGTCAGTTTGACTGTTTGGTCTTCTGTTAAATGATGACGTGACAAAAGCATGGTCCACTTTTTAGCTTAGATGTAATTAAATATTAAGAAATAATATTTTACAGATATTAAAATTAAAATAGAAACATATATCTCCTCTCTCTCTCTCTCTCTCTCTCTCTCTCTCATCTCATACCAACCCTGACTCCATTTCAAGAATGACCCCAAATTTTCAAAGGATAAAATGATGTTAGCCCTTTTTTAATTATTCTGTGATTTCAATTTTACCCTAAAAACATAAATAAGAAAAAAAAATTGATAATTACGTGGTATAGATGGGGATTTCTATCACTATAATGACGATATTTTATGCTTTTAAAATATAGGGTCATAAATATGGTAAAAAATTGGGGGCTCGTTTGGTACACCGGATTGGCTTGGACTGGCTTGGACTAAATTTAGTACCATGTTTGTTTTATCTAATCCTAGTCTTAGATGGGATTGCTAATACCGGGCCCACCAAAAACACCTCCTTAATTAGGAGGGGACTACTAATCCCATGTGGAAAGGGAGGATTAGCTAGTCCCAATGCTCACCAATGTATAAAATGCATATATTATATTGTAAAATTAATAACATATATTATTATTATTAAACTTACTTACACATATACTATAATGTACATATATACATGTATATACACATAAATATATAATATATATATATATATATATATATATATATATATATATATACATACACATATATGTGTATATATATACATACACATATACACATATATAATATATATAATATACATATACATATATACATGTATATTATTATTATAATATACCCATATACACATATACATATTAATATTATAATAATAGCATACGTGTATATATGTAATATATATATTATATATTATATATTATAATACATATAGATACATATATATACATATATGTGTATATATATTATACCCATGTATGTATTTTAGTATACATATACACACATATATACACATATACATTATATATGTATTATATATATATTGTAATATACATATATACATGTATATACATGTATATATATTATAAAATACATATATATATATATGTATGTATTATACCCATGTATATATTATAATATACATATATACACCTATATTATATATGTATAATGTATGTATATATATATTATATATATAATATACTTATATACATGGGTATAATACATACATATATATATATGTATTTTATAATATAATATATATTTATATGTATTTTATAATATATATACATGTATATACATGTATGTGTACATATATATATATATACAGTCCCCTTCTATTGAGGGATCCCTCAAATAATTTTATTTGAGGGATCCCTCAAATAATTTTATTTGAGGGACGCCCTTTAGGGTACCCTACAATTTTTTTCTCAATGATCCAAATCATCTATTTTTTAGGTCTTTATTCATAGATCATCCTTACAAAAAATTAGACAAATCGGAAACCGTTTCGATATCCAATTGTGTCCTACAAAATCAACGAACAACGGTGCATCAAGAAAGTACTCAAATTTCAATAACTCAATTGAGTGGTCAAATGATATCGGATTCAAGTAATTTTTTGTAGAGATGATCTTTGAATGAGTATCTACAAAATAGACGGTTTGGATTAGTGAAATACAATCCGGAGTGGGGCCTACAAGGGGTGTCCCTCAAATAAGCTTATTTGAGGGATCCCTCAATGGAAGCTCTCTGTATATATATATATATATATATATATATATATATATATATATATATATATGTATGTACATACATACATAGGTTTATATTATTTATAATATACATATATACGTGTATATACACATACATATCACATATATTATAAAATATATATGTACACATACATAATATATGTATTTATACATATATACATATACACAGATAGTTTTGAAAAAATAAAAAAATCTAGTCCTAGTCCAAGCGTACACCAAACGCAGGATAAGTGTTATCCAACTTAGACCAAGCCAAGCCAAGCCAAGACAGTCCATAAGCATAGCCCATGCCAAGACAGTCCTGTGTACCAAACAAGCCCCCTTCTATGACAATAATTACTTTAATAAACTATATGCAGTGCATAAATATGATAAATGAAACAAATGTTGTACATTTTCCAGCAGGTTCAAATCCAATCCAATGCAATGCTCCAAGTAAAATTACCAGACGTATATGTATTTTCTGATGTATGATCCCATGATCCCAACACTTACTTGCATCCAAAGGGAGGTATTGAGACCCAATCCTTACCTACAACCTTACCTATACCATAGGTATTTTTATTTCTATTTTGACCCAAAAATTACCTACAATACACTTGAAAACCTACAGTATAAGTGTAGACCTCACAACCTATAACATAGGTGCTGTAATTTACGACACAAGGTGAGAATACTCTAAATTTATAGAGTCGACATTAATTGAAACCCAAAAACTTATGCATTAAAGAAGAATGAATCAACATAAATTGGTATGATTTTAGGAGAAAACGTGATTTAGGAATATGTTTGATATATTTGTCTTTTCTATTCAATGGCACATGTTGTAAGAGCATCTACAATCATGCTCCTTTTTTTAATTAAAATTTAATGAGAAGTCCTAATATTTTTCCCAATATGTCATACTTGTGGACTGTAATCAACAATAGACAATTGATGTCTTGCATCCATTATATCTTAATAAAATTGGACCTATTTCCAAGAAGTCCTAATATTTTTTCCAATATGTCATACTTGCCTCGATTGGTTTACTTATATTGGTTTTTATTATTCATAAGGTGTTTTATTTTATAGAGCATCCCAACAAAAACATATTCGTTTTTATTATCCAATAATTATTATTAGTTCCTGCACACAGAATAATAAAAAAATCATTAATTTATCATTTTTTTAATAGGTGTTCACCTGATTTTTTCATCCAAAAAGTCCGGGGTGATCTTATATATGGAGCACCCTACAAACTTTTTATTTGTCAAGCACAAACACAAAACCACCTAAATAATTAAGAAGTGGAAGAGGATGTTAAATCTCCTGAATGAAACTTTCTCAAGCTTGTTGCAACCTTTTTCCTTCAAGTATTTAGCACTTCTTTCAATTTTCCTCATCCTTATATACAAATGGTTCTCCACTTCCGCAAACGCATCACCGCCTTCTCCACCAAAGCTCCCTATCATTGGAAACCTTCACCAACTAGGCCAGCACCTTCAGCGCTCTCTTCAAACCCTAGCTCAACGCCACGGGCCGCTCATGCTCCTCCATTTCGGAAGTATGCCGGTCCTTGTGGTCTCCTCAGATGAGACTGCCCGAGAGATCATGAAAACCCACGACATCACATTCGCCAACAGACCCAAGAACACCTTCTTCAAGAAGTTTTGCTACAACTTCAAAGACGTGGCCTCGGCTCCTTATGGTGAGTATTGGAGGCAGATGAAAAGTATATGCGTCTTAAATCTCCTTAGCAACACAAGGGTTCGTTCTTTTCGTGCTGTAAGAGAAGAGGAAACTAAATCCATGATCGACAATATTACTAAGCATTGCTCCTTATCCCCCTCCTCAGTATCATCAGCGTTTAATTTAACTGAAATGCTCGAGACGCTTACGAATGATGTTATCTGTAGAGTGGCTCTTGGGAGGAAGTACAGCGATGGCGGGGAACGTGGGAGGAAGTTTAAGAAGCTTGCCGGGGAGCTGATGTTGGTGATGTCGCATATCCATATTGGAGACTATATCCCATGGCTTGCCTGGATCACCCGTCTCAATGGTTTGGATGCCAAGTTTGACGATCTGGCTAAACGGTTCGATGAGTTTTTAGAAATAGTTGTTCAAGAGCATATGGATGAATTTCATGGTCTTTCCAAGAATGAGGACCAAAAGGATCTTGTGGACGTTCTGCTTTGCCTTCAGGCTGATTCTCCTATTGACAGAGTTAGCATCAAGGCTATCATCTTGGTAATTAACTCTCTCTCTCTCTCTCTCTCTCTCTCTCTCTCTCTCTCTCTCTCTCTCTCTCTCTCTCTCTCTCTGTGTTACATGCATAGTGGTGTTGGATTGTCTTATCTTTTTCACCATAGTAATGCTAGAATTACTCAGTTTGTTCAAAGAATGATGTTACATTATGCTTGTTATGTGATCATATCTAAAGAAATAAATAAGTTTAACCAAAATTGAACCATATCTGAAATTTTTTAGAGTGGTGATTTCCCCACTCCAATTTTATCCACTTACACTCTATTTTATAACTAAAAAAGGAGTGTAAGTGGATAAAATTGGAGTAGAAATCATTACCCATTTTTTATTGTCAAACTTGTGCTAGCTAGCCAAGAAACACAAAGAAAAAGATGAGTTGTTTGACAAGAGACTAGTAATATTAAAAAGAAAATATTTTGTGAAAAACTAATATAAGTCAAACATTTTGGACTAACTTGGTAGTTTTTAGGCTTATTTATTGATATGCCTCTTATGTTGTACCGAAAATCTCAATTTGCCCCTACAGTTTCAACTGAGTCAATGTGCCCCCTGTGCTTTCATTTCGTGTCCGACGTTCCCTCATTCTGTCAATTTCTTTCATAACACCATTAACTTGTTGACGTGACATGGGTATTTTAGTAATTTTAGCTATTTAAAAATTCAACTTATATTAGATTGTGGTGTTCTAATATTTCTTTAAAGAGCAGACATGGGCTTAGCCAAGTTGGCTAGAGCAGATGTGCTCCCACTCTGCACCCGAGTTCGAATACCCTCCCTGTAATTTAGAGTAGAACATTGCTTGTATAAAAATAAAAATAAATTCTTTGAAGCATGAGTATTTTTAGGGTTTTTGAATGTTTCACTTTTAAAGCCTTCTACCTTTATATATATATATTTAACACGTGGGTTATTCCTAACCCCAATTCTTTGGGTTTTATATACAATTTTCCATTAATTTTTAATCGATTTTTTCCGTTAAAAATCATGTAGGATATTTTTGTTGGTGGCACTGATACCTCATTTACACTCCTAGAGTGGACAATGTCCGAGCTTTTAAGGCATCCAAGAGTCATGGAAAAATTGCAGAATGAGGTGAGGGGGATAGTAGGCAAGAAAACAGACATAATTAGAGAGGATGATTTGGTTGGAATGCACTACATGAAGGCTGTGATCAAGGAGACTCTTCGCCTACATCCTTCAGTTCCATTGCTATTGCCCAGGCTATCGACCCAAGATGCACAAATAAATGGCTACGACATTAAAGCCAACACACAAGTTATAGTGAATGCATGGCAAATTGGAAGAGATCCCAAGTCATACAACAAGCCAGAGGAGTTCGAGCCAGAAAGGTTCTTGGACAGTGCCATAGATTATAAAGGCAATTACTTCCACTACATTCCATTTGGGGCTGGGAGAAGAGGTTGCCCAGGAATTCAGTTTGCCATGGCTGTCCAAGAGATTGCTTTGGCAAATTTAGTGCACAAGTTCAACTGGGTGCTGCCCGATGGCACAAGAGGGGAGGACTTAGACATGACTGAATCTATTGGAGCAAGCGTTCGCAGAGTATATCCTCTTAAAGTAGTTGCTATTCCATATTTGGGCTAATATAGTGTTTGGTGTATCCGAATTAGATCGTGTTTATTCACAACAAATAAGAAATTATCATATCTTACGCTATTATTTGGTAATCAAAATATGAAATAATGGTATTGATATAAATATGTATTTATCTATATATATAAAGCAAAAGGCAGAGAATGATGAAACATTCAAAATACCAAAAAATTCCCTTGGTTAATTCAAACATTAAGAATTGAAATTATTAAGTAAATGACGATAATATGATAAATTCACATTTTTTTTATATTAAAAAAATTAAAATTAAAAACAAAATCAGATAATAGGTCCTACTTTTATGGAACATAACTACCCATGTTTATCTTTTCTTAATTCTAAAAATAAAATAAAAAATAAAAAAAATAAAGAAAAGTGTGGAATTGCTTGTGGGCTCACTGACAATCCAGTTGTTGAAATGTCCATTGTTTGGTTTCCCAGTAAAGGATTTTCTAATAAACTCTCACTTTGTTTTTTTATTTATTTATTTAAAAGATATAATTAAAAAGGGATGCGAAAAACGCATAATTACCATAATTTTATGACCTGATTTGTGTCAATCTTATTATATGTTAATGCATATATGCATATTCCAAGGTATTAAAATAAAATAGTCGTACCTACCACGCATGCTACAAATAAAATAATTAGAATAGCTTCTGTTTTCCTTATTTTCGGTCTATCTGTAATTTTTTAATACATTATTTATTTCTGTATTTGGTCATCATATAGCACGCTAACCCATTATTATGGATCCAAATATTTTTTTATGTGGAATATATTTTTAAGAGTCACATTCAGGATGATCCTTTGTTTGATTTTCTGCGTTGCAAACTGCAAACACCATTAAAAAAAGGTCAATGGTGTGAAAAGATGCGAACTCATTAGCAGGGATCACAAGGTTGGATACCGTTTGTCGCCTTCAATTATTGCCAATCAAATTTTAGATGCCACTATATATAAACCAAACTGGTTTCTCTCATACAGTATATAGCCAAACACAACTTGTAGATAGGTACATAACGGAATGAAACGGCATTAAATGTTATTGAAATGCAATTTTTGGAGAATTGGCTTGAGATAGTGCCACAACAGTATTCCCGGTACAAGTAAGTTTTTCTCAAACCTATCATGCATGCCATGTCTGAAAGTTAAAGGTTTGGCTAGGCATTTTAAGTTGGGTCACCCATGACCCACATCCAACTTAAAATGATCCATGTGAGTCACCAAATGGGTCAAACCCATTAGCCGGACGTTTTTGCCTTCTTATTGGGCCTTTGTGGTTATGTAGTCACCTACAACTTATGCTACAAGCCAATGGGCCTTGAACCTAAAATCCAATTTTAGGCCCAATAAAATTCTCAAGTATTGATTAATTAATTAATCTTTATTAACTAATTAATCCTTGCTCATCATCTTCAAATTATTTTTCCATTTCTCACCATTATGGGTGTGCGATCCATTAGGTTCTAATCGGCGAGGCAGTGGTCAATTCATACTCTTCCTTAATTGATTGTGAATTAAAACTCATTTTTAATTCTCCCTACTGTGTGGATCAAGTTATGGCATGTCCTCAGGGCTTCCACAAACTGTGAGTGACGTCTAGCAACTTGTCACAGTTACCCAAGCCAATGTAGAATAAGGTGGAGAACCTGTTCAGTTCGAAGTACAATGTAATATGATCCTTCTCAAACTCAATGCTCTTGGTCACATCATTAAGGCATGGAAAACATGACAAGCCCTTCATGTGAACTCAAAGCTTATAGATTCATACAAGTACGATTGGAATCACTATTCTCAATCATACCTAGTGCTTCGGCCGAAGACTCCTAAATCATATCATCACAACATTCTCCCTCTTTACTGAGGGTAGAGATCCCTTGTTGTACACTCACATGCCTCCATGGATTGATCATGAACCCCAACCATATTGTAGAGTCATGCTCTCCAGGGAACTCAACTATTTTGTGGTGCCTCAGGTCGAGCACTAATTTACACAAAGTAGTAGCTAGCCTAGCTGTATATATTACATGATTATGAAATCTCTCCAAGTTTTCTTTATGCTAGCCATGCTCATTATGGCTTTAGCCATTACTATCTCTGTCAACAAGCCGGTTCCTTGCCTCTCAGTCGTCTCCGGGTCGGGGTGGTGGTGGATGGGACCAAAACCCTCTTGCTTGTAGAGAAACTGAAGGCAGCGCAGGGCCAGATTGCTGCAACAAAAAATGTGTGGATATGAGGACAGACATATCCAACTGTGCTTCTTGTGGGAAGAGATGCAGTAGCTCAGAGATATGCTGCAACGCTCATTGTGTGAATCCAATGCCTCACAATCAAAACTCCGGCAAGTGCTCCAACCACTGCAAGGAAGGCACTGCTTGTGACAATGGAATGTGCGACTATGCATAGACGTGTTTCCTTTTTTTTGTTTTTTGACATGTTTTTCCTTTTTTTTCCTGTTGTTAACAATAAAAAAGAGAGTAGAAATGTAAAAACACAACTAATGAACGACACAATATGAACTCAAACCCGACTTTCTTTTATTCAGAACATCAATTGCAAACTAATCTATATGCCACATAAAATCTAAAGCACTAAATGGGCTGACAAACAAAGGGGTCAATACAATACAAATACTGTAGTCTTATTCTGAGTAACGCCCATGACTACAAATGACCCAAAACAAACCAAATTACTATTTTTAAACACCAAAAAGCAAAGACAGGACTTGTGGAGACCTTATTCTTTATAGCAAAGACAAGAATACCAAATTTGATTTTAGGCCTATATGGGCACAGGGTTGACAAACAGAGACACCAGAAGATCCTTAAGCACAACTCCAGCATGAGTAAAGCCATCTTCATGCTTGTACATAAGTTCATTGGTACGTGCAAAATTCAGAATTCTCAGTCGTAGCGGCATAGGGATGGTGGTGAGGTTGATCCACTCTTCATTTATGTCCTTCCATGCCTTATTTACTTGTTTTCCGAGTTCGATTATCGTTTCTTCTTCGGTGGCACCATACTCTTTCATGTAGCATTCCACAGCTGAAGCAATATGTCCTCTCTTTTGCTCAAACTACGTAAATATAGACATGAATTTTAAGGTTAAAAGGGGGTATGGGGAAATAAATAAAAACGAAAAGGTTGCATTTATATTAATATGTACCTTATGGGACTTCATGTCATCCATGAGTCTGCCAAGTATTGATAAAGAGTTCACAATCTTAGGGTCACTGAGAACCCAATCCAAGGACTCTTTTGTGACAATATCTCCCATTCCAATAAAGGACGTGGTTGACAGCATCATGTAGGATGTACCAAGAGCTACTGCCATATATTCATCCATTGTTGGTGTGTATTTCTGGTAGAGCCATTTCGCTTCATCAGAGTACCCTCTAACTTGACATTTCATCTGCGAAATCAAGATACGATTTATAATTACTTATATTTTGAACTCTTTATAATTACTTATACATTTCTCTAATTACTTTCTATGCAATAACATCATGAGAACTTATATTTTATTAGAACTAAGAGCATCCAACCCAAAAATAAAAAATTTCATAATATGGGATAATTCTAGACCCAGCTATGAGTTGGGTTTGTTTTGTCCGACATTGGGCCCAAATCGATCATCGAACTTACCATGTCAGTGGGCCCAGAGGCCGAATTGAGAATGATCTTTATAGGGAGATTCACTATTATACCCAATATAAGGGTTCAAATTATAAAAATACCCTATATGAAATGGACTTTAGAAACACACCCAAAACTCATTGACAACATAACAAAAAGGCTTTTAACTTCTTATAAATTACAAAATTATCATTGATTTCTTAAAACAGGCTCAACCCCAAAACGTCATAAACAAACCCAAAACACTCAATAGGGCATCAAAATAATTTAATAATCAAAATTAAATTAAATAGAGCCAGCTGTTATTTTTTGGGTTTTTTTTGGGTTTGTTTATAGAAATTAAATGGTGTAGGATTTATTTATATTTTTTTGTGCTAAGATTGGGTATATGACTAACAGTTCCGATCTCTTGGATCACAAGTGTCTAAGAGATTGTGGTCACCTACCGTTGGATATTAATCTAACGGTTCAAAAAAGTTTCTTAAAAGTAGTGCAAGAGCGAGTGAATCGAAGAATTTATATCCAACGGTTAGTGACCACAAATCTCTTGGACCCCTGTAGTCCAAGAGATCGGAGCTGATATGACTAAATATCTCATATTTATAGGCTCCTAACCGAACACATTGGTTCTTTGAATTTTTTTTATTTGGATCAGACTGAGTCAGGCACGCACTCAGCCCTGTCTAGGTAGAGCTGAAGCCCGACCCAAAGAAATATAAGATATCAACTATTATTTGTACATATATAAACTTGGAAATTAACTAGAATACTAATTTATGGTCTTGCAACTCTGTAATCTAAAAAATATTAATGAGGCTTACTGCTTCTCTCGCATAGTGGATACGATATAAATTTCCCTCTTTTCCAAGCTTGTCTTCGATTTCAGTGTATACATCCAACATTGCTCCATAACAGACTTTCATATACTCTGGCAGTTGGTCCATAGCTGACATGTCCCACCTGATGATTAAAAGAAGTTAATAATAAGATATAGACTAGTGATGACTTAATCAGTATTTAGAGAAGGATAATTGACTACTGGATATAATATTTATGCCTTCTTCTTTCTATTGAACTTTTATTTTTTATTTACCGAATACACTTTAAAAAAATTATGAATTTGATTTGTGTTTGTTATTACATGCTAATTGATGATGAATTTTAGTTATTAAAAAAATAGTTTTATGACATTAAGTTATGACAATTTTTTTTTAGTATTTTCATATTAGATTATGTGAGGGCTTCAGTTTAAGTTTCGCACATGACCCTCAAAATCTCAATACCTGCCCTGGATATAGTGATGACTTAATCAGTATTTAGAGAAGGATAAATGACTAATCTAAACAACTTATAAATTAATTGGGTTTGGATTTCAATACCTTTCAACAGCTTCAGTAAAGAGATCTAGCTCCTCTTGTGTGCCGTACACATCATAAATGTCATCAATAGCGGCTGTCACAGCAAAAACTTTGCTTAATGATGTCCTAGCAAAGCAATATTGGGGCTCAAAGTAAGTTCCCAGAGCCCAAAAGTAGCACTCAACTACTCTGTCTCTTGCAAAAGGAAGCTTGTTTACAAAGTCCAAATCCTTCCACCACCTGAATTTATCATTTAATTACATAATAATAACTTAATTAGTATATTGATGAACACTAATATATTCAGTATATATTAATTAACCTTGAAATTTCACTTAGTTCTTTCTGATGGACTTTCTGCACTAGGTTGAAATCCAACTTTGCCAAAGTTAGGAGAGTTTCATTTGCCGGATGAGGTTCCTCCTCAAAGATGGCCAAGTAACGCCTTGCTTCTAGCCTTTGGCAGCCCTTCCAGAATGGTTGATACAAGGCATGGGCTACTTGTTTTGCAAGCAAGGGGCTTAAACGGTTCGCTTCCACTGACTCAAGATGAGTTGTGGTGAAGGTGAGAGCATCATCCAGTAAATCCTCTCCATGCATCCTAAGATGTGTGGCTTCGTACAAGCTCAACAGTCCTACTACATCATCCACAAGTGTTTCCTTAAATTTCCCTTCGTTGTCCTTGAACTTGTTGAACATATCTGCTAGCTCCACCAAAATGTGTACATGATCAGAAGAAGAAAATTAATTAATCTAGAATTATAAAACAAAGCATATAAGCGCAGAGAGAGAGAGAGAGAGAGAGAGAGGACTAACCGCATGAAACTTTGTAACCTTGCTGTCTAAGCAACCGGAAACGGAGAGCAGTTGTGAAAAGGTCAAAATCATTTTCTTCATTGCCCCCGTAAGAGTTCTTGTGAATTTTCTGCAAAACTTCCTCAACCTCATTTTCGAAATGGCGGGAGACACCAAACCTCTGAATCTCATCAATTAACTCCAATTTTTTCGATGGATTTTTAAACATTGGAGCCATTATCATCCCCTTCACTTTTTCCTTCAGTTCTTGGACATCTTGCTCTGCTTTGATATCTGTTTCCTACACGAACAAATTGAAAAGGGTATTAAGAAAAGTATGACCTTGGTGCATGGAAGTTAGAACTTTTAATCAAAATTAACTTATAATAATAACATATTCAAAATCTACGACGCAGCTATAGCACATGATGAGTATTATTAGCCCATAAATAATTGTTAGGATTAATATTAATTTCCTACCACAGAAGCATATGACAGAAAATAATCGCCCCAAGTGCTGGGAGAGAAATTAGCTGAACGTCGCTTAACATGATCAGGAATCGCATTTGGGCTTTGAGCTTGGGATGCAGCTAAAACTTGAGCAGACATTTTATTCCTAAGTGCGAGGAAATGATCAATGTGCTCTTAATTGAATGTATCAAGGGCTGCTATGAGTTGAAGAGGTGTTGTATTGCGCTATTTATAGTGAAACAGCTATTAGTGCGCTGCTATGAATCCATGTAATTTTATTTTATGTATAAAAATTGAATCAAATGACATTTTTAATATATATAGGGTGGTGATTTTCCCACTCCCCTTTTATCCACTTACACTCCTTTTTGTTTTTTTTAAATTTTTTACTATAAGATAAAAGGGAGTGTAAGTAAACAAAAGATGAGTGAGAATACAATTTTAAAAAAATGGAGTGTAAGTGGATAAAAGGGGAGTGGAAAAATCAGTACCCTATATACATATAAGCAATAGTCTAAAGTACTCTAAATTAATCTAATTTACGGAAGGGGAATTCGAACTTAAGTGCAAAGGGACAGATTCACTGTCAACTAACCTAACCCACGTATGCTCTGAAGTGGTATTTTTATTTGTTAATATTTTTTTTTTTTTAATGTATCAAGGGCTGCTATATATGAGTTGATGAGGTGTCGTAAGTATAAAATAGTTGAATAAAATAACATTTGATGGGTTGATTGGCTTGAATATTTCCTCTCACCAATTAATGAATATTCTACGTACTCTTTACCTATTATCTATATATATAAAGCAAAAGGCAGAGAATGGTGAAACATTCAAAATACCAAAAAATTCCCTTGATTAATGCAAACATTAAGAATTGAAATTATTAATTAAATGAGAGTAATATGGTAAATTCATAGTTTTTCATATTAAAAAAATTTAAAATTAAAAGAAAATTTAGATAATATATCCTATTTTTATGGAACACAACTATCCATTATCTTTTTTAATTCAAAAATAAATTTCATTTTTTTAAAAAATAGGTCTCTCACAGGCGCAGAAGCGCATGCGGAGAGGCTAATTAATTATAAAAGCCATAGTTCCCATACTAATTTAGTAGGAGTGTCAAACAAATAAGATCAGCCTGATTAAGTATGGTCTGACACGACACGGCTCGTACTTTTGAACGAGCTGAGATAAGGTAATTCGGTCTAATAGGTCGGCCCGACTCAAGACATGTCATGGGCCGGCTTGTTTAAAGCCCATTTATAAAATTATATTTGCTTTAAAGAGAATTAATACATAATATTATTATAGTTATATTTTAAATTAAAGTCTATTTCTTTTCTCTAATAATATATACTAGCCTCTCTGCACGCGCTTCCGCGCCTGCGAGAGGTTTTTTTTATATTTAATTTAATTTAGAATTAAAAAGATAATGGGTAGTTGTGTTCCATAAAAATAGGATTCATTATCTAATTTTTCTTTTAATTTTAATTTTTTTTAAATATGAAAAGTGTAAAATTTACCATATTATCCTCATTTAATTAAAATTTTTAATTCTTAGTGTTTGGATTAACCAAGGGCATTTTCTGGTATTTTGAATGTTTCACCATTCTCTGCCTTTTGCTTTATATATATAGATTAAAATTTAATGTTTTATTTATAATAAAATAATAATTTTGTCCTGGCTTTGGGATGGAGTAGCCTCTCCTCCCCCTAAACTTTTCTTTACAAAATAATAATAATAATAATGATTTTCTTTTTCAAGTTTTAATTTTTAAAATCCAAACAATAATCTAGCCATTTCTATTTAAATGTACTTCAAATAAAGTTATTGGCCTATATGGTCTATTTGTTAAATGGACCGACTTTAAACTAGCACGGCCCTTTTGACACCTCTATAATTAAGTGACAAAACAACATAAGCTTAATTCGATGAATGGATCTTGTCTACCGTTACACAGACTCACCAACCTGCAACCTTTTACATAACTGAATTAATATGCAATTCTTGTTCAAATAGTTGGGAAGAAACAACTTTACCCCTCAGATTCAATTAATGGCATGTTTACTAATTCGGAATTGAATTAGGGGGAATTGAATTGAGGAGGAGTTGGATTGAGGAGAATTAGATTCCGGATTCCTAATGAAGTTGTTTACTAAACCATATGGATTGAGGGGAGTTAGATTCCGAATTCCTATTGAAGTTGTTTACTAAACCATATGGATTTGGAGTAGAAGTGGTACTAATTACTAAAATTTCCTCATTTTTTGGTTAAAGTAGATGGCATATTTGGAATTTTGAAAATTGTATGAAGATATAATGGGTAAAAAAGATGAATTCCTAATGGGTGAATTATCCAGGAATTAGAATACCACCTCCCATTTAGGAATTGAATTCCTCCAAAATCAGGAATTCAATTCCTAATTTTATGTGGACCCCGCTTACTTTTCAATTCCTTGATATGAAGTAAACGCAGGAATTCTCCATAGGCCGAATTCAATTCCTGATGAGAATTCCAATTCCTGATTAGTAAACATGCCATAAGTGGATTGTGGATGTTCCTCCATTAATTTATCTTCATGTTATGTGGCTTTCTATTCTTTAACTGCAACTTTCTTGTAATTGTTGCCCCTAGGTCTGGCTCTAATGAGATGGCTCAATTAATTATAAGGCAGTGTAGAAGACCAGTTCACTTGAGCGCAGCCGTCATAAAATATTGTCGTTCAGGTATAGATTTTTATTCAAAATTTTAATATAATTTAATAAAATATATTCTTGTTTTTCTCGCTTTCGTATACGTGCAGCCGCCATGCAAATAGCCTTTCCAATGTTTTTCTTTTCTTGGGAAGAAGAATATAATATTTGTTTGATGGTTGAATTAGCTAACCTGGGAAAGTGACACTCCTCAAAATAAGTTTACTAAATTAAATTATTATCTAGTTTTGGCAAAAGGGGGCTGCATTTTTTGTCCCATGACAGGACTAGGGTCCCCATAGAAATAAATTCATATTTATAATTTGCAAGACGTTCTATATTAAACACTAATTTTAATAAATTGATTATTCTGCAACCGTGTGCACTGTCCACCTATAGACGTGGACTTACAAGTTACAATAGGCGTCTATTATGTGTAGATTATGTACGAGTCGGTAACATAACATGAATATACACGAAAAGTTCAGTATATTCATATCACTATATTTTAACTATCTATTTTGCAACAGTATCATTTTCTTTTTATATGAGTACCATATTTGTACTGACAGACTTTAGATGAAAAAACAATTATCGATTTGACGGATTTTTTTTTCTTTCCAAAATGGTTTGAGCAAGGATATGAAAATTACGATGATTTGGACTATATACTAGGTTGGTTAGAGGATGTGTTTTCTTGAAATGACATCGATGTGTTTTCATATGCCGCCACTGGTCCAAACGCAAAACACACTGAAGCCCAACCTGAGACTGCAAACAAAGATAAAAGACCCATTCAGAAAGACACTAAAGACACCCAAAATTAAAAAACCTAGACCTAATTCCAATAGAACCCAAACATTTCTAAGTTGAAAACTAAAATGTTACCATATGCCTATTTTAATGAAAAACGGTAAAATGCTGCAATACGATTTATTAAAATCTCATGTGTTTCTTTTTTGAAATCCAAACAAAAAGTTGCTAGCACAGAGGATGCCTAGATTGATGGGTCATTCTGAGTACCTAGGTTGTTAGTAGAACTCTTCTAGGTTTGCAGTTGCTGATTGTTGATATGGGTTAATTCTGTGCCTTGTCATGTTGTTGATAGATTTATGACTAATTGTTGACTAGTCATATTGTGTCCAGGATTGTTTGGTTATTGTTGTGGTAAGTTGTCTAAGTAATTTTTAAATTTACCCCTTCTACAATTGCGTGGATGGACTGCCACTACATGCAAACATTCTTCCATATGCTTTTGAATGTTTTCAATTAAATTGAGGAGGAGCTGGTGAAGGAAGCAAGAGTGTACCAAGCTCATGTTGTGAAATTATTGCAAGCGCACAATCCGTACAAGTAATGTAGAGATAAGTGAAGTGTCGTTCCCACGAAAATTGTAATTTCCTTTAAAGTACCAATTATGATTAATTCAAAAAGTGTATTTGAAAATTTCATTAACGAGAGTGATTGATTTATTAAACTAAATTAAACAAATATGAAAAATAGCAATTCAATTAACGGTGGAAAATCAAGTTGATGAGACACTAGAGCATCTAATTTCACCATAACCAATTCCATTTAATTCTTATAGCCAATTAACCCTAATTACTACCCATGTTGATAGTTGGTTTCTCCTAATTCATTTGATATCCCCTCTCGGGCTCAATAAAAAGTATTCTTAATTAACAACACATTCTCTCTCAAGCAACGGATTTAAAAAATTAAGAACCCATTAAGTAACTATGAGAACCTGTAAGAAAACTGCATGAGTCATGTTAGTCCCTCTCGGACACTCATTCAAGACATGGTATTTGTTATGAGAAGCAAACACCAAACATCTCCTCTTGGTCTCCGCTTGGATCATCAAATCAATTAAATATTGCCCAGATATTCAAAGCATTAACAGTAGCAAATACTCAACATAAAATAGTAATAAATAAATTAATATAACTATAAAAATTAAGTATTCATGGTTAGGCTACATCGTAGCCCTAGTAAGGAAAATTAGTTCATGACAAAAGAAAAGATAAACAAAAGAATTGTTGTCATAAAACCGATTTGGTAGATGGATTTGATCATTCTTCTCCAATTGGCCTTGTGCAAAAATTCATTCAAAAAGTCAATTTTCAGTCAAAACCCTTCCAAGAGCGCATAAAAGCTGAAAATAAGGAAAGTAAGGTAATAATGCTATTTTTAATTAACTTTTCCTACAAAAACCAAAATATAAGAGGTATAAAAATATAGGAAATAATGCACTTATTAGCTCACTATGCAAAAGAAGCTATATGTTAATTAATTAAAGAAACACACAGCTGATTAATTTACTTTAATTTTCACTATTTTAATTAATTTACATAATATTTATGTCTCACATATGCAGTGGAAAACTACTGCCAAAGCTTACTTTGATGAGGCCAAATGGTTCCACGAAGGATGCATATCCCGAGCATGGAGGAGTATGCGTGTTGCTGCAGCCTTTTGAGTGGTTGCTCAATGACCCTAAAATTCTTAGAGCTTCCAATTTCATTATTAGGCTCATGGATGGATGACATTGTTTCGAGCAAGGTACAAAGAAACTACTAAATTAATTATTACATGATTCTCACTTTGATCTCTCAATATTCATTGTTGAATTTTATAGTTTTTGTACTCTTGAACAATTTACATGTCGCTGTAGTTTTTGTTCAAAGTATGTTAGTTTTATTTGTAATGTAGTATTTAGGGGCAAAAAAATCTACTCACACCAAAGTTAAACATTACAGATAAAACTTAATTGAGGGACTTTAACTATAATTTACTCTTAGATGAATCTTCCAATTATGGATGTGCTATTTTTGCAGTCTGAGAATGAGAGAGGGCATTGATGTCTTCAACCATGCCATATTGATTACACACTTTCACCATAGTTGTTACTAGCACAGGGGATGCCTAGATTGACGGGTCCTTCTGAGTGCCTAGGTTATTACTAGTAATCTTCTAGGCTTGCAGGTACAGATTGTTATGCTCTGTGTGTGTGTGTTCTTCGTTATGGTTTCTCATGACTAGCACTTGACTAGTCATAAGTATATTTGGTCAAGGATTAAAGTGTGTGAAGATCACTGTGTTTGCTTTAATAGCATTTAAATTTACCCCTCGTCACCTGTGTACCAATTTCATATTGGAAGGGTGCTGAAGGGCACTAAATGAGGGGAGAATGACAAAGGCTTCTTGTGTTGATTCCCACATATGGCGCTAAACTGTTGACGTCCAAAATGGAGTTCAACTTAGATAAATGTAAAGTGGTGGATGATGTGTGAAGACATGGGCCTTCAGCATGTGTATGTGCCTTCGGGAGGCAAGGCAAGGCAGTCTCATACGTTCAACATAAGTAAAGAGAATAAGCATGCAGAAGACAAGGTATACGTGGTTCACCCGAATGATGGGCTACGTCCACGAAAAAGGATGTTCTCATTATGATAATATTTGTTTACATTTGTACAAAGGGATTAGACCCAAATATAAAAGGAAAAGGCCCAAGGCCTAAGGTACAAAGCCCAAGAGTCCAAGGCCCAAGGGTCAAGAACTTATTTTTAAGTGGAGAGTGGTCTTCTTTTATAGGTGAAGGGGAGTCCACACCTCTTATAGTCTTCCAATATGGGACTCCTTGCCTTGCTTAGAGTTGTGACTTGTGGTAAGACTTCTTTGGCGTTGAGGGAGGAATAGGAATATTGTATGAGTTTGATGTTGCCAATGAATCCCTCTATGTTGTTTGTAATCCATTTCTGGGTGGTTATAGTGGCCGTTGTGGCTATTGTATTTGTATTTCTCTCGTGGTATAATTTATGAATGCAATCTCCCTACCCAGTGACGAAGGGAGCTAAGACCCAGTGTGGGCAAATAGCATAGTTTTAGGCCCTACTATAGGAGTTTTTCACTCTTTCGTTCTATTAAAAGTTGTACAAATTCTCATAGAAAAGTCAAATAAATTGATCAAGTCAGTCAATTGTACAGATGCGGAGGAGATTTTCTCTTTTTACACTCGCTCAAGTTATTCAATAGCACTAGATATTGATCGCAAAACAAATAAATAAATAAAGTCGCACTATTTTACGTACATTTGTTATCCGATGTTCGTTTCGATGACTATGGCATGTGGGGGGAAGGAAGCAGCCGGATTGTGGTTCTCTCTCAAATTCTTTGAATCTAGGAAGCAGCCGGGAAACAAAGAATTAAAAATGGTGAACCATTGTTTGGGTTTGCAATAAAATAATGGAAAGCAAGAGAAAACTAAAAGCAATAATTACAAAGAATGTTGAGATGTAGGAGCTGTCACTTTCGCGTAGATGTGAACAATATTTTGAGAGGGTTTGATTGGCTGCAGACTTTTATTAATTCAAACAAGTGTTTGCTACGACAAAATGCCACCAGCCTTTATCTTAATATTTCTAGAAAATTCGGTTTAAGTCCAATTCTAATGACATAAGTTGGGTGCAATTTTCATATTTGTTGTTATTAATCTAATTACAAGATGTTTTTTTAAAGCTGCTTATTTTTTAATCATCACAAACCCAAACGTTACCTAAGTCTTCTGATTTTTGTGATATTGCCTTTTTTGATTTTTTGATGTTTACTTCTTATTTTTTTTAAATTTTTTTTAAGGTTTAACATTATTTTACCCCTGAAGGTTTTTGGTCATTCTTGAAATGGGCTACGGAGTTTCAATTGTGTCAATTTACGTCCTAACGTTTTAAAATTCAACCAATATAATGTACACATTCCGTCAATTTGACCATTTGATCTTCTGTTAAATGATGACGTGGCAAAAGTAGGGTTCACTTTTTAGCTTAGGTTTAGCTTAGGTATAATTAAATATGAAGAAATAATATTTAAAAAGAATTTAATTTTTTTTTACAAATATTAAAATAAAAATAAAACCACTCTTTGTCTGCAGTCCTATCTCCGTATCAACCCTTACTCCATTTCAACAATTGATGTCCTACGTCCTATATGAATGAAATTGGACCTATTTCCAAGAAGTCCTAATATTTTTACCAATATGTTGTGCTTGCTTCGATTGGTTTACTTATATTTGTTTTTATTATTCATAAGGTGTTTTATTTTATAGAACATCCCAACAAAAACATATTCGTTTTTATTGTCCAATTATTATTACTAATTACTGCACACAGAATAATAAAAAAATCATTAATTTATCTTCTTTTTTTTTTAAAGGTGTTCACCTGATATTTTCATCCAAAAAGTCCGGGGTGATCTTATATATGGAGCACTCTACAAACTTTTTATTTGTCAAGCACAAACACAACACCACCTAAATAATTAAGAAGTGGAAGACGATGTTAAATCTCCTGAATGAAACCTTCTCAAGCTTGTTGCAACCTTTTTCCTTCAAGTATTTAGCACTTCTTGCAATTTTCCTCATCCCTATATACAAATGGTTCTCCACTTCCGCAAACTCATCACCACCTTCTCCACCAAAGCTCCCTATCATTGGAAACCTTCACCAACTAGGCCAGCACCTTCAGCGCTCTCTTCAAACCCTAGCTCAACGCCACGGGCCGCTCATGCTCCTCCATTTCGGAAGTGTGCCGGTCCTTGTGGTCTCCTCAGATGAGACTGCCCGCGAGATCATGAAAACCCATGACATCACATTCGCCAACAGACCCAAGAACACCTTCTTCAAGAAGTTTTGCTACAACTTCAAAGACGTGGCCTCGGCTCCTTATGGTGAGTATTGGAGGCAGCTGAAAAGTATATGCGTCTTAAATCTCCTTAGCAACACAAGGGTTCGTTCTTTTCGTGCCGTAAGAGAAGAGGAAACTAAATCCATGATCGACAATATAACTAAGCACTGCTCCTCATCCCCCTCCTCAGTATCATCAGCGTTTAATTTAAGTGAAATGCTCGAGACGCTTACGAATGATGTTATCTGTAGAGTGGCTCTTGGGAGGAAGTACAGCGATGGCGGGGAACGTGGGAGGACGTTTAAGAAGCTTGCCGAGGAGCTGTCGTTGGTGATGTCACGTATCCATATTGGAGACTACATCCCATGGCTTGCTTGGATCGCCCGTCTCAATGGTTTGGACGCCAAGTTTGACGATCTGGCTAAACGGTTTGATGAGTTTTTAGAAATAATTATTCAAGAGCATATGGATGAATTTGATGGTCTTACCAAGAATGAGGACCAAAAGGATTTTGTGGACGTTCTGCTTTCCCTTCAGGCTGATTCTCCTATTGATAGAGTTAGCATTAAGGCTATCATCTTGGTAATTAACTCTCTCTCTCTCTCTCTGTTACATGCATAGTGGTGTTACATTATGCTTGTTATGCGATCATATCTTATTAGAAATAAAAAAGTATAACCATATATGTATTTTTTTTTAGAGATATTTAGTCATATGCTCATTCTTAGCACTAAAACTATAAATAAACCCTACACCATTTAATTTCTATAAACAAACCCATAAAAATGATAGCTGGCCCTATTGAATTAAATTTTAATTATTAAATTACCTCAATGCCCTATTGAGTGTTTTGAGTTTTTTTATGAGGTTTGGGGGTTGGGTTTGTTTTAAGAAATCAATGGCAGTTTTATAATTTAAAATAAGTTAAAAGCCTTTTTGTTATGTTGTAAATGGACTTTGGGTGTGTTTCTAAAGTCTATTTCATATAGGGTATTTTTATAATTTGGGCCCTTATATCTATATATATAAAGCAAAAGGCAGAGAATGGTGAAACATTCAAAATACCAGAAAATGCTCTTGGTTAATGCAAACATTAAGAATTGAAATGATTAATTAAATGAGGATAATATGGTAAATTCACACTTTTCATATTAAAAAATTTAAAATTAAAAGAAAATTCAGATAATGGATCCTATTTTTATGGAACACAACTACCCATTCGCTTTTTTAATTCTAAAATAAATTTAAATTTAAAAAAAAAAAAAAAAGCCTCTCGCAAGCGCAGAAGCGCGTGCGAAGAGGCTAATTAGGTATAATAGTGTATCTCCTTTTTTTTTATTGTCAAACTTGTGCTAGCCTGCCACGAAAGACAAAGGAAAAGATGTTTTGGTCACTCGTAAAATTCCACGTTAGTTCTTAACGACTTCTCTCACATGGATGGGACCCATAACTTTTATCTGGTAGGAAAATATGATATAAATAGTTGTGTCATCCCACGCCTTTGTTTATAAAGGGCAAGTCCAAGATGTTTGACTTCTATTAGGTTTTTCCAAAATCTGTTGTTTTTAATATTACTAGCCTCTTTCAATTAGATTAATATATGGACATATAAAAAGATTTTTTTTTATTTTTTTAAAGAGAGATGAGGTTTTTTATTTTGTAGCAGGGAGAGAGATATGAGGGTGGATTGGAAAATAACTAATTCCCCTTAATTATATTGAATGAGTTTTTTATTTTGTAATTTAGCAAATAGTTTTTTTTAGGCTTAAATGTTAAAACGGTCCCTACATTTTACTCATTTGGCCAATTTAGTCCCCATGTTTTTGATTTGGCTAATTTAGCCCCTGTTTTTTACTCCATTAATCAATATTGTCCATTCTAACAAACTACCATTAAAAAATTAATAAGAAAATTATTAAGTTCAGTTTACAATAAAAATAAGAAAATAAGAAAATTTAATTCCACCACCACCACCCAACCCCCAGCCCAATAAGCAATCCCAGCCACTACCCCATTCTCTCTCCCCGATTCATCCCACCCATGCCCACAACTCCTCCATCTCTCTTTCCTCTCCCTCCTCTGCTCAATTCTGTTTGTACATTTTCTTTTTATCTATTAATCATTATGTTTCTTAAATAATTAGAGATTTTTTAATAGTTGAAATAATATTTAGAAATACTTTCCTTATCAACATTCATTATTAAACGTTGCACTCATTCACTACTTAATGGCTTTAAATATTTTATACATGGGTTATGCGGCGAAGAAAAGAGAGAGAGAGAGAGAGAGAGAGAGAGAGAGAGAGAGAGAGAGAGAGTGGGGTGGTGACTGGGACTGTTGATGGTGGTTATGGTGGTGGCGGCGGCGGCATGGGAGAAGAAGATGACAGAGGTTGTTGGGTTTCCAGATTTTTTTTATATTTTGTTATTTTGTGTTGGTCTTTTTTCCTGTCAAGTATTCTTTTTGCCAAATGTCGTGATAGGCATGCTCGGAAGAATACAGCAGCTGCTAGACCGACACCAATGCCCCGATTGTATCTTTTTGGCTTACGCAGATGCTATTTCAAATTCAACGAAATTGAAAGTTGAATCAGCTTGATAAAAATCCAGTCCAGCCCTGTCTTGGGCTTAACTTCCGGATTCCTTCTGATTCATGTGTTCTGCTTTATAGGCGTGCCATTGTTGGTTGTAAGACCAGTCCAACAGACCTAGTGCGAGCAAGTGTGATGAGTATTTTGTGAAGTTTGCGCCTTCTTTCTGGACCTCTGTTCAAGCCATTGTGCTCCAAGTGGGGTACTGGCCTGGATAGGTTCTTTTCTATGCCCCAGTTAAGAGGACTTTAATATTCTTTCTCTTGTGTATATATCGGTCCTGGTTGGTGCGAGCAACACCTATCCAAGCAAGGGAGAAAGACAAAGTTCTTGGTCAGCAAACGCCTTGCGCGGGTTTACAAACCTGAATCTGAATTTAAATATATTTATATATGAGCTAGTCACAAATTCGGGCCCAACTATGTGAATTTCGGGCCCAATTGGCTTATATCCCTCAAGACTATAAAGCCTGATTCGGGCTAAAACCTTTTGTGAGCTCTCAGTTTAAATAAAATGAAAAACGGGAAAATGCCTAAATATCGCGAGTATAGAGAGAAATACAGATATAGACATAACAGAGTTCTTTAGAAACGAGTTCCATCATTCTTATTTATTCGGTTCTTAAATCAACGACAGAAACAGTAAAGATCCATGTTTATTGGTTCCAAACTATGAAATGTGTTATCACGGTGATCTAAGGTTTATAGCCGGCTAAATTATACAAATTCAAATTGAACATTTTCAGAAGTTAGTCATACCATGAAAATGGCAGAGAAATAAAAAGATGAACACAGAAGTCGTCTGGCTATCTGAAATCCGAGCGAGTTTGACTGGAATATCTTGAGTGCTTTTTGAGTGTTTTACAAGACGTTGCGTCTGGTTTTTGGAGAGAGAGTCCCCTTCTTCTGTGCTGGAAGCTCTCTATTTATAGGAGCAGGGGAGGTCTCAAGTGATGATGACTGAGCGAGGATGTTTGGTTGTTGTCCAAAGTCAGCTTGCTGACTTGACGTCCTGAACCGGTCCATAGTGGGGGTGATTGGACTTTCTGATGAGAACCGCCGGTCCTTCGAAACAGCTCTCTGGTCTGAAGCGTTTTGTACTTGGCGATTTGATATGCAAGTTGGCTTCTTACCTGGCTTGGTGGCTTCCTTAGGCGGCTGGCTTTCTTACTGGAAGAGGGAAAAGTCAAATCGTCATTAAATGTTGATGGTCCTTCTCCAACTTCGCGTGGGTTTGGAACAGTTTCCGATTTTTATTTTTCAGTAGTCCAATCGCTTTGGGCCCTCTGTTCTTGGGCTTCGGTTTTGGTCCTGTCTTGGTGTTTATTTTAAACAAGAAAAGTCCTCTTGAAAAATACAACTTACAGACAATTAATGGGCTTGGGCCCTGGCCACGCTTTTTTTGGGGAGGGAACCATTTTTGGTCCATTGACCAAAATTGGGTACAAACATTTTGTTATTTTGTTATTTTATTTGTAAACTAAACTTTATTAATTTTTTATTAATTTTTTTAACAGTACTTTGATGGAATGTACAATGTTGTTGGCTAACGGAATAAAACACAAGGGCTCAAATGGCCAAATTGAAAACACAAGAACTAAATTGGCCAAATGAGTATAATACAGGGACTATTTTAACATTTAAGCCTTTTTTTTACTATTCAACCCTCGTTATATTAGATTGTGGTGTTCTAATATTTCTTTGAAGAGCTGACATGGGCTTAGCCAAGTTGGTTAGAGTGGATGTGCTCCCACTCTGCACAGGAGTTCAAATCCCCCTCCCCGTAATTTAGAGTAGGATATCGCTTGTAGAAATTATTTTTTTAACGCATGAGCATTTCCAAGGTTTTTGATATTTCACTTTTAAGGCCTTCTACCTATATATATATAGATAACAATACTTGGGGTTACTCCTAATGAACCCCAATTCTTTTGGGTTTATATCTAATTTCACATTAATTTTTAATCGATTTTTTCCGTTAAAATTCTTGTAGGATATTTTTGTCGGTGGCACTGATACCTCATTTGCACTCTTAGAGTGGACAATGTCCGAGCTTTTAAGGCATCCAAGAGTCATGGAAAAATTACAGAATGAGGTACGGGGGATAGTGGGCAAGAAAACAGACATAATTAGAGAGGATGATTTGGTTGGAATGCACTACTTGAAGGCAGTGATCAAGGAGACTCTTAGGCTACATCCTTCAGTTCCATTGCTATTGCCCAGGCTATCGACCCAAGATGCACAAATAAATGGCTTCAACATTAAAGCCAACACACAAGTTATAGTGAATGCATGGCAAATTGGAAGAGATCCCAAGTCATACAACAAGCCAGAGGAGTTCGAGCCAGAAAGGTTCTTGGACA
This sequence comes from Prunus kanzakura, assembly GCA_020521455.1. Classification (NCBI taxonomy): domain Eukaryota; kingdom Viridiplantae; phylum Streptophyta; class Magnoliopsida; order Rosales; family Rosaceae; genus Prunus; species Prunus kanzakura. The sequence goes on along the minus strand of BPUM01000794.1, from coordinate 2,266,789 downwards.
GTTCCATAGATTATAAAGGCAATGAATTCCACTACATTCCATTTGGGGCTGGCAGAAGAGTTTGCCCAGGAATTCAGTTTGCCATAGCTGTCCAAGAGATTGCTTTGGCAAATTTAGTGCACAAGTTCGACTGGGCACTGCCTGATGGCGAAAGAGGGGAGGACTTAGACATGACTGAATCCACTGGAGCAAGCGTTCGTAGAGTATATCCTCTTAAAGTTGTTGCTATTCCATATTCAGGCTAATATAGTGTTGGTGTATCCGAATTTGACCTCGTTTATTCACAATAAATAACAAATTATAATATCTTCCGCCATTATTTGGTAATAAAAATTTGAAATAATGGTTAGGTTTTATGTTGTCATTAATATAAATATATTTGTATGTATTGCTAAAATATGAATATGATTTGAATACTCTAGGTTAATTTTATTCTTCTGCATAAGGAGATATATAGGAGTTTACAAGGGTGCTTTACAAGGAAATAAATGCAGTAATTAATTAGAAGAATATCTCCTGATTATACAAGATTTGTCAATTATATGACCCCTCCGTACTAAAGGTTCATAACCTTCTCCTCCTGCTGAAGGTCCACCACTCCTTCAGCTAAGTTGACCTTATGAAAAAGAGCATCAACAGTTTGGCGTCGTCTGTGGGAACGACTTCTAAATCCTACTTCTCTACCAGTTTCGCTGGCTCTATCTCCCATCCGACCCCATCATCTCTTCTACCCCTCACACTCCACTATGCCGAGTAAAGCCAGCCTTGATACCCAACACCATACCCTTCATGGGGATTCCTCCCGAAGGAAACCTTCGGCCGATGCACACCTCCAGGCCGAAATGGATCGCCTTCGTGCCGATGTCGCAAAAATGACGGAGGGCTACGATCACCTCCGTACCAAGAATGCCGAATTGGAACACGACTGCCGAACCTTGAAGCGCAATTGGGAAAATGTTCACCACCAACTCACCTAGCAGGACCTCACCTAGGGTGTTGAGCACACCCAACCGAATCAACCGGTCATCTCTCGTCACAATGCCCTGACACAGCCTAGGCCTGACAAAGGCAAAGCCCATCTCTCTACTAGTTTCGTAGGCACCTTCAGCCAGACCCTCCGCAGCCTCGACAGCAGCCTTCGCTTGCCTCTCTTCGGCATTTCTATTCCGAGAAGCCTTGTCCCTCTCTCTCCTCTCCTTGAGGCGTTGCTGTCTCGCCTCATCACTAATCTCCCCCACCTTCGGTGACTCCCCAACCTTCGTCACCCCCTTCACAATCCCCGTCATTGCCAAACAACACAATCTGGGGTTAGTCACACTACAAAACGAAAATAGAGAAGGGATACAGAGGAGACTACTTACTTCCTTGCAGTAATCCTGATTCCAGCAAATTCTTCAATGTCACTAAGTTTTTGAACTCTCGATCCTCTACCGACAGCAACCTCATCACCAACGCTACTTCGTCTTCCTTCTCCTTTGACAACAGACTACACTTCATAGAACCTGCATGAAGAAGCCTTGGTCAACACACTTATATCACTTTGGAAGCATAACAACTAATGCAAGCATAGACAAACAAAAGTACAAATCAAGAAGGTACGACCAAAGACCTATTGATTGAAAATGGGTAGGCACTTGTCTGTCGACGATCTTCCCTGGTACACACTCCCAATTACCGAAGGCTAAGAACCACTGGTTCCTCCATGTCTTTTGCGACGATGGCCTATGACCTATGAAGTAACCTCTCTTACTCGACTTCCGACAGTTAGCCTAAACCCAGCCAAAATTGCTCTTTTGCCTAGAGACTGAGTACAAATACATAAACTATTCAAAGGTTGGCTCCCCCAGCTTCGCCAACCACCAAGCTATATACACCTCATGAAGAACAATCCAAAAGTTGGGGTTATATTGCCATGGCGCGTAACCCAACTTCGCTAGCATCATTTGTACCCAGCGATGAAACGGCAGCCTCAAACCACATTTATACATTGCTGAAAAAATCATCACCGAACCCTCAGGCGAATATCTCACTACATCTGTAGCAGCTAGCAACCTCATCCCCACGTATTCAGGAATTCCATAATCCCTCCTGAGCTCTTCCAGCTCGTAAATAGTCAAGAGATTCCTCTTCGGTAGTGTAACACCTTCAAGAATATCCCCTACCGAAGCAGAAGTTACAGCCACCACCCTAGACCCAAATGGCCCCGCCTGATTGCTAGACCCACTTTCGGGTGTATGAGGAAGGGTTAATACACGATCACATGTAGCCTCTAGTATCGCATATTCAGCCTACATCGCCTCATACCGAACCATCCCAGAGTCTACCGATGATTGGTTACCCTCCCCAGCACATGCCACAACCCTATCCCCTCCCCAAGTGGGATTTCCTCAAGATACTCAGAATCGGTATCTTCATCATCGGTACCCACACTCTCCTCATGCCTATCACTCTCAAGTTCCTCCCCACTATAAGCGCAGGGACTTTGGATATCTCTTTCGAAACTCTCAGACATCTACAAACACAAAGCAAAAAAAAAAAAAAAAAAACTAAGGGGCATGCCAAGGTCAAACAAGGTATCTAGGGGACGAGATGCTTAAGGCTTCAACCCTCCAGACGATCCATGATGTTCATATGCATATTCAAACAGTTCATGAGAAAAACTCAACTCAAAAGGACTTTCAATCCAAAAAGAGGGTGACAAAGCTATAATATCTTGTTATCGCTGTCGCAAGCTGTAGATGGAAATCGCAGCCGCCGCGTATACCTCGACCGAAAATCGCCTCCTCCGTGACCTCTCTCACCAGAAATCGCCGCACTCCCTTAGTTGGAAATTGCCTCTCAACTTTCTCCGAAAAAAATTTGAAGTGCTGAAGCACTCCACCTTCTTCCCCTTGAAGCCCTTATATAGACACTCACCATACTGACGCCTTGACTAACGAACCGTCGTATGCTCTGTGCCCTAAAAATGTCTGAATTTCCCAAAAACCCCACAAACCGCCTTGATTTCCACCCTAATGAAACTGGTTCAAATCCAAAAAGAGTTAGGGCACCACGTTGCAAGCGACAGGCACATGGCGTCATACCTTCCGATCGGCAAGCTCCGTGCTGATCACGCTCGACAAGCGCATGACGTCATTCCTTCCGATCGACATGCTCTGTGCCAATCGCGCAAGGACTTGCACGCCACAGGCATACGACGGTATCCATTCCGATCGACATGCTCCGTGCCGGTCACGCAAGGACTTGCATGCAACAAGCGCATGACGTCATACCTTCCGATCGGCATGCTCTGTGCCAATCGCACAAGGACTTGCACGCCACAGGCGCATGACGTCATCCATTTCGATTGACATGCTCTGTGCCGATCACGCAAGGACTTGCACGCAACAGGCGCATGACGTCATACCTTCTGATCATATCTCCTCAAATCTTTCCAGAAATGAGATTTTCAGCCATTCCCAATGATGGGACTAGAGAACAGTTATGGGCACCTGTCACCATATTGAATACAAGGGATCAAGTAGAAAGGCGACACTTGGCTTGGATGTGGAACACATTAAATGATCAACTCCATCACCATGCTAGTATTAGGTTCATGAAGTGACTGACTTAACAGGGATCTAGTCGTGTCAGAATATCAATGCCTCTGTCTCTAGTCATACGGCATCTCAGTGGTTGGGTCGATGTATGAGTGCCGACCTCTGGGTCACACGATATCTCCTGACACGCTCTGCTAGAAGGCCTTTTAGCGACACCTGGGGTGGTCAACCTAATCGGGTCGATGCAGGGACATCCTGGTCTCTTTTGGCCACGTGGGGCTTTCTGATAGGCTCGGCTTATAGCGATGATATGAACCATTAACATACCCCATATTGTTTGACTTGGCATCAGAGTCGATTTTTTGGTGACTTGTGTGTAGTGGCGGACCAAGACTTTCATTCATCTGGGGGCTTAAAAAAATTCAACCAATATATAATCAAACAAAATATATTCCAAACTTTGAATATTAATAGCATTGTCTAATAAGTAAATTTACAATTGTCCTCGACGACTTTACATATTCTGAAAACGTTGCATGATAAGCTCATTATCAATACTATTTAATATGTCTTTTTCAAGATATACTACCAAGCAATCATTCATCCATTGGTCTCCCATTCGATTACGCATTCTGTTCTTCACAGTTTTCATAGTAGAGAATGCCCTTTCTATTGAAGCTGTCGCAACTGGAAGTGTTAACGCCAATTTTATGAGAAGATAAACTAGTGAATATAGCAGAGAATGCCCTTTCATTCATTAAGGCATGACATTTTTTTCAAAGCTTGGTTATGGGAACTGTTGGGACCTCCAACATGAACTTGAAATCTTTCCTTTTTTTTCCAATTGGAAAAACAGGTACCAACAAATGAGTCACCTCCAGCTTTCTCTCCCAAATTTGTTTTAAAAAGATAACAACATAAGTAAAATGCAGCATCTTCTTTGATGCTATATTCCAACCCATAAGGGAATTCATCAAACCATGTCGGGTTGAATCGTCTTGACTCTTTTCCAAATTTCTTTTGAGGGAAATCATGATTTCTAGGCTGACAAGAGCCTTTTTGCAAGTAAGCTCTTCTAATTTTTGTAAGTAATCTAATATCCGAGTTCGTAAACCAGGATCATAATGAAGATCTGACATATTGATTTCTATGTGACTTTGCTTTGAACTATCATCACTTCTCCCAATAGGTACTGACAACTCCAACTCGGATTTTCTTTTAAAATATTTTTCCATAACTGTCATAAATAGTTTATATTATTTTTTATCAAGAGATATATATATATAAGTCAATCATCAGTACAAATTGAATGCATAAAAATAAGAATATAATGAAATTAGTTTGTAAAAAACACTAAGTACTAACCTGTAAAATCAATTGAAGTAGCGAGTTTGATTTGTTGGGCTGCAGACTTTCGTCAAATAATGAGTTTGGCTGCTGAGTTCTCCACAAAATTACAAAATGAGTGAACTTGGTGGGATCTCTATTCTTCTTTTTTAACATAGGGTTTAGGGTTTTTCCTTTTTAATATAAGTTTTGGGCTTAAAGTGTATATATTGAATGAGTTATGTGGGGGCTTTACTTGAGAAGGACCTAAAAATAATTAAAAATAATGAATTTAAGTGGGATTATAACGCTGAAGCGTTTTTTGTAAGTGTGGGCAGCTGCCCACGGTTGTCTTTAATTGGGTCCGCCAGTTCCTGTGTGTTGTGCCCACCTATGTTCTAGCCTAGAAGATTCGTTACAATAAATAACCGATCAAGGAAATGTTAGGTCGCATTAATTAGCAGCATATTATGCATGCCTAACATGCGTGTTCTAGCCTTGAAGATTCGTTATAATAAATAACCGATCAAGAAAATGTTAGATCGCATTAATTAGCAGCATATTATGCATGAGCCCAAGGAAATAAGCAGCTTGCCTAAACTGCAGCGCCTGCATGAGCCCAAGGAAAGTAGTAGCTTGCCTAACCTGCAGCGCATGCCTGAGCCCAAGGAAAGTACGTAGTAGCTTGCCTAACCTGCAGCTCACCAATAATAATCAATCTCTATGTTGTTTTATGCATGTTTCTTCATCCAAGTTAAGCGGTCATATATACTTTGATCTCTTTTAGATGCCACTATATATAAACCAAACTGGTTTCTCTCATACAATGTAGCTAAACACAACTTGTAGATCGGTACGTAACCAGTTTAATAGTTGTCATACAACGGAATGGAATGGTATTAAATGTTATAGAAATGCAAGTTTTGGAGAATTAGCTCGAGATAGCGTCACAATAATATTCTCTATACAAGTAAGTTTTTCCCAAATCTATCATGCATTAAATGTTAAGGCTGATCAGTTTTTTCCGTACTTGCAGAGGTGAAAAGATCTGACATTTTTTCACAACTACAAATCATGGCTCTAGAAGCTGGTTCAAAATCACAAAATTCTAAGGCTGATCAAATTGTTCGACGGACAGCAAATTACCACCCGAGCATTTGGGGGGATCAGTTTATGAATTATGATTCAGAAGACATTGTAATTTATATATCATACAAACTGTTTCAATAACTAAATTCATGTTTCTTTGTTTTGTTTCGAAAGAAATCTGACATGTATTTTGCTCATTCAATTTTGTGGATACAGATAACTTATGCCCATAAGCAACAAGAAGTTGAAGAGCTGAAACTAGTAGTGAGGAGGGAAGTGTTCACAATCGGTGGAGATGATTTTTCAAATCAGATTAAGCTAATTGATGCAATCCAGCGCCTTGGCGTGGCGTACCACTTTGAAAAGGAAATAGAAGAAGCACTGGAACATATATATGCTGCAAATCATTTCCATGATGATGATGGTGATGGTGACCTATACAATGTTTCCCTTGGTTTTCGGCTTCTAAGACAACTTGGACATAATGTTTCATGCAGTAAGTTATTAGAGAAATTAATGTGACGAGATTGAATTTGGCCAAAATTATTTCTTAATATTTATGTTTTATGTGTCCATTTGCTGCAATCGAGCAGGAATATTCAACAAGTTCAAAGATAGTAAAAATGGAGGCTTCAAGGAAAGCTTAATCGCTGATGTGCCGGGAATGCTAAGCTTTTATGAAGCAACGCATCTGAGGGTGCATGGAGAAGATATACTAGAAGAGGCTCTTGTTTTCACGACAAAACATCTGGAGTCGGCAACAACCCATGTAAGCTATCAACTGGCAGAACAAATAGCTCAAGCCCTAGAGAGACCGCTCCGAAAGAGTCTCGAGAGGTTATGTGCCCGTCGGTTCATGTCCATCTACCAAGATGAAGCTTCACATAATGAAGCTCTATTAAAACTTGCCAAGTCAGATTTCAATCTTGTTCAGTCTTTGCACAAACAGGAGCTCAGTGAGATTATTAGGTAGGTTATCTTTTAATTATGCGAGATTAGCACATGTAATTAAGTTAGTAATTCATTAACTAATATTAGCAATGAATTAGGTGGTGGAAAGAAGTAGACTTCAAAAGGAAGCTGCCTTTTGCAAGAGACAGAATTGTGGAGTTATACTTCTGGGTTGTGGGGGTCTATTTTGAGCCTCAATACCTCGTTGGAAGAAACATTGTCACAAAAGTGGCTGCCCTGTTAACAGCAATGGATGATATGTACGATGCATTCGGTACATTTGAAGAACTTGAGATCTTTACAGAAGCAATTCAAAGGTTGGATGAATTTTTTTAAGTAAAAAAATTTATATAGATCCAAACTTCCATTGAGGGGCAGGGTTTAATATTTGGATTTTTTGGTCACTTTGATCCAAGTCCTTTGACTTTTGTGCCGCACAAGATTACATTCCTTTTTAAATATTTTATGGTGTAATCTTTTTATTTTTTATTCCAATGTTGCCCCTTACGACTTGAATCGGGTAATAATCATTTATGTCATATTGCATGTTGCCTATTGCGTAGGTATATATATGTTTTTTCATATTTTCGACAATGTGTAGTAGTATTTTATGTACCTTTTTTTATAGGTAACATACAATTTTATTTGTCTATTTTTTGTATCTGACTTACAGGTAGTCTTCTAATTTATGTTCCTAACTTATAGGTAACATGATTTATCACTAATTAAGTTTTTTTTGTTGCTAATAATAACATTATTTACATGTATGTCATGTACATAATTTAATGTGGTGCTTGTCTAATTGATTGGTATAATATGTGGGTCTTTACTTTTTATTGATTAAATTGTATTTTATCCATATATTAGGAATATTATCAAGGAAAGAATTCAAATTTTAAATTCTGGAATTCAATTACAATGAAATAATTCATTAAATTTAGATTTTCAAGTATTTTATCCATATATTAGGAATATTATCAAGGAAAGAATTCAAAATTTAAATTCTGGAATTCAATTACTATGAAATAATTCTTTAAACTTAGATTTTCAATGTGTTTTCCTTATTTACCTCAAAGGGTAAAATCGACACAACAAAAAAAGTAATAAATGTCAAAAGACCTACATCTAAAACCAAAAACTCGTGAACTAAACCCAATGGCAGCTAATCTTTTTGGACATAGATCTAAGAAGCCCTAAATAAAAACAAAACCAAACCAAATTTTAATTTTGCTTTGTAGATATGCTTCAGATGAATATGGTGTGTGCAATTTACAGATGGAATGTCAATTGCATGGATGAACTGTCAATTTACGCTTTTGAATGTTTTCAATGAAATTGAGGAGGAGATGGTGAAGGAAGGAAGAGCATACAGAGCTTACTATGCAATAGAAGCTGTATGTAATAATTAACTAATTAAACTCGCATCTTAATTTACTTTTCCACTTTTTTAATTAATTTACGTATTATTTCTGTCCCATATATGCAGTGGAAAAATGCAGCCAAAGCTTACTTTGATGAGGCCAAATGGTTCCATGAAGGATACATCCCCAGCATGGAGGAATATATGAGTGTTGCTACAACATCTGCTTGTAGCACCATACTTACAACTATATCTTTACTTGGCATGGGAGACATTGTAACCAAGGAGTCCTTTGAGTGGTTGTTGAATGACCCTAAAATTCTTAGAGCTTCCAATACCATTGGTAGGCTCATGGATGACATTGTTTCGAGCAAGGAACAAAAGTAGCTGTTGTAGTTCACTATTACATGATTCTCACTTTAATTAGTCTCTTAATTCAATCCTTAAATTTTATAGTCCTCACACGCATTCAGTAATGCGTCCGCTTTGGTCCTTCCGTCAAATTTTGTTTATTTTTTTATATTTTTTTGTTGTCAAAAATATTTGCTCACGCCATATATTTTTACCCTGCTTCTCACACTACTACAAAAACCACTCAGTGAGCACAAGTAACAATGATCTAACACAAGCAGAATTACAATTCACAAATTTTGGATTATATTTTTGCAGTTTGAGAAAGAGAGAGGGCATGTTGCTTCTGCCATTGATTGTTACAGGAAGCAATATGAGGTGTCAGATGAGCAGGAAATAATTGATGCCTTCAACAAACAGATTGTGGATTCGTGGAAAGATATCAACGAGGAGTTCCTCAAACCAACCTCTGTGCCAATGCCTATCCTTGTACTTGTTCTTAATTTAACAAGAGTGGTGGATCTCCTCTACAAAAAGGATGATGGCTTCACACATGTTGGAAAAGTCATGAAAGATAGTGTTGCTTCTTATTTCATTGATCCGGCACCACTATGAGCCTATGAGTTTGGATTGTATGTATGAGAAAGAAGAAAGAACTAGAGCTTGCCTTGCTGGGTGTCTACTGTTGATTTCTAAGATATGTTTGGGCTTATTGGGTTTGATAAGTCTATGTTTCAAAATTCAAATAATGAGTGTGTACTGTTGATTTCTAAGATATGTTTGGGCTTTACTTAATAAAGATATTCAAATTATCCATTACTTTTGACTTACGTATGTGATAGAGAAAACTACTATAATTTTTGGGAAATTTAACTGAAAAGAATTAAACTATTCTTCTTTTTTTTATATAGAAATGGTACTTCTTTTAATACATGACCTTTTAATGGATTCTAATTTTTCATCAACGATAGGTTGTGTATGTTAAACTTTTTTTTTTTTTTAGTATAAGCAATGGTCTAAACTGATACACATAACTAAGATGCTGTGGGAGTTCGAACTTGAGACCTCTAGTCTGCAAATCATTTTCCACTGAGTTAGACCCCGTTAGCGTGTATGTTAAATTTAAGTGAAAAGGATATGTGTATGTTAAAACTTGTGTATGGATTCTAATTACTCTTTTAAATGACATCATCTAATTGTTTCCATATCATTTGTGAGTTATAAAGAGAGTTTGAGTCTTCCATTTGTTGGACAGAATTCAACACAAACATTAGTTCATCAGGACCTTATGATTTAGACTGCTATTATAGTAGCGATGCTATGTGATCATTGTTTCTTGTTAGACAACAATGAACACCGTAGCCGCGTAAGTTATCTTAAAGAACATAATGTCTTAACATTTTCCTTGACCGATTTAAGATTTTTCTAACTCATATTCTATGTTTATTAAGCATTGTTTTCGCTCATCGGTAGGCACTAAGTTTGTTATTGAATTACACTTATTTTTTGTGAATTTTCTATAAATATAACAATTACACCCTATTTTCTTTCAACAGGGCTGCAATAGATAACCACCACAATTTTCCAACAGGGACAGAGATCATGGACCTCACAGGCTTACCAGAATATGAGGACTGGACAAGAAATGGGCTGAGGCTCTAATTGTGGAATGAGTTTTCATCAATTGTACATACATTTGTTATCCGATGTCCTCTTATTATCTTGTGCAAATTGTAATCCAAAGACTTGTTAAGTTGTTATCAAAATCACTATTAAATTGACTGATGTTGATCAAGAATCTTCAATTTAGAGTAGATGCAGCCAAAAGCTTCACTTGGAAAAGTCTTCAATTTAGAGTAGATGAATCTATGACGATAAATCTACAATCATTGAGAGTTCAGTATTACTCTCTGGCAATAAATCTACATCGTTTATATTTTCTTTATCTTAACATTTTTAGAAAATTCGGGATAAGTCCAATTATGATGACATAAGAGGATAAGGGTGAAAATGACCTAAATCTGATAAATGGTCTGAGCCAACTTGAGATTGCAAAAGATATTCCACTCAAAAGTTGACATCCCTTCCCTATATAACATGAGTACATAAACAATCCATTTCATACTTGCAGAGCAAAGATCTAAAAAAATTTACACCAGTACAAATCATGTCGCTAGGAGCTTGTTCAGCAGCTCAATCACAAAGTTCTAAGCCTGATCAAATTGTTCGACAGACAGCAAATTTCCACACGAGCATTTGGGGGGATCAGTTTATGAATTATGATTCAGAAGACATTGTAATTTATATATCACGGATAAGAGATAAGGGACAACCTTAAACATACGATCCCTTCCCTATATATAGTACATAAGCAATCTTTCCATACTTGTCTAAGGACATAGCAAATCTGCTAGCCTCTACATCTCTGCAAGTTAGTATTTTTGGTTAATACAAATTTTTGTATCTGTATTTTCTGTTGTTATATACTGATTCATTTAAAAGCCTTATATATATGTTGGTAAAATAAAAAGATAATTGCTATATTTACAGAATTTCAAAAATAAAACTTACACTATAAATTTGAAATAAAATAATGACAAGGAAAATGTTAAGAATACTTTATAGATGATTGAGGGCCAGTTTGGCATTGCTGTGCTGTGAAAATAATCGCTGTCAGATTTGCTGTGAGAGAAATCAGCTGTGAGAGAACACAGTTTGGCGTTTGGTAAACTTTTTGTTAGAAGTGTTGTTGGTATGGATTCCCGTATAATCAAAAAATAATTGCTGCATAATCATTAAATCCAACGCCTCTTTGAAACTGATTTCTGTATAATCAGAAAATGAAAGCACCTTATTAGCTGCTTTCCCAAATAGCTTTCTCTCACAACAATTTTTAACAATAAGTGATTTTCTCATAGTTTACCAAACGGGTTGGGCTTCCCAAATTTTTTTAAAAATCACTTATCACCCCAAATAAGCAATACCAAACGGGCACTGAGTCTAGAACTTAGTTCTATCTCCTTAAAACGAAATTGCCTCCTCACAGGTGCTTTTAGGATTTGCTTGGCAAACGTCTCCCAGGATATAACGACCGACTTCTTGTTGAAGTAGCACTACAATCCCCAAGAAAAGCGAACTCAAACTTGTGTATGAATTCTCTCTTACTAACTCACTATATTTCTGAAAATATAATGCTATGAATGCTCTAAAAACTACTATTGTTGGATGACAATTGGATGAATGAAATGTTGTAGGACCTTCTCTATTTATAGGCAACAAGGCCTCTGTTCAGAAAAGATGTGACTGAAAAATATCAACAAATGTGCCTTTTCATGTTGCAACCATAAGCCAAGAAGTGCAATGTTTCAATTATTATGAAACAATGCAACTTAAGCCAAGAAGTGCAATGTTTCAATTTCTATGAAACAATGCAACTTAAGCCAAGAAGTGTAATGTTTCAATTTTTATGAAACAATGTAACTTTTCACATAAAGTATTATTATTTTATTCACAAACAAAATAAATAATATTTTATTTTTTTCTCGGTTAAGAACATGACTATTCCCAATGGATACATACAAATTCATAAAAGCCATGTACTTAAAATCACGGGTCCCACAATTTAATTTCCATTCAATTATTAAAAAATTAAATACAAATATTATAATTTTCTAACAATATATTCTATTATATTATACAAGATATTGTTTCGAACAAATGGTGGGTCGAGGGTCACTTGAGATTACAAAAGATGTCCCACAAGAGCAAGGGCACATAAAGACCATATCTTCCAAATTGGCCAGGCCCGCGGACAAGAGATAAGGGACAACCTTAAGCATACGATCCCTTCCCTATAAATAGTACATAAGCAATCTTTCCATACTTGCAAAGCAAAAGATCTGAAATTCTTTTACACTAGTACAAATCATGTCGCAAGAAGCTGGTTCAGCATCTCAATCAAAAATTCCTAAGCCTGATCAAATTGTTCGACGGACAGCAAACTACCAACCGAGCATTTGGGGGGATCAGTTTATCAATTATGATTCTGAAGACATTGTAATTTATATATCATGTTTCAATAACTAAATGCATGTTTTTTTTTTTATTCCAAAAGAAATTTGACATGTATTTTGCTCATTTAACGTACAGATAAATTATGCCCATAAGCAAGAAGAAGTTGATGAACTGAAACTAGTAGTGAGGAGGGAAGTGTTCACAACCAGTGGAGATGATTTTTCAAATCAGATTAAGCTAATTGATTCAATCCAGTGCCTCGGCGTGGCGTACCACTTTGAAAAGGAAATAGAAGAAGCACTGGAACATATATATGCTGCAAATCATTTCCGTGATGATGATGGTGATGGTGACCTAAACAATGTTTCCCTTGGTTTTCGGCTACTAAGACAACATGGACATAATGTTTCCTGCAGTAAGTTATTAGAGAAATTAATGTAACGAGATTGAATTTGGCCAAAATTATTTCTTAATATTTATGTGTTATGTGTCCATGTCTGCAATCGAGCAGGAATATTCAACAAGTTCAAAGATAGTGAAAATGGAGGCTTCAAGGAAAGCTTAATCGATGATGTGCCGGGAATGCTAAGCTTTTATGAAGCAACGCATCTGAGGGTGCATGGAGAAGATATACTAGAAGAGGCTCTTGTTTTCACGACAAAACATCTGGAGTCGGCAACAACCCATGTAAGCTATCAACTGGCAGAACAAATAACTCAAGCCCTAGAGAGACCGCTCCGAAAGAGTCTCGAGAGGTTATGCACCCGTCGGTACATGTCCATCTACCAAGATGAAGCTTCACATAATGAAGCTCTATTAAAACTTGCCAAGTCAGATTTCAATCTTGTTCAGTCTTTGCACAAACAGGAGCTCAGTGAGATTATTAGGTAGGTTATCTTTTAATTATGTGAGATTAGCACATGTAATTAAATTAGTATTTCATTAACTAATATTAGCAATGAATTAGATGGTGGAAAGAAGTAGACTTCAAAAGGAAGCTGCCTTTTGCAAGAGACAGAATTGTGGAGTTATACTTCTGGGTTGTGGGGGTCTATTTTGAGCCTCAATACCTCGTTGGAAGAAACATTCTCACAAAAGTGATTGCCCTGATAGCAGTAATGGATGATATCTACGATGCATTCGGTACATTTGAAGAACTCGAGATCTTTACGGAAGCAGTTCAAAGGTTGGATGAATTTTATAAGTAAATAAAAAAGAAAAGTTTATATAGATCCAAATTCCCAATGAGAAATAGGGTTTAATCTTCGGATTTTTTGGTGACTTTGATCCAAGTCTTTTGACTTTTGTGCTGCATAAGATTTACATTCCTTTTTAAATATTTTCTGGTGTAATCTTTTTATTTTTTATTTTAAAATTTTATTCCAATGTTGCCTCTTATGACTTGAATCGAGTACTAATCATTTATGTCATATTCCATGTTGCCTATTGCATAGGTATATATATATATATATATATATGTTTTTTCATATTTTCGATAATGTGTAATAGTATTTTATGTACCTTTTTTTTATAGGTAACATATAATTTTATTTGTCTATTTTTTGTATCTGACTTATAAGTAGTCTTCTAATTTATGTTCCTAACTTATAGGTAACACAATTTACCACTAAGTTTTTTTTGCTGCTAATAATAACATTATTTACATGTATGTCATATACATAATTTAATGTGGGTGCTTGTCTGATCGATTGGTATAATATGTGGGTCTTTACTTTTTATTGATTAAATTGTATTTTATCCATATATTAGGAATATTATCAAGGAAAGAATTCAAAATTTAAATTATGGAATTCAATTACAATGAAATAATTCATTAAATTTAGATTTTCAATGTGTTTTCCTTATTTACTTCAAAGGGTAAAATCGACACAACAAAAAAAGTAATAAATGTCAAAAGACCTACATCTAAAATCAAAAACTCGCGGACTAAACCCAATGAAAACTAATCATTTTGGACGTAGATCTAAGAAGCCCTAAATAAAAACAAAACCAAACCAAATTTTTATTTTGCTTTGTAGATATGCTTAAGATGAATATGGTGTGTGCAATTTACAGATGGAATGTCAATTGCATGGATGAACGTACAGAGTACATGCAAATATTCTACCGTACGCTTTTGAATGTTTTCAATGAAATTGAAGAGGAGATGGTGAAGGAAGGAAGAGCATACAGAGCTTACCATGCAAAAGAAGCTGTATGTAATAATTAACTAATTAAACACGCAGCTTAATTTACTTTTCACTTTTTAAATTAATTTACGTATTATTTATGTCCCATATATGCAGTGGAAAAATTTAGCCAAAGCTTACTTTGATGAGGCCAAATGGTTCCACGAAGGATACATCCCCAGCATGGAGGAATATATGCGTGTTGCTACAGCATCTGCTGGTCACACCACACTTACAACTATGTCTTTACTTGGCATGGGAGACATTGTAACCAAGGAGTCCTTTGAGTGGTTGTTGAATGACCCTAAAATTCTTAGAGCTTCCAATACCATTGGTAGGCTCATGGATGACATTGTTTCGAGCAAGGTACTTGTCGATTTCCCTTATAGGGTTCCTATTGCTTATTATAGAGCACAATTAATCCCTTATCTTACTTTTGCTGGATTAGACTCTCTTTTATAACCACTCTAACCACAATTCTCAAATCCAAAACCGCTTTGCTTCTCCGACCAAAACCACGGTAGAGTTTGCTTCAAGAACAAAAAGTTCAAATCTTTTACAGATAATTCAAACAAATCACAAACCCAATTTAATGCCTCAGCCCTAAGAAAGTAACAATGATCTAACACAAGCAGAATTACAATTCACAAATTTTGGATTATATTTTTGCAGTTTGAGAAAGAGAGAGGGCATGTTGCTTCTGCCGTTGATTGTTACAGGAAGCAATATGGGGTGTCAGATGATCAGGAAATAATTGATGCCTTCAACAAACAGATTGTGGATTCGTGGAAAGATATCAACGAGGAGTTCCTCAGACCAACCTCTGTGCCAATGCCTATCCTTGTACTTGTTCTTAATTTAACAAGAGTGGCGGATCTCCTCTACAAAAAAGATGATGGCTTCACACATGTTGGAAAAGTCATGAAAGATAGTGTTGCTTCTTATTTCATTGATCCGGCACCACTATGAGCCTATGAGTTTGGATTGTATGTATGAGAAAGAAGAAAGAACTAGAGCTTGCCTTGCTGGGTGTCTACTGTTGATTTCTAAGATATGTTTGGGCTTATTGGGTTTGATAAGTCTATGTTTCAAAATTCAAATAATAATGAGTGTGTACTGTTAATAAAGATATTCAAATTATCCATTACTTTTGACTTACGTATGTGATAGAGAAAACTACTATAATTTTTGGAAAATTTAACTGAAAAGAATTAAACTATTCTTTTTTTTTTATATATAGAAATGGTACTTCTTTTAATACATGACTTTTTAATGGATTCTAATTTTTCTTCAACGATAGGTTGTGTATGTTAAACTTTTTTTTTTTTTTTTTAGTATAAGCGATGGTCTAAACTCATACACACAATTAAGGTGCTATGGGAGTTCGAACCCGAGACCTCTAGTTTGCAAATCATTTTCCACTCAGTTAGACCCAATTAGCGTGTATGTTAAATTTAAGTGAAAAGGATATGTGTATGTTAAAACTTGTGTTTGGATTCTAATTACTCTTTTAAATGACATCATCTAATTGTTTCCATATCATTTGTGAGTTATAAAGAGAGTTTGAGTCTTCCATTTGTTGGACAGAATTCAACACAAACATTAGTTCATCAGGACCTTATGATTTAGACTGCTATTATAGTAGCGATGTTATGTGATCATTGTTTCTTGTTAGACAACAATGAACACCGTAGCCGTGTAAGTTATCTTAAAGAACATAATGTCTTAACATTTTTCTTGACCGATTTAAGATTTTTCTAACTCATATTCTATGTTTATTAAGCATTGTTTTCGCTCATCGGTAGGCACCGAGTTTGTTATTGAATTACATTGATTATTTGTGAATTTTCTACAAATATAACAATTACACCCTATTTTCTTTCAACAGGGCTGCAATAGATAACCACCACAATTTTCCAACAGGGACAGAGATCATGGACCTCACGGGCTTACCAGAATAAGAGGACTGGACAAGAAATGGGCTGAGGCTCTGATTGTGGAATGAGTTTTCATCAATTATCATGAGCTATGGAAGTTAAAAATGGATCACAAGTACATATATATACAACTCTAACAAAGAAACAAAAAATAAAATAAAAGTTCATTGTGACAAGAAGAAGAGAAACAAAAAGCCCTGCATCACAAGTACACATATATACAACTCTGACAAAGAAACAAAAGAACAGATAAACAGAATATGTATAAAGAACAGCCGTAACAAGCTTGGTGGTATGGTATGGGATCCTTTTCTCTATCAGCTTGCAAATGTCAGCCTTTCTAAGTATTAACAATAACCAAAACAACGTCATTGAAAATATAAAATGGCTGATACCATAGCGCTCATCACTGAACTAAAGCAAAGGGATGTGTGTTCCCATCATGAATCTATCAAGGAAAGGGAAAAAAAGAACCGAAGTGGTTATTTCTACTGCTACCTCTGTATCTTTATTTTATATACTCAATGCCAAGCAGAAGCTGATATCAAGTTCCTGTCCTTCCATCCCAACAGCATGGCCCCGTCCCTCTCCACCAGCGTGTAATGCTCCGAATAACACCTCAGCAGACTCCTTATGACAGAGTTGACATATGAGCTCAACGGGTATTGCTGAAACCCTGCCATTGTCAACCTGGACTTCCACTTACCAAAGAGCTCATGGCGTTCTACCCTTTCCTTTCCCTCGCAAGCAATGACGTTCACCATATCTCTTGCCAGACAATGCTGCTCCACGTTGATCCTCTCCTTGTTGTTCCTCGGCAGGGTCACGTCAATAGACTCAAACATTGCCAAGTAGTATTCAAGAGTTTCCACAAACCTATTGAAGAAAGGGGTTGTGTTTGTGTTTGACTCTTGCTCCACCAAAGTGGTCACTTTTGGAGATAGTGACTTTACCATTCTCAACAGCCCATCCCTCGGATTGTTCTCATCAACACTCTCATCTGGTGTGTGATGAAGCTGCAGGGGAAAGTTCACAGCAAGAGCCTCTCCAGGCCTGACATCAAGCATGTCCTGTGTGACATCAGGTGCAAAAACTGGCACTCCATGAAATTCAACTGGGATGTTAAATTTCTCAGAGATAGCTTTCAGCCGTCTCCCAACTGCCTCCAATCCATCACCACGGGCATATTGAGAAAGAGGATCATCAATACCTGTAATCCGTACATGGGGTGCCCCACCGGGTCTTGCTGCAAGTGCTTGAAGGAGAGTCACCCACTGGCTTCCCTGAGCAATCTGGAAGTCTATAATGTGGATGCGGTCTTCATTTCTGCAGGCTTCAGCTATGGCCCCATTGGCTGCCATGTAACCAAACTTTAAATAGGGGCAGATCTCATACAGAATATGCATGTATGAGAGCAAGTCATCGCTTTCAGGCTCTCTACACCTCAGGGCACGGTAAATATTGGCACCCGATGCCTCCTTCCTTGCTACCAGCCCTTCTACCAAGTAAGCTCCAAGTCGCTGGATTGGTTCTCCACTGATAGACACAGCCCCTCTAGCCTTTTCAATCAACTTATCAAAACTATCAATGTTGTTGTCAGAGAGAGCTCCAGCACATGCAATCAGCAATTCCTTCAGATTACCTGCTGGTAAACCCTTTAGAGACCCTTCATCTATTACTTTGTGACGTTTCTCAATCTGAAATTCACACAACTGCCTTTGCCTAGAGACAAAAGATGTCTGACATTGAACTACAGGTGAACCCTGGTGCTCCTGGATCCATGAAGTGGACCTCTGTGTCTGCCGCTTGCTACTTTCTCCAAAAGAAGTGTTCGGTGTGGTGACTTCTTCTTCTTCATTGTCAGGCCCCATTAAAGTACTCTCCAATTCCTGCAAAGCGTGTTTTATGTTCTGGCTAGAATTTGCATCCTGTAATAAAGAAGTCCTGCCAGAATAGAGCTGCAGACTGTCTCGACGACAGTCCACAGAAGGACTGAAGCTTAATTGATGAATGTAACTGTTTGTTTCAAATGAAGAGTTACAGGAAGGGCTAGCTCCTGAGAGATTCTCTGTGGAGCTGTGCTGCTCCTGACTGTCACTCAGTGTAGTAAGGGTATCAGAATCAAAGTGAGTAGAAAAGGGTGAATTTGGTGAATTCCCTATATCAAATTTCAGTGACCCCAGTAACCTTGTGGGTAAAGATGGAACAGTGGAATGTGGAGCTGTATATGAAAATCCTGCACCAGTCACACCAAATCCAAAATGTTGGTGCGAGTCCATGCTATGAGATTGGCATCAGCTATTCCATGCGACAAGAAATCCGATGGTATAATTATCAACTATAATAGGATCAGCCTCGGAGCTTTTCCCAGAAACAACTGTTGGCAGCTTTGCAATCTTCTAATAGGAATCAAAGTTCTGAACTTGCAAGATAAAAAAATCAACCTGCAATATTGACACAGAAAAAATCCCATTAACAAGAGATTCTGAGGGGAAAACTTTCATATACCCAAACCTTGTGAAGCAGAAATTATCACCAAATCACAAACTCTCTTGTCTAAATGTTTTCTCAAGTAAATAAACATACAAAACAGAGACTTTTTTTTACATTTTTACCTCTTTAAGTGATTATTATTACTCCAGAAATCATACCTGGAATGTCTTTTATGGCATGGAATATTGCTTCTGCAGGTCATATGATCATATCTATTTTAAGAATTCCCGGCTTTCCTAATTCCTGACACTTTTTCAAAACACATGGCAACATGACCACCTACCCCTTGACAAAAATCCCTCAAAGAAGCAGGGAAAGGCTTCTAGTTTTCCAAAAGCACCACTAGTCCTTCTATGGATTGGTTAGTTCACTAACAAATACCTACAGTGGAATTCTTTCTTTCTTTTTTCATTTTTTTTGGAAAGAGATAAGTATAGTGGATAGATAAAGGATGGGTATCAATCAATAGATGGAGATTGAACCCTAAGGCCAGACAATGAATCAACCTCATAAATCGACCAAATACAAGAACAGTATGACCCCCAGTACAAAAGAAAGCAACAAAAAGCAAACGAGAAAACAGTATTGCATTAAAATGGAGAACACAGTTCCAGAAATGACAAAACTATGTCAATCTATACAATTTATATGGTAATCCACACAAATGAATTAGAAAGAAGAAAAAAAACCAAAGAATTAACTTCCGAGTGGATAAATTAGAAGTTTTTTTTTCCATTTGGAACCAAAACCTTAAACCATACCCAGTTGAACTGATTGTGCAAAACCAATACTTCGAATCACAAAACGGTCCAAAGTCACTCACGCTCTGTTTTTTGCTTTCTGAGAAGGAGATAGAAAACAGATGAAAACACAAAAAACCCAAGATTTTCCTCACTCAGTCAAGCCCAATACCAGCTACCCGCTCTGATTTTTCTATTTCCCAAAACCCCGAATACACACAAACAACACAAAAGCTCATAAGAATTCAGTTTCCACCCAACTTTCCTTTCACCTCAACTTTCTCAGCTACCAAACAAATCATACTGCAAAACCAATCAATTCAAACACACACCAACATACATATATGATATGAACAACTAATTTATATGAATAAATACCTTTGTCTCCTCTTTCTTTCTTCTGGTTATCTTTGGTCTTTGGCTTGGACTTCAAGTTCTGGTTGTGGGTAAGCTCCGGTTGGGTACAAGACCCTGTCTTTTCAAGTTGTGGCAGCTCTGAATTTGCTGAGTTTTCGAAAGAAGAAAGGGAGGCTAGGCTTGGAAGGTATATATAGGAAAGAGAAAGAGAGAGAGAGAGTTTTTGACGGCAAGTTTGTACGGAAGTAACAGTAAAACAGTAAATGCAACTTGCAAAGTTTGCAACTTTGCACGTTTGGATATGATCAGAGACTGAGAGGGTTTATATTTTAAGTTATAGGGTGACCTGTTGCGCCGACCACAAGCTCCAGTCTTTGATCGACACAGAACATTCCTTGCTCTTTCTCTTTGTTTTTCTCCTTCGCTTGGGTTTTTGAGTTCTCTTTCTCTTCTCTTTCTCCTTGTCTTTGGATTTTTGGGTTTGGCTTTTGGGTTTGTTGAAAGCCATGGTGGAGATGCCAATACGCGCTTGTTATCAGGAAGTGAGACACTGTTGAACAAATTTTATTTTTTTTAATTTTTTTTTTGGTGGACTTTGGCTGGCCTTCTGTCACATCGTCTTCTAGTGTGAGAAGCTAAATCTAAGCAAATTTTCTTGAGAAGGAAAGTACAAGATTTAATTAGGATCATGAGAGTTAAAACATGTCTAATTAAATTAAAATTATTATTATTATTTCTTCTAGCTTGGACCATGGGTTTGGAACTTGGAACCAGTCTTTGAGCGTGAATAAGTGGACCTGAGTTTGACTTCAAATTACTTTGTCTAACTTCTTGACTTTCTTCTCTTAATATATACGAACTTCTTTTATTGTTGTAAACCCTATATTAACTCAAAATTCAGTTTTTATAACTGAGCGTTTGTCAAGTCAACATAAACGAGTTTATGAACTCTAATTTTTTGTTTTTACCAAATCAAAAAGATACTGTATTTATAAATCACGCCATAAAGGCAATATAAATACAATAATCATAAGGTATTCATAAAGGGTTACAATTAACACGGAGGGATCCAATGGCAACATCAAACTCATATGGCATACCTCTACTCAAAGCCATATAGGACCAAAAACAATTCGTCATAAATGCCTGAAGATAGACCACAAACACGCATAAAACTCGAACAAAATTCATGCACAACTAAGATTTGGTAGAAGGCTAATCCAAAACAAAAAAACCAACAAAACCATCGCCACTGCCATAGAGACAGGGACATCACCACCGAAATTGCAACCACCCAAAAACTTACAATACCATAACAAAAAGAACGAACCAAAAAGCCCTAGATTCAAGCACATCTAGACAAAAATAGAGAGAGAGATATATATACATATATATAACCCAATTAACATTAATTATAGATCTCATTTGAAACATTTATTATATTAAAGTAGTATTGATTTTGGGTCTCTTCTTATGGAGATACTGTGACGGTGAAAGCGAGTTTAGCTAGCTTCTATTATCAAGTGGTGAGCAGCTGATTTATAAGTTACTTAATCTCAACCGTCGATTAGTATGCTATTTCTTAACATCCAAGTTGCTGCCACATGTACAACTGTAAAATTCCAATCAACGACATGAATCCAGCCGTGTTTGACCGATGACGATCACGTGACATAAAGCGTGACGAGTTTAATTACAACTTTAATTGTCAAATAATTATTTAATGAAGTTTCAAACAAAGGCGGTTGAAAAGAGCCCACGCCAGCAGCGACACTAATGAAGCATACGCGCTACCACGAGGAATTTATAAGTTTCTTTATTCTTTCCTTTGACTCTTTGACCTGACGTGGCACCCATCTCTTTCCTTGTCATAAAGACCAAAAGGGAAGTCTTCTAGCTATGTCTTTTATTCCACATGCCTCGTTTTCTCTTTTCTTACAAATATATTAATGACGTGTTTATTAATTATGAATTGGAATTGAATTCCACAAATGGATAATTCATGTGTTTACTTCATATTAAAAAATTAAAAAATAAGTGGGATCCATACAAAATTAGGAATTGAATTCTTGATTTTAGAGGAATTCAATTATTAGGTGAGAGGTGGTATTCTAATTCCTATATAACTAACATATTATGAATTCATCTTTTTTACCGATTATATCCTCACACAATTTTAAAATTTTCAAAATTGTCGTTTACTTTAACCTAATAATGAGGATATTTTAGTAATTAGTACAACTCCTACCCCAATTTCATATGGTTTAGTAAACAACGTCAATAGAAATTTGGAATCTAACTCCATTCAATCCATATGGTTTAGTAAATAACTTCAATAGGAATCCAGAATCTAATTATCCTCAATTCAACTCCTCCTCAATTCAATTCCACATAATCCAATTACAGATTAGCAAACATGTCATAAGGAAGATTCACTATTATACCCAATATAGGGGCTCAAATTATTTTTAAAAAAAAATCTATATGAAATAGACTTTAAAAACACACCCAAATCTCATTTACAACATAACAAAGAGGCTTTTAACTTTTTATAAATTACAAAATTGTCATTAATTTTTTAAAACAAGCCCAACCCAAAAACCTCATAACAAAATTTAAAAAAAACCAAAACACTCAATAAGGCATCAAAGTAATTTAATAATCAAAATTAAATTCAATAGGACCATCTGTCATTTTTGGGTTTCTTTATAGAAATTAAATGGTGTAGGATTTATTTATATCATTAATGCTAGAATGAGTATATGACTAAATATCTCATATATTAACTACTTTCATCAGAAGTGTTTATTTTCGAGGCCATCTTTCAAAGATCATTTATGAATAAAAAAAAAATCAATTAAATTGAAAATTATTTAATCACTTTACTAGTTGTATAATTATTTAGTTTTTGGTGGAAACACAAGTTCGTTGGTTAAATATTTAGAAACTCAACAAATATTCTTTACTTAAATCGACTAAACCTGAAAATTAAAATAAACACTTGCATTCATGAAAAATAAGAAGAATATGAAAACACGGGGGATCGAGAGGCCAGTAACAGTCAAACAAGGTAATTTTTGATGTGATTGATTTTTTACAAAGACGATGTTTAAAGCCGTGTATATAACCGAAAAATGCAAATTCATATGAAAAATGCGTTAACCGTGATTTATAAATGAAATCATATTCAATAATCAAACAACATATGATTAACGAATGTTGGGTACGACATACAATGAACCTGAGAGGAAAAAGGCCACAATCATATCAAACAAAATCTTAGTATAGTCTTATGACTCTTATCCTTAAAAATTTTCCAATCATATATTTTTCGGCAGAAAAGCAGAGACCTTTGTTTTGGCTTTATCACAACGAAATCAAATCTAATCTCATCTCACTTTCATTTTGGCCTTGATGATTTGCCTTTTTGCGTCACCAAGGTTTAAATGGTTATAAAGGAATTGGAAGCAAAGACTGATTAAGCTAAAACCAGCAGCACTTTAGCAATGTTTCACGTTTCTAATCTATGTGATCAACTTGCACACATTTCTATGGACTTTCGTCGTTCACACCACATCTACATTATATTGTTGAGGATGTAAAAGCAAATGTCAAAAGCTAAGATCTTATGATGAATTTAGCATAAATATAATGTCAGCATAATAATCATTTGAGGAATTATATGCTATGGTTATCAAAAATGACAGAAACCTTTGCTATGCCGACAACAATGATTTGTGATGAATATATATATAAGAAAGACATTAGTCATGCATCTGACACTATAGAAAAATTTATCCTTGATGTAAATACTTGTAAATGGGTCGGAGATAGATCGAATCACCTTATATCCAATCTAATCCGAGGACGAAAAAATTTCAACTCCATCCAACCCGATAATTCAACGGATCATTCATAACTAGATTCATATCTAGTTTGTTGGATTATTGGATATCGGATTAGATTATTTGATCCGAATTCCTTTATCCTAAGAAGTTGAAAAATATTCTTATTATTTACACACAAAATCACAATATTTTGTTACATGTACGTACATACATATTTAGTATGTAAAAATAAAATAAAATAATATATATTACATCAAATCGGTGTAGATCATGATCAGATCGAATTATGTCAAATCTATATTTGTTCCGTTAATTTAACGAGTTAATAGATTCAGAACATAATCAGATTATCGAATTATGCCACAAGATCCATCTTATATTAATTAATTACATCAGATGCAAATCGGATCTCAATCAAATACTCGATCCATTGACAACTCTATATTCGGTTGTATCCCGAACCCTAACCCTAAAGCAACCTTGGCTAATTTTCTTCTACCACTTTTGTGTGTTGGGCAAATGTATCCACTCATTTTGGACCCAGCCATGGATAACAGTCAGAGCCTGCAGGAAAACAATATCCATTCATATTGTTCAATCGTATTAAAAGTTAAAACCCACTTTTATTTGCTCCTTCCCAACTTGGTCCCAGATAATCTGACCCATTTTCATGTGCTTCCAAACTGCTCTTCAGTCGCGTATACTTCATAGGAGCATTTGGCATCTTCCAATTTCCACATAAATTAGAAAATAATAACAATAATAATAATAATAATAATATTATTATTATTATTATTGTGGCTCGCGAAAAATTCACAGGCCGTTCCATTTTGTCAGCGATGGGAATTTATGAATCACATGGGAAGTGCAAAGCTGGCGGGGAAAAGCCACAGACGAAAAATTAGAGAGCAGAGAGTGCGTTCCCATTTCTCACCTGTGGAGATAACCCACACGTGATTAATTAGGAACAATCTAGGTAGCTCTAATTCTATTTGCATGCCACGTCACCACTGTATCAAGTTGGATAATGATGTGTGGCCCAGATGAATACAGCTGGGATCTGAGATTTAGAGGTATAGCCACAGGATTTAATCGAAAGTCAAACCTGCGCCTTCGCTTTGACCTTTTTATCCAGGATTTGAAACATGATGCCTCATGTTGTTGACTTCTATGCTCTCGAATTAAAATGGAAAATCAACCACATGGAATTGTACCCTATAATTAATTCATATTCCATATTGGGTCGTACCTCCTAACTTTTTTTTAAAAAAAATAAAATAGATTCCTAAAGTTTATAGGTTTTTTTTTTTTGTTTTGTTCTTGTGTGTATACTTTTCATTTTCCCACATGAAAGTGTGCTCGAATATTTGCTTCCATTTTCAAAGTTGACCAAATTCTAAAGTATTTATTTCTTGGGTATTCAAAATTTGTGGTTGTTGAGATGAAATGTCAATGGGAAATTTGATGTATGAGATGGGCAAATGCATGCGTTCCACATGTGCATGGTATATGGATGGATTGATGGATGAGTTGTGCAATTGCCTTTAGCTTTCCTCCTTTCTCTCTCTTTTAAAAAATAAAAATAAAAATTATAAATGTTTGGCCCATAATAATTTTCTTTTTCTTTTTCTGGTCAAAGGCCCATAATAAATTAGAACATAGAAATAGTCCACAGTGGCGTGATTAAATTTCAAGTTTATTAAAATTGTATTTTCTTTTCTCTTAATCTCAACCTAAGATGCTTGAGTTTACCACCTAGCTTTCTTTCTTTGCCTATGAAAGTCTGTTATTGGGAAGCTTGAAATGAGTGAGAAAGAAGCCCAAGCAATTAAAATTGACTGATAATGGATCGTGTCATGTTGGTTTTATGTCGTGTTTAGATAATGAATGTGTGGTCAACTCCTGTTGTGTTAAACATGTTATTGACAAGTAACATGTTTAACAAATGATTAAGAGGAGACAAAAAGAAATGAGAATTAGAATGAGGAGATTGACTTAGAATGAGAGTTTTCTTCTGGGTGGGTTGAAATCCACCATCCCAAGGTACACGGTGGAATGTCCGTATATGCATGTTACATATTTATTATTATTAATAAAAATAAAAATTTAAATAGTAAACATGTCAAGTAGGTTATTTCGTGGGTTGACGGGTTGATCCTAATTTCACTTGTTTATTAAACATGTCACGACGAATTTGACCCGCAATTTTAATTCTACAGGTTGACTTGCTAATTCTAGTAATGAGAAGGGGAAAACCTTTCTGACCGGGCATGCCATTGTGGAACAAAAAAAAAACCGGGTTTTTATTTCAGCAGATTGAAGAGCCTCCTCCACCACTTGAGCTTTGATTGCTGCCAAAAATTTGACATGGACTTGAGTCTCTTTCTGGCGACATAGACCGCTCTTTCAAGATTGTATGATGCGGGAAGGTTATGAAGTTGATATAAACCAACCCTCCTCCACTCATCTTTTCTGAAAGTCGAGCAATTTGACTGAGAAAAAGGATGCTAAAAAGCCAACAAACACATCTGCTGAAACTCCAATCCAATCATCCCAGGGCTGACTTCCAAAATACTATTTCACGGTGCCCTGAAACGTAGGCTTTTTTTTTTTTGTCTCCACGACTGTAACATACTAACTTACCCTTTATTCTATATCAGCAAAGAGGGAAAAAAATGAAACGTAATCAACCATTTATTTAGAGCTTTTGATGGTTTGAATTGAAATTGTGTTCAGATTCTCCTCATAAACGATAGTTTGTAATAATAAGCGATGTTACAGTCCACTTCTATTGAGGCCCGATCCATTGCTCTTCAAAATTCATTCAAACGTACTCATGGACGGAACTAGCAACAAGACTACCATGAGCTCTAGTTATCTAAGTTATGTACACCAGAAAGTTCTCTCAACTCCTAGACACCAGCTGATATAGAAGATTGAGATGGATCTTATTTCTAACGATAAAAAGGATTGTCAAAGCTATCTGTCGCATTAGTATTTTTTTTAGTAACAGAATGGTAAGCAAAGCACAATAAAATGAAGGATTTTGGAGATATCTAGACCTAGTAGTTTTTGGAGAGTCCAATAAAAATACATGGCCCATTTCTCCCCAATTACACTTGGTAAAGCCCAATTATTGCCACAAAAATGGCCAAGAGCCCAAACAAAAACCAACACCAGTTAGTTCCCAACAACAAAAGCCTTCTTGTCTTTCTCAAACCCTAGTTCTAGGTTTGTTTTTAGAGCTAGATATGGAATGAGATTATGGGAACGTGAAGAGAACGACATCACATGCACCCACATGTTCTTCTCACATGCCCCATGGACCCCTCCCCTGGCCAAGAGAAGATACCAACAGGACATCAATGCTTATGCTTGCTTCCACCTCATGCCACGATAATCTATGTATCTTTGCATCCAAGTTAAATGCGAGCAAAGTCAATGGTTTATATATAGCGCGTTTCTAATGAAGGATTCCTCAAATAAGATCTTTATAGGGCTCACTCCGTATTTTATTTTACTAATCCAAACAGTCTATTTTGTAGATATTCATTTAAAGATCATTTCTACAAAAAAATCACTTGAATCCGATATCATTTGACCACTCGATTAAATTATTGAAATTTTAAGTATTTTCTTGAAGCACCGTGTTCATTGATTTTGTTGGTCTCAATTAGATGTCTTACTAATTTTCAATTTGCATGATTTTTTTGCAAAGATGATCTTTGGATCGTTGATTTTTTATTTATTTTTTTGTAGGATACCCTAAATGATGTCCCGCAAATAAAATTATTTAAAAAATCCCTCAATAGGGAATATATATATATAACCAATATACAATATTATGCATGATCTACTTTGGTGCTTATAATTATTGGGGAAGTGACACTTTATTTGTGCTCCACTCCTACACACCATATATAATACCCACCACACCGTACGGAGACATTACGAATTTGCACTTATTATTATATTTTGGGAGAGCCCACGATTAATAAGAAAATCTTATTTGGTTTCAAATATAATTTGCTGCAAAAATACATTGCTAATTTTACACCACTCTAGTGTAGTTCAATGCTTCAACTCGACCCACGGATATGTGTTTCATTATAATAAATAAATTAATGGGTTCATATGGTTGTAATTTTATTTTTTTTGTGAATAACAAGGAAATTCTATGTTACATACTCAACTATGTCATTATGCTTGAGTCACGAAAAAATCCCGACGATTAATACCAGGATTTTAGGACATGAATATGTGAAATTATCTGTAATCTACACGTATTATGTCGGAAGAGATCCAAAGTTCGAATCCTAATTGATATAAAAAGATAAAATTTATGAAGCAATAGAAATAATTCTTAGAAAAAAAAAAGGTTGTCTTTGAAAATTTTCCTCAAGAAACTTCGCAGTTGTAGACTGGGTATCGGGACAAGCACTACTTTGAAGCCTCTCTTTTTCGAACTTTCGTCTGAGCTCACTCGACCGTTTAGCTGAAAATTAATTTCCCACCTAGCTTTAGTTAATAAAGTGATGATGATGAAGGGTGGCGATCCAAGATTTGCTCATTTCAACAGCATCATCATTGCAAACACTGTTCGGCCCCTCACCAGTCGCCTCACACACTTACTAGTAGTACGATCTTAATTAACCTTTCGCTTTCCTTTTATCTGCTTCTCTTTCGCTTAAACCCTAAATAAAAAAAATGCTTATTTGCGTATTCTACATCAAGAACATTTTTGCTCCTCACTTTAACTTAAAGTGTATCATTATCATTATTCTCGATACTTGACACTCGTGTTTATAAACATGACCATAGTTCCATAAATATAAAGTAAATAGTTAATTATGGTTATGCCCATAAACACGTATCAAGTATTGATATGGATGATGAAAATACACTTTGAGTTAAAGTGGTGGTGAGCAAAAATATTTCCATTATGCGTATGCTTTTGAAGCATTGCATTGATCTTCGATAAAATCGTCACAAAAACATTCTGCTATAATATCATTTGATCATCCCCATGCCATGTGTCTCATAAATATACAAACATACAACAAGAAGAAGTTGGCATTGCCGCATAAATTAAAAAAACAAGTTGGCATTGTTTTATTCTGTGTTGGTTGCATTTGTTTCTGTCATATTAAGTACCCCGTCGTGACGTCCACACCACGGAATTTTGATAAATAAGAGTGGCCTAGTTGTTGTTGGTATAATCTACATTTTCAGATTATAATAAGGGGCAAGTATCCGTGATGTTACGTAGGTGTATACTGTATTTCCAAACTACATCTCATATCTTACAATATCTTATACAGATGTTTTTCATTTATGTACGTAAGTCCCATCTTAACAAGAAAAATGATAAGTAAATATGATAGAAATAGTTCTATTCGTCTTTGAACACGTCTATTACTTGATCAGTAGTGTTTATATATTTATTCTCAAGTTCGTACGCTTTTTACTTATGTTTTATTGTGATAATTTTTAACTAATTATGTGTAAAACTAGAATCATGTTCCTCTCATAATTTCATGGCTCGAGTTTAGACTTGAAACTTGTTTTAACAAAATAAACAAAAATTATTATACAATACATAAGTGCGGTCACGTGATATAACCTGCCGTCCATGTGTATCTCTCTCCAAGTGACTGCGTCCTAATTAATGTCCAAAGCTAGTACAGCTGGCCAGTGGTACCTCCAAAACCCCTGTTTCTATCAGTATATGATTTTTAAAATCCTAAAAATCATGACTCATGAGTTGAAGAAATCGAATGATGTGACAGAATATATATAAACACTTATGCACCACAGGGGCAACATCAGTATTATTAATACTATGATATTGTTTAGACTAACCTAAAAATAGTAAAATCTTACGTTAATTCATCAGGCAATTCAAGACTTTTGGTGCAGACAGATGCATGAGGTGGGTGCCTCAGACCAATTGGAACCGTCTAAGATGATATTATTGCTGTACTTAATTTCTTAAACTAACTTAAATTCAAATATTAATCATGACATTAATCTCAAGTCATTTTCATTGAGGTCATTAAATATGTTCTTTGCTTTGATTATCATTGCTTCGTTTTCATCTTCCATTAGGTGTGTTTGGTTGACAGTTGCTCCACCACCAGTCTCAGTTTTTTCATACCCATTAACTGCTAAGGTCAACAACAACAACTCCCTCCCTCCCACATTTTCTGAACACATCAGTAGAAATAACCCAAGCTCCTATTTCACTGATTATATCGATAGTAATCTTGAATTAATATGTGGCATCAATTGCATATTCATCATCCTCTACTCAAATTGCAGCAAGAATTAGTCCATGATAGTGATATTTTGATTACTTTTCAAGTTAATGACATCCATCATATTTCTAACACATCGCGTGGGTTAGAAATTAGAAATATCATGACAATTACATTAACCCACTTCTAACGTACGTATATACCACTTTGATTCTCGCAGGTCATTTTCTACATAATTTTTACAACCTGTTATTATTATATGAACTCTGTCGTATTTTCTAACGTATCGTGTGGGTATGATCTATTATTATCAAGAGGAAATTCTAAATCAACTCAGAAAGATTTAAACAACTCCATTAACCAAAGAGGATTACACTTTTTTAACGAGGATTGTGGCCAAAACTTAAAAGAGAATAAGTATCAAATTCCTCTTTGCTTGCGTTGCATAGTGGTCTTCTTTTTGTTTTAAGTGAGAGAAAGAGAAAGAAGAGAGAGGTATTTTCTTTTGCTTTTTACGAAGAAAAGTTTAGGGGGAGAGGAGACTACTCTATCCCAATATCAGGGCATACTAAGGCTTATTTGAGAACTTACATAGCCCTTTTTTTAATTTTTACAAATTACCCACTAAAAAGAATTGTCGACAGCGAAACTCAAACCTAAACCCTGATAGCAAAGAGAACGACCCGATTTTCTCTTTGATTGAACCGTTGAATGACCATTTTAGCTGATGCAATCATGCAATGTATTCATGGGAATTATTATTAATTACGAACACCTCGTGCGTAGATTGCTATTTAGTATATCGTAGTTTTCGCAGCAGAAAATTCATCCTTTGACTTTCTTCTTTACCAAGTCATTAGCCAACAATTTCTCACAGATTATCTGGTCCCATTATTTATATGCCTTTGTTTTTTGTTCATTTAATTTGACCCAGGATTTACATGCCGAATGACATTAAAACCTAGAATTTTGTTGCCATATCCACCGATTTTCTTGATTAATGATATAAAAATTCAAACTCATACCAAGGCCAACATGAAAATAAATACTATTAAAGTCAACGTCACCTATCCATAAACTCAATCTAATCTCTTATTAGACAACCAAATGCAACCTATTGCTCATTCAAGGTGACAAAGTCAGACCCACAAATTTATGTGTAACTCTTGGACCATTCCTGCATTCCATGGATAGTGATCAAATTGTTGCACCCACCAATTTTCATATATTGAAATCAATAGTCTCTCTCAACTAATACATATTTATTACAAGTAAAGTTCTCTTGTCACATATCATAACTTTTACACCTCGTTACGATTTGGTACTGCATTACATATTCAAATAAAATTCACCTCGTTACAATTTGGGTTGACAACCTCATTAACAAAATCCACCTCGTGCACGATTCTGATTGACACCCTAATCAACAATATCCAACTCGTTTACAACTCGGATTAACAGATTGACAACCTAACAACATAATATCTAAAGTTGTATTACCATTTACTTTCTTATGTTGAAAAATCACGAATCCCAAGAATTTGGGCATTTGGGCATTTGGGCATATTGGTCCATTCACACACAAACCGAGGCCATTTTTAGGGGCAATAGGGAGGCGCCCTTTTTTTACCCAAAAAAAAAAAAGGGCGGCGCGTTTCATTTCATTATGTCAGCGGCGACTCACGGTTGTATTTACACATATATTCAGCCATCACCATTATATTTATACATATACCCATTCATTATTCACTGTTCCGCTTTCTTTCTGTATTTCCTTCATTACTTTCTCACACCAACTTTCTTTTTCATTTTCTCTGTTTCCCTTCAAATATTTTCATTTCCTGCATCATAATCATATTCGCTTTTTTCATCCTTGAAATCTCTCTCTCTCTCTCTCAAGTCTCGACACTTTCACTTGTTCTTTTCCTTACTCCAGCAAATCACGTAACTGTTTCTCAGCATATACAGGTAATATCCAAAGCGTGTTAGTAAAACCACTAAAGCTGCACGTCAATGTTTTGGTTTGATTTATTCTTTTTGTTTTGATTTTGCTTCTTTTTGCTGTTCAATTTCTGTTGTTTCTGTTTTGCTGGCCATGATCTGTTGGCTGGTTTTTCTTGAATCTCTGTTTGGTTGCTGAGAAAAGAAAAGTTGAGTTGAATGAAAGGAAAGAAAAGTGAAACTGACTTTAAGTAGGTCCAATATAACTTGCATTAGGCTAAATGGGTTTTTATTTTAATTTCTTTTTATGATTATGCTGTACTTTCTTTTCCTGGTTTTATGAGCAACCAAACAGAGCATTGTTGGATTTGTGGTTGACCCATTTCTTAGATTTTCCATTATAACCATGAATTTGATTTGGTATGGGAGATCTCTGTTCAGTTTGATTTGGTTAAATGGGAAGCAGATCAAGTGATTTTCTGTCACTATACATTTGATATCTTACTTAGTGCTGTTGATTTTTGCTTTTCCCACATTAATTAAGCTTTTATTTTGAAAAATAAACTGTTTGGGTTTTTACTCCCCTCCCCCTTGGCCCCCAGAAAAGAGAAAATGCTAATCGTGTAACTGTTTTTCTGTCTTAGTACTGTTACAAGGCTTTTAATGTAAGCAGAGTTGAGTTTGAACTAGTTTGAAGCTAAAAGTCAATTGACGAGGTTATACTTGTCCAACGTTGATTTCATGTTCAAACTTGGAACTGGGAGTTAAAATTGCATTATTTAAGATTCAGTTTTTCTCCTTGAATACTAGATTTTTTTGTATACATAATTTGGAGTTTGTTATTTTATTTTGACTTCTTTGATGGCTGTGCATATCAAACAAATTGTTCAAAATTGACCTCACAACTTTCAAGTCCATTGGTCATTTTGCAGGTTTTTCAATGGCTTTGATCATTGAATAGGCACTAAAGTACATTTGAGGAGATGAAAGGCGAGCCGGCTGGGCTGATAATCGGGGTATCTATAGGGGTAGTGATTGGAGTGCTTTTGGCAATTTCTGGATTCTTCTGCATTAGGTACCATAGAAGGCGCTTGCAGATAGGGAACAGCAGTTCTCGGAGGACAGCCACTATTCCTATCCGTGCTAATGGTGCTGACTCTTGTAATATATTGTCAGACTCAACCGTTGGTCCAGATTCACCTGTAAAATCCGGACGCAATGGTTCCTCCTTCTGGCTTGAAGGATTTAAGAAGAGTAATGTGGTCTCAATGTCTGGAATACCTGAGTATTCTTACAAGTAATGTCTCCAGAAAAACTATTCCTCTCTTGCACCTTAGTTCTTGATTTAGATGATATGCTTTCTATCATATCCTTGCTTGTCCCATATGGAAAGATATGAATCGTGTTTATTGGAATTATTTAGCATTCTATCTTTAGAATCTTAGTGATAATGAGTTGACTAACTGGTAATGGCTGAATTCTGAGCCTGTATACGTGATAGAAACCAACTGGGGGACTTGTCGTAAACATTTGAACACCAGAGGATCAATCTTTGTGAATACAGTAGATAGCTTGAATGCTTGTTAGAGTTTACCCCACATTACTTTGTTATGATTGTTATAACGGAGTCCTTGAATTTCAGAGGAATGTGTTCCCTGATAGTGTACATTTACCTAAAACACGTAGACTCAATCAAACAAGCAAGAAATGTTTAGACATTAACTATACTTTGCTTCAACTGTTATGTGAGATGCCTAGTGCCATACATTTGTAACTGCAAAAAGACTAGATGTTTCGTCATGAAGTGACTGTATATTTCTTGCTTCTGAATCTGAAGTCTTAACAGCCTAGTAGTTTTTCTATTGAAATTTACAATGAATTTTTATATTTTATTATTCTTAAAGGAGAGGTAGTTTATTTTTGCACACCTAAGTTCTTGACCCCCTTTCACATTTGGTATATTAGTTTAATTTGTTAATTGGATTCATACAGGGATCTGCAAAAAGCAACCTATAACTTTACAACATTGATAGGGCAAGGTGCGTTTGGTCCTGTGTACAAAGCTCAGATGTCAACTGGTGAGACTGTTGCAGTTAAAGTTCTTGCAACTGATTCTAAACAAGGGGAGAAAGAGTTCCAGACTGAGGTAATGCTCATTTAATATTTTACTGATTTTAGGGTCCCTAAAAAGTAATTGTTTATACTCTTAACCAATTCGCTTCTGTCTTTTAGAAAAATATTCGTATTTTGCTTTCTTAAATGGCATCAGGATGTTTTGATTAATGTCATGTAATGAATTTCATTTTTAAGTATACAAGGTATTCTGGATTGTTTCATCAATAATAGTCCCTCACCTTCTTCTTCTTAATCTTTTCCCCTCAGGTTAAGCTATTGGGAAGGTTGCATCACAGAAACCTCGTGAACCTAATTGGATATTGTGCTGAAAAAGGGCAACATATACTTATATATGTCTACATGAGTAAAGGCAGCTTGGCCTCTCATTTATACAGTAAGATGACTATAGAACTTCAAATATGTTTCTTTTAATGGAATTTCTTAGGGTTATCACTCAAGTTTTTATGTTTGTTTTAATGGTCACTGTTCTGAAATATTCTTATTTCACTTCTGTTCATGTAATGACTGCTGTGAATTGTTAACTTTGCAATTATTGTTGGAAAGGATGATGTTAACTATGTCTTAGTGCATTCAGTTTACACAGGAATAGAAAGAAGAACAAGATTGAAATTTGAAAGAAAATGCAGATTTGATATGCAAGATGTTTAATTGAGAATAACATGCTTTTCTTTGTGCAGGTGAAAAGCATGAGCCGTTGAGCTGGGATTTGAGGGTTCTTATAGCCTTAGATGTAGCAAGAGGCTTGGAGTATCTTCATGATGGAGTATGTCAATCTTACTGTACTAAAACATAATGAATTGCTTTTGTGCCTGTGCATGTGTTTATGCTCAAAGGTGTTTATTTGTTGATTTGTTGTTTCTGTTTATGCTCAAGGTGTTTATTTATTGAACTTTAATTTTCCACTCCAGGCAGTTCCTCCTGTAATACACCGCGATATTAAATCTTCCAATATTCTGTTGGATCAGTCCATGAGAGCCAGGGTATGTGTTTTAATTTTGTAGAATCATTTTTCCAAAAGCAGATTCATAAAGATATCACACTGTGTGAAGGGCGTATTTGATTTACTTTCCAAATATGGAAGAAATTTTTGCATTTTGGATTTTACATACTTATTTAATATATGCATATATTTATGAACTTAAAGTAATAAAACTTATAAAAGGTTAGGCTGCCAATTATGATATTATAGAGGGTTATTCTGGATCAAGCAGGTAGCTGATTTTGGACTTTCAAGAGAAGAAATGGTGGACAAACATGCAGCTAATATTAGGGGCACGTTTGGTTATCTTGATCCTGAGTATATATCTACAAGGAATTTCACCAAGAAAAGTGACGTTTACAGCTTTGGAGTTTTGCTCTTCGAACTCATAGCTGGAAGAAATCCTCAACAAGGTCTCATGGAATATGTTGAGCTTGTAAGATCTCTCTCTCTCTCTCTCTCTCTCTCTCTCCCCCCCCTTTTCACCGCACACGGTCACACACAGGGGATAGGTGAAACAGGGAAGGGAATTTTAAGGTTGATTTGACCATGTGACAATATTGATAACCCAGGAACATAAAGAGATCAATAGACATTGTTTTGGCAGCTTTTTATCTATTACACTTGCATAATGTTCTTTGATTCTATTTCATTTTTTTGTCTGTCTGTTATAGTGATACATAGCTGTATTTTCGTGCATGTGTGTTTCTTTTTATGCTCGCACTTTTGCTTGGCTAGGTTGTCTATATATATGAAGAAAATAGCTGCAATTGTATAGTTTTAGAAGAACAATGAAGGGGAAGACTGTCGTGGACTTTTGTTGCAGAAGTACATATCCACTTAAAAAATCCAATTAATGTTATTTATTTGCTTATCTAATTAACTTTCTATGTGAAAAATAGGCCGCGATGAATACGGAGGGGAAAGTTGGGTGGGAAGAAATTGTGGATTCCCATCTTAATGGGAACTTCCATATGCAAGAGCTCAACGAAGTGGCAGCTCTTGCATATAAATGTGTCAACCGTGCCCCAAAGAAACGGCCTTCCATGAGAGACATTGTACAAGTGCTATCACGGCTGCTCAAAATGAGGCACAACAGGAAGCACATGAAATCCATGTCATCCGTAACAGATGAAGTCATAATCGACGTGAACCAACCGGAAACCAAAATCCAAATGGCTGAACATCGAAGAGAGGAGTCTGCGGACAGCATAGCTGATACCTATGAAGTATAGACGATAGGTTTCCCTTTTGTTCATTTTTTTTAAATTTCTTGGTTTTTTGGCTTTGCTCTTTTGATACATGTGCAGTCATTGATGGGCTAGAACTAGCAGATTTCAAGTAGTTCTGATTTCTGCTCGAGTGACACAGGATTTCAGTTCAGCATTTTTACTCTGTAACATATCTTTTTCTCTTTCTTCCTCCCTGTTTTGCTCAAATGACAGGTTCCTAATTTGTATACCGTTCTCAAGCAATGGAAATGAAGGAACTTACTTCCCCCTTATTTGCAGTGTTATATAATTTATTATTTTAATATCCTACAAAACGTTTGTACTTATCCAACATGTTGGCTTTCCTAAGTAATTTGAACCAAAAGGCAAACCTTTTCCACCCAAAAAATAAATAAAAATTGGGAACATCACCAAAATAACAAGGGTGATTCTTTGAGCGCAAATACTGCAGACTTGGGTTAGGCTAGTTAATCGCCCCCTTGCATTCAAGTTCCAGTCCCCTTCTCCACATATTAGATTAATTTAAAGCAATTTAGACTATCGCTTGTATTAAAAAAAAAAATTCAACACGAATACCATAGATAAGTTCTGGTTGTCCAAAAAATCTTGGGTGTCCATAAAATCACCCTTACCCAAAAGTTGGGTTGGGCTTTACTTGGTCTCTTCACTAAAATCTAATAAGGCCCAAATTACATATAGTCCTTTGCTCCCTCCAAACCCATCTTTAAGTAAGAAACAGCTACGTCGTCGTTTTCGTTCCAATCCTATATTGCAACAAGTTTACACTCTTTTAAGCTCTGCTCTGTATTATCCATTTCTCAATCACAGCCTAGTACACGCAAGCAACGAAAATGGCAGCCATGGCTGCACTTCAGAGCTCCATGACCTCTCTTTCTCTCTCCTCTAACTCCTTCCTGGGCCAACGACTCTTACCCCCTACTCTTTACCCTGTCCCGGTACGATTTCGGTTTCTCCTTCAATTCTTATGTCAAATTTCTTTTATTTTGTTGCTTTCAATTTCAACTCATTGTGAAAAAGTTCTGCTAAAATAAAAATAACACTCACATTGTCAGGATTGGAAGTTCAAACTTGTTATTTCTGTATTTCCGTTATTTTTGCTTGTAACACTGAAATGGGTCTTGCTTAAAATTTGACTAGCTCTTTGTTCTAGTGGTTCGTGCAAATTGATGTGATTTTCCTTTACTCTGTGAAATTGGATTCCTTGATTAAGATGTCAAACTGGGCTTTCTAAGAATTGGAGAGATGATAAGGAAATGGATAATGTTTTAATGGGTTATTTGTAAAATTTGAAGAAACTGTTCTTTTGGTTATGGTTCTGACATTGGTGGATTGTTTATTCAAAATGTTCCAAGTTGGTATTGAAGATTTGTATGCTTCTGTTGGAAATTTGAATAGAAACCAGATGCCGGTTTGATTAAGTGGTTTTAATAGTGAAGGAAGATTGCCGGTAAACTATTTTGGAATTTGTTGTGTATAAGATTTAGTAGTAGGTGCTAAGTGTTTTGTTTCTTAATGAAACTTTGACTACAATTACTGTATGCTATTCCCACTACTTAAGAATGAAAATGTGCTAACACCTCGTAGATTAGCTTCTCCCCTGGTATTTGTGGTAGCATTTAATGACATCTAGTAAAGGATTGTTTTTTTTTTTCCAGGTTTGTGAGTGAAAATAGTTGCCCTATATAGTGGATGAATAGTTTTTACTTCACTGACATGAAACTAATTGCATGAAATAATGCTTTAGCTGGATAAACCTTTAGCTTTCGGTTTAATGATGAGTTGGCTTCATTTTGCGATCTTGCATTCTGTTTACACAGTTGTGAGCAGGCTTTTTGTAACCCACATACTGACTGTGGCACCGATCAGTTCATTCTACTAGAATGGTTTTATTTCTTTTCATGGTTTTATGTCAATGTCTCAAAGATGGGATCTAATAAAGTTTACTAGTAAGTTTGTTAAAGTATATGCTTTGTTGTTTTTTTTTTTAATGAGCTCATATTTCTATATTGGTTTTGTTTTATATTTGGTTCTTTCTGTCATCTGAGAGAAACAAAATTGTTAAATATCAAATTGATGAGAATTTTTTTTATTCCACTCACGCTGTAGCATGAGTTTGAATCACTGATCACTGGGAGGATAAGAAAAACCATTTCATAACAATTTGTCTACTTGTGTTATGTGCAGGCTAATTTAACAGCGAAGCCTTGCCTCATTGTAGTGAAGGTTAGTATCACGAGTCCTATCTCTACCAATATTTGTTTTTTCTTTATCTTTGTCAATAACTTATTTGTTGTTCAGAACCAGAATATGATAACTGTTTAAACAAAAATAAAAGACTTATGAATTTAGGATAAAAAAGTGAGAGAGAAAGATGGTAATGAAATTGCTGACTTACTAGTTTCTAAAAGTGGTGCTCTCCTCTCTCTTGGGAAAAAAAAAAGTAGTGCTCTCCTTGTAATTTTTTTGGAAGCAATCTTCTATTATGCAATTTCACTTATAATTTTCTCCAAAATTTACCACTAAATGGGATATTCCACTCTCCCAAGCCATCTGGTTTTAGAAGAGCCATACTGTGGGCATTTTGTTGCAACTTATCCATGAATGTGGTGGAGAGGTCTTTATCTTGATTTTGTTCTGGCTAAACCAAGATAAAACTTTGTTTCAATTCGCTTGGCATGGTTCGCATAATTTAACATCCTTTTCTTTTGAAAAATCTATTTTGTAATATGGGTTCTCATGTATCTTATTGGGCTGCTCATCCATTTTCCTGAAATGTTGCTTTTTTGTCCTCGCACAGCTCAAGCGATGGGAGCGGAAGGAATGCAAGCCAAACAGCCTTCCTGTTTTACACAAAATGCATGTTAAGGTTGGAGATACGGTGAAAGTCATATCTGGGCATGAAAAGGGTAAAACTGGAGAGATAACAAAGATCTATAAGCACAATAGCACTGTGATAGTTAAAGACATAAACTTGAAGACGAAGCATATGAAGAGCAGGGAAGAGGGTGAACCAGGACAGATTATTAAGGTTCTTTTTCTTTCTTAAAATGTGTACTCATCAACATATTGGTTCTTATGTTTTCTCGTTTACTAGTTTCATTTAATTACAAAGAAACATTTTAAATTTCATATTCCAGGTAGAAGGAGCTATCCACAGCTCGAATGTGATGCTTTACTCAAAAGAAAAGGATGTAGCAAGTCGAGTGGGTCATAAGATTCTGGAAAATGGACAACGAGTTCGCTACCTCATCAAAACTGGTGAAATAGTAGATAATGCAGAGAACTGGAAAAAACTGAAAGAAGAAAAAAGGAAAACTGAAGTAGCTGCCACTTCTGCATAAGGATCCAATTCTTGCCTGAACACTGTTGTAGTTTAGACACTCTAGATGTATTCATATCATTTTGTTGTTTGTATTGGTTCAATACCTCGGCATGCCCCTTGACTGATGCACATGCAACAGAGTAATATAAGTTTGTGTGTTTGTGTATTTGTGTTGGTTGAATGACAAATTAGAATGTTGATCTTTCTCCAAAACTTGCAGTTTCTTGTTAATGCAGATAATGCGGTCTTGACACTCAGGATCTCGGGAAAGTGTTAGCATCAGTTGTGAGTAGCCGCATTTTCCCCACACAATTATTGACTCATCTCTAATCTCCTCCAGAATTTATTGTTGTTTTCTTGATCAGGATACGATGGGTCGTCTCTAAACATAAATGAAAGCATATCCTTCTGACTGTTGCACTTGTTCCGACTGTTGGGTTGGGACCCAACCGAAAGGATGGAATGTGATTCAAATCTGAAACATGTCCTTGTGATCTGGATTTGATGTAACTTAAAGTATTAAATCGTTCAAATCCATACATAGCGATTTATTTTTTTATTTTCACTTTTTGGGTGCTTGGGAGCAGTGTACAACGACTAATATATTATGGATGTAGACCATTTAGACATATAAAACCTCGAACACTACGAACAGTGACTTGAGTTGGTAATATAAAACCTGAAGCTTTTCCTTGAAAAATTAATATGAGATGTAATATTAAGGTAATGAGAGGTGGTCTTTTACAATTGATGCATTCCTACTCACATGAGAGATCACCTTGCTAAAGTTCCCTAAATTAATATGCGATGTAAGAAATGAAAGAAGGACGTGTGAATATAGACAGTTTGGATCATTAAATCTGACATTAAATCGCAATATAGAGTGGCTCCACAAAGATGACCTCAAATGTATTCGTTTATAAAGTTAGTATAGGATTATTAGAAAGTTCGTAAATCTCTTGTTTAATTATTATGTTGCCCTAACTTTTACATTATTATTATTATTATTATTATTATTATTATTATTCAATTTACTCTATATTTAAATAACGAAATTGACCTTTTACTCCCTCCGGTTGACAATAAAGGGTTCCCTCTAGTCGGTGTGAAGTGTCAATGTTGTACTATTAAAGCACTTCCACTCATTTGCCGTGGTAAAAGACAAGGGGATGTAAGGGAAGTTACTGTTCATGTGAATAGTAACTTCCTTAGCAATTTTTTTGATGCATTCCCACCCATTGCCATGACAACTCAAGGGCAACCATTATTCACATGAGATATGAGGAGATGAATTTGTATGGAGTTTTGGTGTGGGAAGTGAAGATATGGCTAGGTATTTATAGATAAAAAAATTATGAAATCTTTAGTTTTTTTTTTTTTCAATTTTTTTAGTATTTAAATTGATTGTCACAATGACGTCAACGTGAGGTCAGCTTGCCCAGATAGCAGCCCAGGTAAGTCTTGCCTTTGGGCTTGCCCAGGCTAGTGAAGCCTAGCGCTCCCGACAAGCTTTGGCCGCTGAAAACGGGATTGGGGGCTAAGGGGCTTCTTGCCCGAACTAGCCACTGAAATACTCTTAACATAAACAACTGGTTTACCAAACTTTCTCCCACCCTCCTATCGTCCAAAAAAAAAAAAAAACTTAGTCGTACAGATAGATAACTAGAAAGTAAGAAAATTCTCATGACAAGTGGCATCCTTTAATTATGATACATTTTCTTTACATTGGAAGGAAGGGATCAAACTCTTGGTGTATCTAATCCTAATACATTTTCCCATTTCCTTCAACACTAACCCAAGAACTTGGCCTTCTCATACTCATTGATCACATACAAAGTTTGGCTCCCATAAAGGAAAACCACGCCAGCGCTAACACCCCCAAGCTAAAGTAAAACTGAAGTACATCCTCTTCGTTAATGAAAGCCCAGATCACATTGATTAAAAAAAAATAAAACACTTATTGTTCATTGAGAAGGTAATTATATAATGTAGAAACCTCCCGTTATAAGGATCGTTCTCTTCACTATGAAGGCCTAGTTTCAAGTTATGCCGCCGACAATAATCTCTCTTGGTGGGTAATCTGTAAAAACCAAAAAAGGGCCTAAGACCCTCTTTGTAAGTTCTCAAAGAGGCCTTGGTATGCCTTAGCCCTGGGATTGGGTAGCCTCCCCTTCCCTTAAACTTTTTTTTTATAAAAGAAAAAAAGAAAAAGAAACGTCCTCATACTCATACTTATTGGGAAAAACACAGAGTGACACTATTTTCATCACTCATTCCAAATTTTAAAAAATGCCAATCTACGTACCTTACATTCATAGAACTTTAGGATAAGAAGCATTTAATGTGTTAGGCATACACCTTGCAAAAGGAAGTTCCTTGTCAAAATCTAGTTCTTTCTACCACCTAATTAATTGACAGTATTATAGTTAACCTCACATTTACATTCATGGATTTTACACATGTGTTTCATTTGAGTTATTTGTGGTTGTTGTTCGAATTTAAGTATTATTTATGATAGTTCTTTGAACTTGATGTAACTTTAGACTTTCCAGTAAATTTGGCTTACCCACTCTAAATTGAATTTTCCTTAACTGTAACTCATCACTTTTTGTTCCTATTAATTAAGGGGATTGATTTTCACCCATTGTCTAAAAAGGGAGTGGGAAAATCATTTACCTTAATAAAGAGTGCTCCTATTTCACCCATTTGTCTTATTTCCCCACCGACCTTATAATCAAAATTTTAAAGATAAATTTATCCCTTTATAAAATTACTTTCAAGGACTTGGGAAAAAAACCTCAAACTCTCCTTAAAATAATAAATTAAATAATAAAATAAGATTTTCTTTATGAAAAACAAATTCTCTCTCCCTATGTCTCCCCCTCCCGAGCCACCCCAATCCATCATTGGAATCTCTATAGCCACCCCCCTAAGCAACCCTAGCCACCATTTCCCTGCAGCACTTATTTACGAGTCTTGTTCAGCAAAATAGGAAACATTTAAGATTGTTGGGGCTTTGGTATCTGAACCAAATCTTGAAGGAAAGCTTAAGATGATGTTGCCGCCATGAAAGCTTGGAACTTTACTCGGTTCTTAAGCAAGACCAAGTCATGTGAAACCCTGTATTTAAAATATATTTAACCTTTGCATGCTATATAATTGATAATATATATATATATATATATTCCACGTGATATGTGGAGTCTGGCTATTAACTAGTATAGTATACCTTATCAAATCTTATTGCTTGGCTTTCACTATATTAATTCATTTCAGTCCTATGTAATATTTATTATATATTTTTACACTACAAAAGCATTAGAAAGGCCCCTATGCTTGCTAAGCATTCTGTTCAAAGTTGACATGTTGCATGCATATACTTAGTCAATTCTTGTTAAAGCATGAGGTGGAATATTTAAGCATGAGGTGTAAGCATTGTATGTATTCTTATTTATAGCCTTAATTTGAGAGTGCTCACTAGCACCCTACAAAGCTAACGCATAGGGCTATATTTGGTGGTGGCAGACTATTTTGGTGGCAGACTATTTTCAAGCCACCCAAGTACTCTAGGAAACCATAGACTTGTTGTGTGGCACAATTTTAGCTTTCATCTATACCTATTACTTGGACTTTGCCTGACTTTGGCACCCTATAAATAGCACTCCCTTATACTACCTGTATCATAGTTCTTCACTTAAATTGCTTTAGTTTCCTAAAATTCATAGAAGAAGAAATAAAGTGAGAAATAAAGTGTTGTGAGATTTTGGAGAAGCTCAAGGTGTTTGGACTTGTGACTGGGAGTTATACAATTGCTTTGGATTTGACGTAGGGATTTTTCTGGGGGAGGCTTTACATAAATTGATTTAATTAAATTTTGTGAACACTATATAATGCTTGATTATTTGATTATTATCCTTGATATTAGGCGTTTACATGTTGTAAATTATCATTATAATTTGATTAACGTTGACATGTTCATATGTTATCAGTGATGGTTGTAATTCTGGGGTTGATAAAGAAATTATAGAAAAGAGGGTAATGGGAAAGATCTTTTGTGTAGTTGAGTCTGACCATTGTAAGGACCAAGTTCAGGCAAGCCTGTGTGCACAGTAGATAAGAATATCGGCGGTATAATTGTCGATTGGGTGACTTGGGCTTGGAGATCAATGGTTTAGACAAGATGAACGAGTTGTGGATAATTTTGGACGTTTTGTTGTAAAAAAAAATAAGTTAAGAGTCAGTTGTTTTCCTGTTATTTTGCTTGTAAAATTACAATGTAAATTACTTTGGTTTAAATAAAAGTTTCAGTTCAGTTCTTATGTTTCTAGTTATTTAAATTTTAAGTTTTTGTGTTTTACCTCACACTTCCAATAAATAAATTTTTTTTAAAAAAATTTGGGGTGTGACAAGTCAGGGCACACATAAATATAACA
Source organism: Prunus kanzakura (assembly GCA_020521455.1). NCBI lineage: Eukaryota > Viridiplantae > Streptophyta > Magnoliopsida > Rosales > Rosaceae > Prunus > Prunus kanzakura. Next base: position 2,222,274 of record BPUM01000794.1, on the reverse strand, counting down.
AGTAATAAAAGAAAGAAATTTTCATTTTTCTCTTTTTCCTTCAGGAAGAAAAAATTGCCCACAATTTGATATTTTTTGAGAAAAATTGAAGCTCACTCTTCTAGAATCCAAATTCCTAAGAGGAGGAAGACAATGGAGGCTTTGGTTTACAGAAAATTCGAGGACCCAACAATACCCATTTTAAAAGAAGGAGCAGAGAAAGCAAGAGTAATAGAGAAGAGTTATCTCATGCGTGTAAAGAGAGGGAATTATGGAGGCTGAACAAGGTGGTGGAGGGAAGGGTGGCTAGGGTTGAGGGCTTCAGGGGTTGGGGTGGGCCAGGAAGGTGAGGAGAGAAGGAGAGAGACTTGTTTATATTTTATTTCTATGTTATTTTATTATTAATATTTTACTTTATTTTGGTTGAATTAATAATTAAATGGCATTTTAGGAATAATGGTAGGTGGAAAAATATGATTGTGTTTTTTCAAATTTAAATGGTGGGTGGAAATAGCAGTATTCTTAATAAAACCTATGACTAGGATCCAACTCATCAAGTTACCTTATCAAGCTCAAGATCTGATTAATTATAATTTTTAGATGACCAAAATACCCCACATCTTTGCAATTGTTGTTTTCTCCATTGATTGTTCTAAATATACTTTAAAATATTTTATGCTCAAAGTGGGCCAGCATCATGGACTAAGCCGGCACATGGTTGGGTCAAGGCTAATTGTGATGGAGCTTGGCTGCAGCAGACGCAAAAGGGTGGGGCTGGTTGGGTTATTAGAGACACTTATGGTTGGCTAGTGCAGGCCGGAGGGGTGGGGGGATTACGGGGTAGTTTGGCCTTGACGATGGAGGCAGGGGCTATAAGAGAAGCACTAATTGCTTGCATTAAGGGTCGTTTGGTGCATGTGGAGGTTGAATCTGACTCTTTGCAGATGATTCAGATGATTAGAGGTGAGCGTCAAGTTGATGTTGCGGTGGAAGCTATTGTTTTTGATATTAAGATGCTTGATGACAAGGTCCAACATGTTGTTTTTATGGCTACTCCCCGTCAATGCAATAAGGCAGTGCATGAGGTTGCGGCCTTTGTGTCTAGAGTAGGTGGTAACCACGTTTGGGACCAAGTGTGGCCTGAGTGGATTTTTGATATTTTAGCTAGCGATGTAAACCTTGCTATTCGTCTTTAATAAAACTCTCTTCGGTTGGAAATAAAAAATAAAAAATTGTCATTAATATTCAAATAGTGTTATTTATTTATTTTTATAAATGAAACGATGATATATTATTACTCATTATTAATGCTAGGAAATGATTACATTTGATCAGAAACTAAAACATCAAATGGTGTTTTAAATTGGCTTACATTTAGGAATTTTTTAGGGTAAGTTTAAGTAAGTCACGTTTTGGGCCTATTGAATCTATGAAGAAGCATTTAATATACCTATCATGTTTTTAGCATAAACTAATGTACCTGTTTCTTATGAATAATAATGTACCTATTTTTCGTATCTATTTTTTTATGAACATATCTTTCGTAACTGTACCTATTTTGTGTACCTATAAATAACATACCCATTTTTTTGTTACCTAAATACTGTACTTAGTTTGTGTACCTATAAATAACATACCTATTTTTTTGTTACCTAAATACTATACCTACTTTTTTTTTATGAATAATCTACCTATGTCTTTATATAAATAAATACCTATTTTTTGTGCATAATCTACCTTTTTTTTAATGAATAATCTACCTATAATCTTACATACCAATTTTTGTGTGAATAATCTACCTTTTAAAAAAAATATATATAAATCACGTTCTTTTAAGTTAATTTTATTAACTGAGTGAAAAATACTGGCCTTCTACCTGCCCTTGTGGTTGAGTGCGTCTGCACTAACTGCTAGTGGTCTTGGGTTCGAAGGTTGGTACTTAAACATTGTTGTTTACAAACCCCAAACTAGTAATCTATTACAAAATAATTTATGGATTTGTTTTTGTCGAAATTTTAGGGATTTGATGAATATTGCTAAGCTAGAAATAAGGGAGTCAAAGAGTTAATCACATGCTTTAAAATAAATTATAATTACAAAATATAAAGGTAAATGGCATATAGTGTAATTTAGTTAATAAACTTGGACATATCTATCTTACATGGAAACATATTTTAAATCTGGGTTTTAGTTAGAGGTTTAATTGCAGGTGGATTTTTTTTTTTTGAACTGAAGTGTTGCATTCAATAGACGGCAAAGAAATCGCTACAAAGCTACAGATCAAGAGGGCCTGGTCACAAAGGGAAACAGCATGGTGCCCAAGGTTAGAAACCAACCAAATTTAAAAGGTGCCAAAAGCAAAACATTGCTAGTGCCAAAGATAAAATAGCTAAAGGAGTTACATGAGTAAGGACATAGGTAGAGCCTAACACGCGTCCATTCCTTCTAGCTGGAAATATGGAGCTAAATACTTGGAGGGCAGGGGAGACCATCTTTGTTCAGAACATGGGTAAGAAAAGATGGGGGTCTAATGACCCACACTTCCGTGTGCATCCTTTCCTTTGCTAGCGTTGCCAAAAGATTGGCCGCTTCATTCGCTGAACGAGGAATCCAAGAGCAATGACAGTTAAAAAAATTGGAAAGTTGCTCCTTGAACTTGCTCAGGATGGGATACAATGTCCAAGCCCCTCTGGCAATATTACCATTTAAGCATTGAGTCACAGACCTTGAATCCGATTCAAGAATTACATGTCTTTTCCCCCTCTCCTGAGCAAACATGCATCCCCAAAGAAGTGCCTAAGCCTCGGCTTCCAAAATAGAATTTGTGGTGATTTGAGCTATCTTTGCGGCGATGAACTTGCGTTGGGAGTCTCTAATTATGATTCCAAGTCCGGCCTCACCGTTTCTCAGGTTCCACGCAGCATCCACGTTGACTTTGACGGTATTTCCAGATGGGGGTGACTAGACAGAGGGAGTAGTTTGCTGGTTGTTCAAACTCAGAATGTTGTTGTGGGTATGAGTCGTTTAGGCAGCAAGGAAACTGGTTACACCCGTTGAGGTAGCATAAATTGTCGGTTCTGGGGATGGTTTTTATGCTCAAATACAACATTACACCAGGTTTTCCATATGTTCCACCAGGTGAAAGCAATCTGTGTTGTGACCCACCTTAACTCATCCTTGCTTTTGGCATAGATCTTGAGAATATTGGAGAACCATTGGCCAATATTGGTGACTTCCTGAGGGTTGACTCTGTAAGATAGGCAGCCACCAAACCATACACTTTTAACCCAAGGACATAGAAGCAAAAGATGCTTAAGTGTCTCCTCATGTGACTCGCAGATGGGTCAAATGGGGGATTGTCTGATTCTTTTTTTGCACAGGTTGTCATTGGTTGCGAGGCTGTTTCTAAAGATCCTCCACATGAAATTACGGATTCTGGAGAGGGGGGGGTTGGGGGGGGGGGGGGGGAGGGGGGGCTTGAGTCTTCCATAAGGCTTTCCAGATATCCTTCATAATTGCGATGGAGGTTGAAGGATGTTGATGGTTCAATGCTTGGTTTTTGTGATGCACCCAATGATAGCCAAATTTAACAGTGTACCTGCCACTTTTCTCATATGGCCAAATTACGCAGTCTATGTCCTCCCTGTGACCAATGGGTGTTCTCAAGATAGAAATTTCCTCATCATCAGAAATCATGTGGCAGATTGAATCCAAATTCCAAGTACCTGTTTCATGATCAATGATAGACCCAACTAAGGTGTCATCCAAATGGCCCCTGCTATTGTCTCCCTCAAGGGTCCTAGGAAGGCTAGGAATCCAACGGTCTTTCCAGAATTGAGTTTGTTAGCCACTTGTTATTTGCCATTGGAGTCCCTGCTTGATTACGTCACACCCCTCAAAGATGCTAGCCCATGCCCATGAGGATCTCCCCCCTTTCCTGGCCTCTAAAAAATTACCATCAGGGAAGTATCTTCCTCTCAAAACTTGGACCCACAGAGCATCCAGTTCGTGGAGGATTCTCCAGCTTTGTTTTGCTAAAAGGGCAACATTAAAATCCTGGATACTTCTGAAACCCATTCCACCCTTTAATTTAGACAAACCCAAAGACTTCCAGTTGACCCAATGAGTTTTGGCATCTATCTCACTATGGCCCACCAAAAACAGGCTAAAAGAGAGTTAATTTCCTTACATGTTGCAGTAGGGAGTTTGAGGACATTCATTGGATATGTCGGAATCGCTTAGGCCACTGCCTTGATTAAGACCTCTTGGCCAGCTTGAGATAACATATTATGCTTCCAGCTCCCAATCTTCTTCTTGATTCTCTCCTTGATGTAAGCAAGAGCTTCTGTTTTGGCAATTCCCCATATGGTAGGAAGGCCGAGGTACTTGCTGGGATCTGTAACTGCATCCATCCCAAAGGTATTGCAGATATTATGTTTGAGAACAACCGGCACATTTTGACCAAAATAAATGTTGGATTTGTTGAAGTTGATGGACTGTCCAGAAGCAGTGTAGTACGCATGTAACAGCCGCATTATCTTCTGGCAATTGAGTTGAAAAGCCTTGAGGAAAAACAAGGAGTCATCAGCAAAGAGGAGGTGAGATAGGACCGGCCCCGGGTTGCTGATTTTAATGCACTGCAAATGATTAATAATAACTGATTTTTGGATTAGGCAGGAGAGGGCCTCACTTACAAATAAAAACAGGTATGGGTAGAGGGGGTCTCCTTGACGGATTCCTCTGGATGGCATAAACTTCTTTCCAAGTTGGCCATTAAGCACCACCGAGAAGGTTACGGTAGTGACTTATCTCATGATTAGATGAACCCAGCGACTATGGAAACCCATTTTCAGCATAACCTCCCTCAAGAAATCCCATTCCACCCTATCGTAGGCTTTGTTCATGTCAAGTTTTATTCCCATTTCAAAAGATTTTTTGGCCTTTCTGAGCTTGAGGAAGTGGAAGACTTCATGGGCAATTAAGATATTATCTTGAATTTGTCGTTCAGAAACGAAGGCATTTTGGGCTTGAGATATGATCACTGGAAGTAAGGGCTTGATTCTATTGGCCAACACCTTTGAGAGAATTTTGTAAGAGAAGTTTCATAAACTGATGGGTCGATACTGGGAGACCGATAGAGGTTCCTGAATTTTGGGAATAAGAACCAAATTTGTGTGGTTTAGAGCCTTGGGATTACAAGAACCATTGAGGAAATCCACCGCTATATCTTGGACCTCTAAGTATATTTGCTGCCAAAAGTTTTGATAAAACACCCCTTGGAAACTGTCTGGTCCTGGGGCTTTGAGAGCTCCCATATCATAAACAGTATTCTTGACTTCTTGGAGAGAGATTGGGCTTAGAAGGGTATCAATCATTTCCTCATTGATGACACAATGCAACTAAGAACACTTTCCATATCACGTGGCCCATCAGTGGTAAAAAGCTTCTCAAAATATTTATTAAATGTTCTTCTCACACCAATCTCATCCATGCTCCCTCGCCCATCCTCATCTTGTGTGCAGTCAATTGTGTTACGTTGTCTCCTCTAAATAGTTGACAAGTGGAAAATTTTGGTGTTTACGTCCTCGGCCTTAAGCCAAGAAATTCTAGATTTTTGGTGCCAATATTTTTCCTCTCTGTCCTACAGAGTGTTGATCTTGGTAATTATCGGTTTCATTCTTGTTCCATTAGCCAACCAATCATGTTGCATATCATCTAATTCTTGAGTCAAGTCCCTAATCTGCTTCTTATTATTGCCCAAGCATTGCCTTTTCCATTCTAATAGGCGACGTTTGCATTTACCCAATTTACATTGGAATTGTTGTAGCCAAGGTCCCTGTAATGGATTTCTCTAGCATTCCTCAATGATAGCACGACACTCCTGATGCTCTAACCAAGTAGCCTCGAACATAAATTGGTTTTTTTGGGAACTTCTCTTAGGCTTGGCAATGACAATTAGGGGACAATGATCCGAGCCAATGACTGGCCCATGAGTAACTTTGGTGTGTGGCCATTGCTCCAACCAACTGGGGTTGGCAAGATCGCAGTCCAATCTTTCCTGGATCAATGACTGATTTCTTCTCATGGCTCTCCAAGTATATGTAGGTCCTTGGAAGCCCAAGTCTGTCAGCCCAACTGAGTTTATGAAGTCCAGCAGAAACAACTGTTTCCCTGCAACATCCTCCATCCCATCTTCTTTCTCATGATTCCAGATCCACTCGTTAAAGTCCCCACCAACAAACCAAGGCTGATTATGCGGTGTAAGCATATTCTCCATCCATCTCCAAAAGTCGACTTTCTGAACCAGGTATGGGGTACCATAGACCCATGACATATGACAAGGCACAAGCAAACCATTGACCTGCACAATAGTGTCAATTAAATGGGCGTTGGAGTAAAGGATGTTTACCGTTGCAAAGTGATCCCACCAGAGACTAAGGCCTCATGTAGTTCTAACCGGTGGTACATTAAAACCATTATAGAAACCCAATCTTCTTCTAATTTTATCAATACTGTTGCATTTCATTTTTGTCTCCATTAGAAATACAATAGTGGCCCTGTGTTGCTGGATGAGCCCTCTCAAAGCTCGGACTGTCAAGTCTGGCCTAGCCCTTGATAGTTCCAGAGGATGAAACTCATGGCTCCCTTGCGGTTGTTTCAGGCTAGCCACCACCACCTTGAGGTCCCCCTCGTTTGTTATTGTTGTCTGTTTCATCTTGATTCCAGTTTATTACTTGTTCGACTTGAACTTCCGTAAGGTTTCTTTATGAAAAAATGCTTCCTTGTTTCGTATTCCCTTTCTTTTTGTTGACACTAGGTCGAAGAATACGTCTTGGAAAAGTATGGGTCTCAACTACATAACCCCTGGAATCATCTTCCTTTGACTTCCCTTTACTTTTTTTTCCTGGTGACTGGCCCGAGGCTCCATCATCTCCATTCGAGGCTCGTTTGAGGCCCAAGCCACTAAGGAGAGACTGCATTTGAGTTTGATTCCTGTTAGCAATAGGATTGCAGCCCAGGGGGGTTTGTGGAAGTGGCTTAAACTGCATTGATTGCCCCAATTGGCCCAGGCCTAAATGCTCCCTCCTATTTGTGGGCCATGATCCTCCCCAGTTAGTTGAAAACATTTCGTTCCTTGCCAACTGGTCCTTGAAATGTTCCATCAAATTTGCTGGAGACAGGTGATCCCTCCTGTCTGTAGGCCAGCGTGCATATGGTATAGCATTGATTTCTTGGAGGAGGATAGGGAGCCTTTTGGTTTTGTCCTCGAGCCGTTCAAAGACCTGCTGAGATTCAGTATTGGATGGCGCTCATAGTAACAATGGTGCAGTTCTCATGCTGCCGTGTGTCAGAGTCTGCAGCATAGGGTCAGCTCTGGGTTGAGCTATGTCAGACCCTCCATTAAAGCTTCTTCCTTGCGAACCGTTGTACCTTGTACCGAGGACTGGGTTATTTGGAGTTCTCACTCTCTCCTCTTCCGCGTTGTCTACACACTCCGCTTCTTCCCGGCACCTCCTGGGATTGGCAGATCCTGCCTTTCTTCTCTCTGTTTGGATCATGTTTCCAGGCTTTACCTCTTTGAATTCTTTGATTATGGTGGCCCGTGTCCATTTACCATACTCGGTAGAGCCTTATGGTATGTCTGGGATATCAGAGTTGTAAGGCCTTCTCCAACTCATGAGGGGCTAAACCCAAATTTTCCTCCTCCAAAAAGTGACTATTTGGGTTTTGCCCGAACTCAAATTTTTTTTTTCTCCCAACCCTCGGGACTCAAATTTTAAGTCCACAACTTTATTAAATTGTTTAAGAATGGTTTAAGTCTTTTTTTTTAATGGAAAACTTTTCTTCATTAATCTTTTTAAATAACGTCATAATTTAATTTTTTGAACAATTTGACCTAAAAAAAATTGAAATTCCATAAATTTAATTTTATTCCAAAAGTAAACACACAACATAAGAAAAAACCCTTTTAAAAAAAGAGTTGTCCAAAAAACAATTTAATAGGTGAAGAAAGAACCCTTTTTCATATTAGAATTTATTATTATTATTATTTTTTTAAAAAAGGGATATTTGAGGGTTAACGGCCTTTAAGCTAGAATAAAGCCATAAGCGTGGGCCCAGTCCGTTTTTAAAGTTACTTTAGCTGGCCCCAACACGGGCCCCAGTGTTTTTCTTATGCACATGGGCTGTGACACCTCAGCGTGGGCTCCACTAAATAGTTTTGGGTCCATGCAATAAGCGGACTCAAATTTGGGTTTTCCCAAATTTTGGATCCTTCATTTTCTTGGGTTAGGGAAGGTTTTGGGCAATAATTTGGGTTTAGGTCATTGGGTTGGATTTATTATCGCCGCGGCGCCCGGGGGTAGGGGGGGATTTCTTTATCAAGGTGTTATGGAGATTCAAACATGAAACACTGATTTGTAAGTCAAAGCTATTAGAACCCTTGTTTTTAAATTTTTTAATATACTAAAAGTTGTCCTCCAAAATAATTTTATATAAAGATGAATTCATAATAGAAAAATTATAAAATAATAGGTGGGAAATTATAAAGGATAAATTACTCAAATGGTCCTCAAACTTATACCAGATTTACATTTTGGTCCCTCAATTAAATTATTCGTTCAAATGGTCCATCAACTCTATATTATTGGCTCCATTGGTCCTACCGTTATATTCTGTCAATATTTCTATTAAAATGAGGGCAAATTGGTCATTTCATCCATCAACTCTCACTCCTCTTCTTCTGACGGCTAGTTGGGTTTCTTCTTCTTATGTTCTTCCTCCTTTTCTTCAATTTTTTTTTAATTTTGTATTTATTTTAACCCTATTTTTATTTGTTAATTATGAAAAGTCATATTTACCCTAAAATTTGGTTAAATCTAACAGAAAATTAGACAGTGGGATCAATGGAGCGAATAATATAGAGTTGATGGACCAATTGAACGAATAATTTAATTGAAGGACCAAAATGTAATTTTGGTATAAATTTAAGGATCATTTGAATAATTTACTCAAATTACAAATGTGTGGAAATAATGCCACCCAAAGCAAGCATGGAAAACAGATTGTTTTTGCTTCCTCTGTATTATGCAATTGAAGCGTGTCCCACTAAAACCTCATGGACGATTTAACACTTGGCAACCATGCATTTAAAACACAGAACTCTCCAAGTATCTCCACCCAAAAAATAGACATATTTTGAATGTAGATTCCAAATACAGGCCCGACATGTTATATTTGCTTTCAACTTTTCCAAATCATGAATTAATTTCCGTCACATGCTTACTCGATCGTCTGGTAGTTTCTGATTGTACAATTGCGAAATGAATATCATATTAGCTACAGTATTACAACATCCAATGCCATGATTAATTATTTAATCATTATTTCATATATAAATTCCCTCATAGACAACACTGAAAGGGTATCTAAAACAGCAGCCTGCATTGAGTTAAGGAAATGGAGGGTTTGGAGGACAAGAGAAAGGGAGCTATGGCAACTTACTGTGTGACTGGAGCCACTGGTTTTATAGGGTCTTGGCTGGTGAACACCCTCTTGGAAAGAGGCCACATGGTTCATGCCACAGTTCGTGATCCTGGTCTGTTACCTCTTTAACCAACCTCTCACTTTTTCTTGTTTTAGTTATTCAAGTTTTTCTTTTCATCCAAGCAGAAAAACTTAAAGCTTTCTTTGTTCTGATTTGTTTGTGTTTATGGTTGATATGAATTGAACTAGAGAGAGAGAGAGAGAGAGAGAGAGAGAGAGAGAGAGAGATTAAGGACTACTCTGAGTTAGAATTAGCTTCTGTGATTTGTATAATATTTTTGGTCTAACATGGCTTAGCTAGAAAATCATCCATAGTTGCATATTAGACAGAGAAAGGAATTTTGAGTTAGCATCAGCTTCTGAGATGAGTGGTATAGGCTTTTCAATCAAAGATGGCTTAGCTTTAAAAAATATATATTAAAAAAAAAAGTCATCAACACCCCTGCATATAGAAGTCATGTGGCTACCAAGTTTGATAATTACATGCATTTTTAAAAAGCTTGATGTCAATCTCAAAGATACGTGTGTATAATTTCCTTGGTTTGCTATTGGTTTTTGTGGAGGTGATGGTGGGATTTTTGCAATGTACTATCAACTATAATATTTAAACATGGAGAAAGAAAAGAATTGGAGTATCCAATCACCCAATAAATTGTAATTCAATTAGTCTTCCAAAGGAAAAAGTCTGACCATTAAACCAATTATGGGATTCTGATTTGTAGACCAAGAATGTTACCTCAATCATTCTCTTTAATTTCAAAAATATTCTCAAGTTGTGCAAACACGGTTTAGCCTAGTATAAAAGGGTCTTGATTTGCAAACTAATAGTCTCAACTTCAAACTATAATGACACATTGGCAGCGTGTGCGTGTGAGAAAACCCCCCTCCGCATTCCTAACTTCGACAAAAATGTTCTCAAGCTGTTTTTCTTGCTTAGTGGTTGGTAATAGATACATTTATTTGATTTTACTATAATTCCTTAAAGAAGAAGAAAATAGAGGCTGGACTGGATGTGGCATTTTGATCCTTTCTCTTTGGCAATTTTTTTACTAGGACTTTTCAGAGGACATTTTCTCTGATTTCAAACTTTAGCACATGAATCTATGTTTCCATAGCATCTTTTCTTTGATAGGTGCTTCCATCACGAAGGAAACATTAAATAGTATATATTTTTGGCGTCTTGCTTTATAAGATAGAAATGTAGGATTTTTTTTTTAAATTTCTGGTAATTAGGGAACATGTTGGTTGGTGTCAGGTCAAGGCCCTAAATTACAATTTTTGCCTGTTAGGATGTCTAGGCAATTGAGAATTGACTTTTTAAGCACAATTTAAAACACCCAAGTCTCATCAATCATTGGTTACATGCCCTCACTTAAGTATTATTTATTTTTATTAAGAATTAATCTGACTATTTTGGTTTTATTAAGAATTAATCTGAAATGAAGGCAACTATGTTCACAAGTTACAACAACCATTCCTATTGGGCTGGTTAAACATTGACCTAATTCCTAAGCAACCAAATAGACAGCTAATCTAGCCCAAAAAATATTGGAACAAATCCAGATTGGACTGAAGAAGTAGCTCACCCCAATTTTGTAACTTGGTCCAAAATAATGGCAGCTTTGGATTTGTCTGTTTCTTTTAGGTCTAGTTCATAGGTGGAATTGGATTTAATCCTTGGGACTGCTTAGTCCAACCTTTTTGACTGTGATTTTCATCTTATTAGGTGATGAGGGCTTCTGTTTGGCCTGCTGAAACTCGTTTGCCTTGGTCAGAACTGCTACAAATGAAAGTTCAATTAAGTGACAGTTTTCTTTTCAAAAAAATAAATTAACTGATAAAATGGTGAGGGGTGGAAAAGGTATGTTTCTTATGTTGAAAATTATTAGAACAGATCACTTTGCTCACAGATTAAAGCCATGTGAATCAAACTCCATGTTATGATGTCTAGTTCATTGGTAGAGACAGCAACACAGAACAAATAAAAATACTTTAGCAGTGAAATGAAAACACTTCTGTCCTGAATTACAAAGTAAAAGAATTGGATCATGCAATCTATTTCTGTTCTATATACCTCTTTTTCATAAAAAAAAATGAAATCCTTAATTCATGAGCATGCTTTATCTCTTCTTGTTATTTTGAATGTTTTAATAAGGCTGATCAAGTTCCACCTAACATCTCAGCCAAGTGTTTGCACCTATTGTCATTGTGGACGAACACTGACCGGTTGAGATTGTTCCGAGCTGATTTGGGAGAGGAAGGAAGCTTCGATGAGGCTGTGAAGGGCTGTGATGGTGTATTTCATGTTGCAGCATCAATGGAATTCAGTGTTACTGTGGAAGAAAACATTGGTAATCACTAATGCCTACGTAAATCTGCAATGCTACCTTAATATCATTTAGTGGAGCATAACACTAACTAAGTTGCTCTCAATCTTTGACATCTAAGAGAGTTATGTGCAATCAAATATCATTGAACCTGCAATCAAAGGAACCTTGGATCTCCTCAAATCCTGTCTGAATTCTGGAACTGTGAAAAGGGTTGTGCTCACCTCTTCCATCAGCACTCTCACTGCCAAAGACAGCAAGGGAAATGCAAGAGCTGTTGTTGATGAATCTTGTCAAACACCAGTTGATCAAGTCTTGAGTGAAAAAGCAAATGGATGGGTAATGCTTCCTCTCCCTCTCATGCTATATGATTACTACAAAATTGCCTACTCAATAATTAATTATGAGTGTTGATTTCCCCACTCCAATTTTGTCCACTTACACTCCATTTTATACATGAGAAATTTTAAAAAAAAACATTTCTATGACAGGTTTATGTACTTTCAAAGATTCTCACAGAGGAAGCAGCATTTAGATTTGCAAATGAGAATGACGTTAATCTGGTATCAGTGATAACAAGTACTGTTGGAGGTCCATTTCTCACTTCCAAGGTTCCATCAAGCATTCAAGTTCTTTTGTCACCAATAACAGGTGGTTCTTCTGCTATACCTGTCTCATGCAGATAAATATTATTTAAATCTGTCCTGATTTTCCCTGATATCTTTCTGAAATGTCCCAATAAATATGTTAAATTAAACTATGTTTCAGTTTTTACTATGAAAATGCTTATAACTTATGATTGATGCATGGGACACATGATCAGAAATAAAATAAGAAGTATGGATAGAGGGGGAGACAATTGAACATGTGGATATATGATCTTTTATATAGGTGACTCTGAACTCCATGGGATATTATCTGCTGTAAATGCAAGAATGGGTTCAATTGCTTTAGTTCATGTTGAAGATATATGCAGTGCCCACATATTTTTAATGGAGCATGCCAAAGCTGAAGGTCCTTACATATGTGCTGCCCAAAGTTACCCGATATCTGAGTTGGTTAAGTATCTAGCTCAGGCATACCCTTGCTCAAATTCAAACAGGTAGTTTCTCTGTCATAGACCTGTCAGTGTCAAGTAAATGATATATGTACGTAGACATATATGTTTAAGTATAAAAAAAATTCAAATACTATGTTCTAAGCCGTCGGACGAAAATTGACCCTTTCAAATACTATGTTCTAAGCCGTCGGGCGAGCTTAGAACATAGTATGTGCTTTATTAAAGTATTTAAACAATGTGATTCTCAAGTTAAGTCTCCAAGTTAGATCCTCATCAAATGGCTCATGTATTAAGACTAAAATACCCATGTTAACTGATACAGATTTATGGAGGAAATTAATGATGTAGTGCCTTCAGAGATCTCTTCAAAGAAGCTAACAGATTTGGGATTCAGTTTCAAGCATGGACTAGAAGATATTATCCATCAGACAATTACTTGTTGTCTAGGTTATGGCTTTCTGCCTCCTCTTTGAAGTTAATGGTGTTCAAGTTAAACTATATACTTTTTATGGAATTTTTGAAGTGTGCCCATCAATGATGAACGAATTTGATGCTATGAACGTGTTTACCTATATCCAATTTTATGAAAATTCATTGCCATTATTGATGATTAATCAAAGATGTTGGCCTGGTTGCAAACATGTAGTATCATTCCTCTGTGATTTCATGCCACCCTAACTAAGCCAAACTAAGGTGGTCATTATTTAACCATAATCATAAATGTAGAAAATTATATCTCCATGCCAGCAAGAACTATGGATAATTCAGAAAGCTTGAGAAATTATTGCAGTTCGCATATATTTAGGTGAAGCAGATTTAATGCAAAGCTTGCTCAATGAACTTGTCATAGGGTTGTAGGTACCACCAGTATGCTTCTGTATAAAGTTATCTGCTTTTGTCAGCAGTGTTTTTATTAAGAAGTAATATAAATTTTTAATAAAAATTCAAGTGCTTTTTGTATATTTATCCAGAAGCTTTTTTTTTAAAGGTACTTCTTCAGGAATTACTAAAATTTAATTATATTAATCCTTAAAAGACTGGGTTGCTTATCTCTGTCAAACTTTAATTATAAATAAGAATACATTTTTGACTACTTGGTAACTGCCTTTTCAGACCATATCCAAGTTGGACCTTCATTTGTCTTTGGTTTAATTAAAGGCTTCTCACTGCTTTTAATTATTTTTAATTTCAAGTTGTTTGTCTGCACTCAGAAGAACAGAAGCCTCTATCTCTGCCACTTCCTGATAATAAAAGGGAAATAGCCTTCAATGCCACTGGTTTTTTAGTTTTAAGTGGAAATACCAAGCCTCCCCAAAAATTTTGCAACTATCACCTATAAATACATACTTATTGCCCACTTATCTCCCAGATAACACTTTTGGTTAATTTTTGGTTTCTCTTTCAGCTCTCTCTCTCTCTCTCTCTCTCAACTCTATCTCATAGTTCTCTCTCTCTCTCTCTCTCTCTCTCTCTCTCTCTCTCTCCATCTAGCTAACTACGCCTCTTCTCACGAAGAAGAAGATCAAGAACAACCTACAAAACCCACAGCTTTGCCCTCAAAACCCAGTTCATCCTCTTACTCTCTGTTTTCTTCTCTACCCAAATCCAAACCCCAACTTCATCTCTCTTCAAATCCCTTCTGCAACCTAAACAAACCCACAACTTTGCCCTCAAAACCCAGTTCATCCTCTTACTCTCTGTTTTCTTCTCTACCCAAATCCAAACCCCAACTTCATCTCTCTTCGAATCCCTTCTGCAACCTAAACAAACCCAAACAAAACCATCTTTTCTGAATATGAGAGCATGTCTTGGCATTAGGTGGCCATTGTTTGAGCATTTTGGTCCAATTTTGGGGGGGTTTTGAAGTCAGGGCTTACATGCCCTCTTCAAGAACAGCTTCTGCAAAAAACGAATTGTTGGGAATATGTAAGTTTTGATGTTAAATTGAATTTGATTACTGAAATTGGAATTGTGATTGATTTCGTCTGTATTTTGTGTAGAAAGTGAAGTATTGGGATTGATTTTATTTGTCTGAAACAACAAATGTGTTTATTTTTTGTCAATTGATTCTTGCAATTGGTATTGGGATTTTCTATGAACTTGTTATGATTATATCATAGTGAGGTAGCATTGTTGATTTGCTATTTGCAATCGTATTGTGATTTTATTGCGGTTGTATTGTAGTGATATTGCTTTTGTATTGCTATGGTATTGCTGTTATATTGATTTTTTTTGGTGTTTTATTGATATGTTACTGTAATTTAATAGGAATATATGTTGATATCATTTTTCTTTATTTGCTTGTGATTTGTGTAGGAGTTGAGATTATTCTTGGCTGAAGTATTATTTACGATCTCTCTCTCTCTCTCTCTTTCTCTCTGCTCTTCGTATTTTTCTCAACATTTATGTGTTAATTTAATGCCTGGTATTGTTTTGGAACCATAATCATTGTCAATCTCATTGTTTCTTTAAAAGATTGCTGAGAAATTGTTACTCCATTTCCTTCTTTCCTTTGTTAAGATATTTTTGTTTAGAGAAAAAGAACTCTGTTTTTGTAAGGCACGATCATTGCAAAAAGATTTAGACACATGCATCTATTTGTAGTCACAAAAGTTGTCATTCCCTGCCACTTTTTTTCTTTTAAATCCCTTATGCACTGTTTCCTTTCTTTCCTTATATTAATATCTTTTCACTATTTCCAAATAAACAAGAAAGGTCAGACATGTAGTGCAATTTTGTTACTTTGTGATTTTCATAAATCTTGTATTGATAGGTAATGGTTTTCCTTCAGTATTATTAGGCTTGATTGATAATTCTCATGCTTTACAATTTGTCTGATGACTTGAAAAAGTGCCACTGCCTGACATAGCTCATGACTAAAATGTCTGATGTTACAGTGTCTCCACTTAAATTGTTTATTTTCTGAAAACATATTACACTTTTTTCCAATTTATTTCTCTGTTTGTGATTTATTACACCTGTTGCAACCCATTTAATGTGAAATAATAGGTTAGACTGAGATATTTTAGAAGTTAACTTGTGATCGGTAAAATGTTGTAACAAATAGGTTAACAATCTTTTGTACTATTCTGAGTTCGCCAATATTTTCATGGACCAAGGAAAGAAGAAACCTAGAACACCTCAAGAGTAATCACCAAAGGGTTAAATTTGCATTGTTTAGTTTCTTCTCTGTCTAGTGTAAATATTTATGTCGGCATGTCTATATTCTACTTTCTATTTTAAGTTGCCTCGTGAAACTAATTTTGTTTTTCAGACAAGATGGTGCTCAGGAGTTCCTTAGCTTCATTATGGATCAGATGCATGATGAATTACTTAAGCTTGAAGGACAGCCCTTGAGCATTAATGGGCTCAAATCATCTCTAGTATCTTCTGCAGAAGATGATGAATGGGAGACGGTTGGCCCTCAGAATACATCTGCAGTAACCAGGACACAAAGTTTTGTTCCTTCAGAATTAAGCGATATTTTTGGAGGACAATTGATCTTGATCTTGGTTTTTCTTTCTTTTTTCCTGCAGAGGAAAGAAGAACTTTTTTTTAGAGAAGGGTGGGTGACTATCAAAGAGCATTATGTCAGGCCTCCAAGATGGTGGAAAGAATTTCATCTTCAAGATGGACGCAGACTTATAGTCATCAATTTGTTGCAACTTCCTCTAGCATTGTACTGAAATGCTGGATTTGGAATCAAAATTTTGTTACTCTTCTTTGAGCCAGCTTTGTATATTGTATTTCAAGGGATATATATAATGCCATAGTCTGACTGAAGTTGTATTAAGTTATGCTGAGCCGTCCTTAGCTTGGGGTGGTTGTCATTATCAGTATACAATTTTGTATCTATAATTTAAAATTCCATTATAATAAGGTGGAAATTGTGAAATGTGCATCATATCTCAATCTCATCATTGTGTTTGCAAAATGATGCATGCCTCAGCTACTTTCAGTTTCAACAATGTCTCCAATTTCATAGGGTATATATCATTGCCAGGAAAAATGTAAGGGGAAATGTCTGATATAATCATTTTCTGTTTTTTTTTTTCTGCAGTTTTGTCTTGACAATTTCTGTTTCTTTCCCCTTTTCTTTTCAGATTGCACAAGAAAAAGAAAAGCCACGCCCAACTTGTTTATTGTATTTGTATTGCGTTTTTATTGCTTGTCTATTGCCACTTTATTGCTTGTTTATTGCTATCGTATTGCTTTTGTATTGCATGTCTGTTACCACTTCATCATCTACGTGCCATTACTTTCGTATTGTTTTTGTTTATTGCTTTTTGGTTGGTTTTCTTAAGGGCTTCTTAGATCTAGGTCCAAAACGATTAGTTATAATTGGGTTTAGTCCTCGTGGTTTTAGTTTTAGATGTAGGTCCTTTGACATTTATTATTTTTTTTGTTGTGTCAATTTTACCCTTTGAGGTAAATAAGGAAAACACATTGAAAATCTAAATTTAATACATTATTTCCTTGTAATTGAATTCCATAATTTAAATTTTGAATTCTTTCCTTGATAATATTCCTAATATATGGATAAAATACAATTTAATCAATACAAAGTAAAGACCCACATATTATACCAATCGATCAGACAAGCACCCACATTAGATTATATACTTGACATACAGGTAAATAGTGTTATTATTAGTAACGAAAAATACGTAGTGATAAATCATGTTACCTATAAGTTAGGAACATAAATTAGAAGACTACCTATAAGTCAGATAAAAAAATAGACAAAATAAAATTGTATGTTGCCTAAAAAAGAGGTGGATAAAATACTATTACACATTGTCGAAAATAGGAAAAAACATATATATACCTATGCAATAGGCAATAGATAATATGACATATTATACCTATGCAATACCATAGGATAATATATCTACATCATAGGCTGAACAAACCACAAAACATCTTACCTAAATGTAAGGTGAACAAGGAGAATATTAAATTACCTATAACTTAGGTGCATAAAAACATAAGTCAGACAATATATGCTACCTATATCTCCGGTACATAAAAAAGATAAGTGGTAAATCGTATGTTACCTATAACTTAGATTCATAACACAAAAAGACAAAAAAGTGTGGTACCTATATCTCATGTATGTCAAAACACAAGTCAATTAATAACTTTTTTTTTGTTAAAGGAATATGTTACCTATAATTTAGATATATATATGAAGAAAAATATATCAAAAAATGTATTACCTATGTCTCCGGTATACTATACATAAAAGAACAACTATAAAGAACAAAATAACTGAACCTGATTAAAAGTTGAGCATATATTCAACATAAAATAATAATAATAAAAAAAGAAGAAACAGAAGAAGAAGAAGAAGTCGATACTATGACTGCATAGCAAATAGATATTAGACCATGCTTCAGCGAGTCATTTGTGCCTTGGGATGAACCCCAAGTCTAAATCTCCATTATTTTCTCATCTATTTTAACGACTGTTTGGCTTCTTTTGAGCACTAAACTCACTCCATTATTTCTTTCTTATATATATATGTCAATGTCCAACATTTAAAAAAGAAAAAAAAAAGTCTTCCTAATTAGGTGCTTTACTTACCATAAATTTAGTAATTTATTATAAAACCACCATAAAATTTGCTTGCAATTAATAACTTCATTATTCCTTACGTTTTACGTTTTATCTCATTAAGGTAAGTAATCTAAGATAATGGGCAATATTGGAACAAAAAATTATTTTAAATATATAAAATAAAAAGATTATATCAGACAATATTAAAAAAGGAATGTAAACCTATGTGGCACAAAAGTCAAAGGACTTGTATCAAAGTCACCAAATCCGAGGATTAAACCCAATTTCTAGATGAGAAATTGGATCTATATCAACTTTTCTATTTTCTTAATTAATATAATTTGTTGCAGGGAAAGCAACTATGAGTTTGATTTATAAAAAGGACGTGACGTCCGTAATGGAATCACATTCTTACAATAATAAATAATCAATAAACAATCAATAATGGAATCACATTCTTACACTTTAATGGAATCGCATGTAAGAAGAACTTAAAATAAATACAATAAACACATGAATTACAACATGAATAAAGAATACTTATCGATTGATTCATACTCAGTGAAGAAGACATGACAACTATGGGAATGGTCTTCTTCTCTCTGCAACACTAGAATGTTCTTGCTATCAATAGGTCAAGCACGCCACAGAACTTATATGTGTGAGAGGAGGGACCGATTCTTTTATATTGAAGAAACCTTAACACTATCTCTCCTATTATTGATAGAGTAAGAGTTTAAACAAAACTAATATATTGAAGTGATTGAGTCCTAGTCAATATAAACTAATCAAAGTCTGTCAAAACTGAAAGTCTAACAATAACTGATAAACATAAATCCCATTATCTCATTTTAATATGATAATCATAACACGTAATTAGGCTAACTCACATAAGTCATCTTACATCGCATTCTTACACCAATAGCTGAACATGAATCAATCATATTGAAGAGATACATATACGGTGCTTGTTGTACCTTATTTATATGATAATGAATAATGATCTGACATTTTCCTTTACAAAATAAACTAATACAATCAAGCGTTTTCTTTTACAAAATATCCTTATAAGTTCATTCACAAGACAGACTTGAAAAAACAAGTGATAAGAAACAAATATAAGTGCAATAACCAGGCAATACCACAACACTACAATAGCAATACGATGACAATACAAATGCAATAGGGGAGCAATACAATGGCAATACAAAAACTCCACATTCCCACTATATATTCATAATCTGCAACATATTACAAAAAGGACACAAAGCCCTTAATGGAATCACATTTTACACTCCTACATCGTCAAAATACCCTCGAGCAAGGAATGGGCGGAGAGGCTTCTGTGAAAGTTGAGGATGTAAAAGATGTTGTTGACTTGAAGGTGGATTAGTTACTGGCCAAAGGCTTCTTAGGAAATTATTTTCCTTTCGCAACTCTTCAAGAGCTAATCCAACCTGAGGGAAAAAACAGAGTCAGAGATACATATGCATAACCAGTGACACTTGAGTACATTATGAATGCCAGACAACTCAAATAAATCACCAACATAATTGTCCTTCATAGATTAGGCCTAACTCTATCTCAGCACTTTGGTGGCAGGTGGTTTGAGCTCCAACCACTTCGTGAAATTAACCAAAATAAAAACCATTCTCCAAAATTGATACTTTCTTTTCCGAAATTAGAAAACTTACAATTTTGCTAAAGACGATTTTATCTTTTTTTGCATGAGGAAACAGTGCGGATTGAGATGACTGAGATGAAGGTATAATGATCTTCCTCTATTCAAAAAATAATATCATATCTGTTTTTGCATAGTGATTTTTATTTTGGGTCATTTGAGCATAGAATCCTTCAGGATTTGAGTAGAGTTCTCAAAATTCCTTGTGATGTTCTCCATATCTCCCATTCTTAGGGCCAACCGTCTCCCATTCATCTTCTTCTGTAGAAGATACTAGAGATGATTTGAGCCCATTAATACTCAAGGGCTGTCCTTCAAGCTTAAGTACTTCATCATGCATCTGGTCCATAATGAAGCTAAGGAACTCCTAAGCACCATCTTGTCTAAAAAACAAAATTAGTTTCACTAGGCAACTTAAAATAGAAAGTAGAATATAGACATGCCGACATAAATATTTACACTAGACAGAGAAGAAACTAAACAATGCAAATTTAACCCTTTGGTGATTACTCTTGAGGTGTTCTAGGTTTCTTCTTTCCTTGGTCCATGAAAATATTGGCGAACTCAGAATAGTACAAAAGATTGTTAACCCATTTGTTATAACATTTTACCGATCACAAGTTAACTTCTAAAATATCTCAGTCTAACCCATTATTTCACATTAAATGGGTTGCAACAGGTGTAATAAACCACAAACAGAGAAATAAATTGGAAAAAAGTGTAACATGTTTTCAGAAAATAAACAATTTAAGTGGAGACACTGTAACATCAGACATTTTAGTCATGAGTTATGTCAGGCAGTGGCACTTTTTCAAGCCATCAGACAAATTGTAAAGCATGAGAATTATCAATCAAGCCTAATAATACTGAAGGAAAACCATTACCTATCAATACAAGATTTATGAAAATCACAAAGTAACAAAATTGCACTACATTTCTGACCTTTCTTGTTTATTTGGAAATAGTGAAAAGATATTAATATAAGGAAAGAAAGGAAACAGTGCATAAGGGATTTAAAAGAAAAAAAGTGGCAGGGAAGGACAACTTTTGTGACTACAAATAGATGCATGTGTCTAAATCTTTTTGCAATGATCGTGCCTTACAAAAACAGAGTTCTTTTTCTCTAAACAAAAATATCTTAAAACAAAGGAAAGAAGGAAATGGAGTAACAATTTCTCAGCAATCTTTTAAAGAAACAATGAGATTGACAATGATTATGGTTCCAAAACAATTCCAGGCATTAAATTAACACATAAATGTTGAGAAAAATACGAAGAGCAGAGAGAGAGAGAGAGAGAGATCGTAAATAATACTTCAGCCAAGAATAATCTCAACTCCTACACAAATCACAAGCAGATAAAGAAAAATGATATCAACATATATTCCTATTAAATTACAGTAACATATCAATACAAAAGCAATACCATAGCAATACAAAAGCAATACCACTACAATACAACCGCAATAAAATCACAATACGATTGCAAATAGCAAATCAACAATGCTACCTCACTATGATATAATCATAACAAGTTCATAGAAAATCCCAATACCAATTGCAAGAATCAATCGACAAAAAACAAACACATTTGTTGTTTCAGACAAACAAAATCAATCCCAATACTTCACTTTCTACACAAAATACAGACGAAATCAATCACAATTCCAATTTCAGTAATCAAATTCAATTTAACATTGTTTAGGGGTGGTTGAAATCCACCTAACTTGGGCAATTTCTGAAAGCACGAAAATTGGCCGGGCAGACAAGGAGATGCGGCCGGGCTTCTCAATTGCGGAAATTGGGCAGCCGTTGAACTTTGGGGGCCGTAGCAATCCGGGCTGCACAAACTTGCAGCCGGATGGAGCTAGGAAAAGTGGGCACGAGAATGGCGGCCGAGATTTGTTCAAATGCGGCCGGGGTTTAAGGCTTGCGGAAAGATCGCGGTTGGAGCTATTACAAAATCTCGGCCGGGTGATATTCGAATATGACTAGAAGCTCAAGGGCGGCTGGGCTACTGAAAATTGGCGGCTGTAGCAATCTGGGATGTGCTCGAAATTGGCTGGGCACGGCCGGAATTACTAGGATATCTCATGCCCAAAACTTTTGAAAGACTTGGGATATCTCGGCCGAGGATTGTTTGGCTTTTAGCAAACCCAATGTTGGAAAATGGCGGCCGGGTACTTGTTGAGATGCGGCCGAAATTTATGTATGGTTGTTGCCCACTTTTTTCACAACTAGAAGGGTGAAGGGCCGCAACGATTCTGGCGGCTACAATATTTGGGCGGCCTTGCGAATAGTTGGCTGAAGGGTTTGTAGGGCTAAATCCAATTGCCTTTTATATATATATATATATATTATAATATATAAGGAATATTGCGGCTGGGCTGTTTTTAGAGTTGGCAAGGTCTTTTCTAGTTGCCCACTTTATATGTAGCCGCCCACTTTATATGTAGCCGCCCACTTATATATATATATATATATAATATTAATTAGTCTAAGCTATAAAGCCCAAGTGAATGCCTACACCCACATTCATATATAAATACATATATATATTTAAATGAGAATGAAGATTAAATGAAGTCTCCCTTGGCAGACTAATTCTAGAGTGCCAAGAATTCAAACGTCATGGGCATCCTGTCATGCCAAGAGATTAAGGGTCTTGGCCCAAGGCACCAATTCGAGCTCAGAATTTTCGGAGGATCATATGCACGTGGAGGCTTCATAAGGAAAGCAATCAAGAATTTCATAGTAACTCCGAGTGTGCCAAAACAAGGAAGAATCAAGCATGTCAGAATATTTCAAGCAAGTGCAATCCCACGGATTTAGTAGGGCTTCGAAAGGAAAGATTTTCATAAAGAGTTGACCTTTGGCCATTCAATGGCCAGCCCATGGGCTGACGAGTGCCCTATATAAACCTCGCCAAACGAAGGAGAGAGACACACAACATCAGACAGAAAAACCTATCTTTCGTCTCGCACTTTTCTCTTCCTAGACTTAGGATTTTATTTTCAAGCACCTAGTGTAGCGAGTTCTTCCTTTTCCTAGTGTAAGTTTCAATTCTTGTTCAATTTATATTTTCGTGTCATTTAGATTCAAGTTTATTTCCATTGCTTTGCTTTTCATTGTTATCGCACTTCAATTAAGTTCAATTTCAAGTCTATTTTATTTTATCGTTCTTATTGTTCTTATCGCTTTTATTTTCATTCTCGCTTTATTTATCGCTTTGATTTATTTTATCGCACTTCAATTCTTGTCTTTACGTTTATACGCACATTTAGTTTAATTGCATTATTTTTACTTAAAACCCTAAAAATCATAAAAACATCCGTACGAAACCTAACCATCCTCGAGCCCGAGGAAGTGAAAGAACCTAGGCCAAGAGGAGGTTCCTTGCTTGGCCGATCAATCGTTTGATCAGAAGTTAGAAGCGCAACACATCAATCTACTCACATTCCATTCAAGCCCAAATTCGGGGCTTGGTGGTGGCACGCCCCGCATCCAAAAGAAGAAGGACCAAAACTCCTTCAATCGGCCTACCCGGCCGAAAAGAGGGAAACATAATTTGGCACGCCCGGTGGGACACACTCTATGAGCGACCGAAAGGAATGGCAACATTCCTACCAGCCGATGAACTACAACGTTTGTGATTCTTATGGCTCGAATAGCCAATCCATCGGCCAACACTATGGCCAATATAATTTTACCTATGAAGGTGGGCCTAACAACCAATATGGCTCAAGTAGTCAATTTAGTGGCCAATATGGTGGGCACAACTATGTTGGAGGATTTGGTGACCAATATGGTGGGCACAACTATATTGGCGGATATGATCTTATGAACCAAAATGGTTCGAATGATCAAAATGGCTTTGGTGGCCAAACCAATCAAGGTGGCTATAGCTGCCAATACGATTCTACATATCAATATGGCTCTGGTAGCCAATTCAATGGCCAACATGGCGGAAACAACAATCATGGCCAAAATAATATGATATATCAAAATTATGCGAATGGCCAATACAATCAGGTGGCCGGAGGGCAATATACTTACCCAGATGGCCAAAATAATCCGGCCAATATTTATGATCAGCCTAGTTATGGCTCCCACCAAATGACTCATCCTAATGGCTATGATGGCCAAAATGTTCTTAGCGTAAGTGAGAGGCCATATGTTGACCGCATGGACAAAGAACATCAAAATTTCATAAAGGAAGTATCTAAAGTGAAAGATATGGCGAATGAGTTTTATGCTTCCAACAAACTTTTGATCCAAGGTTTGTGTGAAATCGCCTCACTACTTGCGGTCGAAGAGCAAACTCTCAACCTCAACCTTGATTCTCAGTCACAAGATGAAAATTCTCATGTGGTTGCAAGTTGGCCACCCATTCCACCTACTCCTCTAGAGGAAAGTGAGGTTAGTAGGGAATATGAGAGTGAGAAAGAGATGGGCGAGACGACCTTAGGATCAAATGTTCAAGTTGACCGTCCTATTGAGAGCCTGACATTGGTTGAGGAAAAGAAGTCCACCCAAGGGGATGAGACCCAAAAGATGGTCACCGATGAAAATTGCAATATTGTCCAACCCAAGGCAACCATCCTAGGATGTAAAGGCCTACAATCTAGTGAAAAAGAAGGGCGGAGCATGACCCAAGATGCAATAATGATAGACATGATTGTAGGAGAAAAGCTCGACATTGTGAGACCACAATTGCAAGTGGTCAAGTTTATCGAGCCCCAGCCAAAGGCCAAGATTGGCCGACCAAGTGGATTTGGGGGGCATGAAGGATCGGCCAAAGTGATGGCCAGAAGGCATCCGGGTCGTACTAGTCATCCTAGTATTTCAACCCATCGCCAACAAAATGGCAAGATCCAAGTCGAGAATAAGAAGGGCTCCAAGCTTGGAGTAAAACATGGTTGGCCACCGCCATGGTCTCCATGAAAATTTTGTTCAACACGGCCACCTACTAGGTAGGCCGTTGAGATTCTAATAAAGGTCATGGTTCATTCTTGAACAAATTGGCCACTTAGTTTTAAAAATTAAAATATTATACATATTATACTTTGCTTGGTGGAAGGCTCAAGATTGAGTTCCGTCGGCGGAAGATGAATGATTCCTTTATTTTGGCTCCGGAAGGGGAAGTTTGTGATTTGTGGGCAAAAATGACTTGGGGGCATGTCCACCACCTGAGTAATCCGTCGGAGGGATTCACATGCCTTCGATCATAATCAGATGGTTAGTTCACTCCCCATGTATACTCAGCGACAAAATATTCCGACCGCTCAACCGGGCCAAAATGGTCTCGGCCGAACCACGGCCATCGACCAAAATAATTTCGGCCGAGATCTAGTCGTCGGTCCCAACCATGTGTTGGTTGAAGATGTTACGAAAGTCACTGGAGGACCATTGTTAAGGCCAAATCATGCCACTTCGTTGGAAATCAAACAACTCATCCGTACAATGGAGATGTCGAATAACTTCAAGCATCAACGAATGCAAGAGGCGGCTCAAACCATTCCTCAACCCATGGCCACTCGATCAAAGAGTGGTTGGATCGATTGCTAGGCCAACAAAATGGCCAAAGTGGAATCTAGTGATGCCTAATAGAATGCCAGCGATGGGGCCTCAGACGGAGGCCCAACCAAATATTTTTGGAGTAAATCCGCCCCAACTTAATCCACCAGCTGGGGGCAACCCAGCCCCGGTGGCTAATATTCCGCCGATGGGCAACAATCCATATGCGGCGGCCAATCAATTCCAAGTGTTCCCGCCATATAATCAAGTTCGCCCACAAGCTCACCAAGGGGTCGGGGCCAATTTTGTTGGGCCTCATATCAACCAATTGGTAAGAGTCGGTGGTTGGAATAATCTCGGCGAGAATGCAAACAATCCGTTGCTAGGAAATCAAGCAATCGACCGAGGTGCGGTCGAACAAATGATTCAAGATATGGAGCCTCATGCTAGGAGGATTGGTAGGCCAGTCTACCGAAGGCCATATCCGGAGCACTTTGGTCAAGAGGAATTTCCAAGGGGCTTCAAGGTTCCGGATTTTGCATTATTTTCGGGGGATGGGCTCCAGTCGACCGTGGAACATATTGGCCGATGCACGGCCCAATGTGCAGAGATTGGGCATCGCGAGGCCTTGAAACTAAGGTTATTTCCGAGTACTCTCACGGGGGCAGCTTTCTCGTGGTATGTCAAGCTTCCACAAAACTCCGTTCCAAATTGGCAAGTCATGGAGCAAATCTTCCACGAGCAATTCTATCGGCCGGAGCCAGAAGTCTCAATGGCCGACTTGGCGAAGATAAGCCAAAAGCAAAATGAGTCAGTCCAAGAATACTTGGGGCGATTCAGAGAGGCAAGGGCTAGGTGCACGGTCAACATGCCGGAACACGAGTTTGCAAAATTGGCCCAAGGAGGATTGTTGCTCGACCTCCGAAAGAAATTCGAAGGAATTGAGTTCCGTGACATTTATGATCTCCTACTTCGAGTGGACCGATATGAAGCCCTTCTAAAAGAAGAGCAACAAAAGGGGCGGCCGGCACCTCGGCCAACCTTCTATGGGAATTCGACCAAACCTTCCGGGCCTAGAACTACGGCGGTCCACGCGGTGGACATTAAAGACATAGACTTGGAAGAAAGGGATGATGAAGTTTACTTAGAAGAGGAAGAAGAGTCGGCCGAGGTAAACTTGGCCGAGATTGTGGCCAAAGGGCCATATGTGTGCAAGGCTTTGTTTAAAGCCTCTAAAGATCAAAGGCCGACAACGGCCCAAGTTTCCAAGTTTAGTGGAACCTCCCAAAAGGCGGTCGTAACAAAGTCCTACACGTTTGATATTTCTAAAGCCGAACAAATTTTCGACCAACTTTTGAAAGAAAAGATCATAAAATTGTCTAATGATCATGATATTCCGTCAGCTAATGAACTTAGAAATAAAACTTATTGCAAGTTTCACAATGTGTGGTCTCATATGACTAACAATTGTCTTGTGTTTCGGAATGCCGTGCAGGATCTCATTGATCGGAAGATTTTGAAATTTCCGGAGAAGGCTGCAATGGGCGTCGACCAGAATCCCTTTCCAAATGCTCAAGTCAACAAGGTGAATGCCAACTTCCCAAGGCCAGACCAACCTAGGCTAAGGTTGGACTTAGGTGGCTCGGCGAAGGCTGTAGCAGAAAGAAGGGCAAGGGAGATCCTGGCGGACCCTAAGGCAAAAGGCAAGGCCAAGATGTACCCCGAGTTGGCCAAGGTCCCGACCAAGGAAGAACCCCCAAAGGCAATTGTGTTATGCATTCGATGCCAATGTGAGGTAACTCTCGAGGTGGTTCAGCCAAAACCGAAGGAGCCGAGCAAGGAACCAACTGAGGGGCTGATGAAGGAGCAAGTCAAGGATCAAGTCCAAATGGGCAGACCTAGGAGCTTCGAAAAGAATGTGATAACAAGCCCGGCCGAGAATTACGGCCCACATAGCCCAAAGGGCAGAATGGGAGTGAGGCCGAACAAACGGCCATTGCATGAGTACCAAGATAGGTACGAGAGGCTGAGATATCAGCCTAAGAGGAGAAATCAACATGCCCCTCTAAGGTATGAAGATATTGATTCGCCAGACTCAAGCCAGAGTAGAAGCATGTGGATCTCGGTGGGCGAGGGCAAAAACCGAGATGTGGCCTATGTATCGAGACCCCGCCCAGCGGACGGTAATGGTGTTCCAACTTTCAAGGTGCCAAACACTAAGGTGGGCCAATAGTATAGAAGCAGGGGTCCAAAGCTTCCCCCAATAGCTTTGAGTAAGACTCAAACGAGAAGGGCTCAAAGGCAATATGCCACCACTTGCAAGGCGGAGTTAGAATGGGCGGACAAAGGGCAAGCTCAACTCGACCGGTTGGTCGAGCTTCGAGAGGAGCTTCGATTGGAGGAATTGGAGTTGGCCAAGGCCGATACCGTCGCTTCCTTGGATGTAGCCTCGACCGAGGAGATGAAAATACGTTGAGAATGGGTGAATGATCGAGTCGTGGTAATAGCCCTGGAATAGCCAATCTCGGAATTGGAGGCCCATTTGACTAGGGCTTTCAAGCCAAAAAATTCTGAGGCTGAAGTTAGTAGGCCAACCAAAATGGTGGGCAAGAAACCTTTGAAGGGTGAGAAAGCAAGGGTTGCTTGACCAAAAATCAAACCTTTGGTCGCCAAGACTCCGATAGTGACCAAGGGAGCTCAGCCCACCGAGGTTAAGAAGAAAGGAGAAAATGACCAGAACATGGTCGAAGAAACTAGGGGCGAGCTCCATATAAAAGAAAGTGGGCCAAAGGCGGAGGAAGACCAAGTCATGGTCGAGACCGAGACCGAGGCCGAGGCCAACAGAATAGGAAAAGAAACCGAATGTACAGCCGAGGGAAGACAAGAGGCCAAATATACGATTGAAGGAGTTTATAAAGAGATGCTAGAAAACCACCAGCCTAATTTTGCATCGGCCGAAGGTTTGATAGCCGACGATGAAGAATATGGAGATGAAGGGTGTAGAGCATCTTGAAAAGGAGTGCAAGGAAGTGATGGCCAAGTTTAAGAATGAACTAAAAGTGGGCAAGGCCAAAGTGGAGTTTGGAGACTTTGACGAGGTAAATGCCATGGTTGTTACACTCCCACTATTTTTCGAAGCTCGGCCGGATCATCCTAATTATATGGATGGAGATGTGTTCAATGAGGTTGAGTCCATGGTCCAAATGGAATGAGCCAAAGAAATTGAGGTGGCCCAAGAAATTCCAAAGGAATGGAATGCCCAACCTTGCATCGTGGTGCCCAAAACGGAGGAAAAATTGCCTGAAAAGGTGTGCTATGAGATGTCCACCAAGAAAATGTCCTCCACCTTAAGCCTTCACATGGGCACTCATTTTGATGGAGTTCTGGTTGGCAAGGTCCTTGTAGATACAGGGGATACAGTCAATTTCCTCCATACCTCAATCATGAGGAAATTAAAGAAAGGCTCAAATGAATTAATTCCGACTGAGACAACGGTCAGTGGGTTCGTGAGAGACACCACGACTTCAAAGGGGATCATCCCGCTCGAAGTTAGAGTGGGGCAAAAGATTAGAAAGATTGCTTTCTTTGCGGTGGAGACAACGGCCCATTTCAATGCTTTGTTGGGCCGAGATTGGATCCATGGAAGCATGTGTGTGCCCTCTTCACTTCATCGATTTTTACAATTTTGGCATGAGGATGGAAGTATAGAGACTGTTCAGGCCGATGCATGGCCTTTCATGGCTTCCGCTAATGCGGTAGAGGCAAAGTTTTATGAAGATGATATCATGCCCCTTTATTTTATGGGGTCAGATATGAATGGCCGACCTATGGGAGTCTCGGCCCAAAAGTTGATAAACTTGGGGGCACATGATGCCCAAGAAAATGGGGAGCACCCCATGATAGCTAATTTTTTCTCCTTCAATGAGTGATACAACCATAGAGGGACAGAAGAAGGCCGCGGTGGAAGATACTTTGAGGCGGTTATATGGTTTTGGGCCAAAAGAGTGGTCGAGCATAGGTCCACCGCTAACTAAGTGGAATTTATCCATGAAGGTCTAGAAGATGATGCACTCGAAATCGTGGAAGTGGAATTGGCACCATCGGCAAATCTACATCAATGGTCTAATGGAGCCGGAATTTCGGGCCAAGATGGTAGAACTTTTAAGAGAGTTCAAGGATTGCTTCGCTGGGGATTACGCCGAGATGTCTGTATTGAGTCATGACTTGGTCAAGCATCGTCTACAAACAATGGAAGATTTCAAGCCCTTCAATTTTGGTTCTAAAAACCTTGAACCAATGATACCAATCAAATTTACCATCCGCCGAGCTTGAGTGGTCGGGCTTCCCGGCGGCGGATGATGCTTTCTTTGAAAGGGTTTCTTTACTTGGGGCGGAATCCTTTTTGATGGGGCCTCCCGTTGGCCAACCTTTGAATGGCTTGGTGCTCTCCCAAACGGTTGCCCATGTGAAGTCTGAAAAATAAATTGGGCCATTCCTCGACTGCGTCACCCATACCCTTGTCACCTCCTCCGGATAGGTGGAGAAAAATGGGCCGAGAATGTATTGGGCGGAATTTGGAAAAGCATTGAGGTAGTAGGCGAAGATTTGCTTGCCCAAATCGGTTTCCATAGCCACTTTCATGTCTTCAAAGAATTGGGCGCTATCACTTGGAATGGATTCCATCCTACAAACATGAAGCAAAATCGAATCAAAGAAAAATATGGTGAAGCAAGCAAGATTCGAAACAAGAACACGAAGAACATCATGGCACTATTCATACTTCAAAGTTTCAACTCTAAACTTTTGAAAGCTACAAATGCATCAAAATCATGCCAAAATCAACCAAGAATTAGTGCAACGTACCTAGAAACTTGCAAATCTCAAGTTTGATGTTGATTCGGGTAAATGCGGTGTGCGAAATGATGAATTTGAAGGAAAAAGAATATGGGTTTTGAGAGGAAACCTTCTAAAAAGCCTATAGCTATGGTGGAAGTGTTTATGTGAAAATGAAGGAGAACTCTTGGAGATTTGTAATATCTAGGGTTTTTAACGGATAGGAAGTTCAAAAGTCCCTCCAATTTAATTGGGGTCTTATTAAATTCCTACCCGATTCAAAATTTAATAAACGTGCAAGGCAAGCAAAAAAGAAAAAATCTCAAATTTCAGAAATTGAAAGGTTTTGGGTTTCAATTTGCTTACCTCTACACCAATTCCGAGCTAAACAACTCGGGGGGCAATGTTTAGGGGTGGTTGAAATCCACCTAACTTGGGCAATTTCTGAAAGCACGAAAATTGGCCGGGCAGACAAGGAGATGCGGCCGGGCTTCTCAATTGCGGAAATTGGGCAGCCGTTGAACTTTGGGGGCCGTAGCAATCCGGGCTGCACAAACTTGCAGCCGGATGGAGCTAGGAAAAGTGGGCACGAGAATGGCGGCCGAGATTTGTTCAAATGCGGCCGGGGTTTAAGGCTTGCGGAAAGATCGCGGTTGGAGCTATTACAAAATCTCGGCCGGGTGATATTCGAATATGACTAGAAGCTCAAGGGCGGCTGGGCTACTGAAAATTGGCGGCTGTAGCAATCTGGGATGTGCTCGAAATTGGCTGGGCACGGCCGGAATTACTAGGATATCTCATGCCCAAAACTTTTGAAAGACTTGGGATATCTCGGCCGAGGATTGTTTGGCTTTTAGCAAACCCAATGTTGGAAAATGGCGGCCGGGTACTTGTTGAGATGCGGCCGAAATTTATGTATGGTTGTTGCCCACTTTTTTCACAACTAGAAGGGTGAAGGGCCGCAACGATTCTGGCGGCTACAATATTTGGGCGGCCTTGCGAATAGTTGGCTGAAGGGTTTGTAGGGCTAAATCCAATTGCCTTTTATATATATATATATATATTATAATATATAAGGAATATTGCGGCTGGGCTGTTTTTAGAGTTGGCAAGGTCTTTTCTAGTTGCCCACTTTATATGTAGCCGCCCACTTTATATGTAGCCGCCCACTTATATATATATATATATATAATATTAATTAGTCTAAGCTATAAAGCCCAAGTGAATGCCTACACCCACATTCATATATAAATACATATATATATTTAAATGAGAATGAAGATTAAATGAAGTCTCCCTTGGCAGACTAATTCTAGAGTGCCAAGAATTCAAACGTCATGGGCATCCTGTCATGCCAAGAGATTAAGGGTCTTGGCCCAAGGCACCAATTCGAGCTCAGAATTTTCGGAGGATCATATGCACGTGGAGGCTTCATAAGGAAAGCAATCAAGAATTTCATAGTAACTCCGAGTGTGCCAAAACAAGGAAGAATCAAGCATGTCAGAATATTTCAAGCAAGTGCAATCCCACGGATTTAGTAGGGCTTCGAAAGGAAAGATTTTCATAAAGAGTTGACCTTTGGCCATTCAATGGCCAGCCCATGGGCTGACGAGTGCCCTATATAAACCTCGCCAAACGAAGGAGAGAGACACACAACATCAGACAGAAAAACCTATCTTTCGTCTCGCACTTTTCTCTTCCTAGACTTAGGATTTTATTTTCAAGCACCTAGTGTAGCGAGTTCTTCCTTTTCCTAGTGTAAGTTTCAATTCTTGTTCAATTTATATTTTCGTGTCATTTAGATTCAAGTTTATTTCCATTGCTTTGCTTTTCATTGTTATCGCACTTCAATTAAGTTCAATTTCAAGTCTATTTTATTTTATCGTTCTTATTGTTCTTATCGCTTTTATTTTCATTCTCGCTTTATTTATCGCTTTGATTTATTTTATCGCACTTCAATTCTTGTCTTTACGTTTATACGCACATTTAGTTTAATTGCATTATTTTTACTTAAAACCCTAAAAATCATAAAAACATCCGTACGAAACCTAACCATCCTCGAGCCCGAGGAAGTGAAAGAACCTAGGCCAAGAGGAGGTTCCTTGCTTGGCCGATCAATCGTTTGATCAGAAGTTAGAAGCGCAACACATCAATCTACTCACATTCCATTCAAGCCCAAATTCGGGGCTTGGTGGTGGCACGCCCCGCATCCAAAAGAAGAAGGACCAAAACTCCTTCAATCGGCCTACCCGGCCGAAAAGAGGGAAACAAACATCAAAACTTACATATTCCCAACAATTCGTTTTTTGCAGAAGCTGTTCTTGAAGAGGGCATGTAAACCCTGACTTCAAAACCCCCCAAAATTGGACCAAAATGCTCAAACAATGGCCACCTAATGCCAAGACATGCTCTCATATTCAGAAAAGGTGGTTTTGTTTGGGTTTGTTTAGGTTGCAGAAGGGATTCGAAGAGAGATGAAGTTGGGGTTTGGATTTGGGTAGAGAAGAAAACAGAGAGTAAGAGGATGAACTGGGTTTTGAGGGCAAAGCTGTGGGTTTGTTTAGGTTGCAGAAGGGATTCGAAGAGAGATGAAGTTGGGGTTTGGATTTGGGTAGAGAAGAAAACATAGAGTAAGGGGATGAACTGGGTTTTGAGGGCAAAGCTGTGGGTTTTGTAGGTTGTTCTTGATCTTCTTCTTCGTGAGAAGAGGCGTAGTTAGCTAGATGGAGAGAGAGAGGGAGAGAGAACTATGAGATAGAGTTGAGAGAGAGAGAGAGAGCTGAAAGAGAAACCAAAAATTGACCAAAAGTGTTATTTGGGAGATAAGTGGGCAATAAATATGTATTTATAGGTGATAGTTGCAAAAATTTTGGGGAGGCTTGGTATTTTCACTTAAAACTAAAAAACCGGTGGCATTGAAGGCTATTTCCCATAATAAAATAACAATTAGAAGCTTGACATGATCAGTGCATTGCATAGCCATTGGCAGCCCTCTGATGAAGAGTCTATGTCAAGAAGTAATGTCAACTGCAATAAAACAAAGATATTCAATATTTGAGTTCATCATCATCTGCAATGCAACCCAGAGCTTGTAGCTACCCTCATTCAAGACATTTAAGGCCAGAATTGAAGTTGAATAAGACCATATTCAATTTCTTCAGATCATGATTTCAGCGGTAGCATTAATTTATTTATGAGGTGCATGTGCCACAGAGCCATACAAGCTGTACAGATGTATCAGTAAGGACATGTCCGTAGTGTTCTGGTATTTTAACCCATATAGTCCCTAAAGGAAGGTAGATGCACTTAAAAGACTCTATAAAGCTAAACAATTAAAACTACCATTTTTGAAGAGGGAGAGAGATGAGTAATTTCTTGAATGTAACCGTAACACTGTCACGTGATATTACAAGTACCCTCGTGATATTAATATTAGGTGATAGATAGATATATGAGCCCTGACCTTATCTTGAATGTTAGCTGCTCCTACAGCAACAGTAGGCACCAAAGAAATCAAATCTGAAAGTAGAGAGTAAAAAAGATTTACACTAAAATATCAATCAAAGCTTCA
This sequence comes from Prunus kanzakura, assembly GCA_020521455.1. NCBI lineage: Eukaryota > Viridiplantae > Streptophyta > Magnoliopsida > Rosales > Rosaceae > Prunus > Prunus kanzakura. The sequence continues at coordinate 2,188,203 of BPUM01000794.1, read as the reverse complement.
AACAGTGATAGGGATAGAGGAGACAAAACAAATGCCTGACAGTGAAAATATGTCATGCAATCCTTCTTGAATTTTGTCCTCTGATTTTGGACTAACATTGACAAAAACCTTCAAACAAGGACCACATGACAACCTTGTCACTCTGCATAATGCCAGTGGCTACTAAAAACCCATAATGGTCCCATTTAAAATTTAGATGGAATCTAAGTTTTTAGTAATTATTCTACTAATGCAAGTTCTTTGTCTCTGAGTTCTGTAGCCTCTAGCTTGTAGGACTTAATAAAACAGCATAAGCTTTCTGTTCTCTTGGTATTTTGATACAAGAATTAAATGCTAGCTACCCTGCTTCAATCTTTGAAGGTTTGAAGTTTTAATTACTTGTGATTTACTTGAAATTGATGATGCTCAGGTTCACACTTGGGGTTGAATGCTTATTACTCATTTTGATAGACATTGACCTTTCCTTTAATGCAGGCAAGAGAAAAAGCATGCACACAATTCAATAATTCAATGACTATTATTAACTGCAATTTTTCTTTCAAGACTACAGATTAATATATGGTTTATTTTTCCCAAACTAATTTTTTTTTTTAATTCAAATTGTTTTAGCGATCATTGTTGGCAAGCTCCATTAGTTGTTGCAATGACAGCAGAAATATTCATATTCTTCACCCAAAAAAAAAAAAAGTGTTACACCTGATAGCACAGGCCTTAACTGAAGAGGTAGAGATACAATTGAGACTGACAATCACAACTTTTACACAATGGTAGGTGACTTGGAGTCTTGAAAGAAGAATAAATTTTCTTCCAAAAATCAGTGGGAAAATATCTTCACCCCAAAAAAATAGAAATTAAAAAAATAAGGAGGGATTCACATAACATCATAATTATAGATGCACTAAGCCTTTTTTTTTTTTTTTTTTAATTTTTAATTCAGCAAAAAAGATAAGAAAAGGATTGTTTCTTCAGGGTTTGCAGATGACCACAAAGCAAGGAAGGAGAGCTCTAGGATTGAGCAGATAAAGCTCTTCAATATTTGAGTAAAGACCCATTTTTCCAGCCAAAGAATCGAACCCAGTTTGGCCAGCAATTTCTTGTATATTCTCCAAAGGCTTATGAACCCTCCCAGCAATTACTCTGCAGACTATCAAAGCTTTCCTTATGGAGGGATCTTCTTCTAACATTTGAATGGACTCAAAAGCTCTTCCACTTGTTGAAGTTGTAAAAACACCTACCCCTTCCTTGAGCTCCTTCTTTGCAGAGAACCCATTTCTTATGATCCTACAAACACAGCATTTTTCTGATACACAGAGACTTGAGGAACTATTTTGACCAAGGGAGCAGGCCACAGTGGTGCCATAAAACCTCAAAAGCTCATTCCCATCAGCAATGCACCTAGGGTGTTTCTTAGGGAGTTTGCTGGCTTTCATTTTCACCATCTCTCGATATTCTTCGAATCGAGCAAGAGTTCTTTGCATGTTGTGGACTTTCAACACTCTCTCAATCCGGCCACAATTGTTCTCGGATTTCAACCAGCTTGTCCGGCATATTATTTCAACAATTTTTCTAGATGAGTCACCTTCCATAAGTTCAGTAACTGCCACAGATATGAGGATAGTGTGAGTGGGAAATCTACTCTAAAATTTGAAGTAACCATTGGATGAATCCAAAGATAGTTTATAGAATCAGAGCCATTTTAGAAATGCGATTGACCAAACATTTGGGTGAACACTAAATATGCTGGAGGTCATCATTCAAGCAAAAAACTGAGGTTTTAGTGAATGTTAAGTTGTTGGGGAACCAAAAGGAAACCAGATGAAGTTTCTGCTAGATTCACCAGCCAGTGTCTCAGGCAGTGGTCTTATCTTCAAACTTGCAATATGTAAATAAGAAGAACTCTCTGCACTCTTCCTCATTTCTTTGTCAGAAAATAAAAAAACAAGAGTGCTCAATATTTGTGGCCAGAAGAATATTAGTAATTTGATCCTAAGAGGATAAGGAAAAGTAAAACAGATGCATATCTACAATGTGTAATAAGGAGAACTCTGTTCACATTTCCTCTTTTCTTCGTCAGAAGAAAGTGCTCATATTTTTGTGGTCATAAGAATTTAGACATTAACTGAAGAACATTTCAATTTTCAAATAATATTTGCCCAAAATGAGAGTTTCATTCAGCAGGGATTTCTTACCAGCATGTTTAGAGAGATGGTGTGCTTCAGCAGCTTCCCATTTTGTAAAATGCTCACCACATTTGTGACAAGTTATTGCAGAAGAACCATGAGAGTGCTCTGCGATTGTGTCAAAGGAGACCCTATTGCTCTGACGAATTCCACCACTACCAGGAAAAGCTGAACCTTTCCCTGACCCTTCTGTATTATCTGCAGACGCAAGAAAAGGACTTTTCCTTGGAGGAGTTGATGAGGTCCTAAAAGATGGATTAAAATAGTGCACTGTTGATTGACCACCAGGGCCAGGTGTGCCTGGCCTTAGAGTATCCACAAATGTTGAACCACCACCACCACCATTGTTGATGTTTCCAGACCCAATTCCTTCATGGAACCCACCAAGGCTTGTGATTTTGAGCTCACACCTTGAGTTGCTCAAAATTACTTCATGGGTTATTGGGTTCAGAAACTCACTGCTCCCTATAGATCTTGGGCTGCAATTACTTGGTGGCCTTTCCAAATGTCTCTTGCTTCCATGAATCACATCCTTGAGGTTTGCTATAGACCTTGAACAGCCTGACCTCCCTCCTTTTCTTGTCAAGATTGTGCTCAACTGCCTCCTTGACTTTGGATCATGAACTTCTGATGGCTCTGATTTGCAGTGTAGAGATTTCTTCAGAGAGAACCACACTGTTGGCATATTTGATCCTCCTTTTTGCCTTTTTTGTTCTCTTTTTTCTAGTGGCTAGGCTGCTCCAAAAATCCTTACAAAGTACAATCTTTGAATTCTAAGTGTTCTCCATTGGGTTGAAAAGCAAGTCCATCACTTTCCATTGCCATTTCTCATCCTTCCTACCACCATTAAAGCTGGAAAAAGTAAGCTAGCTGCCATCACTTTCTTTTCAATTAACTTTCTATTTTGACACACAACTTTAACTTCTTTCCACTTCTAGCAACCAAGAATCCATCCAAGAAAATTCAAAAAGCTGCACATCAGAGAGAAACCATGTCAAAAACTTTTATGAAAACCCCAGGAATACAATTTTAAAAGGAACAATTTTTTTTAAAAATCAAATCAAATCAAATTCAAAGTACCATAATGTCTTTTGTAGAGTGTCAATCAAATGAAGCACAATTTGGAAATATCTCCAAAAAGGGTATCCAGGAAAGAGGAAGAGAGAGAAGTGGTCTCAAAGCCATAAACAAAAGAAGACATTTTGATTTATAAAACAAGAAGACACATCAAAATTCAAAAAAAAAAAGGAAAAAAAAGGAGAATCTTTGAGCTTTTCACCAAAACCTTGCACTGTAATAACACCAATAAATGGGCATCGTTACTGAGGAAGGTACACGTGAAAGAAAGAGACACTGACTAAACCCTGAAATCTGAATTGGCATTAATTAGGGATTCTCATGAATCTGTCTCATATCTTATTTGAATTTTTAACCTGTTTCAGTTTCTGCGTCTGAAATATTTTTTTCTTTTCTTTTTGTGGTAGTGGTGTAATTGAAGGGATTAAATCCAAAGCACAATGCCCAAATTTTGTCCCCACCTTGTCCAATCGCCACTGTAAAAGTAGAGCTTATGACTTATATTACACGACAGATTTTCGTAGTTTCCTATGGATGCATTCGCCAAGTGAAAAGAAAGAAAATTGGGTAAAGTTAGAGGAGCGCTGAAAAGAAAGTTTGTTATTCATCATTCTCACACAGTATGATTATCCACTAATGTCTTGTTGATTATGACCTGGTTTTCAGATTAAGGGTTACACATTAAGTTTAAGTACAACACCTAAATCCTCACATTAAAATGATCAAGAAAAAGGTAAAGTCTTCATATTAATGTTCATCAAATGATGTGTTTGTACATGTGATGTGCCCAGTAATATACACTACAGGTGATTTTTAGATAAGTCCTTTTGTACTGGAACTTCACTGTTTGACACTAGGGCAACTATTTTTAGCGTTTGTTTGGTATTGCTTATTTAGGTACATAAGTGATTATTTTGAAAATTTAAAAAGGCTAGCCGATTTGGTAAAATATGTAAAAATCACTTATTATATAAGTAATTGTTGTGAGGGAAAGCAATTAGGAAAACCAACTAGCTACTTTCAGTTTTGGATTATGTGGAAATCAGGTCTAGGAGGCGTTGAAGTTTAATGAAATTTTCAAAATTCTAAAAATAACCCGAAATATTGTCATGCTATTTCTTCTCTGTAGTCTTTCCCCTCCCTTCAATCTTCACGCTCTCTCCAAGCCATAGGTCACTCTTCCCCTTCTCTTCCTTTTGTTCTTCAATTTTTGTTGTTGGATCAATTGAAGCACTCTCAAGAAGCCAAAAGACTCAAGTGAAAAAAACATATTAGGTTGGTTTCTTATCAGTTTCATTCTTCACTTTCTTTTTAATTCCTAGGGTTTTAATATTTTTTTCTTACTTTCGTTCTCTACCAAGTGCATGCAACCTGAGTTCACCACAGGGAGTGGGTATTACTTAGATGTGAACCTGGCAGACCTCATTGGTTTCAAGTCAAAGACAATAAATTGGATATACATGCAATTTATGCAATTATAAGATTGGATATATCTATGAGTGGTGAACCGTATCGTGTCCACACCTAATTCTAATAAGTAAATCTTACAGTATAGATAAGGGCATCCTTCAATTTTATGGAATGGAACTTAAGGTTTTTTGTAATTAGTAACATCCTTCAATTTTAGGCTTTCTAGATTTGTGAAATTAATGATAGCGAATTTTTAAGCAAGTGTAGGTGGTGATGGAATAGATAAGGGCAAGTTGTCAACTTAAAAATATGCAAAACCAGAATGCTCTTGTTCCAAATGGACCATTCTAAATTATGAAAAAAACCAATTCTCCAGCCGTGGGAATCAAAGAAACAAACAGCAGAAGGAGGGGAGACAAAATGCACCAACAAAAATAAAAGAAGATGAAAACCGATGATCTTGGGAGCCAAACATTTTTTCTTCTTGGAAAGTGGAACCTAAACTTGATCATTATTGGTAAATTGGAAACCTAAACTTGATTTGATCCTTGGGTTTGTAAGAAGCATTAATGAAACACAAACTTCAAAAACAAGTGTTTTTCTTGGTAAACTTTGGGTTTTCGCAAAGACAAATATCATTATTAGCTTCACAACTCATCTTCTTCAACTATTCAATTCAGCTTTGAAAACCGAATTCCTCCTCGTGTGAAGAGGGGCCGTCAGCCAAAACTAAGAGTTAATATTACGTGATTAAACCATGCTACAACAAAAAACTCAAGCCACCGTGCACAAAGTTGCACTAGACACTTATACCTACTACCTAGCAAGCACGCAATGCATTATCCCACGTGTATATATATATATACAAAATAGAGGCTTTGGATTATGATCTTTGAATAAATATCTATAAAAATAGACAGTTTGGATTAGTGAAATACAATACAAAATGAACCATACAAGGATGTCCCTCAAAATAAGCCTATTTTTTGTTATTTAAATTGACGGCTTATGTCACACTAATGTCAGCTTGCCCAGGCAAGTCTTGCCTTTGGGCTTGCCCAATTTGGTTGGCTCACTTCTAGCCATGACAACTTTTCCTTTGTAGGGGTTGTTTTTAGAGCCTAGGCCCCTTTTGCTGGGATGGAATTGCTCTTATAGTTTACAGGCTCCCTTCAAAATTGAGACATTCTGTAGCTCAACTACACTCGGGTCACCTGCAGTGTTGGAAGCAAAATGTAGTAGTTCAAATCACTAACAAACTTGAAAAATGTATCAAATTCATGCCTAAAGCAGACAACAATATTTTCTAAGTAACATGAATACTGGAGATTCCAAAATAGAACTAAAAAGTCCAAAGCTCAATCCATTTCAACACGTGGATGAATTATATACAAGTAACAAGAAGAAGAGCCAACAAAATTTTAGGAAATTTTGGGTGTTTTAGTAACATTTTCCAGTCATAAAATGGTGAAGTAACAAGGAGAAGAAGCTAAAACGACTTGGAGATTAGAGTATTGAGTGTTAGTAATTATGGTTGATTTAAGTGACAACCCAAAACGACCTCGTTTTGGTATGTCAACTTTGCCCCTTCATGTTCTCTCATAAGACTTTTATCAAACACCTTGCCCCCATTGCAGCATACTTAAGTAGAGCTTCAATGGAGATTCTAAGGACTTCATGGATAGAAGAAAGGTGAGTAGGAGCAGTAGCCTTCACTGGGCCTTAGGTGGATCCACCACTGGTCACCTGGACTTATAGGCCCCCATTATGGGTGCTAGTGGAACAATGATGACGGACATGAACTCCTAAACCATCTATATGTTGGCCCAAAAAACAAATCTTTTTTCTAAGCAATAATATCTCCTACTCCTAGCCTAGGAAACAAAATGGGAACAGTTTTTCATCTTTTCTTGTTGTGGACTTTTATTAGTAAAATCAAGCAACAAAAGTTGGTGATATGAAATGCAAATTGGTAAGATGATTAGGGCTATGTGAGAGAAAATATTTTCGTCTCCAATCACAGCACATCACGTGGAAAAGAAGATTATCCCTTAAATTAATTAATTAAATCAATTTATTTGGCCAATTAATTAATATGGATAATATCTTAATTATAAGATAATATACTCCTCCTAATAAGAGTTTATTCTCTATGAAACCCTAACCCCGAGACTCCTATAAATAGATGACTTCATTCATCATTCAAGGTACTTCAAAAAATCTACATTCATTGGCGGACCCAATGAAGGACTAATGTGGGCACTTGCCCACACTTACAAAAAAGTTGCAACGGTATATTCCCACCCAAATTCATATTTTTTAATTGTTTTCAGTTCCTTCTTAGGTGAAGCCCCCACATGGCTCATCCAATACATACACTTTAAGCCCAAATTCACTCATTCTGTAATTTTGTGGAGAACTCAGTCACCAAATTTACTTTAAACCCAAATATTTTTTGTTTGGCTGTATATCGGTTTGATTTTTTTTTAAGCCCCTAGATGAACGAAAGTCTGGGTCGGCCACTGTCTACATCTAAACCTACTTCTAAAACCCGATAAAAATACCTGAAATTCTCTCCCTCTCCACTCTCCACTCTCCACTCTCCATATTTTCTCCACACGGCTCCAGCCACCACACACGGCGCTGGCCACCTGGTTCTCACCCTAGAGAAATCTTCGTACCCTTTTTAGCTATTGTTTCACCTAGATTCAATCGAACTAACTTAGGCATCGAAGGGCCTTTGGCCAACACCTCCGGGTGTGGTCTATTTACTTTGGTATTTTTTACAGGAATTGAGGAAAAGAGAGAAGGAAGATCAAAGGTTGAGGAATCATAAAGCGAATATTCTCCCGTGAGGATTTTTGCACAAACAGGCTACAAGGTTGGTCTTGCATTTCTTTGCTTTCCCTCATTTAATCCACCTAGTGCTAGTTATGTAACATAAGGTTGGGGTTGCATTATGTTCAACATAATTTTTGGTGTCCTCCAACATTTCTTGTCATCATATCAGTAGAACCACTACGAAGGGAGGCCATTACAACAAATAAATCAATTTTAAATTTCTCCATCACAACAAATGAATCGTTTTCGCATGTTGGCCAACGGAGTCTAATTTAATGAAAAAGGGCTCTGATTTGCAGACCAGTAATCTCAACTCAAGTTATATAACCCCATCACGGTACCTTTGTAGTTTAGACGGATGTGACTATCAAATTGACATGCCATATACATTTCACAAGACAATATTAAATATGATGAGCTTGTGAAAACTAAAATTGTGTGAATAATAGAAACAGCAAAATTGAGTGCTGTCAGAAGTTTTTTTTTTTTTTTTTTTTTCCTGTGTTCCACTTGTGTGTGGGCTCCATCACTGGTCCGGGAGTGGGTTTGGGCTGGAATTGCCCTTCATGGAGCATGGGCTCCAAATAGCCTAGGCTATTTACTCTCATTAGAAACCCATTTTCTAGTTTGAGCCTGAAAACAGCCATGGCCTGGGCCATTTGGCTCCCACTAGACATGCTCTTGGAGCATGAATGCAGAGCAAACCAGATTTGTACTGTGTGGAGAATCATGGTTCTATGCATGAATTTCATTCGGTTCTCTCGGTTATATGGAGAATCATTACCTCAAACCAGATTTGTATTGTGTGTGGACTGAGGACGCTCACGCCAGCGAAGAAAAAAATTGGAAAAAATATAAAAGAATTCATAATTTTTTTAAATTATAAATACCTAATAATTTTTTATTTATTAATCTCATATGTATAAATAAAATTAATTCCATGTGAATAGTAATTACCCTTGAATTGTCATAACAATGGATGGAAAAGAAAAAAAAAATTACTAGAGCAGATACCATTCACGTTAACAGTAACCGCCCTTCCTAGCCCTTACCCTTTGCCATGGCAAATGGGTGGCACTCTCCGTTGTAATTTGTAACATTTTCAAAGGAGAAGTGCATTTATGCAATTATGCAATTATGCAAGCACCAAGGGGGCCAATGGCAAAGCATACAATTTACAAACCAAAGTCAAAATAATTAATTGTCCAAAAACAAGTCAACATGAATGAACAGAAAAGACAAGGTTAGTTTTGTCACTTCACCAAATCTAACTGAACAAAAAGTTACAAACTTCAATCAACCAATCTCTACCGTCCCTTCTCATTTTAATCAACGGCTGTTGATCTCGATCCGCGTACTTCAGCCCATTGGCTCAGATTCAAATCCCAGCGACTATAAATACCCAAAACCGGTCTCAGTTCTGCTCCGTAGCACCAAACACTTTGTTTCTCTCCATTGCTTCTAAATCTTTTCCCGTTTTTCATTCTCTCTCTCTCTCTCTCTCTAATCTGTTCCTGGAGGTCCATCAATGGCGGGTCGAGGCAAGGCTATAGGATCCGGGGCCGCGAAAAAGGCCACTTCTCGGTCGAGCAAGGCCGGTCTGCAATTCCCGGTCGGTCGTATCGCTCGGTTCTTGAAGGCAGGAAAGTACGCCGAGAGAGTCGGTGCTGGAGCTCCGGTCTACCTCGCCGCGGTCCTTGAATACCTTGCCGCTGAGGTATACTCCTCTTTCTCAACCTCTTTCTCCCTCTCTATTTGTACGTGCATGAATATCTCTCTCTTCCCTTTTTGTAAATCTAGGGTTAGGGTTTTGAATTGGGAATAAGATTGTTTTGTAAGTTTGTATGAGTGCGGAAATTGCTTAATTGAACATTAAGAAAACTTTGAAAAGGAGGTAATTTTGCTTCAACTGGTCGTATCGAGCCAATGTTAAGATCTTGGATCTAGTTTGTTTCCTAAATATTATTTATTTATTTATTATTTTTTGGTTAACCAATTTGATTATTTCTTTCTTTAAAGTATGGGGCTTTGAATTGAATTCGATTTCATTGTCTGGTAATTTTCAAGTTATGATGTGAATGTTTCTGTCTGTAATATTGAGAAATCTTGGATTTTTTAAATTGCTTCATTCATTTTCTTCGTTCTTTTTATTTATTTATTATTATATAATTTATTTATTTTTTAATCTTTTAGGCTAATGGCACTGAAAATCTTTCAACTGTCGAATAGGGTTGAATTAATATTGGCCCTTTGCATATAAACTGTTTTATTCTTGTTCGAATCTTCATTTTAAGGTATGAGGCATGTTTGTGGAATTGGTGTTTTGGGTAAGTCATAGGAATGAAAAATTAGTATTGGTTCTTGGATGTGTTTTCACTTCCATTTTAGATGTCAACGCTATTGAATTGGTGTGTCCTTCCAAATTAGGATATTTTCTTGATAAAGGTATGGTTTTGTGTGTTAATTGATTTCTGTCCACAAGTTGAGGCTTTTATTCTGTTTGATTTTACAGGTTCTGGAATTGGCTGGTAATGCAGCAAGAGACAACAAGAAGACTCGAATTGTGCCACGCCACATTCAGCTTGCTGTGCGTAATGATGAGGAGCTCAGCAAGCTTCTTGGTGATGTTACAATTGCTAATGGTGGTGTCATGCCCAACATTCACAACCTTCTGCTCCCAAAGAAGGCTGGGACCTCATCCAAGAACGTAGGCGGTGATGATGACTCTTAAATTTGAAGAGAAATGCCAATGGGGGGTCAATGTGCTTGATTCAGATTTTAGTTTCCTCTAGTAGGTTCAAGTAGGTTATTGAGTCTCTGTTTCTGGAATTGTAGTTGGGGTAGAGTTAGGGTTGTAGGTAGTAGTGTTTGTGAATATAATCATCTTCTACTAGCTTCTTAATAGAAGAGATTGTGGGAACTTCTTTTGCTTCCTTTTTTATATTTTTGGGCCTTTATTTTTTAAACGTGTTCTTTGTGGGTTTAAATACTTAATGACAGTGCTTCAATATTTGAGCATCATATGATTCTTCAGCTATGTACTGTTTTCTGATCTTTCACTCTTTCATTATGCGTTGAACGCTTGGAGAAATGGGGAATTTGTTGCTCTTAAACTATTGAAGGAAACAAAACGACATTATGCTTAGAAAATGTTTTCACTCTACTACGGTTAACCTTTATTTGGGTAAGGAAACTATGAGAGCGACCCCGGCCGAAGTTGTTTATGTTGTTAGGTAATTTAGTTATGTTATTCCTTATACACACACGTTACCTTTAACTTCATTTATTTTGCGAATCGAAATATAATTGCATCATCTATTACATTAGTTTTGTGTCTAAAATCTGACAGAACTCTCATTTTAGTCGATGTACTTTCGTATATGACAAGAATTGGGGCACGCACAAGTACAATAAACTTCACTACAAACTTATGTGGTCTAACACTAGCTGAGCCTCTTCCACTTCCACTTATATACCTAATGAATGTTTGTGTAAACTCCGCTCCCCCAATGTACTAAAAAATAAAAACCACACTAAATTGTGGGAGAATAGGGCAACTAAATGGACTATGATGTAGACCCCAATATATTGTTTGGTCCTATGTCTTGCAGTTATGCTACCGTATCCTTGACAAAAAATAAAAAGAATTACCATGGAAAGCCAGAATTAAATTGCACTGAAACATCACTTATGCAAAGCCTGGTAGAGTAGAGAGAGTTGCCATGCGTGTCTAATGATATCAGTTTAATATCCTACTCCAACTAGATTCACAATTTGAAAAATTAATAATTGATATTGAAACGGATTATTTTGAATTGAAATATAAGTTACTATGGCTGATTATGTCAATCAGAAAAATCTCAAAAATGACAGTAGACTGCTTGTTAGTATTCTTACAAACGATGCCACTGTTCGGACTGGCTGAGTCACAAAAATGCAATTATATATTAATCTATGATCATATCACTCGTACAAATTCATATGTAGCTCAAAATTCCAGTTACATGAAAAGTCGCATTACATCAAGTCCATACTTCTTTGGAGGGCCGGACATCAGTTGCGCAGCCTCATTCCTGCAAAATCACAGAAACATGCAGACTGGAGTATGCAAGTTTCATAGCACCAAGAAGTACACACTTTTAAGCTGAGAAATAAGCAAAAAGACCTAAACACAAAAGGAAGCTAATCATTGATCAACACCTACCTATTCAACGCTTACGCTCAGCCCGCCACTTGAATACAGGTTTGGATGTTGGGCAGACAATCTCATCTTCCCGCAGTTTGCGTTTTCTACCCTTTTTCTGTTAATTTAAATGGAATTTTTTTTTTCAACATTTTCCATGCACAACAAAAGAACAAGATGTACGAAAAAGAAATTTGGATGTCAATACCTGTAATTCCTTCTGCATTGCCATATCCGTAGAGATTTTCTCCAACTCATTGACTCTATTCCTCCTTGCTTCTAGCTCTCTGTAGGAAGCAGCTGTTTTCCTGCACATTGAAGACAAAAGAATATAAGACTTAACCAAAAGACTAATATCGTTCTACAAGAATTCAGTGCGACAATGGAAACAGGAAGGAAGAAGTGTGCATCACTCCACCAATTGAAAGGTAGCATACCATGATATTTTAGAAATTTATGGGTAATAAGAATTTCTTAAAGCATGAGTGAGCTACCTAGGATTCAGGACGAAAATGGAAACAGGAAGGAAGAAGTGTGCATCACATCCACCATTGAAAGGTAGATTACCGTGATATTTAAGAAATTGAAGGATAACAAGAATTTCTTAAAGCATGAGTCAGCTACCTAGAATTCAGGAGATAAAATGGCATAGAAGAAAAGAAAACTTAAGATATCTTGATAACAAAAAAAATTTAGAGAGAGATTATTACACTACCAAATTTCTCAACTCCAACTAGCACCTGATAGTAGGGCCTCGAACCAACTTGTAGTTTAAATTTTTAAAATCAAACTTGAAGAATCCAGCCTATAATCAGGTCTTTTCCCCGTAATGCAGCCGGAGATGCAAAAGAATTGGATTGTGGTTGACATAACAGCAAAGGGCAGTTCATCCCATTTGTTAAAAATACAGAAAACTTCAGCAATCTACTTGTGACCAATAAGATTCGCTTATCCTCTCAGGTCAATTAACTTACTGACAAACAACAATAACAACTATAAAAAGCCAAATTGCATCCATTGAACTAGATATTAAGAGAATAGTTTTGCTTTAAACCTTTCCATTATGACAAAGTTTCTAAGTCCTATTCATATTCTGAGGGATTAATGGATTTGTCTCACAAAGTAATGTTATGGCGTTTCAAAAAAAAGTACAAACCAATCAGTGCACAGTTACCCCTTGATTGAAAAATATGCCAAAATTCTATCAACCAAATCAAAAGGCATTTGTTTATACGATTCTGTAATGCACAGACATTCATAATAGATTCTTAAACCGATAAAAATCAACAGACCTCCTTCAATAATAAACATAACTCATCAATCTGTCCCCTAACACTGAAAACTTTGTTTGTACCTTTTTATATGATCAGGAATGTCCTCAGAAGCAGGCATAGTTCCACTTTTTGAACGTGAAAGAATTTCTTTAGCCTCCTCCCTACAAACAAAAGGAAATAACAAGATAAGATATATTTGAAAAAAAAGGTTCAAAAACAATATATTTGGCAAAACGGGTGTAAATGAAACATGTAGTGTCTGACTGTAATTAGGCCAAACCTCAAGGGGTGTAATTGAAAGTCTCCCTAAAAATAACAAGAAACAGAAAATGGTCTCTCCAACATATCTAAGTCTGGTTACAACTAACAACAACAATAAGAAAAAAAAACATTAAAAAGCAATCCACTTATTCAGATATAATTTTGATTTTCCAAAGACAGAAAAGGCGGATGAAGCTCAAACCTGTCTTCAGCAAAGTAAACGTGTCTACTTGAAGGCCGATTATCAAGAGAGTGGAGTGTTGCTGTCAACTTTTCAATTTTCTGCATTGGATAACAGCATAATTATAACCAACAGGGTAAACTAAAAAAACCACTTGATAAACCATAGCTTCTTGGTAACAGTATTAATAACCTTTTTCTCACTCTGAACTTTCTGAAGTATGTATCCAATATCTTGGGTCTTCATAAGTAAAAGCTCTTCTGGAGTGTACTTGTTTGCCTGACTCCTGTAGCAACAAGCTATGTCATTTGAGAAGCAAGTGCCAAAGAAAAATGATAGAGAAGCATTATACAAGAGTTCTATGTTACTCTAATTTATGGACTCCATCAACAGTTCGAGTCTTGATCATCTTGAAGTAGAACTCATCTGGGTTTCTAAAGGCCGCTTTCTCCTTCAGTCTCTGTTGAGTGAAAAGGCAGATGAGACATAGTTAGAAGTTATATTACACGATTATAGACAAATGATGAAATCCAAGGAGACAAGCAACAAAGTCACCACAATTTTACCCGTAAAGTCTCCTCCTTCTTGTGATATGCTTTTGCACGCTCAACATAGTCTTTGTGCTTTTCAAGAAGCCCAAATTTTTTCCTCGATTCCCTAACAAAAAATTAAACAACAAAATACATAATTCCCATGATCTGATGCAAAACAACATTATCTGAAAGTCTAACAGCAAAGGGAATGTGGTTGCTCACGGTTGAGCTCGTTCCTTGTGAGCCCGCCTGCTAATAGCATTCCTTAGGGACGACATGCTGAATAATATGAAGCAACAACCAGAAATCAACTGCCAAGGTAGCAAAAAGACTCAGTTTTAGTTTGTCAGTGTGCAAACGTTCGGTATCTATTAAGCTATGGAATTGCAGGTACAACCAAAATATATAACCATCTCCAGATAGACTGCACGAAAATTCTATAATCACAGTGCGTTTGGATGGGGGGAAAGGAATGAATGAAATTCTATAATTAAAAATGTTGAAGAACAGTAACATTTATTCTTGGGCAATTTCCAAAATATCAATCTTTACAAGTCAAGTCTACAAATTGATTCAAAACCCTAACTTTGAGCAGCAACTTGCTCGTTAAAATTGAACAATACAAAAGATAAATAATCAAAAAATCAAAGTGACCAAACCTTAACGATGTCAAGTTGGTTCTATTCCTTAACTGCCCAATAGAATTCCAAAGCCCTCCTTCGATGGTGAGAGCGCGAGCAAAACCGAAGATGGAAAGCTGTCCTTGGAACACAGAGACTAAAACCCTAGAGAAACCTTATTTGAACCCTGAACTAAACAGAAGAACGCTCTATGGTGGTTACGGAGAAGAACTTCAGTGAAACGGGCTAATACCCTTTCTCTCTGTCTCACGTGAGCCTAAGCCAAAATCCCTAATTTTAAATTTTTTTTGTTGCAAAATATTTAGAGTATACGAATATAGTGCCTGTTAATTTAATAATTACATATTTGTATTTCCACCCTTATAAGTACTCCATCTACAGCCAATACCTCTTTTTCTATTGGGTGATTTTATTGACACCTCATTATTTGCTCTTTGCACCTCATATTAATTTTAAACATGAATAATCTATTTTACATTTGTACGTAATTATTATTAAGGATAAAAAAATTTAAAATAAAAATTAAATTTGCTCACTACACCCTACATATGTTCCTGCAACCCTAGTTAGACTTTTTTTTCTCAAACCATCATGTTCGTACAACCCTAACAAGCTTTATACGCTTATATTGGTGAAAAAATATCTTGTATTTATTCATGAAGGGTGAGACTGAAGTTAGAGAGGCTTCAAATGAGGTATGAGTTTATTTTTTAGCGTTTTTCAAGTTTAGGATTTCATGATGGTCGATGATTGTGTTCAGCACACCAGTATTGAACGCGATAGATAAATTTTGCAAGATGCCATCGAAACATTGCACCTATTTCAATTGTGACCTACCGTTAACTTAAGATGCGGTGGAGATCCACTGTAACATGGAACGGTGTTCGGTGGTGTATTACCGAATTTTTACCTACAATTCAGTGGCAAGGAACAGAAATATATTTATTTTTTCAGTAACTTATTGTCGACCACAAATTTTATGCAAGCTATTTTGACCTTACTTCCATTGAAGAAACAAAAACAAGATGACACCCCTACTGAAGACAACAATGTTGGAACATAATACATAATGGACTATAGTGATCAATTTACAACTCATTCGGTAATTATTTTGAGTTTTTTTTGGGTATGAAATCCTTTTTAGTATCATTAACGTGGCATCTACCTCAACATTACTATCATGAGTAGCAGTTACATCTTCAACCTTTGTAGTATCCTTAAAGTGGTCTGGGGGACCGTGCTGGGTTTGGTTCTCTTAATGAGCTAACCTCACCGCTCTATATCTCCTCGTTGAGGCTGTGGGACGCTGTATATCAGGTCGAGATGATGAAGCCTCAGTAGTATATCTGCGAGTCCTCTTCATATCTAAAAAACAATATTAAATACAAACTCAAAAAGGAATTTGGTAGATGATCATTGAAAGAAGAAACGAATTCAGTAGACTACCACTAAAAAACGGAAACACATTCGGTGGACAGCCACTGAAACAAGGTAATGATTTCGGTGGTAACCCACTGAAAGTAACATCTATTTTCGTAAAAACCAGGTTTCAAATTTGGTGGACTACCACTAAAACAATGCAACGATTTTGATGGTAACCCACCGAAGGTAACATCTATTTTCGTAAAACCAGGTTCGAACCATACATCTACAAAGTTGAAATCAAAATTGAAATTAAGCCTTAGCTTTTCAAAATTGAAATCAAACCTTGGCTTAATCAACACTCAGAAACATATCAAAATTGAAATCAAACTTTGGCTTTTTGGAGGATTTTGAGGTCATATGAGTCTGTGATGGGGGTGAGATCGCCTAGCTGAGATGGGGTGAGGCGATTGGTGTTGGGGTGTGCGATGGCTCTGTTTCAAATGGGATGGGGTGTGCGATTGGAGTTGGGGTTTGCGATGGAGTCTGTTGCAAATCAAATGGGGTCTGTGATGAGATGCGTTTAAAACGTCAGGGGGTTTGCGATGGGGTGTATCTGCAAGAGGAAAGAGTTTTCAATGGGGTGGGGTTAGATATGGGATGAGATTTACACAGGTAAGTTAAGGAATGAGGTCCATTAGGGCAATTTAGGAAGAAAATGGGGTGTGGTGACTAATTTTAAATTTTACTAAAATTCAATGGGGTGTAAAGAGAATGTTGGGTGCAAATAGCAATTTTTGGGTGCCAATAAAATCACCCTTTTATTTTTTATTTTTTATTAATAGGGTTTGGATGGTTTCAAACTTTGAACATCTTCCAACATTGGAAAGAAAAGTACCACTGTATGACTAGACGAAGAGCTAGTTGGTTTTCCTAATTTTTAATAAGATTAATTTTACCCCCCATAAATTATTTTATTTTCAAGTTACTTTCCCTTCAAATTTTAACATTAAAACAGAAGACATCACGGCCAGTAGCCAAACTATGCTCTTTAGCTAAAATTTAGAAAAATGTTAGAGACAATGTTACAATTCTTTTTAAAGAAATAGTATAGTTTAGCAGCTATACTCGGGTTTTTCCAATGTTTAAAAAAAAATATAGTATAGCCGCACTACTATACCAAATTAATATTTCAATAATACATTCGTGTCTTGTAAACGTCTTAAGGACTCAGTAAAATTCACGTTTTATAAAAAGTGAACATACAATACTTGTATTAAACATGTACGTACATATTTTTCATGTTTAATACACATATTTTTTTACAAAAATCACACATTATACACATAATTATCACATATTATTGAATACAAATAATATATATTAAAATATTATATAGTGGCGGAACTTTTAAGTTGCCAAAATTTTACCCCAAAAAATACGTACTTATTTTATTCGTATAGCCGCGTGGTTATACAAAATTAATATCTATAAAGTATAAACTAATGCAATTACGAGGGTCCTTTTTTCATATTTGTTTTTATTAAGTAGTATAGCCGAACGGCTATACCATTGACATAGCACGGCTATACCATCGACATAGCACGGCTATAAATTAATATCTTTAAAACCGTTACAAAACAAGGATGTATTATTGAAATATTAATTTGGTATAGCAGGGTAGCTATAATATATATTTTTTAAAACATTGAAAAAAACCGAGTATGCATGCGCGGCTATACTATTTCTTTTAAAAAATTGGACAAACCCCGGTATAGCCATGCAGGATACTATTTAGTTATTGGAAAAAACCAGTGTAGCCGTGCGGCTGTACTATTTCTTTTTTTAAAAAATTTAAAAAAGGTATATAGCCGGATGGCTGTACTATTTCTTTTTAAAAAACCGTAGTATAGCCGAAGGGCTATACTATTTAAATACATTATATTTCAATGGTATAGTTGCACGACTATACTATTTAATAAAAACAAATATAAAAAAGGACCCTCCTAGTTGCATTTGTTTATACTTTATAGATATTAATTTGTTATAACCGCACGTCTATACGAATAAAATACGTATGTGTTTTTTTGGGCAAAATTTTGACAAATTACAACTTAAAAGTTCCGCCACAATATAATATTTTAATATATATTATTTGTGTTCAGTAATTTGTGATAATTATGTGTATAATACGTTAATTTTGTAAAAAGAAAATGTGTATTAAACATGAAAAAAATCAAAGAGTATAGCTACACATCTTTACTCCAAAAAGGTCAAATAGTATAATAACAAATCATATATTTCATTCCTGGCAATAAGATGAACAATTCTATAGATCTCAAACTACCTTGCTACACCTCTTTACTCCAAAAAGGTCAAAATTATGAACAAAAATATAACAAAGAATCATAGGTGGAAAGAAAAAAAGAATCACTATATCTAAATAGCTCCTGCGCATGTTGTGGTTTTTTAAGGCAATAACATTGTTTTCTAATAATTTCATTCTCAACAGGACACCAAATAACAATGAAGGCACTCCACCACTCAAGGAAATGTTCGCCTTTTGAATAGGACGAGCAGGCACAATTCTGTACGGTATTGGCGTTGTACAACCCTAATCCCTAGCGAGGAGACATTGACGCACACAGCCAGCCATGAATGGGGGTGAAACATCATCAGAGGTACCTTCAAAAGTGACTGTAGGTTTTATCTAGTGAAATTCCACCTTGAAGAGAGGGCATAGGCCAACTCCAACTCCTTTTTCACTAATCCCTCTGTGAAATCATTGGCCACAGATGACATCTAGAGAAGAACCGAGCAGGCATTTTGTTGTTGAGATTCTGTGACGACCACCTGAGAAAATGCCAAGAGAAAAATTTCTTAAATACTAAATCAAAATATCCTTGACTTTCTTTGCTCTAAGTAAATTACACACGCACCCGCATGGATTGAACCTCTGACACCACCCTACCCTTGTTTTAAAGGGGAAGGGGGAAGAGGTAACACTAGGCCCAAAGTTCATTGGCAATATCCACAAGTATCACATATTGATATATGATCTACACAAGTATATACAACACATGAGAGAGATATTCTTTCTTCAACCAGGTTTAGAAATTTCAATACCTTCTCAAAATGGAATCTATTAACTTTCATCATCTGAGCTAGAATTATCCATTCGTCGATCTTGGATTGCAGGGAAAAGCCGCTTATGGAGATCAGGAGAAGGAGGCTGGCGAAGATTGGAGGCAGATGGTGTTGTAGGAGGCTGATGAGGATCAGAGGAAGGTGCTTCCTTTTTTTGAACATATGTTGACTTTTTTGGTGCCAATCTTACCTCTCTGCATGCCTTATCTATGATTAGTAAAAAATCCCGAACAATAACAAACAATCTTAAACCCTCATCCTTCCCTGCGTTCCCATGGAAATAGTCACCAGTGCTCTTCACCAGAGCCATGATTCTCTTTTCTTCCTCGAGGAGACCTGTGATATCAACCTCAGCATTCTGCACAAAACTCTTCAGTGTTTCATGGAACTCACTATCTTCCCCTAAATTTTTCATTTCTGAGTTCAGGAAGTCTCTGGTTTTTACAAGTGCATGACCAAGTTTAGTAACAGTTCCTGTTAAGTTTTCAGCATCCAAAACAGAGGCTTTTTTGACATTCTCAAGCTCATTGCTTAAACCTGAAACTTTCTGAAGACCAAGACTGCGATAGTGCTCTTCGGTTTCCTGGGAAGTTTCCTCAAGGAGATCATCTGATTTGATGCTAGAGAAACTCCTGCTCTCTTTTGCTGCACGAGCAGCTTTGACACCCTCAGAGCGGATTATTTCCTGTACAACAAAGTGCAAAAGGGTTGTCTTGCCATCTATTCCTTTTACATCTGATAATTTCAAGAGCGTGTCAAGTTTGAATGCTTGTGCACCACCACGAAATGTTCCAACATTCATGCGATTGCCAGTTTTAAGAACAGCTTCTAAAAGCTTGAGGAAAAGCCGGCTGCTTCTTAGTTCCTTACAAGCAACCTGCGATAGACATGGATATGATTTAGATATTCTTGAGTGCAAGGTTTCGAGATATGGACCAGAAGTTACCGGCAGACAACGTCATGCACAGAAACAAAATGATAGGTTACAACAACATGAAGCTGTGCCATTTGAATGAAAACTGGCAGACATTTTTATATATGTTGTACAAGTACATTCGTATATTTCTTCATGACACATTATCTCCATGAGTCTCCCCTATATGCAGATAGGTACCATATTTCATGGCCCATACAGGACAGTATGGTCTAGGCCAGACAAGCCTTCATCTTTCCTGATACGACTAAGCTTAAGGTATCTAATAGAGAGTTTTGTTATGCTATTATCCTCTGCTTCCACATGTGAATCTCAGTAGCAATATTAGAAAATTGAAATTTGAAGAAACTAGTCATTGCAAAAGTGATCAAAACTTGAAAACTAAGCATAATGAACAAAATATTTGTCAAAATTTCCAATCTCTTCAACTATTCCAGCTACGAGTTGGAGTAGAAGTCATGGGACATTTATCATTAAAGGCTTGTAGACAGATGAAAATGCAAGAATTGGAGTCCAAATGCCGCCAGAAATGAAACTGACCATGGGCTGCCACTCTGGGAAGCTCTTAACATAGGTGGATAGTGCCAACCACTCCCCATATTGTACTTTGCCATCATGGCATCATTTTTTTACTTGTTGCATCAAACTCTATTCATGCTATTTCAACTCCCTTTGTGCATTGGCATTTGGCTCTTTATCGGTTCATGTTTGTGAACCAGCGCTGTGTCTTCTTCATCATCTGATGATGATTTACACAGCTGAAAAGCACTGTCTTGCGTAGGATATCAGCATTGGATGCTAGCTTAGCATATATATGCACCAAGTTATATGTTTATAATAGTTGTATAAGCATAATTCAGGTCGCTACATTGGTCTTTTCAATACTTGCTGAACTAATAGAAGTTAACCTGAGATACCCAAAAGACTGGGTAGAAGAGTATGAGACTCAAAATCATACATGGCATGCAATTCAGAAACTCAGTCTTTACCTCTAAGGTTGCGAAGGACTCTTTAAGGGTGGTGACCTCCTCCTGAAGAGTGCACATAAAAAGTAATGCTTCCAATCGCTTAAAAGCAAATGGAATCTCAATCAAGGCTTTTAGGAACCGCTCAGCAGGCCCAAGTTGAGAAAGTTGACCATTGAACAGTCTAAGCTTTAGTTCTTCTTCTTGTGTTGGTGCCATCTTCAGCAAAGTTTGTAGGAATTCTGAGGGAAGCTCATTTCCTGATTCAACTAAGAAAGGTTACAATATACTTCTCATGCAAGGAAAAAAAAACACATGCACTGGATCATCTTTTATTTTAGCTTTCTTTATACGTTATTCTATTACTCTGACAAGATGTTCGCTCAAGAATTTTCAGAAAAAGTTCCAAAGTAATTACTAGGTTTTTTGAGAAACTCAGTTTAATTAGAAGTTTAGAACAATTACAAGGCATTTTTTTAAAATCATCAATACCACTGAAATATTGCCCCATAATCGAAGTGGTTCCTGAACTTTCCATTGCATCAATGTGACCCTCAAACTGTGGTACCATGCACCAATGAGGCCCCGACATCTGATCCTTCAGCTTCTGTCCAAATTGATCACATGGAAAGCACATGACTAAATTTTTGGGGTATTTTTCACTTATGGGTTTCAACACAGTACTTTTGAGTTTTAGTGGTTTGGTAGTTTATCTAGTTTCTGCAGTATTTTGATAACGTGATTAACTTCATTCAGTTTTATTGTTGTGCTTAGTATATTAAAATACTTGTTGATTTGTGTATGAGCGCGGAAGGAGAAAGAGAATAGAGAAAAAGGGTGACAGAGGAGGAGAGAGAAAATGCTTTTTAATCTATAATTTATGGTCTAATGCACCATTCTACCCTTGAAAGTATGCCACTTTCAACAGAAAAACCAATGGATCAGACATCAGGGGATACATTGATGCACGGTACCTGAGTTTGGGAGGCATATTGATGCAATTGACAGTTCAGAGTCCAATTTGATTGTTGGTAGGGACATTGGTTATAAAAATCCTAAGCACAAGCACTAGGTGCATCTGCCACTTGAACTTACCTAAGTCCTCAAACTTCATAAAAGGACTAAATACAAGTTTCCTTCTAGAAAAATAAAGAAAGTACACCATATATCCCTTTTTCTAATACATTTCCATTTTGACACACAGAAAAAAGAGGAAAGGAAAAATACTTGCATCTTTTCAACGCCATGGATAGAAAGAAGGAGATAAGTTACCTTCACGAATTGCATCACAGACTTCTTCTACGGTGACATTCAGTGCCCGCAAAAGAATTGATAGATTTTGTGCCTTTTTGGGATTAATAATTTGAATGAAATGGGGCGAAGGATCTTGGGATGTAGATTCTTTCTTGCGTTCATTTTTGTTTTTCTCAGCAGCGTTATACCCAAACAGAGTTTCAATCATATTTTCATCGAACCTGTATAAGAATCATCATTGTATTACTATTCAGAGGCTTATAATATCTAATGATTCATGGATCACAAAGAAGAAAAGGAAGAAAACTGCAACTTACTGGAAAGATCCTGATTTAATCTGATGCCAAACCATTGAATGATCAGGGTTTGCTAGAACCTTATCCCAAAAAAAGGGCTTCAGCTTGGTTTTAGGAGCATCACCTTCAGCATCAGATCCACCTACCTCACCAGAAGCAGCATTTGATGGACGTTTTGGTGCAAGAGGTGGAGGTCGAGCTACCTTTGAACCAATAGGCATCGATTGAGGTGGCCGAGGAGGAGGAACACCAATCTTTGGAGGGGGTGGGGGGCGAGGGCCAGGAGGTGGTGGAGGTGGTGGGGGAGGGCCTGCACTGCCCGAGGGTTTCAAAGTGGGAGGTGGCACAGGAGGCGGAGGAGGAGGAGGACCATTCCTGCTGGGAGGAGGCTTAAAAGAAGAAGGTGGTTCAGGAGGGAGAGGATTTGCTCTGCCAGGAGGGGGCTTTAGAGTAGGCAGTCCAGTAGGAGGCCTTCCAGGAGGAGGTGGTACCAGTCCATTGATGTTGCTGGATGTATCAAATTTGGAAGCACCTCCAGTGGATCCTAATTCTGCAGTTTAATTTAGTGAAGTATTTAAAACATCAGACTCAATGTGAAAATTACTATTTAAATATTAGGCCTTTCTGTGATGACTTGAGTTATTACCCAATGATTGATGGTCCAGCTTCTCTTCTTTCATTGAATTTCCCAAAACGTAAGACTTGTACGAAGAACCTGAAACATCAAAACTTTCAGAGATATATAGAATTGAAATGGTTCAAACAACTAAAGATAACAGAAACAAGATATTAGAGAACTATACCACTAGAATCAGTTAAACTCAGGCTAAGGAGGGGACTCTCATCATTTTGTCCATCTTTTTTCCTAGTCCTACAGATTTTAGTACAGCATAAAAAGAGCACTGCTGCAACAACAAGAGTCACTGATGCAGTAACAACAACAGCAATGACAATTTTTTTACGATCATTCCGTCCTTTATCTTCCTGTACATTTAAACTGGCATCTGGCTCTGAAGCTTGCACAGTCGAATTATTGGAATTGGAAGGAAAAAATGGTGCAGCAGCGCGACTAGACCTAGAAGTTTGAGAAATGGAAGGTGTTGGAGCAGCGGATGGTACTGGACTGAGTTGAGGAGATCCTGCTGCAGGGGCTGGAGAAGGTACGTCAGCAGAGCTCTGAAGCAATTCACTGCCCAAATTCCTTCTTGGAACATAAGGTCTGGGAAATAGGGACTCAAAATACTTGGTATACCATATCTTCGAGGCACCCTCTTCTCCAGAAACACGGGATAAGAGACCATGCTTTCTTAAACAATCTGAAAGAGTTCGTTTCACCTCAGGATGCAGGACACTAATAAGTTTCTGAAATCTTTCTTTTCCCGATGACTGTCTTTTTGAACTAATTTCATCTGTGCCACCAGATGTTTCCTCTTCTAACCATAAATGAAGATGTTCAATAGCTTCCGTCAAATGGACAAAATCCACCTTGCAACTTATCCATAACAGCTGTGCCTGCAGCCCACAGAATTTACAAATTTTAATGTCTACTTTTGCAAAAACAAGCATTTAACAGAGTTAATGAAGAATAAGAAACTTCATTGGTGAAAAGTGAAAGCTCAAATACATCAAAATATCATTTCTCATACAAGTTTTTTCATTTCTGTTTTGGCCTTCTTTTATCTTCAATAGATATACAACTTTGTTAGAATTATCAAGATATCGCTCTGTCAAATACTACTTCTGGTTTTCAAATAAGTTATGCACAAACATTTTAGTAAAATTAACAAAATCAAAATCTATTTCAGTACAAGAAAATAGCTTTGTGCCTTAAATACTTCATAAGCTCCAAACATACTTCCACGAACTAAAAAGCTTTAGATTATTTAACTAATTTTCGGATCTACTGTTCGGTCCAGATATATGATATGATGCTATTGAAATAAGAGCAGAGAGGCGTACTACAGAAATCCCTATATATGATATGGTTTTGATACAAATTTAAAACGAATAACATTAATATGAACAAATTTATCATATAAGATATACCACACTCATATGATAAGGTATGTTACTGAAACAAAAAGATGTTATATAGTCTCTTACCATGTCTCCATCAATCTTTCCAGTTGCTGGATCAACAAGTTGACTGAGAAACACTTCCTCTGTGATTTTCCTCTCCTCTGAGCTTATTGATGTTGAAGCACATAGCAGAATAACCAAAACAATGAAACGGCTTGTCCTCATAAGACCTATTTGTTGTTGAATTGTCATTCCAAACGTTTAATATCCTTCTCATTTCATCAATGCCTAAACCTCTCATAACCAAAACCCTAGAACAGCATCATCACGCAAAACCACACAAAAGCTTCTAACCTTCACGATTTGGCACCAACCCAATTCAATTTTCCTTAAGAAGACACCTATTATATCCCAATTTCCACCATATATAAGAAAATCTTCACATACCCACGAAAGTTTTTCTGATGAGAAGTTGAACTCTGAATACAACAGAAAGAATTTAAGAAAACCCAGAAGTTTTCTTCCCCAAAGCTGCCAAAATATTGAACCAAATCATCTGCAACACAAAACCCAAAAAGAAACCAACCAAAGAGAGCTCGTATGGAGCTCAAGCATAAGCACCCAAAAAATATTCACCTTAATTTCCCTTGGAAGCAAGCCCTGAAATTTCCAAATGGCAAATGAGAATGTAAAAAATCGAAGGCTCCTCGTGTGAAACCTTTTAATGTGTCTTCGATTCTGACCAGATCCACCCAAGGAGCTTAAGAAATGTAAGCTGTTAAATTTGTATACAAAACATTGGCGGTATTGACCGGAACATGTCGAAAAGGTGAAATTTTTCTTCAGAACGTTTCGTCTCAAAGCTGTCATGGGAATGACTATGTTTCCTGTCTCTTTCCTTTTGTTTTTTTTTTTTTTTCCCTCTTTAAAAAAAAAAATATTTAATCTCGTATTATTATTATTTTTTAAAATTCCCACTTGTACCCAGTATGTTGTTTGTGTCCTAATGGAATATTTGCAACGCAAAACAGATGTGAGATGTTGGCTAATCATTGTTTTATCCACTAAATTACACTACAACGGTAACATGCTAATTTTATTTCATAAAACATTTCTTTTTTCTTTTTTCTTTTTCGTGTACAAAGAAAATTAAAACACTCTTTGTGACTAAATGAAAATCATCTTTGTTGAGGCCAAAAAAATCTAGGGATGGGCTCAAATAAATTTCTGGCTAATGCGATGTCTTATTGAGAAGAGACCCGATTTGGGCACGAGAAAGTCCGTCATACACACTCGCACAAGTCACGATCCACGTACCACACCAAACAAATGTGTAACCCGTCACGCTAAAAGTTGAAACGAGCCTATAAAATGCACTGACTCTGTGAACTCATGCTAATTATCCCGTCAAGCGTCATAGCCCTTTACAAAACGATAAAATTCGAGCGCACCAATCGACATGCAACGTCAAGCGGAAAACCCTTATTTTGCACCTTGCTACGCTACAAGCTTGAGTGGGCCAAAGCCACGCAAATGTCGGGGGCTTGCTGAGTGGGTTGTGGTATGGATGGTTACGAGCATTCACGAGGCCCATTGATGGGCCAAGAAGTGGAAGTTTTGGGCTGCTTGGGAGCTCCAAAACTCAAGCCCATTTATTGAACCCAGATATATGTGTAATTATGAAATAGAGAAAAAGATAGCCCATTACCTTAGTAAAAATAGTCCATTACTTTAAAAGGTTGGCCCATCCCCTTAGTTCATCTTAGGGAATGGCCCAAGTAACTTAGAAAATATCTGGAAGTCTCCAGCACATGGCCAGAGACAAAACCACGATAGACCACCTAGAGAACCAAAAGGTATTTGCGTGTGCAGGCTACTAAGAGTCTCCAGCACATAGCCAAAGACAAATCCAACACAGGCCATTCGAAAAACCAAAGGATACTTGAGCAAAACACCCTTCAGACCAACACCATTACCCACTCATTTCTCCCACCAGCTCTTGCAATAAAATGAAGGAGAAAAGGAGAAAGGGTAGCCCAAAATAGGAGATGGTCGTAGGGACAGTTGCGAGAAGGCTCTAGAGCCTCCAAAAATCTTGTCTCTGTGTGTTTGGACTGAGAAAGATTTCACAAAATGAGGATAAATCAAAGGAAGATAAGAGAAATGGAGGGGGAGACTTGGCAGATTTGGGAAGAACCAACTAGTGTTTTTTGGGAAGAATGAGCTTCCAACGCCTATAAAAGTAGGCATTTCCTACCCATTAAGACAACCACATTCAGAGAGAGCAAGCATCACCTCTCATCCCTGGAACCCTTCAATTTCGAACCATATTCCTCTATCTCTTCCCATTTTCTCTTATGGCAAGCCATTCCAGAGCCTGACAAAGCTTTCGTCAAGCTGCCGGAAAATTGCTCAAACCACCCACTTCTCCTCCCTCATCTCTTCCTCTCTCCCCTCAACAAATTCTCTCGAAATTCCTTCTCCCCTTACTTTGAACCCCT
The DNA here is from genome assembly GCA_020521455.1 of Prunus kanzakura. Lineage (NCBI taxonomy): Eukaryota > Viridiplantae > Streptophyta > Magnoliopsida > Rosales > Rosaceae > Prunus > Prunus kanzakura. The sequence continues at coordinate 2,161,144 of BPUM01000794.1, read as the reverse complement.
GTTTCTCATAGGAAATCCAAGCCCTCTCTCTCTTTGATGCTAAACTCATGAATGCTTAGCTTCTATGCCACAAGTTTCTCAAGCCAAGCCATCTATTTATCTGTAAGCAACTGTTCGTTTTGTTGGTGAAGGAGACCAAGGTGTTTCCTAAAGAGCAAATGGGTGTTTCCTAAGAACCAAAGATATTATGTGCCCAATTGACCAATTTAAATTTGAAAAAAACTCAAGTCGATATGACCAGACTCCGATCCCTCCACCGAAGCCAAAAGTCGAAAAGAAAAAGACACTAAGACCCTGAAGTCGATTCACGATATAGGCATACTCCATCGGGGAGTTTCACCTAAACTAACTATTACTTAGGCCAATAATATATTTTTCTCGAGAAAATAATCAAGTTTCAATAATGTACTAATACAAATGTAGTAAATATTTAAAAGGAAAATCAAATGTGCACTATAAATATGATTTCTTGCACTCATACACAATGGCAGACTCATAGAGGCGCAATGAGGTACACCTGCACCTTCACTCGTCGGAAAATGCTTTGGCGATGGCGGAATCTGCACCTCTGCTTTACCATGGATGTGCCCACAAACTGCTCGAGGAAATGCCTCAGCGAAACTCCTTTTGTTTGCTATGTTGCTGGGTTGCGCGTAGCACAACGCTCATATTTTTAAAAAAAATTTCCTAGTCAAAACGACGTCGTTAAAAAAATGAAGCCTAATTCCACCGAACCTGCTGCCAAAGTGCCCTCAGACTTGCACTTTGTCATAATCAGTATTACATACTATTATTAATAATTTAATACCAAACATCCAAGTTCCAATCGCAAAACCCAACGACCCAAATTCCAATCGCAAGGTTTCTTTTCTTTTTTTTTGTTTTTTTTTTTTTTGAGAGAATTCCATCCAAGTCTTTACAAAACATCTTAGCTAAATAAATAAATAAAAGTCTTTATAAAACATCATATTCATATCCCTTTTTTTTATGTCCCCACCACACCAAGTTTTTTTTTTCTTTTTTGGTTTAGAGAATTCCAAATATTTATACAAATTTATTCATCGATCAAGTCTTGTGCCTTTAAAATTTGCACCTTCATTGAAAAATTCCTAGGTCCGTCAATGCTCATATATGCACACTAAGCCTGAGGAAGAGTGTAAGATGCAATTTTTAAATGCAAATAACAATTATTTAAAAAACAAAAACTTGAAATCTAACTATGATAATATAAGAGGATCAGAAATGTATCTCAAAGACAAAATAACCTTAATAACCAAACCTTTCTTTTCCGTTCTTGTTGCGCTATCCAATCACCTACGCGCATTTGGTCTTCATCTTTCTTTTCATCACTCAGTTGTCTAAGTCACCGACGTTGTCCTCAGTGTAGGAGAGAATAGACTTTTACAGTACGTTTTGAGGAAGAATAATGCTAGCTAGGTCATCTGATTCTTGATGCATGTGGAACATTTTTTACCGTTGCTGTTTGTAGATCATTCTTTACTGTTGATGTGTATATATTTTTAATCGTTGATGTATGTAGGGTATTCTCAGGGGAGGCCTTGAGCATAGGCGGATAAGGCGATCGTCTAGGGCCTCCAAATTGAAAAGTCCCCTAACTTTTATAAACCTATATATACATATGTATATTACTTTAAAAATTATACTATATTAATATTATATTAAGCCCAAGTACTATTTAAAAAAATCCCAATTATTTTGTCTAAAACTAACAAATGGAAACTTAATAAGGGACCATTTTAAAAAAAAAAATTAAACTGTTTAATAAGTTAATCTAGTTTAATAACTTAATAAGGGACCACCACTTGGCATACAATTCTGACTTTGGGTTCATATAATTTTTTTTAACTTATCGAAAAAAAATCACATAAATATACATAGAGACTAGAAGAACAAATTTTGATAGTTCAACTAGGGCCTCCAAAACCTTAGGACCACCACTGAGTATTCTTGATCGATGATGCATGTGTGCTCGGACAATTTTTTTAGTAGTGCAGCTCTTTGCGCAAATAGGACAGAGGAGAGCAAGAAAAGTGTGATTTGATTAGTTACCATGAGATTTGTTTGTCACCACTTTCTTTGTTGCTTCAAATTATATTTATTTACAATTTTGTGAAAGGAAAAAAAAAGGAATATGTTGTTCTGAATCTGAAGCATGACCAAAAGTTTGGACAACGAGTTGTGAATAACTGTCGAGAAGGCCAAGAAGATTGGCAGCAGGGCAGCCATTGACTCTTTATTTTCTTCGGCAAACACAGCATTTACGCTTTCTTTCAAGTTTACTTGTTGCCAATTCTTTAAGTTAGGCTGCCGACTTCCATATTCCTTCTTCTATTTTTCTTTTTCGTATTTTATATATGCATGTTTACGATTTTCTTTCTATCTTTCTTCTTCTTCTTCTTTCAGGCAGAGAAACACATTCCGGAAAGCAAAAAAAGGAGCATGTTGTAATGTCACGCTTAAGCGAGAGTCTCGCCAATGTCATTTTCAGTGACTCTGATTAGCATTTCTCTTGTTATTAAGTGATTTATTTACTCCATTTTTCATTTCAAACTATTAAAATGATTCAACAGATAAATTACTTCGTTCCACTTGCTGAATTTTATGTTCCAAGAAGACAATAATTGCCTTATCCTAGGTGGGATGAACCACAATTACTAGGTCACTTATTCTAGCATCGGCAGCACATGATTAGCCCTGAACTTTCAAGATAACTGCAGCTATATATTTTCAAATTTTTTCATTAGAAAAGCTGCCCTTTTCTGGCTGTGCCCCACTATCCAAAGTCCCTCCAGAATTTTCACTGGTAGGAAATTCAGCATCAATCATGAAGATACTAATCCTGCTTTAGGAAAAAGTAGCTCTGCAAGATGCCAATACCATTTGCTGTAGCCTGCACTGCACAAAAGCTTCATTGTAATAAGTAGTCAAAAACTTCATGCCATAATTGAAAAGAAATATATAAAAAGACTCTGCATGGTATGGGGAGGAGGGGCAACATGACAAGAGAAAAGGCTTCCAACACATGTAAGTATGTGACAAATATTCCTTTCACACAGCCTTTTGTGAATATATAAAAATTTATCTCAAAAGCAAAAGCACAAATTCACTACTGTACTTTGACAGCATAGAAAGGGTTAATTGCACCAAAACTCCATCATTGATCAAAGAAGTGCTTTTTCCAGAAAAATTATTGTTGCTTTGCTTCAAATGAACTGACCTGAAAAGGAAGTGTCTGATTGAGCTAGTTTAAATATGGCATGTCTTGACCACCACTCAACCGATCATGCCCTATACAGATTCTTCCAGGGTCAGATTCATTGAGTTTTTTTTTCTTCAAGGATGTCATGTGCTGATGAATTTATTTTTTTCATGTGAACAGCAAGCCTGATGGTCAGTTTTCAATACGTTCTGCACAAGCAACAATCAATCCATGAGTTTCAAGGTTGAATGGACCTTTTGTCAATTACCTCTTCCATTTTGCCACATGTAATTTCTTGTCACCAATGAGCAAGGATCAAGAAAAAGAAATATTCCAATTAGCTTTACAGCCCTTCAAGTATTCTGAGGGAATTTGTGCTCTACTTTTCCCAAAAGTGCTTCTCCCACACTATAAGAACCAACAAGCCTCAAACCTCTCTCCACCACACACTCAAAAGTTCAGTTTCTCTAATCTTCAATTCAATGACTACTACTCGCAAGCAGCTTGAAGTTCTAACAGATGATCAAACTCCACACAAATGGTGTGTTTTATTGAGAGAAGATGTGTTCAAGAAGTTCATGTCTCAAGGCAGTCCAGCAGTGCACAAGGTTTTTGGTGGAGGATCATTGTTCAGTCCATTCTTGTTTGGGAAATTTTTTGATCCTTCTGATGCCTTCCCACTGTGGGAGTTTGATGCAGATATCTTGTTGGCTGGTCTCAGAAGCTCTGGTCAAAGCAATACTGTTGACTGGTTTCAAACAGATCAAGATTATGTACTAAAAGCAGATCTACCAGGTAAGATTTCCAAATACTTCTAATATATATCATAGTGATTCAAATCATCATGAACCAAGGAGACTGCATAGTTGAATCGTGTATATTATTTTGGCAGGTTGCAATAGACAAACCTAAGAAATATAGGGGGTATTATTCCTTAATTCACAAGTAAACCTTTTGAATTTTGAGATACAAGGAAAGGAAACATTTTTATCAAACATTTATGTTGAGTTTTGTTGCTTTTGGTAATTGAACATTAAATATTGGGCTCCAAATGAGTTTTTTTTTAAGTACAAGCAATAGTCTAAACTAGAGGAGAGGGGAATGAGAATTCAAACCTAAGACCTCTTATCTACAAGTCAAGGCCCTTTTTCACTGAACTAGACCCGTTAGCAAAATGGGTCTTTTTAAAATCTGATACATCAGATGGGATAAAAAATCATAACTTCATCTTAGTCCAAATCAGTTTCCTTGTCCCCTCACCATCTAACTAGCCCAAGAGGCTTATTTATAAAATGGTATATATATATATATATATATATGAAGAGTTTTGAACTAGAAACTAAAAATTCAAGAGTGCAATGAAACAGAACAGTATTTTTGATTTGGTGAAACAGGAGATGGGAAAAACAATGTTCAGGTCTATGCAGAAAATGGGAAGGTTGTGGAAATTAGTGGGCAGTGGAGGCAGCAAGGAGGAGATTCCAAGAGCACAAAAGATTGGAGAAGTGGGAATTGGTGGGAACATGGGTATGTTAGGAAGCTTGAGCTCCCACAAGATGCAGATGGGAGAAGAATAGAGGCCTCTGTGACTAATGAACTCCTTTTGGAAATGAAAATCCACAAGATCAACCCCTTGGATTGTGATATTAATAATCTGACCATGAAAGATAAGGAAGCAGTGTAAGTTCAACCAAAATATACTGCTAGTGATGACTAGTTTATTTTGACAAACTTGTTGTAACATAGGGTGTGTTATGATGTACTTTCATACAAATGCATGATATATAAGCTACAAAGAAGAATGAGCAAGCAAAGGGGATGTAGCTCAGATGGTAGAGCGCTCGCTTAGCATGCGAGAGGTACGGGGATCGATACCCCGCATCTCCATCTTGGTTTTTGGCCTTTTTCCATATTTATTTAGACGACTATGAGCTATTGTCGTATCAAGAAGCTTAGTGAACGACGCTAAGTATGAATTAGACAGGGTATTAAGTACAAACTAAGCCCACTTACTCAGTTCTATCAAACTAATCAAATGTTTTTTTTGTTGCTTTAACTATTTCTTTTTTCCTTTCCTCAACGCTTTATAAGTAAGCGATAATTTTGTTTTTCATTTTTGTCTGAATACACACAAGGAGTATAAATAAGTGATATTTTACTTTGATTTAAGTTGATAATGTATTTTTTTTATACAAACGGTACTCTACTTTAATTTAGGGTGGCGATTTTCCCACTCCCTTTTGTTTTTTTAATACTTTTTACTATAAGATAAAAGGGAGTGTAAGTGAACAAAAGATGAGTGAGGACATACAATTTTAAAAACTGGAGTGTAAGTGGATAAAAAAATGAGTGGGAAAATCATTACCCTTAATTTAATCTAAACTACAGGGAGGGGACTTCGAACTCAGGTGCAGCGTAAAGAGCATATACACTCTAGACAACGTTAAGTATGAAGATTGATATAATTAGAATAGTTGTCAGTTTTTTTTATTCGATTTTTTTTTGGTGGGTAGAAAATATCAAGTATCACATGTTTTGCACTGTGTTTTGATGTTGGTTTAAAAATTTTGTGTTTTTTTAACATCGGAATTACATTTGAGTTTTTATTTATTTATTACAAGTGATAGTCTAAACTACAGGGAAGAGAGATTTCTCTCTCACACACACAACTATGATGTCATGGGTGTTTGAACCTTAGACCTCTAATTTGCAATTCAATGCCCTCTTCCACTCTGCTAGACCCCGTTGACTTTTAGAGCACTTCCATCCATTTGTCATGACAAAAGGCAAGGGGAGTCAATGGCAATTACTGTTCATGTGAATAGTGTCTGCCCTAGTAATTTTTTTGATGCATTCCCACCCATTTCATAGCAACCCAAGGGCAACCACTATTCACATGAGATATGAGGAGGGAATTTGTATGGAGTTTTGGGGTGGGAAGTGAAGAACATGGATAAGTTTTTATAGAAAAATGGTTTTGTTTTTCTTCTTTTGTTTTCAGTTTTTTTGGTATTTAAATTGGCGGCTTGCGTCACACTAACGTTTGCATGAGGTCTACTTGCCTAGGAAAGTCTTGCCTTTGGGCTCGCCCGGGCTTGATAAATCCCACCTCTTGCCAGGGCTGGATTTCACCGCTGAAATGGGTTTTGGGAGCCTGGGGGGGGCCTTTTGCCTGGACTAGGCTCACCGCTGGAAATGCTCTTAACATCAGAGTTACTTTTGATTTATTATTATTATTATAATAATAAAAATTAATACAAGTTATAATCTAAACTACACGAGAGAGATTTCTCACACACAGTTAACGTTTGAGTTTTTTTATTTTTTCCGTTTTGAGTTATAAAAATACATAGTTACGTTATATTGGATTATGGCATTGAATGAGAATTGGACTTTGATGTTGAATTCAGTTACAACGTTTGAAGTCCAAAAAAGCCCAACCAACCCAAAAATATCTAAACTACAAAATCCAGCTCAAACTAATCCAAGCCAAATTTCCAATCCACCATAGTGCGAACATAAACATTAATAAAATTAGATTTGGACCATGTTTCAGTTGACATGACTAGGGGTGGGCATCAATCCGGCCAATCCGACCAAACCGGCCGAACCAATCCGTATTTTCCGGTTTGGTTTGGTTTTGACTTTCAAAAAGTCAACAGTTTTAAAATCCGAACCAAACCGGAGTGGTTTGGTTCAGCTGCAGTTTTAAACTTTGAAAAACTGTGCTAATCCGAACCGAACCGTATAAATATTAATTAATTATATATATATATTAATTTACACGTGTCAATGGTTGAGTGGCTAAGTAGAAGTATTATTGTACACCCAGCCGCACTGAAGTGGACTTCAAACCACTTATTTTCGGACTTCATTCTCATTCAGAGATCTCATCGCAGCCAAACCCTTCTCTTCCTTACGCAGCCTCACACAACCCCCATTTGAACCTTAGAGAATCTGAGAAGCCACCATCGTCGCACATCCAAACCTCCATCCGCAGCCTCACACAACCCCCATTTGAACCTTAGAGAATCTGAGAAGCCACCATCGTCGCAGAGCCAAACCTCCATCGTCGCAGAGCCAAACCTCCATCATCGCACAGCACAGCCAAACCTTCATCATCGCACAGCCAAACCTCCATCGTCGCACAGCCAAACCCTTCGCCATCAGATTCTCTAGGCTTCTCAGATCCTCCATCATGTGCAATAGCTTCAGCAAGTATCAAGCATCACAGATTTGAAAAAAGGGGAAAAGTGGTGGAAGGTAAAAGCCAACGTACATGCCTTCTCAAATAGGAAATGCCCTCATTAATTACCGAACACAATCTTTAGCTGAAAGTACTTGCATTGCAAACTATACACCACATGTTTAATTTAATTTTTAGAATTATAAGAGCATTGTAGGATCTGCTTAAAAGGTTTAATTACTTGGGTGGTTTTACTTTGTTTGATATGTCAATGTGTTAACAATGCAGATTCCCGACAGGGGTGCCTTGGGTCTGGTATCGCGGTTTTTACAAGGATCTTAACATTAATCTAGTTTGGCCTGGAAAAGATTCATCTTTAGGTGAGTTTTTGAGTCTTCTGAGTTTGGATTTTTCTTATCAGTTCAGTATATTTTGAAATAATTGATTATTTGTTTCGGCTATTGCAAAATCACTCTCTCAAAAGCATAATTGATTATACAATGTGTGAATACTGAAAAAAGAGAAGAGATGAATAAAATTTTATTGAATTTTTCTCTCTTTTAAATTCTCCAGCTTCAACCTCAGCTCCTGTCAGTGCCAATGATGGATGAAGCTAACTCAATACCAACGAGGGATGAAGCTAACTCACACTCAATACCAATGATGGTGAGTTCTTCTAATTTATTTAATGTTCATGATGTGGTGCAATTTATTTAATATGATGATAGGGTTTAATTTGTCTAATTAATGTGCAATTTTTCTGATTAATGTGCAATTTATTTAATGTGCAATTTGTTTGATTATATAGATGGAGGTAAACCAGGGGGTGGAAGAAGGTTTTGCTTCTAATCAGCCACCACCTATGACTGAATCTACACCAGCGGTTGTGACCTCTCAAGAGCAGACTAGTGCAGCTGATCAACTTCCACCGTTACCTTCCCAAAAAAAGAGAAAACCGACTAGGAAACCAAGTGAGGTATGGAATCACTTTGAACAATATCAAACTGGTAATCCTTCTGAACCTATTAGGGTTAGATGCAAGTATTGCAAAACTGCTGACTATAAATATGATCCAGCAACTTGTGGGACGTCAAGTTTGAGAACTCATATTACCAATTTATGCAAAAAATACCCATATAGGGTGCCTGGTTCAAACCAAAAGGTCCTAACTTTTGCCAAGGACCAATCTGGAAGTATTACCGCTCTTGGGGCAGCGGGATTTAATAAGGAAGAATCTAGGAAAGCATGTCTTAGGATGGTTATTATTGATGAGTTGCCATTTAGTTTCGTAGATGGAGAAGGGTTTCGTCACTTTTGTAGCGTTGCATGCCCTAGGTTTATACCGCCATCTCGTAGAACACTTGCTAGAGATTTGCTTGCACTTTACTATGATGAAAAGCAACTTTTGAAAGCAAAGTTAGCTGCACATAGAGTCTGCCTTACTACTGACACATGGACTTCTGTCCAAAATGTAAACTATATGGTTCTCACTGCACATTTCCTAGATGGTGATTGGATGTTGCATAAGCGTGTGTTGAATTTCTGTGTAATTCAAAATCACAAGGGTAGGACAATTGGCAGACTTATTGAGAAGTGTTTGATTGATTGGGGTATAGAGAGGGTACTCACAATTACCTTAGATAATGCATCTGCAAATGATAAAGCTGTATCTTATTTGCAAACTAAGATGAAAGATTGGCCGAATGGAGGTTTGTTGTTAGATGGTGTCCACTTACATATGAGATGTTGTGCTCATATTGTAAATCTCATTGTAACCGATGGTTTGAAAGAGTTACATAATTCTGTTAAGAGTATTCGTGATGCTGTCATGTATGTAAGATCTTCCCCCCAAAGATTAGAAACTTTTAAATCTTGCATTGAAAAAGATAAGATTGATTGTAAAGGCTTGGTTGTCTTGGATGTGCCAACTAGGTGGAATTCCACCTACATGATGTTAGAGGCTGCATTGAAATTTAAAAAGGCTTTTAAAAGGTTGGAAGATGAGGATGGACATTTTAAAAGCTACTTTGGTAGAGGGAATACTCCACCAGTTGAGGAGGATTGGGCAAATGCTGTTGTCTTTGTCAAGTTTTTAAAAAGTTTTTATGACTTTACTTTGAGATGTAGTGCCACTTTGCATGCCACAGCCCATACTACTTTTCATGACTTATTTGCCATTGATTGTGAATTGGCTGAATTGAGTGTAGTAGGCAATCCTCTTCTATCTGACATGGCTCAAAATATGAAATTAAAATATGACAAGTATTGGGGATCACTTGATAGTGTGAACCAATTCTTGTTGATAGCTGTTGTGATTGATCCTAGGTATAAATTGGACAATTTATCAATGCATATTGCTGATTTGTATGTGGAAAATGATGCTTATGTGGCCGAGAAGACAGCTGGTGTGAGAGATCTTTTGTTTAAACTTTATGGGCTGTACGAGGCAGGTTTCGTTAGTAAACCGAATCAAAGTTTTAGTAGTTCTACTACATCCTCAAGTATTGGCAGCGTCATAGTGACTGATAGTTCTAGCTCCTCAAGCTTTGGAGGTGATAGGAAAAAGGCTATGAAGGAAAAGTGGAAAAAGAGACAAGAAGATAAAGAGGCAGTGGTTTTATCTCATGAGATAGATAGATATTTGTCGGATGCTGCAGAACAAGATATTGAACAGTTTGATATTTTAAATTGGTGGAGGGTGAATGCTTCTAAATATCCAGTTTTAGCAGCCATTGCAAAAGATGTGCTTGCAATTCCAGTCTCTACGGTTGCTTCAGAATCTACTTTTAGCACGGGAGGGAGAACAATTAACTCATTTCGTAGTTCCTTGAGTCCTACTATGGTTGAGGCTTTAATTTGTACACAAAATTGGTTGAAGTCCACTTCAATTTCTTTAAAAGTTGAGCCCACCATTGAGGAGATGGAGTTTTATGAAACCATTGAGTCAGGTATATCTATTTGTCTCGATTCATTGCTTATAATGTGTGAGTTTTATTGTGTTGAAGCTAAATATATCATTATGTATATTTCTTATATAGATATGCGGAGATCAAATGCTAATGCGCCTGTGCACATTTTCACTGATTGATTCTCTATTGATGCACAACCTTGCAGTTATGGTAATTTTCTTATTCATTTCTTATTTGGTTAATCTTGTATCCTAAAATTTGTGTTGATTGAAACTCTTTTATGTGCAGTATGGGGGACATGCTGGAAACTGGGAATTGATGCTGGAAACTGGAAATTGATGCTGGAAACTGGAAATTGGAAACTGGAAATTGATGCTGGAAATTGGAAACTGGAAATTGATGCTGGAAACTGGAAACTGGGCAGCCTTTCATTATGAACTAATTTTGGGCAGCTTTACATTTCTTAGTTTTATCATGTATTCATTTCTTATGAACTTTAGAATGTTTGTTTTGATGGATATTGTGAACTTAGAAACATACTGGAAACTGGACAGGTTTTGATTAGATGGAAATTATGAACTTGTATTTTGGGCATCCTTTCATTTCTTAATTTTATCATCTTGTATTCATTTCTTATGAACTTTAGAATGTTTGTTTTGATGGAAATTGTGAACTTAGATGCATGCTAGAAATTGGACAGCTTTTGATTAATGGAATATTGTTGTGTTAGCCTTTGATGGAATGGAATGGAATGATATAATGGCAAAATGTTAGCATTATAATGTAAGAGCAGGTTGGAAAATGCATGGTTTTGTGTTAGGCACAAACCGGCCGAACCAATCCGAACCAAACCGATTACGAGTGGTTTGGATTGGTTCGGTTTTCATTATGGTTTTAGGTTAATCCGAACCAAACCGAACCATTATTTTCTTATTGGTTCAGCTGTGGTTTGAGCGTAAAACCGAACCAATCCGGACCGTGCCCACCCCTAGACATGACAACATCATGTACAACAAAATAAAATGACATTAAATGTGCATGTCAAGTTTTGTCATGTCGGGTAATGGGTTCATAGATAATAACACGGCTATTAAACAAGCTGATTTAGTAGTTATATGGAAAACATGATAGCGACACGTCACCTTATTTTTGTGAAATATATTTTTAGTTTTTTTTCCTTTTTGAAAAATCTTTTAACTTATAATTTATTTCTTTTTCACATATGTTTTTTGGTAATTTATTTCTTTTACATATAAATGAAAAATATGTAAATGGATGTATATTCTTATATATTTGGACGTGATAAATTAATGGTTATGATAATTTCATATGACGTGATCACATTAAATACAAAAACAACAATAAATAATATGAGTCATGTTGTCACCCTCGCACTGCTAAATGCTCACTATATCCACCAAATTTTCCAGCCCTCACAAAATAAAATAAAAATAAAAATTATATTGTTGAACCTAACTCCTACGTAACCACCAATTTCCTTAAAATACCGCTAACCTTAACTCTACGCAACTCCTACGTTTTATTTTTAATATTTTTTTGAAGACCTTTCCTATTGAGATGGGCGATAGCATACTAAACTCACACACACTACACTGATACTAGGACTCGAACCTTGACCTTTCCTGAAGAGCAATTGCTCCAAACAGCTACTTTAGTGGATCATTTGCTAATTTTAAAATATGTTATTTTAGCGCATTTTAATGCAACTCATATTTGTTGAGCTCATGGTGCAGGCGACCATATAATATAAGTAAATCCAAATATATGGGACGACATAGAACTCACAAACTTGGAGGATCTTGACTGGTACACAAGTTCTGTGGTCAACCAGTTGTGTTGGAGTTTGGAGCCGCCCAAGCATTAGGGTTTTGTTCGAGTTGGCATTCACATAAAACAATGAACACTTGGCAACAATATAAGACAAGATTAGGGGGATTTATAGAAAAAGTATATCCATAGTTGATCAATTCCACACTTAATTAGGTATATTATTTTTCTTTTGGTGAACAGCTCAAATATATTTTGGCAATAATGGTAAATACACTTGCAAATTTGGTCCGCAGCAATTATAACGACATTTTATATCTTTATAATGTTGGAGAGGCAAACATTGGGTGTTTTGTTGCTCCCTTGTCAATTTTTTCACCTGATTTATACCAAACATTTAATAATGTTACTCTATGTAGGTGAAAAGAATGTTAAATGCATTCACCATTTACTTACGCATGTCATGTTTGTTTTTCTAGAATCTTGGCGGATCGAGGGAAATTTTATTGATAAAACAAAGAATTACAATAGATGGACAAAACGTCTGATCATGACTCAAAGAATCACATAATAGGATGTCCTGAATAAAATCATAGGGCACCTCAAATCAAATAAAGTTGTCCACATTAGACAGACCAAATCAAGCAAGTCGGTGTGCAACACCATTTATTTTTCCTATGAGTAAGTTGAAAAAGAGATTCAGGAGTCTGTTTCTGTAAATGCTTGACGCATAACATGTTAAACTAACTTCATACCAAACATTTAAAATTGCGTAAATGGTAAAAGCATTTAACATTTTTTCACCTACGTACTCATTGTGTGCACATGATATTTTGGAATTAAACAAAGTGGAGCGTGGAGCTTATAACTTCAGAGGCCCCTTGCTCCAGAAAATGCATTCATTGAATTGAAACAAGCCAAACGGCACTTGCACAGAAATTATTAGTTTTTATTGAGAAACCTAAAAAAAAAAATATGTCAACAGGAGAAGAAAAAAGAAAGAAATCATTAACCGGAGAAGAAAAAAGAAAGAAATCATTAACCATCAGAAAATGAAATAGAATTTGAGGTTCTTATATGAAAATGAGAAGAAAGAGAGAAAAAGATAGTATTTTGTTCAATTTGTGTTATTTTGGCTGATTAGATTTGAATGTTTTACACCTCCAATTGGTCAACTCTGTGAACTTGCCTCTTGCGCTCAAATTCGAGTCCCTTTTCATGTAGAATAAATTAATTTAGAGTATTTAGGATATCACTTGTTTCCCAAGGACTCACTAATGTAGTGATTTGGAGTAATTGCTTTATCACGCAAGATCCTGGATTCGAGTCCTACCATTCGTGTAGTCTATGTGAGTTTACTATATTATCGCCTCTCTCAATAGGGAATGTTCTAAAAAAAGGATAAAAAAGAAAAGCATTTGTTTAAAGAAAAATTCCTTCTTGATATGGATCATTAGGCCACCACTTGCCTGACATTTAAAATGTGATTAATGTCAACCGACATCTCACATGTTACCTAATTACTAATTAGAAAGGCAAGCTATGAGCATCAAAATATAGACAAAGAATTTAGGACTTTATTCCATTTGGTAAAGAAAGCCAGCAGCATATAGTGAAAAAAAAAAAGTGATCATCCCGATAGCACCTATATCACCTTGAAATGATCTTCTTTTTCTTTTCAGATTACATAAAAACACGTTTGGTATATACCTTTACAAAGATTTCATGAAAATAAAAAATAAAATAAAAACTTTGGAGAGAGAGAGAGAGAGAGAGAGAGAGAGAGAGAGAGGAGTTTAGTTCAGTAATTAGCAATGGCTAAACAAGAAGCTTCCTAAAAAGGTGATTAGATGAGAGAAAGTGACAACAAGAATGGGAGCTGAGCACCAAGAAATGAAAAGGGAATACCAACAAACAAGTTGCACACACCATGCCTGATGGGAACTTGCATCCTTTTGTTTGTTTCCAAAGAAAATAATTGGTAGAAAATTTAAAGTTTTCCGGGAAAATTAAAAGTGAAAATACTTTACCTCCATTTGAAGCAAGTAAAAATAAGATCTACATATTATTTATTTATTAAATCTTATCTGGTGGGAAAAAGTTTGGGGAGAGCTGGAGCTGGAGCTGGCCTTGGGTTGCCTGATTCAGCTACAGCAAAAGAGAGAAGAACCGTAAATAATACTATAAGAAATTAGTTGCACCAAATGTTTCTAATTTAAGAATGTGACAACTGCTAAGAATTCATCATTCAACTTGAATTATTGGGTTAATCATTACTGAATTCTCTTTGTCTTTTAATTTCATGAGACAAAATACTTTATAATCATTACCTCTAACTCTAGCTCAATTCCAACCAAACCATATTGGAAATGTAATTTAGGCCAAGCTATATGCAACTTTATTTTATTTATTATTATGATTATTATAATTTTTGTTAAAGTTAGGAAATGAGAGAGGAGAAAACTCAGACACACGGGTACTACGATGACTTGAACCGATCGGTAGGTAGCTATATGCACATATTCTAAGTAAGTTATTTTGTTTGAAAAAGTATAGACAAGAAAAACATGGTTTTTTTTCTTTCTCATTGGATGAATACATGTATTTTTTTTTTCTTTTTCTGTCAATGATTGTGAAACCCCAAAAGCGACTTCTTAATTTCTTGTGTTTATTGTTGGGTCAAAATGTGATCCATTCAATATTGGTTCATCCTTTCAAAACTCCAAAGATGGTGACATAGCATTCTCAAAATAAAAGCAATCAAAAAAACCAATTAATGTATAACCTGACACAGAATTTTCTTATTAAAAACGCATTCAAACGTAGTTTAGAATTCATCTCTTGAAACAGAAAAAAGGAATTCAAAAGTTGAAATCAAATATTGAAAACCAATATTCACTCAATTTTAGGATGATCATATTTTATTTAATATTATAAAAAGTAGGCCAAAATGACATATATAGTCCTTATAATTTTCCCCAAGAGATATATTTTATTAGAACTTTTCAATTCATACTTTAGGGTGAACGAAAAGATAACTTGAGAGCGATACATGGTAGCATGTCATTTGACAAATTTAAAAAATTGTAGTTAATTGAAAGTATTTCAATTCTTTTATACCAAATGTATTTTTTTGGAACTGAACTTAAAAATCAATTCGGGAAATAAAATTATGAAAACAAACATAGGGGTAGTTTAGGCACTGCATTGTTCCAATGAAACTGTTGAAGATGGTACCGCCTGATCCCCAATTCAAAAACGTTCAAATGCCAACGGCAGTAAAATCAAACCTTACCCAACAACAGCCAATGAACTAATGAAATAATCACAAAATCAAATAAATAAATTCAACTATTTTTAAATTTTAAAGAAGATTAAAGATTTGTTTTTTAATTTGGCTAACGAAAACAAATATTTTGCTATCACTGGGTTTCTTGCTTGGGGATCATCCATCTTCCTGCTCGTTGAAGCAACGGCTGAGATTTCACTGTTTGCTTTGAATGCAATTCATGGCCCCACACAACAACACTTTCTGAACTCTCTCTCTCTCTCTCTTCCTCTTATTATTCTTCTTCTGCTTATTCAAATATTTTTCAAGAGACAGATTCAGTCTTCATTTCCCATAAGATACAACCAGCTACCACACAAGCTAAAACTACAACCCCATCAAATATAGCAATTCCAAGCCTTGGTTTTTAGTCACCATCCACCTGTTTTTCATGGGTTCCTTCTAGTTTTTGCATTTGGGTTTTGGAATGTGTGCTTGATTTGATTTCTTGGTGAATTTTTTGTGGGTTTCTGGAGACACAGCTAGGGCACCAAATATAACATTTTCAAGATGGGTTTCGATCACTTTCCACGTATTTTTCTTGGGTTGCTTTTGGGTGTGTCTTTCTTTGTTGGGTTGTAGATTGTGTTCTTGAAAGTTGTGTTTTTTTTTACAAGTGTTGCTGTTGGTGATGAAGTATTGAAGTGGGTGTGAAAAGTAGCAAAAGTTTTAGAGGGGAAAAAAATGGTGGGCACTGCGAGAAATGGGAGAGTCCGACACGCGTTTTCAGTGGTAAATGGGGGACAAGACTTGGGTCCGAGTAGCGCTCCGGCGAGTAATGCGGGTTCGGAGTGTGATGGTATTGAATTTACCAGAGAGGATGTTGAAGCATTGTTGAATGAGAGACCCAGAAGGAAGGACAGGTTCAATCTCAAGGTCAGTGAGCTTTTACTTCTTAAAAGATGTGATTTTTTCTTTGAACTTTTGAGCTTTTGAATAAATGGTAATTTTGTTTTATTTGGATTAGTTCACCTGAAATGCGTTTTGGATATTTTTCAATTTTATCATGTTTCATATTGATTGATTTTCTAGGAAAAATGTGACACTCTGACTGAGTATATTAAAAGGCTGAAACTTTGTATAAAATGGTTCCAAGAGCTTGAAGGAAGCTACCTGTTTGAGCGCGAGAAGTTGCAGAATAGTGTTGAAGTGTCAGAGCGGCAATGCAATGACATGGGTATGAGTGACATCTTTTTTGTGTTCGTATTCTCAATGCAAGTTGCTGAAGAAATTAATTATATTTATTTTGATTATAGGGATCTTATTCAAAAACAAGGAAGAAGAATTGAATTCAATCATTGCGGAGCTGAGAAAAAATTTTGCTTCTGTACAAGAGAAATTTACAAAAGAAGAATTGGATAAGATGGTAAGTAGGGTGGGTCGGATATCCAATGTGTCTGATTTTAGCTGACTGCTGTAGATTATTTAACATTCTTGTACATGACAATCAGACTGCAATGGAATCTCTCACTAGAGAAAGGGAGGCTAGGCTTGAAATTGAGCGATCACAAAATTCCCTCTCGGATGAGCTTGGGAGAGTCCAAAGAGAGCTCTCAAGTGCTAATCAGAAGGTGAAGTAGAATATCTATTCCTTTACTTATTTTCCCTCGTTATTGATAAGTATAGAGTTTCCTTATAAATATTTTAATTTGAATACTTTTCTTTTTGGAAATTCCTCAGATAACTTCACTGAATGATATGTACAAACGATTGCAAGACTACATTGCAAGCTTGCAACAATATAATAGTAAACTGCACATGGACCTCTCTACAGTTGAGGAAGACCTTAAGCGCGTAGAGAAGGAAAAGGCTAGTATGGTGGAGAACCTGAGCATGTTAAGGGGTCAACTTTCAGTGTCCAGGGTGAGTTTCTTAGTATGAACTGTTTCTAGTTGCATACTGTAGTTCCCTGATGAAGTATCTAGAGAAGGAAAAACTTGTAATGATTATATTGTTGTTGAATGTGCTTATCAGTTGCACTTTTAAGTTTTGACTAAAGACCAGATATTGCACTCCCTTAGGATTGTATCCTGCCTTCATTGGGAATGATGATGTTGTAGATGGTAGAGGTCTTTCTCCCTTTATGTTGCCAGTAGGCCCTAATAGGCCTTTCATGGATGGCCTTTTAATTACTGACTATATTTTTGAGAAACTTTTTGCATTCAAGGGTATAGAAGAAATTTTTTTTCCCTTTCCAATATAAATTCAAATTTTAGGGAACGATCTTGTAGTCAACTTTATTGTAGCACCGATAAGACAGTTATTATTATTTGTAGTCATGACCTGATTTTCGTCAGTGCATTTTTTAGCTTGGTATAAGGAATGGATCAAATAGTATGTAATCTAAAAGTTGAGTTTCTTCCTGTGTTCTCTCCTTGCTTTCCTTTTGAAATTCAGCCGTCTCTAACTTTTATTTCATGGATGGATACAGCAATCTCAAGATGATGCTATAAAGCAGAGGGATTCTTTGGTAAATGAAGTTGCATGCCTTCGGATGGAGTTGCAACAAGTGAGAGATGATCGTGATCGACATCAACTCCAAGTGCAGACTCTAACAGCTGAATATACAAAGTATAAAGAATCGACGGAAAAATCTTGTTTTGACTTGGATAACCTCACATCAAAAAAGGACGAACTGGAGGTTGTTTATATAATTCTATCTTTTTTCTTATGTAGGTTTTGTTTCTATTAACTTTTGCTAACATATTACAATGCTGGGTATTCTTCAGGAAAGATGTCTGTCACAAAGTAACGAGATAAGGACTTTGAAGGACCAACTACTGACTGCAGAGAGGAAACTACAGGTGATAATATCTGGTTATTATATGTTGCACGGTCTATGTATGACATATGGGTTATGTACACTTTCGTTTTGGAATGAAATGGTTGAACCAGCTCATCATGCTGGTTAAATTTTCTAAGTATAACTATGTTTCTCCTAGATGTCCGACTTATCTACACTGGAAACAAGAGCAGAATATGAAGGGCAAAAGAAACTTATAAGTGAGTTACAAACTCGCCTGGCAGATGCAGAATTTAAGCTTATTGAGGGAGAGACGCTGCGTAAAAAGTTGCACAATACCATCTTGGTAAATCTTCTGCGATTGCTTTTATCAGCTACTTTGTCTGCACCATACTAAATCTCTCATTCTGTAGGAATTGAAAGGGAACATCCGCGTATTCTGTAGAGTGCGACCTCTGTTGGCTGATGATGGTCCTAGCACAGAAGGGAAGGTTATCTCTTATCCAACAGCAATGGATGCTCTCGGACGGGGCATTGATTTAGTGCAAACTGGTACATTAGTTGGAAAATAGTAGTAGATAACAAGTCTTATTCTTGCGTGTTTTCCTGTGCTCTTTGTTAATCAAACTCACATATTGTCTGCATTTGTCATCAGGGCAAAAACATTCTTTCACATTTGACAAAGTTTTTATGCCTGATGTATCACAAGAAGATGTATTTGAAGACATTTCGCAGCTTGTACAAAGTGCTCTTGATGGTTATAAGGTGATAAAAAGCTTGTTGTATTCTTTAAGTCACTATTGCATTTCATGCCAAGCAATTCATTTAATGTCTAATTAAATTAATTTTGCCTTCAAAGCTGTCTTGTTAGTTTTGGTAGAAAGCCTTAAAATTCTTAGTGTCATTTAAAATTTATTTTGATAAATATGTGAAGCTTCTTAGAATGCACATTTTTCTTGTACTTTGTTATAATATTATCCCTTAATTTTTTGTTATTATGGGTTGATAACTTGAAACTTTCTTTTTATAATATACCTATATTTAATATACCCCAGGGTATCACAAGCATTATGCACATTTAGCCTGATGATAGTGGCTTCTTGTTTCAGGTTTGTATTTTTGCCTATGGACAAACAGGATCGGGGAAAACCTATACCATGATGGGTAACCCAGGAGATCCAGAGGAAAAAGGGCTGATACCCCGTTCACTAGAACAAATTTTTAAAACCAGACAATCACTTCAACCACAAGGTTGGAAATATGAAATGCAGGTGAGTGGAATCTCTCTCTCTCTCTCTCTCTCTCTCTCTCTCTCTCTCTCTGTGTTATTCTAGTTATGTGAATGTATATTACATTGCATTATTTTTATATGTAACTTTCACTTATTTTGACAATATATGTAGGTGTCGATGTTGGAAATATATAATGAAACTATTCGTGATCTATTATCACCAAATCGATCGTCTTCAGATATGTTACGAACAGAAAATGGTATTGGTGGAAAGCAATATACGATCAAACATGATGCAAATGGAAACACTCATGTATCCGATCTTACCATTGTGGATGTGCGCACTGCTAAAGAGGTCTCATTTCTCTTAGAGCTTGCTGCACATAGCAGGTTGTAAATCTAAATACTAATTCTCTTTTATTACCTCCTGTAATCTTGACTGACATATCCTCCCATGCTTGTTAGTTTTGTATTCTTACTCCTCTTTTGTGCATGTTTGTATATCCTTTCTGAACTTTCCCTAACGATATGCTTGACATTGGGGATATAACTCTAACTCAATGAATTGGAAATGTTGATATTATTTAAGGAAGAAAATTGCTTTTGAAAGAAAGGTGGGCAACTGATCCACATACATTATAAGGGATGTTTTTACTTGTACTTTTTCTCGTTGTCTATGTAATTTAGTACTTACCAAGCAAAATGAAAGGAGAAAAAAAATGATTTACTTATCTTTTACTTGGTTCCTAACAGGTCTGTAGGCAAAACTCAAATGAATGAGCAATCGTCAAGAAGCCATTTTGTCTTCACACTACGCATATCTGGTGTCAATGAGGTAGCAACATCTCTTTTATGTATAAATTCTGTACTGTATTCATGTGTATTTTGACTGTCTTTTTCATATTTGTATTATTGTGCTTACTTTTCTTAACTTACCCTCTCATCTTAGAGTACTGAACAACAAGTACAAGGTGTCCTGAATCTTATTGATCTTGCCGGGAGTGAACGACTTTCTAAAAGTGGGTCAACTGGGGACCGACTGAAAGAAACTCAAGTATTTTACGGAAACCTTCATAATCTAATTTGTTTATATGTTCTCATTTTATTTTATTTTTAGTAATTACATGTATGTATTTTTATTTTATTCAGGCCATCAACAAAAGTCTCTCATCTTTAAGTGACGTAATATTTGCCTTGGCAAAGAAGGAGGACCACGTACCATTTCGGAACTCAAAGCTTACATATCTTCTTCAGGTTGTTGTTTACTTGTTTAAGCGATATACGAAAATGATTTAAGTTTATTTTTGGAACATCTCATCCCATATGTTCTTCTTGAAAGGCCTGAAATTTCCACTCATAAGAAGTTTCCTATAGTTAAATCACACTTGAATCGTAAAAGAATTTAGTTCTGTTATCTTGGCTGTTGAGTGTTAACAAAATCCTGGTTGCTGTTTTCATCTTTCTTTTTTTTTGGGATTATTGAAGACATTCTAAACTCTTAAATCGAATGTTGACCAGCCATGCCTAGGAGGAGACTCAAAGACACTGATGGTCGTAAACATCTCTCCTGAGCCCTCTTCAGCGGGTGAATCACTCTGTTCACTTCGTTTTGCTTCACGAGTAAATGCTTGCGATATTGGAGTTCCTCGACGTCAGACCAATATGCGCCCTCCAGATTCACGTTTGAGCTACGGTTGATCTTTGATCGAAGGTTTCTTTTTGATTTGAAGTCACCAGTGATTTGTATCTGCACCAATCGTATCATAAAGTGAAAATTTGGGAGTGATTCTAACATAGGCTTATATGTATAGTGAAGATAGTGTATTTGTATCACTAAGCTGAGAGAATTTTCTATTCTAACTAGTGATTGTATTGAGCTTGATTTCTCAATAACATTTTCCTCTTTAATCTTCTAAAGTAATGCTTGATTACTTCTTTGATGTTGTCGAGGTAAAAGGGACTAGAAGAAAAAAATAGAGTGCATTCTCATAGCCATAATCTTGAAGGCTCATAACTCAGCCTTTTTGTCATGTACAAGTTATCTGCTTTTACATTTGCAAATTCAATCTGACAAAGAGTGAACTTTGAAACTGATAGAACTAAATGTGCAGTTCAACTAATTTTTCTCTTATCAGAGGGACATATTTGGAGTTTCATGCCATTCGATCCATGACCTCCTGGAGAATAACTGTTGTGTCTTTATAATACGATTCAGTCTCAGATAGGTTGCGTTGCTTCACAGCGCCATCAAGCTGTTGACAGAAAGTAAAAGGAATTCTCAAGCAGCTGCATGGAATCTAAACAAAAAATTATGTGTTCATTTTGATACCTTTTCTACGGTGTCAAACAATCTATTAGCAAGATCAGTGAGAGGTTGTTTCTCATCGACTGGTGCTGCAGAGATAACTTGGTCGAAATCAAAGTACATGAATGTGGATTTTAGCCGCAGGAACCGTCTAACATAGTTTAGGGTATCTTGTGCAATCAAATCTGCCATTGCCAGGAGATCAAATGCATATTTCTTAAGCCTAAACTTCCTCCCTTTGGTTCCAATGTTTGCCATGTAGAGTCCCTTTTTCAGAAAAGAACGAGTCCCCGTCTTCTCATTTGCAATTTCTGCGATGAAAACATGGGTTGCAAGTAAAGAAAAGTTCGGCTGAAATCTTTGGAAACAAGTTAAGGCTTGAAGCAGCTTGGAGTGAATGAAAATGTAGCAAATGTTACAACACTTAACTGCTCAGTAGGAAAACTTACTATTTTCAGCAGAAGGCACGGGCAGAGGGCCATCGATCCAGAACCCGTTGCCCTCAGCAAGAGAGACTCCATTGCAGGAGTTCCCAACAAGTGCAATAGAGGCAAGGCCTAATGCTAGTCTTCTTGTAGTTTGTAGTGGCTGTTCCTGAAGATCATCTTTTTTCTTGCCCATAAAGCCAACAATGCTCACTCTCTTTTGGGTCCTTTGTATGTCTGGAAGCCTTGGTATGGCTGGCAGTGTTTCAGAGACTCCATTTAAGTTTGCCAAATGAGCCATTGTACAAAAATTGGCTAAGGAAATGGTAGGCTTGAGCAAGCAAAAAGATTGGGTTGGCAAGAATTTCAGCTATATCCTTTTGGAAATTGCAGGCTACTACTGACCACCAGAAGTATATCCTCTCAAGGGATAAATTGGTCATTATACAAGGCCCAATCATTTGTGCATAGGAGTAGCCCAACCCTTTGTGCATCAGCCCACATGGAAACTTATAGATTCCCCCCAAGTCATCATGCACTTCTTGTAGTGAAATTTCTTCATTATATTTTATACTGGAGAAGTGTATAATGACTTTCTTAGAGTGCAAATAATAACTCGCTATTCTAGTGGCTAGGGATGGCAGAAATTCTCTCGGGGGTGGGTCACCGTCGGGTCCCCGATCTTAATGGGGAGAGATTTCAAGGGAAAATGAGTATGTACAGGGATTCTCGAACTTGAAAAATCCCCGATGGGTATGGGATGGGGTTGGTATTGGCGTCCCCGTCCCGGAACCCAACCCAAAAATATATATGTTTATATTTAAATAAATAAATAATTAATTATAATATTTATGTTTAACCCTAAGTTCAACTCCCTCTCCTAATTCTTCCTAATCTTCTCTGGGATTTCATATTGATGTGATTTTCAATAGTTGAATTGAACTTTATAGTTAATTTGGATGTGTTGAATGATAATTTAATATGAAACTTAATGTTAAAATGTATGATAAATATTTTTTATGCAAAACAAATCGGAGATTCGAGGTGGGTATGGGGGATAGTCCCCCGACGGGGACGGGGACAGGGATTCCCCGAAACCTATTAAACGGGGATGGATTTGGGGACGGGGGCGGGGATGGACAGAGGGGACGGGGATTGTATTGTCATACCCGGCCCCTACTCGACCCGTTGCCATCTCTAGTGGCATGAAAAAAAAGGCAAAAACAAAAAATTCAAGGTGTCATTAAGAAAGATCCTCAAAAACTAAAAAATCAAGGCGTTATTATTTGACAAAGACATGGGTCACGGGTGGGTTATATTCGAAGGGTCTTATCAACTTGTTTGCCAGTACAATTATACAAGGTATGTGGTCTCTACATGTTTAAACTATTTTGACTAAAACACAAGTATATCTTGGCTTGGCTCAAAAAGTTCCCAGAAAAAGTGAACTACTACGAAGAAAATAAAACTTTTTCTATCCTTGAAAATAGTTGCTGGGTTCCTATCTCTGCATCTAATTATTGATATGCAGATTGATTGAAAAATAATACCGGAAATGGTTGCATCCCTTCTCCTCAATAGTAAACACAAGACGTGTATGCAAAGTAATGCATGGGTTCCTGTCTCTTCATTTGTTGAGGTTTTTTTTTTTGTTGCATCTCTTTGTTTTCTTCGAGTTTGAAAGCTCGTTTAAGTTGTGCCACACATATTTTAATGTTTAGTGATAGACAGATAGATTGATAATAACTTGTCGGACCGTCGATAAAGACCGCAATAACTATTGACAGTTTAGTAATATAACATACTATTATGCTATTAAAAATTATCACATATGAGATGCATTTCAGTTTCCGATATATATGTACAAATTTTCTCCTATATGGACATTCAGATGTTATTACAGTAGCGTCAACATGGTAATAACGTCCGGACGTCCACCTAGGAGAAGAACTGTATATATGTATATCATATTATATTGTGTTGTTGTATCCTCTTAACATCTTATGTTAGTTGTGTTTGAATGTATATCACCGTGTCTTTTCAATTCACAATTTATCTACAAAGCATACCTAGATAAGGTTGTTGTGGTTTCTATGTAGTTCGTATCCTTAATTGACCTTTATTTTATTTTATATATATGTAGATGTTGTGCTTATGGTTAAAATATGTCATTTCAGAACTTCATTTCGTTTAACTTACATAACCTACTCCCCAAGTCGTAGACCCTAAAACGACGCCATTTTCATTAACGTTAATTAGAGAGGCAAGCCCTTTTTATTTTTACTTCTTAACTCCAAACCTCTATATAAATTGCACCATCTTTCCAGGAAAAAAGGATGAAGAAGGAGGAGCTGGGTAGCTAGGAACAACTAAGATATATGGATGTGCATGATCAGCAGCGGCTCAAGAAGTCAAGGGTTGTCAGAGTGAACTCTGAGGAATTATGGGATTTCTTTATCACTCAAGCTGCCAATCAAGGCTGCCCCGTGAGTTTATTATTATTATTATTATTTAGGATTTTGTCTTTGTGTATGTTAATTTGCTTCCTTACCATATTTTGGTACTTAAAATACTCTGTTAATAATCTATATTGTTCTTAGTTTGAAACTGAGTTTGGGAAAATGGAGCTTGGTGTAATTTGCTTGGCTTGAGATTATTGCAGGTGATGGTGCATTTTACTGCTGCCTGGTGCATGCCCTCTGTAGCCATGAATTCATTCTTTGAGGAATTGGCCTTCAACTACCACGATAGAGTTAAATGCCAAATTACCCCCAAACTTGTATCATACTTTCGATTTACTCCCCATTTTTTGTTATTGGAAAATTAAGGATATGAATTAAATTTTATAGCCAATTTGCCCCCCACCGTTAGAGTGGGAGACATTCCATCCATGACTCTGTTAAATAAGTCACGTGTATGACACCTAACACACTCTCCCTCTCTGCTCCACTCTCTTCCTTAGAAACCCAACCCAAACCAAACCTAGTTATAGAGAGCTGAAGAAAATGGGGAGGAATACAACGATGCTGATGAGCGTGGCTGATCAGAAAACTTAGGCACCCAAAGCAAAACAAACCGGAATGTTCATCGGCAACAACGCTGACGTCACCTTGCAACTACTTTTCTGATTAGCCATGCTCATCAGCATCGTCGTATTCCTCCTTATTTTCTTCAGCTCTCTGTAACTAGGTTTGGTTTGGGTTGGGTTTCTGAGAAAGAGAGAGTGGAGCAGAGAGGGAAAGTGTGTCAGGTGCCATACGCGTGACTTATTTAGCAGAGTCATGGATGGAATGTCTCCCACTCTAATTGTGGGGGACAAATTGACAATAAAATTTAATTCATATCCTTAATTTTTAAAAAAGAAAAAAGAAAAAGGAATATGAGGTAAATCGAAAGTATGATACAAGTTTCGGGGGTAATTCGGCATTTAACTCACCAATATATTCTGCTCTTGGTGGATGTTGATGAGGTTAAGGTGCTCATAGAAAAATATAAGTTGGATACCAGATCATCTCTCCGTTTTCAAGGTTAAATATCTTTTTCCTTTTGAGAGAAGCATATTATAATATTGGTGGGGGAATTAAATTAAAAGGTCTCCACTCCTTTCAAAATAACTTTAAATTATAATATGGTGTCACATGATCACTTGCATGTTTACTATACTATATGAAACAAGGCAAATGTTTATTTTAAATATAAAAGCCATCTAAAAAAATTAAATATATTTCTTGGAAAACATATTAAATAAATACAATTTAGAAAATAATAAAACTAACTAATACGCATATCAATATCTGTAATATAATTCAATTTCTAATAATAGAGAGTTATAGATTATAAATAAATTGCACAAACAATAATTTTCACAAAGCAAGTATGAAAAACAAAATCTAGAGTTCATCATAGAAAACCAACTTCTGTGTCAATTGGGTATTTTTCAAGTTTGTTAACATGTCTCTATCAATCTGAATGCTAGATGTAATGTGTTTATCTTCAGTTTTTTCATTCATTTTAATTATTTAATTGTGTGCATGATGTGAACCTTTTACCAGGGAGTTGCCCTCAAGATGGAAATAAAAGCCATGGCTACCCTACTTTCCTGATGATGAAAGGAGGAGGCTCAACTGATAAGCTTGTGGGTGCTAATCCAGATGCCATCAAGAAAATGCTCAAATCAGAATGAACTATAGTGGGAAAATGTATGTGGATGATGCCCATGATTTTTCATTAATTAAGACCATAATTAAACATCTTTGTATTCCCAGCTCTGACGGACCATCTAAGCCATAATATTATATGGTTTATAGTACAAAAATTAAAGGCCAAATAACATTTTTGGTTCTTGTGGTTTGTTTTGGTTTATTTTGGTTTTTAATATTTTATTTACTAACAAAATTAAAAAAATACACAGTGCCACGTAAGCAACTAACAATGAGATCTGATGAAAACTCTAAAGGCGGAACCACATTATAACAAATTTAAAAATACGGGATATGTTATTGTAAAAATTGAGAAAGTAAGAACTAAACATGTCTTAAGTGTAACTACAGGATACTAAAGTGTAATTAACCAAAGATTGTAACGTCGAAACTAAAATAACAGAAACAAAAAGTTGAAAATGAATCAAACTACGGAAGTTTGGCCAAAATTGAAATAGATATGAAATGAAGCCCAAGCCCGTGGATGGGTAATCCAGGCCCAAAACCCAGAAAAAGCGTTTACTGAGAGGTAATGTTGGATCAATGACGAAACACACGCAAAACACACACCACCTGTTGCCACCAATCCCCACATCATCATCAAGCACACAGATTCCCCTTCTCTCTCATCCCAAGTGAACCCACCAACCCACAAACGGCGAAGCCTTTCAATTGCCCCCTGTTTGGTTCCGAGGATATCACCAATTCCCAGCCGGAAAACTCCTCTTTTTGTCTTTTCCGGCAGCGTCCAAACATGGTCTCCCCGGAAAACACCAACTGGCTCTTTGATTATGGACTGATCGACGACACCCCTGTCCTGGATGGGAACTTCCCTGTCTCCTCCTCCGGCTTCACTTGGCCCGTTCAGCCCCTCGCTGGCTCCTCCAGCGTCAGGTGCTTTTTCAATTCTCTTATTTTTTTCACTGATAATTAAATAATATTTGTACTCTGTATAAACCAAACTAGGGTTTTTATTCTTGTTGAATATTCGATTTTGCTTCGATTTTGGGTATTTTATATAATCTCGAAATAATTGGGCGCTTCTTGTTATTTGTGGCTCATCTGTTGGGATTGAGTGGTTGAAATTGCTGATTTCAATACTTTTTTTTGTGGTCTTATTCCAAATATATTGGTTAGGGTTTTGGGAATGATTCTGAGGATTTGATTAGTTGGGTCTATTTAGGACTTGGAAATGTGTGCTTGGAGACCTAAATTGAATCAGGTTATTGATCTTATGTCTTAAGTTCGGGCTGGCTACTTATTTTGGTGGGTTGAAATGCTATGTCTGAACATCTCAATCTCAATTTTGTTGAAACGTTTACTTGTAAGGGCATTATAGGATAGTTGTCTGCACAGGTAGGGAAAAAGAATCAAATTTTGACCAGAATATCACTTGTTTAGGGTGTTTGGCTGAGTGAAGAAAATGGAGGTAACCTTTTTTATTAATGAAAAAAAGTGTGATTCCAACAATTTAGTGAATCTCCAGCTGTGACGGACCAAATTCTTGCTATATGATTTGAGTAGTGAGAGATTGTGGGATGAAGTCAGCTTGTCCACCCAACTTGAAGTTTGCATGGAGGTCACTGTGAGAATCTCCGGATAGCAATGTCAGTTCTATCACTTGATTTATTCTTTTTTCTATGTACAATTGAGATTTTAGTGTTTATGCATTAGGTGCTGTACTACTGTTGGTAGGGGTACTGGGTACATCATAGAAAATCTTAGCAAGAAATTTCAAAGGGATTTGAGTTATTTTCTACTGGAAGAAGAAGATGACTTCAGTGCTGGTGATATGGGATGGACAGTTGGTTCTCATAGTGATGAGGCTTTCTGTTGAAAAATGTTACACATATATGCATATATTCATGTTTGTCCAAAAAAATATCCTAGAGTTGCAATCGATAGACTGGACCAATTTTAAATGACTGTTTAGGGAACAGTTCATTGGCTTGGTTTACCTTTTGGGTTCATTGTGCAAGCATATATTATATTAATGAGAAAAGGTTTGGTATAAATTTTCATTGTGCTAGCTGGTTGGAGACAACAAAGTGCAGCAATGTTTTGGATGTTTGTACCATGATCTGTTTTTAATGCGTAAAGTTTACTTTGTACTACCTGTTACTAGTGTTTGTATTGTTCATGCACTTTTTAGAGTTGGTCATTTTTGTGGTTGCTCACTTATTTTCTTCATTTGACATTATCGTAGTGTTGAAATTGATGGTTCATTGGGGGATGCAGAGGGAGTTAAGGAATCTGGCTCAAAAAAGAGGTACAAACTCGACTGTTCTCATCAAATAAATCACAATCTGTAACCACTTCAACTCCAAAAAGTTTGTTCTCATTGACTCTTTTCTGGGCATTATACCTTTTCATAGTTGGCTATGTTCTGAATGCCAGTGCTGCTATGGAGGATTCTAAACTAAATTTTATCATGGGGTCTTCAGTCACTAACAAGCTTTTCTTACTTGCCTTCATAAACTATAATGGGTTTTAGATGAGGAATTTTGAGCCAATATCATTTCAGTTGGTTTAATTTATTTCAGTTTTGTGTTAAAGTGTTTCTTGACAAAGTATCATGTTATCTTCAAAATCACCAACTCAGATACTATTATGTTAATATTATAGTGAGCTGATTAAAGTTAGTAAATTTATTTTGAATTTATCTTATTCAAACTGTCTTCTTCTATCTGTTGCATTTTTCTCCTTGCAGGGTCAGAACTGAATCATGCAGTGGATCTAGTTCCAAGGCGTGCAGGGAGAAGTTGCGAAGGGATAGGCTAAATGACAAGTACTCTTTTTGTTCTCTCTCCTTTCCCTCATTTTCTGTCTCCCCCTCCCTTCCCTTCTATCTTCCCCTCTTTTTGAGGCAGACTTCTTTTATGCTTGACATGAACCAATAATAGGTTTCTGGAATTGGGCTCTATATTGGAGCCTGGAAGGCCCCCCAAGACGGACAAGGCTGCTATATTGGTGGATGCTGTCCGAATGGTGAATCAGTTACGCGGTGAAGCCCAAAAGTTGAAGGACTCAAATTCAAGCCTCCAGGAGAAGATCAAGGAATTGAAGGTAAGCCTTTGTTTCTTTTAATTGAAAATTTGAGGATTACTTGTTAGAAACCTTGAATTCTAGATGGTTTCTGCCCTTTTGTCTACCTGTTAGATATGGATAGAACTTAGATACAAAAATTACGTGTAAAACCTTTCCCCCCCTCATGCAGGCAGAGAAGAATGAACTTCGTGATGAGAAGTCGAGGTTGAAGTCAGAGAAAGATAAATTGGAGCAGCAACTGAAGGCCATGAATGCACAGCCAGGCTTCTTGCCTCCCCCTCCTGCAATTCCTGCTGCATTTGCTGCCCAAGGCCAAGCTCACGGCAACAAGCTGGTGCCTTTCATTGGATACCCTGGGGTTGCCATGTGGCAGTTCATGCCACCTGCCTCAGTGGATACTTCGCAGGATCATGTACTCCGCCCACCAGTTGCTTAAGTTGGCAAGATCTAAGATGATTCGGGTGATTTGGGATAACATTTTGTCCCCAACAAGTTTATTGTCCTGTCATTGCTCTTGTATTTTTCCTTTTATTGTCTACTAACTGAATTTGGTGGGTGACTTAACTGTATTTGCAACTGTAATTGCAACCTGGGTACTTTTATGAATTAATGATGGTATTCTCATGTAAATGGTAATAACTACTATTAAGTAAATCTGGCAACTCCTCGTTACCAATTTCTTTGAGTGCACGGGAGTTGGGCTGACATTGCCCCAACTCAGGTATATAGCTATGTGGGGTTGGGAATTTGTAGTTGTATCCTGGAAAATTGAGCACTTTGTGGGTTTTGGATGGAGGTAGCTTTTCAGCTGTGTGCTTTGTGGATTTGTAAAAGGAAAAATGGGTTTGCTTAGAATTTTGCAGCTCCAAGAATGGTATATAAGCATGTTTAAGGTGTTATGCATGGTGAAAGGAAAATGGAGTCATTCTCTGAGGACCCCAGAGGGATAAAATCCGTGTGATAGCGTGCAGCTGTGGGTAGAAAAAGAAACTAGAAAAGATGAAGTAACAAATAATTGCATCATAAAAGGTAAAAGAAACAAAAGGTTGCACTGCTTTTATAAGGCTCTTGCAACTAGCTAGCAAAAAACCTTATCTTTTAGTGCGCTTGGCAACTTCTTATTTCTCTCCCAGACTCGGCTGTGCGCAAACTCTGTTAACGACTCAAAATGGCTTCCAGTCTTCTCAGGGTTCATACAAAAACCATTAAAACTGCAAAGCAACCAAACCCATTTCCACTCACTAAAACTCTCTCCTTCCCTTCTCTTCCATTTCCCACACACCACCACCACCAACATTCCCATATCTCCTTGCCTCCAATTTTCCTCCACAAATCCAAAATTACTCCTTTATCCCCACTCTGCTCCTTATCTTCTCCCACCCCTCCAAGCTCAAAAGAAGCAGCCATTCAACAAGCCAAAACCTGTCTCTCAACCACATTGGAAAAGCCCCTCAACAACCTCAGACTCACCAACAAGCTCAAGAAGCTCAAGCAGCCCAGATTTCGTATCGAAATCCCGGTCATCGATGACTCTCCTGAATCCCTATCCCAGCTCGCTTTCCAGGTATTTCGAGACCTACCCATTAAAAGAAAAGGGTCCAAAGTTAACATCTTGATCATATGGCCTAACCTTGCCTACACAGAAGCTGCATTGAAAGCCTTCGAGTCTAACCCTTCAAGCCCAGTTGAAAATTTAGACATATATTCGATCACCAACGGTAATACCAGAATTTCGAGCTCTGCTGACGTGGTAGTGTTTTTGGCGCCAGAGGGAACCCAACTGGCTGATATGAAAAGTGTTGCTGATTTATTGTATCCAAGGCCAGTGGTTATTTTCAACCCCAAGTGGGTGTTTGAGGATGAAGCTGAGTTTGGTGAGCTGAGTGGCTTTGTGGGTTCATTTGAGGTCATTTTTTCATTTATGGGTTTGGAGGTTCAAGGGCTTTTGAGCAAAAGAAATGGAGTGATTTTCAAGTGTGTGAGAGATGGGGTTGTGAGCGGTGAGAAGTGGGCTGTTCTTGTTGAAGAGGAAGGGCAATTGAAAGCTGTTTCAACGTTTAAATCGCGGCCATCAATCAGTGAAGTTGAGAATGTTTTGTATAATTTGATGGCCATTAATTCGCCTGTTACGAAGTCCGTGAAGTTCTTCAGGGATTTGGTGTCTAATGTAACCGGAAAGAAGTAAGTTTCGTTCGAATGCCTGTCTTGTATAATTTGTGATTGACGATTCTCTGCATAAAGTTTTGAAATTTTAGAAGCTGTTTGTTGAATTGTTTTGAATGAATGCAATTGCACTCTTACTCTGCAGCGATATTTTGTTGAGTACTAAAATTTGAATGTTGTTTATTGCTTCATGATACAGTGTTGCAGTATATGTTAGCTTATTTGTCTTTCTTTTTTCATTTGGGATTAGATTGAGTATATGATTAGACATGTTTTTGTACCAGTTCGAGAGTGATCAAGGACTGGTTATTTGTTCTGTCTCTATTGTAAACCAGAGACAAATTTCCTTGTACAAGGATTTTCAAAGTTGTAAGAAGGGAGAGATAGTCTTATAATGCAATTTCCTTTGCTGTCCATCCTCATTGAAGAGTCCAGAGTCATTAATGGTCGAACTAGTTATGATTTGTATGGTTTTAGCAGTCAGTAGGAAAAACCGAATCTTGATGCTGTCCTCCCTGCCACCATTTTATGATGGCATTTGGCAGTGCACCATGGTTTCAATTTAAAGAGGTTGTTGCACGTAGTCAAGCAATTCGCAGTGTCGATGTATTTCTGACCTTTTCAGTGGTCTTTCTAACAGTTGGTGCCATAGTTTTTCCTCTCTTTGTTTAATGTATCCTATCATCTGTCAGGTTGCAGTTCTCATTGAGTCTTAAAAGTGTGTGGTCTTGCATTTTATTGCATGTACTGCATACTAACATCTTGTTATTAAACAAAAATTTATGGTTGCAAGATCTAATTGGTAAAACAAGGGTAAAAAAAAAAAAATACAGAGACCGGTTAAGGAATTTCCACTGAGGAAAAAGAGTTCTGCAATTCAGAAGCCTGGTGCTGTTTTTATCGTGCATTCAGTGTTGAAAGGCTTGAATTTGGGATGAACTCTCTCTGATTTTCCTTTTCCTCATATACAGTAGACTCTTTCGCATCAACGCGGTTGACATATGCCTCTGAAAACCCAACCTAGGATGCCCTTATATGACAGCTCTTGATGAATTTATCTGAGAAATCGACATATTTTGCCCAAAATGGCCGAAGTTTCGGAAATGCAATATCTAGCCAAGGCTTTGCTCTCCCATTGAAATGGATGACACCGGCACTCTTAACATCAGCAGAACTTGTGTTTTCCTGATATCCCAGTCCCAACATGTGCCAAAACGGATCAATAACATGAACATGGCCGTGGAATGCTATTAGGCCGGGGGGTAATGTTCCTAGCTGCCACAGGCTCAGGTCTGATTTCAAGTTCTGCATAAAGATAATATTAGGATAAATTGGAATATGATTACACATTCTCCATGACATTCTTCTTGGGAAAGTTTAGAATATATAAAGGTGACCTCATACCTGTTCAAGCCAATAGTGGTATGTAAGGCTTATGTTGGTTTTCCTCCAAGCGTCTAGATCAAAGATGTTCATGCCATAAGCCCATGCACATGAATTGGGATTGAAATTGTTCGATATCAAAGGATGAGAGAAGTTCAGATAACTCTTGAACCGCTTTGACATCACAAAGTTATCTTCTCCCCTGCATGTTTCAACTGCTCCGTTGACCTTTCCATTCATATCGATATCCCATAATGGTGAAAGATCCGTTTGAACTACAATGTCGTCGTCCAAGAACACTACCTTATCGAGACTAGGAAACATCTGCATTGAGATTAAGCAGAGATTAGCACAAATGCACTGAAAAACACATTGACTTCCGGAGCAATTAGGCTAAGCAAAATAGGCGTACGGAAGAATTATAAGTTCTCTTAAATGCTATTGAACCATAGTTAAGCATGCTACCTCTGGTAGATGTATTCTGATATGGTTCATCACTGAGTTGTACTTGGGACTAAGTGCCTGCAACTTTGCTGCAATGACATTAGGCTTATCGGTATTGTTTGCCACAATGGCTGATGACCCTCCTCTAAACTGCGATCTCACTTTTTGGTCTTTCTCCATTGCTTCCAACACTGGCACCTTCCCCTTTGTAAACCAATCAAAATGGTGCAATGCCTTGACCTCAATTATAGCAGGCGATAAGGGATGCAAAGAAAACCATGCTTGCATGGGATAATATGTCTTCCTGTCTGTAATTATGTGAAGGACAACTTTGTGAGGGCGCAATGAGTTACGGACAAGGGAAGTGGCAACGACAGAGGCGGCGAGCACATTATCTGAGGCGAGGACAAAATGGAAGTAGAAGTTGTCAACGAGGGCAGGGACGAGTTCAGCAGAAGGGAGCTGGAGGCGAGCAGCTGCGTTGGAGGCATGCTCATTGGCTAACCTCAAGGCTAGGCAGTGAAGCTGTTTAGGTATGCTGCTTGATGCTACATGCCTGTACAAGTACTCTTGGATTTTGGCATTTCTTGTTCTCTGCTCAAGAAGTGTCACCTGAAATATGCACATTGTCTCATAACTCAAAATACTCTTGCACCAAATAATACTTTTCTTATCAGTTCTGTTCACCGAAAGTGTGATAGTGCTTCATAATCCACTATTTTCGAACGATTAAGATATCGGTGTAGATGACACATTATTTGATGAACAAATTTGGTAACTCTAGTATTATCGTATTTTTATCGCGGTTTAGAGGTGGCAATGTCATTGACACCTTAATTAGTTTTCAATGTAAAAAATAAAAAAATAAAAAAAACAAAAAAAAAAACTGAAAAGAAGTACCATATCTCTGAGCTTGACAGCAAAGGTCCTTGCGTCTGATTTGCCTTCCTTTATCTCAGCCATAAATTCGTCCAAGGACTGAGGAATATCAGATCTTCCTTGTAATTCATCTTTGCCGATGGGTTCTTCTAATATTTGGTATATCACTTCTGGGACCTTTCAGAAATTAATAAAAACTCCAAATTAGGATACAAAACTTGCTTCAGCACCCAACATTGTTGTAGAAAAAAAAGAAGATTAGGAGATTACAGTTGAGTCAAGCCTTCTTCCCAAAATCTTGGGTCCTAGTCTTTTCCCCAAGCAACCTACCATTAAAACAAATATTAGGACTTTTATTTTATTTTATCAAGAACAAATATTAGGACTTGCAAATAACAATAATAATTTATAATGTGTTTGATTAAATTTATTCATATAATTATTTTTACTATTATCCCTTTTTCATCTTTGTCACTCTTGGGTTAGTGCACATTAAAATTTAATACATAAATGTACATTATACCTGAATTATTACGTGAAATGATAAAATAAATTAAAATTTAAAAAGGAGTAAAGCCACATCGAGAAAATTGGCTCACTTCAAACCAGTATTATTGCTATAAAATAGATAGAAAGGACACTTGCTACCATGAAAAAAGAAAGAAAAGACACTTCAAATCAGTATTATTGTTATTAATTATAAGAAAAATTAAATAAGAAGGGAAAGCCTACATCGAGTGACTCTTACTTTATATTAATAAATGTCAGTTTTATTATACAAATTGGTCCTTCGGATTTTATTATACAAATTTAGTTATATTTCTCTTTTCTGAAGATTTTTTTTTAATAAATTAATAAATGTGAATTATTTATTTCATTATCAAGCAATATTTTTTTTCAGTAGAAAATATGAATTGAAAAAAATAAACCAAGATACTGTTTTCCTAATTTTTTTAATTATCTGATAAATATTTTTATGTTTATGTAAGTCACTATAAAAATTTATGTTTTCTAAACCAACAATAAATAAATAAATAAAAGCAAGTGCAGGTTGTCCTGTGCTATTCATCTGATGCTTCAGATTTAGTGGTTTCAGAAATGGAATTAGTGTGGGATAATTCATGATGTTGCACTAAGCACCTTTATCAAATTATCATATCCTGAAAGGGGCTTTGAGCCTTTTGACAATTTAAATAATTAGGGGTGCTTATGTAAATGCAGCTATATCTACCAACTTTTAGTTAATTGGATATCACATGAATTTGGATCCCATAAATAAATAAAATATAAAATTAAAAAAAAAGGTAAATGTTATTATAGTGGTTAGAATCTTTGTTATCAGAATAAATTTCCCTAAAATGATCTTATCCAATGGTTGATCATCAAGTTTATTATATTAATACTAGCCTGCAATTGATTTCATCGAGACAGAAAAGATATGCTTTGTTATGAAACCTAGATACTAACTAAGATGAATTAAAGATAAGTCCCACATGTATTTCTTAATGCTTACAATTCTTGTTCTTTTCCTCTTTTTTTTATTTTTTATGAATTATTGTTTAATCATGCAAGATTATCACCAGTTTTTAAGATATTTACATTGCCTAAAACATAACGTAATATTTTTGTTCGGATATATGGTATGTTATGTTGTTAGATTATCAATTTGAATCGTAAATTTAAATAAGAATTCACACAGATAAATAATGGATATTATGATATTTGAATTTGAAGGTTTGTTAGCTTTCCTTGCAGAAACACATGCATTCTTCTGAAGCCCTGAAACCAATGCTGCTACATATTCTTTAATAGCATAGCTAGAATAATATTGGGGTTGAATGAAGGTACATACCTATTGTGGAGCACTTGCGTTCTCCATCAATGGTGTCCACTGCTGTCATAACAAACACAAACCTGAGAAGAAATGTGAAGAAGAGAATGGAGTAGAAGAGCATCCGGTACGAAAGCCGCCTCGACCCAACTTTCACTTTGATGAATTCTCTAACTCCCTTCCCTGGAAACACAGTCACATGCCTCAAGCTGGGTGATATGTGAAGCTGCATTTTGTGTTTTTTGTTCAAGACAAACCCAGACACAAAAATCCAAACCCAGGCAAAGTATGTTGTTGTTATTTTCTGTGGCAATTCAAATCACCAAAACAAGGACAGACTAGAATTGCAAGAACCCATGAAGGAGGAGTATGCTGTAAAAGGAAGGTTTTGATGGGGGCTTAGGGTAGCTATCTGTTACCTAACCTTGCTTAGTATTTGGGCTATGGAGATATCAGGGTTTTGGAAGTATATTTTAATGTAGAGAGTTGAAGGGGGGTTGTTAAGGAGAAAGAGACATGGGACTGATGTTTTTGCTTTTTCCGGTTTGGGATTTGGCTTGGTTTTGAAGGAGGGAAGTTAAGGGAGAAATGAGATAAAATGAAAAAAAATTTATAATATATAATATTCAATTTGAGAAGAAGAAGATGGTAGTTTGGTGTTTGCTTGGCTTTGCCTCCACATGAGGTTCTTAGCAGCAACTCAAAAACCTTGGACTATGGAGTCTTTGACAGAACAGGGCTTCTAAATGGACAATGACTCTTCCTCTCTCTATCTCTATGGGGTGGGTTTTGGTTGTTGGAGTGAAAGTGCAGCAACATCTGATTCTTTTTTTTTTTTTTTTAATTTCTAACAAACTGTAAATTGGCATGGCCTGCGTGGTATATTTTTTTCCTATTTGTCATGGTTTGACTCCCATAAAATATTGTATTTTTTTTAAAGGAAAGGGAAATAGGACCTTTTATTGCTACAATTATAAATGGTATTTATTATTTCCTTTCACAAAGACTATGCACAGTTTTGGGGTTGGAATTTGGTGTATGTTGTTATGACATCATTGACAGAATTGAAATGACTACTTCCCTTTGAATCATGAAAGTAATTTATTCTCCTTTGACCAAAAAACAAATCTACCTTCTTTTTATCTTCTTCTTTTGTCCTATGGGGCAGCCCAAATGAACATATAAACCCAACCAGGGATAACCTTGGGCTGAGGAACTCTACCTTGAAGACAGACACCCAAACATTATCTTTTAGATACCCATACTCAAATTTTAAAATAAAAAAATTTCTCATCTCCTAACCTAAGTGCTTTAACCCCCCCTCCACCTCTAACTTAAATCAAATAAGAATTGCATAGACTGTCTTTCTTAGTAAATGTAGTAACAAACTACTCTCCACAATGATTTTGAAGAGAAAATTTAAGGCTTTTGCGTTATTAAAAACAATATTTGGTTTTGATAAAAATACGAGTTAGTGTTTTGTACAATGCGCGAAAAGCACACGAGCTCGAAGCATGCAGTTATCAGAGATTGTACATTGTGACGCTCTGTCCAAATCAAATATGTGCAATTTCAATTGATCGCATAAATTCATTATGCACAGCCTTCAGGTAACTACATGTCACGAACTTGTGTAGTTTTAGGATTCATCAAAATAAGTTGGTTAGATTGGAACTGACGAACGCTTTTAGATGTGATTCAAAAATTTAAAAGCTTGCTTTACATACTTCTGGCATCTAAAGGGGATGTGTCAAAGGTTGCTCTCCTAGTGAGTCCCAAGTTGGGCTGTCTGTGTATATTGGTCTAGTCCCAAGCAACTTTACTTAATTCCACATTCTTCTGCCATGTTTGAGAATTGAGAGATCATCCATCAGTAAATTCTCATCATACTCGAAGAAGTTGACAGTACGTCTATCAGGAAAAAGAACAAGGACAAAAGCCAAAGAAATTCAGTAGTGGTCACAGAAAGCGAAAGGAAGCCTGCTTCTGGCTGCTCTGTGTTGTAAAGCAAAGTATGTGTAGTAGTTTTGCTGATAATCAGGTTTAGAGTGTGCTTATGTATTATAGAGGATTGAATTTGATGTTCTAGAAATTGACTGTTATTGATACCTTGTTTTCTTCTGGTGATCTTCTAATTGTTAGAAATTTTATATGTTTTCCATTTCAGCTTTGTCTGATTATTGGATGTTGAAGAATATGAAGTCCACACCGGAAACTTGATAAAATAAAATACAACATATAACATATAGTGAATGAAACCCCACACCTCCGAGTATACATGTGGATTGGACATTGTAGTTAAATATCAGGAGGATCAAAGACATCCTTCACATATTGGAGTGGAAAACTAAGACATTTTTAAATGACACCTTCCGCGTATTTGCAATTTTATGTTAGAATTTAGATGTTACAATATTAAAAAAAATATCCTTTTCCTACTCTTGTTCTTGTTTTCCTCCCTTCCTCGGGCTCTCCATTGGTCCATCGATAATTTTCATTCTCTTTACTTTTCTCATGTATTTATAACACTGTAAATTCTCTTTACTAATGCGTACCTTATGGAGAAAATAAAATTGAAGTCTATAAAACAATATGATTAATAATGATTAATTACTTTGTAATCACAAAACAACGACTTAATTAGCTGATAGCTCCCTCCCACCACCCCTTCCTTGGCTTTAATTTATCCCTTTGAAGCCAGAAAAAAAAAAATAAAAAAAGCAGCTACTACTTTTGTTAACCATGGAAACTTTGGAAGCTTTATTTGTTGAAACTATTAAGTGTCCAACCAACTTCATCTCGTCGCGGTTTTTCACCGTGAAAAATTTCCAGAAAAACATCCAGACTTTGAAGGAGGAACTACAAAAGCTCACTCTCCTAAAGGATGATATAATAGAAGTTATTGAAATAGGAAAAATTACATGGGAAGAGCATATTGTACGTAAACATTCCTAGATCTTGTTGTTGATGAACTATGTTACGGCACACACACAAATCCTTTGAGAATTAAACACACACATCGAAGAGAGAAAGCAAACACACACAAGAATACAAAGATTTATAGAGGCTCGGCCTCCTGCCTACGTTCTCTTGGTGATCCACCTGAGAAATTCACTAGTATGTAAGAACAACTTTGGTTACAATCAAGAACCCCCTTAACTCTCACAAGAACAAAGCTCTCTTTTCTCTCACCTTTGCTTGAACTCTTGATGCACTTGAAAAACACCCTAGAATTCGCCTTTGAATTCTCGTGTATCTCTCTTGAAAATTATCTCTTTAATTTTCCTCTCTTTATTTAACCTAGCCCTAAAAGTCCTATTTATAATGCATATGACTTTTGCTACAAGTTAACTAGGAATAGGAAACTAAAACCCTACTAAATTAGGCTAGAAAATCCCAAAATAATAGGAAAACTATCCTAAAAAGGCCAAGGATCTACGCTGGATTCGCGACGTTCGCTCAAGTGCCTGCACTTCCGCTTGAGCCCTTGGGCTTGGGCAAAAAATTGTCTCTCTGCCGCTCGAGTGCCTGCAGCTTCCGCTCGAGCGCCAAAACCCAAAGCACTGGTATGAAACTTCTTTTTCTGTCGTTTCTTCTTCCTTTTTTGGCATCTATGGTGAGCTAACTTCAACAATCTCCAACTTGGCGAATCATTAATCACCTATTAACAATTGTTGACCCTTAGAACATCTTCAACTTCTTGGAAACCGTTCTAGTAATTCCCAAGAGCTCCACCATGGTAAGAAGCCTTTTGCCTCAACGCACCTTAGGTGAGAAGGTGCTCCACCCAATGCTAAACTTGGGTTATCCGGACCTCTTGTGTAGAAAAGAGATCCCTCATTTCGAACTCTTTGTTCCTCACCTTCTTGGAACCTTGAATTCTTGACATACCTTGATACATGAACCAAATACCAACCCTTATTCTATAAATCCCCACGTAGCCACCAACTTTGCTCTTGGATTTATGAATTAACTCATTCATTTTCATCAAAGCACTCATCCAACCTTCCCGCTTCATGCTCCCCAAAGCACTTTGAAACGTAGTTGAATCTTCTTTGTCCATCCATCCAAAACCCGGGGACAGTTTGATGGATTCCTTAGGCTTGGACCTTGTTGGTGATGAAGGCTCCACGTAAAACCCCTTGTGAGTTTTTTGTTGATACCCATCTTCTTCAACCCTTGTGTCAAGCTCCACTCGCCTTGGAGTCCCTTTCATGATCACCTTAGTAAGAAGTTTTTCGGTTGCCACTGACCCAACAACATTCTTCCCATCATCCTTTGTCTTAACTTCACCCTTGTGGACCATGTCCTCCGACTTCGCCACTTCTACACCTTTGAAATCAAGCTCCCTTAATGATAAACTGTTAATCACACAACCTTTATTAAACTTCCTTGCCCAACTAGTTTTGAGCACACTTGTAGCTTTATTTCGTTGCACCAGCTCCTTGACAATAAGATTCCTTGCTCGCTTTTCTTTGGTACAAAGCACCTCCTTGGTAGAATTAGGGTCCCCCCCCCCCCCCCCCAAAAGCTGATAAACATTGTTAGGTTGAATCTTCCTCCTCATAATCACCACCGAACCTTGTGTGACTAAGAGTTT
Organism: Prunus kanzakura; assembly: GCA_020521455.1. NCBI lineage: Eukaryota > Viridiplantae > Streptophyta > Magnoliopsida > Rosales > Rosaceae > Prunus > Prunus kanzakura. Next base: position 2,120,462 of record BPUM01000794.1, on the reverse strand, counting down.
CCCTTCTTTGGCCTCGTATGAATACCCTTCTCTATCTAGAGTGCCAAGGGAAATTAAATTCCTTCTTAGTTTCGGTACATGCCTCACCTCACTAAGGCTCCTAATAACACTATCACACTTCTTGATCTTCATTGTTCTCACGCCCAAAACATCACAACTTGTTTTGTCTCCCAATGAAATCTTGCTACCATTCCTTTCTTCATATGTATCAAACTCCATTCTATTTGAACATACATGAAACGAACAACTGGAATCTAGAATCCAAACTGAAGTAGAGCTTTTACCCGAAGAATGTGCGATGACTTCCTCGTTACAATCTTCATCCGTAATCATCAAAAGTTCGTCATCGGTGTCACAACCAGTCGATACATTTGCTGCAACTGAACCTTCAGCATCCTTCATCTTGTTCCACTTATCCTTCCATACCAGACAATTTCGCTTCCAATGGTCCTTAGACCCACATTCAAAGCATTCTTCATCATCCTCGGATTTATAATTCCCATCATTGCTTGACTTTCTCCCGTGCTTATTTGAATGACCCCAACCTCCGGTCTTTGCCACGAGACCTTGACTTTGAGAGCTATCTACGGAACGTTGAAGCATTATGTCATGCGTCTGTATGTCTTGCACGACCGCTTCATACTTCAAAGTTCCTTTGCTGAACATAAGTATCGTGCGAAAGTGCTTATAAGACGGAGGCAGGGACGTCAACAACATCACAGCCTTGTCTCCCGACTTATAAACCTCATCCATTCTTTGCAAATTCACAATACACCTATTAAAGGCACTGACATGCTCCATCATGTTTGCACCCTCCTCCATCTTTAGAGAGTAGAGCTCCTCCTTCAAAAAAAGCTTGTTGGACAACGATATTGATGCAAACAACTCTTCAAGCTTCTCCCATGTCTGCTTTGTAGTATCTTCTATCACATTACACAACACTCTGTCAGTGAGGTGTTGTTCGATAGATCCTCTAGCAAGATCATCTTGGTCTTCCTATTCCGCATCCGTCATGGTGTTCGACTTCTTCTCCTTGCCTGCCAAAACGAAGCTGAGACCTTGCTGCTTAAGGACTTGCTTCATCCTCCTTTGCCAAAGCGTGAAGTTCTCATTGCCAGTGAAAAACTTCAACTTGACCTTTGTACTCGACACATGTTTTAGTGTCTTCATTTGGGAGCTTTCTCCCACTTCCTCTTTGTTGCCTGCCATCGTCAATACACCACCGCTCTTAAAATTGTAAGCGCACTTGGGCATAAACCAATACTCGCCGCAATCGCGACTTTGATACCACTTGTTGTGCGCAAACACTCCAAGACCTTGTTGTTGATGGACTATGTGACGACACACACACAAACCCCTTGAGAATAAAACGCACACACCAAAGAGAGAAAGCAAACATACACATGAGCACAAAGATTTATAAAGGTTCGGCCTCCTGCCTACGTCATCTTGGTGATCCACTCGAGAAATTCACTAGTATGTAAGAACAACTTTGGTTACAATTAAGAACCCCTTTAACTCTCACAAGAACCTAGCTATCTTTTCTCTCACCCTTGCTCGAACTCTTGATGCACGTGAAAAACACCATAGAATTCCTCTTTGAATTCTCTTGTGTCTCTCTCTTGAATTTTCCTCTCTTTATTTAACCTAACCCTAAAAGTCCTATTTATAATGCATAAAACTTTTGCTACAAGTTAACTAGGAATAGGAAACTAAAACCTTATTAAATTAGGCTAGAAAACCCCAAAATAATAGGAAAAACTATCCTAAAACGCCAAGGATCCTCCTTGGATTCACGACATCCGCTCAAGCTCCTGGGCCTGGACAAAAAATGGTCTCTCTGGCCCTCGAGCTCCAGAACCCAGAGCACTGGTCTGAAACTCATTTTTCTGCGGTTTCTTCTTCCTCTTTTTGCATATATGGTGAGCCAACTTCAACAGTGCCCAACGAGGGAAGTTAAGGAGTGGCTTGAGAAGGTTGAGTAGATGGAACGTGAAGTGTGCCTGCTTTTGGAGGCAGCTCACTCCAACATGCTTAAGAAGTACCAACTTAGCAAAATTTCAATAAACAAGTGTGATGAGGTGAAATAATTAATGTGTCATTCGTTCTGTCGTCCACATCCAGAACATTTATGTATTTGGGTTGAGCATATGCTGACACCATCTCTTGTTAGTGAGAAAGCATAAGAGAAGCTAAAGCAGCTTATGGAATTTTTGGTCGACGAAGGGAACATGATGGATGCTGTTTATAGAACTGGAGGTTTTGGGAAAGCTGCACTAGTAGAAACCTTGAACAACAACCTGCTTGCCTAAGAGTTGTTTGATATGATCATCTAGGTGCCCTTGTCAAATAAAGGCCTCGATGTGAGAAAGGTTCAATCTCAAGTTGTTGAGAGATTGAGTTTAGCACTGAATTCAGAAGCGAGCATAGAGGGTAGGGCTTATAAACTGTGTCGAGTCTTGAAGTTAGGAAAAAGGTTGTGTTAATGAATGTACTGGTTTGATCCAAGCTTGATTTTTCTTACACTTTTCTATAGGTTTCAAGTTCAAGTACACTTTTTATTATAGCTATTTGTAACCTGTTAAGTGTTTTATTCCTATACTCCTATTGATTCTTGATGATGATATTTAGGAGAAGATTGATTTGGACATGGTCGGGATGCCGCAAGAAAACTATAAGATCCTACTGACAACTTGATCTCTTAGTGTGTGTAAGGAATTGATGGCTGATGAAGAAGTAAAAATGGAAATTCTGAATGAAGAAGAGGCTTGTAATTTATTTGCAAGAAACAATGATTCACCTATGGAAGCATGCACTATTACAATCGAAAGCACCACACAACACTACTACAATATCTAGCTTTGGGCACCTATATTGTATGTGCTCTTTGACCCAAAAAGGCACAATTATTCGTGCTCTATGATAATTGCCACAGTGCAACCACAATAATAAGTCAGTTTTCTGTATAGGAGTTTCCATTGGTAAAAAAAAGCACATTTTTTTCTTTTTCGTGCCCTAAAACTCAATATTTTTAGGCACGTATATGACATTGTGTGGCATTGTTCTGAAAACATCAATTGTTGCTTCTGATTTGACTTTTGCACATACACACGAATCATTCATTCGCGTCCAATGTAATTATTTATGGAAAAAAAAATTATAATTGCAAACAAACAAAAAAGAAAAACCTAAACCACATATTTTCTGTCTCTCCACCATAGCTGTCTATATTCTTCCTCTCTATGTTTCTACAGCACCACCACATCAAATATCCCTCCACATCTAAATTACCCTAGTTCCTCTCTCTTTCTCCTCCACCACCACCTCATATCCCTCCACCATCTAAACAACCGCCACTTCTTCTCTCTCTCTCTCTCCAACATCTCCACCTCCTATTTCTCTTTCTCCTACCAAATATGCTCTATGCACCCACCAGCCCAACCCTAATTTTTAGATCGCAACCTCAAAACCCACCATAGAATCGAGCCCTACAACCACCAGTCTTCGCCCATTACCTTCTTTCCCTAAATTAGCCCATTGTCTTTTTTCCCTAAATCAGCCCAGTACTTGTGAAGGTACAGGTGCATGTGGGTGCAGTAGTTGGTCTCTTTGATCTGTGTTGGTAGAGGCGACTTTGGATGGTAGCGATATCAAAGAGAGAGAGAGAGAGGGAGGACAATTGAGAGAAAGAGGCATGGCGTCGATCTCACATATGAGTTGGTGAGGGTGACATGGAGGTGGTGAAAAGAAGGAAGTTTTGTTGGTGGCTCAGAGACACAAAGATGGAAGGGAGAAATGGCTTCAAAAAAGGAGAGTGATGGGTGAGATATTTGTTAGGGTTTAAAGTTTTAAACTTGAGGTGGAGGATTGCCCCAATAAACACAAAAAAAAGAAAGTAAAGAAGAAACTTCAGGAGGAAGCCGATTTCAAACTTTTTCTATGAAAATGAAACATTAAAAGAGTTTGAAAATAAAGTAAATTATTATAGATTATTGGGCACAAAATGGTTTTTGTGTCTAGTTCTAGTATGTCACATTTGTTAGATAAAAGCATAGTTTGGAAATAAAAAAAATTACTTCCCATGTAAACTCTAATAAATATTGGGCATATAAAATGGTTTTTGTGCCTAAAATATGTCAAATCTGTCAGATAAAGATACAAGTATTTTATGCTTATACAAATAACCTTTTATTTATTTAAAGAATGTGTCAGATTACTTACATAATACATAGGGCACTGTTTCTAGTACCAAATTTAAAATTATGCCTTATGTGCACGAATTTAGCATAAGTATTTGTGTTTTATATTAAAAGAGCACAAATGTAACTTATTTGTGTTTAATATTAGAAAAGATAGCACAATATTGTAATTTGTGTCCTTATGCCCGTGGTTTTTATATTCCTAGTGTTGGGGTCTTTTTGTTGAGAGCTACAATGGGCTTGTTGGACTACTGTGAAGTAGATCGAGCTCTCTTGCGCCCCTATCTGAGTTTGCGGCACTAGGCCCCAAAACACCTCGAAAGAGTTGAGACCTTAGGGAGTGCTTTGGTCTTCTTCAATGGCTCTTCAGTACATTGAAAGTTTTTGATGAGAATGATATATCAGCTACTGTGAAGCTATTGCTTGATGATAGAGATGGAGCAGACGCTGGAAGGGGTTTGCTTGAAACATAGTGGAACAGGTGTTCCAGTAGCTACTACTTGTTTGATTGGGCTTCTGGCAGCTTGACGAATGCTTGGTCACGCCTTTGGATTTCTCACCAAAAAGGTGATGCCCATGATTTCAACTTGGCTTCAGAAGATAAGTGTTTCAGATCTTGAATAGGGTTTTTGGAGAGAGAAAGAAAGAGATATGATAGAGAGAGAGAGAGAGAGAGAGAGAGAGAGAGAGAGAGAGAGAGGGAGAGATATATATATATATATAATGAGAAGATGGAAGAACCAGAGCTTGAATCTGGTGCTTCCAGCGGTGGGAGAGTATGCTTGCCCCTATGCTTGAGTTCAAGAACCAAGCCCCAAGAGTGCTTCGAAAAGCTCGTGTAGTCTTAGGAAGCACTTTGGTTCCTCTCACCAATAAGATAGACAATTGTTACAGATCAATATTATGGCTTCGCATGAGAAGCTTGTGGCATAGGAGCTAAGCCTTCATGAGTTTAGCATTAGAGATAAAGCTTGGATTTCTTATGGAAACAAAGGTTCAGAGTAAAGGGAGAGGGAGATTTGGGAAGGTTTGATGAGGGAAGAGAGGAAAAGATGAGGGTGGAAGAATGGGTGGCTTGAGCAAATCTTCCATCAGCTTAACGAAAGCTTCGTCACACTCTTAGGTGTTTTGCCATAAGAGAAAAGGGGAAGAAATGGAAAAACAGAGCTCAAAATTAAAGGGTTCTAGTAGTGAGATGGGATGCTTGCTTTCTCTAGATGTCCCCCCTTTGCTGGGTAGGAGATCCCCCCTTTTATAGGCGCTGGAAGCTCTAATTTTACCAAGTCATCCTCTCCATTTTCCTTCACTCTCTTCCATTCAATCCTACTTAGTGAAACCTCTCTAATCCAAGCGCATAAGGACGGAGCCTTTTGGGTTCCAAGGTTTTCCTGCGGCAGGACTCCTTCATTTTGTGTAAGGTGCCTCTTGCTTTCTCCCTCGTTTTTCCTGCCAAAGCTTGCTAAGGAAGGCAATGGGTAAGACTACTAGTCTAAAGGGTGTTTCATTTCTAGCAACCTGTGCATATGGGTTTGCCTTCGTTTTGACAAGGTGCTAGATATTTTGACTGATGTGGGATATTTCCAAGTATTGTGGGCTATGGCTATTGGATATCTTTTAAGGTGTTTGGGCCTTTTCTTAAGGTGATGGGCTATTGGATATTTTCTAAGGTGTTGGTTCATTTTTTCTCTCTTATGCTTACTCATATGTTTGGGCTCAAGAATTGGGCTTGAGTTTTGGTGCTCCCAAGCAGCCCAAAACTTCCACTCCTCAGTCCCTTAATGGGCCTCATGAACACTCGTGACCATCCGTACCACAACCTGCTCAGCAAACCCCAGGCATTCGTGTGGCTTAGGCCCACTTAAGCATGTAGCGTGGCTTGGTGCCAAAATAGAGGTTTTTCGCTTGGCGTTGCACGTTGCTTGGCGTGTTTGTGTTTGATCTTTCCCGTATTACAGTGGGCTATAGCCGGGCTAAACAGTGTTTGACAGGACAGTAAGCATAGGTTTATAGAACCAGTACATTTTACAAGCTTGTTAAGACCTCCCTACATGGTGGGTTGCATGTTTGCTTGGCATGGCATGTGGACCATAACTTCCGCAAGCGCATACGACAAATTCTTGCATACCCAAGTCAGGCTTCTTTCCCGGTTAAGTATTGTATTGGGCCAAAAATATATTTGGGCCCAACCATGGATTTTTTGGGCCTCAACACCTAGCAACTTGTAGATTGTAATAGCCTGCTTGGTAGAGAGAGAGGGGAAAAACATAGAGGAGCTTTTGGTGCTAAAATTAGGTATGTTGTTAACTTGTTATCACATCCTACAAAGTAAGTCCTTAGTACCTCAAGTGTATTGATAAATGCGCCTTACTTGACCTATAAACTCCTTACACAAAATTATCTTTTGTTCTAAACTTATATGCTAAATTTTTCAACTTGATTTTCTTTTTCCTTTTGTCAAACCATAGAATAGATTTTTGTTGGCGAGTCCCTATTTAGCTAAGATTTTGGTTCCTTATTTATTTACGATTTTAAATCTTTACCACTTATTTAGTCCAATTATAAATGAAATTTATTTCCTATTGTAATTTAGATATATTTCTTATTTTATTTAGGATTAACACATCTTTGTACTTGTATAAATACCTCCATATTGAAGAAGAAGAATAATCTGAGCTTAACTGAATATTTGCCCTACTTTGTTTGACATGGTATCAAAGCTAGGTTTTCTTGTGACCTGTGCTTGTGTTCTCTTTGCAATTTAAGTGCTTTCATCCCCTCCTCTTAAGAGGAGGAAGGGGAGTGAAAAGGATTTGTTTATCTTCCCATGAAGATATTGTCTATTTCTTGACTCTGACGACCCCTTCTCTTTAGGGGGAGAGGGGGAGTGAAGAAAAGTTGTGTCTACGTAAATTAGGTATAGTAGATATGGAGGAATTCTCCTTCACTTGGGTTGCTGTTGTCGTTGTCGTGGTCACTGCTGTTGTCGTCAACGTTGCTTTTGCTTGCTTTGCTTTCTGTTGATATGGTCATTGCCATTGTTGTTGACGTGGCCGTGCCCTTTGCCTTTGCTTTGCCTTTATTTGCCCTTGCTTTGCCTTTGTGTTCTGCCTTATCTACTGCCGTGCTCACAGGGTTTCTGTGTTATGCCTTATCTACTACCGTGCTTATAAGGTTTCTATGTTCTGCCGTGCTCACAAGGTTTCTGTGTTCAGCCTTATCTATTGCTGTGCTCACAGGATTTCTGTGTTATGCTTTTATTTGTTCTGCTATGTGTCCTATTTGTTAGGGTTTTCTCTTGTGTGTGATCTTTACTTTGGTTTGTCTGTTGCTTATATCATGGTTTATGACAAGACCTTCTCTAACAATTGATTCACTTGGTCAGTCTCAAGTATGGCATTCTATGACTCGCTTGTTAAGTTGGGCATGTGAAACATCTTTGCCCCAACTTGAGGGGTTGTGTTGGCGAGTTCTTATTTGGTTAAAACCTTCACTGTTGACGTAGAGTAGAGAAAATTGTCAAAGTAGAGAAAACATCTTTGTTTGACAGTTTTCCTTATTTAGTGTTGGCGTTCTATGACCAAGCATAGTTCTTCGGTTGATGCAGAGTAGAGAAGAGCACCACATCCCAACAACTACCACCAACTTCGCTGCTATCGATGCTGCTGAAATAGAGACAAAACATCATCCACCAGATATCACAACTCTCCTAAGGAGAGACACAATCTAGCGTCACTACTGTTGCCTCCACCAAGACAAAGACAACACTAGTCACCTAGAACACTGCAAAAACAACCACAGACAAACATACCTAGATCCAAATAGAACTAGATTATTTGGTGAAGGGAAAGGGAGGAGAAGTTGGGATAAGAGGAAGGGAAAAGATGAGAGAAAAAGCAGAGATTAGGAGAGGAAGGGGAAGATGGGTGGAGGGGAGGAGGGGCAAGCCATCTCCCCCCCTTTAGCTTCCTTGCGGTTGATTGTCGGCAAGGAGAAAAGGAAGTAGGGTGCGGTTAGGGTTTTTTGCTAATTGTTCTCAACTTTTGTTGGCGCTAAAACTAGATGGGTAGTACTTAGAACAACTTTAAGATGAGGTGGATGTTGAAGGTAAGGACCCTCAGTATGTGAGAGCATTCGGTAAGTAAATAGGCATGCATACAGAAGACAAATGTACGTGGTTCGCCCGAATAATGGGCTACGTCCACGGAGAAGTATGTTCTCATTACGATAATGTGAGTATACATTGCACATAGGTTTAGACTCAAGGAGAAGAGGAAGAATACCGAAGGCCGAAGGCTGGAGGCTGAAGGCTGAGGATCTGGTATGATCCTTGGGTTTTTAAATGGGCTCATGGGTAAGCCCATGAGGCCCCAGTGAGTCATATGGAGCCCTAGTAGCCTGCCCAAATCTCCCCCTCCCTTTTTTGGAGGAGAGGGGTCTTCTTTTATAAGTGAGGAAGAGTCCCCTCTTCTTGTGTTTTGTCGATGTGGGACTCCCTTCCCTTTGCTTGGATTGGCTTGGGAATGCTTGGCCAGATATTGTACAAACAGGAGTCCCCTAAGTTCCCGATTAAGGAGGTACTTCTTGATTGGGGACTTGTAGTCATCAATACACTGGCCAAGTAATGCTTCAGCTCATTATTCACTTTCACTTGTATGCAGCATCGGTGTGGAGTTGTTGAGTCAGTTCTTCATTGGTGCCGTTTGGCATGTAAACTAGGCGTCGTAAAGGAGAAATGTCCCCCAGAGGTGACGTTCGGCATGCAGTGTAGAAGGTTCCGAAGGCGGATGCCGAATCATTGGGGGGATGTGAGGACATTGCACTCGCCGAATGATGAATGAGTGCCGAAGGCGGATGCCGAATCATTGGAGGATGTGAGGACAACGCACGCGCTGAATGATCAAAGGGTGTTGTTCGGCAAGGCGGCGTAGAAGGTGCCAAAGGCGGATGCCGAATCATTAGGGGGATGTGAGGACATCGCACGTGCCGAATGATGAAAGGGTGCCGAAGGCGGATGCCGAATCATTGGGGGGATATGAGGACATCGCACGCGCCGAATGATGAAAGGGTGCTGTTCGGCAAGGTGGCGTAGAAGGTGCCGAAGGCCGATGCCGAGTCATTGGGGGGATGTGAGGACATCGCACGTGCCGAATGATGAAAGGGTGCCGAAGGTGGATGCCGAATCATTGGGGGGATGTGAGGACATCGCATGGGCCGAATGATGAAAGGGTGCCGAAGGCGGATGCCGAATCATTGGGGGGATGTGAGGACATCGCACGCGCAGAATGATGAAAGGGTGCCGAAGGCGGATGCCGAATAATTGGGGGGATGTGAGGACATCGCACGCGCCGAATGATGAAAGGGTGCCGTTCGGAAAGGCGGCGTAGAAGGTGCCTAAGGCCGATGCCGAATCATTTGGGGGATGTGAGGACATCGCACGCGCCGAATGATAAAAGGGTGCCAAAGGCGAATGTCGAATCATTGGGGGATGTGAGGACATCGCACGCGCCGAATGATGAAAGGGTGCCGAAGGCGGATGTCGAATCATTGGGGGAATGTGAGGACATCGCACGCGCCGAATGATGAAAGGGTGCCGTTTGGCAAGGCGGCGTAGAAGGTGCCGAAGGCCGATGCCGAATCATTGGGGGGATGTGAGGACATCGCACGCGCCGAATGATGAAAGGGTGCCGTTTGGCAAGGCGGCGTAGAAGGTGCCGAAGGCCGATGCCGAATCATTGGGGGGATGTGAGGACATCGCACGCACCGAATGATGAAAGGGTGCCGAAGGCGGATGCCGAATCATTGGGGGAATGTAAGGACATCGCATGCGCCGAATGATGAAATGGTGCTGAAGGCGGATGCCGAATCATTGGGGGGATGTGAGGACATTGCACGCGCCGAATGATGAAAGGGTGCCGTTTGGCAAGGCGGCGTAGAAGGTGCCGAAGGCCGATGCCGAATCATTGGGGGGATGTGAGGACATCGCACGCGCCGAATGATGAAAGGGTGCCGAAGGCGGATGCCGAATCATTGGGGGGATGTGAGGACATCGCATGCGCTGAATGATGAAAGGGTGCCGAAGGCGGATGCCGAATCATTGGGGGGATGTGAGGACATCGCACGCGCCGAATGATGAAAGGGTGCCGAAGGCGGATGCTGAATCATTGGGGGGATGTGAGGACATCGCACGCGCCGAATGATGAAAGGGTGCCGTTCGGAAAGGCGGCGTAGAAAGTGCCGAAAGCCGATGCCGAATCATTAGGGGGATGTGAGGACATCGCACGCGCCGAATGATGAAAGAGTGCCAAAGGCGGATGTCGAATCATTGGGGGATGTGAGGACATCGCACGTGCCGAATGATGAAAGGGTGCCGAAGGCGGATGCCGAATCATTGGGGGAATGTGAGGACATCGCACGCGCCGAATGATGAAAGGGTGCCGTTCGGCAAGGCGGCGTTGAAGGTGTCGAAGGCCGATGTCGAATCATTGGGGGGATGTGAGGACATCGCACGCGCCGAATGATGAAAGGGTGCCGTTCGGCAAGACGGCGTAGAAGGTGCCGAATGTCAATTGTAGGAGGTGCCGAGGGCATGGCTCATAAGGGTGCTGAGGGGCACTTGTTATAGGGTGTCGAGAGCACTCGAGAAGGAGAACGACATAGCATTTTGTGTCGTTTCCCACAGACGGCGCCAATCTGTTGGCGCTAAAACTAGATGGGTAGTAATTAGACCAATTTTAAGATGAGGTGGATGTTGAAGGTAAGGACCCTCAGTATGTGAGAGCATTCGATAAGTAAATAGGCATGCATACAGAAGACAAATGTACGTGGTTCGCCCGAATAATAGGCTACGTCCACGGAGAAGTATGTTCTCATTACGATAATGTGAGTATACATTGCACATAGGTTTAGACTCAAGGAGAAGAGGAAGAATACCGAAGGCCGAAAGCTGTAGGCTAAAGGCTGAAGGCTGAGGATCTTGTTTGATCCGTGGGTTTTTAAGTGGGCTCATGAGGCCCCAGTGAGCCATATGGAGCCCTAGTAGCCTGCCCAAATCTCCCTCTCCCTTTTTTGAAGGAGAGGGGTCTTCTTTTATAAGTGAGGAAGAGTCCTCTCTTCTTGTGTTTTGTCGATGTGGGACTCCCTTCCCTTTGCTTGGATTGACTTGGGAATGCTTGGCCAGATATTGTACAAACAACTTTCAACTTCACTGTTAAGCATAAAAAATTGCATTTACTTTTTTATATTTATTTATTTCTTCTTCTTCTGCATGAGGCATAGAGTCCCAAAACATTTAGATATTAAAGAAAAAGGTGAGCATCGGTGTTTATGATGAAGTTAAAGATAATCATAGATTAGATAATTTGTGTGTGTCTCAAGAAATTGACAACTAATAAGTTTTTCCTTTTATTAAAGCCCTTTTTGATAATTGACATTGAGATTGTCATTTAAAAATTAATGAGTGTCCAAACCTAGATTTTGGGTGCTCCTTAGAAAAAAAAAAAAAAAAAGAAGATTTTGGGTGCTAATAGAATTGCACCTAACAAAATTGGCCATCCATATATTAATATGCGAATATGCTTGACTCTTCTCCCTTCTTCTCCTTTCTTCTTGGTCTCTCTTCTCTACAACTCCTTTTGGTTCCAAGGATTTTCCCTTGGAACCAACCCATTCGGCTAATAAACCAAGTAGATGTTGAGCGGTATGGCCCTTTCAGTTTTGGTGCTTCTGGTTTCCTGTTCAAGCATAACCAATTGTTCTCATGGTCTCTCTGTAGCACTGGCGCTGTAAAGAGTTTTCTTAATCCTCTATCTGTCAACTCTGAGTGAGCTAGGCTTGAATTTGTAATAGTTATTAATGAAGTTATACTTGTTCTCCAAAAATAAAAATTAAAAAAATAACACTAGTCCAAGATTTATAAACTTTTCTTTAACTGTTTGGACATATGTCCATTCGCAATTGAGCGCCATGATCATTTCAGGAGCTCTACTTCTTTCATAAGCCAAGCATTATCGACCAAAAAAAAAAAAGCCAAGCATTCTTAATATTTGCCTAAAATCCGAAGCAACTTTACTTAATTCCCACATGTTTCTCGCATGTTTTAGAGAGACCCATGAGTAAATTTCCATCTTACTTCAGATGTTCAGCAAAAGAAAAAAGAAGAAAAAAGACAAAGCAAAGGAAGCCTGTTGGCTGCTGCAAAACGAAAATATTGTAGCCTCTAACCTGCTATTGGGTACAAACCCAAACGGCATGTTATTTAATTGCAAAGGAAAGGCATAGGTAGGTCTACCACATCCGGATTCGGCATACGGCGGAAAAAGGCACATATGTAGTTTTCTTATGGCTTTGTGGTGGCTTGAAGGTGGTGGTGCAGCAGCAGTAGTTTTTATTTTTGGTTTTTCTTGTTTATATGTATTATTATTATAGGGTTGATTTATTTATTTTTAGTTTTATTATTATACGCTTTGTGGTCTCTCTCAATTAGTTTCTGTTATTTTGCATGAGACTTGTCCAAGAAATGTACGTATGTCCTTAGGCTAGTGTCACCTTGTGTTTTGTAGCTGCAAATTTCAACAACCAGAAATATGATGGCTCTGTCATATCGCAGAAATGCATCTGCCTAATTTTCAATCTATATGCACTCCAGAAAATTTTGGTAAACTTGTTAGAAATGCATCTGCCTAAGTTTCAATCCATATGCACTCTTGATGATTCTACCACAATCTCGGAAACTCACATCACATCTCACACTCCTTATAGTATGGTCTTGAAGAATTGGACCTGGATAATATAATATAGAAAATTTCATGACGAATGTGTGAGATCACTACAGCTACGTAGGGATGAGTATATCAAGGATTTCTTCATATATTGAAGGCAATAACTAAGGAAAGTTAATGAAACCAACTAGGAAATTTACAGACACCTTCCCATTTGGATTTTATGTTAGATAAAATATTATTTTTCCGGTTCTTGTTCTTGTGCTAGCTCTCTCCTTCTCTGGCTCGGCATTGGTCTATGTGCGATTTTCATTTTCTTTACATTTCTCATTCTTAGGATTCTGAGACTGTTAATAGCTTCTGGACAGAACAAAAGGACTCTATAAAACCATATGATGCATAACTATGACTTTGTAATCCCAAAACGACTACTGAGAGCTACACTAGTGTTCTTACTCCCAACCCTTACTTTGGCCTTTGTTGTGTACCATGGAAACCGTGGGTGCTTTCATTGTTGAAGTTGGTAGATGTTTAGCCAAAACCGTGTCGTCACAGTTTGCCACACTCAAAAATTTCCAGAAAAACATCCAAACTTTGAGGGAGGAACTACAAAAGCTCATCTGTCGAGAAAATGATATAACAGAAGATATTGATATAGCAAAGATAGAAGGGAAGCACCCCCCGGGGCAAGTTAAGGAGTGGCTTAAAAAGGTTGACAAGATCAAGCATGAGGTTGAGGAGATTGAACAAAAAGCTCGGCTACTTTTGGAGGCAGATCCCCTTGATGCTTCTATTGGCCGGGGGTGTTTTCTTGACTCTAACATGTGCCAGAAGTACCAGCTTAGCAAAAGTGCAGCAAAGCAGTGTGATGAGTTGAAACAACTAATCAAGGAATCATGTGATCTTCCACCTATGGAAGATAGGAAGCTAAGTGATATACGTGTTGAGCATATTCCGGCACCTTCTCTTGTTGGTCAGAAAGCACCAGAGAAGCTAAATCAGCTTATGGAACTTTTGGCTGATAAAAGAATCACAAGGATTGCTGTTTATGGAATGGGAGGTTCTGGGAAAACTACACTAGTAAAAACCTTGAACAATCGGCTTGAGTCTTCTGCCTCAGAGTTCTTTGATATGGTCATCTGGGTCCCCGTGTCGAATGACCTCGATATGAAAAAGGTTCAATCTCGAGTTGCTGAGAGATTGAATTTAGCACTGAATGCAGAAGAGAGCACAGAACGAAGGGCTTGTAAACTACATCGAGTATTGAAGTCAGGAAAAAGGTTATATTAATGTTCTGATCCGAGCATGATTTTTCTTACACTTCTATCTTTTCAAGTCTAGTTAACTTCATTTTTGGTCTTGATTATATTATCTGTCTTAATGTTATGTTACTGTTAAAGTCAGTTACAGAATTTGGTTTCCTAATTCATGATGGCCAAGCTCAATGCTATTCCTACTGCAGGTTCCTGCTCATTCTTGATGATGTTTGGGAGAAAATTGATTTGGACATCGTGGGGATACCACAAGGTGATGACCAAGCAAATTGTAAGATCATTTTGACAACTCGATCACTTGGCGTGTGTAGGGAAATGATGACTGATAAAGAACTAAAGATGGAACTTCTGAATGAAGAAGAGGCTTGGAATTTATTTGCACAAAATGCAGGAAACGTAGTGGAGTCAGAAGACATAAATCCTCTAGCAAGAGAAATTGCTAGGGAATGTGGTGGTTTACCTCTGGCAATCGAGACGATGGGGAAGTCCATGAGGGACAAAACAATGATTCAGCTATGGCAGAATGCACTCTGGCAACTGAAGCATTCAGAACCACATTATGGGAGCTTCGACAAGGTGTATCTGCGATTGAAATTGAGTTATAATTCACTGCCAAGTAAGATTTTTAAATGGTGCTTCTTATCTTGTTCATTGTACCCAGAAAATTTCTTAATTAAAACAAGGGAACTAATATATTGCTGGATAGCCGAAGGATTGATCGGTGAACGTCAAACTTTAGAGGAGTCATTCAATGATGGGATTGCAAAACTTGAATATTTGAAGGATTCTTGCATGTTAGAACAGGGTGAAGGTATTGGCACTGTAAAGATGCACAGTGTATTGAGGGAAGTTGCCATATGGATATCCTCAAATGAGAAAGAAACCGGGTTTTTCAGCAGTTCATTGCAAGGAATGCTAGAAAAGCTTCAAAAATCCTTCAGAAGAGTTTCATTTATGAATAAATCTATAACGAGTTTGCCAACTCGGTTGCTGGGGGCCTCAAACCTAACAGTGCTGTTCCTTCAATGTAATCCTCTAAATAAAATCCCCGATGGTTTCTTTCGAGAGGTTAGAGTACTAAAATTCTTGAATTTAAGTAGCACTCAAATAACTTCCTTGCCTTCTTCTCTTCTTCATCTAAGGGAGCTACACACTCTTCTCTTAAGAGACTGTCGTTCTCTAGAAAATCTACCCCCACTTGGAGGTCTTTATAAACTCCATGTGCTTGATCTCTGTGGCACTCGAATAAGAGAACTTCCAAAAGATATGGGAAAGTTAATTCATCTGAGAGATCTAAACTTGTCACACACACACCACTTAGAAATCATCATGGAGGGAAGCATATCAGGATTATCTAGTCTTGAGGTCTTAGACATGTCTTTCAGTGCTTATAAGTGGGATGTGAAACGCAATGTAGAAGGAGCGGCATTTGATGAATTATTATCATTGCGTCAACTTTCAGTTCTTCATATAAGGCTAGACACAGTTGATTGTGTTGCCTTGGACTATGCTGGTCCATGGTTTGGGAGATTGAAGGAGTACACCATACGGATTGGTACAAGGAGCTGCGATACGAACTTACCGACTCAACATGATGAGAAAAGACTCATCCTTAGAGGGGTTGACCTCTTGAAACGAGGCCTCGAGGAGCTACTGTGCAGTGCTAGTGCCCTGGACCTCATCTCGTGCGGAGGTATGAGTAGTTTGTCTGATATAGTTGCCAGAAAGAGTTCATGTGGCCTGCCAAACTTGAAGTCACTCACCATATCAAATTGTGGCTGCATAACTAGTTTGTTAATTGGCGAAAAAACTCTTAGGAGCACATTAACAAATCTGGAGCATTTAACTCTCAGTCGCCTAGACAACTTAGCAACCATGGTGGATGGAATAGTTCGCAGAGGATGCCTTGGAAACTTAAAGACCATTAAAGTGGTGGGATGTGGAAGGCTAAAGAACCTCATATCCTTTGCTTTACTTCGGCTTGTTCAAAACATTGAAGAAATCAAGGTAAGTGACTGCAGGAGGATGAAGCAATTGATCGCAGAAAATTACTACGAAACGCTTCCAAAGCTGAAAACCATAGAACTCAGGGATATGGAAACTTTGAGGACCGTTTGTTCTAGGGAAATGGAAGGATCAGCTTTGGAGAGGATTGAGGTGAGCAATTGCCCCAGCCTAGGGAAGCTTCCCTTCGCAGCACGTGATGCGCTAACTATTAAACAAATTAGAGGAGATTTAAATTGGTGGAATAGTCTTCGATGGAGAAATGATGCAGATAAGATCAGTCTTCAGCAACGATTCCAAGCAACAGAAGATTAGATAGGTAAGTTAACTTGTCTCATGATATAATTTTGTTGTTTAAGTTTTCATCTCTGTCTCTCATGTACACAAGTTGCTATACAATAAATATATTGTCTTTGTCTGATTCTTATTGTATTCTGAAATCATCTTTCTTGTTTCTAGGCCTGAAGGTGTGAGCCTACGTACACGACGGTGAGCAAGTCCAAGGAGAAGTTCCAGAGACAGTTCATGGAATTCATCTCCTTGTTTGTACTTATTAGTTGTTCTACATAAGTTATATTCTTTTTGTTTTAGCTTTGGTGATGTGGGTTGTGTTTTAACTTTGGCTGTAGAGTTGTTTTGTTTCAGATGCAAACTCCTTGTCCGCATACTTTCTTGAGATGATAAAAAAAAAGTGTGTTTCTTTTCAAAAATTAAATCAAATACATAACTAAATTTCAGAATCTTTTTGTCAAATTCAGAAAATCAGACTGAGAGGTTTACCTCAGTGGTGAGGTCCTTCCCCCTTCCCCCATTGGTCACCCGTTCGAATCCCAGGAAAAGTGCCCCCCTCCTCAATCGCTGTAATTCAAAAAAAAAATCAGAAAAAAAAGGGTCCATAGTGACTCATACTGTATTTCTGGCTCAAAGTTGAATATGTGACAAAGAAGATATAACCTTAGCATGGACGAGCGGCATATAACCAAAAATCCATACCGAACAATTGACAATGATATCCAAGAAAAAAAATCTAAGTATGAACGGACAAGTGGAATATGGTTAGCTATAGCCCCTCTTAATGGACCCAATGAGCAAAGAAAAGATTTCTCAAACAACGACAAAATTATTGCATGAATAGTCAACTTCGAATGGACAACTCTTCATAAGTTTCTACAGATAATTTTTGTCTGTGCATCCTTTAATTTCTCAGTTTCTCGCTTGTGAATCTAAAGCATCTGGCACCGCATATACCAAACTGCAAAGGACATTGTGGTCTCAAACTTGGGTTTTATAGTGGGAGAAACTGTCCCATCTTTTTGTTGTTATACGTTTATTCTGAGAATGCTGAGAATGCCGAATCGATCCAGAATTATTTGGGATAATTCGCAAACCTTACCAGACAAGACCCGTCCCATTTCAAGGCAGAAGTAAAACACACAAGAAAGTGAGCAGGATAATTCAAATCTGGTAGAATAAAAAGGAGAGATTGAAAAGAGCATACAAACTTCATACTGGTTATTTACACAATATAACTGATTATTGGAAATTTATATGGTCACTTTATTTACATAGTCAACAGAAGATGAAACCCCAACAGAGTATCCACAATTCCGCATCGGTAAAAGCCCCCTATTGCTCCTCTTCTCTACAGACCACCCCATACTATTAACAGTGTTAATCTCCCAGGAGAATCAAAGAATATCTGCACATCTGAGACAAAAAATGCAAACAAAGAGTGACTTAGAACAGCACACGACAAGCATACCGATGGAGTAATATGGTAAAACTATTTGTCTCAAACACTCAACTAAAGAAAACCAACAGCAAGTCAACAAATCAACATTGCCATGGCAGATGCCAGTGTAGATAAATATAGGCAAGTGCCTTGCTCTCTTATGTTCGGCATGTTGAGCATTTAAGGAAATGACATACCAAGCTGGATGATTGTTTTTCCTTGGGAGAGGAGGATTTGTGACATACATACATTGCGAAAATATATAAAGCATTAGCATCTTACAGCGTAATAGATTTATCATTAAAAACAACTGAATAACATGTGAGAGAGAATGAATGCCATCAATTTCAAATAGCTATGATGTCTCTTTCTACAGCACCTCCCTAACTATATAATCATACTCACTTCATTTAGTGAGGACATTTCATGAATATCCCCACACTAAATTTTATCTAGAAAAAATCTACAGGAGTAAGAGGTGCTTACCTCTAATCAAGCTCATCACCTTCCTCTCTGAATAGATTCTCCATTCCCATGCCTTCTATGTTACTATTTACAAACTTAAGTTGGGCCTCCGTTTTTAAGGTCCTCTCCCTATTATTTACAATCTCAAGCTGAGTCTTTGTCTTTTGGCTGTCATTGTTATTTACAAAAGCCTTGCTTTCTACGGGCGTCTGAGAACCACCCCACTCAGTTTCCTCAGTGACATTGCTAAGTTCTGCCACACCAGCACCACTGTCAGTCATGGTGTCAAGAGAGCCTGAACTGCTTCTGCATGAAAGCCTGCCATTTTCAGATATCCCGCTAACACTGCTATTTATAGCAGCAACCCTGAATAAGAAAAGATGGTAATTCATATACATTAATACGATGTCTCCCTGTTGTGTACATGAAAGAGGCAACTTGCAGAAAGAATTACAAAGAGCATGTGACATATAAGCATCGCTTGCATTACCAGGACCTGGTAGATAAATGGATGCATAGAAGTTCATCTCACCTTGTTTGTTGGAATCTGGGAGTTTGAAGATAGTCAAAAACTGGGACCAAATCCTTTGACCTTGCTTCAATCATGCGAGTTGGAATCCTTTCGATCTCAATTTCCCCTCCTGAAGCAGTTTCATCATCCATTTTGACACCTTCCACAATCATTGACTGAAAGTATAGCTGGCAAACAATTTTACAACAGCAAAGAGCATAAATAAGGAATTCGTTTGAATAGCAAGCAAAACCACAATTTTTCATTTTCCAGTACTCAAACAAATACCTCAGGTTTTGCCCACACTGGACTTTGAGCTTCATGCATCTGCAGTTCGGCTTCTGAAATATACAACTGATGTTTCTCCTCAGGGCTGATCTTTGCTTTTGTGACAGTGCTCCAAGCTTCAGGATAAATGGTGTTTCCCTTTTTCTTCCCTTCAGGATATATCTTATTGTTGTCTAAATTTCCATTCTCACCATATATGTCAGTAGTATCCTCTCGTTCTCTTCTATTTTGTTTTTGACATATATTCCATTTCTGAATAGCTTCAACTGCTAATCTTGCATCACCCTCCAGGCCCGATTCATAAGCAGTGTTCACTCCAGTCACAGCTGTCGAATCTGAACCATTTGATATTTGCAATGCATATTGTATCATGGAACCAGAAGGAGAAAAAACCAAAAGGTGGTACTTAGCCTTTGAAGAGCTGCAATCCACATAATGAGTATTGCCTTTGGAATTGTGGAAAGAAGCAGCAATGGCCCCAGAAAGGGAACTCATCTTCCCTGTTGCAGCTGCTGCAGCACCACTTACGGTGCCTCTCCAACTATTATTTCCATTTCTTATTCTACTAACAACAGAAAGTGTAACAGGGGGACCAGCTGAGCAGAGGCTTTGCTGATTAGGCATTTGCACACCTGGCCAACGAACTGCCGATTTAGTTGTTACACCCAATCCTGTATTTTTGGTAGTAAAACCAGCATCAGCAGTTGGGAGATTTACTGATCCTCCCCAAGGATTTATAGCAAACAGATGGCTTGTCCCCCTAGAGGAACTAACCATGATCCAGTTGCTGTCATCACTAAAACTAATGTCCTGTATGATCTGGGAAATGAACAAAGGGGAAAGTTAATATCAAACATATACTAGTTGCAACAAATGGCATGTCCAAGAAGGAATGGAGAACAAGAGCACAGATCTTACTGCATTTGTAAATCCACGTTGCAGCCTGTACAGATGTACATAAGATGCAGCAGCATCAGTTGAAAAGGAGCTTCCAGGCATTATTTTAAAAACATTGATGTTATGCCCCTGAACCGAAGCAGTCACTAAAAGGGTGCCACTACGATCAAAGCATAATGCAGAAATAGGACTCTTGTGCGCCCTAAACTGTGCAATAACAATTTTACTGACAATATCTCTGACAATGACCTGACAAACCAAAGAATATAATAAGCACAGGGAACCCAAATAATTGAATATGAAAGGATCAGATAGCTCCAACTCAGTTACCCTTAGATAAATCATGCACATGATTTATTACCATGCATACCAGCAGAAATATCATTCCACGATAATGAAGTATAAGAACATTTTCCAAACACTTCCTATCACGCAAGCGGATGCATATTCTAATGCAAAGTTAGCAAATGGTAATTCACTAAATATAGTACTCCAATAGAATACAAAAAGAAATGAAAATATAGCTACAAGTGAAAACAACTGAGATATGTACCATTCCAACATTATCCGTGTCTGCTGGCTGGCCATTGACAGTTCCATTGCCTTTCCAGCCAGGATTCCCTGAATGAAGCGGAATATTACTATCAGGTATAAGCTCAGAGCAATACCGGGAGAGCTTCTTATATCCCATGTCTCCAAGGGTTACAATCCCAGCAGCTAGTTGCTTGCTTGATTCTTTTGCATAGTGAGCAACCAGGCTCCCATTTGAAGGAAAACCAGAAAAACTTGCAGAAGGTTCCAGATGTTGTGGACTGACTCGCCCGGAAGTAGATACAGCGACAGGACTTCCACTATAAGCCAGCCACCTCTTGCCTACTGCAAGAGGTCCACAACCTATACCTCCAGAACCAGGGAATCCCGCAACTATGGGATTGGTAAGAATTGTATATTCCCTCTCCAATGTTGTGGCATCAAAACAGTGTATCTGCAATACATAAGACTAGATACTCAAACACAGATTAAGCAGAATATAAGAATTATTGGATAAACTTTGCATAATCAGGTATACCTGAGCTGCTTGAGAAATAGCAACAACTCGAGAACTGCACTTTACAGAATAAACAACTGATCTAAACTTTAGAACATGAACATAAGATTGAGATCTCAAGGAATAAAACCGAACAACAGTAGGCACAAAACTACTGTTCATTGTGTCTTGGCTGGTTGCACTAATACCATTGCGAGGAGAGGCCATCCCATCCTGTATATTATTGCCGACAGAAATGGACCCATCAGCACAAACTACCAGCAATGGACGGCTTTCTTCAAACTTGTCTTCCAATCTCTTTGAGGCTATTGGTTTAGGGAGCATTTGCATAAATGAGACAGGGCCATCATATCTGGAAACCAGGTCACGGACATTATCTGATTCTTCAACATCCCAAACCTGGAAACCAGAACGGTAACCCAGCAGGAGAACTTGCCGAGTGACATTTCCCTCACCTTCTAACTTGTCAAAGCCAGCCCAGTTCACCTTTATTTTTCAAAAGGAACATGAAAAGTTAACTCCAATCTCAATTATATTGAAGACTCCAGCACAAAAAAAAAAACCTTTAACCTCAAGTGCTTATGAACAGAACAAGGAAAGTAGTAGGATCATGTCCAGTGAAAAAACCAAATACAGAATAACCGAACAAATTCAAAACAAAAGGAAGAAATTTACAGAAAACAACAATATGAAGAGCCATTAATCTAAATGTACACAATCAACACCAATTCTTTGCTCATATATAATTTTCTTTCAGAAATTTTAAAAAAAAAACAAACAAAAGAGAGAGTGAAAGAGAAGGAAAAGCTTGACAGAGTAGCACGAATGCAAAATGGAAAATATGTATCTGTGTATCCATGTTGAATGGTTAATATTCTCAACAAAATATCTTTTTACAACTTCTAACAAAATCCAAACACAAACAAATCTATGAAGCTAACTTTCCAATCAATTAAAGAGTCCATTCAGATAATCATTTTTTTCATCCGAAGATTTTAAACATGCCTAAGACTTACTAAACTGTTACATAGATAATAGAATCATGAAACTTCTTAACAATAAAATAGCACCTCAATTGATCCTTCCAAGAGCTAGCGCACAGGCATGTTTGATGTGAAATAACTATCTATTTGGGTGTCAAAAACTCAAAAAGGCACTGCTACCAGCACCAACTATTTTCATTATGAAATTCTGTCTTGTTTTCAGAGTAACAATACACAAAAATAAGGAGCAAAAATTATATTAATATTATTTTTTTGGATTTAATACAGTACACATAAATTTAGTGTTCAAAAGCTCCTTCACTAATGAATCATTGTTACATCAGGTAAGAATAATATAAACCATCTCCATCATAAAAGTTTCCAAGAGCTCCGTCAATTTTTAAGCTTTTTTTTTGGGTTTGAGGAATTGAACTTCTAGGCAACCAGCAATTCATAATGTGTGTCCTCATCACAAAGTTTTTTAATATAATTTTTTTGTTTGGAAAAAAAAAAGATAGAGGCTCTGTTTGGCTGCAAAAGTGGTATTACCTTATCTATATCGGCACAGTGTTTTCCTGACCAAAGTAACTGTTAAAAGAATGATCACTTCAGATACATTTCTGATTTTTACCAAAGTAATTTGCATAGGGAGCAATAAATGCGTCACTAAATGTTACTACTAATTGAGTCCTTAGTATCTATAATACTAGCCCCTACATCAATTCAGACTATGAAAGCAAGTCTACATTGAAATTAAATTAACTATAAATTTATCACAAGTTCCACAAAACCAATCACAAAAGGTCAATGCAAGTTGCAAATTATATTCTTTTTTAGCAACTGCATGACAAGTATAATGTCACGCATTTATTTGCACAACCCCACAGCCCATACTTTTAGCATACTAGATTATGACTGTTTTACAAACCCAACAGACAACATACAATCGAAGCCCTCTTCTTGCCACGCCTGAAGTAATTTCTAGCAACTCCATACAATAATCTAAAGGTCAAACTCAGGTTGTTAACCCGAATGTGTACTTCCTATAGCACCTAAGTCGCACATGACATGGGAACCTCCTTATACCACCAATCTAACAAAGAATCCTTATATTGCTTCACCATATGCTTTGCTATTGAATCTGGACATCATGATGCCCACTTGTAACAAACTTCATTAAGGATCACATACTCTAAAACGTCTTTTTTATTTATATTATTTCATCTGATAAGCATATATTTTGTCATAACCCGGATAGGAAGCAAGATCTAATTCAAGTCAGGCAATCAAGGATCAACAATTCAGCCAAATCTTTCCAAATCAATGCTTGATAGTAATAAAAAGAGCTTAAACAAATAGAAATTAATGTCTCATTTGGAATCAAAACACATGGAACGTGTAGCACATATATGACAAAGTAAATAGCATACCGTCACTAACGCTTACGTATATCCAAATATTGATTCGAAGAAAACAGGTGGAACGTGTAGCACATATATGACAAAAGTAAATAGCATTCCGTCACTAACACTTATGCATATCCAAATATTGATTTGAAGAAAACAAGTGTAAGGTCTCGATTACGAAACTGAACAGATTAAAAACTCCTATGCTATCCGACATCACAGACAAGCGACAAATCAAATAGCCTGTTGCCAATACCCCATCTGAACTACCTATGACCCCAAACTGCCACTTTCTTCAACACACGTGGAACACTTTCTTATGAACTAATCCCGACATGAAAACAACAACATTTCCCCACACAAAAATGTGGTCGACAAAGAACCATATCGTGCGAAACATGCATGCATAACAACCTCGACCACTATAATCACCCTTCCTACGAGTTGGGACTTCTGCTCTAAACACCCATATCGTCCTATTTGAATAAAATGCTCAAGAATCGCCAAATCAAACTTCTTTC
The DNA here is from genome assembly GCA_020521455.1 of Prunus kanzakura. Taxonomy (NCBI): domain Eukaryota; kingdom Viridiplantae; phylum Streptophyta; class Magnoliopsida; order Rosales; family Rosaceae; genus Prunus; species Prunus kanzakura. Next base: position 2,096,417 of record BPUM01000794.1, on the reverse strand, counting down.
ACCATCTTCAATCACTTGTGGAAATAATAATCGACTCCATAAACAATTCTCGTCATCCATAGACAGCTTTTGCATTCTCTTTCAGGTTAAAAGTTTCACACGCATGATATCCAGACAAAATCTCCATAGCTGAAAGTTTTGGCAACTAAAGTACTCAACACGGTATTCTACATTCAATCTGCATTTTACGGTTTGTACTATAAAAGTCACCAATTCACGCAAAATCCAGCTTTTATATCCACCTTTCCATAATAGCAAAGTTAAATTGTTTCTCTCCACAAAGGTAGCAACATCAATAGTAGGTTACACTATCATATGATTAGACACTTACAGCTAGCTATACACATTAAAAGAACTGAATTAGACACTTTTGAACTAAGTTTATATCACAGTGCTGAAAGCTGAAACATTTCAATATAGAAACCAAAATACAGCAACTCCTACCTGATCATGGTTGGTGTCATCATCCCTATCAACAATGGATGAAGCCACCGACGCTGCAGACCGAGCAACAGTTGAAGCACCAGACGAAACGATTCTCAAATAGCTTGAAATGGCACGAAACGAGTTGGGAATGAAGTTATTGGTCCGTGCGGGGCGAAGAACGCCACCCTGCTGCTTTTGGCCACCATCATTCCTCATCCCCAGAAGCAGAGAGATCAAACGAGCCAATACCCAGATCACGAAAACTGCTGGTTCTTCAAAGACTGCCTTAATCATAACCCCAGAGCTGTTTCTCTTTGAACTTAAAGCCACCCAAATAAGAAACAGCCCCAAATTCACAAGCTCTAGGTACCAAGTGTCTCCATCTCCTTCTTACACACAAAAAGCATCCAAATTTCACAAACACCGAAAAATTAAAACCAACTTCAAATCGCACTAAATTGGAAACACAAGACCTCTGCCTCTGATTCCACGTCGTCTCGTTAATAAAAACAAAGAAAACAATTAGAGCTGCGTAACTGCTTCCAGAAACAAACAAAGTCCACCAAAGAGTCTTATCTTCAATACCCAGAAGCCAAAATCAAAACACAATGAAAAAAATATACAATCTTTCTGAAGAATGAGGTTTTTTTTTTATACTTCTACAATTAAAAAATTAAAAAATTTACAAAATAAAAAATAATGGGATTTTTTTTAATTTGAAAATAATAATGGTAGAATTGGAATGGAAACTCTTATACAGAGGATTAAAGAAGGGATTTTTTAGAGTTTTGAAGGGAAAACCGCCGAGAAATCGCCAGATAACCGGGGGAGATCTGAGGAGAGAGAAAGTTGTAGAGAGAGAAACAGATTGGATAATGGCAATGTTTTTTTGCGTGTTTTTTTTTTCTGTTTTGTTTTTAATTTTTTGGTGAATGAAATGAAACGAAATAAATTTTAAAAAAATTGAAATTGAAATTGAAATTGAAAGACTATTCGTTTACGACTCTTTCTGGGTGCTATGTGCTCTATGCTCTCATCTTTCAAAGTTGGGTTCTGATTTGGTTTTGAGTATTTGTATTAGCTCTCACGTTGTTGAACCAAAACAACTCCACCTTAACTTCTCCAACTTCCCCTCCTCTACACGTTTCAGCCTTCCTTGTTGCTTCACTATTGTCAAACTAAACGGTTTTCACCCCATTTTTCTTTTCTTTCTTTTTTTTTATTTACATTTTTGCCACGATTTTTTTTACCAAAGTTAGGATGTGGAGGGGAAAAACTCACACACACGGCTATCATAAGAACTTGAACACATAACTACTTGAGAGCACACCAAAGACATAGACGAATCCAACTAACACCTAAGTGGTTTTTTCCTTTTTTTATTGGTTCATTGTCAATTTGTAATTTTACATCTAACAAGATTTATTTGCATTTAAGGATGTTAATTTAATTGGTGATTTGTGATATGTGAAGCTTAAACAAACCAATGTCTACATCAATTGAATCTAGATCCTATTTAAGGACTATAATGTTCTTAAGTGTTAGGGTTTTGTGATAAAATAACCATTTTTAACAATTTTTGTTTCAAAATAGCCACTACCCCCCATAGTTCAAAATTATAAAGAAGGGCTCTTTTAATTAATTTCTCTAAATTTTAATATTAAAATCAAAATAAATGATAGAATTTTGAAATTTCGAATCCACAATTTAGGTTAACAATGAAATTTTCAAATTCAAATATTTTTGTGGTGAGCTTCTCTTTTTGAGTTTTCTTATTTCTACCATATTTTAAGCGGGTCAATTTGTAAATATAAAATAAAAAAGCAAATTTAAATACATAACACACATTTGGGATATTTATTTATTTATTTATTATCATATTTCTAACCCTTGTTTGCAAGTAAGAGTAGGTGCCTAAGGAATCTTGACCTCTTCTTTTATATGGAATTGAATTGCTCACCTTGTGGGTTTCCATGTAAAATACAAATTAATGCACATATATGATAAGCCATTGTCAACTGTCCTTGTGGTGCTCTTTTACTTTCACAAAAAGCAAATCATTGAATTCAAATTACCCACCACCATATGCATTATTAAAAATCAGAAAATTGCTTTATTGTTTACTTTTTTTTTAGGGCTCGTTTGGAAGTGATTTTGAATAAGCAGATAATCACTTATAGGAAGAATTACCATATAATCACTTTAGGTGGTTTTTAGTGATTCTGAAGAGAAAGCAACTGAAATAAAATCACTTAAAGTAATTATATAGAAAGAAAAATTATAGGCTTTCTTAAAAGCAACTGGCTTCCATGGGAAATCATAAATGCCATTAGTGTGTATAGGTATTTGTTGCGGATGGCAAAGAATCAAATTTTTTAGTCTGCCTTTTTAAATAATCAATGGCAAAGAAAATGATATTCAATCTTTTTTTTTCATTGATAAGTATCATATTTTCGTACAGCTTGTTTCCCAAGTATTCTATTCTTTTTCTTGGAGGCCAAGCATAATCATAACGTACCCTTTCAAATTCTCCCGAGATTTTCCATATTTCGTAGAAGCAAAACCTCGCGTATTTTGGTGTTTTATTGCGTTTTTTTTTTCTTCTTCTATATTTAGATTCCATAAAAAGAGCTAAAATATAGAAGAAAATAGAAAGTTATATATAAGAAGAAGAAGAAGAAAAGTCTTTGCATGGGTAATTATGAAGCTAATGTGACACATATCCAACTCATCATGAGCAGGGGGAGTAATTAAAACCATAAAGTTTTTCTGCGGGAGGAATGGAAACCGTACAAGAAATTTCAACCAAACAAAACAAGTAATAATGTGGACATGATGAGGAGGATCCAGTAATATTGTAAACTGAATAAACTCTAAAGCTATTTTAATGGACTAAACTACCCTCCTATAAATTTATTTTTTTTATACAAAAATATTATTTATAAAATTATGAATTCAATTTCGGTGAAAAAAAAACCCTAGCCGCACTCTCTTTCTCTGTTTTTCAGGACTTGGCTCCTTGGATGTCTTTTTAGGCAACTTGCTTGCATTGCACAATTTACTTTCAATGAACATTTGCTTGCTAATCAAACTTGCAAGTTGCAAATTTCACCGAGTAAGTTGTGTCCTGCATTTTTTTCAAACTCGCAAGTTGAAAATTCGGAAGCAGCTGGTTGGATTCCACCAAGCACCGTTGTCTCTAGTTGCCAATTATACAAAGAGTGCTGCTATTTCCACCCACATATCCTATTTTCCCATCCACCTTATCTTTAAAATTTTAAAGATAAATTTACCCATTTATAAAAAGACTTCTAAGGACTTAGAGAAAAGGATTAAAAACCAAAACAATTGCCTCTACCTTAAAATTAAAAAAAGTTTAAAAAATCCAAATCACAAATATCAAACCTTGTAACTATGGGCGATTCTTCAAATTTCCTATCTCCCATTATTGCACCTTCTCTACCATCCTCTATTCCAAGATATCTGATTGGTTTTCAACATAAGTTATGTTCATAACTCGTAAAGATTCATATCCTAGCATTAATTCATCCCATTGGCATTTGATTAAAGAATAAACGTTTCTTCAATTGCCCAATTTTTCCTCATTTTCGTACTAGCCCCAGATCCATTATTGGAGATATATTCTTTTGTATCGTCAAAATTATTTTAAAAGAAATATAAATCACCTGTAAATAGCGAGAAGTTCAATTATTTGTGAAATTAAAGTGCAAGAAAGATTGAGATTTTGGTGGTTTTATAAACACACAAAGATTTAGACCATTTGTTTTAAAAGTCAGATTCATACTATTTGTTCTCAGTTTTTAATATGGTTTTCATAGCTCTTGGAAGAACGATTTGAAAAAATTAAGAACAAATAATCTGAATTCATTGTACAATAAGTATGAGGCAATTTATTTATTTATTTATATCGAATTGTGATATGCCAACTTTTCAGCCATTAGATTAAATTTAAATGACATCACTAGTTAACAGACCTCTTTAACTTAAAAGAGAATTTGCTTGAATTAATAATTTAAGGGTGTTTTAGGAATAATGGTGGGTGGAAAGATAGGATTGTGTTTTTTCAAATTTACATAGTGGGTGGGAAGATAAGGTGGGTGGGGAAATAGAATAGGTGGGTGGAAATAGCAGCACTCTTATACAAACTATGACCATGATTGGAAAGGCTAATATGGGCCATATGATTAGGTACCTATAGCCTGCCATGATTGGTTTCATTCCTTAAATGCCAAAGCATACCTATCAAAGTTGAAAGTGTCATAAGAATGTGGTGAAATTTGAGTGCCCAAACACCCAAGTCAATTTCAACTAGTTTTTTTCCTTATTTATATCATCATGTGACTTCCCAGTTTGGGGCATTGTTATGCATTCTAACTTGTTTTGATGCCCAAATATGCATACACTAATCACCCACTTTGTAGTTATTGGACATAAGCTTCCTCACAAATCACAATTTAGTAATTAAGGGAAGCCTCCTTTTAACATTCCCTTTTCCATGATGCTAGCTTGTCAACTATCATTTTTGGAAAAATTCTACGTGATGATTCCAGTTATTTCTCCATAAACGAAAGCAATATTAATATTCTAAATGTGTCGTTGAATTATCAACTAGCTCTGAGTCTAGTGATGTTTCTCTTATCAATGTTGGAAACGATCCCAAAGTTTTATGTTGAATTTTTAAACTCTTTTTTTTTTTTTTTTTTCTTTTTTTTTTCTTTTTTGCGAGGCATGAAATGATGAAGTCGCCATTGTATGCATGGATTGCAAATGGTGAAGATGCATGAGCCTGATGTCAAATACAAAAAGGCAATGCTGCCCTCATAAATCTGTGCATGTGCTGGTGGTGACTGGAGGACAAGATGGTGAAGTCATATGCAATAAATAGAGGGGAAGAAATTTAGCATATAAACACAAAAAGGCAGTTTTGCTGATGGTGTGTTTCATTTCAGTGAAAGCCCGAATGAGAGTTTTTGTCTTGGAGTGTCAAAATTTATGGAAGATGGTGGCGTGCTGTTGACGTTTTTAGATAAAAGGAGTTTTGATGCAACGGCTTGGAGTGTCACCAAAAAAAAAAAAAAGGAAAACCGCAAAGGTGTAGGGTCTTAACAACAACCAAAAAAACCCAGGAATGACGAACAAGAAAAAGAAAATAGAAAAAAATAAATTGTGATTGTATGATGTGAATTTGACCACGTGCATTGTTATAATTAAAATTTCCAAAGAATTCATCAGTCAGTTAAGTCACAAATGACGATTTTTAAATCAATGTAGAAGTGGGGATTCAAATTTCAAACATCTTTTTAATTTTGCGAAGAAACGTACCATTACGCTAAGACTTTCAGGTAAAAATTGCTAGGAAGTTTTCGGGTTTGTGAATACAATCAGCTAATATGTCACAATATATGTTCTGATATTTTGATTTATTGTGGATATGCTTGTCAAAATGTCATCTCAATTTATGAGAAACAGCATATCCGCAATTTAGAAAGGCATATCTGCATCAATATGCTTTCCAGAATGTCATGACAAACCGTGAGAGCATATCCTCAATTTGGAGGGACATACCGATCCAGAACATATCAATGATATTTACCCCATAAGTGACAATGAATTAATTTACATAATTTTATTCGGTTTTGATTAGTTTTATGCATTTACAAATAGTTCAAACTTCTCATCAAACCGCAAATGTTGACTTGGTTTGGTTTATGAATTCATAATCTTGTTTGTCTGTGTAAAAACTGAATCGAACAACCATGAATTATTTGAGTTGGTCGTTTTTACCAACTAGTTTTTGTTGCAGTGGCTTCTCTCTTTTCTCTATGGCGTTGAAAGAAAGAATTCAAACAATTATATTTTTTTTATACAAGCGATATTCAGCTTTAAACTAATCTAAACTACGGGGAGGGGGATTCGAACTCAATGGTAGAGTGGGGAGCACATCTACCCTAGTCAACTTGGCAATGCCCATGTCTACGAATTCAAACAATTTAAAGTGAGTAGAGGAGAGGGAAAAAGTGAGAGACATCAAATGATTAAACGATTTCGTTATAATATGAAAACCGAAGCTCAAATTAAATACACATCAATTTTCATTCTTAATTTTGATTAGGAACTTTTGCTATGAGCCCTGGGCCGCCCTGAGCCTGACCAATCTATATCAGAATTAATACTGATGGTACTTCAGTAAGGGAGAAATAAGAACAAAGATGAAAGCATATGTATATAAAGGTGCATGAGATTTTAACTACTTATTGAGTGGGAAGGAGTGTGGGACAAAAGAAAGAGATTGGCATGACAACATATTGTATGAAATGAAATCTTGATTGAGAGTAGTAGGCTGCGAATTACATGTTTCAGAATCTTATCAAGCACTTGTCTAATTCAAATGATAACCTAAATATTTTGTGGCCCAACAAATAAAGGCACCTGCAGCATCGGGTCCTCACCATCAGAGATTAAATAAAAGAAAATAATAAATGTAATTTGCTTTAACCGATTAAAACCTCTCTCTCTATATATCTATATCTATATATATAAAGCAAAAGGCAAAGAATGGTGAAACATTCAAAATACCAGAAAATGTCATTGGTTAATGCAAATATTAAGAATTAAAATTATTAATTAAATGAGGATAATATGGTAAATTCACACTTTTTCATTTCAAAAAATTTAAAATTAAAAGAAAAATTAAATAATGGATCCTATTTTTATGGAACACAAACTACCCATTATTTTTTTTAATTCTAAAATAAATATATGTTTTTTTAAAAAAAGCCTCTCGCAGGCGCGGAAGCGCATGCGAAGAGGCTAGTATATATATATATATAAATAAACTTCAATTTAATGTAATTTGTTATCGAAAAGTGGGGTTCTTTATTGGGCCGGCCTAGTCCAAACTTTTTGGGCTTGGGCCGGGCCACTTTGAGTTTTTTCTTTTTTTGCGTTGGATCAGGCCAGGTCGAGGTTTCAAAAGACTAGGCCCATCCCACCCATTGGGTCGGGCTTATAGGGCTTTTTGAGTTGGGTCAGGTCAAGCTGTCGATGGGCCTAAACGGGCTGAGCCTTTTATTTTATTTATAATAAAAAAAATTCTAAGTTTTTTGTATATCTTTTTGTTACAAATTTTTAGACAACATGGGACTGCATTATTATTATTTTTTTTAACAAAGGAAACTGTTGTAAAATGAATTGTATATGCGAAAATATTGAGTTGCACGTAAAGTAAATAAGGCACAATATTCAACGAGGTTCGGCCATGCCTACGTCCTCGGAGAGCAGCAGCAGTAACTTTTCCACTATGTAAAATAATAAGGCTACAACTTCAGTGTTTATAACATCTGTGGCTCACTGATCTTTCTCTCTGCTCTCTTTTTCTCTCCTCTCACTCTCCCTCTTTCTTACTTCTCTTCTTTCTTTCCTCTTTGCCTGACTCTCTTTCTTCTCCCAGTTGGGGGTGTGTGCAAAGGCAACATAATGCGTTATTTATAGGCTAAGGAAATTATGTCCGTGAGTGTGCATGATATAACCCTCCAAGATGTGGCTGACAAGGAATCCAATATGTGGGCTCCACCCACTATCTTTACAACACTCCCCCTTGGAGACCACAAGTAACTAACAGGTCGTCTCATTAAATTTTGTGAGGACAAAAACCTAGAGAGTTGATGGAGGGAAGAAGAGTACATCAATCAGTGTAGCATACTCATACATGCTCCCCCTGATGAATATCTCCCTCTGAAATCTTCATGACTAACTTTCTGGAGGGAAAATCTTTCGGAGTGAGTGGACGATGTAGCCATAAAAAATTACTTAGTTGAGTAAGTAAATATACTTCCAGTAAGTGATCTCTATGTAAATCATAGAAATTTTCAGAGTCCGCGTATCCAACAAAACCTGGGCTATTTGTGAGTTCACTTGAAAAGAATATGACCATAAATGGTGTTATGCAGAGATAGCATCAAGTATCCCTCTCATCATCCCAAAGTGATGGTGATGGAGCTGAGCTTTATCTGGAAAATACAATGTTTGGTCCAGTATACTTCCGAGAAATCATTTAAGTGCCCAACGGATAATGCACATAAAAATGCTTCAATACTTTCTTAGTATAAGCAAAAATCTCGTTGGCATAATGCTCGATCTTCAGGCCGAGACAAATATTTCTTGAACTCTTCAGGAGTTTTAATCATGTATTAACTCTTCTAGAGTTTTGATCAGTTACCAACTCTTCAGGGGTTGTAATGTGTTGCAACCATATCATAATTAATGAACTCACTGAGACAATTTATACATATTAGTATTGAGTACAAGATTTGTGCTTCAAGCACATGTCCAGGGACTTACTTCATGCAATTTCAATCCTTTAAGGATTTTATTTACGGGATTACACTTTATGACACATTATATAGCTTTATATCAAGCTATTTATTTTGCTTTTACATCTTTAAGGAATCACTTCTGGTGATATGCTCCGTGCATTTAATAACCCTTAAAGATAACATGTTGGTCTCCATAAATGTGTAATAAGAAGACACGATTGCATCTGTAAACATGGAGAACCTCAACATTCCTTGTTTCTACCAGAGACATTGTGTCATATAAAGTGAGTATGTTCCTCTTCATTCTGAACACTTAAGTATAACCTTCAGGGTTAACATATTTTGGGGTTCGTACTATGGGTTTGTTCTTTCACGTTCATTCTCATCTATAATGGAATTGCCTCTTTCCATTTTTGGCCAATGATATTGTTGACATTTAATAATAGAACGTGATTCCAATCAACACAGCCCATTAATGATTTGAGTAGCTACTTCAAAACCAAAAATTGTCATTCATCAATTCGTGATCCCACTATTCTCATGTGCATGTGCATGCATCAATTATACGCATTTCTTTGCTTTTGGGTACCCAAGCCACTTCAAGGGGCTTTTATTGCCTATTTCCAAACAGACATATCTTGTAAGATGAATTATGTGAGAATGTGGATCATAACCTCCAATGGAGCATTATTTTACAGTAGGACATGGATAATCTCCATTCAGGGAGTTAGAACATTTAGAATCCATATATCTGTCATGCTGCAGGCATGCCACATATTAATACACATATGTCAATGATTTGTCCTTCTAGGACTTTAAATCATATAATTTGCTACGCAGTAAGCGTGCACCGTATTAATATTGACATGTTAATGGATTGTCCTTCCGGGACTTAATATATATCATTTGCTACGCAACAGGCATGCATCATATTGATCACTGCTATACCCATTTTATGTTCTTATGAGACTTTAATCTATGCAGTGTATTATCAATGTATCCAACTTGCAATATAAGCCATTCTTCTGGAATGGTCATTGTAGGGGCTTTTTTGTTCCTTGGATTTTCCGAGCCTCGACAGTCATAATACAAGTCATTCTTCTGGAATGATCTATAATGCAAATCATTCTTCTAGAATAGTCCTTTGCATGGCGTTCTTCTGGAACAGTCTTATCTCCCAATTTGGTTACCATTCAAGATGTTGTACAAAATATCTTTTTTTGGTAACTTTTTTTTTTTTTTTGGTAACTGATGTTGTACAAAATATCAAAATAAGAGTATAAGCATGAAATAACACAAGTATTTCTTACATCCTTAGGTGGGAGAAACTTTGCTCAAATATAATTCAAGCTCGTATCGGCTCAGCAAATATAATGTAACGCTTGACGATCTTGTTATATCCTGCAAGAGCAAAAATCACAATTCTTCTGTCTCTATCAAAAAAATAACCCTCAGTGTTTGGATCACCACATGGATTTGCTCTTCATATGATGGTTCTAAAGAAACAAATATGAACAGAGAGTTATAAAAAGAAAGAAAAGATATAAAGAATTGTGATATTGATTGTAAGGTAGGTAAGCAATCAGGGAAGGAAACTAGTGAGGTAACAGACAACAAACTCTCGTTTCTCCTAGACTAGAAGAACTTACAGTTCCCTAACGTCATCGAAATGTGATCAGGGATAGTCTCACTTCCTGAATGGATGATCAAAGATAGTCTCGCTTCTTAAGCACATCGTGCGCTCACTGATAGGAAAAACAAGTGGATATTGCATCACTAGATATGGAGAAAACTGGAGAAAACTGGATGTATTCTACAAAGAAATTTCGTTAGTAACATATTTAAATACAAATTAGAGGAACAATTTGATTAGGTGAATCTCAAATTAACTACATAAATTTGTGAGGTTCTCGAGATACTTTTGAAAAAGTGACTTTGTGAAATCCGTGAAAGCAAGATCGACTTTGACAAAAATAGTCCTCGAAACCCCTAAAGTGCCCACAGACATTAATGGAGGCCGCGTGAAGTTTTGAGATCTGGAAAAGAAAAAGAGAATATGGGGATTTGAGAACATATTGGGATCTTGGAAATGTTGCCACATTTCTGTCTATAGATATTGCCTCTGTAAGGCTTGATTGGAGTAACTGCGTTTCAACTCAACTTCCTTCCATTTTCTGAAAATTCATCTTTTTTAAGACTTTCCTCAAAACCTTTTAAAATGGCTTTCTCTTCTTCTCGCCCAAAATATTTCGATTTAAATGTTGCTCCCAAAACAACTCGTGACGCCAAAGTCTGGCATCCATCCTTTGTATCCCAAAATCGTCATCTCACGGTTAATGATTCTGTGATGATGAATGATACGACTGCTATCATAGTAGCTATGAATTTCCTTACTCCTATGGATGAAATACTGTTAACAGGAAGGTCTAACGAAGAGGCTATTGATGACTCAATGTCTTTTAGCATTCAAAGTGCTCATTCTGTTTCTAACATGGCTGATCGTTTGCGTGCCAGAGCAAACGAGATTCAAGAGATGAACACTGAAAATTCATCTCTTTGGAGAATGCCTCATGAGTCTCAGCAAGAGATTGAAAACCTTAAAAAGGAAAATAAGACCTTGTTGAAATTGGTGAGTTCATACTCCATTGATACACAGACATGTTGCAGATTTCCAATGAAAAGATTCTGGAAGACCAAGGGAGGCTTATGGCTAAGCTTAAGAGGCGCCATCCTCTTTCTCCAGAGGCTTCCAGATCATAATAGAATTTTATAGATTTTACAGACATTTCTCCTTCCTTGCATGTGAAAAGAATCTATCTATTGTATGCTCTTTTCCTATTATAATAATTGGGCAAATTCTTAAACTTGCACTTGTGGTTTTCACATCTTTTCAAAATGACGGTTTGGAACCTTGTGCCTTATAAGTTCAAATAACCACATCAAATCTCTCAAATTACATATTTCAATGCATGTGAGTCCGGAACTTCTGGCTTGGGCTAAACACGACCTTAGAATGGGCATGAAATATAAATTGAGTAAAACCCATGATAAATTGCAATATAGTAGTGAAGAGCATTAACTACTATATACCCAAAATTTCAGGTTCGGGATTTCTCATATATTTGGATCCATGGGCTTCTGGCCCAGATCATATAATATAACAAAATATGTGGGGAGCCTCAATTCATCATTTGAGGTTTATCCTGATATTATTGATTTCACAGTGTATTCTTAACAACCAGAATTCACAAAATATATTTCTTCCTTGAGGTGTCGATTGTAACAGAATCGAGCTTTATTAAATTCATCATTTTCTTATGCCAAAGAAATATGTGGTGTACCACAATTTGCAATAATACCTCAAGGGTTGTCCATTTAATGTTTGGAACTTCAGGTTCTCAATACTGTTAGATTTTGAACTTAAGGCCAAAATCACATACTTTCATGATATGGACATTCAATACTCTTAGATTTTGAACTTTAGGCCAAAATCACATATTCTCACGGTATGGACATTTTTATAATTTCCTGTACATATTTCGGGACTTCAGGCCCTTACATAATTGTTCATGTTTTGAGGAACTTCTGGCATCTCCCTTAATTGCTCATCCATGAGTTTAAGGAACTGCAGGTTCCCTTTTGTATATAGTGACGGTTTACCCAAAATGGTTAATATTTATGCATACGTCACTATTCATGTATATGGTACTATTCATCAAGTCATTAATACGTGTCTATTCATGCGTACAGTACATTTGCCAGTACAATTACTATTCATGTGTCAAGGAACTCCATGTCCTTATTTACATATCAAGGATCTTCAGGTCCGATCTCTTGTTTACAAATATAGTACCAGAGAGATTGTCAGCTCTCACATCATTATCATCATCAAGGATCTTTAGGTCCTGATGTAGTTGTATGATGAGGATCAAGGAACTTCTGGTCATCATCTTTGTATGTTGTAAAACTCATCATATCACACAATTAATTCATAAAATAAATTGCTATAAATTGCTATAAATGATAAACCCCCCACCATACTTTAAATAAAGGTAAATGTGCGGTAAAATAAATTCATAAATTAAATTGCTTGTTGTATGAATGTTAATTCCGCACCATACTTTAAATAATAAAGTAAATGTGCTTGTATAGGCACTAATTCTACTCCATACTTTTAAATAAAAAATAAGGGCAGTTGTGTGGACGATAAACCCGTGCCACACTTTTAAATATTATTGTATAGGTAATAAACCTACACCATACAGTAACTAAAGTAATTGTGGGGATAAAACCGCCACCAATTGAAAGTGGTGTTTGTGTATAATTGAACACAAGACACTAATCCTATTTCATTTTCTCTTGACATCACCATGAGCTCCAACTAGCTTTGTTTGGTCAGTATGGAAATTGAAAAGTATAGATATAATAATAATAAATGATGAAGGTAAGAAAACGTGGATGACTTATCTATTTATTTGGGTAACTCAACTAGTTTGCGAGAGTATTCGTGCTGATAACGTGTTGTAAAATGAACGGTATATGCGAGAATATTGAGTTGCATGTAAAGTAAACAAGGCACAATATTTAAGGAGGTTCGGTGATGCCTACGTCCTCGGAGAGCAGCAACAGTAACTTTTCCACTATGTAAAATAATAAGGCTACAACTTTAGTGTTTACAATATTTGTGGCTCACTGATTTTTTTCTCTTGGAGAATTTCTCTCTGCTTTCTTTTTCTCTCCTCTCACTCCCCCTCTTTCTTCCTTCTCTTCTTTCTTTCCTCTTTGCATGACTTTCTTTCTTCTCCCAGTCGAGGGTGTGTGTAAAGGCAGAATAATGCGTTATTTATAGGCTAAGGAAATTATGACCGTGAGTGTGCAGGAGATAACCCTCCAAGATGTGGCTGACAAAGAATCCAATATGTGGGCTCCACCCACTATCTTTACAACAGAAACATGGGACTGCATTAAATTTTTTTTAAACAACAACAATAATAATAATAATAAAAACTGAATCAACACAAGAGATCACTTCTTCAAAGACAGGGGATTGCAATCAACAAAAGAGAACTGCATAAACTTCAAAGACAAAAATCACTTCTTCAAGACGCTCTTTGTTTCCACAGCATGAGATGTTGGCTTGGCACTTTGGACCTCCTCTCCTGGGTTTTCACACACTGCTTTTTAGGGCTCACCACTTGAGCTTTCAAAGATCACCTTCTTGGCTTTCGCAAAACTCAGCTCGTGATCTCCTCACTTGCATTTACCCAGTCTCTCCAAGGCCTCCAGCTGCTCTTGCATGTCTCTAGAGTAAATAGCTACCATCTTTGATAACTGTTTATTCTCCTCTTGCAATGTTTCATTCTGGTTACGATAACTGTTTATTCTCCTCCTGCAATGTTTCAATCTGGTTACACGTCTCCTAAAACGACCATTTTCTTCTCTTTCTCAAGTTTTCTTATAACCCTCTAGCAATCTTCAACCAAACTTTGTTGTGTTTGCAATTGGGCTCTCAGCACTTGCACTTCATGGGATTTCACAATTTGGCAATGACCTACACTTGCGACTAATGTCGCACTTTGCACGCTCAATGTCATGGCATCGCTCACTACCCGATTATCTTCTCTTGTTCCCAGAACATGCACATCCTTTAGAGTCACTAAACTCCTCGCAACTTCAATGACAACATTGTTGAGGAACCAAAGAAGGGCATCCACACTGGTGCAGCCCTTTGCCCTCATGTCTGAGTTGGCGGAACTAAGTTCAGATCCAGAGAAAATGGGAAGGAATACGCCATTTTAGTTTTGATTTTTTTTCTTCTTATGTCTCTCTTTTCTTCATTCTTTTCTCTCTTCTACATGGTTGTAATTTTGAGTTTTCCCTTCATTTCCTTTTATAGACGTCCATTATGACGAATCCTAGCCACTGCAGCATTCTACGCGTTTCTAATTTTCGCACATCCTTCTGGCATTCCGCCCGTTCCCCAATTGAATTAATCACAACATGACCTTTCTGGAGGAACTCGTCTAAAAAAGTTGTCACGACTTTCCACGACACCAATAATTCCCGCTTGGGGATTTGCGGGGGCCTCTATGTGTCGACATGTCTCTCTTGCTCTATTTGCCCGTTACTTACAAGGAGACGAGACACTAGGACCCACATTTCATTTTCAGAAATCCCATTATTCCAACTTTGTCTTCTAGGCACCGAATCAAATTTAAAATATGGGAACAACAACACATATGAAATGATTTTTTTTTTGTTCTTTCTTTTTTTCACTTAACAGGTAGCAGCATAGTATTTTTATTCTGTCTTATTTTTTTAATGACTTGGTTGGGCCTAGATAGGCTTTTTCGGGCTGAGACGAGAGGAGAGTGGGCCGGAGGTTTCAAAATCGAAGACCAAGCCCTACCCAACCTTAGAATAGGCTAGGCTGAGTGGGGCCTAACCATGGATTTGGGTCGGGCTTTGGCCCATTGGGCCTCAGGCTACCCACTTCGGCCCGCAGGCTGTGGGCTAAATAATAACCCTTATCGAAAAGAGTGCTGCTATTTTCACCCTTTGTCCTATTTCCCCACCCACCTTAGGGATGGTAACTGGCCGGTTCAGAGCCAAGTATGATAATACCATTCCCATCCCCACTCCCCATCCCCACCCCCGTCCCCGCTCCTATCCCCATCCCCAGGGGTTGTCTCCCTAACCCACCCCGAATCCCCAATTGTTATTATTTTAAAAAAAAATTATCTTACATTACATAACACTTTAATTTCATTTTAGGTTGTCATTACATTCAAAACAATATTGGGCATTGTCACAAAAACTTAAAAACATTGCAGCAACCAACAAAAAGAAAGATGGAAAAACACAGCATTGTAGCACATTAAAAACCAATACAAATAGAAAAGATGAAGAAAAAAAAACTGAACAACACTATAGCACTTAGGGGTGGGCAGCTCGTTCGAAAAATCCACATACCAACCATACACTACCAAATAAAGAAATATTAGGGACGTCCTATTAAGGGTAGAAAATATGATACACCCCTATTAATTGTTAATTAGGGGCGGAAAACCGATAGGCCCGTATTAATGGGTCGGATAAACATGCCCCCATTAAATAGGCGCATTAAGGAGGGAAAATTTGCGCCAAATTTTTTGTCAAGCGTAACTTAAAATAAAGAGAGAAGCAAAACAAGCACCCCTATTTGAAGTAATAAAGGTAAATGTAATCGCCCATAACTTTTTTTTCCATAGTGATATTGTACCGACTGTTTGGTTTAGTTTGGTTAAATTATTATTATTTTTAAATATTTTATTCTTTAGATCTGATCGATACCGAAGTAGTTAAAAGATTGGGTAACAATATCCCTAACCCAACAGAAATCCATACCGAACCAATATATAGTGTAACTTTCACTATAACATTTATCTCTATGTTAAGTGTTAAATATTATAGTTTGCCTTCTTGTTTTCTTCCTCTTTTCAGGCCTATGAATATAGCCATTGGCATTGCTACTACCACAAGAATAGAAAATCCACCGGTTAATGCTATTATTGGAATGACTAGATTTTTCTTCTTCTTCTCCTTCTTTTTGCATGAAGTTAATGCACATAGGTCTGCATCTTCTCCCACACTAGCATCAAGAAGGTTGATCATGAATAAGTAGGCCTGGAAATTGGAATTGTAGCCATCCCCAGTATAATAGTCAATGTGGTATGAATAGGCCTAGCTAGCAACTCCTGCAAATTTTAATACTTCTTTCCAACAAAAATACTCCCACATCAGTTTCACCTTCACTTTTTCATCCTCTATAAAAAGCTTCATCCTACCATATTGTTCTACAAGCTTGAATGAATAATTTTTTCTTGGGCTTGAGTTGGAGTTTTTCAACTAGCATTAGTAATAAATATTTTTAGTCTCAAGAGCTTTTGTTAAATGCTATTACCGGCCTACTGAACCAATCTGAACCATACAAGTGATTAACCAATTCAAACGGTTAAAGGTTCTGTTGAAGAATATAAGTCCCACATAGGAAACTTGACTGAATGAATACAGTATATAATGAATGGGACCACTCCTAATAACACCGAGGCCTTTTGTGATAAAACTCTACACCTACTGGGCTTTGTAGGTGGTTAAGTTGGGGACAATATCGGTGTTATTAGTAGTGGGCCGATGGCCCGCCTTTCTGAAATTTAACATGATATCAGAGTGGATTCATTGACTAGGCCTAAAACATTGGGTCTTTACCCTTACCCCAAGGTCTAAAATATCGATGGTATCGGAAATATCGGTAGTCAAAAAACACGGAAATTTCGATGGAAATATCGGGATATTATCGATATCGATAAAAATTGAATAAAAACCACGGAAATTTTAAGAAAAACTTGGAAATTTTTATTGAAACTTTGGAGGATGTTTATTTAGTCAATTATCTATTAGTTTATCACAAAAAAATTGGAAGGAAATGCATTGCATGATGGGTTTAACTAATTTAAGTTCATTATATAGCGCGTTGACAAACACTGTGAGTGTAGAAAATATGTAGTAATTAAGGAAAGAAGAATAAACACTTCATAATCATTTATATATAATGATTTACTACAATATTTCACACTTTATACATTGGATGGTAAGATACATGAGTGACTTAGTACCACACAGAGTTCCTATGAGGTTCAAATTTTTCACCATCTTCATCATCTCTATGTGTAGAGTAAGTGTATTGTGAAGAGTAGTCATCAAATGATAAATCCCCAAAATAGTTTTGCATGTAATTGTTAACATGCCACCCATACGGATCCGAGATTGGTTGACATTGTCCAGAAGGAAAATCATTTGAAGATTGGGTCTCGAATTCTTTCCATGAGCCGCTCGATTCTATTCCAAAAGGAAACGTCAAAGACTCACATTCTCATGTGAAAATCTAATTCTTTTTTGGGTTGCAAGGAAACAAAACAATACAAATATACATATTTTAGCATATTATCACAAAAACATAAGCAACATGGTGGATAAGGCGTTGGAAAAGTGAAATGGTAGGGGTTTGAATCCCCTTTTGCGTGTGTGCTTTGTGTTTTTTTTTTTTTTTTTTTTCATTTTTTCCATTACATCGATATTTTCAATATTTTCTATATTACAGCGATATTTGGACAAAATATTGCTGAAGTGTGAGCGAAATTATCGACATCGATATTTTCCGATATTATCGATATTTATACGATATGTGTATGGATACGTTCCAAAATATCCGTGACTCGAAAAAACGATAATATCCTCGATATTTCGTTGATATTATCGATATTTTAGACTATGCCCCTTACCCAATATGTGGTGTTCACATGTTGGGCTTGAATGTTTACCCTTACCCCTTACCCAATACATAGTGTTCACGTATTGGGCTTGAATTTTTGACTCCAATGTGGACTTAGCTTCATTTGTGGCTCACTATGTAGTGGTCCCACGTGAAGAGGCGTGTTGAAGAATATAAATGCCACATAGGAAACTTGACTAAATTAGATACAATATATAATGAATGACACCACTCCTAATAACATCATGACCTTTTGTGATAAAACCCCACACCTACTAGGGTTTGTAAGTGGTTAAGTTGGGAACAATATCGGTGTTACTAGTAGTGGGTTGATAACCCATCTACCATTCCAAACTGATCCATGCTCAGGCCTAGTAGCACTGTAAAACTAATCTGTGCTCATGCCTAATAGCTTCATCAAATAATATGAGGGGGGAGGTTTGTAATGACTAATAAGACATAGAAAACACATTTTTTTTTTTTTAAAAAAAAAAACACTTTCTATGTCTTTAGCTTTTTTCGTCAACATGGAAAATAAGGAATAGTTTATTGAATATGTCATTAGATATTAACATCCAATAATTTTGTACGTAATGACCAAGCAAAGGCCTATAATTTTCATATAAAAATGATTGTATAAAATTGTCATTTGGGTAACTTTTTGCTTGTTATATTATATTATATATTTATTAAGTAAAAATATATAATATATCATTTATTGGGTTGAGTTTGGGGATGAGGATAACAATACCATCCCCGGCCCGTCTTCAATCAGGGATTTTTAAAATTCGGGGATCCCATACCCACCCCCGATTTTCCCCCAACATCTTCCCCCGTTAGGGCAGGTAACCGACAGGGACTCGACCAGGCGGGTATTTTTGCCATCCATCCCACTCACCTTGTAAATTTGAAAAAAAATACAATCCTATCTTTCCACCCACCATTATTCCTAAAATACCCTTTAATTATTAATTCAAGCAAATTATCTTTGCTAATCATTACTAGTGGAGATATAAAGAGGATTAAGTTGTGTTTGACGGACTGGATAAATGTTTTAGTATAATATTTTGATTTTCTGGATATTTATTCTTTGCCTTGTAGATTCTGAAAATATTTTGGATAAATGTTTTAAAGAGAGTTGAGGTTTTTTCCCTAAGGCTTTAGAAGTCATTTTACAAAGAGGTAAATTTGTCTTTAAAATTTTGAAGATAAGGTGGGTGAAAAAATAGGATAGGGGTTGGAAATAGCAACAATATATTGGAAAAACTACTTCATTTTAAAGGAACAAATACGTAAACCAATTGTCTATTAAATTACAAATGATTATAAAAAAAATGAAATAAGTTTCATGTTCAACAAAAAATTCTTTATAATAAGGATAAAAGTAATAGAAAAAAGATGAAGCTTATTCACATTTACTTGAGGGTATAAAGAAAACTACAAGGGGATGAGGGGTTCAAACTTGAGACCATTGATCTGCAAGTCAATGTCCTTTTTCACCGGACAATACCTCGTTGATGATATATTATATTATTAAATTGGAAATAAGCATCACCTGATTCTACTTAATCAATAGACAATAGTATATAGATTAACAATCTGTCTATATAGTATATATGTCAGACCAGCTCACAAGAATTATGAATTTATGGATGTTTATTTTTTATCAAGCAAATGAGGTGTGTGTAATGTTTGATTTAAGTTTGCCTCCCATACCAAAAAGATGATAAAGGAGAAAAATGAGAACCTATAAAGCAAGGGCACATAGAAAAAACATTCTTTCTCTGCAATTCGAGGAGAGCTGAACCTTTGTGTGTGCGGCTATTGCTTTGCAACCCATCCAAATCAAGCCCTACAATTAGGGCTTAATTATCTTGATCCAGCTAATCACATACCAGTCCACTTGCAAAGTATTATTAAATAATTACGTAAAGTAGTTTGCAAAGCAACGTAGGAAGCAAAGAACCAACTCATCCTTCCTAGGCAAAGCCGAGGAAAGCAGCCAACCACAAGAATCTCCTCTCTCTCTCTCTCTCTCTCTCTCAAACAAAGCATATTGGTATATTGTGGTGGGTCCAATTAATATATAAATTCTACTTTCTATATACCCTTAGAATCTTGACCCAAAAAAATAAAAAAAAAAATACCCTTAGAATTAATCACAAGAAAGAGGTACTAACCATTACCAATTGGTATACTTCTATACTCTCTTGTTATTTTAGCTCTACTTCCATCTTCTTCTTTTACACGTTTTGAACTCAAAAACTCATATATATGCTAACTACATACTTAATCCTACCAAGGGTGGAGCTATGAATTTTATAAAAGAGGTGCTATAATTTCTTTTCGGTTAAGGAGCTGCTTTGGTGGAGTGGACTAATTTCTACTAGATATGTTCAACTTCCTAAAATTAGTACTAAATTCCTATTTTTCGAAACATTTACACTCAACTAAAGGTGAGTAGCATCGCATGCCTTCTCATTATTTTATATCTAGGGTTTTCCCTTAAAAAGAATGTCTAGGTTTTTTTTCATCCTTTCATCGAGTATTTCTTAGAAGTTGAGCTCATTATTCTTACATCTAAATCATTATATAATCATTGAAATATGACGTAAAATGCTTTACCAAAGATAAAATATGTCTTTTGTCGTAATATCTTTGTTTCTTTAATTTTTACTTATCAAAATTAGAAAGGAAGAAGAGAAAAAACACACATACACGATAATTTTATTTTTCTTAAACTATTCTAACACACAAAAAATACTGTAATAAATACAAACATATGCAACGCGTGACATGTAAATAGTTAGAAAAGGTAAACGAAAATCGCACCCGAACTCCCACTTGCCCCAAGCTTCGAAATCGCTTTTTCCCAAGCACGAAAGCCACGCCGACAAATCCACTGTTCTCTATGCTCTTCTGAATTTCTGACACACCCAAACAACCCCCCCAGATCCAATGCACACCAATCCAACCCCTCACGTGCCACTCATTCGGTCCCGTCCCCCTCGCACGTGCCGACCATCCCCGCCTCTTTCTCTCACCCCACTGTCCTCAGATTCCCACCTGCAACAAGGCCACCCCAAAAGGGAAAGAAACCCCAAATGCATGCATGCTCACACCGCCAACCACAGCCCCCGATCCGAACCCGATTAGGGTTTTCTGCACTTCGCGTCACGTAGATCCACAGAGCTCCGAAAGCTCCATTATCAACTTCTCCGAATTCTCGAGGAGGTTGTAGAAGTTTCTGGAAGGTTTGCCTCTCAGCAATGGAGTCCATAATGGCTCTGGCTCTGGAGTACACTCTCAAGTACTGGTTGAAGTCCTTCTCCAGAGACCAGTTCAAGTTGCAGGGACGGACCGCGCAGCTTTCTAATTTGGGTAAATTCGGCGATTCGTTTGCTTGGTTTTGTGATCAATTCGATCTGATTAGGGTTCATTTTGAGTTTGCTTCTGAATTTGACAGACATAAACGGCGATGCTGTGCATTCGAGCATGGGATTGCCTCCGGCACTGAATGTAGCCACGGCCAAAGTCGGAAAACTGGAGATAGTGGTTGGTGACTGTTAATTCTGCATTCATTTATCGTGTGTTCGATATACTTCAATTGGTTTTGATTGATGTAAAGTGTCCGGCTGAAAGTTTGAAGGAAAATGAATTAGAGGAAATGAGAAGTTACAAAAGTCCCAAAATTGGTTGAGTATATCATTACACAATATGTGATTCTCTAGTTAGAGCTTGGTAGATGTGTATTCCAGATGGGTTCGTTTATATGCATTGAGTGGCTTTTGTTTTTTTCCCCAATTCATGTATGGATATATAATTAATTAAATGATTTTGCTTTGTGTGATTTATAGCTCCCATCTGTGAGTAATGTACAAATAGAGCCGATTGTTGTGCAAATTGATCGGCTTGATTTGGTTTTAGAAGAGAAATCAGATATGGATGCAAGGAGCCCAAGAAGGTAACGCCTAATTACATATCTTTCTTGATCTAACATTTCCATATTGAAAAAAGTTTTGTACTGCAGTCATAGATTTATTGAGCACTAAGTTTCACATGCAGTTCACCGTCATCCTCTAGCTCGGCGAAGGGTAGCGGTTATGGATTTGCTGATAAGGTAAGGTTCAATCAACGCAGTGAATGTATGTGTTACAGTGCACATAATGATAATATTGTCATTCTTTCAAACTAATGGAACTGGGAATCTCAATAAGAATTAAAATATTAGGGAATGTCATGCTTCTTGTAATTCAGGCATGCAAAGTTTTATGCAAGCTTCCCTACTGACAACTGTTTTCTTAAATTTTTGTTTTGAAGCATGCACATAGATTTGAACATTTATTCTGAAAGCTGCATTATTGACCTTTGTAAATTCCCAGATTGCAGATGGAATGACTGTGGAGATTCTCACAGTTAATCTTCTACTTGAAACTCGTGGGGGTGGTCGATGCCAAGGAGGGGCAAGTTGGTAATTTCCAAAGGCCCAGTTTTGTAGTTATATCTTTATTTATTTATTTATGCAGATGTGCTCTTATCCTACATGAATTGACCTTTTAAGAATTTGTGAAGTCATATTTTACCTGAAGCAATAATGATTTTCTTATTTATGGATCCCTTTGTAGGAATGTAGATTGTGATTAAAAACTTTTGGGCTCCAAACAAGGAATTGATTTTTTATACCTCAGCTTGATCAACAAGAAGAAAATCTTTTACCCATGAAATTTTTGGGATGGCTCTATTTTAGGGGTTCAGGGCTGTTTGGATGATGGTTTTAGATAGAAAAAACTGTAGGATTGATGAGTTCAAGTTTTAGGGCAAAAACAGTATGGAGACGCACTGTAGGCTTTTTTTGACATTTGAAATATGAAGTTGTATGGGTTAGTGCTTATAAAGCTCATCCTTCTCTCATTTTTTTTTTTTGTTTTTTTTTATGCTTAACCCAGGGCATCACCTCTGGCCTCTATCACTATACGCAACCTTTTGCTGTATACTACTAATGAAAATTGGCAGGTAATGTGTTGGTTAAGCTCATATGAAAATTTTCTTTGGACCACTTTAATCCGTTCACCGGCTTATTTGAATTACATGTCCTGTAACAGGTTGTAAATCTTAAGGAAGCACGAGAGTTCTCCAGTGACAAAAAGTTCATTTATTTGTTCAAAGTAATGTGCTAATCTTTGTGCATCAGATCTGTATTTCCTTCTATCTCTATTTTCCATTTGTGGGGGTGGGGTAAGGGGCTAAGCGGTGCCTACTTTCGTTTCTTGAACTGCTCTAAATTCTAATTATATTTTTCACATCTCTTGCTCTTACTTCAAGTGTATGTGCCGCCGTGTTTGCAAGTGTGTTCCAATATTCTCTGACTACAGGTGTTAGGCTTCCCAAGTTTAACTTAGTTATTAAACGATGATAAATTCTTTTCTTACCAGAAACTTGAGTGGGAGTCTTTGTCTATCGATCTCCTGCCTCACCCTGATATGTTCATGGATGCTAATATAGCACATACTGAGGATGGAGGAAACCAGCGAGATGATGATGGTGCAAAGCGAGTTTTCTTTGGTGGGGAGCGTTTTATAGAAGGAATTTCAGGAGAAGCTTATGTAATGTTGATATACACTTTTTAGTTAATTCTTGATGGATTTGTTTTACTCCATATATCAGTGTGAATCTAGGGAGCTTCTAGAGTTTTATGGGCTGTGTTACTGCATCTTTCTTGACTTTGTGACTTTGACCAGATCACAGTGCAAAGGACTGAATTGAACAGTCCACTTGGGCTTGAGGTTCAGATCCATATCACAGAGGCCATTTGTCCTGCAATAAGTGAACCAGGTAACAAGTGAAATTATTTGTTTCACTGGTTTCTATAAATATATGGTATATGTATAGCTTGGTGCTAATATATAATCACGTGGTGCAGGCCTACGTGCTCTTCTCCGCTTTATGACAGGATTGTATGTCTGCCTGAATAGAGGAGATGTAGATTCAAACACTCAGCTGGTTTGCTGTTACCTTTACTTCATTCTCATACTATTTTCTAGCTAATCTATTATGATTCTCCTTTTCTTCTTCTGTCTCTCTCTGTCTCTCTGTCTCTCTCTCTCTACATCTCTCATGAAATTTTTGCAGCGATCCACAGAAGCAGCAGGACGTTCTATAGTCTCAATTGTTGTGGACCACATATTTCTCTGCATTAAAGATGCTGGTTTGTGATTTTCCTTTACAAGTGCTATAGAGATTCGATACTTTTGTACAGCAAGATAAAAAGATGTATGTTATTACAAATGTTAATTTTAAGCATTCTCAGAAGTCTTGGGTATACTTGCAGAGTTCCAGCTCGAACTTTTGATGCAATCACTCTTCTTCTCACGGGTACTGTTCTATGACTCTTACTTATTAAATTAAAATTTTCATTGCCATTGTCTTAGTATGCTATAACTCTTGGATTTACTATTTTTTAAAATAATATTCAGTCTATGGAATGCTTATACATCAAGGAGAGTCCTATGTATATTATACTTCACAATTTTGTAGAGAGCCTCAATTGAGTTATCCTCAAATAAAATTTGAGGGACACCTGATGTAGTACAGCCCATAGGTGTTAGATTAAGCACTTAAACAATAGAACACAGAAGAATATAAGAGACCGAGGAGACGAAAATATAGATCGAAAAGACGTAAGAAAGGGCAGAACAGTAGAACAAGAAGAATATCGGAGGTCGAGGAGATGAAAATATAGATCGAAGGGACGAAAGAAAGGAACGAAATCAGAGAACCGAGAAGGAAGGACAGAAATCACATAGTTTTAAGAGAAGGTTTCCTCAATATCCAAATCTGAATTTTAAAGAACTACATGGGGTTATTTATAGCGAACTAAAACCTAGACATAATAGGATAAAAATCCCTTGCTTAAACAGAAATCCTAACCCAAATAAAACAGGAAACTTAAAATTAGAAATCTGGAAATCTGGAAAAGTAGAAATCCTACTAGAATTTGGAAAACCTGAGAATCTAGGAAACTAACAAATATATTTAGGTCCTACGTGTCCTACATCAACACCCCTGTAAGGCCCATTCCACTTTGTATTTCAATGATCCGAACAGTTTATTTTTCAAGTCATCATCCATAGATACTCTGCAAAAAATCGCTGAAATCGGAGAACATTTAACTGTAAATTTGAAGATAGTCAATGTAGTGTTTTCTTGGAAACACTGTTCATCAATTTTCATTTAGATGTCTTAAATGGTTTATGATTTGCCCAATATTTTTGAAGGATGATCCATGGATGAAGACTTGAAAAATAGACAGTTTGGATCGTTGAAATAGAATGCGGAATGGGCCCCACAAGGTGTCCCTCAAATATCCATCAATAGGAGGGGACTCCACACATTTGTCCCACTTTATGATTAAAAATATTTGGCATTTGAAATCTGTGCAATATATTAACATAGAGCCATCAGACCCCTTCGATCTCATTGGTGAAAATACAAATTATAGGTTTTATGCATACACATGTACTGTTTTCGCAGTGCCATGTCTGTCTAACTCCTTTGGGAATCTAAGATCTTATATGGGGATCCACTTTTGCAGGCTACTGTTTCAGATGGAGAAATTGACAACAACTTGTCAAGGGTTATGATTGGTGGACTGTTTTTAAGGTAAGCTTTGTTCATTTATAATGTTTCAAGAGTTTTAGTGCTAGTAAATATGTTTTGTCATCGACATTCTCCTGGAGCTCAGTTTGGAATTGAGTAAGGTCTGGTACATGTGACTGTAGTCCTAATGTGTTTCTATTTGTTGTTGAAGCCAATAAATTTTGGATGATATATGTGGCATATGACTTCCCCTTTCCATTTGATATGTGCTCAGTCATATGACTAAATCATAATTTATGCTGGTGGCTGGAATGTAGGGATACCTATTCACGACCTCCATGCACCTTAGTTCAACCATCTATGCGAGCAGTTTCTGAAGAACCTTTGCATGTTCCTAATTTTGGTATGGGATAAATTTATTATGTACAATGGAGAGAAGGGCATTTAATGCAGTGGCTGTGTTTAGGTTTTGGGTAGCTATAGTTTGAAGCTATTCTCTATCGTTTTTGTCTTTTTGTTTGGACAGGTAAAAACTTTTCCCCTCCCATATATCCTTTGGGAGATCAGGAGTGGCAGTTAATTAAGGGTGTTCCTTTTTTATGCCTCCATTCTCTTCAGATCAAGCCCTCCCCAGTCCCTCCATTTTTTGCTTCGCAAACTGTAATTAATTGTCAGCCCCTCATGGTATGTATTGGTTATTCCAAAGTATGAACGCTTATATCAACATTTTTTTTTTGTTTCCCTCTTCTTATTTTTTGTTCTTCTGTGAATCATCACGTATCATTTGTCATCTTTTTTGTTTTGATTCCAGATTGATCTCCAGGAAGGATCCTGTTTGAGAATCTGTTCCTTCCTGGCTGATGGAATTGTAGTCAATCCTGGGGCTGTTTTAGCAGATTTCTCCGTAAATTCCTTGATTTTCAACCTCAAGGAGTTAGATGTGGCTGTTCCTTTGGACATAGACAGTAACCCTGCTAACAAAAGGGGCAGTATCAACCAGAGTGCCTTTTCTGGGGCAAGGCTTCATATTGAGAACTTGTTCTTTTCGGAGTCACCATCACTAAAACTAAGGTTTTTGAATCTGGAGAAGGATCCTGCTTGCTTCTGTCTCTGGGAAGGTCAACCGTTTGATGCTAGCCAGAAGAAATGGACTACTAGAGCATCACACCTTAGTTTGTCACTAGAAACATGTACTAAGTCAGCTGGACTTCAGAGTTCTCTTGATCAGAATTCAGGCTTGTGGAGATGTGTTGAGCTGAAAGATGCTTGTGTTGAAGTAGCTATGGTAACTGCTGATGGGAGCCCTTTAACAAATGTTCCTCCCCCTGGTGGTATTGTCAGGGTTGGGGTAGTTTGTCAAAACTATCTCTCTAACACTTCTGTTGAACAGTTATTTTTTGTTTTGGATCTTTATGCTTACTTTGGCAGAGTTAGTGAAAAGATTGTCCTCGTTGGAAAAAATACTGGACAAAAGAAAAATAGGGATCATTCTAGTGACGGAAAGCTGATTGACAAGGTTCCCAATGATACAGCAGTAAGTTTAGCGGTGAAAGACCTTCAGATTAGATTTCTGGAATCATCTTCCATGAATAGCCAAGGAATGCCTCTAGTTCAGTTTATCGGCAATAATCTCTTCATAAAAGTTACTCACAGAACTCTTGGTGGTGCAATTGCTGTTTCATCCACTATACGTTGGGATAGTGTTGAGGTGGACTGTGTAGACACTGAGAGAAACTTGGTTGTTGAGAATGACACAGTTTTAACTTCTATTGAAAATGATCTTTCAACAAGTGGAAATGGGTACCCTGAACTAAGACCTGTATTTTGGATAGATAACCAAAGAAAACATCAATCAAATGGAAAAGTTTTTGTAGATCCGTTTCTGGACATAAGCATGGTACATGTAATTCCTTTAAATGAACGAGATGTAGAGTGTCATAGTTTGAATGTGTCAGCGTGTATCTCTGGTGTTCGCCTAGGTGGGGGAATGAACTATGCTGAATCCCTGCTGCATCGCTTTGGAATACTTGGCCCTGATGGTGGTCCTGGAAAGGGGCTTTCTAAAGAGTTAGAAAAATTACGAGCAGGACCACTGTCAAAACTTTTCAAACCATCGCCACTCATTGCTGATTTGAAAGAGGGTATGTGACAATATGATTTGGATAATCTTGTTTGTTTGATTACCTACAGTCTGTTGTGCTGTTTTTTCCCCTTTTTTTTAATATATTTTTTACGTCTACTCATTTTATTGTTACTGTAATGGCTCTAATATTCCATTTTCTTCCAGATGGAAGTTCAGGAGATGGGAAAGAAAGTGGGGTTTTGCACTTGGGAAAACCAGATGATGTGGAAGTCTCCATAGAATTGAAAAATTGGTTATTGGCTCTTGAAGGTGAACAGGAGATGGCAGAAAGATGGTGGTTCAATCAGGAGGATGTGGGAAGAGAAGAGAGATGTTGGCACACAACATTTCATAATCTGCATGTGAAAGCGAAAAGCAGTCCCAAGCATATGTTGAATGGTAATGGAAAGTCATACAGGACAGAGAAATATCCTGTGGAATTGGTTACAGTAAGGATATCTCACCCTCATCATTGTCTCTCCCTCCCTTTTTAAGGTTTTAATGTGCTAGTTGAGCTTGAGCCTTTCAAAAGTATGTTTGACGAAACATGCATGCATATTGATTATTGATAGTGAACATTTGTTTTCAAAAGGATCAGCCACGAATAAGGCAGCACCATTGAAACATTTTGTCATTTTGTTTTTGGACATTTCTTGGACATAAAATAGTTTATGGTACCTGGGTGTTATGTTAGGGTATATTGTAAATTTGCAAGGTGCATGCTTTTCTGGGATTATGTCCCTATTATGAGGTTGGTTCACACTTCACACTGTGTTACCTGGATCTGGGATCATAACAGAGTAACGCACGAAAGAAAATGAGCATGTGGTTTGCTACCACTTAAGCAATTTGCAGTTTATATTGGTTTAAGATTATCTACATTGCAGTCTACATTAATTTTAAATCTTTAAAACTGTCACCTGTTTTTATCGAGAGACTTCAGACTTCTATGTCACTGAGATTAGTATTGCAGTCTACATTGCTTTAAGAAGTCTAATAAGATAGAAAAGGGAGCCTTTGAATATACTTTCTGGAAAAGAAATGGACC
The DNA here is from genome assembly GCA_020521455.1 of Prunus kanzakura. Taxonomy (NCBI): domain Eukaryota; kingdom Viridiplantae; phylum Streptophyta; class Magnoliopsida; order Rosales; family Rosaceae; genus Prunus; species Prunus kanzakura. The sequence continues at coordinate 2,067,579 of BPUM01000794.1, read as the reverse complement.
ATATTCTCTAATGTTTGTATTGTGTTGTTAGATTAGACTGTTTGGTCCACTGTTATTGTAATGTGGTAGTTATCCTAGTGGATTTCTCATCTGCGCAATGTATTAGTTTTTGGTTTAACAAATTTCTGTTTCCTTTCGGAAAAAAGATGTGTATCATATTCTTAAATCGCCTGTCATGATTTCTGTTTGGTAGAGTACTAATGAAGTATGATAATTCTCGGCTTTACCTTAAGTGGGTCATTATATGAGGGTGAGAAGTTGTCTTGCTCATTCACTCAGAGTACTAAATGGTTGGGATGCAAATTGCAGATATGTAATATAGACCTAACATTTGGTTTTGGTTAGAGGATGATTGAGTCAATTCTAGGTTGAGCAAGGATATTTTGAGATTTGGGCAAAATGTGCAAAGTACATTCATGTGAAAAGTTCTATGACCTGACAATACTAGAGCTTATTCCTTGGTGGAACTTGGCTGGCTTGCGCTGCGCCTGTGCTGCCTTCAATATGTGTTCTGGCACCATAGATATAGTTTGCTTTGTTTATGAATATTATTTGATGAAAATATATGCAACTCATTATGATTCATTTCAATGTAGCGGTTCATGCTCCTTTATTTTAATCATAGAGATATCTAGTTCATGATCTCATACATCTTAATTATGGTTGCAGGTTGGTGTGGAAGGCTTGCAAACTTTAAAGCCCCATGCCCAGAATTGTATTGATGCTGCTGTCTTACCTGTGAATGGGATCAAGGAAACTGCTGACGCATCTGCAGGTATAGATCTTGAAGTTCGCATGGTGATATCAGAGGACACGGTTGATCATGAAATGGTGGAATGGGCTGTGGAAAATGTGAAATTCTCTGTTAAGCAACCGGTAATGGGTTTTTTCAAGTTAATAACTGTATCTTCTAGAAAAATGTTCTGCATTATGACACTTTGTCTCCATAGATTGAGGCGGTTGTGACAAAGGATGAGTTGCAACATCTTACTTTCCTGTGCAAGTCAGAAGTTGAATCAATGGGTCGAATCACTGCTGGAATTCTGCGGCTACTCAAGCTGGAGGGGTCCATTGGCCAGGCTGCAATGGAACAACTAAGCAACCTTGGTATGTTACTAAACTGTTTGTCAGTCGCTGAATACATCTCCTTTAATTCTGATCAGGGTTGTACTCTTCTTGTTTTCTGAGTCCTGAGATTGCTATGTTAAAATCAAATGACATCTCTTGGCACTTGCACATTGCTTCTAAGCACTAAATGCCTCGAATTACCTGATTCATATGTGGAATTTAGCTGGATTTTCACAATTTTCTTTAGCCAACAAGTTTTATCTGGTATATGTGATTGGGATACTGCTGTAATAATTTTTTCTTCTCGGCCATTTGTGAATTTGGAAATTTGGAAATTTATGAAATGACTTGCAGGTGGAACTGAGGGCATTGACAAGATATTCTCCCCTGGAAAGCTAAGCAGGGGTAGCAGCTTTTGCAGTACTGGGCTCCCTCAATCAAATTTGATTGGTGAAACCCCATCTACAACCGCCACCTTGGAATCAACAGTGGCTTCACTTGAGGAGGCATTTACAGATTCACAGGCCAAGTGTGCCACTCTTCTTGCCGACCTAGGTAATTCAGAATCTTCCGTGCAGCATCTTGCAACTGTAAAACAGCTCACTCAGAAACTTCAGAGTATGCAGAGTTTATTGACGCAATTACGGTCTCACATATAGTTGGCCAATTTGTGCTATTCTTTCTCCCCTGTTATACTTTGGAATGAAAATAGTCCCAATCATATAGCTTACCCATTCTTTTTTGTATATACGGGAGACCAAATTGCTTGGTGAGTGTTTGTACTAATCAGGCAGAGAGAAAATCTATTCATTTGTCTGGTAAATCAATTTTGTATCTAAGGTCCTATGTATCGATCTAAATTTCTAAGGTATGCCGTGTCACATCTCCTGTTAGCTATGATGATGGCCAATTGGCAAATATGATGTGTACTTGATTTCATGTTTACAAGCTTATAGCAGATTAGCATGCAGTTGATAAAATAACTCTTATGCATATCCCCCAACTTATAAGCCAAGTTCAGCTATTATCTATAAGCTTCTTATAACCCTCTGTAGGGGTGATAATTCAACATGACTCGAACTGAACACGAAATTATACCGGATTTGAGTTAATTATTACTTTGCCTTTACCTATAATAGAATTGCAGCAAGGGGCTTGTAGCTTAAGTGTTAAGGGCATTCACCGATGCATCTTTGGTCATCGGTTTGATTCTCCTCCCTAAATATTACTTGTATTAAACAGTAAGTCTAAATATTGCTTGTATTAAAAAATAATAGACTTGCCCTGTTAACTTAATTTTTATTTTATGAAGCATCTATAGATGAGAATGTTTGATTTACAAATAAGGGAAATTTGGTCCTAAGTTTCTAGTTCATAATGCGTGTTGCAATCTGGTCTTAAATTTGGTATAGAAGTACATGTTTGTTGGCCGGGGGCCTGAATTTCTAAATAAGGAATGTAACTGGTTTGCTTTGCAGTTTGCATCATGTTCGTTTTTTCTGTTTTTTCTTTCCTTTTGTGTGAAATGTTACTTCGTAATTTTGTGTCAATACGCCCTTGGCGCTAGCAGAATCTCCTCAATCAACGAAGGCTTCACTTCTTCCATGAGTACAAACCACGCGAGCCCTCAATGTGCACTGAGAGTTAAACATGACTGGGCTGATACTAAAGCCAAAGTGCGTCACATATTTTATAACATAAAAAGCCTGTAACCGAAAACGATAATATAAAAAGGCACGGCATAAAATGCAAGATTAAATAACATGGTCTAAAATTCTATTAAAGTAGACATGCGATCAACCTCACATAAGTTACACATAACAACTAGGCTGGAGTAAAAGGTTCACCAAAGTCTAGTCATCCGTAGTCTAAATTTCGATCATGAGCCAAGGCAATGAGCATTTTACAAAATTCATGCCAATGTACCCACTTGGATAGGCTTTAAGAATTTTCCATGGCATCCCAGCGCCAAATAGTCCCGTCCTCACAACAGCTGAGAATGGTGCTGCAATATATAATGATACAAAGAGGATAAATTTTCACATTATCAAAGGTTATGGCATTTACAATGTCATATAAAGATATATGTAACAAAAATAATGACAAATAAACCATGTAGGAGAGTCACCTTCCATCAAAAGACGTGGCAGTTTGTCTAATTGGAGATTTTGATTGAGGATGTATCAACCTGAAAAAAGGTGCAAGGCTATGATTACCGACCGGCATATGGACAAAATTTCTTCAGCATGAAGTTTGGGTAAAGAAAAATAAAACCAAACGGACTTTGCAATTAGAACAGGAGGGCTGGATTGTAGTTCCCAAACAAAAATCTTTCCTTCTCTATTCCCTGCTAGACAGAAAACAGTAGAGGCTAAGAAGTCGACATATAGTTGTGCAACAGTTGGAACATCTAAAGTTTACGTTTGAAAGTATCTAGAATTATATCAACTGCAGTTTGCATTTACCTATAGCAGCTGCATTGTAGTGGAAATCACAGGAAAACTTGATGAACCAAATATCACACTCCGGAACTGGGTATTTTTGAAGGATGTCAACAGTACCCTAATCAGAAAGCATCCAATAACATTTTAGCCCACCAGAAAGTAGAATCACTGGACTTCTACATAGTCAACCAATATCAGCAGAAATTCATGGAATACACCGTAAAGGATAAGAAAATATAGGGCTTGTTCGGTAACTGTTTCGTTTATAATTAGAAAGATAAAGGGAAAAAGAAAGGGACTAAGGACATTGAGTAGCCAGATAATAGAGGGTGAGGAAGAAAAGAGAGAAAATAAATAGAATAGTTTATAGAGTAAGATATAAACACTTTTTAGACTTGTCTTTAGTTTAAAGTATTAGTTTAATAATATTCCACTCATTTCTTCCGCACCTTTCTCACCTGCCTCTCTCTTTCTCTTACTCTTCTGCTATACATTCTCTCCATCTCTTTAAATAATTTTTTTTTTAAATGATAAAAACCAAAAAACAAAAAAGTTATCGGCCATTAACATCTAAAACAAGAGGAGCAAGGTATTCTAACCTCCCCAGGAGACTGTTCCTTCATTTTCGGCTCCCACAGCACAATTTCATTGTCAACACTCTGGAAATTCACAACATAATCCATTAATGTAATCATTAGAGAACATATGAAATCCAGCTACAACAGAAATCTAAAAGCAATTCAAGCTACCCATATTTGAAACTTATTTGTTATATGTGGACAAATTTAGCACACCATGCAAAATAGCTATTAAACTTTATCTTGCTTTTAGATGATCTAATAAGCTATGCAGAGGTTGATATGACCACAAACAGATGAACCAACTTTTCAGGCATTGATATGTCATTCTCATGAACTCATTTGAACCAGCTGATTGTGCTGATTTAAGCTACATCAATTAGAAAAGGCGACATATGATTTGAGATATTAAAATTTTCCATCCTATACAATGTGGCTCTTTTCCATTCCCAAAGCACCTTTAGACTTTTACACTGACAAAAATGAAAATACAGGATGAAATTGTGATTCACCTTTGAGAGGAGAAAATCACCAAGCCACCTATTACAGTCAACGTAATTTGTATGAATGGAGGCTATGAATACCTGAAAGGTTAAAGTAATCTCAGATAAAATGAGAATGAAAACTCTAATCTGTAACACAGAGAACAACAGGTACTCACGGGAAATTGCACATATTTTGTTGGAAATTTTGATGGAAGATCTGTCCATGTGAAAGATTTTTCTACATAGGTCCAGAACTCTGAAACAAAGCAATATATGAGAAAATAAAGTAAAAATAATATTTGATTACACCTGGTCAACACATGTACAAACTTTCAATCAAGCACTCTGACCCTGAGATGACATTACTTGAAAAGCACAACATTAGAAGTCATGCATAACCCATTACTTTCTCAATACTAGTAAAACAATGAGGGCTTCTTCTATTTTCTGTTAGTAATATATATTCTACCTTTTTCAGAGGCATAAGTATACACATAATACTGATTGTCTTCACAACAACTCTGTGTAATCTCAAAGTCCAGTCTATCAGACAGGATATTGTGAATGGCTAAATTTGCGACTATTGTGATCCATGTCACATAGTCACATAACTATGGCTTACCAAACCAAATTATGTAAATTGTCATATGGAGCAGCACCATGAAGTCCTACCTTTCATTGACCAGATCTTAACAGTGTTGTCCATCCCACAACTTGCAATTCGATATATGTCAGAAGGATGAAAGTCCTATAATAATGAGAACAAGGTAAGTATAAACAGCCTATCAAATCATTTTCTTGCATCACAATCTTCACTACAAAACAACGAAACAGTAGATTTCTTTAAAAAAGATTAATAGAAGGGTGGCAGGGACATAACTCCTCGTCTAATATGCTTACCACACTCAGGACTTCATTGCGGTGACCACCTGCCCCAGCAAATATCAAAATACATATTCCAGTATGAACATTCCATAGCCGAACTGACTCATCCTGGCAAGTTCTAAGATTACCAATAAAGCAAACAAAAAACAAGATCTTCAAAGAAAAAAAAGGAAAAGGTTATTGTGTTCACTTTGCTTGCTGACACTACAAGTGATGACTTCAATGGCTGAGTCCTTATTTCATTTATTGAATCCCCATGGCCAACAAAACTCTGCACATAGATTAGTATGTTAGGAGGGGAGGAAGAATGTAAAGAAAAAAAAAAGTCCTCTAGTTTTGTTGCCACTCTGGCAATTTGAAAATTTTCAGATATTTCAGCTGAAATAGATGTACACCTACATCCTGATTGTATGCTAAGTATAGTAAAAAGCACCCAAGCTACTACAACTGCACCATTATATAGACTAGGAGCTCGGAACCAGTACTAAGATACCTTGTCTATCTTCTCACTACCACAATCAATGACCCGCATTATACCATTAATTCCTCCAGCCACAAGAAATGGGTTTCCATCAACATTGCATGCCCAGCTCGCAGTGTAAAAAGACTCATCCTTCTGATCTACAAAGCACATGTAAATCACATATCCACAAAGAAAAGTTTTAAAAATCAGCAAATGAATGCTAATCCATATGATAAGTGACCGACAAGAGAACACTAATCCATTTGAACAATGGCAAAATGATGGCTGTCTTTACTTACATCTTCATCAATGTAAGACTGCAACACAGCGATCACACCCCCTTCTAGACATTGGTATACAGTCACCTGACAAAAGAATTAAATAAAAATAAGCAACAATTTACAACAAGTACAAGAAATAGAGGAAAGAGAACCAACCTGGTAATTTGTCTCTCTCAGATAAGATTTTTACGCAAATAATCACTTATGGGAACTAATTCATGTTGTTTATTTGCAAATGAAGCAGTGAACTATAACATTACCAGCTCAGAACAACTATAATTCACCCCTACCACAGCTGCATTGCAATCCAATATTGTAAATATCAAATGTGGTGCCTTTTGCGTTTTTTCCCCCAAACACTAACCTTAATAATCATTTCATTGTATTCCAAGGCCCTAATTTTCGTCTATGTAACAAATTATTAGGCAAAGCCGAGACCAAAAACCCAGATAGAGCCGAATTCTCCAGTAATCCACTCTATCTAACAAAACCCATTAAAGCAAAATATAATAAATAAATAAATAATAATAATAATCAGCCAAAAAAGCATAAAATCTCTGTTTGGTTCCCGAGAAAAAGAAGGAAAGTCCAGCTTACAATCCCGGCATTGGAGTTCCATTGTAAATTTCTTTTACGAAAAAAGAGTTCTTTTTTGTTGCTTTTAGTTCCTTGTAGGATGAGTTATAGAGGGCAGGAGCAACAAACCCGATTGCCACCGACTGTGGCGAAGACGTTGAAGTAGCGAGAGTCGATGAAGTTGAAAACGATGGCGTATAAGGGCCTCTTGCCCTCTTGGAGCCTGTTAGTGACTCTGTACTCTCTCTTCTTTGAGGGTGCGAGTGAACCCGCCACTGGCTCCGACCCTAAAGCGAACTTCGCCGCCATGTCCACAGCGCAGGATGGCAACAGACCAACCCCTCTTCGCAAACAACGGAAATTTCAGTTTAAACAGGACAAAGACGACTTCTTGTAATAATTTTAGCTTAATTTACCAAAAAGATTTAGCTTAATATTTTTTTTCTAACCCACCAGTTTTATTAGAATGAGATTATTAGATGTGGGATACTATTAAGGGAGATTCACTATTATACCTAATATAGGAGCTTAAATTATAAAAAATCCCTATATGAAATGGACTTTAGAAACACACCAAAAGCTCATTTACAACATAACAAAAAGGCTTTTAACTTCTTTTAAATAACAAAATTGCGATTGATTTCTTAAAACAAACCCAACCCAAAAATCTCATACAAAAATCCAAAACATTCGATAGGGTATTAAAGTAATTTAATAATTAAAATTAAATTCAATAGAGTCAGCTGTCATTTTTTGGGGTTTTTTTTAGTTTGTTTATAGAAATTAAATGGTGTAGGGTTTATTTATAGTTTTAGTGCTAAGAATAGATATACGACTAAATATCTCATTATTAACATGCCTTGTTAAGAACCCATGGTTATAATTTGCCCTTAAAAACCATCTTGTAAGAGCACCTCTACCCCAAAAGGCAAGGCAAGGTTGGACACTATTCACATGAATAGTGGCAGCCTTGCCTTTTTTGGTTCCACCCAAGGTCTAAAATATCAGTGATATCGGAAATATCGGTAGGCCAAAAACACGGAAATTTCGATGGAAATATCGGGATATTATCGATATCGATAAAAATTGAATAAAAACTACGGAAATTGTAAGAAAAACTTGGAAATTTTTATTGAAACTTTGCATGATGTTTATTTAGTCAATTATCTATTAGTTTATCATAAAAAATTGGAAGGAAATGCATTGCATGATAGATTTAATTGATTTAAGTTAATTAATTATATAGCGAGCTGGCAAACACTGTGAGTGTAGAAAATATGTAGTAATTAATGAAAAAAGATTAAACACACCATAATCAAAAGTAGAAACTTAAAAAGGAATGGTCAAAAGAATTCAAAACAATTTGTTTCTTGCAAAAAAAATTCAAAACAAAACCATGTATATATATAAATATTTTAGCATATTTTCACAAAAACATAAGTGATATGGTGGTTAAGGTGTTGAAGGAGTAAAATGGGAGGGGTTCGAATCCCCTTGGTGCCTTTTTTAATATAGAAATTTATCATATATAATAAATATTAGCTTACAGACATTTTAATAAAAGCCCAGTAGTCTGAGTTCAGTTTTCCTGTGACCAAACTCCCTGTGGCACCCTATGACCTCCTTATTCCTGTGACCAAAATAGAAGGGAATCAAATATTAATGAAGTGCAAAATTGCATTTAGTCCATATCCCTACCGTTTTTCCTAACAAAATATCATTGACCAAACTCCCTGTGGCACCCTATGACCTCCTTATTCCTGTGACCAAAATAGAAGGGAATCAAATATTAATGAAGTGCAAAATTGCATTTAGTCCATATCCCTACCGTTTTTCCTAACAAAATATCATTGATCTTCCTCTGCTTCTCTGTAAGGCAAGATATGTTACCATTATTAGATACTGTGAAGGAATTATTCTCAAAAAGATTATATACATGCATCCAAACAAATGAGAAAAAAAAGTCGCACCATGATTTATGGGATATAAAAAAGGGCACGTCAGGAGCTACTATCCCAAAACAAACTGGGATCGATATATCAAAAAGGGTAATTAAGTAAGGAGTTATTATCCCAAAACAATAAGGAAAAAGAAGAAATAGATAGTGATTTACTTTGTATTTTATTTCTATTTCTGCGCACCTAAGCTATCTCTTCTTCTACCTCTCCCTCTTTCTCTATCGCTCCCCCTCTCCCTCCCCATCCTAAACTTAGATTCTCTTTTTCTTTTTGAACTGCAACACCAGCTAAGCTGCAGACCACACACTTACTCTGCTTCGATGATACAGGCCACTACTCTCTCTTGCCCAAAGCCTTAATCGCCACCATATGGAGGAAATTCTGATGCTTCAACCACTCTCTCTGTGATTTCTTTGTCTTTGAGCCCAGATTTCATGGCATGACTCAGATCTCACCTCTGTGCACCTCAAAACCCGAAACCACCTCTGGCATGGTGGTTAAGCGCCTACAGATCTTAGAATGGGGAAGGGATTCGAACCTCTGCTCAGTGAGTTTTTCTTTAATTTTTGAAAATTCATATCGCGATATTATCGATATTATCAATAATATCGCGATATATTGACCAATCGCAACTGCCACTTGGACGAAAATATCGTTATCAAAATATCGGCGAAATTATCGAGGAAATTATCGATAAATTGACGATATATATATGGTAATATGTTAAAATATCACTGCCCAAAAAAAAGGATAATTTCGCCGAAATATCGGCGAAATTATCGATATTTAGTTCCTTGGTTCCACCCCAAAAGGCAAGGGCTAGGGCAAACACTATTCACTTTACTTTATTTTCTATTTTTTTATACTTAAATCATTAATTTTGATAAGCTTTTCAAATAATATTTTCGGTTGCCACGTGTCACTATTTATTATAAAATTCCCACCTAAAATTTCAGATAATATTTCCGGATAAATTTTTAGAATTAAATTTTCGGATAAGATTTGTGGTTGTCACGTGTCCATCAAATTTCATATAAGAGTTTCGGAAGAGATTCTCAGTTGCCACGTGTCTTATTTCAGATAAGATTTTTGGATATTTATTTAAAAAAATTATAATCTAAATTTCAGATAAGATTTTCACCCTCTAAAATTGCGCCACGTGTCCAATGTTAGATAAGATTTTCAGATATTTATTAAAAAATTATAATCTCATATTTCAAATAAGATTTTCACCCTTTAAAATTGCGCCACGTGTCATCTCTATCTTCTAAATCCCTCTTTAAAACGACACCCTCAACTCATACCTCTCACACCATATCTTCTCTATTATTTCATTTCTCAGATTTTACAAAAAAAATTTCTACTCTCAATGTCTAACCTAAGGAGGGTGTTGGAGAGGCAAGAGCGAGAAGAGGAAGAAATAAGGCGTAGACGTGCTGGAGAAGATCGTGAGGTTGATGAAGAGGAGGAAGAAATGGTTGTAACGATGTGTATGCTCAATGAATCAAGGCAACACCACCGTTGTGGTAAATCGAACGTGGACAAACATAGGCAGTCTCGGGGTAAGAATCTCTAGGAAGATTACTTTATCCCTGTAGGGGTTTTTTCGTTCCGGCAGCTACTGACGAGCCTGGGTTGCTGTAAAGAGCCAAATGTGTGGAATTGCCCCTTGCATCTGAGTTCAACAATTAGACCCCAAGAATGCTTCGAAAGGGTAGCTAAGCCTTAGGAAGAACCTTGGTTACCTTCACCAGATAAACTAATAGTTGCTTACAGATAAATTATTGGCTTGACTTGAGAAGCTTGTGGCATGGAAGCTAAGCATTCATGAGTTTAGCATGAGAGAAAGAGAGACTAGATTTTCTATGAGAAACAGAGGTTCAAAGCAAGGAATTTCGAGAGAATTTGTTGGGGAGAGAGAGAGACAGAGATTAGGGTGAAAGAGTGGGTGTTTTAAGCAATTTCCGACAGCTAGATAAAAGCTTTGCCAAGCTCTGGAATAGCTTGCCAGAAGAGAAAATGGGAGGAGATGGAGGAATGGAGCACGAAATTGCAAGGCTTCAGGGATGAGAGATAATGCTTGCTCTCTGAATGTGGGGTTGTAGCTAGTGGTGAAGTAGTGGGTGTGGTTGTGTTTAATGGGTAGGAGGTACCTCCTTTTATAGCCGCTGGAAGCTCCTCCTTCCCAAGAAACCCTAGTTGGTTCTCTCCAATTTTGCTAAGTCTTCTCCTCCATTTCTCTTCTCTTCCTTCGATTCAACCTCTTTTGTGAAATATTCATCTGTCCAAACACACAAAGACAAGATTTTTGAGAGCTTTAAGGCCTTCCCGCAGCTACTTCAGTGTTAAACTCCTATTTTTGGCTACTACCTCACCTTTTTTCCTCCCATCTTTCATGGTAAGAGCTGGTAGGAGAAATAAATAGGTAAGGGCATTGGTTTGAAGGGTGCCTTTTCTCCTAGCAACCTGCGAGCGCTAATACCCTTTGGTTTTTTGGATGATCTACTTTGAAGTTTGCTTTTAGCAACATGCTGGAGCCTCCCAGTAGTCTGCCTTCGTGATTGGCTTTTGGCTTCTGTCGTGGTTTTGTCTCCAGTCATGTGCTAGAGACTTTTAGATATTTTCTTGGTCATTTGGGTCTTCCTAAGGTGATGGGATAGTATACTAAGGGAATGGGCCAACCTCCTAAAGTGATGAACCATTTTTATTAAGGTGATGGGCCAATTTTCTAAAGTAATGGGCTACCTATTTCTCTTCTTTATGCTTACCCATATATTTGGGCTCAAGAAATGGGCTTGAGTTTTGGGGCTCCCAAGCAGCCCAAAACTTGAATTTCTCGGCTCATCAATGGGCCTCAGGAATGCTCATAATCATCCATGCCACAACCCACTCAGCAAGCCCCAGGCATTTGCGTGGCTTGGGCATACTTAAGCTTGTAGCGTGGCTAGGTGCAAAATAATGGTTTTCCACTTGGCATGGCATGTCGATTGGCGTGCTCGTGCTCGAAGGCTATGACGCTTGATGGAATAATTAGCATGGGTTCATAGAGCCAGTGCATTTTATAGGCTCGTTTCAACTCTCAACGTGACAGATTACATATTTATTTGGTATGGCACGTGGATCATGACTCGTGCGAGCGTGTATTACGAATTTTCGCATGCCCACACCGGGTTTCTTCTCAGTAAGGTATTGCACTGGGCCTGAAATTGATTTGGGCCCAACCTTGAATTTTTTGGGCCTCAACAATCCCAAATTCGTTATATCCTGTTTCTTATTTTTGAGAGAGATATAGAATGCAGCCTCATTTGAAGAGGCCATTTGCTTTTTGATACAAATGGAAAGTAGTAGAAAAATGTGAATGGAAAGTGAAAAATATTGGAAGGAGAAGAGTTTGTATGAAGATTTGGTGTGGAAAATGAATAAATTTGTTGGGTATTTATAGGGAAAAATCCAAAAAAATTTGGAATTTTTTTGCAATGGCTGTCGAATTTCTGGACAAAATTCCATCGGAGCTTCTGGGAAGCGCCACGTGGCGTATTCCCGTTGGGGCCTGTCAGTGCCTTCGGGCTACAGCCCAGTCCAGATTTGCCCGTGGGCTTGCCTAGGCTGCTTTTGAAGCTCTGGAGGCGAATTTGGGCTCTCAAGGGGCCTGTTGCCAGGGCAGGGCCCTAACGCTGCACATGCTCTAAGGGAAGTGTGAGAACTTGCAAAAAAAAAAAAAATAAAAAAAAAAAAATTAAAAAAAAAAAATATATATATATATATATATATATATAATTATTCATACTACATATCAATAAATATTAATATGAATTTTTCTTATTTAAATATTTATTGTGAAGACTTATATGTTATTAAATCTTAAGCCTAGTATGAGATTATTCATCTAGTTGAAAAATGACACCATTCTTGTTTGCCACAAGTAGAGACTTAGAATTGGTTTTAATCAAATCATTATTGCCATGTCACCTTACATGCTAGTAACAAGTGGTGTTGTGATATCATTGGCCAAAGGTGGATGACTCACATTATTCCCTTACTTTTCTATCTTATTTTTTGGTGGTGGTGTTGTGATATCATTGACCAAAGGGGGATGAGTCATATTATTCCATTACTTTTCTATATTATCTTTTGGTGGTTTAAAATATTGTATATATAAATATTATTTGGTTGCATCCGTAGCCTCTCCTATAAGTATCATGCTTCCTTACTTCAATCATTCATTCCAATCCTTTAAGATAGATTTCTATCATGAAGTAGTGTTTGAGAGAGAGAGAGAGAGAGAGAGAGAGAGAGAGAGAGAGAGAGAGTTACAATATTTGATACTTATCATGGTGAGTGGGTTATGTAATATGTTCTAAAAGTTCTTATTTTGTGATAAATGTGAAAATCATGGGTTTATTCTATCTAAAAACCTCTCTCTATTTTCAAGTTAAGCATATCTAATTTGTACAATATTTCACACTATATATTATTTGGAGTTTTTGTGAAATATGTATTATTCATCGAACATGAGAACTTCAATGATGGGGTATTTGAAGGATAAATGTACCAAACGGGGACATAGGGTAGTGAGGCCAATAGGGGTCACATACTGGGTACAATTTGTTAAGGATAACCAAGTTATGAAGTAATGATGTGATATGATTTGGATTGTGTATCTTTTTATTATATTTTTCTAGAGTGTGTAAAATGACATTGTTTGACTGGCATATTACATAATGTACTCACTGAGCGGTGGTTTGCTCATCCCTCACCTATGTTGTTTTTCAGATCAATTAGTGGGCAAGACAAAACCGAAACCAGAGAAGTTGGATTAGTTCTGAGTGATAAACTTTTATTTGGCCCATCTCGCTGCTACTTCATGGCCCCAATAATCAAGGGAGCTAATGTTGAGGCCCAAAAAAGTCACGAGAAGCCCAAAGACATTTAAATCCCAATATAACATATAATGTTGGTCATGCATTAATCCAAGCTGTATTTTGGGAATTAATTCATTAAATAAATAATAGTGTCCATGCCATGCGAAGCCAATAATATATTTTTCATATATCAATCACCTATCAAGCTCACATGAACTCAAGTCATGTGGTTTATGAGGTTTGCATGAGGGATTGTGGTGTGGAAGGTTACGGAGGTCCACAAGCGCCACATAAGCTCTTGGATAATGGAGACTTTGGGCTAGCTACTTGGGAGCACCAAAGGAGCACCAAAGTCCAAGCCCGTTACTTAGAGTTCTCCAATATGGGTGAGAAAATGAGATATTTTTTAAGCACTTTCTTTTATCCTTAGGAAATAATAATTTTCCAAATGCCTAGCTTTACCCGTTGGAAACAAGTCTTTTCCAGCACTCACTATTACCCACTAGAAACAAGTCATTTCTAGCGCTTCATTTTACCCATAGGAAATAATCAGTTTATGGTACCTAGCTTCACCTATTGGAAAATAGCATGCCCCAATGCTCCCTTTTAACTATTGGAAATAGGTTGGTTCCAGCACATCCCTTTACCTATAGGAAATAAAGAAAAGCCCTCACCCTTTATAAATTGGGAGGCATTTGCTAGGCAAAATCAACCTCTCTTGGTTGCTGCAAGCCTCTCAGCAACCATGACAACTCATCTTCCTTTCTCCCTTCAGCTGCTGCAAGCATCCCAGCCATCAACCTCTATCATTTGGCCGCTACAAGCATCCCAGCAGCCATCGACCAACATCTCTTGGTTGCTCAAGCATCCTACCATCCTAGCAACCATCAAACCACTTTCCTTCCTCCATTCGGCTGCTACAAGTATTACAGCGGCCATCCCAGCCATTCCTCAACCATCACAACCATGTTTCCTACTTTCTCACCCTTGATATCCTCCATCTTTCCTATAAAGCCTCACCAAGCATAACTCCAAGTTTTTCCTTCCTCATCATACCCTTTTAAGCCTTCAAGCCTCAAGCTTTTCCTTCCATCCTCCCACCTCTAGAACTCATAAATCTCTATAGAATCGTAGTCACAAGCATCATAGCCTTCAAAGTCTTAAGCTTTTCTTTCCTCCGCCATGCTCTTTTAAACCCCATTTATTTGACTGCTATAAGCATCCCAACGACCATCACGGCCAAACAATCAAACTACCATAGCCATAGCTTCAAACAATAAGTTCTCAACACCTAAACTAAAGCATATCAAACACCAAGCCAAGCACAAGCATTTTCATTTGCTAAACTTGTGGGTCTTTAGCTCCCACACTCCAAGCTCTCATGCCAAGCTCATATAATCTTAGATCAACATCAGCAAGTCATCTTCAACTCTTCGTCAAGATGTCGGAAACATCAGCACAAAACACGCAGCCGCTTGAAGAAGAAAGAGTACTCCCCTGGGACTTGCTTCTCCCTTAGGATGCTTTGGGTCTAGTTCTCACTAACTCAGAAAAAGAGGCAACGGATGCTTGATTCACCACTCTATGACGGTCCATGAATCAACAAGCCCGAACGAGCCTTCCGACGAAAAAAGACCCCAACAATAGCAAACGGATTTTAAATTACATTTAAAACAAATGTAATTTTAATATATTGAATTGTGATAGATTGTATTCGGGTGTACCAGGGGTATTTTTGGCTGTTAAATAATGTGTTCTTAGTTAATTTTACAATTTAATTTAAATATTAAGGTGTACTTAGATCATAGGGTGTACTCAGTTAATTTTAGGGTTCGTTTAACATCACTCTTTAATTAATGCTAATTATTATTATTTTATTATTTTTTATAGAGATGAACCAATCAAATTGAATTAAAAAATAACTATAGTATTTATGACTTCCTAAACTAGGGAGACTTCAAATTTTATAGAGAGCTCCTATAATAATTTTTGTGTGTTTTTAGCTAAATTTTTAACTAAAAAAATAGGGAGCATGATTGTAGATCCTTTAGGATATGCTATTTTTCCAATGTGGGATCCTTGAGTCCTAACAACCCCTCACATATGGGGGTCGCATATAGAGTCTTTTAGGCTAATATGTGAACACTTCTTATTATATGACGTGATTTGCCACATGAATAGCATGCTCTCATACCATATTAGAATGTGATCCATCTAACCTAAAACCAATTCTTATTAGATGATGTGTGAATACGTAGGTTTGTTACATGGATAACTTGCTCTCATATAATATTATAATGTGAGTATCCAATCTAAAATTAATTGATAATAAATAAAGAAGCCTTAATATTTCTAAGATAAAACTATTCAAATTAACACATTGCTGATCACGTGGTACTTCTCCCAATGTTGAAAGTGATGCGAAGCTCAAATCCCCTCCCTTGTAATTAAAAAAAAACACTTCACGAAATGCTATTCTAGATGTTAGCAATAATTATTCACACCAAAAAGGAAGAGTAAAGAATATGAAAAAAAGAAGAAAAATATTTAATTTTACTTTAGGAAGAAGAAAAAAGAAAGAAAATGAGAATGAGAGAGGGTTTCAATTTGGGGACCCCTATAAATGAGATATCTCCAGCAGAGTTGCTATACACTGATTCTTAGCCATTTTGGCTAGAATGAGGGCAAAACGCAGCTCTAACAAACTTGTTATATTGCTCTCTATTTTGGAGAACTCTCTTTTTAAGTTTGGTGGCTGTCTACATTTAGAGAGGAGGAGAGAGAAATTGAGGGTTCTCAATTTCTTCCTCTTCTCTCTCCCCAGGCACACAACCTTCTTTCACCTCTTACTTTTTCAATTTTTTTAATAAACTTTTAATATAAAGAGGATGAGAGAGAAATAACAAAATATTAGAGATTACCCAAAGTAGAGAATATTGTTGAGGAAACTACTTTTAAATAGTTTGCTACTAGCCATGCATGTGCCAATTGGTTTTCTTTTTTCTTTTTTATTTTATTTTTAGAATTAAGAAAAAATAACATGGGTAGTTATGTTTCACAAAAGTAAGACTTATCATCTGATTTTGTTTTTAATTTTAATTTTTTTAATATGAAAAAAAAATGAATTTATCATATTATCCTTATTTAATTAATAATTTCAATTCTTAATGTTTGAATTAACCAAGGACATTTTCTGGTATTTTGAATGTTTTAGCATTCTCTTCCTTTTGCTTTATATATACTAGCCTCTCTGCATGCGCTTCCGCGCCTGCGAGAGGATTTTTTTTTAAATTTTTAAAATTTATTCTAGAATTAAAAAAGATAATGGGTAGTTGTGTTCCATAAAAATAGGATCCATTATCTGATTTTTCTTTTCGTTTTAATTTTTTTTAATATGAAAAAGTGCAAATTTACCATATTATCCTCATTTAATTAAAAATTTCAATTCTTAATGTTTGCATTAATCAAGGGCATTTTCTGATATTTTGAATATTTCACCATTCTCTGCCTTTTGCTTTATATATACTAGCCTCTTGCATGCGCTTCTGCGCCTGCAAGAGGGGTTTTTTTTAAAAAAAAATTTAAATTTATTTTAGAATTAAAAAAGATAATGGATAGTTGTGTTCCATAAAAATAGGATCCATTATCTGATTTTTCTTTTAATTTTAATTTTTTTAAATATGAAAAAGTGTGAATTTACCATATTATCCTCATTTAATTAATAATTTCAATTCTTAATGTTTGCATTAACCAAGGGTATTTTTTGATATTTTGAATGTTTCACCATTCTCTGCCTTTTGCTTTATATATATAGATAAATAGATAAATAAATAATGACTTTATAGTTATTTTAGCTAAAATTTGGGGACTGGGAGATGCTATTACAAAGGCTGAGAGGTAAAAGAACACACTCAACGCCCAAAGCCATAATCAGAAATCAGATGCCAGCCTCCTCCAAAGCCAAGAGCCTGAGCTCTCTGGTTCGCTCAGCCATCAAATCCAAAGCCTCCTCCATATCTCTAGCCTCACCCGCCGACGACGCAACCCTCAAGCATTTCGCCTCCTCCCTCGACTCCTCCCCTCCCTCCAAACCAAAGTCCAAGAAGTCCATCAAGTCCAACAAGTCACTCTCCGAACCCACCGCTCCTTCTGCGGTCGCCAGCTTGAACTTGGACCCGGCCTGGGCTTCAGGTATGGCATTAACTCTTTGTTTGGTTCATTAGAAAGAGTGGGAAAAGTAAAGAAATGGGAAATAAAGTTCGGGGTCTTATGCACTTTATTGTATGAAGAACTCACCCAAACAAAGTAAGAGTAAAGGTCAAGTTCGTGAGTCTCAGTTTGGAGTAAAGGGTCATCCTTTCTTTGTCTATTTGTTTTCAGAGGATAAATTAGATTACTTTTCCTTTGTTTTCAAAGAGAGTGGATTCAGTAGAATTTAAGTCATGCATCATTTGTTGATGTTTTTATTTTAGATTTCATGTTTGATTGCAGAAGATTTGACGAACGAGGTGCCTGGGGAGATATTTTCGATATTGTCTGGTATGTGTTTGTTACTTTTATTGTGAGAATCAAAATAGTGAATCATTTCATTTTGTTCTTGGTTGCTAAGGGGGGTGTATTCAATTAGGATTTTAGAGCGTTTAAAAAGATTTTGTTTAAGTTCCAGCTTTCATAGAACTTGATTGAACTTTAGAATTCGTATAGAACTTGATAGACTTTCAGAAGACTTTTGTATAATTTTTTAATAAACTCGTTGAATGGTAGGTACTCTTATATAAAGGGACTCCATATTCCAGAATAATTTCTTTTGTATGTCCAGACTTCTGTATAATTGATCAGCATATTCCCAATATTACACTAGCTTGCTGAGCTTAAGATTTTTGTAGCGTTGTTTTTTGCCCTTTTAAGGAAGTGAGAAACTTTCTGAAGTCAGTACTTTGATTTATGTATTGATACAATGCTTTAGTTGAATTTTAATACTGTGTAGAAAGTTTCCTGATAACTTGAACTTTGATAGTAAGAGGGAAATTCCAATTTATCAGATAATATTCTTTTGATTGGTTAGCATTTAATAATTTCCTTCAGGTTCTGTCACCTTCTTGTAATAACTAATCTCTACTCTATAATGATGTGACCATTTTTGTGCATATACTGAGGAGTGCACATTAGCTTATGTGTCATGACCTTTTTATTTTTCTCCCTAAGTAGTTTGGTTTTCTTGTTGATGGATCGTTGTAGCTGTGTATTCTTTACTCTTTTCAGGTGGTAGTTCTAGTAATTCTCCTGATCTCCAGGGAACTGAAGATGAGAAATCTATGGAAAAGGCATTGGAATTACCATGGTTTCCTGACATGTCTCATAGTGTGCTATCAATGCGTCGCAAAGAAATAACTCGTGAAAGGAAGCAAAAGTGGATTTTCAAAAGCTCTCAGGTAAACCGTTTTGGTCGGTTAGTTAACATGTGTGCCGACAGGCTAGGGACACATACCACTATTCAGGTGTTTGATAAATTGGGACGAGAAAGTGGTGTGAAAGAATATAATGCATTGATAAAAATATGCATAGAGAGGGCTAGGAGTAGTGCCGACGAAGATGTTGGATTAGAACAGATTCACATGGCTTTTCAAATTTTTAAATCCATGAAGGAACAAGGTTTTCCGCTGGAAGAAGAAACGTATGGTCAATTTCTTGCATATCTAGTTGACATGGGTATGACAGAAGAATTTCAATTTTTTTGTGGAGTTATCAAAGCTGAAAACCCTAGTTCAGTTGCAAGACTAGGATACTATGAGATGCTGTTATGGATCAGAGTCGATGATGAAGAAAAAATTCAAGAGCTCTGTAATTACATCGTAAGTGATGATGGAGGAACGATGTCCATTTTACAAGGTAAGTTTCTCCACTTCCAGGCTAGCGATTATTTTGAGCTCAGTTCAATCATATTCTAATTGTCTGAATATCTTAACTTTTTCTGAGACATTATAGTTATTAGTGGGTCATGTATTGTTGCAGTTCTCTTTGTTGTCACATCTGTGAAAATTGGTCTGTGTTTTCAAACAACCTTGTGAAATAATATGGCTGCCTATGTGTTTGAGACTTAATGGTGCATGGTTAATTATAGGCGAGGAATTCACCTCTGGAGGACTTGGAATAAATATCTTTTGTAATTTTTGACCAGATTCTTGAATAAGAGGGTCGCTTACTGATTAAAGAGAATATAACATGAAATTAAAATCTCAGATGTAACAATCTTTAAAATTCCAAGGAATGACTTTAAAAGCGTTAATTGGGGTGAATGATGTTATCAGTTTTGCAACTGATTAGTGGTAAATAATAAAAATATTTATAAAATGTGTCTAGCATGGATATTTAGTGCACATATTAATTAGGACATTATGAAATTGGATGCTGGGATATTTTTGCACACCAGGACATTTTTGTGACCAAGACACTGTCCTTGGACTTGGCATCAGTGAAAACCTTACTGGATTCAACTGATGTTGCAGAGAATTATCTGTTAGCACTTTGTGAAAGTGACCGGAAGGAGGAGATTTTGCAGCTGTTGGAAATTATGGACATAACCCAATTCTCATCATTGGATTTTGTGGCTAGTATCTTTAGATGCTTGGGAAGGCTACTACTGGAGTCCTATGCGGAGAAGCTCCTTCTGTCATTTAAAGGCTGTGGTATGTTCATGATAATTATAATTTCCTGACTGGTGGACACTGGTATTTGCATTGGAATTTAAAATCCTATCATAATTGAAATACAAGTAGTAACTGATTTTACTTTGGGAAAAAAAAAGGGATAGCGTACCATTGGTTCCATAGTATTCATGCACTGAAATACTTACAGACTTGATTTTATTTTTGTTGCTAAATTGCAGACCGTGCAGCAGAGAACATTACAAACTTCATCAGTAGTTATGTTGTCGGCATTCCAAATTTAGCGGTGAGGAACTTCTCATGAATACTGCTGGTAATTTCCTCAAGTCCACAATTATAAGAAGCACTTTTGCTTCTATGTAAAAGTTGTGCACATTTTTAAAAGAAAATATATGGTAGTTAATTTTTTCTTAAATTTTTTATATTGCCATTAGTTTTTGGGCTCTAGTGATCATGATGTCGATGCTAGAAGTTTTATTAGTTGCAAGTTGTTCAGGTCTAAGCCTTTTTGGACTCGAGAATTAAAAATACAATCATCCCAAGACATATAATATTCCATTGTGGAACAATCTGCTGATGATACTTGTGAAAATAGAGGGGAATGAGGCTTAGAGCTGCTGATGATGGAAGTGGTCTTTTGGGTTGGAACTGCTCCAGAAAGGAAAACGATTTGGGTTTTGGCTGGGTTTTTTTTTATGGTTTTTCTTTCTCGTGAGGGGAATCAGATTTCATTCTTTTATTGTAGGGCATCTGACATTCTTTTTCTTCAAAGAAACCCTGGTGTTTTTTTTTCTTTAGGAAATCAGATGGTGGAAATTATACCTGCAGCTATTTTATTTTTCTTTCAAAAATTCCAGGCCAAACAAAGTGAGCCTGGGATTCTAAAAACTTTTCAAAAGCAATGGCCAAAATTCACCGTTTGGACGTAGGGCTTTTGAAAAATTTAGAAACCTGTTTACAAGTTACAATTGCTTATGGTGGTGAGCTGTAGTGTTTAAAAGCTGGTGATTTGAAGGCTTTGGATTGTTCTGCAGATCGAGTTATGGTTTAAAAGACAAAGATAAAAAAAGGGTAAATAGAAAAATAAGATACAAGATGAAGTTCTGCGAAGAGAAGAGAATAAGAAAACAGGTTGCTGGAAATTCTGGGTGGTAGCTTGTGTTAGGATTTGAGCTGTTTTGAAGATCTTCTTGGGGGCTAGAGTTGTAGGAAAAGCTTGGGTTTAGGTTTTGATTGTCTACACCCCAAAAATGATTGGATCTGCAAAGAGGTAAGGTAAGATATAGAGAGAACTTGAGGTTGCTCTGTGCAATGAACAGTAGCCCCTGTACAGTTTACAGGAAAGAGAAGTGGAGAAAAAGAAACACAGTAGGCAACCATGCCTTCAATTATTAAGTGTCATTGTTGTATATAACAAATTCTAACAGTCAATAGGATTAGATAGGAATGTATGGACTTCTGAAGTTACCATTTTTGTAATTTCTCACAAACAAAAAGTTACTGTTTTTGTAGTAGGACTGGGGCAATGGACCGCTGAAGAAAAAAGCCCACATAATATTTCATTAAGCAAGCTAGACTTCTTAATTAAAAGACCTTTTGCTCTTAGTTACAACCCATACTGAACAGCGACAGATAGAAAAATACCAAATATAATGTAAGATAAATATCCATGTCTGAACAAATTATCACTGACACTTGTTTGTTGATTAAAATGTCGTCCTTGAAGTTGTAGCTCTTGTAGATCTAGCCTCTGGTTTTGGAAAAGCATATCATTTTTCTAACCGATCAAGGGCCATTGCTTTAGTGTGAACTCTTTTTTGGAGTACTGATTCTCAGTTGTAATTAAATAAAAATCAGCTTCTGGCAGCTTCTATCTTGTCTTTTAATAACTGCTTTAGAAACTTCAACTGCGATAGAAAAAGTACAGAGTGATTAGATCCTTGTTTTGCACTATCTGTTTATTCATAAATAACTTTCTATTTAGTGCTCGATGCTTCTTATGACAGTTTTGTATTTACACTAATTATTGGGTGTTGAAGGTTGAGGATGTCATTTCAAACTTTAAAAACTGGCACACGAAACTGGAGGTGACCCCTTCATCTGCTGGCTATGAAAAGCTTATCATGTACTGTTGTGAATCACTTAAGGTATGCTTGATCTGCTGAACAATAGATTGAGCTCCAACGTTGGTCTTTCCATATTTTCTTTATGCTAGTTTGCTTCATGAGGTTGTCTTGTATGTTTCTTAAAACCCCTTAATGGTTTGAAGATTACTTCAAGATTGGTTATTTGTTCATCTATTTCTATACAGGTGCATGCGGCTCTTGAAATGGTTGAGGAGATGTGTGAACTGGGTTTGACCGTTTCGATAGGGGCACTACACTCCATTTTACGTGCTAGTGACGAGAGCTGTGATTTTAATCTGGTGTGCTGCACTATTCTATATATATTTTTTTTTCTCCACTTGTATTGTATGACTTTAATTGTTTCTCTTCATACCTTTTCGATAGAGGCACTACATTCCAGTTTACATTCTAGTGATGGGAGCTGTGATATTAATCTGTGTGCTGCGCTATTCTATATATATATATATATATATATATATATATCCGTTATTCTCTCATCCAGATGTCTGTATGTTATTATTGTGTGAATGCCATTGTAAACAAGGAGGAAAGCAGGGAGGGGTAGCAGAAAATACGTGGCGTCCGCACGATAATAACGTCTGGATGTCCGCACAGGAGAATTTCTGTATATATATTTATTCTCCACTTATATTGTATAACTTTGGCTATTTCTCTTATGTTTCAATGTGACGAGACTTGCTACAAATCGTAACAGTTTTAAGTAGAAAAACTCAAGGTGGGTGCTGTCTATATTATGGTGGGCAGCAGATGTTAGAAAGTGTAATAGTTAGAAGAGCCTTAGAGAAAAACAGAAGAATATTTAGGGTTACTGTAGTTGTAGAGTATGTAGACAGAATGTGAGCTAAAAATAGAGTGTCGCTATGTTATTGGGTTGGGATACTAGGTCAGAAAATTAACTTGTCAAAATGGCTAGAAAGGACCATTTACCCATGCATGGATGCTCATATGGGTCCAATTGGACGGAACTTAGATGGAAATCTCAATCTGCACTGAGATTGGTAACAGACTTGACCACATGGGTATGATTAAAAAAATTGGAACCACAGTAGTAATTTTGAAATAGGACCCAAGATATAGGGACTAGTGTAGAAGGCTGAACAATTTTGTGTCCAGTCAAGCCTTTGAAACATTTTTGACATTTTTACGGAGGATAACCAGAATCAAAGTGGTTGACTAGGGGATTTGTTAAAGTCATAACATGGACTATTGCTAAATCACAATATGGCTAATCTCCGAGTGAGAATTTTGATTTTAACAGAAAGAAAATGGAATATCATATATACATATATCCCATCCCCCTAAACAAAAGAAAAAAAAAGAGAATAACAAAGAAGATTGAAACATAATGTCAATGGTTGAATAACCCATCGAAACTGAAGATTTTCCATTTATGTTGCTTTTGTTTTCCCACTGCTTGTTTTTTCCTGTCTTTGGTGGTTCGCCATCTTTTTTTATCTCCAGGTTGAGTCCTAAGTGAAATTCGAATATTATCTTTTTTGTTCTGCATTACTAATCCTCAAGGTTTAAACTTCTTTCTCATTGATTGTGTTTGAGTGTTCCGATATGGGTTTGACTACCGTACCTTCAGGTTCACCAAATGTATTCAATGATTTGCCGGTACAAATTAAAGCCAAATGGTGAAACTTTCAGGAGTATGATCAGTTTGTGCGTGAAAATGAAAGATGTAAGTTTTTATTTGGTTCCTCGATGAGTTTCTGATTTTGCACACTTGCATTATTTATTTATTTTTTCGTTTTCTCTTGTTTTCTGCCAAATATTTATATTTTGACAAACATGGAAGTTGAACCACAACTATCACCCATACCACAATTTGATCTCATTTTGTTTCTTTTCTATTGCAGTATGGAGGTGCGTATGACATGCTGAGTGATTTGGAGAAAATGAATTTAACTCCTACTGCTAGCATGTACAATGCTATAATGGTGGGATTTTTCCGAGAGGTAACCCTTCTTTGATCTATGAGATCCTTTTTATGTCCCTTTGTGTGGACTCTTGCTTTCTTCCAGCTTTGTAAAACTAAGTGGGCTTCTCGTGGCCATATATTGTTCCTTGTCTGCAGTATATGATGTTTCCTAGTTGTCTATGGTGTTGGACAATGACTATGATTTTTAACATGAATTAGTGATTGTTTAAGCTTTCATTAGTGGTGAGTTCTGTTTCTAGTTTTCCATCAATTTGTGGCCGACACTTTTTTTTTTTTTTTTTTCCTTGTACTCTGCAGAAGAACATTTATGGTGGGTTGAGGGTTCTCAAACAAATGAAAGAAGCAGATGTACAACCAGATTCCCAGACTTTCAGCTATCTAATTAGTAACTGCGAATCTGAAGAGGATATTAACAAGGTAACCTGAAGTTTTTTGTTCTGGCCAAGGTTCCATGTCTTACTTTCTGTTGTCATATGATATTCAATCTGGGTATTTGTGAGGCCTTGTTTGTTTGAGCAGAATGCTTGTACATAAATAGGAATCACTCCTTTTCCTGATTGTCCCAGACATACAGCGAGAAATAGAGAGATAATTTAAGTCCTTTTTTTTTTATAGACACCTCTAAATTTGCATTCCATGGAATAGGAATATCATCATCGTCCCTGTAATTCCATTCCACCTGTTTAAAGGAATTGATTCCAGTCAACGACGGTCAATTCTTTAGTTTTGTTTCCTCTGCTTGCCAGCCAAACATCACATCGTGATGGCATGGGAAACCCATTCCTGATTTGAATTCTGGCCAAACAAGTGAGGCCTGATTGTCCAATTTACTAATATTTTATGAGTGTTATTTCAAAAGATGCTGATCTGGTTATCTACTTGTAGTATTATGAAGAACTGAAGCGTTCTGGAATTCAAGTTACCAAGCAAATTTTCATGGCACTTGTAAATGCATACGCAACTTGTGGACAGTTTGAAAAGGCAAAACAGGTATCTATGCATGTGGCAACTTCTTTGTACCGAGTCTCTTATGATCCAAGGAGAAGAGTTTATGTTATCTTGAATGTAGCTTTAGAACTTTGGGACAATAATAGATATGATTGCAGAACTTGTGTTCTAGTTTATCGTTGAATATAACTTCAGTTTGTTTTAATCTTTTATGTGTGGTAGTAGTCTACTATCATATTGATACTTTCCTCACGTAGTGATGTGATTACTATTTAAATAAGAAGGGACTGTCTTTTTTTTTTTGGGAAAATATGAATAACCATAAACATTGGGTGTTTGCAGCCAGTTCCTAAACGTTTTAAAAAACTGTTGTCATTATTGTTTTTTGTAGCGAGAGTAGAGTAAAACAAAATGGCCTGCCTCCTAGAATTAAATTCTTTTGAATAACATTCAATATGGAATTTTTATTTAAATGTGGAGGAAATTAAATATTTTTATTTTAAATTTTTATTTCTCCATAGTCCGTTTTCCCCCTATCTTCTATTTTTTTAATACTGTAAATGTCCTCTATCTGTGTTTCCTATTAGTGCCTTATTCATTTTCCTGCCATATTGTGATCATATGGACAACTGCCTTATTCATTTTCCTGCCATATTGTGATCATATGGACAACATTTGCCTGATATTCTAGTTTTTAGCATTCTTCTTACTAATAATTCTGTTTACTATTTAGGAGCTGTTTTTGGCGCTTCAACTCCCTCTATTTTTTTATTTATTAGGAAGGAGTGCGTGATGACTTTTCGGAGTGCTAATAACAATTCCCTTATATTTTCTGTTGTACCAGAATTATGACTCTATGAGTCTACAGTAGAAGTTCTAGGTTTCTATATACTGTAAAGCTATATGCTTGCTTATGAATATGAATGGTTTCTAGTGATCTTACTGATACTCGTTGAATGGCAGGTACTCTTAGATAAAGGGATTCCAGTAAAGTGCTTGAATGAAATTAAAAGCGTGCTTGTCCAATCCCTTGCATCACATGGGCAATTGTGTGACGCGTTCAGTGTATATGAAGAGATGAAGCAAGCTGGATGCAGTTTAGAGCCGAAAGCTGTTATAAGTCTTATTGTGAGTTCTTAAATTAATGCTTGAATTCTTTGTCTTGTCTGAACATCTGACATTTTCTTAATTACCTCTTAGGAGCACCTCCAATCTGATGAAGAATTAAGCAGATTACTCCCTCTTCTTGATGAATTAGATGATCCAGACTATTGGTTTGAGGGTTGCCTGAGAACGATCTTATATTGTGTTCGGTACAAGCACTTAAGGTCTGTTCATATAATAGTTATGTTGAGAATACCTTGGGTATTCTAAGCCTTGCATTCAATTTTTAATCTTGGGCCATTACCAATTGCTTTTGGTTTGGATGCTCCAACTTTAATAATTTCCTTCATCTGATTATTTTGACAACTCCTAGTTGCTCATGTCTCTCTCCTTTTGATTTAGACCTGCGCTCAATTTACTCAAGCAACTCAGGGATAAATTCTGTACTGACGAATTAGCTCTAGAAGTAATTTTTAATCAGGTTTGTTCTTGTTCTCTCACAATAGATGTGTGAATGAACATCTTATTTTGGTAGCAGCAATTCATTGTTATTTGGTTAAATTGTATCTTCCTGGTAATTTGGTTTAACTCTTTCAGAATCTGTTTTCCTTTCTGATCTATGAATATATTGCCTGTTTTCCTTTCTGTAATTTGTATATTCACATGTCTCGTACAAGACTCCCTTGCGGTATGTTGTATCAACTGACTGTATTTTGTTGCTTTGCTGTGACAAATTGTAGGTGTTTGTCCTAATTGCAGAATCAGAGTCTACACATTTGCAGTTGGGCTTGGACTTGCTTCATGCTATCAAGAATGAGCTTGGCCTCACCCCTTCACGGAAATGTCTTGATTTTCTTCTCCACGCTTGTGCTAATGCCAAAGATCTGAGAAATTCCCTACTGATTTGGAAAGAATATGAAGCTGCTGGCCTGCCTTACAACACTTTAAGTTTCATAAGGTGAATAATCCTGCTGCTAGTGGAAATGTTTCAATTTTCGGTGTTCGCTTTTTACAAATAAGCCCATTCTAACATGTCATTTTATTAAAAAACCATTCAAGTCCAATACTTTAGAAAAACCTCATGTTGTACTTTCAAATGAAAAAATTGTATCAACTAAGAACCAATTACAAAATGACAAGTGGCTAATTGAGGGCTTTTTTCTCCAAATAGCTCTCTTAAGGGTTTTTGTATAAAATGTCATGTTATAATGGGCCTATTTGTCTCTCTTGCTTGAAAACCTTGTTTCCTTGGATTGGAAATGATTTTGTTGACCTCTGGGTTTCAATATCGGAATTCTTGCAGGATGTATCAAGCCCTTTTGGCAGCAGGGGACCGCAAGGCTTCGAAAATTTTGCTTAGTAAAATTCCTAAAGATGATCCCCATGTTCGAACTATTATTAAAGCATGTAAAACCATTTACTCATAGGGTAAGAAGTACAAGAAATAAACAAGATTAATGCATCCTTCAAATTAATGCATTGAATTTGATAAGCAACTTTTTTTTATTTTGCTCCTTGAGAAATGAAACCACGAGCCTTGTACTGGGATAAGTCCCATATACCCAATGTGTACGGAATGCTGGTTCTATAAGCTCAATTCACATCGTTTGGAGCAAGTTGTACTGTCTGGGTTTATTTTTTTCTTTTTTTTGGGTCGTTGCATTGTCTGCGATACGGATGGTTACATCTATTGTGGTTCCTTAAACATGAAAGACATTGCGTTTTATTTTTGGTTTGCAAGACAGGTTCTAAGAGACAATACTGAGGTTTGAATGGGAGGCTGGACCTGTGGAAATGAGTTTAACTATCAAAGTGTGTGCCTTCTTTAAAGAATGGCGGATGCATACATCTTCCAGGTTAACTTTGTTAAAGTGGATAGGAGAATGTTCTGTATGGAATTTCACCCTTATGAATTAAGTAAATTTGCACTATAACTACCCAAGGTTTTAACAGATTCGTTTTCTTTGGAATTACAGGAAGATCTGAACCCATAATCACTATATGTCAAGCTCACGGGCAAATTGATTGAATATATTTCGTCGTTCAATAATACTAGACACACCAACTCGTCTCTTTTCCGCACTCTTAAAATGAGTTGGAAGAGAACCATTTGCCAAAACCAAATGTACATTTAGAAGCTCGTTCTTTTTTCATGGCGCACTCTCCATTAGAAACGAAAGACCATCATGAAAAGCAAAATATCCTATCCTCCATTGTCACATTGCTAAATTAGCTTTTTCAAAAAGACAAAGCAACAAGTATAGCTTGCCTGCAGCGTGCCTTGGCCTGCTCAAGCCTCTCATTCAAAGTCTCTTCCTTCACTGCAGCCTTTATCATAACCATGTCCATTTCTATCAACTTCATCACCCTAAACAACTCGGTCACCATTCTGTCTTCCACTTTGCCTTCATCTCTCAACACCTCTGCTTCCTCTCTTGCTCTCTCGGCCACAATCTCTGCAACTTTCACCAACAAGTCAGCGGAACCAAATTCTTTTCCCATTAAGCTCTCCAACTTCTCCAAGAAGTCAGCTATCACATACCCTATTGGCTTCTCTAGCTTTATCTCTTTGGTTCTCTTCCAACCAATCTCAAAGTTGGGTGGCTCAGGCTTTACAAGGCCAGTTTCTGACCTCCTCCTGTCCCGGGTGATTTCCGATTTTCTGCGCTTTTCGATCGGAAATGTCTCTGCACTGGTGGTGGTTTCAGAGTCTGGACTTGGAAAATCTGGTTGAGTAGAGTTTGGAGGAGTGCATGTGGTGAGGGACAAGTGTTTTCTGTATGGTCTGTGGGTGGAAAGCTGAGGTGGGTTTGTGGTGGTTTGGGTTGGGAGGAGATGGTTTAGTGGGTGAGGGTTTGGAGTTGAGAGGAATTGTGGGAATATGGAAGCCATGCCTGCAGCTGGGAAGTGGAAGCCAAACTGAGAGAAAGAAGATAAGGCTATTGTCCCTGTTAGGATGTGAGTCAGGCGTTTTGCTGAGCATTAAACCGATTAATCACGGGTCCCACTTTATTATGTAGCATTTCATCAGATTTTTATTTTAGATATTTATAAAAATACCCAATCCTAGACATGTATTTATAAAAATACCCAAGTACTATTTAAACATAGAAACATACCCAAAATCAACCCCACAATCAACAATTGTATATATATTTTTTTTTTTTTGATGAGTAGGGGGGGGCAGGGCCCCAGCAGAAAAAACAAACTAACTAATATTGCAACAGACCCAGCGGGTCTTAGAGGAGCCCATTACATCATCAGCAAGGCAGGTGCCAATCCAGGCTGGAGCAGAGACAAGAGGGCAGATGCCCAGATCACCATTGTAGCTCGCTTGGGCTAAGCAGTCAGCCACAGAATTCTGTTCACGGTAAACATGGTTGACTCCACAATTTCCAAGTTGTTCTGCAAACCTTCTGCAGTCTGAGAGCACTCCAGCAAGGGGATGAGAGCTAGGGGTCCCAGACCTTTGGAAAAGCTGGACTGCAATAGCAGAATCCATCTCGACCACCAGGTTATGGATGCCTTTTTCAGCAGCCAATTTGAGACCAAAGAACAACCCCCATATCTCAGCCTCAAGGATTTGGCCTTTACCCAGATTAACTGTAAACCCTGTGACCCAGTCCCCTGTAGAATCACGGATAACACCTCCAGCACCAATAGCACCATTAGAATTTTTTCGAGACCCATCAACATTCAGTTTGAAACCACCAGTAGCAGGGGGCTCCCAAGCTAAAGAGACCAGAGTCTTAGGGGTTTTGGCCTGAGTAACAAAAGCATTGGAGGACCATTCATTAGCAGCCTTTAAAATAGTAGTAGATGGCCTGAAAGGAAGGGGCTCCTCCTCACAAAACACGAATTGGTTTCTCCATTTCCATAAATACCAGCAAGTAAAGACAAAAACAGTACTCCAAGGCATACCAGCACTCCAGCTAGTTTTAGCAAGCAAATTACAAAGGATCCATGCTCTGAGGTCAGCGTGGAAGAACTGTGTGCGTTGAGAGTGGGTTAACATGCTAGTCCATACACTCTGAGCTCTGGGTGTGTTTGTAAATGAGTTTTGAGTGTGTGTAATGATGGGTTTTGGGTAGGGGTGGTTGCGGTTCGGTAACCGCGAATTTTTGCCCAAATCGCAAACCGACCGACTATTTGTGGTATGGTGATTTTTGAAACCGCAAACCGACCGCGTTTTGCGGTTTACCGTATTGCGGTAAACCGCAAAAAGCGGTCGGTTACCGTAAATTAGCGGTTTAAAACCGCAAGTTCTTTTTGTGTCATAAAAATCCAACTTCTCAAGCATTCACAACCTAAAGAAAATTAAAGTTCAATTCCAAACATTCCAATTAAAGTTAAATTTCTCAAGCATTCCAATTTCAAATTCTTTAAAGTTACAAACCAAAAGGAAAATGCAATGCAAAATGAATTAAAGTTACAACCCAAAAGAAAATCCAATTCAAAGTTAATTAAAGTTACAAACTAAAAGGAAAATGCAATGCACCAATGTTACAAAAGAGAGAGAGAGAGAGAGAGAGAGAGAGAGAGAGAGATGAGTTCGATTCGGGTCTGTGAGAGAGAAGCCGATTTTGAGAGTTGAGAGAGAGAGAGAGAGACGAATGAGAATCAGAGAGTTGAGAGAGTGAGATCACATAAGGAGAGAAGAGAGGCTTAGGTCTGATCGCATCTAACGGCTACGATTAATGGGTGTGAATAGAAAATATTGTATGAAATATGTTGTATGAAATATATTTTACATACAATATAATATAGACAATATTATTTAAAATATATTCGCGGTTTGCGGTAACCGCAAGTTTTGAAAATCAAATACCGCAACCGCAACCACAAATGCGGTTCGGTTCTAAATACCGCAAATGCGATTCGGTTTACCGCGATTGCGGTTTCATTGCGGTAAATTATCGGTTGGTTTTTGCGGTTTTTCGGTTTTTCGGTATAAAATGCCACCCCTAGTTTTGGGTATGGTTATAAAGTGTTTTGGGTGTTGGGTATTTTTATAATTTCAGCCCCCATTTTGGGTATTTTAGTGAAACTCCCTTTTTATTTTTAATTGACAATGTGCATTGAAAACTTTCCCTTTTTGTAAACTCTCAAATTCCTCTCTCTGTGAAAGTTGCAGACCTCACACTCAAGGAGAAAATGCAGAGCAAAAATCGAGATCTCAAAACCTTTTCTCTTACTCCATAGAAGTCTCAGACCTCACTCAAG
Source organism: Prunus kanzakura (assembly GCA_020521455.1). NCBI lineage: Eukaryota > Viridiplantae > Streptophyta > Magnoliopsida > Rosales > Rosaceae > Prunus > Prunus kanzakura. Next base: position 2,035,947 of record BPUM01000794.1, on the reverse strand, counting down.
ATATGAGAAATGCAGAGAAAAAACATCTCAAAATTTTCCCTGAAATCGGCTAAGTAAAGTGACGGCTACTGGGGAAACACGTTTGCTCTAAATTCCCCCAGCTGGCAGCAACTCATTGGCTTCATAATAAGACAAAAAAATCATCAGGACAGAAAACCTACAACTGATAATACCTGACCAAATAATGAGCTAGCAGCACACATGTTACTGGTCGTATATGTTGACTAGCCATAACCTAATGCGCTCTAATGTATGCAATGCATGATTTACCTTTGAACATCCTGATTGCATCGTGTCACTGATGGTGTCTTCAACATTAATCATTTTCAACTAGACTAACCTAGTCTAATTAACCTTGAGCTTGATGAATTTACGTGTGCAATTACAAAGTTGTCAAGGGAAGCTAAAAACCTTAGCTAAACATAACCTAACAAAAACACAGCTTAAAATTGTTTTTAGCTTTTAGTTTGCACCACCCTCCTGTTAAGATTGTTTATCTACATTAAAAAGTTAAGGGACCTAGACTTGGTTTATAAGGAGCTGGGTTACTCCCTCCATTGCCAATTGATTTTGGAGTGAAACCTCGACTCCGCTACCTTTTATCCCTCATTTTCTCATATATTTTTCCGCTATCTCTAACAAAAATGAAAACAAAGATCTATAAACGAAATGGTTATCAACGTACATAAATTTCAATTTGGTTAATCAATTCTATCACCAATTTCATACCAAATTAACTGAGCAAGTCTTGCTTAAAGCTTTAAAAAGACAACTCTTTCGCCACTCAATAATGTATTGTGTTTATGTTTTTGGAGAGTGATGCATAAAAGTTCAAATTTTGGAAGTACAGACTTGGTTACCTTCAAATAACCACTCATTTTACGGTCAAGCCAATTCCTATAGGCACCAAGGTTATTCAAGGCCGCCGCATGCCTGCAAGGCCTGCAGGGTGTGTCTAACATAATTAAAAAAAGGGGAAGGAGGGAGAGAGGGGTGGGGTTTGTTTTAAGCCATAACAATATATGTCAAATAAAATATTTCCCTCATTAAAAAAAATAAAAAAAATTCAAGTATATACACTTGAATAAATTAGTTTCGATAATTTCAACCATATGTACAAATAAAGCTTGCAAAATTGCCGGATTTCCCACACAATGCATATAAATATATGTTGCTCTATAAATTGAGACATCACTTCACCTCAGGCCCCAATTGTATCAGTTTCCAACTACTACATTCCAGAGCAGAATTATACATTAGGAGGAGAGCAACTAAAAATAAAAGATGGTTAAAAGCATGAATGCGAGTGTGATGGTTCTTCTTGCCCTAGCAATGGCAACAACATCACTCATGTTAGATAGAGCAGAAGCTGCAGAATATATAGTAGGAGACGACTTGGGTTGGACTATTCCTCCAGATGGCGCTGCCACTTATGCTTCATGGGCTTCCAAGCATACCTTGGAGGTTGGCGATATTCTAGGTTTCTCAACTACTACTCTTAAGTTTGTTCGACTTTTTTTTCTTCCATTGTGACTTTGCTCACGCTAGAAGGTTTAATTCATATCGAATGCGAAACACAATCTAATGACTTGCTATTAATCTATATCCTAATAGAGAATCATAAATCCGTTAATCCAATTGGCTAAAATTGCGCATTTTTTTATGTCAAGTTTTGGTCTCATTGTGCATTGTTCTTATTTCTTCTGCAATTCTTGCTCTGCTATATTCCTTTCTTGCACATTTCATATTCTCATCAATTGCACTTATTTCAGAGCTGCCCTTTGTTGCTCAGTCTTTTTGTTTTGTGCGTCTTGTTGTTGCTTCTGTTGTGTTGTGCAGTTTTAAAGTTATTGACACTTTCTTTTGTATGGCAGTTTGTGCCATTATCCCTTGTGGTTTCTTTTGCACCAGCAGTTGGTTGTTCTTGAAAACTTTTGATTGCTTATACTTCAACAAGTTTTTGATTTCTACTATATTAAGAGGGGGACAAGTTTCCGTTTTTATATTTCATTTCCGTTTGTCTTCCCGTGGCATCACATCACTGATCAAGAAAATTGTCTGTTCCCAGAAAGATGTAGTGATATAGAAAGAGGAATTATACAAGCTTTTGCTGCTAGCAACATCAGGACTGGACACATGAAATTGCAGACAATGAGATTTTCCAATCTGCTTGTTGCCTGTCATGCAATTCTTCAATGAAACCATGCCCAACTCCCTACACCCTTGAAACATGATCCACCTTGTGTTGACATTTCACACAGGCAAAACAATACAAGAAATCCCATATATGATGAGCAAATTTTCAACAAAATGAAAGTGTTCTACAACGATTTGCCTAAAGTGGCTCAACAAAAAAAACAGAGATGGCACCTGAAAATAGATTCTACCAATTTGTCAATCTTTGCTCAACAACTTCTTCCCAGTTTTGTAAGTAAGATAAGCATCAATGGTGGCGCACTCAATCTGCTCCGGCGTAAGCGACTCCTCAGCCCAGCTCGTCCATATCACATCCTGCGGCCTCTGCTCAACCCCAACCTTCAAAACCTCCCTTGCCAGATCCCTCGGGCCACACGCGGAAAGCCGCGGCTTTCGAAGCACATTGACAGCCAGCTCAGTCAGCTCCACCACATTCCTAATCTCAATCCCAAAATTCTCCTTCAACTTCACCAGATCCTCCCTGATCTGGATCCCGACAAATATCACATCCTTCATGATGAGAAATTTCTTGAGAGAGGGGCAAACAGGGCCCGACTTGTGATCCAATCTAATGAGGACGCAGCCAATGCAGGAGAAGAGCTTGATGAGGACGACGCGAGCTTCCATTTTTCCAGTGCCTGCGTCGACGAAAGTCCATTCTGTATCGAACCCAACAACCATGTCTTTGAAGTCGCGGATGTTTTGGGTTATGAGGTAGAGGCAGAGGTGGATCGAGCCGTGATCGGAGTCGGAGACGATCTCGGTGACCACTTTCGTGCCATCGCTCATTACATTGTGGAAGCCTCGCAGTGGGTCTCCAGGTTTGGAAGATATTTCCATCTTGTTGTTTGAAGAAAGCTGCAGAGTGGAGATTTGGAGCCCTGATGATGATAACAGAACTCAAAATCAGGGAAAGGCTTGTTTGCCCAATCGGGCTTTTTGCAGTAAAACCTTTTATGTTTTTTCTTCTAAGAATATTTTTTTACTTTTTTTTTGGGGTAAAGCATTAAGTTTACATTTGGTCCTGTAGTTTGTCCGTTACTTCGGTCCCGTGTTTTCAATTTTGTAAATTTTATCCTTGTAGCCCTCAATTCAGAGCAGTTCAAGGGCGTGTTTCAATTTCTGTCAAATTTCTCCAAATTATGTTAAGTTTTGATAATGTGCCACTCATGTGGAGAGGTATTTCAATTCACTCGAGCCATCTAATGGTAAAAAGAAAAGGATAATTGACAAAATTGAAAACTACAAGGATATAATTAACAAAATTAAAACTAAAGGGACCAAAGTGGTAAAACTGGAAAGCTATAGGCACCAAAACTAGATTAAAGAGCTATTGGTCTACAGAAAAGCTAGATTCACCAAATCTGTACATCAAAGTTGTTCATCTAATAATGTGACAGATGTGATGATGGAATAAAAGCAGTTGAACGACAAAAAGCCTCACTAATTTTCAGCCTTGTGTATGGGATATCTGTTGACATGCATCCTAGTGCATGCAAGTAGTGAGGAATGCACTCTTATTCTTCATTGTTTATTTGTAATTCTGGACTTGAGCTTACAAAGATGAGAAATAAAAAATCTGCAGGCTTCAGGGATGGAAAACATTTTGACCAATTGGGAAAGAAACAGGAAGGTACTAACATGAAAAGCAACCCCAATTGCATGTCCCATGATTCTGACGAAGTGCTGATGGGGCATGACAGCCAAAATCCCTGTTACGAAGGATACTGCAGTGAATTGCAGAGCAAAATATGTAAGAGCAGCAGCACTTGTGAAATAGTAAACATAGGAGGACTTGTTGCAGTTAACAGCTCCCCAGAACAGAAGGCAAGCTGCAATTATTGAGGAAGTCATGGCACTGGTGTCTGCGATGATGAACAGTTTGAGATATTTGCTTGATTCCAGAAGAGCCACCCCTTTGTCTGGACCAATATTGTTGTTGTAGCCTCCAGGCATTGTGAAGGCTGCTGTAAACGTCACAGTTGTGATAAGTGTTGCAACCATCAAAAGGGTCTGCCCCATTTGTTTGTAAGTTTGCACTGCATTGGCTTCTTCTTGGTCTGCTCTTGAGAGAATCCTGATGCTATCCAACCAAGAAGGCGGTGTCCGGAGATGTCCACAAATGCTTGGGACTATATTCTGCTAATAAATTGATTAAGAGAAACAATGTCCATAAGACTCAAAGTTGTAGTTTGTTAAGCATTAATAACCCAATTTGGGAGATTGATTATGTATTTAGTTACTGCTCTAGTACTCACTCTGGGAGATGTAATTTCTTTGATTGACCTATCAATGTCAAATGCTGTTTGTCCATATTTGTTCTTGGATCTCGGATTCACTCTTCCGTCCCACTTCAAGTAACTCAGAATCCAGGTTTTTCTTTCAATGGTGGCTAGATGCAAAGGCGTATTTCCATCAAAATCAGGCTGGTTTATGAGCTCCTCCAGCTCTTCTGTTTCTAGTATATACCTGACCACATTTGCGTGGCCACCAACAATGGCCATATGAAGAGCATTTCGTCCATAAGGGTCAACAAGTTCTCCCGAATCTGGGCAATGCCGAACAATCTCTCTAATCACACTGGTATGACCTTTGCTGGCTGCAACATGAATTGGTGAGAAACCCTGTTTATCCAGAACATATGCTATCGAAATGTCGAGTTCTAGTAACCGTTGAACTGTTCTATGGTCTCCAAGAGATGCTGCATAGTAAAGAGGAGTCTTGCCTTGGTGGTCAGCTTCTTTGATCAGCTGCTGTTTGAATCTTAGGAGGGCTTCCATGATATCTTACAATCAGACAAAAAATTTAGCTAAAACATAAATATATATATATATTTGCAGAAGTGAGGAGAAAAAATAAATTAAAGAGGAACTAGATAGACGATTATTTGTTTATGCAAATTCAACTGCCAGAGGTGTCTCTCCGTAGTGAAACTATAATATAGAATTTGCAAGGATATTTATATAATAGTAGTTGCTAAGGGCAACTGCATAATTAAACCATAGCTCAAACATATATATATATATATATATATAAATATATATAACTGGGCTAAAGTATGACATACCAAAATGCTTCTCAATCACAGCAGCATGCAGGGCTGTTTGACCATCTGAACCACCATGAGCTGATGAAGGACTTGATTGTAAAATTTGATTCAGAGTATCTAACAAGCCCTCTCTTGCAGCCAGGTACAATGGAGACTCACCTGCCTCATTTTCAAAACAAGCCAATTTGGGGTCCATCTTAAGTAAAAACTCAGCCACTTTGGTGTGACCATTCCTCACAGCTTCGTGTAAAACCGTGTTGTTTCCCCTATTTCTGATTCTCGGAGTCTCAGTCATGTTGCTGTTAGCGTTCCCGAACTCTATTTGTGACTTGGACAAGGTTTCTCTGACCAGACAATTGACAATCGAGAAGCAGCCAACCCTTGCAGCCACATGTAAAGGAGTATCTCCATCTAAATTTGGCTGTGTGAGAAAGGACCTGCATCTGCTATAAATCTCAGCTGTAACATTTTTGTGTCCAAATTGCACGGCAATATGGAGGGCAGTGTTTTCTCGGGGCGTAAGTTGATATAGTAGAATGGGATCATCGTTAAGAAGTTGTTTAAGGAAGCAAACATCCCCTGATTTTGCAGATTTGTAAAGCCTTGGATCCATGGAATTTTTGGAGTTGGGCATTACATAATTGTGGGGTTGCTTTATATAAGGCCTTGTTATTGTAGGAAGTTTTGACAGAGCATTTACCTTGGCACTTGAAAAAAAAAAAATCCAAATTCATCCCATCTGAACAACCAAGATTTTTGTGCACTGACCTCTAAATTGCTGGGGTCTGTTTTGGTTCGCGTGGAGTAATTGAATCTGCCTCAAATTCAACTCAGTTGACTATATATTTAGACTAAACCAACAGCCACTGAGATTGAACATCCCAACCCATTTTTCAAAATCGAAACTCGACCGGAAAAGCTTCAAGAAGTTTGTGATTATGACAGTCACGTCTGCTTCATACAGTTGTCTGCTATATATGACTGATTCCAAGTCCTTCAACCCAGGTCATTGTAAAACTAAGAAATGGCTCATAACTTCTAACGTGTATGTGGGAGCCATGAAAGAAAAGAAAGAACAAAATGAGCTTAAATAAATTTGTTAGTATGAAAATTGGATTATCATTTCCTATAGACTCTAGCATAGGTTGAAAATTAGTTTGTGAAGAATTGTTACTGGACGTTTTGGCTCAACTCTTTCAACCACATACTTCCGACGCATAACTTGACCATATGAGAAACTTGACAACAGGTAAATCATGACATAATCATACATTCATTATAGGATTCCTAGTTGGAATTATTTTTACACAAGTATTTTTATGTTAATCCTATTTTTAATAGGATTAGATTTTATCTCTTGATATTATTTTCTACTTGATTGGTCTAATTAATTTGTTTAGGTAGATATTGTTTTAGAAGATTGGCCGTAGTGAAAAGTCATTAGGTTTCCTCACATCTTGCATTAGTTGGCGTCATCACATAGCATGTAAATTGTATTAGAATTCATATTGATAATTGTATTATAAGTGGTTGGCTGCTGTTTTGGCATCTCAAGGAAGAGACCATTTTGCATGATGTTTAGGAGTCTTAGTTGAATTGGATTGAGTATCATTGTTGCAAAGGAAGTGTGGTCACGTGGGTTTCTCTCCAGTGAGAGAAACCTGCATGGAATAAAACCATTGTTGGTTCCTTTCATCAGTTGGCTTTTTCACGCATTATTCTTTGAGAGCAAATTGAATATGTTTTGTGAAAAAAGCTGCTGCGCATTTATTTGAGATAAATCATCAAGTGTTCCATGTTTACTTGGTGATTTATCAAACACTTTCTTCATTCATATTGCATTCATATGCATGTCGGTGACTCAGACGGTTGAGGGCACCAAGACTGTGGTGGCAGTTTTCCTCCGGCGAGCTTGAAGCAATCGTGACCAGTATTGTGTTCAACATAATAAGTGTCGAAGATCATCCCGTGACAGAAGTTGAGTTACGAAGAAGTCGGTAAACATTATCTAGAATGTATCTATGATAAGTGTGTGAATACTTCTTGTAATCATCGTTCTATAGTGGATTTGTGTTGGACTAAGGAGGGTTTTACCACGTTAAATAATTCTCTGTGTGTTCTTTTATTTTATGCCTGAACACATTTCAGGATTGATAAGCCATATCAATCCTGCTACCGAAGTTTATTGAGTATAATATTAAATTGGCATATTCACTGACCTCTAGGCAATTTTAGTCATCCTACAGGTATGTTCAAAATTTATTAGTTTAATTATAACTATCTGATGATGCGATGATGCAATGATGCAAACTGATTTTGAAGCAACCACAATGGTTTTGAAGCAATAAAGACGACGGAGATTTCCCCTCGTCTTTTTGTATTTTTGTAGTAGTTATCCAATAGAAGTAGAAAGGAATTTCTATATAGTCAGAGCCCTGCATCATTTTATGCAATGTGAGAAGTATGTACATTGAAACTCTCTATATGCAGACTTTTCCTTTTGTGTTAGACTTCAGTGCGCAGATCCTTCCTCCTTTGTAGTTTCTGTTCCTGTTCCTTGACTGTTCTGTTCTTTTAATTCCGTCACATCAGTTGTGAACTTGCGACACTAGCTTCCCCATGATTTGCATTAAACGAATACCCAAATGGCTATCAAAACGTGGCCTCCACTTGTGCAAATGGTTGAAATTGAAACTTCAAATGAATCAAAGAGAGAACTGGGGCTCGGTTGACTTGAGAAACAAAGCTAAAGTCTTTTTACGTTGAGTTTCAAAGGGAAATGGGCAGAGGCAAACTTACGTGTTGTGTTGGTTAAAAAACCCAACAGAGATTGCATATATACATATATTCATATATATTTATACTAGTCTCTTTGCACGAGCTTCCGTGCTTGTGAGAGGCTTTTTTTAAATTTTTTTAAATTTATTTTAGAATTAAAAAAGATAATGGGTAGTTGTGTTTCATAAAAATAGGATCTATTATCTTATTTTTCTTTTAATTTAATTTAATTTTAATATGAAAAAGTGTGAATTTACCATATTATCCTCATTTAATTAATAATTTCAATTCTTAATGTTTGCATTAAGCAAGGACATTTTATGGTATTATGAATGTTTTACCATTCTCTGACTTTTGCTATGAGATTTGAGGAACACCATTATAGGACTCATTATGGATTATATTTTAATCGGGTTTTTATCATAAATGGTCCCTGAGGTTTGCCAAATTATCACTTTTGGTCCTTTATATTTTTTATGACATTATTGGTCCTTTATATTACACCTTATACATCAATTTGGTCATGCCGTTAGGTTATGTAGAAATTTTTGTTAAATTGATGACGTGGCATGTATGCGGAGCCCACATATCTAATAATAAAATGCCACGTGGATTTGAATAAAAATAAATAAATGTTTTGAAAATGTTTAAGAAATTAAATTAAAAAAAAAACAGAAACTAAATTTAAACCTTAAAAATAAAATATAAAAAACTCCAATCCAACTCCCCCTCCCCCTATCACCCCCTCTGTTCTCTGCCTCCCTCTTTTTATGTTCTCTCTCTCTCTCTCTCTCTCTCTCTCTCTCTCTCTGTGATTTATCTCTGTCCTTCTCCCCCTCTCTTTTTGATTGCCTATGAATCACTCTGTAAAGTAATGAAAAATAAAATAAAATTTCTGGGTATTTGGGTGCAGGGGTGGGTCTAGGGTTGGGTGGGGGATGGATCGGGGTGGGGGAGAAAGCAAGATTGAGAGAGAGAGAGAGAGAGAGAGAGAGAGAGAGAGAGAGGTGGAAGGAGAGGGGGTGGCCTGGGGAGGGGTTGAGTTTTTTTTTTTTCTCTTTTTAAAATTTTTAAAAAAGATTTTAAATGTTAAACTATTTATAAAAAAAACCATTTTTTTATTTAGATCCACTTGGCATTTTCTCATTGGCTATGTGAGCACCACATATGTGCCATATCAGCAATTTAACAGAAATTTTTAACATATTCTTGAGGTGGAACTAAATTGATGTGTGAGGTGTAACATAAAGGACCAATAATGTCACAAAAATAATAATAATAATAAAGGACCAAAGTTGATAATTTCGCAAACCTCAAGGACCATTTGTGATAAAAACCCTATTTTAATTATTTGAACCATTAGTTTTTAGATATTCTCTCAAAAATTATCTATGCAAAAAATCATTGGAATCCGAAACCATTCGATCACTCAATTAGATGCTTTAATGATTTTCAATCCCTCATGAGCTACAGCAGCATGCAGGGCTGTTTGACCATCTGAACCCCCATGAGCTGATGAAGGACTTGATGGTAAAATTTGATTCAGAGTATCTAACAATCCCTCTCTTGCAGCCAGGTACAATGGAGACTCACCTGCCTCATTTTCAAAACAAGCCAATTTGGGGTCCATCTTAAGTAAAAACTCAGCCACTTTGTTGTGACCATTCCTCACAGCTTCGTGTAAAACCGTGTTGTTCCCCCTATTTCGGACTCTCAAAGTCTCAACTACTTTGGGAGCACACACCAATGGCCTGGGCCAATTCAACTGACACCCCATTGGTGTACTCGAGGTACTATGTTCAAGTGCATTATCGTGGCCACAACTACTACTATTACTTCTTGGACTCTCATGTATGAGATGACTCACTGCTATAGCTTACATGCATTGCATATGTTGGCAGATCTTATCTCATCCTAGGCATCAGTAATGTTGAAATACAAAACTTTATACATCAAAAGTGTATAATATTGTGACAAGTTGTAATCTTTAAACCATGAAACATCAAACTTGTTCATTAGATATGTGATAGATGTGCTGAAGGGGTAAAAGGAGTTGAACTATAAAGTAGTGCAAAATGCACTTATTCTTCATGGTTTGTTCTTGATTTTGCACTTGAGCTTACAAAGATGAGAAATGAAGAATCTGCAGGCTTCAGGTAGGGAAAACATTTTCACCAATTGGGAAAGAGCCAAGAAGGTAATAACATGAAAAGCGGCTCCGACTAGGGTTCCCAAGGTTTTGAGAAATTGCTGATCAGGCATGGCAGCCTTAATCCCTGTTTCGAATGCTATTGCGGTGGATTGCAGAGCAATATATGTAAGAGCAGCAGCACTAGTGAAATAGTAAACATAGGAGGACTTGTTGCTGTTGACAGCTCCCCAAAACAGAAGGCAAGCTGCAATTATTGAGCAAGTCATGGCAACAGTGTCTGTGATGATGAACCACTTGAACTCATTATTTGACTGCAGAAGAGCCTGCCCTCGGTCTGGGCCTACATCATTGTTATACCCCCCAGGCATTGTGAAGGCAGCTGCAAATGTTACAGTTGTGATAAGTGTTGCAACCATCAACAGGGTCTGCCCCATTTGCATGTAAGTTTGCACTGCTTTGGCTTCTTCTTGTTCTGCTCTTGGGGAAATCTTGATGTTCCCCAACCCTGAATGTCGGGTACCAAGATGTCCCCAAATGCTTGGAGTTATGCTCTGCAATTCCTATAAGATGAACAGTTGTAGTTTGCTAAGCATTATGACCAATTATATACAAGGAATATTAATTATGTAATTAGCACTCACCCTGGGAGATGTAATACTAGATTCTTTGATTGACCTATCAATCTCAATTGCTGTCTGGCCAAATTTGTTCTTGGATCTTAAATTTACTCTTCCATCCCACCTCAAGTATCTCAGAATCCAAGTTTTTCTTTCAATGGTGGCTAGATGCAAAGGCGTATTTCCATCAAAATCAGGCTGGTTAATGGTCCCCTCCAGCTCTGCTGTTTCTAGTATATATCTGACAACGTTTGCTTGCCCATTGAAGATTGCAATATGAAGGGCATTCCATCCATAAGGATCAACAAGTTCCCCCGAATCTGGGCAATGTCGAACAATCTCTCTAATCACACTGGTATGACCTTTGCTGGCTGCAACATGAATTGGTGAGCAACCCTGTTTATCCAAAACATATGCTATTGAAATGTCGAGTTCTAGTAATCGTTGTACTGTTCTGTGGTCTCCAAGGGATGCTGCATAGTAAAGAGGAGTCTTTCCTTGGTGGTCAGCTTCTTTGATCAGCTGCTGTTTGAATCTTAGGAGCGCTTCCATGATATCTTACAATCAGACAAAAGTTTAGTTTAAATATAGATTAAAAAAATTGCAGACGTCAGGAAAAAATATATATTAAAGAGGAACTAGCTAGAATCTTTTTTATTAGAAGAGCAACATCTGTGTGGAATGGATACTACTATATTATTTATGCAAATTCAACTATCTGTAGTGTAACCCTCATAAAGAATTTGCAAGGAAATTGATATAATAGTAGTTGCTGAGCGCAAGTGCATATTTAAACCATAGCTCAAACATATATAACTGGGGAAAAGTGTGACATACCAAAATGCTTCTCAACCACAGCAGCATGCAGAGCTGTTTGGCCGTCTGAACCACCATGAGCTGATGAAGGACTTGATTGTAAAATTTGATTCAGAATATCTAACAATCCCTCTCTTGCAGCCAGGTACAATGGAGACTCACCTGCCTCATTTTCAAAACAAGCCAATTTGGGGTCAATCTTAAGTAAAAACTCAGCCACTTTGTTGTGACCATTCCTCACAGCTTCGTGTAGAACCGTGTTGTTCCCCCTATTTCTGACTCTCAAAGTCTCAAGCATCTTGCTGCTCATGTTCCCAAACTCTACTTGTGACATGGACAAGGTTTCTCTGACCAGATAATTGACAATCGAGAAGCGGCCAACCATTGCAGCCACATGTAAAGGTGTATCTCCATCTAAATTTGGCTGTGTGAGAAGGGACCTGCAACTGCTATAAATCTCAGCTGTAACATTTTTGTGTCCAAATTGTACGGCAATATGGAGGGCAGTGTTTTCTCGGGGCGTAAGTTGATATAGTAGCATGGGATCATCGTTAAGAAGTTGTTTAAGGAAGCAAACATCCCCTGATTCTGCAGATTTGTAGAGCCTTGGATCCATGGCATTTTTGGAACTAGGCAGGCATTACATAATTGTTGGGGTTGCTTTATATATGGCCTTGTTATTGTAGGTAGCAAGTGCGGAAATTTTGACAGAGCATTTACCTTGGCACTTGGAAACAAAAAAAATATCCAAATTCATCTAAATCGGAACAACCAAGATTTTGTGCACTGACCTCTAAATTGTTGTGGTCTATTTTTGTTCAACTCAGTTGAGTTTATATTTAGACTACACCAGAAGCTTCTAAGTTGACTACGGATATAGACTACACCAGAAGTATAAGATTGAACATCACAACCCCATTTTTCAAAATTATAATTAAGTTGACAATCAAGTCTGGCTTCATACAGTAGCCTGCTATGGCTGACTTCAAGTCCTTCAACCCAGGTCATTGTAAAACTAAGAAACTGCTCATAAGTTCTAAAGTGTATGTGACAGCCTTGAAACAAAACAAAATACTAAATGAGCTAAAATGAATTTATTAGTTTAACTATAACTATCTGATGATATAATAATGCAAATTGATTTTGAAGCAACCACAACGGTTTTGAAGCAATAAAGACGACGGTTATTTCACCTCACATTTTTCAATTCATTATACCCTACCAAAAAAAACCCAAAATCAATATACTATACCATACAATAAATGAGAAAATGAGAAAATCGTTTTACCCAAAAAAAAAAAGACAGAATTTCAAACTCACTTTGAATATGCAGACTTTTTAGTCCTTAGTTTCAGACTTCGGTAAGCAGATTTTTCCTCCTTTGTTTACATAAATTGTTTTATGTTCCTTTTTGAATGTTTCGTTTTGGTTTTTTTTTCTTCTTCTTCTTGACGTTGTATCTGTTGCTGTGAACTTACGACACTTGCTTCCCCATGATTTTTTTTAAACTCTTAACGTGGACTCTACTTCTTCAAATGAATCAAAAAGAGAAGTGGCGCTCGGTTGACTGAAGAAACAAAAGGTGAAGTCTTTTTACGTTTCTATAAGTTTCAAAGGACAAATGCGCCCATGCATCCGAACTAACACGATTTCTTCTTGGAGTCGCTTGTATAAGTATAGCATTTCTTGGGTGCAATTCACGTATTTTTTAAGAGACAAGTTTACTGGTTAATTGTTTCAGAAGCAGATTGCTGAGATTCTATATGACATATAAAAATACTTTCATTTTTCTGAATTTGTTTAATGGAGAACAAGAATGACAAATTGTAATCTCTAAACCCGAAAAGAAAGAAGAAAAAAAATTAACGGCATGGAAAGCTATTAGTGTTAAAATTAAGACTAATGCACTTGTTGTAGTTAAGTTTCTGTCAAATAGGTCTTGAAACATTTTGGACAGAAACTTGTTTGGTCTTTGGTTGTATATTCATGCTACTTTATTTTGTAAGGCTTAGATGAAGCCACATAGTCACTCTTATATGTGTGGCTTTCCTAGTTTTGGTTGAGTCATTAATCAACATTAACTTTTCATATTTAGCATAGAAAGAGTGCTCAAGAAGCTAGAGAGAAAAAGTTTTCTCCCAAATCACATTTCTGGATTTTCTAGCTTGAGATTGATTTCAAAGATATTTCTTCTTTGTTTATCTGCTCTCTTCTATCTTGTGTGTGTGTGTTAGTTGAATCATAACACCAAGATATCTCAAAATCCAACAATTTCATACATCAAAAGTGTATAATATTGAATTGTAATCTTTAAACCCTTAAACATCAAACTTTTTCTAATGTGACAGATGTGCTGAAGGAGTAAAAGGAGTTGAACTATAAAGTAGTGCAGTGCATTATTCTTCAAGGTTTGTTCTTGATTTTGCACATGTGCTTACATAGATGAAAAATGAAGAATCTGCAGGCTTCAGGTAAGGAAAACATTTTCACCAAATGGGAAAGAAACAAAAGGGTAATAACATGAAAAGCGACTCCGACGAGGGTTCCCAAGGTTTTGACAAATTGCTGATGGGGCGCGACAGCCAAAATCCCCAGTGTGAAGGATGCTGCAGTGAATTGGAGAGCACAATATGTAAGAGCAGCAGCACTTGTGAAATAGTAAACATAGAAGGACTCATTGCTGTTAACAGATCCCCAGAACAGAAGGCAAGCTGCAAGTATTGAGCAAGTCATGGCAATGGTGTCTGTGATGATGAACCACTTGAAATAATGATTTGACTGCAGAAGAGCCTGCCCTTGGTCCGGGCCTACATCATTGTTGTATCCTCCAGGCATTGTGAAGGCTGCTGCAAATGTCACAGTTGTGATAAGTGTTGCAACCATTAAAAGGGTCTGGCCCATTTGCTTGTAAGTTTGCATTGCAATGGCTTCTTCTTGGTCTGCTCTTGAAAAACCCTTAATGTTGTCCAACCAAGAAGGCGGTGTCCGGAGATGTCCCCAAATACTTGGCATTATATTCTGCAAGTAAATTCATTTAAGAGAAACAATGTCAAGGTTGGCTGTTTGTAGTTTGTTAAGCATTTAGACCAATTTTATACAAGGGATATTAATTATGTACTTAGTACTCACCCTGGGAGGTGTAATATTAGCTTCTTTGATTGAGCTATCAATCTCAATTGCTGTTTGGCCATATTTGTTCTTGGATCTTGGATTTACTCTTCCATCCCACTTCAAGTAACACAAAATCCAAGTTTTACTTTCAATGGTGGCTAGATGCAAAGGCGTATTTCCATCAAAATCAGGCTGGTTTATGAGCCCCTCCAGCTCTGCTGTTTCTAATATATACCTGACAACTTTTGTTTGCCCATTGAAGATTGCAATATGAAGAGCATTCCGTCCATAAGGGTCGACAAGTTCTCCTGAATCTGGGCAATGTCCAACAATCTCTCTAATCACACTGGCATGACCATTGCTGGCTGCAACATGAATTGGTGAATGACCCTGTTTATCCAAAACATATGCAATCGAAATATCGAGTTCTAGTAATCGTTGAACTGTCTTATGGTCTCCAAGGGATGCTGCATAGTAGAGAGGAGTCTTGCCTTGGTGGTCAGCTTGTTTGATCAGCTGCTGTTTGAACCTTAGGAGGGATTCCATGATATCTTATAACCAAACAAAAATTTAGCTTAGATTTAAAAAAATTACAGAAGACTCTTACTGATTACAGGAGCAACATCTGTATGGAATGGATACTACTATTTGTAATTATGCAAATTCAACTGCCAGAGGTGTCAATAGTGAAAGTCTCATATAGGATTTGCAAGTTAGTTGAGATAATAGTAGCATATATTACTGGGCTAAAGTATGACATACCAAAATGCCTCTCAACCACAGCAGCATGCAGAGCTGTTTGGCCATCTGAACCACCATGAGCTGATGAAGGACTTGATTGTAAAATTTGATTCAGAATATCTAACAATCCTTCTCTTGCAGCCAGGTACAATGGAGACTCACCTGCCTCATTTTCAAAACAAGCTAATTTGGGGTCCATCTTAAGTAAGAACTCAGCCACTTTGGTGTGACCATTCCTCACAGCTTCGTGTAAAACCGTGTTGTTTCCCCTATTTCTGATTCTCAGAGTCTCAGTCATGTTGCTGTTAGCGTTCCCGAACTCTATTTGTGACTTGGACGAGGTTTCTCTGACCAGACAATTGACAATCGAGAAGCAGCCAACCCTTGCAGCCACATGTAAAGGAGTATCTCCATCTAAATTTGGCTGTGTGAGAAAGGACCTGCATCTGCTATAAATCTCAGCTGTAACATTTTTGTGTCCAAATTGCACGGCGATATGGAGGGCAGTGTTTTCTCGGGGCGTAAGTTGATATAGTAGCATGGGATCATCGTTAAGAAGTTGTTTAAGGAAGCAAACATCCCCTGATTTTGCAGATTTGTAAAGCCTTGGATCCATGGAATTTTTGGAGTTGGGCATTACATAATTGTGGGGTTGCTTTATATAAGGCCTTGTTATTGTAGGAAGTTTTGACAGAGCATTTACCTTGGCACTTTAAAAAAAAAAAATTCCAAATTCATCCCATCTGAACAACCAAGATTTTTGTGCACTGACCTCTAAATTGCTGGGGTCTGTTTTGGTTCGCGTGGAGTAATTGAATCTGCCTCAAATTCAACTCAGTTGACTATATATTTAGACTAAGCCAACAGCCACTGAGATTGAACATCCCAACCCATTTTTCAAAATCGAAACTCGACCGGAAAAGCTTCAATAAGTTTGTGATTATGACAGTCACGTCTGCTTCATACAGTTGTCTGCTATGACTGATTCCAAGTCCTTCAACCCAGGTCATTGTAAAACTAAGAAATGGCTCATAACTTCTGACGTGTATGTGGGAGCCATGAAAGAAAAGAAAAAACAAAATGAGCTTAAATAAATTTGTTAGTATGAAAATTGGATTATCATTTCCTAGACTCTAGCATAAGTTGAAAATTAGTTTGTGAAGAATTGTTACTGGACGTTTTGGCTCAACTCTTTTAACCACATACTTACGACGCATAACTTGACCATATGAGAAACTTGACAACAGGTAAATCATGACATAATCATACATTCATTATAGGATTCCTAGTTGGAATTATTTTCACACAAGTATTTTTATGTTAATCCTATTTTTAATAGGATTAGATTTTATCTCTTGATATTATTTTCTACTTGATTGGTCTAATTAATTTGTTTAGGTAGATATTGTTTTAGAAGATTGGCCGTAGTGAAAAGTCATTAGGTTTCCTCACATCTTGCATTAGTTGGCGTCATCACATAGCATGTAAATTGTATTAGAATTCATATTGATAATTGTATTATAAGTGGTTGGCTGCTGTTTTGGCATCTCAAGGAAGAGACCATTTTGCATGATGTTTAGGAGTCTTAGTTGAATTGGATTGAGTATCATTGTTGCAAAGGAAGTGTGGTCACGTGGGTTTCTCTCCAGTGAGAGAAACCTGCATGGAATAAAACCATTGTTGGTTCCTTTCATCAGTTGGCTTTTTCACGCATTATTCTTTGAGAGCATATTGAATCTGTTTTGTGAAAAAATCTTTTGCGCATTTATTTGAGATAAATCATCAAGTGTTCCATGTTTACTTGGTGATTTATCAAACACTTTCTTCATTCATATTGCATTCATATGCATGTTGATGACTCAGACAGTTGAGGGCACCAAGACCGTGGTGGCGGTTTTCCTCTGGCGAGCTTGAAGCAATCGTGACCAGTATTGTGTTCAACATAAGGAGGTCGAAGATCATCCCGTGACAAAAGTTGAGTTACGAAGAAGTCAGTAAACATTATCTAGAATGTGTCTAGGATAAGTGTGTGAGTACTTCTTGTAATCATCTTTCTATAGTGGATTTGTGTTGGACTAAGGAGTCCCGTTCCCCAGAGGTGGGGTTTTACCACGTTAAATAATTCTATGCGTGTTCTTTTATTTTATGCCTAGCACATTTCAGGATTGATAAGCCATATCAATCCTGCTACCGAAGTTTATCCTCTAGGCATTTTTAGTCATCCTACAGGTATTTTCAAAATTTATTAGTTTAATTATAACTATCTGATGATGCGATGATGCAATGATACAAACAGATTTTGAAGAAACCACAACGGTTTTGAAGCAATAAAGACGACGGAGATTTCCCCTCGTATTTTTGTATTTTTGTAGTAGTTATCCAGTAGAAGTAGAAAGGAATTTCTGTATAGTCAGAGCCCTGCATCATTTTATGCAATGTGAGAAGCATGTAAATTGAAACTCTCTATATGCAGACTTTTCCTTTTGTGTTAGACTTCAGTGCGCAGATCCTTCCTCCTTTGTTGTTTCTGTTCCTGTTCCTTGACTGTTCTGTTCTTTTAATTCCGTCACATCAGTTGTGAACTTGCGACACTAGCTTCCCCATGATTTGCGTTAAACGAATACCCAAATGGCTATCAAAACGTGGCCTCCACTTGTGCAAATGGTTGAAATTGAAACTTCAAAAGAATCAAAGAGAGAACTGGGGCTCGGTTGACTTGAGAAACAAAGCTAGAGTCTTCTTACGTTGAGTTTCAAAGGGAAAATGGGCAGAGGCAAAGTTACGTGTTGTGTTGGTTAAAAAAGCCAACAGAGATTGCATATATACATATATATTTATACTAGCCTCTTTGCACGAGCTTCCGCACCTGCGAGAGGCTTTTTTTAAATTTTTTAAATTTATTTTGGAATCTCAAAAGATAATGGGTAGTTGTGTTTCATAAAAATAGGATCTATTATCTTATTTTTCTTTTAATTTTATTTTATTTTAATATGAAAAAGTGTGAATTTACCATATTATCCTCATTTAATTAATAATTTCAATTCTCAATGTTTGCATTAAGTAAGGGCATTTTATGGTATTATGAATGTTTTACCATTCTCTGACTTTTGCTCTGAGATTTGAGGAACACCATTATAGGACTCATTATGGATTATATTTTAATCGGGTTTTTATCATAAATGGTCCCTGAGGTTTGCCAAATTATCACTTTTGGTCCTTTATATTTTTTATGACATTATTGGTCCTTTATATTACACCTTATACATCAATTTGGTCATGCCGTTAGGTTATGTAGAAATTTTTGTTAAATTGATGACGTGGCATGTATGCGGAGCCCACATATCCAATAATAAAATGCCACGTGGATTTGAATAAAAATAAATAAATGTTTTGAAAATGTTTAAGAAATTAAATTTAAAAAAAAAAAAAAACTAAATTTAAACCTTAAAAATAAAATATAAAAAACTCCAATCCAACTCACCCTCCCCCTATCACCCCCTCTGTTCTCTGCCTCCCTCTTTTTATGTTCTCTCTCTCTCTCTCTCTCTGATTTATCTCTGTCCTTCTCCCCCTCTCTTTTTGATTTATCTCTCTGCCTATGAATCACTCTGTAAAGTAAAGAAAAATAAAATAAAATTTCTGGGTATTTGGGTGCAGGGGTGGGTCTAGTGGGTGGGGGATGGATCGGGGTGGGGGAGAAAGCAAGATTGAGAGAGAGAGAGAGGTGGAAGGGGAGGGGGTGGCCTGGGGAGGAGTTGAGTTTTTTTTTTTCTCTTTTTAAAATTTTTAAAAAAGATTTTAAATGTTAAACTATTTATAAATTTTTTTTTTTTTTTATTTAGATCCACTTGGCATTTTCTCATTGGCTATGTGAGCACCACATATGTGCCATATCAGCAATTTAACAGAAATTTTTAACATATTCTTGAGGTGGAACTAAATTGATGTGTGAGGTGTAACATAAAGGACCAATAATGTCACCAAAAAAAATAATAATAATAAAGGACCAAAGTTGATAATTTCGCAAACCTCAAGGACCATTTGTGATAAAAACCCTATTTTAATTATTTGAACCGTTAGTTTTTAGATATTCTCTCAAAAATTATCTATGCAAAAAATCATTGGAATCCGAAACCATTCGATCACTCAATTAGATGCTTTAATGATTTTCAATCCCTCATGAGCTACAGCAGCATGCAGGGCTGTTTGACCATCTGAACCCCCATGAGCTGATGAAGGACTTGATGGTAAAATTTGATTCAGAGTATCTAACAATCCCTCTCTTGCAGCCAGGTACAATGGAGACTCACCTGCCTCATTTTCAAAACAAGCCAATTTGGGGTCCATCTTAAGTAAAAACTCAGCCACTTTGTTGTGACCATTCCTCACAGCTTTGTGTAAAACCGTGTTGTTCCCCCTATTTCGGACTCTCAAAGTCTCAACTACTTTGGGAGCACACCAAAGGCCTGGGCCAATTCAACTGACACCCCATTGGTGTACTCGAGGTACTATGTTCAAGTGCATTATCGTGGCCACAACTACTACTATTACTTCTTGGACTCTCATGTATGAGATGACTCACTGCTATAGCTTACATGCATTGCATATGTTGGCAGATCTTATCTCAACCTAGGCATCAGTAATGTTGAAATACAAAACTTTATACATCAAAAGTGTATAATATTGTGACAAGTTGTAATCTTTAAACCATGAAACATCAAACTTGTTCATTAGATATGTGATAGATGTGCTGAAGGGGTAAAAGGAGTTGAACTATAAAGTAGTGCAAAATGCACTTATTCTTCATGGTTTGTTCTTGATTTTGCACTTGAGCTTACAAAGATGAGAAATGAAGAATCTGCAGGCTTCAGGTAGGGAAAACATTTTCACCAATTGGGAAAGAGCCAAGAAGGTAATAACATGAAAAGCGGCTCCGACTAGGGTTCCCAAGGTTTTGAGAAATTGCTGATCAGGCATGGCAGCCTTAATCCCTGTTTCGAATGCTATTGCGGTGGATTGCAGAGCAATATATGTAAGAGCAGCAGCACTAGTGAAATAGTAAACATAGGAGGACTTGTTGCTGTTGACAGCTCCCCAAAACAGAAGGCAAGCTGCAATTATTGAGCAAGTCA
This sequence comes from Prunus kanzakura, assembly GCA_020521455.1. Lineage (NCBI taxonomy): Eukaryota > Viridiplantae > Streptophyta > Magnoliopsida > Rosales > Rosaceae > Prunus > Prunus kanzakura. The sequence continues at coordinate 2,015,355 of BPUM01000794.1, read as the reverse complement.
TGGCAACAGTGTCTGTGATGATGAACCACTTGAACTCATTATTTGACTGCAGAAGAGCCTGCCCTCGGTCTGGGCCTACATCATTGTTATACCCCCCAGGCATTGTGAAGGCAGCTGCAAATGTTACAGTTGTGATAAGTGTTGCAACCATCAACAGGGTCTGCCCCATTTGCATGTAAGTTTGCACTGCTTTGGCTTCTTCTTGTTCTGCTCTTGGGGAAATCTTGATGTTCCCCAACCCTGAATGTCGGGTACCAAGATGTCCCCAAATGCTTGGAGTTATGCTCTGCAATTCCTATAAGATGAACAGTTGTAGTTTGCTAAGCATTATGACCAATTATATACAAGGAATATTAATTATGTAATTAGCACTCACCCTGGGAGATGTAATACTAGATTCTTTGATTGACCTATCAATCTCAATTGCTGTCTGGCCAAATTTGTTCTTGGATCTTAAATTTACTCTTCCATCCCACCTCAAGTATCTCAGAATCCAAGTTTTTCTTTCAATGGTGGCTAGATGCAAAGGCGTATTTCCATCAAAATCAGGCTGGTTAATGGTCCCCTCCAGCTCTGCTGTTTCTAGTATATATCTGACAACGTTTGCTTGCCCATTGAAGATTGCAATATGAAGGGCATTCCATCCATAAGGATCAACAAGTTCCCCCGAATCTGGGCAATGTCGAACAATCTCTCTAATCACACTGGTATGACCTTTGCTGGCTGCAACATGAATTGGTGAGCAACCCTGTTTATCCAAAACATATGCTATTGAAATGTCGAGTTCTAGTAATCGTTGTACTGTTCTGTGGTCTCCAAGGGATGCTGCATAGTAAAGAGGAGTCTTTGCTTGGTGGTCAGCTTCTTTGATCAGCTGCTGTTTGAATCTTAGGAGCTCTTCCATGATATCTTACAATCAGACAAAAGTTTAGTTTAAATATAGATTAAAAAAATTGCAGAAGTCAGGAAAAAATATATATTAAAGAGGAACTAGCTAGAATCTTTTTTATTAGAAGAGCAACATCTGTGTGGAATGGATACTACTATATTATTTATGCAAATTCAACTATCTGTAGTGTAACCCTCATAAAGAATTTGCAAGGAAATTGATATAATAGTAGTTGCTGAGCGCAAGTGCATATTTAAACCATAGCTCAAACATATATAACTGGGGAAAAGTGTGACATACCAAAATGCTTCTCAACCACAGCAGCATGCAGAGCTGTTTGGCCGTCTGAACCACCATGAGCTGATGAAGGACTTGATTGTAAAATTTGATTCAGAATATCTAACAATCCCTCTCTTGCAGCCAGGTACAATGGAGACTCACCTGCCTCATTTTCAAAACAAGCCAATTTGGGGTCAATCTTAAGTAAAAACTCAGCCACTTTGTTGTGACCATTCCTCACAGCTTCGTGTAGAACCGTGTTGTTCCCCCTATTTCTGACTCTCAAAGTCTCAAGCATCTTGCTGCTCATGTTCCCAAACTCTACTTGTGACATGGACAAGGTTTCTCTGACCAGATAATTGACAATCGAGAAGCGGCCAACCCTTGCAGCCACATGTAAAGGTGTATCTCCATCTAAATTTGGCTGTGTGAGAAGGGACCTGCATCTGCTATAAATCTCAGCTGTAACATTTTTGTGTCCAAATTGGACGGCAATATGGAGGGCAGTGTTTTCTCGGGGCGTAAGTTGATATAGTAGCATGGGATCATCGTTAAGAAGTTGTTTAAGGAAGCAAACATCCCCTGATTCTGCAGATTTGTAGAGCCTTGGATCCATGGCATTTTTGGAACTAGGCAGGCATTACATAATTGATGGGGTTGCTTTATATATGGCCTTGTTATTGACTACGGATATAGACTACACCAGAAGTATAAGATTGAACATCACAACCCCATTTTTCAAAATTATAATTAAGTTGACAATCAAGTCTGGCTTCATACAGTAGCCTGCCATGGCTGACTTCAAGTCCTTCAACCCAGGTCATTGTAAAACTAAGAAACTACTCATAAGTTCTAAAGTGTATGTGACAGCCTTGAAACAAAACAAAATACTAAATGAGCTAAAATGAATTTATTAGTTTAACTATAACTATCTGATGATATAATAATGCAAATTGATTTTGAAGCAACCACAACGGTTTTGAAGAGACAAGTTTACTGGTTAATTGTTTCAGAAGCAGATTGCTGAGATTCTATATGACATATAAAAATACTTTCATTTTTCTGAATTTGTTTAATGGAGAACAAGAATGACAAATTGTAATCTCTAAACCCGAAAAGAAAGAAGAAAAAAAATTAATGGCATGGAAAGCTATTAGTGTTAAAATTAAGACTAATGCACTTGTTGTAGTTAAGTTTATGTCAAATAGGTCTTGAAACATTTTGGACAGAAACTTGTTTGGTCTTTGGTTGTATATTCATGCTACTTTATTTTGTAAGGCTTAGATGAAGCCACATAGTCACTCTTATATGTGTGGCTTTCCTAGTTTTGGCTGAGTCATTAATCAACATTGACTTCTCATATTTAGCATAGAAAGAGTGCTCAAGAAGCTAGAGAGAAAAAGTTTTCTCCCAAATCACATTTCTGGATTTTCTAGCTTGAGATTGATTTCAAAGATATTTCTTCTTTGTTTATCTGATCTCTTCTATCTTGTGTGTGTGTGTTAGTTGAATCATAACACCAAGATATCTCAAAATCCAACAATTTCATACATCAAAAGTGTATAATATTGAATTGTAATCTTTAAACCCTTAAACATCAAACTTTTTCTAATGTGACAGATGTGCTGAAGGAGTAAAAGGAGTTGAACTATAAAGTAGTGCAGAATGCACTTATTCTTCAAGGTTTGTTCTTGATTTTGCACATGTGCTTACATAGATGAAAAATGAAGAATCTGCAGGCTTCAGGTAAGGAAAACATTTTCACCAAATGGGAAAGAAACAAAAGGGTAATAATAACATGAAAAGAGACTGCGACGGGGGTTCCCAACTTTTTGACAAATGGCTGATGGGGCACGACAGCCAAAATCCCTGTTGTGAAGGATGCTGCAGTGAACTGGAGAGCAAAATATGTAAGAGCAGCAGCACTTGTGAAATAGTAAACATAGAAGGACTCGTTGCTGTTAACAGATCCCCAGAACAGAAGGCAAGCTGCAATTATTGAGCAAGTCATGGCAATGGTGTCTGTGATGATGAACCACTTGAAAAAATTATTTGACTGCAGAAGAGCCTGCCCTTGGTCCGGGCCTACATCATTGTTGTATCCTCCAGGCATTGTGAAGGCTGCTGTAAATGTCACAGTTGTGATAAGTGTTGCAACCATTAAAAGGGTCTGGCCCATTTGCTTGTAAGTTTGGATTGCAATGGCTTCTTCTTGGTCTGCTCTTGAAAAAACCTTAATGTTGTCCAACCAAGAAGGCGGTGTCCGGAGATGTCCCCAAATGCTTGGCATTATATTCTGCAAGTAAATTCATTTAAGAGAAACAATGTCAAGATTGGCAGTTTGTAGTTTGTTAAGCATTAAGACCAATTTTATACAAGGGATATTAATTATGTACTTAGTACTCACTCTGGAAGGTGTAATATTAGCTTCTTTGATTGAGCTATCAATCTCAATTGCTGTTTGGCCATATTTGTTCTTGGATCTTGGATTTACTCTTCCATCCCACTTCAAGTAACACAAAATCCAAGTTTTTCTTTCAATGGTGGCTAGATGCAAAGGCGTATTTCCATCAAAATCAGGCTGGTTTATAAGCCCCCCCAGCTCTGCTGTTTCTAATACATACCTGACAACTTTTGTTTGCCCATTGAAGATTGCAATATGAAGAGTATTCCGTCCATAAGGGTCGACAAGTTCTCCTGAATCTGGGCAATGTCCAACAATCTCTCTAATCACACTGGCATGACCATTGCTGGCTGCAACATGAATTGGTGAATGACCCTGTTTATCCAAAACATATGCAATCGAAATATCGAGTTCTAGTAATCGTTGAACTGTCTTATGGTCTCCAAGGGATGCTGCATAGTAGAGAGGAGTCTTGCCTTGGTGGTCAGCTTGTTTGATCAGCTGCTGTTTGAACCTTAGGAGGGATTCCATGATATCTTATAACCAAACAAAAATTTAGCTTAGATTTAAAAAAATTACAGAAGACTCTTACTGATTACAGGAGCAACATCTGTATGGAATGGATACTACTATTTTTAATTATGCAAATTCAACTGCCAGAGGTGTCAATAGTGAAAGTCTCATATAGGATTTGCAAGTTAATTGAGATAATAGTAGCATATATTACTGGGCTAAAGTATGACATACCAAAATGCCTCTCAACCACAGCAGCATGCAGAGCTGTTTGGCCATCTGAACCACCATGAGCTGATGAAGGACTTGATTGTAAAATTTGATTCAGAATATCTAACAATCCTTCTCTTGCAGCCAGGTACAATGGAGACTCACCTGCCTCATTTTCAAAACAAGCTAATTTGGGGTCCATCTTAAGTAAGAACTCAGCCACTTTGGTGTGACCATTCCTCACAGCTTCGTGTAAAACCGTGTTGTTTCCCCTATTTCTGATTCTCAGAGTCTCAGTCATGTTGCTGTTAGCGTTCCCGAACGATATTTGTGACTTGGACGAGGTTTCTCTGACCAGACAATTGACAATCGAGAAGCAGCCAACCCTTGCAGCCACATGTAAAGGAGTATCTCCATCTAAATTTGGCTGTGTGAGAAAGGACCTGCATCTGCTATAAATCTCAGCTGTAACATTTTTGTGTCCAAATTGCACGGCGATATGGAGGGCAGTGTTTTCTCGGGGCGTAAGTTGATATAGTAGCATGGGATCATCGTTAAGAAGTTGTTTAAGGAAGCAAACATCCCCTGATTTTGCAGATTTGTAAAGCCTTGGATCCATGGAATTTTTGGAGTCGGGCATTACATAATTGTGGGGTTGCTTTATATAAGGCCTTGTTATTGTAGGGAGTTTTGACAGAGCATTTACCTTGGCACGGTAAAAAAAAAAAAAAAAATCCAAATTCATCCCATCTGAACAACCAAGATTTTTGTGCACTGTTCTCTAAATTGCTGTGGTCTGTTTTGGTTCACGTGGAGTAATTGAATCTGCCTCAAATTCAACTCAGTTGACTATATATTTAGACTAAACCAACAGCCACTGAGATTGAACATCCCAACCCATTTTTCAAAATCGAAACTTCTAACATGTAAAACTAAGAAATGTCTGCTATGACTGATTTCAAGTCCTTCAACCCAGGTCATTGTAAAACTAAGAAATGGCTCATAACTTCTAACGTTTATGTGGGAGCCATGAAAGAAAAGAAAAATCAAAATGAGCTTAAATAAATTTATTAGTTTAATTATAACTATCTGATGATGCAATGATGCAAACTGATTTTGAAGCAATAAAGACCACGGAGATTTCCCCTCGTCTTTTTGTATTTTTGTAGTAGTTATTGTGGGAGCAAATTTCCTCCCACGGGAATATTCGGTTGAAAGATTCCTTCGTCTTCTCCGCCTCTCTTTCTCCCTGCAAAACGAATAGCATTAAGAGGACCACACTCGGGGGGTGTTGGCCAAAGGCCCTCCAATGCCTAAATTAGTTCAAGAGCTTTGTAAAGAAAACACTAGCTAATTAGGGTACGGAGTTATATGTGTTTTTGGGATAAACCGGGCGGCCGGAGCCTTATGTAAAAGAAGGAGAGAAAGGAGGTGGCTAGGGTTTCTGAGAGATAATTTCTGCAGAGTTTCAGTAGGAGTTTAGACGTACCTCAACCCTTGTATGTGGCCATCCTTTTATAGAGGTCTCGGGAGCTAGGGTTTCAGAGGAATAATTCTGTAGATGGAAGGGAATTATTCCTCCCCAATTTGGCGAGATTTGACTAATTAGGGATTTGATTTAAATCAAATCCCTAATCAGGATAGCAATCAAATCAATACCTAATTTAATTAGGTAACTCCTCCATTAATTGAGAATATTCGTAGGAATCAAATCAATCCTCAACCTAATTAGGTAGCATTCTATTTAATTGGGTAACCCCCAATTAAATTGAATAATTCCCAATTAGGTCAAATAATCCCCAAATGGAAGGAATTATTTGACCTAGGGTTATGAATTAATTCGGTTCCCACAAATGCCCCCCAGCTTCTGCATGGCGCGTGGTGGCATGTAGGAGATGTAAATTATCTGTTGGGCTGTCCAGCTGTAATTGGGCTTCCTTCAGTGAGTTGGACTCATTTTACAGATTGGGTTCCCAATTGGAGTGAGCTTTTGACTGTTCATGGAGTTGGGTTCCCAATAGGAATGGTCTTGCGATTCCTTCTTGACCTAGGATGCCCAACCTGTGTAAATGTAGGGCTTCTCTTCACTCTTCTTCACATCACAAACTTAACTTCTCTACTTTCTAGCTTGAGAGAGATCTTGGAGAATTTGTACTGCTTGTCGAAGAGAGGAGTCGTCGTGCATCCAAAGGTACGTCGAGCACGTATATTTCTTGTTCTTCGTCTTTTCTTCTTTTTTGCTGCGAAGGCTAGCTGGGGGAAGTCCGGCTAGTTCTCGTCGTGACAGGCGACGGCTGATAGTGGGCGGCAGTCGTGGTAGAGCAGGTGCGCGCAGGTGGACCAGCTATTGCCTATCGTTGCAGGTCTGGGCTGAAGCATGCTTGGCCTCATGCGTTGCGGGCCTGTCAGCTGGGCAAGTATTGGGAGGAAGTTGGTGGTCTGCCCCCTGCCCAGGATGTTGAGAGATGGAAGCAGAATGGTCCAGATTCTGATGATCTGCCCAAAGTAAGGCTGACGTCAAGTCTTCTAGAAATGGAGTTGCGACTTCGCGTGCGAATGATGTGTCTCTGTTGAGGATGAAGCCAAAGTCCAATTCTGCTGGGAAGACTCAAGTGGGGTTTGTTCCATCATCATCCGAGCCTCCTGTTGACAAGCTTGAAAATCATGATCTGCTTTGTGAGGTAGTTCGTGCCCGATCCCGTTCTGCCGAGCGTCAAAGAGATGCAGATATTCCTCTTCGTAGTTCGAGTCGTCTGCATTAGTCAAAGGATGGAGATCGAAGCGGGAGGTCTGCTCATGGCTCGGTTGTTGAGACACGGGCAGTCAAGAGTGGAGTTGATTCTGCCTCATGGACTTCTTTGGAGGCGAGGTTGGCAGAGTCTAAGAAAATGAGAGAGTCATCTGGCCGGGCGAAGGGTTCTTCTGCAACGTCAGCTGTTGGTCCCAAGGTTGACAGGCCCAACCCCACAGGAGGTGCATGCGTGTCTAATCTGCTCAAGACGAACTTTCTGTCAAGCTCGTCCACTTGTGCTGAATTGGTTAACCACGTCCGCCAGGCCGGCGAACTTGGCACCCTCTCGAGTCTTTCCTTGGAAAAACAAAGGGAAGCGACACTCCATTTGCCTAAAAAAAGGATTAGTTTTTTGCTGCTGAAAATATCTGACACTCGTCTACTGTTGCCCCCTCTTCTGCTGGTGACTTGGTTAGTCGAAAAGATGCCTACTTCCGTCTTGAGCGCAAGAATGTTGACGTCTCATTTTGTTATGACAAACTTCTTGCTAAGTTTGGCGCCTATAACAAGTCTGCATTAGAGATGGAGACATTGAGATGCTCTGTTCTGACACCATGTGCAAAGTGAGCAGGTTAATGCTGTGAACATGGCAGGAGCTGAAGAGTAGGCAGCCGAAGAGGCGGTAGCTGAAGAGGATGAAGCAGAGGAGGATGCAGCAGATGAGGTAGTGGCAGACGTCGCAGATCAAGCAGGTGGAGCTGCTGAGAACGTGGCTGATCAAGCGGATGCCGAAGAGGCTGTAGATCAGGGATCTCCTGCTGGCGTCCCAAAGTAAATGAAGACTCCTTTATTTCTTTTCACCTTGTAGTCTGCTTTCTTGTTTAGAATAATTGGCCTTATTCGACCATCTTCCTTTTGTTGAACTTGGCCGGTTGGTCAGCTTGCTATGGAAATTTCAGTTATTTTTTCAACTTCAATTGGCATATTGACTTGTGGACTGCTTGAGTAACCAGCCTGTATTTTGATTGCGCATCTTCTTTTGGAGATTTTATGATTGCCAGTGTCCCTTTTAAGGGACTCCGTGCGTGTTCTGCGCATCCCGTAAGATGTTTTCCCTTAGGAAATTGGCGAGGGCCAGGGTCCCCTTTGAGGGACTCCGGGCGTAGGAAATTGGCGAGGGCCAGGGTCCCCCGTAAGGGACTCCGGGCGTGTTCTGCTCCCGTAAGATGTTTTCCCTTAGGAAATTGGCGAGGGCCAGGGTCCCCCTTAAGGGACTCCGGGCGTGTTCTGCCTATGTCCAAAGACATGTAGATGAGAGTGGCCCGTTTGGCCTACGTCTGGAGACGTGTCGATGAGAGTGGCCCGTTTGGCCTACGTCCGGAGACGTGTCGATGAGTGTGGCTCGTTTGGCCTACGTCCGGAGACGTGTCGATGAGAGTGGCCCGTTCGGCCTACGTCCGGAGACGTGTCGATGAGCCTACGTCCGGAGACGTGTCGATGAGAGTGGCCCGTTTGGCCTACATCCGGAGACGTGTCGATGAGTGTGGCCTGTTCGGCCTACGTCCGGAGACGTGTCGATGAGTGTGGCCCGTTCGGCCTATGTCCGGAGACGTGTCGATGAGAGTGGCTCGTTCGGCCTACGTCCGGAGACGTGTCGATGAGAGTGGTGGCGCATGGTAGGCCAGAAGTAGCCTATGTTTAGAGCCTTCTAGGTGAGTGATATGCCCCCATAGTGGTTGCCACACTCGCCGTTGTGAATTTTGCAGAGAACCTCAAGTCTTTGAGGGTGTTTTATGCAGGTGAGATGAGGGCCGAAGTGTGATCTGCGAATGAGCTTGTTGCCGTGCATGTAGTATCTCGCGGCCTTCTGCTGGACCTTTCTGGCTTCGGACTTGTCCGTTGACAGATTTCCATTCATCAAGTAGTCGATGATGGGGTCTGGCCAGCTGGGGTCCTCGTCAATTTGCATTGCGTCGATTGGCTCTATTTCTTCAATGCTTGGTCGGTCTAGGTGTTTGACCGGGATGGAGCGTCTGAATTGGGTATCCAGCGCGGACCCTAGGCTTGCCAGGGCATCTGCATGTGCGCTCTCTGCTCGAGGCACTTGTTGGATGGTGAAGGTAGGAAACGCCTTCAATAGCTCTTGGATTTTGTCAAGGTACAAGATCATCCTTGGGTGTTTTGCCATGTATTCACCTGAGGCTTGATTCGTAATCAACTGGGAATCTGAGTAGATGGCTAGCTTCTTGATCGCTAGCTCATTTGCCAAGCGCAGGCCAGCGAGCAATGCCTCGTATTCTGCCTTGTTGTTTGAGGCTGGGAAACCAAGCCTGATGGCCTGCTCCAATAGGGTCCCATCTGGGGTGATGATGACGACACCTGCTCCCGCTCCTTTTTGGTTCGACGCTCCGTCTACGCGCAATTGCCACATGTCTGTGGGTTGGCCAGGTTCAGCGGATGTGCCATCTGTTTTTGAACTTTCCTTCTTACGGTTGACCAGCTTCTCTTCTTCGACTGATGAGGTGAATTCTGCCACAAAGTCTGCTAGAGCCTGGGCTTTTATTGCAGTCTTTGGCCGGTAGAAGAGGTCATACTGGCTTAGTTCTATAGCCCATCTCATGAGTCGCTGGGAAGCGTCAGGGCTGTGAAGTATTGATCTCAAAGGAAAGTCGGTCATGACGATGACTCGGTGAGCTTGATAGTAGGGTCGTAACTTTCTCGCGGAAACTACAAGGGCCAAAATAAGCTTTTCCAATTTCGGGTAGCGAGTCTCTGCATCGAGGAGAGCTTTTGACGTGTAGAATACCGGATGTTGGGCCCCTAGTTCTTCTCGAATGAGAGCTGAGCTAACGGCCGAGTTGGACACTGCCAGGTATACAAACAAGTCCTCCCCTGGGACTGGTTTTGAGAGCAGGGGAGGTGAAGTGAGGTAAGTCTTCAGATTCTGAAAAGCTACTTTGCACTCCTCATCCCACTTGTCTTTTTGTCCTTTTTTCAAAGCTTTGAAAAATGGTCTGCACTTGTCGGTAGATCTCGAGAGGAATCGATTGAGGGCCGCTGCTCTGCCCGTCAGACTTTGTATTTCCTTCATTGTGGAAGGCGACTTCATCTCGAGAATGGCCTTGATTTGTCTTGGGTGTGCCTCGATAACTCGTTGCGTGACTAGGTAGCCTAGGAATCGGCCGGACGATACGCCAAACGTGCATTTACTTGGATTCAACTTCATGCGATACTGGCGTAGCAAGTTGAATGCCTCGGCGAGGTTTTTGATGTGATCTGCACATTTTGGGGCTTTGACCAGCATGTCGTCCACGTAGACTTCCATAGTCTTGCCGATCTGCTCCTTAAAGATTTTATTCACGAGCCTTTGATAAGTTGCTCCAGCATTCTTCTGCCCAAAAGGCATAACCTTGTAGCAGTAGGTCCCTCTCTCGATAATGAAAGAGATTTTCGACTTGTCATCCTCGTGAGTCAGGATTTGATTATAGCCCGAGTAGGCGTCCTTGAAGCTGAGCAGCTGATTGCCGGGGGTGGAACCCACTGGTTGGTCGATTCTCGGCACTGGGAAGTTGTCTTTAGGACATGCCTTGTTGAGGTCGGTGTAATCGACGCAAACTCTCCATTTGCCCTTTTCTTGTTTCGCTACCAGAACAATGTTGGCCAGCCACTCCGAGTAGGAGACCTCTTCAATGAAGCCAGCTTTTTTAAAAATTTGTCGATCTTGGCTTCAATGATTGCGACCCGCTCTGGAGTGAAGTTGCGTCTCTTTTGCGCCACTGGCTTGCTGGTTGGGTTGACGTGGAGTCGATGGCAGATGATGTTCGGGTCGATGCCGGGCGTGTCTGACGGTGACCATGCGAACATGTCCTTGTTGTTCTGGAGGAAGGTGGTCAGCTCCATCTTCTAGTCTGGGCTTAGGCGCGAGCCGATCCGCGCTTTTCTGTGTGGCTGGTCAGGATCCAAGGGTATTAGCTCGACGTCCTCTTCGGGTTTCCATCCTTCTTCAGGAGAGACCTCCGGACGGATTTCCTCGACTTGGTCCTGATGCTTTGATTGCTATAAGGGAATATCCCCTTCCCCTTCTGGCTTGCTCGGTTGCTAGGAACGGGGTTTGGTTGTTCTGCTCCTTCTAGATCTGCTTGATTCACAGGGAGGAACTGTGTTGGCTTGCTTTTCTTCAGCCCTTGAGCTGAGCATTTCCTCGCCATTGCCTGGTCGCTGTTTGATCTGGCAGACACCGCCCCCAGGAATTGGGTAGCGGATTTTCTGATGAGTGGCGGAGGTGATGGCGTTGATCTTACCAATCCATGGTCTGCCCAGGATGCCATTGTAGGGTGAGACTTCATCAATGACCATGAATGTTTGTGAGCTGATTACAGGTGGGGAGTAGACGTCGAGATCTATGGTGCCCACGGTAACCGTCGTTGCGCCATTGAAGTTAGTCAGCGACCTAGCTGATTTGTTGATCTTTGCTTCCAAGCCCATCTGCTGGATGACAGTCAACTGCAGGATATTGGCTGCGCTGCCTTCATCCACATGGATTCGGTCGACCATGGGCTGAGCGATTTGAATGCTGACAACAAGGGCGTCGTTGTGTGGCATGTTGAGGCAGATCAAATCTTTCTTCTGGAAGCCGATGACTGGGTCGTCTTCTGCCGGTGGAAGGTCGGTCGAGACTTGGGAGACCACAGTGGCCTGTTTGATCTTCCTACTTAGTAGACTTCTTTGCGGCGATTCCATCGTCATCCCAGAGCGCATAGCGTTCCACGGTTGCGAAGACCTCTGCCAGAGTCTGGCTGGGAGCGATAGTCAGCTCGTGAGAAAGGACCTGCATCTGCTATATATCTCAGCTGTAATATTTTTGTGTCCAAATTGCACGGCGATATGGAGGCCAGTGTTTTCTCGGGGCGTAAGTTGATATAGTAGCATGGGATCATCGTTAAGAAGTTGTTTAAGGAAGCAAACATCCCCTGATTTTGCAGATTTGTAAAGCCTTGGATCCATGGAATTTTTGGAGTCGGGCATTACATAATTGTGGGGTTGCTTCATATAAGGCCTTGTTATTGTAGGGAGTTTTGACAGAGCATTTACCTTGGCACTGGAAAAAAAAAAAAAAAAATTCCAAATTCATCCCATCTGAACAACCAAGATTTTTGTGCACTGACCTCTAAATTGCTGTGGTCTGTTTTGGTTCACGTGGAGTAATTGAATCTGCCTCAAATTCAACTCAGTTGACTATATATTTAGACTAAACCAACAGCCACTGAGATTGAACATCCCAACCCATTTTTCAAAATCGAAACTTGACAGAAAAAGCTTCAATAAGTTTGTGATTATGACAGTCACGTCTTCTTCATACAGTTGTCTGCTATGACCGATTTCAAGTCCTTCAACCCAGGTCATTGTAAAACTAAGAAATGGCTCATAACTTCTAACGTGTATGTGGGAGCCATGAAAGAAAAGAAAAATCAAAATGAGCTTAAATAAATTTATTAGTTTAATTATAACTATCTGATGATGCAATGATGCAAACTGATTTTGAAGCAACCACAACGGTTTTGAAGCAATAAAGACCACGGAGATTTCCCCTCGTCTTTTTGTATTTTTGTAGTAGTTATCCAGTAGAAGTAGAAAGGAATTTCTGTATAGTCAGAGCCCTGCATCATTTTATGCAATGTGAGAAGCATGTAAATTGGAACTCTCTATATGCAGACTTTTCCTTTTGTGTTAGACTTCAGTGCGCAGATCCTTCCTCCTTTGTTGTTTCTGTTCCTGTTCCTTGACTGTTCTGTTCTTTGAATTCCGTCACATCAGTTGTGAACTTGCGACACTAGCTTCCCCATGATTTGCGTTAAACAAATACCCAAATGGCTATCAAAACGTGGCCTCCGCTTGTGCAAATGGTTGAAATTGAAACTTCAAATGAATCAAAGAGAGAACTGGGGCTCGGTTGACTTGAGAAAGCTAAAGTCTTTTTACGTTGAGTTTCAAAGGGAAAATGGGCAGAGGCAAACTTACGTGTTACGTTGGTTAAAAGAGCCAACAGAGATTGCATATATATATATAGGCTTATTTATGGATATGCCCCTGTGCTTTCAAAATAGTCTCATATTACCACCTGTTTTTTGAAATGTCTCAATATACGACCTATACTTTCAATAAGTGTCTCACGTTTTTTTCTTCTTCTTCTTGACGTTGTTTATGTTGCTGTGAACTTACGACACTCGCTTCCCCATGATTTTTTTAGACTCTTAACATGGACTCTACTTCCTTCTTAACGTTGAAACTTCAAATGAATCAAAGAGAGAAGTGGGGCTCGGTTGACTTAAGAAACAAAAGGTGGTCTTTTTACGTTTCTATAAGTTTCAAAGGACAAATGCGCCCATGCATTCGAACTAATACGAATTCTTCTTGGAGTCTCTTGTATATAAGTATAGCATTTCTTGGGTGCAATTCACGTATTTTTTAAGAGACAAGTTCACTGGTTTATTGTTTCAGAAGCAGATTGGTGAGATTCTATATGACTAATAAAAATACTTTCATTTTTCTGAATTTGTTCAATGGAGAACAAGAATGACAAATTGTAATCTCTAAACCCGAAAAGAAAGAAGAAAAAAAAAATTAACGGCATGGAAAGCTATTAGTGTTTAAATTATGACTAATGCACTTGTTGTAGGTCTTGATAGAAAGAGTGCTCAAGAAGCTAGAGAGAAAAAGTTTTCTCCCATATCGCATTTCTGGATTTTCTAGCTTGAGATTGATTTCACAGATATTTCTTCTTTGTTTATCTGCTCTCTTCTATCTTGTGTGTGTGTGTGTGTGTGTGTGTGTGTGTGTGTGTGTGTGTGTGTTAGTTGAATCATAACACCAAGATATCTCAAAATCCAACAATTTCATACATCAAAAGTATATAATATTGAATTGTAATCTTTAAAGCCTTAAACATCAAACTTGTTCTAATGTGACAGATGTGCTGAAGGAGTGAAACGAGTTGAACTATAAAGTAGTGCAGAATGCACTTATTATTCAAGGTTTGTTCTTGATTTTGCACGTGTGCTTACATAGATGAAAATGAAGAATCTGCAGGCTTCAGGTAGGGAAAACATTTTCACCAAATGGGAAAGAAACAAAAGGGTATTAACATGAAAAGCGACTGCGACGAGGGTTCCCAACTTTTTGACAAATGGCTGATGGGGCACGACAGCCAAAATCCCTGTTGTGAAGGATGCTGCAGTGAACTGGAGAGCAAAATATGTAAGAGCAGCAGCACTTGTGAAATAGTAAACATAGAAGGACTCGTTGCTGTTAACAGATCCCCAGAACAGAAGGCAAGCTGCAATTATTGAGCAAGTCATGGCAATGGTGTCTGTGATGATGAACCACTTGAAAAAATTATTTGACTGCAGAAGAGCCTGCCCTTGGTCCGGGCCTACATCATTGTTGTATCCTCCAGGCATTGTGAAGGCTGCTGTAAATGTCACAGTTGTGATAAGTGTTGCAACCATTAAAAGGGTCTGGCCCATTTGCTTGTAAGTTTGGATTGCAATGGCTTCTTCTTGGTCTGCTCTTGAAAAAACCTTAATGTTGTCCAACCAAGAAGGCGGTGTCCGGAGATGTCCCCAAATGCTTGGCATTATATTCTGCAAGTAAATTCATTTAAGAGAAACAATGTCAAGATTGGCAGTTTGTAGTTTGTTAAGCATTAAGACCAATTTTATACAAGGGATATTAATTATGTACTTAGTACTCACTCTGGAAGGTGTAATATTAGCTTCTTTGATTGAGCTATCAATCTCAATTGCTGTTTGGCCATATTTGTTCTTGGATCTTGGATTTACTCTTCCATCCCACTTCAAGTAACACAAAATCCAAGTTTTTCTTTCAATGGTGGCTAGATGCAAAGGCGTATTTCCATCAAAATCAGGCTGGTTTATAAGCCCCCCCAGCTCTGCTGTTTCTAATACATACCTGACAACTTTTGTTTGCCCATTGAAGATTGCAATATGAAGAGTATTCCGTCCATAAGGGTCGACAAGTTCTCCTGAATCTGGGCAATGTCCAACAATCTCTCTAATCACACTGGCATGACCATTGCTGGCTGCAACATGAATTGGTGAATGACCCTGTTTATCCAAAACATATGCAATCGAAATATCGAGTTCTAGTAATCGTTGAACTGTCTTATGGTCTCCAAGGGATGCTGCATAGTAGAGAGGAGTCTTGCCTTGGTGGTCAGCTTGTTTGATCAGCTGCTGTTTGAACCTTAGGAGGGATTCCATGATATCTTATAACCAAACAAAAATTTAGCTTAGATTTAAAAAAATTACAGAAGACTCTTACTGATTACAGGAGCAACATCTGTATGGAATGGATACTACTATTTTTAATTATGCAAATTCAACTGCCAGAGGTGTCAATAGTGAAAGTCTCATATAGGATTTGCAAGTTAATTGAGATAATAGTAGCATATATTACTGGGCTAAAGTATGACATACCAAAATGCCTCTCAACCACAGCAGCATGCAGAGCTGTTTGGCCATCTGAACCACCATGAGCTGATGAAGGACTTGATTGTAAAATTTGATTCAGAATATCTAACAATCCTTCTCTTGCAGCCAGGTACAATGGAGACTCACCTGCCTCATTTTCAAAACAAGCTAATTTGGGGTCCATCTTAAGTAAGAACTCAGCCACTTTGGTGTGACCATTCCTCACAGCTTCGTGTAAAACCGTGTTGTTTCCCCTATTTCTGATTCTCAGAGTCTCAGTCATGTTGCTGTTAGCGTTCCCGAACGATATTTGTGACTTGGACGAGGTTTCTCTGACCAGACAATTGACAATCGAGAAGCAGCCAACCCTTGCAGCCACATGTAAAGGAGTATCTCCATCTAAATTTGGCTGTGTGAGAAAGGACCTGCATCTGCTATAAATCTCAGCTGTAACATTTTTGTGTCCAAATTGCACGGCGATATGGAGGGCAGTGTTTTCTCGGGGCGTAAGTTGATATAGTAGCATGGGATCATCGTTAAGAAGTTGTTTAAGGAAGCAAACATCCCCTGATTTTGCAGATTTGTAAAGCCTTGGATCCATGGAATTTTTGGAGTCGGGCATTACATAATTGTGGGGTTGCTTTATATAAGGCCTTGTTATTGTAGGGAGTTTTGACAGAGCATTTACCTTGGCACGGTAAAAAAAAAAAAAAAAATCCAAATTCATCCCATCTGAACAACCAAGATTTTTGTGCACTGTTCTCTAAATTGCTGTGGTCTGTTTTGGTTCACGTGGAGTAATTGAATCTGCCTCAAATTCAACTCAGTTGACTATATATTTAGACTAAACCAACAGCCACTGAGATTGAACATCCCAACCCATTTTTCAAAATCGAAACTTCTAACATGTAAAACTAAGAAATGTCTGCTATGACTGATTTCAAGTCCTTCAACCCAGGTCATTGTAAAACTAAGAAATGGCTCATAACTTCTAACGTTTATGTGGGAGCCATGAAAGAAAAGAAAAATCAAAATGAGCTTAAATAAATTTATTAGTTTAATTATAACTATCTGATGATGCAATGATGCAAACTGATTTTGAAGCAATAAAGACCACGGAGATTTCCCCTCGTCTTTTTGTATTTTTGTAGTAGTTATTGTGGGAGCAAATTTCCTCCCACGGGAATATTCGGTTGAAAGATTCCTTCGTCTTCTCCGCCTCTCTTTCTCCCTGCAAAACGAATAGCATTAAGAGGACCACACTCGGGGGGTGTTGGCCAAAGGCCCTCCAATGCCTAAATTAGTTCAAGAGCTTTGTAAAGAAAACACTAGCTAATTAGGGTACGGAGTTATATGTGTTTTTGGGATAAACCGGGCGGCCGGAGCCTTATGTAAAAGAAGGAGAGAAAGGAGGTGGCTAGGGTTTCTGAGAGATAATTTCTGCAGAGTTTCAGTAGGAGTTTAGACGTACCTCAACCCTTGTATGTGGCCATCCTTTTATAGAGGTCTCGGGAGCTAGGGTTTCAGAGGAATAATTCTGTAGATGGAAGGGAATTATTCCTCCCCAATTTGGCGAGATTTGACTAATTAGGGATTTGATTTAAATCAAATCCCTAATCAGGATAGCAATCAAATCAATACCTAATTTAATTAGGTAACTCCTCCATTAATTGAGAATATTCGTAGGAATCAAATCAATCCTCAACCTAATTAGGTAGCATTCTATTTAATTGGGTAACCCCCAATTAAATTGAATAATTCCCAATTAGGTCAAATAATCCCCAAATGGAAGGAATTATTTGACCTAGGGTTATGAATTAATTCGGTTCCCACAAATGCCCCCCAGCTTCTGCATGGCGCGTGGTGGCATGTAGGAGATGTAAATTATCTGTTGGGCTGTCCAGCTGTAATTGGGCTTCCTTCAGTGAGTTGGACTCATTTTACAGATTGGGTTCCCAATTGGAGTGAGCTTTTGACTGTTCATGGAGTTGGGTTCCCAATAGGAATGGTCTTGCGATTCCTTCTTGACCTAGGATGCCCAACCTGTGTAAATGTAGGGCTTCTCTTCACTCTTCTTCACATCACAAACTTAACTTCTCTACTTTCTAGCTTGAGAGAGATCTTGGAGAATTTGTACTGCTTGTCGAAGAGAGGAGTCGTCGTGCATCCAAAGGTACGTCGAGCACGTATATTTCTTGTTCTTCGTCTTTTCTTCTTTTTTGCTGCGAAGGCTAGCTGGGGGAAGTCCGGCTAGTTCTCGTCGTGACAGGCGACGGCTGATAGTGGGCGGCAGTCGTGGTAGAGCAGGTGCGCGCAGGTGGACCAGCTATTGCCTATCGTTGCAGGTCTGGGCTGAAGCATGCTTGGCCTCATGCGTTGCGGGCCTGTCAGCTGGGCAAGTATTGGGAGGAAGTTGGTGGTCTGCCCCCTGCCCAGGATGTTGAGAGATGGAAGCAGAATGGTCCAGATTCTGATGATCTGCCCAAAGTAAGGCTGACGTCAAGTCTTCTAGAAATGGAGTTGCGACTTCGCGTGCGAATGATGTGTCTCTGTTGAGGATGAAGCCAAAGTCCAATTCTGCTGGGAAGACTCAAGTGGGGTTTGTTCCATCATCATCCGAGCCTCCTGTTGACAAGCTTGAAAATCATGATCTGCTTTGTGAGGTAGTTCGTGCCCGATCCCGTTCTGCCGAGCGTCAAAGAGATGCAGATATTCCTCTTCGTAGTTCGAGTCGTCTGCATTAGTCAAAGGATGGAGATCGAAGCGGGAGGTCTGCTCATGGCTCGGTTGTTGAGACACGGGCAGTCAAGAGTGGAGTTGATTCTGCCTCATGGACTTCTTTGGAGGCGAGGTTGGCAGAGTCTAAGAAAATGAGAGAGTCATCTGGCCGGGCGAAGGGTTCTTCTGCAACGTCAGCTGTTGGTCCCAAGGTTGACAGGCCCAACCCCACAGGAGGTGCATGCGTGTCTAATCTGCTCAAGACGAACTTTCTGTCAAGCTCGTCCACTTGTGCTGAATTGGTTAACCACGTCCGCCAGGCCGGCGAACTTGGCACCCTCTCGAGTCTTTCCTTGGAAAAACAAAGGGAAGCGACACTCCATTTGCCTAAAAAAAGGATTAGTTTTTTGCTGCTGAAAATATCTGACACTCGTCTACTGTTGCCCCCTCTTCTGCTGGTGACTTGGTTAGTCGAAAAGATGCCTACTTCCGTCTTGAGCGCAAGAATGTTGACGTCTCATTTTGTTATGACAAACTTCTTGCTAAGTTTGGCGCCTATAACAAGTCTGCATTAGAGATGGAGACATTGAGATGCTCTGTTCTGACACCATGTGCAAAGTGAGCAGGTTAATGCTGTGAACATGGCAGGAGCTGAAGAGTAGGCAGCCGAAGAGGCGGTAGCTGAAGAGGATGAAGCAGAGGAGGATGCAGCAGATGAGGTAGTGGCAGACGTCGCAGATCAAGCAGGTGGAGCTGCTGAGAACGTGGCTGATCAAGCGGATGCCGAAGAGGCTGTAGATCAGGGATCTCCTGCTGGCGTCCCAAAGTAAATGAAGACTCCTTTATTTCTTTTCACCTTGTAGTCTGCTTTCTTGTTTAGAATAATTGGCCTTATTCGACCATCTTCCTTTTGTTGAACTTGGCCGGTTGGTCAGCTTGCTATGGAAATTTCAGTTATTTTTTCAACTTCAATTGGCATATTGACTTGTGGACTGCTTGAGTAACCAGCCTGTATTTTGATTGCGCATCTTCTTTTGGAGATTTTATGATTGCCAGTGTCCCTTTTAAGGGACTCCGTGCGTGTTCTGCGCATCCCGTAAGATGTTTTCCCTTAGGAAATTGGCGAGGGCCAGGGTCCCCTTTGAGGGACTCCGGGCGTAGGAAATTGGCGAGGGCCAGGGTCCCCCGTAAGGGACTCCGGGCGTGTTCTGCTCCCGTAAGATGTTTTCCCTTAGGAAATTGGCGAGGGCCAGGGTCCCCCTTAAGGGACTCCGGGCGTGTTCTGCCTATGTCCAAAGACATGTAGATGAGAGTGGCCCGTTTGGCCTACGTCTGGAGACGTGTCGATGAGAGTGGCCCGTTTGGCCTACGTCCGGAGACGTGTCGATGAGTGTGGCTCGTTTGGCCTACGTCCGGAGACGTGTCGATGAGAGTGGCCCGTTCGGCCTACGTCCGGAGACGTGTCGATGAGCCTACGTCCGGAGACGTGTCGATGAGAGTGGCCCGTTTGGCCTACATCCGGAGACGTGTCGATGAGTGTGGCCTGTTCGGCCTACGTCCGGAGACGTGTCGATGAGTGTGGCCCGTTCGGCCTATGTCCGGAGACGTGTCGATGAGAGTGGCTCGTTCGGCCTACGTCCGGAGACGTGTCGATGAGAGTGGTGGCGCATGGTAGGCCAGAAGTAGCCTATGTTTAGAGCCTTCTAGGTGAGTGATATGCCCCCATAGTGGTTGCCACACTCGCCGTTGTGAATTTTGCAGAGAACCTCAAGTCTTTGAGGGTGTTTTATGCAGGTGAGATGAGGGCCGAAGTGTGATCTGCGAATGAGCTTGTTGCCGTGCATGTAGTATCTCGCGGCCTTCTGCTGGACCTTTCTGGCTTCGGACTTGTCCGTTGACAGATTTCCATTCATCAAGTAGTCGATGATGGGGTCTGGCCAGCTGGGGTCCTCGTCAATTTGCATTGCGTCGATTGGCTCTATTTCTTCAATGCTTGGTCGGTCTAGGTGTTTGACCGGGATGGAGCGTCTGAATTGGGTATCCAGCGCGGACCCTAGGCTTGCCAGGGCATCTGCATGTGCGCTCTCTGCTCGAGGCACTTGTTGGATGGTGAAGGTAGGAAACGCCTTCAATAGCTCTTGGATTTTGTCAAGGTACAAGATCATCCTTGGGTGTTTTGCCATGTATTCACCTGAGGCTTGATTCGTAATCAACTGGGAATCTGAGTAGATGGCTAGCTTCTTGATCGCTAGCTCATTTGCCAAGCGCAGGCCAGCGAGCAATGCCTCGTATTCTGCCTTGTTGTTTGAGGCTGGGAAACCAAGCCTGATGGCCTGCTCCAATAGGGTCCCATCTGGGGTGATGATGACGACACCTGCTCCCGCTCCTTTTTGGTTCGACGCTCCGTCTACGCGCAATTGCCACATGTCTGTGGGTTGGCCAGGTTCAGCGGATGTGCCATCTGTTTTTGAACTTTCCTTCTTACGGTTGACCAGCTTCTCTTCTTCGACTGATGAGGTGAATTCTGCCACAAAGTCTGCTAGAGCCTGGGCTTTTATTGCAGTCTTTGGCCGGTAGAAGAGGTCATACTGGCTTAGTTCTATAGCCCATCTCATGAGTCGCTGGGAAGCGTCAGGGCTGTGAAGTATTGATCTCAAAGGAAAGTCGGTCATGACGATGACTCGGTGAGCTTGATAGTAGGGTCGTAACTTTCTCGCGGAAACTACAAGGGCCAAAATAAGCTTTTCCAATTTCGGGTAGCGAGTCTCTGCATCGAGGAGAGCTTTTGACGTGTAGAATACCGGATGTTGGGCCCCTAGTTCTTCTCGAATGAGAGCTGAGCTAACGGCCGAGTTGGACACTGCCAGGTATACAAACAAGTCCTCCCCTGGGACTGGTTTTGAGAGCAGGGGAGGTGAAGTGAGGTAAGTCTTCAGATTCTGAAAAGCTACTTTGCACTCCTCATCCCACTTGTCTTTTTGTCCTTTTTTCAAAGCTTTGAAAAATGGTCTGCACTTGTCGGTAGATCTCGAGAGGAATCGATTGAGGGCCGCTGCTCTGCCCGTCAGACTTTGTATTTCCTTCATTGTGGAAGGCGACTTCATCTCGAGAATGGCCTTGATTTGTCTTGGGTGTGCCTCGATAACTCGTTGCGTGACTAGGTAGCCTAGGAATCGGCCGGACGATACGCCAAACGTGCATTTACTTGGATTCAACTTCATGCGATACTGGCGTAGCAAGTTGAATGCCTCGGCGAGGTTTTTGATGTGATCTGCACATTTTGGGGCTTTGACCAGCATGTCGTCCACGTAGACTTCCATAGTCTTGCCGATCTGCTCCTTAAAGATTTTATTCACGAGCCTTTGATAAGTTGCTCCAGCATTCTTCTGCCCAAAAGGCATAACCTTGTAGCAGTAGGTCCCTCTCTCGATAATGAAAGAGATTTTCGACTTGTCATCCTCGTGAGTCAGGATTTGATTATAGCCCGAGTAGGCGTCCTTGAAGCTGAGCAGCTGATTGCCGGGGGTGGAACCCACTGGTTGGTCGATTCTCGGCACTGGGAAGTTGTCTTTAGGACATGCCTTGTTGAGGTCGGTGTAATCGACGCAAACTCTCCATTTGCCCTTTTCTTGTTTCGCTACCAGAACAATGTTGGCCAGCCACTCCGAGTAGGAGACCTCTTCAATGAAGCCAGCTTTTTTAAAAATTTGTCGATCTTGGCTTCAATGATTGCGACCCGCTCTGGAGTGAAGTTGCGTCTCTTTTGCGCCACTGGCTTGCTGGTTGGGTTGACGTGGAGTCGATGGCAGATGATGTTCGGGTCGATGCCGGGCGTGTCTGACGGTGACCATGCGAACATGTCCTTGTTGTTCTGGAGGAAGGTGGTCAGCTCCACCTTCTAGTCTGGGCTTAGGCGCGAGCCGATCCGCGCTTTTCTGTCTGGCTGGTCAGGATCCAAGGGTATTAGCTCGACGTCCTCTTCGGGTTTCCATCCTTCTTCAGGAGAGACCTCCGGACGGATTTCCTCGACTTGGTCCTGATGCTTTGATTGCTATAAGGGAATATCCCCTTCCCCTTCTGGCTTGCTCGGTTGCTAGGAACGGGGTTTGGTTGTTCTGCTCCTTCTAGATCTGCTTGATTCACAGGGAGGAACTGTGTTGGCTTGCTTTTCTTCAGCCCTTGAGCTGAGCATTTCCTCGCCATTGCCTGGTCGCTGTTTGATCTGGCAGACACCGCCCCCAGGAATTGGGTAGCGGATTTTCTGATGAGTGGCGGAGGTGATGGCGTTGATCTTACCAATCCATGGTCTGCCCAGGATGCCATTGTAGGGTGAGACTTCATCAATGACCATGAATGTTTGTGAGCTGATTACAGGTGGGGAGTAGACGTCGAGATCTATGGTGCCCACGGTAACCGTCGTTGCGCCATTGAAGTTAGTCAGCGACCTAGCTGATTTGTTGATCTTTGCTTCCAAGCCCATCTGCTGGATGACAGTCAACTGCAGGATATTGGCTGCGCTGCCTTCATCCACATGGATTCGGTCGACCATGGGCTGAGCGATTTGAATGCTGACAACAAGGGCGTCGTTGTGTGGCATGTTGAGGCAGATCAAATCTTTCTTCTGGAAGCCGATGACTGGGTCGTCTTCTGCCGGTGGAAGGTCGGTCGAGACTTGGGAGACCACAGTGGCCTGTTTGATCTTCCTACTTAGTAGACTTCTTTGCGGCGATTCCATCGTCATCCCAGAGCGCATAGCGTTCCACGTTTGCGAAGACCTCTGCCAGAGTCTGGCTGGGAGCGATAGTCAGCTCGTGAGAAAGGACCTGCATCTGCTATATATCTCAGCTGTAATATTTTTGTGTCCAAATTGCACGGCGATATGGAGGCCAGTGTTTTCTCGGGGCGTAAGTTGATATAGTAGCATGGGATCATCGTTAAGAAGTTGTTTAAGGAAGCAAACATCCCCTGATTTTGCAGATTTGTAAAGCCTTGGATCCATGGAATTTTTGGAGTCGGGCATTACATAATTGTGGGGTTGCTTCATATAAGGCCTTGTTATTGTAGGGAGTTTTGACAGAGCATTTACCTTGGCACTGGAAAAAAAAAAAAAAAAAATTCCAAATTCATCCCATCTGAACAACCAAGATTTTTGTGCACTGACCTCTAAATTGCTGTGGTCTGTTTTGGTTCACGTGGAGTAATTGAATCTGCCTCAAATTCAACTCAGTTGACTATATATTTAGACTAAACCAACAGCCACTGAGATTGAACATCCCAACCCATTTTTCAAAATCGAAACTTGACAGAAAAAGCTTCAATAAGTTTGTGATTATGACAGTCACGTCTTCTTCATACAGTTGTCTGCTATGACCGATTTCAAGTCCTTCAACCCAGGTCATTGTAAAACTAAGAAATGGCTCATAACTTCTAACGTGTATGTGGGAGCCATGAAAGAAAAGAAAAATCAAAATGAGCTTAAATAAATTTATTAGTTTAATTATAACTATCTGATGATGCAATGATGCAAACTGATTTTGAAGCAACCACAACGGTTTTGAAGCAATAAAGACCACGGAGATTTCCCCTCGTCTTTTTGTATTTTTGTAGTAGTTATCCAGTAGAAGTAGAAAGGAATTTCTGTATAGTCAGAGCCCTGCATCATTTTATGCAATGTGAGAAGCATGTAAATTGGAACTCTCTATATGCAGACTTTTCCTTTTGTGTTAGACTTCAGTGCGCAGATCCTTCCTCCTTTGTTGTTTCTGTTCCTGTTCCTTGACTGTTCTGTTCTTTGAATTCCGTCACATCAGTTGTGAACTTGCGACACTAGCTTCCCCATGATTTGCGTTAAACAAATACCCAAATGGCTATCAAAACGTGGCCTCCGCTTGTGCAAATGGTTGAAATTGAAACTTCAAATGAATCAAAGAGAGAACTGGGGCTCGGTTGACTTGAGAAAGCTAAAGTCTTTTTACGTTGAGTTTCAAAGGGAAAATGGGCAGAGGCAAACTTACGTGTTACGTTGGTTAAAAGAGCCAACAGAGATTGCATATATATATATAGGCTTATTTATGGATATGCCCCTGTGCTTTCAAAATAGTCTCATATTACCACCTGTTTTTTGAAATGTCTCAATATACGACCTATACTTTCAATAAGTGTCTCACGTTTTTTTCTTCTTCTTCTTGACGTTGTTTATGTTGCTGTGAACTTACGACACTCGCTTCCCCATGATTTTTTTAGACTCTTAACATGGACTCTACTTCCTTCTTAACGTTGAAACTTCAAATGAATCAAAGAGAGAAGTGGGGCTCGGTTGACTTAAGAAACAAAAGGTGGTCTTTTTACGTTTCTATAAGTTTCAAAGGACAAATGCGCCCATGCATTCGAACTAATACGAATTCTTCTTGGAGTCTCTTGTATATAAGTATAGCATTTCTTGGGTGCAATTCACGTATTTTTTAAGAGACAAGTTCACTGGTTTATTGTTTCAGAAGCAGATTGGTGAGATTCTATATGACTAATAAAAATACTTTCATTTTTCTGAATTTGTTCAATGGAGAACAAGAATGACAAATTGTAATCTCTAAACCCGAAAAGAAAGAAGAAAAAAAAATTAACGGCATGGAAAGCTATTAGTGTTTAAATTATGACTAATGCACTTGTTGTAGGTCTTGATAGAAAGAGTGCTCAAGAAGCTAGAGAGAAAAAGTTTTCTCCCATATCGCATTTCTGGATTTTCTAGCTTGAGATTGATTTCACAGATATTTCTTCTTTGTTTATCTGCTCTCTTCTATCTTGTGTGTGTGTGTGTGTGTGTGTGTGTGTGTGTGTGTGTGTGTGTGTGTTAGTTGAATCATAACACCAAGATATCTCAAAATCCAACAATTTCATACATCAAAAGTATATAATATTGAATTGTAATCTTTAAAGCCTTAAACATCAAACTTGTTCTAATGTGACAGATGTGCTGAAGGAGTGAAACGAGTTGAACTATAAAGTAGTGCAGAATGCACTTATTATTCAAGGTTTGTTCTTGATTTTGCACGTGTGCTTACATAGATGAAAATGAAGAATCTGCAGGCTTCAGGTAGGGAAAACATTTTCACCAAATGGGAAAGAAACAAAAGGGTATTAACATGAAAAGCGACTGCGACGAGGGTTCCCAACTTTTTGACAAATGGCTGATGGGGCACGACAGCCAAAATCCCTGTTGTGAAGGATGCTGCAGTGAACTGGAGAGCAAAATATGTAAGAGCAGCAGCACTTGTGAAATAGTAAACATAGAAGGACTCGTTGCTGTTAACAGATCCCCAGAACAGAAGGCAAGCTGCAATTATTGAGCAAGTCATGGCAATGGTGTCTGTGATGATGAACCACTTGAAAAAATTATTTGACTGCAGAAGAGCCTGCCCTTGGTCCGGGCCTACATCATTGTTGTATCCTCCAGGCATTGTGAAGGCTGCTGTAAATGTCACAGTTGTGATAAGTGTTGCAACCATTAAAAGGGTCTGGCCCATTTGCTTGTAAGTTTGGATTGCAATGGCTTCTTCTTGGTCTGCTCTTGAAAAAACCTTAATGTTGTCCAACCAAGAAGGCGGTGTCCGGAGATGTCCCCAAATGCTTGGCATTATATTCTGCAAGTAAATTCATTTAAGAGAAACAATGTCAAGATTGGCAGTTTGTAGTTTGTTAAGCATTAAGACCAATTTTATACAAGGGATATTAATTATGTACTTAGTACTCACTCTGGGAGGTGTAATATTAGCTTCTTTGATTGAGCTATCAATCTCAATTGCTGTTTGGCCATATTTGTTCTTGGATCTTGGATTTACTCTTCCATCCCACTTCAAGTAACACAAAATCCAAGTTTTTCTTTCAATGGTGGCTAGATGCAAAGGCGTATTTCCATCAAAATCAGGCTGGTTTATAAGCCCCCCCAGCTCTGCTGTTTCTAATATATACCTGACAACTTTTGTTTGCCCATTGAAGATTGCAATATGAAGAGCATTCCGTCCATAAGGGTCGACAAGTTCTCCTGAATCTGGGCAATGTCCAACAATCTCTCTAATCACACTGGCATGACCATTGCTGGCTGCAACATGAATTGGTGAATGACCCTGTTTATCCAAAACATATGCAATCGAAATATCGAGTTCTAGTAATCGTTGAACTGTCTTATGGTCTCCAAGGGATGCTGCATAGTAGAGAGGAGTCTTGCCTTGGTGGTCAGCTTCTTTGATCAGCTGCTGTTTGAACCTTAGGAGGGATTCCGTGATATCTTATAATCACACAAAAATTTAGCTTAGATTAAAAAAAAATTACAGGAGCAACATCTGTATGGAATGGATACTACTATTTTTAATTATGCAAATTCAACTGCCAGAGGTGTCAATAGTGAAAGTCTCATATAGGATTTGCAAGTTAATTGAGATAATAGTAGCATATATTACTGGGCTAAAGGATGACATACCAAAATGCCTCTCAACCACAGCAGCATGCAGAGCTGTTTGGCCATCTGAACCACCATGAGCTGATGAAGGACTTGATTGTAAAATTTGATTCAGAATATCTAACAATCCTTCTCTTGCAGCCAGGTACAATGGAGACTCACCTGCCTCATTTTCAAAACAAGCTAATTTGGGGTCCATCTTAAGTAAGAACTCAGCCACTTTGGTGTGACCATTCCTCACAGCTTCGTGTAAAACCGTGTTGTTTCCCCTATTTCTGATTCTCAGAGTCTCAGTCATGTTGCTGTTAGCGTTCCCGAACTCTATTTGTGACTTGGACGAGGTTTCTCCGACCAGACAATTGACAATCGAGAAGCAGCCAACCCTTGCAGCCACATGTAAAGGAGTATCTCCATCTAAATTTGGCTGTGTGAGAAAGGACCTGCATCTGCTATAAATCTCAGCTGTAACATTTTTGTGTCCAAATTGCACGGCGATATGGAGGGCAGTGTTTTCTCGGGGCGTAAGTTGATATAGTAGCATGGGATCATCGTTAAGAAGTTGTTTAAGGAAGCAAACATCCCCTGATTTTGCAGATTTGTAAAGCCTTGGATCCATGGAATTTTTGGAGTCGGGCATTACATAATTGTGGGGTTGCTTTATATAAGGCCTTGTTATTGTAGGGAGTTTTGACAGAGCATTTACCTTGGCACTTGAAAAAAAAAAAAAAATCCAAATTCATCCCATCTGAACAACCAAGATTTTTGTGCACTGTTCTCTAAATTGCTGTGGTCTGTTTTGGTTCACGTGGAGTAATTGAATCTGCCTCAAATTCAACTCAGTTGACTATATATTTAGACTAAACCAACAGCCACTGAGATTGAACATCCCAACCCATTTTTCAAAATCGAAACTTCTAACATGTAAAACTAAGAAATGTCTGCTATGACTAATTTCAAGTCCTTCAACCTGTGGGAACCGAATTAATTCATAACCCTAGGTCAAATAATTCCTATCATTTGGAGATTATTTGACCTAATTGGGAATTATTCAATTTAATTGGGAGTTACCCAATTAAATAGAATGTTACCTAATTAGGTTAAGGATTGATTTGATTCCTACGAATATTCTCAATTAAAGGAGGAGTTACCTAATTAAATTAGGTATTGATTTGATTACCTCAAATAGGGATTTGATTTATATCCCTAATAAATCAAATCCCTAATTAGTCAAATCTCGCCAAATTGGGGAGGAATAATTCCCTTCAATCTTCGGAATTATTCCTCTGAAACCCTAGCTCCCGAGACCTCTATAAAAGGATGGCCACATTCAAGGGTTGAGGTACGTCTAAAATTACTACCGAATCTCTGCAGAAATTATTTCTCACAAACCCTAGCCGCCACTCTCTCTCTCTCCCTTTTACACAAGGCTCCGGCCACCACTCACGGCTCCGGCCACCCGGTTTCCACCACACGTACATATTCCCATACCCTATTTTAGCTATCGTTTCTCTTCAGATTGATTGAACTGACTTAGGCATCGGAGGGCTTTTGGCCAACACCCCCCGGGTGTGGTCCTCTTATTGCTATTCATTTTGCAGCGAGAAAGAGAAGTGGAGAAGATGAAGGAATCTTTCAACCGAATATTCCCGTGGGAGGAAATTTGCTCCCACAAATTGGTGCTTTCATTGAGAGCACGAGTTATACTCAAAGCGTGCTCCAAACCTATTTTCCACTCCACCAAAGCCTTCCAAACAACCATGGTTGGAAGCAAGATGACGAGAGGCAAAGCCGCCGCAATGGCTCAATCCGCGACGGCCCAAAGCCACTCCACCCATGATCCCGCAATCGACATGGTGGCGCCACCACCTCTCACCACCGCGCCGGCTACTGCAGTCGCCCAAGGCCCCTTGGCCGGATCTAGCCACCCTCGTGGCTCCATCGCCGAGCATGGTGGAACCTCCCATCAAGGTGGGCTCGTTACCACCGCCGACCTAGGCCCAATCCTGGAGCAACTTCAAGCGTTCCCTCCGTTGCCTCCACGCTCGACGCACGCTCCCGCGTACACCTCCCATGAAACCCTAGCCCGTATGCAGTTGGGCTCTACACACTTCTCTTCTCCCGATCCACGAAGTCAAGCAGACCTTAATTAGAGAGTTGACCAGCTAGCTCAGAAAGTTGACCAGCTCCTCAACCATATCAACTTAGCTCAAAACCTTGGCCTTGGACCACTGGGCGAAGAGAGAAGGATGGACGACTGCGCCAACAGGCAGATCGACGGGTACCGAGCAGGTCGAGCGGGCATGAGCAGACAAGGAGAGGGACAACAATGTGATCAGCTCGCCAACATGTCGCAAGCATCCGCAAGCCATACTCAGAGCAACGTGCGAGGAAGGCTGGGCCCACGACTTGACGTCCGTGCCCGCCTGGGCCCGCAGAGGAATGTTCTTCAAAGGCTAGGCTCCCAGGGAGGTCAACTTGACAACCTTCATGGTGAGGATGGCGAGGAAAGGCGCTCCGCTGCTCACTCTCGAAGAACCGGTTCTCGTCGACAAGCTATGGAGGATCACTCGCAAGTGCAGTCTACCAACACGACGCCTAGGCAACACAGCCGAGAAGCTCGAACCTTGCGAATCAATGAGGAGGTCAATCAGCGTCGTCCAAATCGCGAGGGTCGCCAACGTGTCCAACCAGCAATGCATGCAGAGGACGTCAAGAAGCTTGTGAACAACCAACTACGAGACTTGAAAGCCGGCGGGAACTTCGAAGATGCCCTACGCAAGGAGATGGACCAAGCTAACTCCACGCCTTTCACTATCGAAATTGAGCAGGCTGCTCCCCTGAAAGCGGTTCTTGACGCCTTCGTTTACGCCCTTCAAGGGAGACTCCGATCCCGAGAGCCACCTAAAACACTTCAAAAGTGTCATGATCCTCCACAAGGCCGACGACGCATTGATGTGCAAGGTGTTTGTGATGACCCTGCGGGGAGCAGCTCAGGACTGGTTCCACACCCTACCATCCGGGTAGATCAGCAGCTTCAAGGAGCTAGCATACGTCTTCGCCAAAGAATACATGTCTTACTGGACAATCAAGAAGAACCCTGACCACCTGTTCAACCTACGCAAAAAGTCCGACGAATCCCTTCGATACTACATCAAGAGATTCAAAGCAGAAAAGGCCAACATCGCAGGATGTGATGACCGGATCGCATCCTCTGCTTTCAAAAAAGGTCTTCCAGCTGAACACGACTTATACCGCGAGCTGACTATCGCTCCCAGCCAGACTCTGGCAGAGGTCCTCGCAACCGTGGAACGCTATGCGCTCTAGGATGATGATCGAATCGCCGCGAAAAGGTCTACTAAGCAGGAAGATCAACCAACCAAGCGGGCAGACCAAAAGAACGATGGGTTTGGCAACAAGAACAAGGACAAGCGCAGGTCGCACCCAAAAGAGGACGCTACGGCAGGAGAAAATTACACCAAGTTCTCCATCACCATACACCAAATCTCAGCCCAAGTGAAGGACAAGTGGGATGACGAGTGCGAAGTAGCTTTTCAAAACTTGAAAACCTACCTCACTTCACCTCCCATACTCTCAAAACCGATACCAGGCGAAGACTTGTACATCTACCTAGCGGTGTCTGACTCAGCTGTCAGCTTAGCTCTCATCCGAGAAGAGCTGGGGGCACAACATCCTGTATTCTACACTTCAAAAGCTCTCCTTGGTGCAGAGACTCGCTATCTGAAAATGGAGAAGCTTATTTTTTCGCTTGCACGGAATTCATTGCAAGGGGGGTCGTCCAGCAAATCAAGGATCGTGACGTAATTGCCAACGAGCCTCCACAAAAAAGTCATACGGATCAGAACGATCCTGACTCTAAGAGCCCGAGCTGACCACCGGGGAGCAGCAGAGAAGGATCAAGCAAGCGACTTTTGTCTCCCAAGCTGTCACCAGCTACCTAGTCAAGGAAAACGATCCTGGCATCATCTTTTAAGAGAAGGAAATTCCAAGACAATGGAATTGTTTGTGCCTAATAAACCACGGCCGTGAATCGGCCGAGGGAATAACTCTTCTTGGCCTCAAGCTGAAACACAGCGTTTTGTCAGGGTGTTTGGCGTTCCAGAGAAAAATGAGGAAAATCACCAAGGCATGGTTATCTCGGCCAAGGTTATAGGCTGAGGCCGAGATCGAGCGAGGTCACGGCCAAAGGCATTAAAGTCAGATCGTCACGTGACAGCAGGGTCCCACGCTCCATTTAATGAAGTAAGGTCTCTGTTTATTGCAGCAAACCCACTGGCCAAGATTGAGCATTCAATGCGCGAGGGAAGGTGGGAAGTGATTGGAGTCAGGATTTGGTGACAGAAATCAGAATGATTAGACGCCGACATTCTCACAAAGCTCTTTGCAGTTTGAGAGATTAGGTAATTGGCTATCAGAGCAATAAATGCGTCTCCACGGCCAGAAGCGCAGAACCCACGATCAGGGCGGCGGCCGAGATTCACCAGGATTCATGGAGTCACACCACCATACTTCACGATCCCAAATGTCGATTGGACTACCCACTTGGTATAATCAGGCTCCACCATGCAGATTTTCAGCCTCGATTATCCCTCCAGGAGCTCTACCTATAAATACAAGACTCAAGACCACTTTCAAAGGGTTCAAACACCAAACAAAAGCCTCCCACGGAGCAACTTATATTTTCCTGTAATGCACTTTCAATATCTTTACTTGCTTTTCTAGGAGTAGTGTTAGTTTGTAAGGAAAATCCATTCATCAATATATCAAACGACCCTTGATTTTTAAGGCGCCGGAGCACCACCCTTGTTGTTCGCTCACTCACCCCATATATCATACGACCGCCGCTCATCGAGTGGCGCGCCGGAGCACCGCCCCAAAACCCACCAAACACCACCACTCAAAGGCCTTGTAGTTCAGGCCGTGAACCTTACAGCCGAGACTAGTTCCTCTCTCGGCTACAATCGTTTGATTAGAAGACGAGTTCAGACAGGCGCACCATCTAAACACTATCAACACCTCAAACATTTCGACGCACGGTAGACCGTGCTGGCACGCCCGCGCACAAACGCACCCCGTCCAAAAGCAGGAAACCGCGTGTTCAACGCAGATCCCCTCGGCCCGGAACCCCAGGCCGTGAGATTTGCGCGGCAGACACTTTTGGCACGCCCGGTGGGATACCTTGTCAAAACTTGTGATGGAAACCAACGTTCCTACAACGACGGACCGCTTGGCCGAGTCCATACAAAAACAGGCAGCGATGGAAGAGCAGATGTCCAAGCAGGCCTGCAGGATAGAGACATCCTTCATGGCCGCAGTGGACAGATTCTCCTCTGAGCTGCGAACATTTTTTCAAGAAGAAATGCCGACAACCTCAACCGCGGCGTCTCCCGAAGCTGGACGAAATGGCCGAGAGAGCGAAACACACGGCGAAAACAGCAGCCTCGGCGTTTATGGCCGCACCGAAGTGTCAGGCCACGGCCAGCATTCTCCGCTACCAACCGATGGCCGAGGACAGCGCCAGCCTACGAGGACGGATTCTGGGCTAATCCATACGATGAAAACCACGCGCGGCCTATTCCACGCGTTAGCCAGAGCAGCAGGACGAAGTAGACCTGCGATGTCCACAGTCCAGGGTCTCGGCCCGACCCATATTTTGGCCGACCAAGCGCTACCCGGCCAAAATAATGTGACCAAAACGTTATCACAAAATAATCTCGAAGACTTGGCCACTGTACTACCATTGCAAAGACACGACCCGGCCAGTCCGACGACGACCCAGATGCGCCAAGGTTCCTACCATGATTTAGATCAACAGAACCAGGTAGCCACATTCCGGGGGCCGGCGAATCAAGTTCACCCTAGTCAAATGTACGGGGGCCTGAAACGGAGCCGTTCAGTCGCAGAGACCGAGCCCGCGGTTCAAACAACTCAGCAGGGATGGCCGCAAAACAATGCGCGGCCAAGCAGGCCGTGCCGAGGATATCAATCTAAAGACATCCGGCTTATCTTGAAAGGCGGTTTAACACAAAGAGAGTTGGGGGCATTAGGTTGCAAGAGACCGTGCCTACCAAGGGAGCGCAGGGTCTTGCCCCAAGGCTTCCCTAAGGATTTGCGGGCTCACCGGGTTCCGGAAAGTTTGGCCGTGGGCGTTCCTTTGCATAGTTTGGCCAACAACCGGGGCGCTAATAAACTACCCAAGCTGGGAGTCCAACTCCTTCGGGGTACCAGACGGCGGGGCCTAAAGAAAAACTATTCGCAGATCAGGCGCGGAGTCTTAGGAAAGTCAAAGACCTCGAAGCTCCACGTTCACAACTCGGCTCAAGTTGAAAAGAAAATGGCGCCGAGGCCCTACGATAAGAAAGTCAAAAAGAAGAAAAGGGGAAGTATACATAGCCCTTACATATAGATAAAAAGGGGTATTATTTACACCAAAAGGGAAATATGTGTAGATAAATTTAAAAGTTTATAGTTATTTATTACACACCAAAAGAAAAAAAAAAAGAAAGAGAGAAAGTTAAACGGCTGCTGTTCGCCTGCCTAGGCCCCCTCGCTGAACATTCCCCAGACCAGGCAGGTGATCCTCCTCCAAGCGATGTCACCGCCGTCAATATCCATTTGCCACCTCGCCCGGATCAGCTTACGTTCGGCCAGGGCCTTCTTCGTCTCGGTCGCGGCTTTGAGGATCTGCTTGGCCGAGGATTTCAGTTCACGTCCGGTCGCGACCGCACCATCTCGGCGCTGAAGAATAAGAGCTCGACGGGCCTGGAGCTCGGCAATCTGGGCCTCAACCTGCGCAAGCTCTTCATTTGCTCGTTGAACAACGAGATCATTTTCTTTCAAACGGGCCATTGCAGGTTCGACCTTTTCTTTGATCCCCACCAAGTCTTGTTCGAGCGTGCTTCCCTCGGCCATCCTGGTCACGGCTTCAGCATACCGGCCAATCATCTCCTCGCCTTCGGCCAGACGGGCTTGCAATTCATCCAGCTGAGCCGAGTCCAGCAGACCGATCGCCATAGCTGTATCCAGGCAGGACCTGAACTCCATGAGCACCCCGGTAGCGGTCATCTCTCGAACTCCGAGAAGAAGGAACTCCCGGAGCCGTTCAATTATGGTCGTGGAATCCTCGTCGAGGGGAGCTGAGGCCGAACTACCTCCTTCCTCATGAAGCTTGGCGTACAAATCGTCAAGATCGTCAGAAGAAGTGGCCTCCTGTGTATAAGGAAGAATCTAGGTGAGAAATGATGAGCAAGGACATAAAGGAATAAGAAGGAGGGATTGAATACTTACGGCAAGCGAGAGATCAGTTCTAGCCGCCGAAGTAGTCCGCAGGAGGCTCGGTACACTCACGACCGCGGCCCCAGTTACTAACGGCTCGGCCACAACGATCGAATCCTGAGACGACGGCGCAGGAGGCATGGTCGTAGCAACCATCGAGGATGGCGACGACGGCTGGGGAGGCTGGAACCGAAAATTCAGTCAAAAAATATCATGCGGAATTCCATGAGGAAAACGACAAAGTTAAAGTATGGAAAAGCGAACTCTTACCAGGCGGAAGGAAATACCGCTCGGACGAGGAGGAGCGGGCCGCGACGACTCAGCAGGCACGTCTGTGGTAAACTCTTCGGCGACTTCTTCGGTGGCCTCCTCGGCAACCTCCTCGGCGACCTCCTCGGTAGCCCCCTCGTCCACGGCCTCCTCTTCGAACCCCTCTGCAACCACCTCATCCGCGGCCATCTCTTCAATACCAGTTTCGGCCGCGTCCGCCTCTTCGACCATGATCTCGGTGGTTGCCGCTTCCTCGATCGGCCCCTCGGCCGTAGCTTCCTCTTCAACCGCTACCTCTGCGGCTCTCAATTCCTCGACCACCACCTGAACGGCGGCCGTCTCCTCTACATGCGGCACCTCAGCCGCGGCCTCCTCCTCGACTATTACCACGTCCTGGGAAACAGCCAGACTATCAACGTACGAAAAAGGGGAAGGAGGGCGACCTCGATAAAACAGAAAGGAAAAGGAGACAAGGGAGAAATGCTTACGGCCACGGGCGGGGCTTCCCTTACAATCTCCAAAGGGACTCCCTCCTCCTTTCCGCCCTCCGGAAAAGTGAAGAGGGTCCTCTTCCTCGGTCGCTCCACTGCCGCCATCTCTACCGCGGTGACTCTGGCTGGCGCGGCCTCCACCGGTGCGGCCCCAACACTTGACGCTTCTCGGCTCCTCTTACGGCCCGGGGCTGTGATTGTAAAAAGAAAGGGAGATGAGATAATCAAGGACCAGGTAGGCTTTGAGAGACCGACGAATATATAAATATATAAAAAATAATAATAATAAATCATGCGAAACTTACCAGCGGCGGCGGCCGATCGAGCCGACGGGGAAGGCGGCACGGTCCTATGGGCCAGCGTCTTTCGCTGCCCCACCACGGGCGCCGCCCTGGGAGCCGGGGCCGCAGTCAAGTCTGGAGCCGTGCTCAAAGCCGCGACCGCTGCTCCGGCCGACGGAGGGACCGTTGCTCCAGAAGCGACCACGGCTGCAGTACTTGGCCGAGGGGGTCCGGCTGATACCTTCTTCACCTTGGTGCCTTTGGGGGTAAGAGGGTCCCAATCCGCATTCTTCAGGGCCGATCTCGCGGCTTCCCCATCTGGCCTGATAAACCTGGCCGAGATGCACTCCTCGTACCAGACCCTTCCATCCTCGTCATATGCATTGCGGCGCCTCCACGGCATCAGGTTCAGGAAAGTCATCCCCTGTTGAAGCTGGAAGGTGATTTTGGCCACCCCGTGCAGTTGAGAGACATCGGCCCTCCAGGACGAGAGGCGATTGATTGACAGAGGAGGAAGTGGGGCCGTTTGGATCAAACCGAACTGTCGTGCCACGAAGTTTGGCAGGTAAACCTCGGCCCCGGCCTTGGATATGCCGCAGTGAAGGTCGCGCGAAACCAGGAAGGAGCCCCAGATCTCCTTCAAATCATTCTCGGTCTCAACATCAGGGACGACCGAGAGGTCATGCGACAGGAATAGTGGGAATGGCCGAGCCAGGCAGACTCGGAACTGCGTGCCAGTTCTCTCGGCCAAACCATAGAAGAATTTGTAACAAAAGGCTGAGGTATTGTGCTTTTTGGGGGCGCGGGCGAATGCATTGGCCAGCGGCTCGGCGTCGCTGATGTTGGTTGTTGTCCTCAACTCGGGGAAGTAGGCTTGCAGCCAGAATTGGAAAGCCCACAGTGGACCGCCGTGCTTCGGCTTCATGCCATCAGTAACGATGTCGTGAAGCGTGCAGTAGAGTTGGCCGAGGAGATAGGGGCCGAGCGCCAGCCTGCCACCCTGTGCAAGATAATCGGCCACATGAGCAAACTCCACGGTGACCTTGTTCGCCTGAGTACAGAAGACGAACTTGCACAACCAGTACAGCAGAAAAGCGGCGTGCTCAACTTCACCAGGGGGGGTGACGGCGTCATCTTCGGGGCTGTCTTCCACGCCGAAGTTGCTGTAGAAACTGGAGTAATTGAGCATATTCTTCGCCTTGTTTCCACTAACTCTCGTGAGAGTCGGCCACAGGGCTTTAAAACTCACCGCCGCCTCGGGGGCAACCAGGGCGGCGTTTACTTCCACGAAGAGAGGAGAAAGGCCGAACAGGGCGGCCATGTCCAGCACGGTCGGCGTCATCATGCCGAACCGAAAATTCATGGTATTAGTGGCCGACGACCAAAAGCACAAGGCCGCGGCCAAGAGCGACCGATCCATGACCAACGGCTGCTCAAACAGTTTGATCAAGTGGTGGATGCCTTGATCCTTCCATTGTTGGCCGAAGAAGTGCTCCATCCTCGGCAGCCACTTCTCCCAGTCTGAGGTCACGGTGGGCCATTGTTGCTGCGGCCTGATGACATTCCAATCTTGGAAGTCCCCCCCGTCGAAGGCCGAGTGATCTACTAGGTTGTTCTTTAGAAGGGCCACGAGCCTTTCCGGCATTCCACCCTCAATGGAGGGGCCGAGGACACAGGCATCAGTAAGTTCGCCATCATCATCGGCCCAGGGTGTAAGGATGTTTGGAAGGATTGAGCCCTGGATGTCTCGGCAAATGGTCTCGAACTCAGTCTGAAAGGTTTGGGACCGGACTTCGACAGATATGGAAGGACTGGAGGCCATTGAAGCAGATGTGACTAAGCTGGGCGTTCTGAAGAAGGGAAAATGCAGAAGAGGAAGGTGAACGTGAGAGACACTGAAAGGAAATCCAGAAGGGGGTGAAGGTTCGCAGGGTTCTGAAGGACTGGAAAACTCACGAGCGAGAAACACAATTTTCTGTTAAGACTGAAGGTTTGGAGAGGAAGGTTTTTGCAAAGCTTGGGCGTCTGAGAATTCTGAAAGCGTAGGGAGGAAGCAAGAAAGTTTGGGTTTTTATATTGGCGCTAGAATTCGAAACGAAAGGGTATGTCTCTCTCGAGAGACGTAACGTTTTGTCAGCACTAAACAGGCGCGGTGACGTGTCGAAAGCCCAAAGGCCGTCGTTTCCTCTGACAAAACGAAGCGACGCTTTGGGCAATGATGGCCTACACGACGTGCCTGAGGCATTAAATGCGCCGACTGGATTGCGCATTTAATGCCCCAGTTGTCAGTCACCTCAGAGGGCTAAAGGTCCATCCCTTGGAATCCATTCGGCCCCTACTCATGCCGAGGCCGAAGAATCCAGGGATGTGGGGGCAATGTTTGTGCCTAATAAACCACGGCCGTGAATCGGCCGAGGGAATAACTCTTCTCGACCTCAAGCTGAAACACAGCGTTTTGTCAGGGTGTTTGGCTTTCCAGAGAAAAATGAGGAAAATCACCAAGGCATGGTTATCTCGGCCAAGGTTATAGGCTGAGGCCGAGATCGAGCGAGGTCACGGCCACAGGCATTAAAGTCAGATCGTCACGTGACAGCAGGGTCCCACGCTCCATTTAATGAAGCAAAGTCTCTGTTTATTGCAGCAAACCCACTGGCCAAGATTGAGCATTCAATGCGCGAGGGAAGGTGGGAAGTGATTGGAGTCAGGATTTGGTGACAGAAATCAGAATGATTAGACGCCGACATTCTCACAAAGCTCTTTGCAGTTTGAGAGATTAGGTAATTGGCTATCAGAGCAATAAATGCGTCTCCACGGCCAGAAGCGCAGAACCCACGATCAGGGCGGCGGCCGAGATTCACCGGGATTCATGGAGTCACACCACCATACTTCACGATCCCAAATGTCGATTGGACTACCCACTTGGTATAATCAGGCTCCACCATGCAGATTTTCAGCCTCGATTATCCCTCCAGGAGCTCTACCTATAAATACAAGACTCAAGACCACTTTCAAAGGGTTCAAACACCAAACAAAAGCCTCCCACGGAGCAACTTATATTTTCCTGTAATGCACTTTCAATATCTTTACTTGCTTTTCTAGGAGTAGTGTTAGTTTGTAAGGAAAATCCATCCATCAATATATCAAACGACCCTTGATTTTCAAGGCGCCGGAGCACCACCCTTGTTGTTCGCTCACTCACCCCATATATCATACGACCGCCGCTCACCGAGTGGCGCGCCGGAGCACCGCCCCAAAACCCACCAAACACCACCACTTAACGGCCTTGTAGTTCAGGTCGTGAACCTTACAGCCGAGACTAGTTCCTCTCTCGGCTACAATCGTTTGATTAGAAGACGAGTTCAGACAGGCGCACCATCTAAACACTATCAACACCTCAAACATCTCGACGCACGGTAGACCGTGCTGGCACGCCCGCGCACAAACGCACCCCGTCCAAAAGCAGGAAACCGCGTGTTCAACGCAGATCCCCTCGGCCCGGAACCCCAGGCCGTGAGATTTGCGCGGCAGACAGACCCTTGATTTTTAAGGCGCCGGAGCACCACCCTTGTTGTTCGCTCACTCACCCCATATATCATACGACCGCCGCTCATCGAGTGGCGCGCCGGAGCACCGCCCCAAAACCCACCAAACACCACCACTCAACGGCCTTGTAGTTCAGGCCGTGAACCTTACAGCCGAGACTAGTTCCTCTCTCGGCTACAATCGTTTGATTAGAAGACGAGTTCAAACAGGCGCACCATCTAAACACTATCAACACCTCAAACATCTCGACGCACGGTAGACCGTGCTGGCACGCCCGCGCACAAACGCACCCCGTCCAAAAGCAGGAAACCGCGTGTTCAACGCAGATCCCCTCGGCCCGGAACCCCAGGCCGTGAGATTTGCGCGGCAGACAGGAATGCCCATCATCTCCGGAAGTACTATCCACGAAGCTCCTCGCTTATCAGCTCGGCACCAAGCAGGTGGCCAAGCCTCCCTCACCTCCATTGAAGACAAGTTACTTTTGATGTTACCCCTGTAACTCATCTCTTTTGTTCAATAAAGAAATGAAGTCACGCATACATCAATACAAGTTCAAGCTTTTCTCACTAATGGAGTGTTCACAAATGCAATCGACACGTCTCCGGACGTAGGCCAAATGGGCCACTCTCATTGACACGTCTCCGGACGTAGGCCAAACGGGCCGCACTGATCGACATGTCTCCGGACGTATGCCAAACGGGTCACTCTCATTGACACGTCTCCGGACGTAGGCCAAACGGGCCACTCTATTCTCATCGACACGTCTCCGGACGTAGGCCAAACGGGCCACACTCATCGACACGTCTCCGGACGTAGGCCAAACGGGCCACTCTCATCGACACGTCTCCGGACGTAGGCCAAACGGGCCACTCTCATCGACACGTCTTCGGACGTAGGCCAAACGGGCCACACTCATCGACACGTCTCCGGACGTAGGCCAAACGGGCCACTCTCATCGACACGTCTCCGGACGTAGGCCAAACGGGCCACTCTAATCGACACGTCTCCGAATGTAGGCTAAACAGGCCACACTCATTGACACGTCTCCGGACGTAGGCCAAACGGGCCACACTGATCAACAAGTCTGGACGTAGGCCAAACGGGCCACTCTCGTCGACACGTCTCCGGATGTAGGCGAAACGGGCCACACTCATCGACACGTCTCCAGACGTACGCTAAACGGGCCACTCTCATCGACATGTCTTTGGACATAGGTAGAACACGCCCGGAGTCCCTTAAGGGGGACCCTGGCCCTCGCCAATTTCCTAAGGGAAAACATCCTACGGGATATGCATACCACCCCCGGAGTCCCTTAAGGGGGACCATGGCAATCATAAATCTCCAAAAGATGCGCAATCAAAATACAGGCTGGTTACTCAAGCAGTCCACAAGTCAATATGTCAATTGAAGTTGAAAAAATAACTGAAATTTTCATAGCAAGCTGACCAACCCGCCAACTTCAACAAAAGGAAGATGGTCAAGTAAGACCAATTATTCTAAACAAGAAAGTAGACTACAAGGTGAAAAGAAATAAAGGAGTCTTCATTTACTCTGAGACGCCAGCAGGAGATCCCTGATCTACAGCCTCTTCGGCATCCACTTGATCAGTCACGTTCTCAACAGCTCCACCTGCTTGATCCGCGACGTCTGTGTCTACCTCATCTACTGCATCCTCCTCTGCTTCATCCTCTTTAGCTACCGCCTCTTCGGCTGCATGTTATTCAGCTCCTGCCATGTTCACAGCATTAACCTGCTCACTTTGCACATGGAGCAAGTCAGAACAGAGCATCTCAATGTCTCCATCTCTAATGCAGACTTGTTATAGGCGCCAAACCTAGCAAGAAGCTTGTCAAAACCAAATGAGACGTCAACATTCTTGCGCTCAAGACGGAAGTAGGCATCTTTTCGACTAACCAAGTCACCGAAGAGGGGGCAACAGCAGACGAGTTTCAGATAGTTTCAGCAGCAAAAACTAATCCTTTTTTAAGCAAATGGAGTGTCGCTTCCCTTTGTTTTTCCAAGGAAAGACTCGAGCGGGTGCCAAGTTCGCCGACCTGGCGGACGTGATTAACCAATTCAGCACAAGCGGACGGGCTTGACAGAAAGTTCATCTTGAGCAGATCAGACACGCATGCACCTCCTGTGGGGTTGGGCTTGTCAACCTTGGGACCAACAGCTGACGTTGCAGAAGAACCCTTCGCCCGGGCAGATGACTCTCTCATCTTCTTAGCCTCTGCCAACCTCGCCTCCAAAGAAGTCCATGAGGCAGAATCGACTCCACGCTTGACTGCCCGTGTCTCAACAACCGAGCCATGAGCAGACCTACCGCTTCGATCTCCATCCTTTGACTGATGCAGACGACTCGAACTACGAAGAGGAATATCTGCATCTCTTTGACGCTCGGCAGAACGGGATCGGGCACGAACTACCTCACGAAGCAGATCATGATTTTCAAGCTTGTTAGCAGAAGGCTCGGATGATGATGGAACAGACCCCACTTGAGTCTTCTCAGCAGAATTGGACTTTGGCTTCTTCCTCAACGGAGACACATCATTCGCACGCGAAGTCGCAACTCCATTTCTAGAAGACTTGACGTCAGCCTTCCTTTGGGCAGATCATCATAATCTGGACCATTCTGCTTCCATCTCTCAACATCATGGGTAGGGGGCAGACCACCAACTTCCTCCCGATACTTGCCCAGCTGACCAGGCCCGCAACGCATGAGGCCAAGCATGCTTCAGCCCAGACCTGCGACGATAGGCAATAGCTGGTCCACCTACGTGCACCTGCTCTACCACGGCTGCCGCCCACTACCAGCTGTCGCTTGTCATGATGACAACTAGCCTGACTTCCCCCAGCTAGCCTTTGCAGCAAAAAAGAAGAAAAGACGAAGAAAAAGAAATATACATGCTCGACTTACCTTTGGATGCACGGCGACTCATCTCTTCGACAAGCAGTACAAATTCTCCAAGATCTCTCTCAAGCTAGAAAGTAGAGAAGTTAAGTTTGCGATGTGAAGAGGAGTGAAGAGAAGCCCTATATTTACATAGGTTGGGCATCCTAGGTCAAGAAGGAATCGCAAGCCCATTCCTACTGGGAACCCAACTCCAAGAACAGTCAAAAGCTCACTCCAATTGGGAACCCAATCTGCAAAAGGAGTCCAACTCACTGAAAGAAACCCAGTTACAGCTGGATAGCCCAACAGATGATCTACATCTCCTACGTGCCACCATGCGCCATGCAGAAGCTGGGGGGCATTTGTGGGAATCGAATTAATTCATAACCCTAGGTCAAATAATTCCTACCATTTGGGGATTATTTGACCTAATTGGGAATTATTCAATTTAATTGGGGGTTACCCAATTAAATAGAATGTTACCTAATTAGGTTAAGGATTGATTTGATTCCTACGAATATTCTCAATTAAAGGAGGAGTTACCTAATTAAATTAGGTATTGATTTGATTACCTCAAATAGGGATTTGATTTATATCCCTAATAAATCAAATCCCTAATTAGTCAAATCTCGCCAAATTGGGGAGGAATAATTCCCTTCAATCTACGGAATTATTCCTCTGAAACCCTAGCTCCCGAGACCTCTATAAAAGGATGGCCACATACAAGGGTTGAGGTACGTCTAAAATTACTACCGAATCTCTGCAGAAATTATTTCTCACAAACCCTAGCCGCCACTCTCTCTCTCCCTTTTACACAAGGCTCCGGCCACCACTCACGGCTCCGGCCACCCGGTTTCCACCACACATACATATTCCCGTACCCTATTTTAGCTATCGTTTCTCTTCAGATCGATTGAACTGACTTAGGCATCAGAGGGCCTTTGGCCAACACCCCCCGGGTGTGGTCCTCTTATTGCTATTCATTTTGCAGCGAGAAAGAGAAGCGGAGAAGACGAAGGAACCGTTCAACCGAATATTCCCGTGGGAGGAAATTTGCTCCCACACAACCCAGGTCATTGTA
The DNA here is from genome assembly GCA_020521455.1 of Prunus kanzakura. NCBI lineage: Eukaryota > Viridiplantae > Streptophyta > Magnoliopsida > Rosales > Rosaceae > Prunus > Prunus kanzakura. Next base: position 1,972,815 of record BPUM01000794.1, on the reverse strand, counting down.
AAACTAAGAAATGGCTCATAACTTCTAACGTGTATGTGGGAGCCATGAAAGAAAAGAAAAAACAAAATGAGCTTAAATAAATTTATTAGTTTAATTATAACTATCTGATGATGTAACGATGCAAACTGATTTTGAAGTAACCACAACGGTTTTGAAGCAATAAAGACGACGGAGATTTCCCCTCGTCTTTTTGTATTTTTATAGTTGTTATCCAGTAGAAGTAGAAAGGAATTTCTGTATAGTCAAAGCCCTGCATCATTTTATGCAATGTGAGAAGCATGTAAATTGGAACTCTCTATATGCAGACTTTTCCTTTTGTGTTAGACTTCAGTGCGCAGATCCTTCCTCCTTTGTTGTTTCTGTTCCTGTTCCTTGACTGTTCTGTTCTTTGAATTCCGTCACATCAGTTGTGAACTTGGGACACTAGCTTCCCCATGATTTGCGTTAAACGAATACCCAAATGGCTATCAAGACGTGGCCTCCACTTGTGCAAGTGGTTGAAATTGAAACTTCAAATGAATCAAAGAGAGAACTGGGGCTCGGTTGACTTGAGAAACAAAGCTAAAGTCTTTTTACGTTGAGTTTCAAAGGGAAAATGGGCATAGGCAAACTTACGTGTTGTGTTGGTTAAAAGAGCCAACAGAGATTGCATATATATATATATATATAGGCTTATTTATGCTACTGGCATAAGCGCTTCGGAAAGAAGCACTCCCAAACGAGCCCAGTTTCATTAATTTTTGTGTTTTGAAATATTATATTATATAATTTATATTTAGTTTCCTAGAGAATCTCAAAGAGGTTTGGTGCTGCCATGATTAATGATTACAGGTACTTCCTTCTAGGACATTGACGGTTTGGGGGTTTATTTGTTGGTTAATGTAATAAATACATAGGCTTAAAAATCATATTTTTGTGCCCCCCACAGTTTTGGGCCCTGGGCCAGGGCCGGCTCTGCTTGCAGCCAGGTACAATGGAGACTCACCTGCCTCACACAAAAATTTAGCTTAGATTAAAAAAAAATTACAGAAGACTCTTACTGATTACAGGAGCAACATCTCTATGGAATGGATACTACTATTTTTATTTATGCAAATTCAACTGCCAGAGGTGTCAATAATGAAAGTCTCATATAGGATTTGCAAGTTAATTGAGATAATAGTAGCATATATTACTGGGCTAAAGTATGACATACCAAAATGCCTCTCAACCACAGCAGCATGCAGAGCTGTTTGTCCATCTGAACCACCATGAGCTGATGAAGGACTTGATTGTAAAATTTGATTCAGAATATCTAACAGTCCCTCTCTTGCTGCCAGGTACAATGGAGACTCACCTGCCTCATTTTCTAAACAAGCCAATTTGCACTACTACAAAAATGGAAAAAGACGACCAGAAAAAGACGACGGTATAAGATAAAACCGTCGTTGTATTTAAACAGACGACGGTATAAAAAAAACCCGTCGTGGATAAGTTTCTTACTGTTGAATATTTTTAAAAGACGACGTATACAAATAAAAAAGCGTCGTTTTTAAAAAAGGATTTCTTCAGAGATAAAATCTGACCAAAAAACAACAACAGCAGGTATGAATCCACCGACGTAGAAAATAAAGACGACAGTTCACCAAAAAACCTGCCGTGTTAACTCCTAACTAAACACGACCAACTGTTCTTAATCCGCGTCGTATAATATAATGGAATCCACGTCTGTATACTACGACGGTGCATTCTCTGTAAACCGCCGACTTATTATTTTGGAGTATACTACGACAGTACCTACAACACTACTGTCGTTTTTATTTACCACGTCCTAAGTTCAAATTACCGTCGTATTTGTTTAGTTTATACGTCTGCCTTCTCTGTAAACCGCCGTCTTATTTTTATAGCTTTTTAAAATTAATTAATTTTTCTTTTATTTTGGTAATATCTTTCTTAACACAAAACAAAATTTAATTCTCAATCCTCAACAACATTTTCATCTTAAAAGGCAAAATCTCTTCGTGTTAAATATTGATCAATATTTACACAATATATGTACACAAATTTGGCAAATACATCGTGGTTTCTTTTCTGCCTTCACCCTCAGCTTGTTCAACTATTTCTTCCTCTCATATGCAAGCTGGGCCCTCTCCTTCCTCTTGTTCTCAAGCTCCTGCACAGCCACAGATGAATATCTAATAATTTCAGAAAATCAAAATCAACAAAGTGTGAAAAGCTCACTCCTCGATTCCTGGTTACATTGTAGTCCCCTTTTCCACAGTGATCAACTTCAAAACTCCTGTGTAGCAAGGTGGAACCAGCCTTAGAACCTGTTGTGGGTTGTGCCTTTGGGGTGAAGCTGGGAGTGGGCTTGAGGTTCAGAATGAATAGACACCACCTACTCATTCTGAACCTCAAGCCCACTCCCAGCTACAGCCACCACCTGAGTCCGTCTCTGCGAGCATCAGGAACACCCACGCGGGTTCTCAAGCTGGTTTCACCCTTGCTACACAGGAGGATGTAGCAAACCCATGCTTGGTCTTGTGAGGAATCATTCTGCAAACCCATTTGCTTTCAGAAAGACAATTTCTTGTGAGGAATCATTCTGCAACCCTAATTGAAAACTGAGAGTTAAAAAACGCGTAAAAAAATCCTATTTAAACAAAATGGAGTAAATATCCACGTCGGTTCTAATATACATAGCGACATCATATTTGACTAATCAACGTCAGTTTAGATATAACTACATCGGAAATCCAAAAGTCATTTCGCGCGTATTAAAAAGATAACTACATCGGAAATCCAAAAGTCATTTGGCGAGTATTAAAAAGAGAACAGAACCAAAGTAACCACGTCGGTTTATTAAAATACACAGTCGTTGAATTTATAAGTACAACGTCAGTTTAGAGAAACAAAGCGCCGTCATAACCACATCGGAAATCCAAAAGTCATTTGGCGCGTATTAAAAAGAGAACGACGTCGTTTTCAGAACCGCAAAGTAACCACGTCGGTTTATTAAAATACACAGTCGTTGAAATTACAAGTACAACGTCAGTTTAGAGAAAAAAAGCGCCGTCATAACCACATCGGAATTCCAAAAGTCTTTCGGCAGTTGTGATAACCACGTCATTTATGAATTATCTACCGTCGTTATAAATAAATAATACGGCGGTTTTTAAATAACAACGTCGTTGTATTGAACTCTGGGAAAATATATAAACTTTTCGTCACCTGACCTAATATTTTACGGTTTTCACTTCCCGATAAAGTATCGTAGTTTCCCTCTCATTTCCCAAATCACCATTTTCGTTACCTGACCTAGCATCATCGTCTGAATCATCGTCTTCATCGTCCAAATCACCATTTTGGTCTTCGTCTTCGTCGGAAGGAAACATTTCTTTGCACGCCGGTGTTATTCAAGGTTTTTTCTCACTCTCTTCCCTTTTTTTACTTTTCATTTGCATGCCGTAGTTGTCTGGAAACAAGATTCTGTCAAATTGAAGAAATCTTTCACTGGTTTTGATTAAATACATAAGTAGATACTCTCACGACGCCACAAGACGACAGTTCTGTCTTGTTTTCGACGATAGAATGGACACACCACGACGGCCGTAATGCAAACTGCACGACGGTGGCTAAAAACCGTCATGGTGTGACAATTAATACGTCGGAAACAAGATAAAATCGTCGTCTAGTGAGAGAAGAACACTCGTTTTGTAATTTTAAACCATGTCGGTTATTGTTAATAACCGATGTAGTTTATGCACATTTACGTCATGAAATATATAAAACCGTCGTCTTATTTTCATTCATGATCTAAGAGATCGTTTAATAGGACGTCACTTTTTAGTGTTACCGTCGTTGTTTTGTATTATTACGTCGTTTATTTTTAATAACCGACGTTGTTTTTCTGGCAGATTAATCAAAAATGGTTTCGAAATCTCAAAAGAAGGAAGCTGAAGCGTCAAAGGCCACAGCAGGTTCAATGGCACAAGGGGATGAACCCAAAACAGGTTCAGTGGAACTTGAAAAATCAACTCAAAGCAAACCCTCGAAGAGGATGAGATATTCCTCAACCTCAGAGAAAGACTCGAGCACAGCCACATTTGTTGAGGAGCCAAAATCTGGCCGCGGTATCAACACAATGAGCCGTGTTGTGAAGAGGAAAATTGAGAAGGTTAAGCCTGTGGTTGAGTTCAATAAAGATGGCAAACCACATGGCGAGGCTGCTGTTGAGATGCAGTCTTACATTGGTGTTTTGGCACGCACCAGAGTCCCTCTTGTGGACAAGAAATGGAAACAATTACCCAAGGACGTGAAGGAGCAGATTTGGGAAGCTATTCAAATGTCCTATGTTATTGGGGATAGTTACAAGAACTTGGTCTTGTCATCTGCCGCCAAAAAATGGAAGGATTTCAAGTATAACTTAACTAAGCAATATATCCTTCCATTCGCACATGACAAGGAGAAATTAAAAGAAATCCCATTGCTTTATAAGTTCATAGAGAAATCGCAATGGGATGCCTTCGTAGCTTCAAGGTTAACCCCAGATTTTGAAGCTAAGCATGCTGAGCAAAAGGAGAGGAGGGAGAAATTGGAGTACAACCATAGGTTGTCTAGAAAAGGGTATGTTGGTTTGACGGACCAATTGGTAGAAACCATGCCCGAAGGTCAAGAAATCGATCGAGCTGTTCTGTGGAAGAAAGCAAGAGAAGATAAAACAGGAAACATCCCTGATCCAAAGGCTGCAGAGAAGGTAAAACTAATCGTAAGTCTCACTAACTCTGTTCTAAATTTGAAAAACAGAGTGTTTTATTTTGGTATAGACGTCGTTTATATTTACATAAGCGACGTTATAAAGTGAGCTTAATTTACGGACGTTTAAAAGTGAATAGGACGTCGGTTTTTGAATAAAGTAGACGTCTAGATAGAATTAATACGACGGATTAAATTATTCTATGAACTGCATTTTTGTTTTAAGTTTACTCACGCACACACTCTCCCTCTCTCTGTCTATTTCACTGAATTTTGTGGTGCACAATTTCTGGAAAAGAATGCATATTTCAATCGAGTTTTTTCACTTCTTCATTAAAACTTACGACGGTTTTATCTTATCTAGACGTTAGAATGATTATACAACGACGGTAATTTTGTGCAGCCGTATGGAATTGTACATCTACGTCTGTTTGTTTAATAATCCGTCGTCTTACTTTGAATACTACGACGGTTTTTTATTTATGTCTTAATCTGTTTTATTTTGAATATACGACGTATTTTATTTACCAACGTTGTAAAGTATAAACAACGACGGTATTTATATACAGACGTTTTAAATTAATACCACGTCTGTCATTTAATAAAAACCGTCGTTGTTTATAATTTACAACGTCGGTATATGTATCTGTCATACACCTTGCTCAGGTTCTAACAATCTCTCTTTCTCTCTTTTAGGATGATTTGCAAAAGCAAGTCTCCGAAGGCACTCTGACTGTCTCCGGGAGCAATGATATCTTGACTCTGGCTTTGGGAACCCCGGAGCATGGTGGGAGAGTCAGAGGAGCTGGTGCTGGCGTTACCCCAACTCAGTTCTTCAATTTGCCGAAGCAGCAGAGAGTGAAATTTGGTGACAAATTGAAGGAAAGTGTGAGGGAGGCAGTCAGAGAAGAGACCTTGAGGATTGAGGCGAAGTCAAGGGAAACTATAATGGAAGCAGTCAGAGCAGAGAGGGAGGCTTTGTTGGCATATATCCGTCAACTAGTTCCTAATTTTGATCCCAGCCAGATGCTCCAAACCCCAATTTCTCCAAGGACTCCAATTCCTCCAATTATTTTACCCCCTCAAGATCAAAGCCCAAAAAATCCAATGTCTGATAAGGCAAGCTGCTCTGGGGCCACTAATATCAGACCCCTAGCTTTGGAATTAGAAGATCCGAAGCCTGAAGCTGATACTGCTGCAAAAGAGAAAGAGGACACGGTAAAATCTCTGCTATTTTCTATTTCTGCTTTTTAAATTTTAAAAAGACGTCGCTCCTTTTAATAGCCGACGTTAAAATTTAAAATAACGACGGTATATACGTCTGTTTCTTACAAGACACGTCGTGTTTCGTTAAATACCACGACGCTTTTATAAACCGTCGTCTATTTCATGATTTCATTAACTGTATTTATGTTAGACGACCTTTCTATAGAATAGCGACGTTATAAATTCAATACAACGAAGGTTATCTATTTACCGACGTGTATAACCTTTCCACCGTCAGTATTAACTAGAAACCGTCGTTTATATTATATACCACGTCTGTTTTTTGTGTTTAGTTAGAGTCGTTTATTTTTGTTCACACACAAACTAACTTATATTTCTTTATTAATTTCTTTAAACAGGATCTCTCAAAGCTAGACATGCCACGTCCTCTTTTAGCCTTATGCCAACATTTCCAGACCAAGTTGTTGCCTAATGGTAACGAGGCTCTAACAATTCACATGCCCAAGGAAGTGTTTGGCATTGAGCATGATACCTTCCTCTTCACTGAAGATGTTTTGCAGTTTGGTTCCATGGTTGAGATAGGAACCACAGTGATATCAATATACATGAGGTAATTCTCCCTAATCCCATTTTGTTTGACATTTTCCTTTCTTTTAAATTAAAATCTCATTTAATTGACTTTCATATATTTAGGTTCCTATTTGACTATTTAAAAATGGCAAATATGGTAAACCTTGTTGGCCTCGTGGACCCTGGGCTAGTGAGCTCTGGAGCTGGATCAATATCAGACCGAATAAAAAACCTGTCAAACCGCCTTAATACAGCAGATGGGAATCAATTTTTCTTGGTCCCTTATAATCCAGGGTTAGTACCATTTAAAGTATTTTCCTGAGCTTCTAATATTTTTCTTTCTAATATGAATCATTATGTGCAGGGGTCATTGGGTGATGGTAATTGTGAGACCATTAACAGAGACTGCCTATTACATGAATTCACTGCCAAAACGCATGGTTGACGACGAAATGAAAAATATAGTGAATACGTAAGTTGATTTCTTCTGATTTATGATTTTTCCTATAAAGTATTTAAATAAACGACGGTTTTTACTAATACCGACGTTATTATATAATATAACGACGGGAAGATATTACCGACGTTTTAATTTAACTACCACGTCAGTATTTTCTTAAAAACGTCGTTTTAATTTAACTACCACGTCGTTTGCGTTTTATTTAAGAACGTTTTAATTTTTTCTGCTCAATTTTTTGTCATACGACGTTTTTTACTCTTACCGACGTTATAACGTTACACAACGACGGTTAGGTTTTACCGCCGTTTTAAACAAAATATAACGTCTTGGTTTAAAAAACTCCGTCGTTTTGATTGATTTACCACGACGGTTACTATTTGTATTTAAATTTTTTGTTTTGTCATTAACACCCTTTGTTTTCTTGTAACAGGTCAATTAAAATGTTTAACATTCATATAAACAAAAATTCACGTAAACAGCAGGCCATTTGGAAAAATCTACACGGCACTCCTGAACAACCAACAAGTGTAGAGTGTGGCTATTACGTGATGCGATTCATGAAAGATATAATTCATGATCCAGACCTAAATTTCGAGAAGAAGGTAAAACGTAACATTTTAGATATACTTTCTTTATTTTACTACGTCATATTTTTGTTTAACCGTCGTTTGTATCCTTATAACACGTCGGTTTTTTGGTTTATTTTGCAGTTTGACAAGAAAAAAGATAAACTTCAGTATAAACAAGAGGATATTGACGAAGTTAGGCATGAATGGGCAGAATTCGTGAACAAGCAATTACCGAAGGATAATTGATGTAGATAAATATTTATGAACAATGTTCAGGTTTAATTTAGTTTATTTAAAATGTACATAAATATTTTGTTGTAATCAAGAGAACAAAAATCAACAAAATTAAATTTTGTTTTAAAATTTGTTTAGTTCCCAAACACCGACGTCTGATTCTAATTTACACGTCTCATACGTGTACACAATGGTCGTCTTGCAGTAAATGGAAATCTAACATCGACGGTAATTCTTAAAAACGACGTGTAATAGTCAAAACAACGATGGTTTATAATTAATTCATCCTGTATAAATGAATTTGTACTCATATACTACGTCCGTTAGTATAACCTTATCGACGTCTAAATAATATACAAAGGCGGATATTTCTAAATATCCGCCTTTGTATAAATAAACAACGTCAGTTATATACAACAAAATGACGTGTAATAGACATAACAACGACGGTATATAATTAATTCATCCTGCATAAAAGAATATGAATTCATATACTACGTCGGTTAGTATAACCTTATCGACGTCGTAATATTATACAAAGGCGGATATTCTTAAATATTCGCCTTTATATATATAAACAACGTCAGTTATATACACTAAAATGACGTTTAATATTAATAACAACGACGATTTATAATTAATTCATCCTGTATAAATGAATTTGTATTCATATACTACGTCGGTTAGTATAACCTTAACGACGTTGTAATACTATACAAAGGCGGATATTATTAAATATCCGCCTTTATATATTTAAATAACGTCCGTTACATACACTAAAATGACGTTTAATACTATAACAACGACGGTTTATAATTAATTCATCCTGTGTATATTCTTAAATATAGTTTCAACGTCGGTTTATTATGTTTAAAGTCGTTGTAAAGGGATACAACGTCGGCTAAGTCATTTTTAATTTAATTGTTATTGACTTTTATATTTTATTTAAATCCATATTAAATTCATAACTATATCCAAAAATTATACTGAAAACTACCAAGCATTGGAATATTGTCTCTATCCTAAAGCTTTAAAAAATATAATTTTGGAAATATTTTTTTATTGTATTTAATTACTAATATTAATAATATATTCAAAAAAAAATCCGAAAAATATACCGGCAAATTCTATGCACTGATTGAGACAATATCTTGCCCGTTAAGGCCTGAAAAATGTAATTTTAGTTTTCAAAGTTCAAATGATAACAAAATTCAAACAAATTTAGAGACAAAGCATTGTACTCCTTATACTTTACATAACATAACCCTAAGGTTTATGTGATCCATTGGTGCCCATAAATTCAAAATTATGAAATCCATATTTTAGCCTACTATTGTAGAAGGCAATGTTGTAAGGAATCCATAGCAATTTTTGGTTCATTTTTCTCGTACTTGTGTATTTTTTAAAAATTATTTTAAAATTTAGGGTTTAGGGTTTAGGGTTTAGGGTTTAGGGTTTAGGGTTTTTTGAAACGACGCCGGTTTTCTCCCGCTGTTTTTGGTCAACTACATTAACAAAGACTAATTGAATTCGGTTGACGACGTCAGTTATAAAATAGCGACGTCTTTAGTGTTTACAACGTCGGAAATTTATTATAACCGCCGTTGTAAGTAATTATTAGACGTCATTATAAGTGTTGACCGTCGTGGTTGAAAAACGCGGTACTTAAAAATTTTTGACCGCGACCTAAAATTTTCAGAATTTCCCTTTAACCCTCAAATAGTTCATTCTCTCTCTTCAACATAAATTTGTCTGAAAGTTTTCGTTCTCCAAGCTCTCTCTCAATATCCATGTAAGTACAACTCTAGTCCCTTTAATCCTAATTCTCTCAGCTCTCTCTCAAGCTTTTGTTATATTCTCTCAGCTCTCTCTCAAAGCATTGGGTACGTAGATTCTCCAAGATCTCTCTCAAAGCATTTGGTACGTAGATTCTCCAAGATCTCTCATTGGGTACGTAGATTCTCCAAGCTCTCTCTCAAAGCATTGGGTACGTAGATTCTCCAAGCTCTCTCTGAAGCAGTTGTTATATTCTCGCAGCTCTCTCTCAATATCCATGTAAGTACAACCCTAATCTCTTCTTAAATCCATAAATGTTTTCGTTGGTAGCTATATTAGGATTTTGGTGTTTGCAATCTTGTAATAATTGCTCTCTGTTTGGGTTCTTTTATGTTTGTTTGGCCATGGGTTCTTGGAAAAGGAATGGGGATGGGAGATTTAAGCTGTTTTTTTTTTAACTACGACGACGGTTGAAGGATCAAACCGTCGTCCAAATGTTTATTATACGTCGGTTGTTCATTTACTCCCGTCGTCTGCGTTTTAAGCCGCAACTGGTAGCCTAAAGACGACTGTTTCTCCATTAAACGTCGTCTTTAGGCTACCAGAACACCGTTCAAATTTCTGGGTTTGGGTATCTTAATGACGACGGTGACTATAGATGCCGTCGTCGGAATGTATATTAAACGACGATTATTTTTATAAACCGTCGTCTTTTCCATGTTTTATATTTAATTTTCATTTTGTTCTCTGCTATTTGAATGAGGTAGTGTTTCATTGCTGGTCTTTCCACTTTAATATATATATATATATATATATATATATATATATATATATATATATATATATATTTATATGAATTTGATAGAGTGTGAGATGGATAAGTCATGGATGCATGCGGATAGAAGATCGAAGGCATATGAGTTAGGGGTGGAAGGATTTTTGAATTTTGCGTTACAAAATCTTGGAAATACAACTGAGATTCGTTGTCCATGTGTTAAATGTGGGAATATTCGATTGTTTGGGGTTGGAATTATAAGGGAACACTTATACTTTAATGGAATTGACCAAAGCTATAAGATTTGGAGATGGCACGGAGAACCTTGGGAATGGACTACCAATGCTAGTAGAAATGTGGAAGAAGATGAGCAAAGTAGGTTTAGTTATGTTTCTGAAGAATTAGGGATGGATGATAATGATTTTGCCAATATTGGATCTAATCCTTATGAGTTTGCCAATGTGATTGGGGATGGCGATGAACCCTTGTACCCTGGTTGCAGTAAGTACACGAAGTTGTCGGCTTTGGTGAAGTTATATAATTTGAAAGCAAAACATGGGATGAGTGATGTTTGCTTTACAGAATTATTGATACTTCAAGGAGAATTTCTTCCAGAAGGAAATACACTACCTTCCTCTATGTACGAGGCAAAAAAGACTTTGTCTGCTTTAGGGATGAGTTATGAGAAAATCCACGCATGTTCCAATGACTGCATTTTGTATCGGAAGGAGTATGAGAATGCAACTAATTGTCCTACTTGTGGTATCTCAAGGTGGAAGGAAACCAAGGATGGGTTCTTGAAAGAGGGTGTGGCAGCGAAGGTGGTGTGGTATTTTCCTCCAATTCCAAGGTTTAAAAGGATGTTTCAATCACATAAGACAGCTAAGAGTTTGACTTGGCATGCTGCAAGAAAATCAGTTGACGGTTATATGTCTCATCCAGCTGATTCCCCGTCTTGGAAACTTGTTGATGAAAAATGGCCCGACTTTGGTAATGAGCCAAGAAACTTGAGATTGGCTCTCTCATCTGATGGATTCAATCCCCACAGTTCTTTAAGTAGCAGATACAGTTGTTGGCAAGCTTTGGGCACAACGAATCAAAAATTAAAAAATAATCGGTTAAAGCTGAAAATACGACGGTCAAGTTACAAATATCGCAAAACGAGACGTCTTAAAAACAACCAACGTCGGGTTTTCACAACCGACGTGGAATGACAACGCAAAAATGAAATAAATACCGCCATTTTAAAAAGAAAACACGTCGGTTAATTATAATTCATTTCAACCGTCGTCTATTATAGTCGTCTATTATAGTTGAAAGGTCTCTTTTTATGCTTTATGTACCAAATCGACGTCGGTTTTAGTTTTTTTCTGACGTGTACTATATTAACCACGTCGTTTTTTTTTGTGTTCAAGCCGTCAAAATCATTTTCAACGTCTGTGGTGATATAAAGGGTCGTGGTTATTGTTGTTTTTACGTCAGTTCAAGTAAATATATGCCATGTTATATGTTTAAGACGTCAGTTTTTTCATTTAGTGAACGTAGTATTTATTAACCACGGCGGTTTCTAAGTTTTACACGTCGGTTTTGTTTAATTTAGAGACGTTGATAAAACTATTTACGTCGGTTTTATAGTTGTTTTTGACATTTAAAATTATTTAAACGTCTGTGTTTTAATAAAACCGTCGTCTATTATAGTCGAAAGGTCTCTTTTTTATGCGTTTATGTACCAAATCGACGTCGGTTTTAGTTCTTTTGTGACGTGTACTATATTAACCACGTCGTTTTTTTTGTGTTCAAGCCGTCAAAATCATTTTCAACGTCTGTGGTGATATAAAGGGTCGTGGTTATTGTTGTTTTTACGTCTGTTCAAGTAAATATATGCCATGTTATATGTTTAAGACGTCAGTTTTTTCATTTAGTGAACGTAGTATTTATTAACCACGGCGGTTTCTAAGTTTGACACGTCGGTTTTATTTAATTTAGAGACGTTGATAAAACTATTTACGTCGGTTTTATAGTTGTTTTTGACATTTAAAATTATTTAAACGTCTGTGTTTTAATACAACCGTCGTCTATTATAATCGAAAGGTCTCTTTTTTATGCGTTTATGTACCAAATCGACGTCGGTTTTAGTTCTTTTGTGACGTGTACTATATTAACCACGTCGTTTTTTTTTGTGTTCAAGCCGTCAAAATCATTTTCAACGTCTGTGGTGATATAAAGGGTCGTGGTTATTGTTGTTTTTACGTCTGTTCAAGTAAATATATGCCATGTTATATGTTTAAGACGTCAGTTTTTTCATTTAGTGAACGTAGTATTTATTAACCAAGACGGTTTCTAAGTTTTACACGTCGGTTTTGGTGTATTTAGAGACGTTGATAATCATATTTACGTCGGTTTTGTAGTTGTTTTTGACATTTAACATTATTTCAACGTCTTTGTTTTACTAAAACCGTCGTCTATTATAGTCGAAAGGTCTCTTTTTAAGCTTTTATGTATGAAATCTACGTCGGTTTTTGTATTTTACTGACGTGTACTATATTAACTACGTCGGTTATTTGCCGTCGTTATTTCATGTATGAAAAGACGGCGGTCGATTTCTCGTCGGTTGTAAACCATGATACACGACGGTGGATTACCGTCGTCTATTTCGTTTTTTGTAGTAGTGTTGGGGTCCATCTTAAGTAAGAACTCAGCCACTTTGGTGTGACCATTCCTCACAGCTTCGTGTAAAACCATGTTGTTTCCCCAATTTCTGATTCTCAGAGTCCCAGTCATGTTGCTGTTCACGTTCCCGAACTCTATTTGTGACTTGGACAAGGTTTCTCTGACCAGATAATTGACAATCAAGAAGCGGCCAACCCTTGCAGCCACATGTAAAGGAGTATCTCCATCTAAATTTGGCTGTGTGAGAAGGGACCTGCATCTGCTATAAATCTCAGCTGTAACATTTTTGTGTCCAAATTGTACGGCAATATGGAGGGCAGTGTTTTCTCGGGGCGTAAGTTGATATAGTAGCATGGGATCATCGTTAAGAAGTTGTTTAAGGAAGCAAACATCCCCTGATTTTGCAGATTTGTAGAGCCTTGGAACCATGGAATTTTTGGAACTAGGCATTATATAATTGTGGGGTTGCTTTATATAAGGCCTTGTTATTGTAGGCAGTTTTGACAGAGCATTTACCTTGGCACTTGAAGAAAAAAAAATCCAAATTCATCCCATCTGAACAACCAAGATTTTTGTGCACTGACCTCTAAATTGCTGTGGTCTGTTTTGGTTCACGTGGAGTAATTGAATCTGCCTCAAATTCAACTCAGTTGACTATATATTTAGACTAAACCAACAGCCACTGAGATTGAACATCCCAACCCATTTTTCAAAATCGAAACTTGACAGAAAAAGCTTCAATAAGTTTGTGATTATGACAGTCACGTCTTCTTCATACAGTTGTCTGCTATGACCGATTTCAAGTCCTTCAACCCAGGTCATTGTAAAACTAAGAAATGGCTCATAACTTCTAACGTGTATGTGGGAGCCATGAAAGAAAAGAAAAAACAAAATGAGCTTAAATAAATTTATTAGTTTAATTATAACTATCTGATGATGCAATGATGCAAACTGATTTTGAAGCAACCGCAACGGTTTTGAAGCAATAAAGACCACGGAGATTTCCCCTCGTCTTTTTGTATTTTTGTAGTAGTTATCCAACAGAAGTAGAAAGGAATTTCTATATAGTCAGAGCCCTGCATCATTTTATGCAATGTCAGAAGCATGTAAATTGAAACTCTCTATATGCAGACTTTTCCTTTTGTGTTAGACTTCAGTACGCAGATCCTTCCTCCTTTGTTGTTTCTGTTCCTGTTCCTTGACTGTACTGTTCTTTGAATTCCGTCACATCAGTTGTGAACTTGCGACACTAGCTTCCCCATGATTTGCGTTAAACGAATACCTTTGATGGCTATCAAAACGTGGCCTCCACTTGTGCAAATGGTTGAAATTGAAACTTCAAATGAATCAAAGAGAGAACTGGGGCTCGGTTGACTTGTGAAACAAATCTAAAGTCTTTTTACGTTGAGTTTCAAAGGGAAAATGGGCAGAGGCAAACTTACGTGTTGTGTTGGTTAAAAGAGCCAACAGAGATTGCATATATATATATATAGGCTTATTTATGGATATGCCCCTGGGTTTTCAAAATAGTCTCAGATTACCACCTGTTTTTTGAAATGTCTCAATATACGACCTATACTTTCAATAAGTGTCTCACGTTAGTTATTCCGTCAGATTTGAGGGAAGTTCCGTTAATTGATGTGGCTCCCACTTCTTTTCAATCTCTTAACAAGGGAGAGGAAGGATTAGTCTGATTGAGAAAATGGTGAATTTAGGATTAGTCTGATTGAGGTAATTTTAGATTTGGGAATCTAGAGGTTCAGATTTAGGAGAAAAAGATGGATTTGATTTGGGGATTTTAGTAAGGGGAGTGAAAACAATGACTGAAAATTTGATCTTAAACATTCTCCCAAATATGAAATCCCCAAATCAAATTCCCCCTTTTCTCCCAAATCTGAACCTCCAGATTATCAAATATGAAATTCCCTTAACCCTAAACCCTTCTCCCAAATTCCCCTTTTTCCACAATGCCAAATTTCACTTTCCGCAACACTACATAGGCATCGGTGAAATGAAAAACCGATGCTATTAGTATATTAGGCATCGGTTTTATAAATAATAAGACTTAAAGTATATAAAGGCATCAGCACAAATTTTTGGTTTTTCTTACTGATGCCGTTGATTATATTTAGCATCTATAATATAAATATATTGAAGCGTAAAATGATTCTGCGAAAAACAAATTTAAGCATAATATTTTGCACCGATGCCAAAAGCATAGTTGACCGCTACAGTAATTTTTCGCTAAAAATTTTCGCTCCCTCGTTAATATTTCAGACTCCCTCTCATATTTTTGGCTAAAAATTAAACTCCCTCTCTTCTCTCTCACGATACCCAGTCAGAGTCACTCTCTCATCCTTCTTCTCACCTCCAAACTCCCTCTCTTCTCTCTAGCGATACCCACAGTCAGCCTAAACCTTCTCTCACTATACCCACAGTCACAGTCACAGTCACAGTCACTCTCTCATTCCTCTCACCTTCAGCATCTCTCTTCTTCACTGATTTCTTCTATGTCCTCCATCTCTGCCGCCATCTATTCCTAAACCCTAAAAGAGAGAGCCATAGATGTCCTCCTCGTCGTCGAGAAGAGCCATCGCAGTCCCTTCGTTTACCTCCGTTGTCGTCGTCCTCCAGGTGAGATTATCAGTTAGGGTTTCAATTTATTGGGTAATTTCTCTAATCTTACTCTGCCTTTTTCTGTGTTCCATGATTTTGGAGCTAATATTCGATGGGTTCTGTTTGTTGTGAGACAATTTACGTATTTCACCCAGATGTTAACCTACTCAATATTTTATTTCTGTTAAATTAAATGCCTTTCTCCTTCGTTTTCTTTGTTTCTCCATCTATAAATTCTTCGGCTTTTCCCTGTTTTAAATTGGTTTCTCACGGATTCTTCATTGAATTTTAAAGCCCTTTTGTTGAAGCAGAAGCTAACTGTCAAATATGATCTGTGCATGCCACTTATAGATGAGAAAGTAAGGCGGGGGGGAGTGTACCAAGACAATTCCCCCCTTCCCCTTTTTTTTCTGATGGAAAATTTGACCCAAAACTTGAATGTTTAGTTAGCAGCGAGATTTAATGTGATCACATTGAATGGAGTACTGATGGAGACACAACCTAACCTTGGCATGATGATAGATATTTGATGCACTGGTTGGTACATATGGAGTGAATGCTCTTAAAATTCTAAGTTTTTGGACTGGTTTAATTTATCGGTATTTGATATTTGGACTATTTTTGTTTTGCTGTTGCTGTATTTTTGGTTTTGATTTTATTGTTGCTAGTATAGGAAAGAGAAGCTTTGAAAGAAAAAAGGGAGAGAAATAAGAGGGAAGCACTACAAGGAAAATCACTTTTAGCGACGAAACAAGATGGTCGCTATAACACCAAATTTCGTCGCCAAATGTAAATAGCGACGAATATTTTTGGTCGCGAAGGTCGTCGTTCAAAGCTCGTGGCTAAAAGTACCATGCGACGAAATTGGGTTTCGTCGCTAAAATATTTTAGCGACCAAAATTGTTGTCGCTAAACAGCTCAAAGTTGGTCGCATATAGAGAAAGAGTTGCCGCCAAAATACCAAAAATCCCCGCAAACATGGAATTATTTAGCGACGAAATAAATCTTTGGTCGCCTGAATATTTCAGCGACGAATATTTGGTCGTGAAAGAGGTTTGTTTATTTGTTGCATATGCTAGTTGGGTTTGGTTTTTTAGAATGGGCGACGAAACAGATTGGTCGCCAAAACTGTAGATATTGGTATTGCTAGATTGAACGATGAAATTTAATTCGTCGCCAAAAAGTGTATGGATTTTTTTTTTAAAAATAATTATTTATATTTCAAGCTTTGTAACAGAATATTATTTAGTCCATACAGTTTTTGAAAAACAGTAAATAGATGAAATTAATAGGAATAGCATAATTACTATTCAAAAGATACTAGTTTAAGGACATATCAATGCATGCTACATACAAAAACCCCCCAAGGTATGGTAGATAAAAAAAACCATCAAGTAGCTAGATACAAAGCCCCTAGAACCCCCAAGGTAGGCTAGATACAAAAACCATCAAGTATGTACACACAACCTAATGACTATTTCCAATATCATTAAGATCCTCATAAACTTACGTGAACCACCACTATTACCTTAATCATCATCACAAGGAGAATCACCAACATGCGAGGACGGAACACCTATATGTGAAGGTAGAGGACCATCATGGGTTCGCATCCACTCAATGACATCCAAAAGTTTACCCACTGTGCCCTGAAGCTCACTTACTGTGCCTTTCAACTCACCAACTGTGCCTTGAAGTTCCTCAACCTTTTGCTGTGTAGCAAAAGAAGAGGCAACTCCACCACTATGTGAACTCTCCACTCGGAGACTAGAGCCCAAGCCTCGAATCCTCTTGCCCTTTGCAACCCCAAGTTCTACAGTCATGATCTCTAATTGTTGTGGAATAGGGAGTGTGACTTGATCTAGTGGAGTTCCTGAACTCTCTGCCACTTGTTGCTTGGCCTTCTCATACTCTTCATTCATCTTCTTCTACAAAAAGAAGCAAAATAAAGATGTCAATATATATATAAATGCATAAAAAGAATGAAGTAAATGGGATGCCAGTACGACCAATTGTGTTCATAAACTAGCAATGCCAATTATCCTAATCAAACAGTCACAAAACAAAAACAAAAAAAATTCAACTTGAAGCAAATAATAAAAGGAAAAGGCACATAAAAAATGGAATAGATCTCTTTGAATATGCAGATTGCATAAAGTTTGAAAATACTCACAGATCTTATAAGATCTTTTTCTGCATCTCCTGAAAGCAACAACAATACAAACAAGAAACTTCCAACAACAGGGATTATAAATATTTGCCCAACAACATGGTCCCCTTATAATTGGGCCTAAATTTTAACTTCTAAGAGCACAACGGGTTATTAGAACTGAATTTGTTTTATAGGTGTTTGGAATTGGGCCTCCAAAGAGGAATAGAAGTACAACTGCAGCAGCTCTGTTTCAAAACAATCTTAGCATGCCCTTTTTTTGGTCGTCAATATATAAGATCATGGAAAATTTAGAAAACTCAGACACATATCTTCATTGTGTTTCTAATTAATTAGTTATATTTGCAATGGATAAAGCCTTTATATGATGCTAAAACCAAAGTACACAATTAGCATCTAAAATAATGGGTCATAAAAAACTTGCATGACCAGTCAGCTGATTTTTTGGATTGCAGATTATGCAAGTCAATAGTTAATTGTCAGCAGGTTTATGCATTCCTTACCCCTTTAATTTCAGCAGCCTCATTGATCCACATGCTCTTACCCTTAAGAATATGCATGTTGTTCCAATTGCTGATGTATGTAGGATTTTCACCCTTCTACATTTCCCCAACAAAAAGAAAATGAGAAATACTTGAAATTATTACAATATAATAAATAAAGAAAAATTTAAAGTGACCAAAAATTATAAACCTCTCTAGCAGCTTCCATATGTTTTAGGAAAGGACGTGACCCCCCTGTATGATCAAACTCTTTCTTTTTTCTGTTCTCAACATTGGTCTTGCATCGTTTCTGTTTTGATTAAATACATGAACTGTTTTTTTTTTTTTTTCTATTTGATACTTAGAATAAGTTCCCAATCAAAAACTGAAAACTGAAGATGTTATGACACATTAGATACCTGATATTGCTCATTTGTGTACAACGTATCAACCAAATAATGCCACTCTTCTAGAGTCCTTCGAGTACCAAAGATCTTTTCAGGGGGAGGTGTTTCTCGTGCAAGATCAGGGTCAGAAGCATATTGCTTATACTGTCTGTGGAGCTTTGCTTTCCATTCTTTATAAGTTGAGTGCATATGGTCAGTAATAAATTTCCATATATCCGGATCCGTTAAGTCCACATCAAACATGAACTAATATCAATTAACCATAAACAAAACAAGTATTAGTTTTAATTTTCAATGCAAATAGAAACAATGAAGGACAAATTTTTCAGTTTCCACTAGAATACAATGAAGAATTGAAATAAAAAGAGAGCTAAATGAACAAAATTAAATTATAATCAATGAAGAATTAGATAAGATTACCTGCAATCCCAATGCCATATCTTTCTTCATCTCCAAGCTCACTTTTTTCATCCCTAAAACATTCAATGGAGCTTTATTGCGAGTGATTAACCCGATCTCAGAGACGAACAGTTTTTGAGCCTCAATAGTCGCCACCAATTTCTGGGATGGATCCATCCGTATTGGAATCAAACTCTTCCTCTTTTTCACAATATCACAAGTGCCAGCCCCCACAGTTCGGCCACGAG
Source organism: Prunus kanzakura (assembly GCA_020521455.1). NCBI lineage: Eukaryota > Viridiplantae > Streptophyta > Magnoliopsida > Rosales > Rosaceae > Prunus > Prunus kanzakura. Next base: position 1,953,478 of record BPUM01000794.1, on the reverse strand, counting down.
TGTTCTTCCTCTGTGAAGAAGTTTGAGTATGTGTTCCCCCATCTAGAAGACAAAAATTCAAAAAATTAATAACTAGAGTGCACAAAATAAAGGTATAAAAATTAAGGGCACAAAATATGTTATCAGTTACCCTGTTGGTGGGAACCCCCTCCTGAGGCTGATGAAGTACCTTGTTGTGGCTGAGTTGATTGTTGTTGTGGCAGCTGACATGGTTGCTCAAGTGGCTGTGGTGGTAGTAGAGTTGAAGTTTCCTTCTTATTCTTATTGTTGCTTAAGGTAGCAGCCCTCGTAAGTGTCATTCTACACTTACAAACACATAAACAAAGAGAGAATACAACAATATACTACTAGATCATTCCTTGAAAAAATAAAAATAAATGATTGAACATCATACTTCAGCTGTAATGACATCGATTCTCATCACAAACGTCCTTTAGATAAAGGAATTATTCATCAAAAAATGATTGAACATCATACTTTATCAATAGGAAAGAAAAATAACACGCACACGCATTTCATTTACATGGGGAGGACATATGCAAACCTTATCCAAAGATATTTCTTCAATATACAGACCCTACAGACCTTACCCCTTAAAACAGATTGAGGAAAACATATAGTAACTTGAAGATCATTAAGAAAAATGTAGTGCCTAAACAAAAGACAACCTAACACTTCAATCCAAATCACTATAATCGTCACTGTGAACACTGCCTTCGTCATCACCAGAAGGTATTTCTTCAATATCATCATCATCAATAAAATCTTCATCCTTCATATCATTTGGGACATGCACAGACATGGAGTCTCATTCTTCTCATCCACATGTTGGCTTGCAACTTCCATAAATGACTTAATACCAGCACGATATTGATTACTCAACCTGTTTTATTGTGTATCCAATCCCTGTTCATCTCTAACGCACCTTGTCTCCATCTTCTTATACCTCCAATAATGGGCCTTATCCAATTCAATCGGTGATGACTTGAATCATTTCCAAAATTTCATAACATGATTAGATCGAACACTTATATAGATACAAGCAAATAACTCTTTCACAGAATGACAAGCTAATAACTCTTTCACATGAAAATTATAAAAAGAGAGATCCCCACATTAATTATGCTTTTCAAGGGTAAGTATCATGGTAGCAATATTTTTTTTTACAATTCTTTCAACATTATTTTGCATAATTTAGTTGAACCCATGAAACCAGTAAAAAAAAGTGAAGGCAGGTGCAAGATTTGTAGCTATTCATACCTCTAAAGCAAATATAGCCTTTTAAGCAAGTATTTCAAACAACCTACTGCAAAAAAAAAAAAAATCAGTTAGACACAGTAAACCCACGACACAAGTCAGAAAAAAAAAACAAAAAAAAGGAAGATGCCATATTTTTAGCTGTCCATACCTCTTAAGCAAATATAGCCTCTTAAGTAAGTAATTCAAACACCCTACTGCTAAAAAGAAGAAAAAAAAAACATATCTGTTAAGACACTATATTTTTGGAGGGCTTGAGTCCAAATTAGTCTTCAAACTCAAAATAGTATATGCCTTCACCTCTAAGTTTCACCACTCATCATTAAACAAAAACATTACTTTTCTGAGTTAACTCAAAACAGTAACATAATAAGACATCACATGAAGCACCAAATATCCAAGATAAAAGTCTCAATATAAAACCAAATGGTTTGTAATCAACACATCCACTTTATACAGTTAAAACATGTACAATGAATAAAGTCAGGCTTAAGGTCACATGTCTCTCATGTAGTATATGAATTATCTGAAATTACTAATTAGGCTCTTCATCTCAATTCTAGAACAAATTATTATTCTTTACAGTTCTTAATTATATATGCCCTAAATGATTATAAAAACCATTTCAAATTAACAAAAATTTACCCTTGAAGCTAATTGAATGACCTTGCATAAAATTCAAGCTACCAGTGATCATCACACAAAGCCAAAATGGTTTCTTAAAAGAGGAAAAAAAAAGTGGCCGAAAGAGCTTGAAAAGGATTTCCAAAACAATCAAACCAACATTGAAGGATGATACTCCATCAGTTAAATTCTATTGTCCAATTAAGTGTTACTACACTTAGACACCAATACTAAGGGAAAGAAAAATAATTGCTAAACTGACGAGTTAATCTATGGGCCGATGACCCTGCAGCTAGCTTATATATAAAATATAGAGACAACTCTGCAGCTAGCTTATATCTAAACTATAAAGAGAACTCAATAAGCTACATTGGCAAAAAAATCAACAATAATATCAACAACAACAAAAACATTAGCTCACAGACAAAGGCAAAGGAACCTTGAAACGAATACACACCCACATGACCAACTTCCAACTTCTAACTTTTTACTTGAATTATATAAATGAATTGTTATATTCTTTCTTCCAAGAGATAGTAAAGAAATTCAGATTTAATCCAGAAGTATCAAGCAAACATTCAAGACTTGGAAAATAATCAATCTCAAAGCATTAAAATATAAAAAAATGAATTAACTACTGGGTACGTGTGCAAGTGAAACATCTCAAATTTGACACAGAACCCACATCAAATGCAAAACAGGGCATTCATATCAGACACAAAACTCTACTCAAATTTGACATAGAACCCACAATAACCACTTGAAAAAGAAAAGTCATTGTATTCAGAAAACTTGGACTGTTGAATGTTCAAGCAGTTAAGATATCAAAAAGGAAAAAACAAGCACTGATATTCAGTTTCGATTTAAATTCCTGGGTATCTATTTCCGATTTTCCTTGATTATTTTCTCAGCAACCAAATGGAAACTGAAAATCAGCGCTCAAAAGAAAATAAAGGTAAGCGAGACAAGGTAGACTCACCAGAAGCATTCCGTTCAAACACGCAGTGAGGAAGACTTCAGAGATGGAGTTTTTAGATGGCCGTCATTTCCTGACTGTGGTAGGGAAAGGCGTGCACGATGGAGGATCGCTTGCTGACGACGATGGAGGATTGCTTTGCCGATGTGAGAACAGCGGAGAGTGAGTCTGAGAGGAAATAACGAGTTGGAAACTTTTTATTTTTATTTTTCCATTTATACTCTCTAGATTAGCCCCAAAAACTATTTGGTCGCCCATATGCTAACATAATAAAACACCGTCGTTTTTACAGCTTACATTTTTCTAGCACAATGATCTGCGACGAAAAACAAATGGTCGCCGACCCACGAAATTTTTAAGCGCCAATTCTAACTTAGCGACAACACATTAAAACTTAGCGACCCAATATTTTCGTCGCTAAATCTTTTAGAGTTTCGCGCGCAACCAATTCAGTAAATCGCGACCAAATATATGTTTGGTCGCCAAGTGCTCACCTAACCACCAAAAAATTTCGTCGCCCTTAGTTAATGAATTAGTCGCTATTTAGTTGACTCAACTCATGAAGGGGTCTAAAAATCACGAACTTTTTGGCGACTAACTGAAAAATTTTCGTCGCCGATGATCTTTTTAGCGACCACAATATGGTGCGTCGCTAAAATTTTCGTCGCAGAAGAGGTTTTTCCTTGTAGTGAAGGTATTTTATTGTTTTGTTCTTGTGCATTTGATTTGTTACTGATTTTTTTCTTTTATTGGCAACTGTGATTTTGTCTGTATTAAAATCATGGGTTGTATGAACTATATTAGCTAGACAACTATGGGCCTGGAAAGTCACAAGATGTACTTGCTCAATAGCAAAGTGCATAACCAAATATATTTGAATAATAAGGGTGACAGATCCTATATTCTTAGTTTAATTGCCTGGCTTTAATGTACTTGGAACTGATAGCAAGAACACTGCCTGGCTTTAAGCAGTTTTTGGTCAGTTTATAGAGAATTTGCTAGTCCTTGTTACCTTTTTGTTTCTTGATGAATTTTATCTAAAGATTTTATGCTCATGAAAAATGAAACAGATTGAAAACTTTTACCAAGCAAGGAAGATGCATTGGACAATAAGGACAGTGGTGCTAGGGTCCCAAGTGGCTCTTTATGGTGGAGTTTCAGTTGTTCAAGATGTTACCTAAAATCGCCAGAGACAGAGAGCCTACATTCTGGGAAAACTAGTGAAGTCCAAGTTTTATCAGAGAATCAGATGCTCTGTCACTCTTAGAGGCAGCAATCTAGGCAAGTACTATAATTTGACAAATTCTTGTGTCTACGAATGAATGAGATACTCTGTTTATGATCAGTAATTTTTGGGGAATCTCAGTGTGGATGAATTGTACCATTGTACCATTTTAACTGCTTAAGTTATCTTGTTCTCTATCAGCCTGCAAATTTTATATACAATTTTTTTTTGAAAATGGCTTAAGCCTCAGTAGATTTTCCTTTCATTTACAACGTAAAATTTCAATAGCTGTAAAAATAGATTATGGAAGTGACCAAGTTTTTGTTGCCTTTCATTAATTTATTTAGAATCCTTCTGTATAATGCATTGCCTTTCATTAACAAACCATCTGAATGCACCTGAGAACTGATTTTCAGGTATAGTTCCTTCATCTTTTGAAACTCTTTATAATTTACCTTTTTGTGACAAATTCTGTTGTTTTCACTGATTGAGTATTGAGTAGACAGTGGGCCTAACAGTAGAGACAAATCACACCCACATGGGTTCTCAGTGTAGTCCCTGGTATCTGTTTGTGTACTGTCATTTGATTTATCTCCATTACATAGCAAATTGGAAATAATTCCCATCTTAGCAGGTTCTATTGGGCTTCTGGGTTTTGATATTTGGTATCAAAGCTTCCAAACTAGAACAGTTTGTTTTTGTTTTTTTGGTTTGGTTCAAATAGCTGCAGATCTTTACATGTCCCTTGTTCTTATGCAGGGTTCCAATTACAAATGGTCTTCCTTGAATCCCTCTGTACATGTTAAGAGACAGTGTTATCGTTTCTAGAGGTAACTAATCATTTCCTTGTCTTTAGTTTTAGTTTTAGTTTTAGTTCCTTTCTCTAGAGTAACCATTTTCTCTACTTTATGTTTAGTTTCCTAATGTAACAAGAACATGTTCTAACCAAAAAAAAAAAACAAAAAGACTAACAAGCACATGCGCTCAGTGTTCTAGAGTAACCATTGGATGAGGTTATTTTTTAAACAACATGTGCTCTGGTTTTTGCACGTTTTAGACTTTCAGTGCAGGTGCTCTGTCTTCAAGCATGCCATTTCAAGTTTTTTTGACTTCTTATTATTATAAAGTAATATTAGCATTATAAATCTCTTTTGGCAGGATTCAAACTTTTAAGTTATTTTGCGGGTCCTATCTTGGGGGCCAATGACACTTATCCTGTTGCAACTAAAGCCCTTCCCACCTTATGGCATGTGTTCTTCTCATGAACTAGTCTTGGTGTTTTTACAGCTTCCTCTCTTATTGTGCATCGCTTCTTGTTAAAGATTTTATATAGTTTTTCTTTAGCTTCTTGTTAAAGATTATGCATAGCTTCTTGGTAAAGATTTTATTTAGTTTTTCTTAATCTTACATAGTCTTTTCATTTCATTTCAGTATGCGAGAAGTGGGAAAAAGAAGGCATTTTACACCCAAATGGAATTGGACGAGGTTCGAGATGAATGGGCATGTCATGTGCTAGAGTGGATTTGAGTTTGAACATTCTCCTTGTTTTTGTAGTATTTTGCTTATTTATGTATGGATGATGTATGAATTTTGGTTTATTGGCAGAACTCATCTGTGCACCTTATATAGAGATGTTTTTTTATGTTGCAATGGCAATATATATGAAATGGATGAGATGCCTCTATATTTTGAGACAGAAACTATGTAAAATATGATATGAAATGTGGAAATTGCTTACACTTTATTAGTAACAAGGATGTCTATTGTGTATAACAACCTCAGTTTTGCCATAACAACTGAAGTTAAAAATTAAAAACAACATCAGCACTATCTGGGAACCGAAGCCTATAATATGAAAGGTCAATAATATTTGTAGAAAGTCAAACTATTCGTTGGTTTTTCACTTCAGCGTAAGTACAAAAAACGAATGCGTAAACCATAATTTGCAACGGCAAAGACATCTTTTCTGAAGTGGTAAGTCAGTACACGCTTCAGTATAAACAAAACCATTGATGCTATAATCAGTATTTAGCATCCGTCCTGATATATTCTCTGATGCTATTAAAGGTTTAGGCATCGGAGGTCAACGCTCTTTTTGGCATATGGTAACAACTTACGCATCGGTGATTAAGAAAAAGCGAAGTCGTAACTCATCTTTAGCGACGGGGAATGTCCGAAGCGTATCACTATATCATATGCATCGGTTCCCAATACTTCGGTTCTTGGGTACCTTTAGCAACGGAATTTCGCCGAAGCTAAAGGTCATTTTTCACATAGTGTTCTCAACCTGACTAACATTTCCTCTCCCTTGTTAAGAGATTGAAAGGAATTGGGGGCCACATAAGCTAATGAAACTTCGCTCAAATTTGACGGAATAGCTAACATGAGACACTTATTGAAAGTATAGGTGGTATATTGAGACATTTCAAAGAACATGTGGTAATCTAAGACTATTTTGAAAGCATAGGGGTATATTCATAAATAAGCCTATATATATATATATATATATGCTAGCCTCTCTGCATGTGCTTCCGCGCCTGCAATAGGTTTTTTTAGAAACATTTAAAATTTATTTTAGAATTAAAAAAGATAACGGGTAGTTGTGTTCCATAAAAACAGGATTCATTATCTGATTTTTCTTTTAATTTTATTTTTTTAAATATGAAAAAGTGTGAATTTACCATATTATCCTCATTTAACTAATAATTTCAATTCTTAATGTTTGCATTAATCAAGGGAATTTTCTGGTATTTTGAATGTTTTACCATTCTCTGACTTTTGCTTTATATATATAGATATATAGCTAAGATTTGAGGAACACAGTTATAGGACTCATTATGGATTATATTTTAATTGGGTTTTTATTATAAATGGTCCGTGAGGGTTTGCCAAATTACACCTTATACATCAATTTGGTCCTGCCGTTAGGTTATGTTGAAATTTCTGTTAAATTGATGACGTGGCATGTATGTGGAGCCCACATATCCAATAATAAAATCCCACGTGGATTTGAATATAAAAATATATATGTTTTGAAAATGTTTAAAAAATTAAATTTAAAAAAAAACAGAAAACTAAATTTAAACCTTAAAAATAAAATATAAAAAACTCCAATCCAACTCCCCCTCCCCTTGTCACCGCCTCTATTCTCTGCCTCCCTCTTGTTATGTTCTCTCTCTCTCTCTCTCTCTCTCTCTCTCTCTCTCTCTCTCTCTCTCTCTCTCTCTCTCTCTCTCTCTCTGTGTATGTGTCTCTCTCTCTCTCTCTCTCTCTCTCTGTGTGTCTCTCTCTCCCCTCTCTTTTTGATTTATCTCTCTCCTTCTCCCCCTCTCTTTTTGATTTATCTATCTGCCTATGAATCTCTGTAAAGTAAAGAAAAATAAAATAAAATTTATGGGTATTTGGGTGCAAGGGTGGGTCTAGGGTTGGGTGGGGGATGGATCGGGGTGGGAGAGAGAGAGAGAGAGAGAGAGAGAGAGAGAGAGAGAGAGAGAGGAGGTGGAAGGAAATGGGGTGGCGGAAGGGGAGAGAGGTGGAGGGAAGGGCTGAGTTTTTTTTCCTCTTCTTAAATTTTTTTAAAAAGATTTTAAATGTTAAACTATTTATTAAAAAAAACATTTTTTTTATTTAGATCCACTTGGCATTTTCTCATTGGTTCTGTGAGCACCACATATGTACCACGTCAACAATTTAACAGAAATTTTTAACATAATCTCACGATGGGACTAAATTGATGTGTGAGGTGTAACATAAAGGACCAATATTATCACAAAAAAACATAAAGGACCAAAGTTGATAATTTCGCAAACCCTATTTTAATTATATGAACCGTAGTTTTTACATATTCTCTCAAAAATTATCTCTGCAAAAAATCATTGGAATCCGAAACCATTTGATCACTCAATTAGATGCTTTAATGATTTTCAATTTGAATGATTTTGTTGCAAGGATGATGATCTATGAATGTAGAGTTGGATATTTGAAAAAAATTCGTAGAGGACACTAAAGGGTGTCTTTCAAATAAAATTATTTGATGGACTATATATATATACAGAAATTCTCTTATGCGGACATCCATACGCTATTATCGTGTGGATGCCATGTATTTTATACTATCTCTCATTGTTTTCCTGCCTGTTTACAATAACATCTGCACGATAATAATGTGCGGACATCCGGATAAGAGAATTATATATATATATATATATATATATATATATATATACATATGGGTATACTGGTGATTTACCCCCTGAACTTGTACCTCGCTTTCAATTAGCCCCCTATCCTTTTTTTTAGAAAATTAAGGACATGAATTTTTTTTTTTGTTGCCAATTTCCCCCCTGTCGTCTAAATCCTCAACATTTCATCCAATTTCTCGTTAAATATGAGGGCATATTGGTCATTTCAAACATTAAAAATAATAAATATAGAATTAAAAATTAAAAAAATTAAAAATTGAAATAATAATGATATATTCACCCTCTGTTTGACAGCCACCAACTTCACCACCCTCTCTTCGATCTCTTTCCCCTTCCTTCTCTTCAACATCCACCAACATCATCACCATCCTCCTCCCTCTGTCTCCCACCCCCTCCTCCTTCTCCCTCCCACTCTCTTTTCGCGTCTCTCTCTCTCTCTCTCCCCCTGCCAAGGTTACAAAGAGGAAAAAACCCAAATTTAATAATAAACATCTTGATATTTTTTGGGTGGTTGTTTAGGATTTGATCTTGAATTTTTTTTCTTTGGTGGCTATTTGGCTGTTTGGGTTTCCTAGGGAGTACGGTGAGGTTAATAATAAAGATCTTGAATTTTTTTTTATGGCTATTTAGGGCTTTGATCTTGAATAATTTTTTTTGGGTGGTTGTTTGAGTTTTCTAGGAGGTGAGGTTGTGGATGTCGAAGAAAGAGGGAGACAGAAGGAGGAGGGGGTGGGTGAAGGGTAGGCGGTGCTGATGTCTGTGAAGAGAGAGAAGGGGAAGAGAGAAGAGAGAGAGAGGGAGACACACTTTGTAGAGAAAAGAAAAACAAAAAAGAAGATCAAAACCCTAAAGCCTAAGGGAATGGGGCGACGAGAGAGAGAGAGAGAGAGAAGGAGGCGGGAGGAGGTGCGTCGGGTGTAGGGCTGGTTGGCCATGGGAGAAGCATCAGGCAGAGGAGGAGGGGGAGAAAAAAACCAGAGAGAGGGGGAAGGAGAAAAAAGAGAGGAGATAAGGTTTTTATTTCGTGTAATCTTTTTCTTCTTTTTTTCCAAATTTTTTTAAATGATTTAACAGAAAATTGGATGAAATGTTGAGATGTAGACGGTAGGGGGGAAATTGGTGAAAAAAAAAAGTTCATATCCTTAATTTTCTTTTAAAAAAAAGTATAGGGGGTTAATCGAAAATTAGGTACAAGTTCAAGGGGCAAATCACTAGTATACCCTATATATATCAGTTTCCTTCTATCATCTACTTTTTAGGTCTTCACTCATAGATCATCCTTACAAAAAATTAGACATATCGGAAACCGTTTAAACATCTAATTATGTCCTACAAAATCAATAAACAATCAATTACTTCCCACACAAAAACAATACAATTATTTTACTTGTTCACCTTTGAATGCAAGTTGTTATTCCTTTTTGCAATGCAAATTATGATCATGAATTTCCAACTGAAACTATCGGTTGAAACCCAAGCCCATTGAAAAGCAAAAGTTTTTTAACATATGGTTCTAAGCCTTAAACGCATCGTGCCAAGAGAAGCGTATGTGCTAGGCCGCAATGTCTTCCCAATCCTCCCCGCTTACCACTCTGCCTCTCCCGAAATCCCTTATTCTTCTTTTCTCAGCCAAAATCTCTCTCCCCCAATTCGATTTGGCATTCCCTTTAAGACCCACCCCCACCTCCTCTCATCTCTGCACTCGAGACCGCATTTCTCAATTACAGATCCAAGAGCGGCTCCACTTCGTCTGGTACTTCAGTATGAACTAGTGATCAAAACATAGTCTTGAGATGCTTTTGGATTTGAATATATTATGCAAGTAATTCAATTGAGAGGTGTAATCTGATGGTGATCATGGTGTCGGGTCACGTGAACAAACAAGCACAGGAGAGTGGGGTTTGGCGGGCTTGGGTGGCTGGGATGATGGTTGGGTTAGAGGGAAGTGGTGGCTGGCGGGGCTTGGGTGGCGCTGTTTGTAGGGGTTGGGGTTGGGAGGAGAAGGAGATAGAGAGAGATTATTATTATTTTATTTTTATTTTTAATCTCAAATGACACATTGGACCAAAATGCCCCTCATGTGAGAGGCACATATGAAGTTAGAGTGATTGGACAAAAATTGAGGATTGTCCTTGGATTGCTCAAATTGAAAACCACAAGGGCAAAAGTGACCAAATTGAAACAACAGGGACCAAAATGGTAAAAGTGCCAAACTACAGGAATCAAAAGTGAATTTTTGCCAATATTTTATACTTGAAATACAATTTCATAATTTTCAACTTGGATTAAAGTTCTTATATTTCGTTTGATTTGAGTGTATTTAATCCATAGTTATAAAGACTTTTGTATATATTTTTGGCAAAATTGTAGCAATGGTCCCTAGACTTAAGACCAAACTTTACTTTTCGTCCCTCATATTGTTAAATTGTTATGGTGGTGCTTCAATTAGATCTCATGTTGCATCATTGGTCTTTCCGTCAACTTAGTTAAATTTTCTGTCAAAATTAAGGGCAAATTGGGAAATTCATAATTTTTTTCTCTCTCTCTCTCTCTCTCTCTCCCTCCTATCCATCTGTGCGCTCTCCCTGTTCCCCCAACGATTTCTTCTTCCCCTATTTCCCCATGACTACCACCTGCAATATCCAACCCTTAAATCTATCCCACAGCCACCCTCTACTGTAGCCTACAACCCCACTAAAAGGCAGGGCTACATATTATTGGACATTATTGCCGACTGTGACTTGGCATCCCCACTAGGCCTTGAGGAACCAAAAAAAAAACCAATTCAAACTTCTGTTGAGGCCCAAAAAATCCAAAGTCGGACCCATATAAATTCTCGGCCCAGTGCGACACCTTATTAAAAAAAGACCCGATTTGGAGCACACAAAAGTTTGTCATACACGCTCGCACGAGCCACAGTCCACATGCCATGCCAAATAAATAATCCGTCATACTAAGAATTGAGATGAGCCTATAAAATGCACTGGCTCTACGAGCCCATGCTAATTATCCCATCAAGCATCATATCCCTTTCCAAAGGCGATAAAATTCGAGCGCACCAATCGACATGCCATGCCAAGTGGAAAATCATTATTTTACACCTAGCCACGCTACAAGCTTAGTGGGCCCAAGCCATACAAGTGCCCGGGGCTTGCTGAGAGGGTTGTGGTATGGATGGTTACGAGCATTCATGAGGCCCATTGATAAGCTGAGAAATGGAAGTTTTGGGCTGCTTAGGAGCCCCAAAACTCGAGCCCATTTCTTGAGCCTAAATATGTGGGTAAGCATGAAAGAGAGAAAAAGCTAGCCTATTACCTTAGAAAATTGGCCCATCACCTTAGTAAAAATAGTCTATCACTTTAGAAGTTGGCTCATTCCCTTAGTAAACTAACCCATTACCTTAGGAAATGACCCAAGTGGCTTAGAAAATATCTAAAAAATCTCCAGCACATGGTTTGAAATGAAACCACAATAGAAAACCAAGAGATGTTTGTACGCTCAGGCTGCTGGGAGACTCTAGCACATGGCCAAAAACAAACCCAACGCAAGCCATCAAAAAACCCAAGGGACACTTGAGCAAAACACCCTTAAGACCAACACCATTACCCACTTCTTTCTCCTACCAGCTCTTGCCATGAAAGAGGGGAGGAAAAAAAGGTGAGGTAGTAGCCAAAAATAGGAGTTTAACACTGAAGCAGCTGCGGGAAGGCCTTAGAGCTCCCAAAAATCTTGCCTTTGTGTGTTTGGACAGAGGAAGATTTCACAAAAGAGGTTGAATCCAAGGAAGAGAAGAGAAATGGAGGAGAAGACTTAGCAAAATTGGAGAGAACAAACTAGGGTTTCTTGGGAAGGAGGAGCTTCCAGCGACTATAAAAGGAGGTACCTCCTACCCATTAAACACAACCAACAACCCACATCCAGAGAGCAAGCATTATCTCTCATCCCTGAAACCAGGGCTGGAAATGGGTCGTGTCGTGTCGGGTCGGGATAATAAACGTGTCAAGAATGCTCAACTCGAACCCAACCCATTTAATAAACGTGTCGTGTCGGTTCGGGTCGTCTTTTATCGTGCGGGTTTCGAGTCGTGTAACAGGTTCATAAATAATAACATGCATGTTACAAAACTCACAACTGAAAAAATTTAAATAAAAAAAAAGAGAGAGGAGAGAAAATATAGGGAAAAGAAAGGAAAAAAAAAAGAGAGGAGAGAGAGGAGAGAAGAGAGAAGGAAAAGAAAGAAAAAAAATTGAGAGAAAGGAGAGAAGAGAGAAGGAAAGAAAGAAAGAAAAAAGAGAGAGAGGAGAGAAAACAAAAGAGAAGGAACAGAAAAAAAAAAAAAAAAAAAAAAAAAAAAAAAAGAGGAGAGAAGAGAGAATGAAAAGAAATGGAGTAACCACTTTGGCCAGCACTTTACCCCTTACGGGCCGACCCGGTGTGAGCGGGGATTAGTCTGGATTGTGGTTAAGGCTTAAAGGTGCCACCCATAGTTGGGGCCCATCCAGGACCACCTCGTGGTTCAGACCAAAAAAAAAAAAACAAAGAAAGAAAAAAAAAAAAAGAGAGGAGAAGAGAGACAGAAAAGAAAGGAAAACAAAAAAAGAAAAAGAAACATTATAAATATCAAAAGGCATAGCATATAATCACAAAGTTGTTTGTAGCATGGTGGATAAGGTGTTGAAGAGAAATGAGGGTGGTAGGGGTTCAAAACCCCTTGTGTGTGTGCTGAAGTCTTCATTTCTGGTTGACAGGTATTACACGGGTTGACATGACCCGTTTAATAAACGGGTTAAACATGTGTTTTAACGGGTTGACGGGTTGATCCGAAACCCACCCGTTTAATAAACGGGTCATAACGAGTTGATCCGAAAATTACCCAATTATTAATTGTGCGGGTTCGGGTCGTGTTTTTTCCGTGCGGGTTTCGAGTCGTGTAGGAAATTGCCACCCCTACCTGAAACCTCTGCAATTTTGAGCCCTATTCCTCCATCTCTTCCCATTTTCTCTTATGGTAAATCGTTCCAGAGCTTGACAGAGTTTTCGTCAAGCTGCCAAAAACTACTCAACACACCCATTATCTCCCCCCCCCCCCCCCCCCCCCCCCCCCAAATCTCTCTCTCTCTCTCTCTCTCTCCAACAAACTTTCTTAGAATCTCTTCCCCCTTTCCTTAGAACCGTTGTTTCTCATAGGAACTCATAGCCCTCTCTCTCTTTAATGCTAAACTTATGATTGCTTTGCTCCCATGCCACAAGCTTCTCATGCCTATCTAAGAATTTATCTATAAGCGACTGTTAGTTTTGCTGGTGAAGGTAACCAAGGTGCTTCCTAAGTAGGACTTGTCATTGGCATGTCATCATTTTTAACGGAAAAGTTGACTGAGATAACGGAAATGACGATTTCTGAAAGCGGAGGCATAGTTAAAATACCACCGTAACAATTTAACAATATGAGGGACAAAAAGTAAGTTTGGTCTTAGTCCAGGGACCATTGCTACAATTTTGCCTATTTTTTTAAGTGGCTGACTTTCGTAGACTTAGAGTTTTAATGACTTTAATCTCAGTGATATACTATAGACTTTTGTTATTCTTGAATTTCAATTCATTACAAACCTTGATAGTGTGTGTGAGAGAGAAAACTCCCTTTCCTTTCCTTAAAGGATCGGGTTTGGACTAGGGGTGGCAATTTCCCACATGACCCACACGGAAAATTAGTAGGTCAACTTGCACGAATAAATTTTCAAGTTATTTTCAAGTCAACCCACCATGACTCGTTTAATAAATGGGTAAGTTTTGGGTCAACTTGCCAATCCACTAAAATACATGTGTAAACCCACCGACCCGTTTCTTTGGTTCTTCTTCATTTTCTTCATTTTTCTATTTTCTTTTATTATTTATCTTTCTCAATCTTCATATATTGAGATGTGGGTCTTTAATGTTTTTTTATTTATCTTAAGTAATTTACACATGTATTGTTGCGCGTCATAACCAATTCTCACATTATTTTGACCATTAAAAATTTTCTTTAAATAGTCATCTCTTTCTTTACCTCTTTTTATATATATTTATTTACATTTTTACCTTGCTAGTTACTAGTTGATATCACTTAGCGGGTCAACTCGATATGTCACTTGAAATCCGAAAATTAGGAGGTCAATCCGACACGAAATGTATCGGGTTTGGATTGAGCATTATTAACACGTATATGATTTTCACAAGACACGAACTCGACATGACACGAGCTATTGTCAGCCCTAGTTTGGATTTGGGTAGAAACAGAGAAAGCTGTTTAATTTGCTCCTCCGCAACAAACAATCACTGTTTCTCTGTAACCTCGAAACTACTTGCTTGTAAAGTCTTTGATGTCTGCAACTCCTACCTCCACAGACCCAAAATCCTATCACAAATTTACAATGGTCTATACCCTAATTTCACTTTACACCCAAGGTTTCATCTCTCAGAGACACATTCACTCCCTCTTTCTCTCTCTGTCTTTTCGGGAAATTGGCAAGGTTTCAGACCAACCTCTCTCTGGTGCTTTGCATGGAAATTTACAGTCCGAGGTGTACAATTTCCACTTTTTATTTATTTGACCCCAATTTAATGCTTTTCTTTTCTTCCCAAATGCATGCGCTGTTTACCTTTTCTGCCTGCCCTTTCTTCAGTTACAGCAATACTCTGGGTTTGTGAATCAGGAAATATCTCAGCATTGTTTGTTTTCTAAATTTAGGCTGAATGTTTTAAATTTGGTATTCTTGTAATGGTTTTATATCACTCTTGTATTGCTAATGATGCTCATCTAATACAAATATTGGAAAAAAGGAAGCAGGGGAACCCGCAAAGTTCAGTAATTTTTGCCCATTATGATATTCAATGACAATGTTTATTCATATGAGTGCCATGGATCATGCCCATTTAGAGTAAGGAAATGGATTTTTTAGGTTGGAGTGAAAATGAAAGGATTTAACTTCTCTCTCTCTCTCTCTCTCTCTTTTAAATGTACATTCAAAGTCCTGATCTTTTAATAATCTATTATTAAAGTTAACTAAGGGATTCACTTAACTCCGAAATGATTTTTGCTGTAGTGATGCAACATCTAATTTTATCTGAATGAGACATACTGTAGATTTCTGTATAATGAATCAATGACTTCATGAGTTTTAAGCTATGAATGTCAATCTTACTAATAGATGCCCATTGTATATGTTGTAATGATTTGCTGCCTCTCTTACTAGGACTACAATTGGTTCATGCTAAGAGAATAATATCTTTATCATGAGCTGTTGGATTTATTGTAAGCAACCATGGATGAAAAGAAGCATTTATTGCATTATTCGTGTTTCTTTGTTTTGGCTAGAAATTATTTGTGTTTCTTTTCTCAAAGAAAATCAAGGAATGTGATTTGCAATGGCTTATAAAGTCAATGATCATGGCTACTGAAGTTAGCATTGCTAGATCATGGAGTTCATCACTGAAAGCCAATTATGCATTGTTTACATAAAAGAAGTTCTCTCGTTGGGATTTGTGTGAGTCCTGAATACGAAGACACCGGAAAAATTGAAATTTAAGTGATAAAATATCATTACAAGCACCATGTCCAACCAGAAGTAAATGGTAAGTTTACAACTTTCTCAATGTAAATGTACCAATGAACTGTATTCAAGTGAACTGTTGTGGCCACAACTACCACTATTGCTTCTTGGACTCTCATGTATAAGGTTATGCACTGCTATAGCTTACATGCACAGCATTTCTTGGCAGATCTTATCTCAACCTTGGCATCAGTAAGACCATGTTAACATATAAATAGGATTTAAGCAGTATGCCTAACTTGCATTTGATTACACCTTGTACTTGGATGAATTACTATTACAAAATTATTTCTGCATCCTGTTATAGCATTCATCGTATTTATAGTATGTTTTTGGATATATTAGTCACTATTATCATGAAAGGTAACAAGTTTATTTACTTGCTAAATATTGCTACTAGGTCATGACTAAATTCCGAAAGAATTTGCATACTGCGGGAGCGGGGTAAATGAGTAATATGGAAATCTATATATCGGTACCCTTTATTTATTCGGGTCTCACTCACTTAATCTCATTTCACCCACCACTTGTTGCAATCCATGAAGGCTTGAATTGCCAGGTTGACAGAAACTTTGCTGGTTGATGCGCTTTATAAGTTATCAGTTTCGTTCGCCTTTATTCAACAACAAAATTTCCGGTCTCTTTCCAAAGAGTGGCCTGGAGGGTTAATCGTAATCGGTGAGTTCCTTTGTTATGTATCTGGATAATCTTTTCAATTACCAATACTTTCACAGTGTATTACTTATTTTCACTTCATGACTTAAACCTAACAATTTGTCAACAACAGATTATATGTTGAAATAGGGAAAAATGCCTAGGCATTTCATCATATGAATTGCAAAATTGTGTCATCATAAAAAGTATATCTCCTTCCCTCACAATTTTATTAGAATGCATAATTTCAAGATACATTCAGAATTTGATCTTGGTATTATATGAAGGTAATCTGATTTGTTGCTCATCCCCAATTCCTTTGAGGGCTATAATCGTCCAAGCTGATGCATGTGGGCATACCTTTTCTTGCCCCAATTTAAGAGGGATCTTGACTTGTATTTTTCTATTTTTTTTGCTTTTTTTTGTCCCCCCGATTCTCAGTGATTTTCTTACAATATACATGTTTGTTTCTTATGTGCCTATCTCTTAGTAAACAGCACTGTCCAGCTTTCACATCATTAATCATATCCTTATCTAATCTAATCACTTCAGAATTCTATCTGAATTTTGTATGGTTATGATTGGATATAGTTGACCACATGAATGAATTGTAGGAGCATTGGTAAATAAAATTTCAGCGTTTGACGTTGTGCGCTTTTGTATTAGTTTACTTTTTCCTCCCTTTTTAAATTCTTCATTGTCTTCTTGGTTACTTTGTTTTCTTTTGACCTTTTATTCTCTATGCCATTTCTTCTAATTATCTGTTGAATTATCCAGACCTAATATACGTAGTTTAGCTATGAAATTTAAAAGCTGCCTTGATAAGAAGATAGTTCAGTATGGTTAGGATGTGGCTTATTGGCTTGATCATGTTTGTGCTTGTTCTTCACTGGTTCCATTTTCTTTTTTGTTTCTCTATTTTTGCTGCCTAGATATCTAGTTATAGATTCAAACGCCTTATGTCACTGTGAGGACAGCTCTCGGGTACATTTACTTCCCAAGGGCACAGCCTGGGTTCAATTGCAGGCCATGTCCTCAGTTGCTTGTTTTATGTGCTGTTTATGATTTCAGAAGCATTTCTACGTGTTTCCTTTTAAGTGCTTTTAGAAGTTTTGATAATTATTTAAAGTTGTCCTAGCTTTATGTTAAATGAACCAATGTACATGTGCTGTCATATATGTTTTCTGTATTCTAAAATTCCGTAATATCATTATAAAATTATTAGCTCAGAGAATGATATGCATGACTAGGAGAATAACTTGCAAGTGCAGTTTTACATGGAAGTATGCTGGGTCAATTTGATTTGGTTTTAAAATGATAATTGGTTATTGTAAGTGAGAATTGGAACTATTTTCCCAAGATGAATATGGTATTAATTTTTAGTCAGTTTTGAGTACTGATATTGCTGTAAAAAGACAATTGTTTGTTAAGATTTTGTGCTAAGAGACATGGACAGGGAGCTTTATGTGTATCTACTATCGACATCTTGTGATGCTGTGGAGCATCTCCATTTGTAGAGGGTTTTTTTTTGGTCCAGACTTCAGATATTACAACTGTTTTGGAAATAGAAGTTCGGAAAAAGAAAGAACCTAAGCTGAAGTAGATCTCTCTGTTTTTCTATGCTCTGGATGTTGATATTTTTTCCTCCATTAGTCCATTATAAGATATGACACAAAAACTTGACCTATTCGTATTGCAGGCGGATGCTTTTGGAAATCTGTCAAAGTGGTAGAATAGTGGGTTTCTCTTGAAGCAAAAGCCGTTAGAGCGCTTGGATAAAAGAGTCGTAAGAGCAGATAAACAATGGATAAATCTGTTGCGAAGTGTATCCCAAAACTTTCACGGAGGCAGAATGATAGTTGGTCTGATGTGGAAACTGTGGAAGATGTGCTTGCCAATATTCTTTCAAGGCTTCCAGTCAAGTGCCTCATACGTTCTAAGGCTGTTTCTAGACTTTGGCACAAATTGATTAGCAGTCCATATTTCACTAAATTGCATTTAATGCGGTCAAGAGAAAATGTGATCTATATACTTTATCCTTATATGGATGATATAAAAGAATTGCATTTGGTTGATGGTGATGGGGTAACCACCGAAGTAATCACTCTTCCTGGTTTTGAAAATGTTTCATCTCTTAGTATGATTTGTTCCTACAATGGGTTGATATGTTTCACCATCTACCCCTGGTTTCCTCACTTATATATGAGTCAACCGGTCGAGGAAGACTTGGAAATCCTAATCTGCAATCCCGCTACTCGTGAAATTCGGTTACTTCCAAGAGGTAGCCCAGCAGAACAGGAACTAGGCATTGGGGTTGCCTTTGGCCCAGGAACCAGTGATTATAGAGTATTTCGGTTTTTCTCCTCCATATTTGAAAAGCCAGTAGTCAGCCCTCAGTGTGAGATATTTTCATCAAGGACTGGAACCTGGAGAGGCATAGGTTTTGTTCAGCAATATCCTATGGGTGCAAATCACGTATTTTTTAATGGACAAGTTTACTGGTTTATTGCTTCAGAAGAAGATCATTCTACCCCTGGAAGCATTCTTTCAGTGGATATGGAGGACAACTTTAAAACCATTGAACTTCCAGAAGAAGTCACTGCACACTCCTTCCTAATTATTCTTGAAGGTTTCTTATCGTTAGTTGCTGTCTATGATGATGATCTAATTATGGATGTATGGATGTTAAAGGATGCAAATGAATCTTATTGGGAGAAGAAGTGCAGTGCTTATATTGAACACGCTGTTGAAGAGTGCATTGACTCTGTAGCTGGAAGGAATAATGAATTTTTTTTCATAACTACAGAACATTATTTTATCTTTAATACCGACAGGACTACCTGGGAGCAACTTTATCTTCAGGAGGGGTTTGGACAGGATTCTCCTGTTGTTTTTACATACACAGAAAGCCTTCTCCCCTGTAAGTACTATAAATGCTTTCAATTCATAATATTTTCTAATGGTTGAAGTTCACTGACCATTATGTATCTTCTGCTTTAAAGTAGTGGGTATTTATCTAAAAGTATTTTGATATTGCGAGATTTATGCAGTAGAATCTTATCTTAATCTGAACAAGTGGATGATCTTAACTTATAGATAGTGCAAACATTCTCAAATTTAGGCATGGCATGAACTATGCAGTTTCTTGGGTTTGTTTACTTATGAACTTCATCATCTTCTGACATGACTTTGCATATGTTAAACAGGTAGCTGATTTCTGCATTTTGCAAGAGAGGAGGCAAATAAGCGAGAAGCATAATTTTGGTCATTTGCTGTTTTGTTTCCAGTTTGACAACATTTCTGGTGGGACTCTTATTTGTTTTGAAATTCTCTTTCTTTTGTTTTGTTATTTTACTTTTGCTCTTATGTACTTGTTGAGTAACAGATGTTTATGTATGGTTGTGTTGCTTCCTGGATATGTTGCCCTGTTAATTCTACCATGTGCTTGCTAGTTGTCTTTTCCATGGTAGTTCGCGATGGCTAAGAATTCTATACGTTTGACATTTCGTTCTTTGGTTTCCACAAGACAGTTTTACAAGAGCGATAGGTTGTTTTTCAAGAATCTCCCGCAAGGAAAACTAACAATATCCATCATGTTAACACCAACTAGTAATTCTTGTTTGCAAACCTATTAATCTCAATCAATTAGTTGGTGATCAACCGGGGTCCAAAAGAAGTCACCTTTCATGATAAAGTTTTCTAGATTACAGGTTAATTAGCCTTCAAAAATTTACTTGAAGTGGTAACAAATTACTCAAGTATTATGATGACATACTTGTTTCGGTATGACCTCGTGGTCTTTTTGGAAAACTACTTCTTCTTTTCCACACTGATTGCTTCTACAAGTTATAAGTGATAAAGAAGCACTCTCTTTAAACTACTGCAGAATGGGGAGGAATTTCCCTATACAGAATGGTCGAGTACTGACTGGCACCATATGAGACTTGCAACTTCTTAAAAGTCGGGTCTTCCGTGTCACTAAGCAAATTGTAATCAAAGCAAAGCACCCATAAATTTTTAGGGTTAATTATTCTTTATTATTATGTGGTTACACCTTTAAGACATGTTAGTCTTTACTTTCTCAATTTTTACAATAACAGTCCCCGGTCTTTTAAATTTGTTATAATATGGTTTCGTCGTTAGGGTTTCTGTCAGATCTCGCCATTAGGTTTTCTGTCAGATCTCTCCGTTGTTATAATGTGGTTCCGCCGTTAGGGTTTCTAAGACTTTCAAATACCCAAAGTACCGAACTTTCTTAGGGACTAGTTTTTGTTTCCAGAAGCTTATCTTAATGCATAACATCTCGTTCTTGATGTATGATATTGATGGGTGTACGGGGTGGTTCCCCTAAAAGCAAGGCAAAAGATAAAGAAAGGCAGAATTGGAAACAGGAAATGTATATTCTTCTCTGCCTCACTACTGTGATAGCTATCTAACGGTTACTCTAGTCTGCCCAACAAGGTGGGGAAAAGTAAGAAGAGCCTAACAAGGGAGAAATACATATATTGGGCCAAAGGCATGAAAGACATTGTATTGGGTTGTAGAAGTGTAGGGTGGTCTCATCAACTCCTGCCCGCCAAAGAACAGACATATCCTTCCCAGGTAGCATCTGCAGCGGGAAAACCCTTCCATTGGATGAGCCATTGGGTGCGTGCGGCATTCCGATGCTTGAATATGCCCCGCTACAAAACTGTCTCAAGTTCCCAATGTGGTGCACCGATGGGCGAAATATGGAGGGGGGGGGGGGGGGGGAGAGTAGGAAGTGGTGTCGTTGTAGCCCCAACCTTCTTTTTGAGCAAGGATACATGGAAGACAAGATGTACTTTGCTGCTCGGTGGTAATTCCAAGCGGTAGGCCACCTCCCTAATGCGGGCTAGGACTTTGAAAGGGCCATAAAAACGTGGCGATAGCTTATTGAAATGTCGAGTAGCGACAGAGTTTTGGTGGTAAGGTTGTAAGCGTAAGAATACATAATCCCCTACAGCAAAATGTCTCTCTGTGCGGTGTTTTTCGGTAGCAACCTTCATTCGATTTGGAGCCAAGGTGATATTTGTTTTGAGGAGGCAGAGTAGAGCATTGCGATCCAACAAAGCGAGGTCATGGAAATGGAGGCTTGGAAGGTGGTGTTGTACCACCATTCCACCCATGGCAACCATATGGTCCAAGATTGTGGCTTATCCCCAATTGTATACCGAAGGTACTATTCCAAAATGCAGTTCACCACCTCCGTTTGTCCATCGGACTATGGGTGATAGACAGAGCTGAAACAAAGTTTGGTGCCTTGCATTTTGAAAAAAGTCTCCCAAAAAATCCTTAGAAAGATGGGGTCGCGATCGAAGATGAGTGACTGGGGCATACCATGTAGCTTGAAGATGGTATTGATGAAGATCTCTGCAGTCTTGGGTACCGTAAAAGGATTAGCCATGGGCACAAAGTGGGCAAACTTTGTTAAATGATCAACAATGACCATAATCACCGTTTTGCCACGAGAAGGGGGAAGCCCTCAATGAAGTCCATACTAATGGACTGCCAAGCATAATTCGGTACAGGGAGAGGATTGAGCAAGCCCGATGGGTTGATGACTTCGTAGTGTTGCTTTTGACAAGTGTCGCAATGGGAAATGAAGTGCTTGACATCATGGCGCATGCCCGGCCAATGAAAGCTACGTTGGAGCCTTTTGAGTGTGTGAAGGTAGCCGGAATGGCCGCTTGTGCACATTATGGGTACAGAAGGCCGTCTTGTGCACATCATCCGGATGCATGCGTATTTGATGGTAACCGGAGTGGAGGTCTAGTTTCGAAAAGATAGTAACCCCCCTGAGTTCTATATTGTGGATGCAAAATGCAACCTGCCATTTGTTTATCAAGCATTATTACAGTTTTCATGTAAACAAATTGGCCAGACTCTAAAATGATGCACTTCAAACAAAGGGAAATCAGGGGAGGTGGTCATGGGGAATGGGGGGGAAAAGAAAATCGAGGGGGGGGGGTGGTGTGGTTTGCGCTTGTGCGCTGGGTGGCTGCGGGATGGGGTTCTTGGGGGCTGGGGTTTTGGGTTGTGCGTTCGTGGGGGATGAAGGGTGGTGATCATGGGGGAATGTAGGGAGAGAGAGAGAGTTTTTTTTTTTTTTTATAATAAAAATAAATATTTTATTCATATTTTAATCAATTTAAAATTAACAAAAATTGAAAAATGTGAGATCTACAGTGCCACATAGGCAACTAACGGAGAGATCTAATGGAAACCCTAATAGAGAAATCACATTGTAACAAATTTAAAAGACTGGAGTATGTTATTATAAAAATTGAGAAGATGGACTAATATGTCTTAAGGGTGTAACTACAAAATATTAAAGTGTAATTAACCCAAATTTTTATCAATAAGAAATTCTGCAATGTCATTGGTATGATCATTTTGGAGATCATTTTGGTATGACACTCAAAGGTAAACCATCATATATCAAATGGAGCTGGCTTTGGGACAAAGAGGTTGGCCTTGCATTCATATAGCCCAGCATAGCATTGCTTGAGAGCAAGGTGGTCCTTCATTGTTTGTTCTTAAATTTGCACCTGAGCTTACAGAGATGAGAAATGAAGAATCTGCAGGCTTCAGGTAGGGAAAACATTTTCACCAGTTGGGAAAGAAACATGAAGGTAATAACATGAAAAGCGGATCCAACTGAGTTTCCCAAGGTTTTGACAAATTGCTGATGGGGCATGACAGCCCTAATCCCTGTTTCGAATGCTATTGCAGTGGATTGTAGAGCAATATGTGTAAGAGCAGCAGCACTTGTGAAATAGTAAACATAAGAGGACTTGTTGCTGTTGACAGCTCCCCAGAACAGAAGGCAAGATGCAATTATTGAGCAAGTCATGGCAATGCTGTCTGTGATGATGAACCACTTGAAATCATTATTTGACTGCAGAAGAGCCTCCCCTTGGTCTGGTCCTACATCATTGTTGTAGCCTCCAGGCATTGTGAAGGCTGCTGCAAATGTCACAGTTGTGATAAGAGTTGTAACCATCAAAAGGGTCGGACCCATTTGCATGTAAGTTTGCACTGCACTGGCTTCTTCTTGTTCTGCTCTTGGGGAAATCTTGATGTTGTCCAAACATGAATCTCGGGTACCAAGATGTCCCCAAATGTCTGGGATAATGTTCTGCAATTTCTACCAGATGAACAGTTGTAGTTTGTTAAGAATTATAACCAATTATAGAAAGGATATTAATTATGTAGTTATCACTCACCCTGGGAGATGTAATACTGGACTCTTTAATTCACCTATCAATGTCAAATGCTGCTTGACCACATTTGTTCTTGGAACTTTGATGCACTCTTCCATCCCACATCAAGTAATACACAATCCAAGTTTTTCTTTCCATGGTGGCAAGATGCAAAGGCGTGTTTCCATTGACATCAGGCTGATTTATGAGGCACTCCAGTTCTGGTGTTTCTAGTATATACCTGACCACATTTGCCTGGCCACCAACGATGGCCATGTGAAGAGCATTCTGTCCATATAGGTCACAAATTTCTCCCGAGTCTGGGCAATGTCGAATGATCTCAATAATCACACTGGTATGACCTTTGTTAGCTGCAACATGAATTGGTGAATGGCCCTCTTTGTCCAAAACATATGCAATGGACGTATCAACTTCTAGTAATCGTTTAACCGTTCTATGTTGGCCAAGGGATGCTGCATAGTAGAGAGGAGTTCTCCCTTGGTGATCAGTTTCTTTGATCAGCTGCTGTTTGAACTGTAGGAGTACTTCCACGATATCTTACTACGACAAAAATTGATTTGAGTTTAAATAAGAAAATACAGAAGTTGTGAAACTAATATGACCCTATGTGCAAAATATATATATATATATATATGTGTGTGTGTGTGTGTGTATGTGATTGGAATTTTATTCTATGCAACTTCAAATACAAAACGCATCTATCTGAAGTCAAAGTCCATAAAGAATTGCAAGGAGTTGGATATTATAGTAGTTGCTGAAAGTGTGTGCAAATTTAAAGCATCCATTGCTAAAACAGTTAGAACAGAATTGGGCCAAAGTATGACATACCAAAATGCTTCTCAACAACAGCAGCATGCAAGGCTGTTTGGCCATTTGAGCCGCCATGAACTGATGATGCAGTTGATTTTAAAATCTGATTCAGAATCTCAAACATTCCTCCTCTAGCAGCCAGGTACAATGGAGACTCGCCCGCATCATTTTCAATAGACGACAATTTAGGGTCAATTGTAAGCAAGAACTCAACCAATTTAATGTGACCATTCCTCACAGCTTCATGTAAAACTGTGTTTCTCCCCCTATTTCCCGTTCTCAGTGTCTCAAACATGCCATTATTCTCATTCCTGAAGTCTGTCTGTGACATGGACGGAATTTCTCTGGCCAGATCATTGAAGATAGAGAAGCAACCAACCCTTGCAGCCACATGTAAAGGAGTATCTCCATCTAAGTTTTGCTGTGTGAGAAAGGACCTGCATCTGCTATAAATCTCAGCCACAAGCTTCTTGTGTCCAAATTGCACGGCGATATGGAGGGCTGTGTTTTCTCGGGGTGTAAGTTGATATAGTAGGCTTGGATTGTCATTAAGAAGTTGTTTGAGGAAGCAACTGTCCCCTGACTTTGCAGATTTGTAGAGCCTTGGGTCCATGGAATTTTGGTAATTAGCAACTAGTACATAATCTGTGGATGGTTTATTCATGGCCTTGTGATTTTAAATAGTAGTTGTGAAAGAATATATAAACCTCACCAACCCATCTTAGTCTTGCTGTTGACAATCAAAAGTTTGCAATGGTTCATTGACTTCTAGTTTCTTGCCGCCTTTGAAAATGGTGATGTGAGTATCGAGACAGGTGGAGGAACGAAATACACAGTAAAATTCAAGCCAAGCTGACCACCATATATTTTTCACTGAGGCAGGAGCAAGTCAAAGTCTGTGAGGTCTACATGAAACTTTCCAAGAGGGTCATGTGGTTGATCAATTCAACTCCAGTCATTCTAAAACTAAGAAATTGGTCATAAGTATAACTAACTGGTGTAATGTAAGATAGCAACAGAAGTATTTAACCAATTAGGTTATTTATAAGCCAGAAGTAGAAAGCAATCATTTTAATATGCTGGAAGAGAGTTAAAAGTCAAAGCCCTGTATTATTATTTTCTGCACTGTGAGAAGCATGAAACTAAAATAATGTCCAGTCGAGGAAACTTTGATCCTTTTGAAGAGGTCAAGCTTGCTGAGCTTGCTAAGCTTAGGATTAAGCCTAGATGCTTTATATAAATCTAGCTTTTCTGTGTGACTCTGTAATATCTAACCCATCATCATTGCATCACATAACAAAGTACGCCAATTTTTAAACATTTGATTATATCATGGATAGTTTCATTGTTTAAAGGAAATCTCTTTTGCCGATTTTTTAATCACAGTTAGATGACTAATTTGGCTAATTTTTTACAAGGGTGATCCCTGAATGTTGACCTAAAAAATATTAACAGTCCTAATCATGAGAGGACGTTGTGCACTGGACCCAAATGAGTGGTTAGCGTCATTTAACTTACTAATCTGTTAACTGTCAAGAGCTGATGTGATGCTCTTTTCTTTTCTTTTTCTTTTTTTTTTGAAATGCAGCGATTTGGGGAGGGGGGCACTTTTCAAGATTTTCTATTTAAACCCCACACTTCTCTTTGTTCACCCCATGTTCTAAGTTCACCCAAACTTCTAATTTAAATTTTCACAATTTCTAAGAAAACCCCACTATCTTCCCAAACTACCCTTAAATACACCCTAAGTTGGAAAAAAAGAAAAAAAGAAAAGAGTTTTTCTATTTAAACCCCACTATCTTCCTACTACAAACTATAGAAAAAAGCATAGAGATTTTCTATTTAAACCCCGCACTTCTCTTTATTCACCCCAATACTTAAATCATTAAACTGTAAGTTTTATTATTGTGTAAAAAGACAAAAAAGGTCATCCAACTTAATAATTAACCCTAGTACATCTATACACACACCCCACCACTCTTTATATTAAGTTTTAGAAAAATACAAACTCCTCTACATCGTATTTAAATTGGATCAGGACAGAGGTAAAGTATAAATTGGATCATATCAGGACAAACTCCTCTACTTGGAGAGAGGTAAAGTTGTTCTCTTTCTCTAGAAAGTATTAAATTTCGGGTTTGGGGTTCTATTTGTTTGTGTTTTTTTTGGCTAGGAACAAAGAAAATGGTGGGGTTTAAATAGAAAATCTCTTTTATTTCTTATTTTTTCAGTTTGGGGTGTATTTAAGGGTAGTTTGGGAAGATAGTGGGGTTTTCTTAGAAATTGTGAAAATTTAAATTAAAAGATGGGGTGAACTTAGAACATGGGGTGAACTAAGAGAAGTGTGGGGTTTAAATAGAAAATCTCAAAGCATATATCTAAACTGAATAGTGGGGGGAAAAGATGAAGAAGGCCCCTATTTTTTGAGAAGAAGATGAAGGGACCTCACCACTGAGGTAAACCCCTTGGTCGAGCTAATGTATACTTATTAACACTATACTTCAAAGTAGAAACCCATTGCAATTGAGGTTAAGCCATGATTGATGCAGCGGCACTCGAGCAAGGATGTTGGAAAACACAAACCATGAACCACCAAGCCCTGTTTAGTCTAAGAATACCCGAAACTTGGCATAAAAGATAGAATAAAATACTCAAACCCATTAATTCTAAGAATACCCAGATTATGAGCAAAGATGAGAGAACACTCTCTTTGTTTTCAATTTCAATTATCAACAACCACTCCCCTGAGAAATATGAGCATACAAGTATTTAAAGACTTAATCTCTCATCGCATACATTGAACTAGCACCTAAATTAATTAACCCATTAATCCAGATACATTAAGCCCCATCCAAATAATTACGACTCTAGCTATTCCATTCCAAATACATGTTAGAAGCCAAAACAAAACGTTCATGCATTGAACTTATTAATGCTTTTGATTCAAATGCCCCATAAACTTTAATGGCTCTTTATCTGCATCAGATTTTCATTAAAATAATTAACAGCAGCCAAACATATGCACTCTCTCTTCTAGGATCCATATTTTTCCTAATAAAGCAGCCAAACATGCCCTAAACAAAAAGGTTTGGATCGGCAACCATATAATTTTATACACAGATGACAGTCTTTGAGTGGTTCGGTTAAAGAACTGGGAACAGTTGAGATTCTATTTGACATACAATTACATTCTTTTTTCTGAAATTCGTTTATGTATCTTGGAGTACAAGGTTCACAACTTCTAATCTCTAAACCCGAAAAGAGAAAAACAAAAACATCAACTACATGAAATAATATTGAGTTACAAAATACATCACAATTGTATAATATTGTGGCAACTTGTAATCCCTAAGACCTTATACAGCAGAATTTTTCATCAAACAGATGTGCTGAATAGGAGTTGAACTAAAAAGTAGTACAGAATGCACTTATTCTTCATTGCTTGTTCTTAATTTTGCAACTGAGCTTATAGAGATGAGAAATCAAGAATTTGCAGGCTTCAGGTAGTGAAAGCGTTTTCACCAGTTGGGAGAGAAACAAGAAGGTACTAACATGAAAAGCAGTTCCGACAATGAGTTCCAAGGTTTTGGCAAATTGCTGATGGGGCATGACAGCCTTAATCCCTGTTTCGAATGCTATTGCAGTGGATTGTAGAGCAGCAGCACTTGTGAAATAGTAAACATAAGAGGACTTGTAGCTGTTGACAGCTCCCGAGAACAGAAGGCAAGATGCAATTATTGAGCAAGTCATGGCAATGCTGTCTGTGATGATGAACCACTTGAAATCATTATTTGACTGCAGAAACGCCTGCCCTTGGTCTGGTCCTACATCATTGTTGTAGCCTCCAGGCATTGTGAAGGCAGCTGCAAATGTTACGGTTGTTGTCAACGCAAATGCACTCATCAAGGGAGAAGAATCAGGATCTGATTCTTCTCACTCCTAACCATTGACCTGCTGTGCAAATATTCTGTATTTACTATTATTTAAGGCTATTACCATTTATATCTCCGTTGTACAAATATAAATATTGTAACCTTTCCCACATATCAAATACAAG
This sequence comes from Prunus kanzakura, assembly GCA_020521455.1. Classification (NCBI taxonomy): domain Eukaryota; kingdom Viridiplantae; phylum Streptophyta; class Magnoliopsida; order Rosales; family Rosaceae; genus Prunus; species Prunus kanzakura. The sequence continues at coordinate 1,924,843 of BPUM01000794.1, read as the reverse complement.
ATTCAAATATTCTACATGGTATCAGCCTAAAACCGATCCCTTTACCCTAAACCCTAAAACCGATCCCTTTCTCTCTTTCCCTATTCCTCCTACCCGAACCCTCTCATGGCCTCTCAATCTTCTTCAACCTCTCTTCCTGGTCCAAACTCTTCATACTTCATCAAACTCACAGACACAAATTACCTTCTATGGCTCCGTAAAATTAAACCTTTTCTTATTGGCCATGGCTTATGGAAATATGTTGATGGCTCCTCCTCTCAACCCTCTCCTTTGCTTCCTCTACCAGCATCCTCCCCTGACCAAACAGCACCACAACCAAATCCCACGTATGAAACCTGGTTCCAACAAGACCAACTCATTGTCAGCTATCTAACCAGCACTTTCTCTGAGTCAGTATTATCTCTCACCATTGGCTGTGACTCATCCAAAAACATTTGGGATTGCCTACAACGACACTTCTCTCAAACCTCAGTGGCCAGTGAATCCATCCTTAGATTTCAACTCATGGACTTGCAGAAGGGCACCCAAACCGTGGATGAGTACCTTCGTCATGCCAAATCCATTTATGATTCCCTGACTGCGATTAATGAACCGGTCTCCAATAAGGACCTCGTCACTGGCATTCTTCGTGGCTTGGGTCCCGACTACAAAATGCTTGTCACCGCTCTCTTAAATTTTCCTCCTCTTCCTGATTTTGCTGATTTGCGTGCCCGTTTGCTTTCATATGAAGGGCAGAATCCTCGCACTGACCTTGTCCAATCCGGTCAATCCACAGCTCTCTTGGCCGTCCAGCCTCCCACTTATTACTCACATCGTGGGGGCTCTGTCAACCGCGGCAGTTCTCGTGGACGTGGTCGTGGCTGGAACCAGTCACAACATCAGTCTCCTTCGTTGCATCATAATGGTCCCTTTGGTTCCTCCCGTAGCTGGCAGCTATTCCAACAATCCAATTCCGCACCTCAATGGCCTACTTTCTCACCGTGGCAACCTGGGCCTCATCCACAGCCCCCATCCTCTTGGTCTAACAACAGCAGTCAACGCTCTTCAGCTCCTGGCATCCTTGGCCCACCATGGTGCCCCACCTGCAACACCGCTCAACACTCTCATGCCACCTGTCCTCACAAATTTCGCAGACCTGAGTCTTTTCCTCCCTTTGCTGGTGCTCAATTCCTACAACCCAGTGACAACACTTGGAACCTTGACACCGGTGCCACCCATCATATGACCGGTACTGCCACTCATCTTCAGAATCCGCAATCCTACATGGGTAATGATTCCATCTACTGGGTAATGGTGACTCTTTAAACATTTCATCCACTGGTACAATTCCTATTTCTTTAGGCTCTTCGTGTCATTCTCTTCATAATGTCTATCATGTTCCTTCTTTACGCACTAACCTCCTTATCTGTTGCTCGTTTTACTCGTGACAATGCTGTCTCATTCATGTTTACTCCTGATTCCTTCCAAATTTATGACTTACATACTGGTAATCTTCTTTTTCAGGGCCCATGTAAGGATGGTCTCTACCTTCTTTCACTTCCCTCCGCTCCTTTCTCTGCCAAGTGTGCCCTCACTTCCATTCATTCCTCCGCTTGGCTTGTCGTCTTGGTCACCCATCCTCCGCTGTTTTGTCTCGTCTTTCATCGTCCTTAGGTTTTAAATTTAATAAGGATTTTTGTAAGCCTTGTGCTCTTGGAAAATCTACTCAATTAGCTTTTCCCATCAATGAAAATCATGCTACTATTCCCTTCTCTATCATTCACTCTGATGTTTGGATGTCCCCTGTTGTCTCTAAAACTGGTTTTAGGTACTACGTTCTATTTACTGATGAATATTCCCAATACACTTGGATATATCCCATGCGCCGTAAAAATGAAGTATTTGAGCACTTTCAGTCTTTTGTTTCTCTCATCCGTAATATCTTTATCTCCACCGTCAAATTTCTTCAAAGTGACAATGGCACAGAATATGTCAACACCTCATTTACTCAATTTTGTCAACATTTGGGAATTCAACAACGGTTCTCTTGCCCTCACACTCCCCAACAAAACAGTCTTGCCAAACGCAAGCACCGCCATATCGCTACCATCATTCGCACCCTACTCACCACCGCCCATGCCCCACACTACCTTTGGGTTGAAGCCGCTCTTATAGCAGTTCATCTTATAAATCTCCTGCCCACACCCACCCTTCAATGGCAAACTCGATACACCACACTATATAATCGTCCCCCTGTTTACTCCCATCTTCGGATTTTTGGGTGTTCTTGTTTCCCGTATCTTGGTGCATACACATAAAATAAACTTGCCAACCGCACCACTGAGTGTGTGTTTCTCGGTTATAGTCCTAATCACAAAGGCTATCGCTGCTTGGATCCTTCTACTGGGCGTGTCTACACCTCACGCCATGTTGTTTTCAATGAAAATAAATTTCCCTTTGAAAGCTTGCAGGTACCTTCCTCTCCTTATTACACAGAACTGGAATTTAATCATGTGTGCCCAACCCCCATGGGTTCCCTTACCAGGCCCATGCCTCCATCACATCCTCCAAGTCCATCACTTCATGACTCCTCCGACCTTGCAACAACAGCACCGCCACCGGCCCCTTTTCCAGCACCTTTGCCGCCCCCAGGTTCCGGCACCTCCATCCTCCCACAAGCTTCCGGCACCTCCATCCTTTCACAAGCTTCCGGCACCTCCATCACTCCACATGCTTCCGGCACCTCTATCCTTCCACAGGCTTCCGGCACTCCTCCTTCAGAACCAATCCAGCCCTTGCTCCACACATACTCCAGAAGACCTCGCATACCAACGGCGCCAGCACAGCTAATCCATGATCCACTTGCCACTACGGACCTTGCTCCCCCACAACCTACAGGACCAGCACCGCCACCACCTGTTCATCCCATGCGGACTCGTCTCCGTGACGGCATCACGCAGCCCAAGCACCACACAGATGGCACTATACGATACCCCATTCCCCGTGCTCTTTTAACTGTGCTTGAAAATACTGAACCAACTTGTTTTTCTCAGGCTACCAAACATCCTAAATGGCGTGCTACAATGTCGGAAGAAATCAATGCTTTGCTACGAAATAAAACTTGGTCCCTTGTTCCTCCATCTTCCAATCATACTCTTGTCGGATGCAAATGGGTCTTTCGCATCAAGCATAATTCTAATGGCACTATAGAACGCTATAAAGCACGCCTAGTTGCTAAGGGCTACCACCAACGTCCAGGCATTGACTACTCGGAGACCTTCAGCCCCGTTGTCAAACCACCCACCATTCGCACGGTACTCAGTCTAGCTACTTCCTGTGGCTGGCCCTTGCGCCACCTAGATGTCAAGAACGCTTTTCTTCATGGGTTTCTGAACGAGGACGTGTACATGATTCAGCCCCCTTGGCTTTGTGGATCCTGCTCACCCTCATCATGTGTGCAAACTCCACAAATCCCTTTATGGCCTCAAATAAGCTCCACGTGCATGGTTCACCGCATTAGCACTTTCCTACTCTCTGTGGGCTTTCACCGAAGTTTGGCTGACTCCTCACTCTTTATTTTGCGGCATGCTTCTCATACTATGTTTCTTCTCCTATATGTTGATGACATAGTCATTACTGGCAGCGATTCCTCTCTCTTACAAACCTTTATTGCTCTTTTGGGTCACAATTTTGACATTAAGGACCTTGGTCCTCTTAGCTACTTCTTGGGTTTACAGGTTCATTCTCAGGATGGTGCTCTTCATCTTAATAAACTTCAATATGCTCATGATTTGCTTCAAAAGAGTAATCTCATACATGCCCAGCCTGCCCCTACTCCCCTTGCTGCAAAACCACTACTCACAGCAACTGAGGGTGCCTTGCTTGACTCTCCCACTGAATATCGTGAACTTGTTGGGAGTCTACAGTATCTCACCCTCACCCGCCCTGACATCTCATTTGCAGTCAACACTGTTGCCCAATTTATGAGCTCCCCTCGCTCTACTCACATGGTTGCTGTCAAACGGATCCTTCGCTATGTCAAAGGCACCCTTGATTTTGGTCTCTCACTTTCCAGCCGCAGCATGCGTCTTCTCGACTTCTGGTCTACTCAGATGCGGATTGGGCAGGTTGCCCTAACTCGCGCCGTTCTACGACTAGCTACCTTATCTACTTGGGCTCCAACCTTATCTCCTGGTGCTCCAAGAAGCAACCCACTGTTTCACGCTCAAGTGCAGAATCTGAGTACCGCGCTCTTGCTCATGCTTGCGCCGAATCCTCGTGGCTCTGTTCACTGTTATTTGAGTTAGGTGTCCAATTGCACTTTCCTGTTCTCATGCACTGTGACAACCTTAGCACCACTTATATGGCTGCCAACCCGGTTTTTCATGCTCAAACGCGACACATCGAACTCGACTATCACTTTGTTTGTGAGAAGGTTGCTCTTGGTAGTCATCAAGTGTGCTTCATTCCCTCTATTGATCAACCAGCTGATCTCCTTACTAAGGCTCTTCACAAACCGCGTCATCATCTCCTCTGCAACAAACTTGTTCGTCCTAGGCCGCTCAGTTTGCGGGGGGGTGTCAACGCAAATGCACTCATCAAGGGAGAAGAATCAGGATCTGATTCTTCTCACTCCTAACCATTGACCTGCTGTGCAAATATTCTGTATTTACTATTATTTAAGGCTATTACCATTTATATCTCCGTTGTACAAATATAAATATTGTAACCTTTCCCACATATCAAATACAAGATTCAAATATTCTACAGTTGTGATAAGAGTTGTAACCATCAAAAGGGTCTGACCCATTTGCATGTAAGTTTGCACTGCATTGGCTTCTTCTTGTTCTGCTCTTGGGGAAATCTTGATGTTGTCTAAACATGAATCTCGGGTACCAAGACGTCCCCAAATGTCTGGGATAATGGTCTGCAATTTCTACCAGATGAACAGTTGAAGTTTGTTAAGAATTATAACCAATTATACACAAAGGATATTAATTATGTAGTTACTCACCCTGGGAGATGTAATCCTGGACTCTTTAATTCACCTATCAATGTCAAATGCTGCTTGACCACATTTGTTCTTGGAACTTTGATGCACTCTTCCATCCCACATCAAGTAATACACAATCCAAGTTTTTCTTTCCATGGTGGCGAGATGCAAAGGCGTGTTTCCATTGACGTCAGGCTGATTTATGAGGCACTCCAGTTCTGGTGTTTCTAGTATATACCTGGCCACATTTGCCTGGCCACCAACGATGGCCATGTGAAGAGCATTCTGTCCATATATGTCACAAATTTCTCCCAAGTCTGGGCAATGTCGAATGATCTCTCTAATCACACTGGTATGACCTTTGTTGGCTGCAACATGAATTGGTGAATGACCCTCTATGTCCAAAACATATTATAGACGTATCAACTTCTAGTAATCGTTTAACCGTTCTATATATGTTGTCCAAGGGATGCAGCATGGTAGAGGGGAGTTCTGCCTTGGTGATCAGTTTCTTTGATCAGCTGCTGTTTGAACCGCAGGAGTACTTCCACGATCTCTTACGATGACAAAAATTAAGTCTCAGTTTAAATAAGAAAAGACAGAAGTTGTGAAACTAATATGACCCTATGTGCAATATATATATATATATATATATATATATATATAGGGGGCGGGTCGGCACCACCTATATATGCATTTGTGTGTTTGTGTGACTGGGGAATTTTATTCTATGAAACTTCAAATACCAAACGCATCTATCTGAAGTTAAAGTCCATAAAGAATTGCAAGGAGTTGGATATTATAATAGTTGGTGAAAGTGTGTGCAAAGTGAAGGCATCCATTGCTAAAAAAGTTAGAACAGAACTGGGCCAAAGTATGACGTACCAAAATGCTTCTCAATAACAGCAGCATGCAAAGTTGTTTGGCCATCTGACCCGCCATGAGCTGATGATGCAGTTGATTTTAAAATCTGATTCAGAATCTCAAACATTCCTCCTCTTGCAGCCAGGTACAATGGAGACTCACCGGCATCATTTTCAACAGACGCCAATTTAGGGTCCATTGTAAGCAAGAACTCAACCAATTTAATGTGACCCCCCATTTCCCATTCTCAGTGTCTCAAACATGCCGTTATTCTCATTCCTGAAGTCTGTCTGTGACATGGAATGAATTTCTCTGACCAGATCATTGAAGATAGAGAAGCAACCAACCCTTGCAGCCACATGTAAGGGAGTATCTCCATCTAAGTTTTGCTGTGTGAGAAGGGACCTGCATCTGCTATAAATCTCAGCCACAACCTTCTTGTGTCCAAATTGCACGGCGATATGGAGGGCTGTGTTTTCTCGGGGTGTAAGTTGATATAGTAGGCTTGGATTGTCATTAAGAAGTTGTTTGAGGAAGCAAATGTCCCCTGACTTTTCAGATTTGTAAAGCCTTGGGTCCATGGGATGTTGGTGTTGAGCAACTAGTACATAATTTTTGGATGGCTTTATTCAAGGCCATAACTTCTGACGAGTTTTCACTGAGGCAGGCGCAACTCAAAGTCTTTTGTGAGGTCTACATGAAGCTTTTCAAGAGGTTTATGCCCATTTCATTCTCTAATCTGTCATGTGGTTGATCAATTCAACGCCAGTCATTCTAAAACTATGAAATTGGTCATAAGTATAACTAACTGGTGCATTGTAAGATAGCAACATGAGTATTTAAACACCAATTGGTTTCTTTAGAAGCCAGAAGCAGAAAGCAATCACTATAATATGCTGGGAGAGAGTTAGAAGTCAAAGCCCTGTATGATTTTCTTCTGCAATGTGAGAAGCATGGAACTAAAATAATGTGCAGGTAGAAAAGACTTTGATCCTTTTGAAGAGGTCAATCTTGCTAAGCTATATAAATATACCTTTTCTATGTGACTATGTAATATCTGATCCATAATCATTACATCACATAACATAAGGCCTCATTCCTCTAGAATTAGAATTCTCTCTAGTCAATCAGAAAGTTGTTCGGTGTTTTTTCCCTCATGCTCGAGCAATTTTTGGGTGGTATTTCCATGTGTCGTTATAATTTTACCAATAATATAACACGTATGCTTGTTGAGGAGTGCTAAAGCTCTAATCTGTTAGTAAGTTAATGCGGAGCTAACCGCTTGTTTGAGGTTGCTCTAAAATGCCATATCGTGACAAAATCGTTCATTTTTTAGGTCATCATTTGAAACAAAAAGAAGACCAAATTGATTATTATCGTGAATATTTTTATTATTTATAGAAAGTATCCTAATATGCTTTATACTTTTTTGTTGAAACTTTGTCAATGTTGCTGAAATTTGACAAGTGTCAAAACCCCATTGGTTGTAAGAAGGAGCTCCTCAATTTTAAGGAGCCAAGTCGTGCTCTTCTTTTAATCACAATTACACACGTTACGTAGTGGGTCCAAATGAGTTGTTAGTGTCATTCGCAATGACAAAGGGGAAGTTATGGTGGCAATGGATGCAGGCTTTCTACTTCAAAACATGCAAAAATTTTGGCTTTTTACTTCATATTGAAAATGTCGTTGGATGCAGGCTCTACTTCCATCTTGGTGGAAACAGATGCTCAAGCTGTTATTTGTCAATTGCAAAAATAAGAGGAGGACCTTGCATCGGATGGCAATCTCATTGAAGAAGTTAAGGGGTATCTTAATCAGTTTCAGAAGATATATTGTTGCTCATAAATTAGCTGCTCATGCTATCAAATGTCAGCATGTGAAAATTTGGCATGAAGATGTTCCTCCCTGGACGGAATCTTCTGTATTCGATGATGTCTGTAACCCTTGACTTCTCTCAATGAATTATATACTTTCTAAAAGAAACTAGGTAACGATTAAGCTCTACTGTATGTTTATTAACACTATACTTAAAATTATAAACCCGTTGCAATTGAGGTTAAACCATGATTTTCATTTAACAAATTAACAGCAGCCAAACATATGCACTCTCTCCCTCTTCTAGGATCCACATTTTTCCTAATACAGCAGCCAAACAAGCCCTAAATAAAAAGGTCAGGATCAGCAACCATATAATTTTATACACAGATGGTGAGTCTTTGAATGTTTCCGTTAAAGCACTTTGAACAGTTGAGATTCTATATGACATACAATTACTTTTTTCTGATTTTTTTTTTAATGTATCTTGGAGTACAACTTACAAGACTCACAACTTCTAATCTCTAAACCTGAAAAGAAGGAAAAGAAGGCATCAACTATATGAAATAATATCGAGTTACAAGACAAATGCATCAAAATTGCATAATATTGTGGCAACTTGTAATCTCTACACCCTTATACAGCAGAATTGTTCATCAAATAATGTGACAGATGTGCTGAAGGGGTAAAGTTGAACTAAAAAGTAGTGCAGAATGCACTCATTCTTCGTGATTTGTTCTTCATTTTGTAGCTGAACTTGAGATGAGAAACGAAGAATCTGCAGGCTTCAGGAAGTGAAAACATTTTCACCAGTTGGGAAAGAAACAAAAAGGTACTAACATGAAAAGCGTTTCCGACTACGTGGCTCAAGACTTTGGCAAATTGCTGATGGGGTATGACAGCCTTAACTCCTGTTGTGAATGCTATTGCAGTGCATAGCAGAGCAATATATGTAAGAGCAGCAGCAACTGTTAAATAGTAAACATAGGAGGACTTGTTGCTGTTAACCGCTCCCCAGAACAGAAGGCATGCTGCATTTATTGAGCAAGTCATGGCAATAGAGTCTGAGATAATGAACCACTTGAAATAGCTATTTGACTGCAAAAGAGCCAGCCCCTGGTCTGGGCCTACATCATTGTTGTAGCCTCCAGGCATTGTGAATGCAGCTGCAAATGTTACAGTTGCGATAAGTGTTGCAACCATCAAAAGGGTCTGGCCCATTTGCATTTAAGTTTGCACTGCATTGGCCTCTTCTTGTTCTGCTCTTGGGGAGATCTTGATGTTGCCCAACCAAGAATGCGAGGTACCGAGATGTCCCCAAATGTTTGGAATAATGTTCTGCAATTCCTATCAGATGAATAGTTGTAGTTTGTTAAGCATTGTGACCAATTATATATACAAGGGATATTAATTATGTATTTAGTACTCACGCTGGGAGATGCAATACTGGATTCTTTAATTGACCTATCAATGTCAAATGCTGGTTGACCACATTTGTTCTTGGAACTTTGATGCACTCTTCCATCCCACATCAAGTAATACATAATCCAAGTCTTTCTTTCTATGGTTGCGAGATGCAAAGGCGTGTTTCCAATGACATCAGGCTGATTTATGAGGCACTCCAGTTCTGGTGTTTCTAGTATATACCTGACCACATTTGCTCTGCCACCAACGATCGCCATATGAAGAGCATTCTGTCCATATAGGTCACAAATTTCTCCTGAGTCTGGGCAATGTCGAATGATCTCTCTAATCACAGAGGTATGACCTTTGCTGGCTGCAACATGAATCGGTGAATGGCCCTCTTTGTCCAAAACATATGCAATAGAAGGATCAAGTTCTAGTAATCGTTTAACTGTTCTATGTTGGCCAAGGGATGCTGCATAGAAGAGAGGAGTTCTGCCTTGGTGATCAGTTTCTTTGATCAGCTGCTGTTTGAATCGTAGGAGTGCTTCCACGATGTCTTACCATGACAAAAATTGAGTTTAAGTTTAAATAATGAAAATACAGAAGTTGTGAAACTAATATGACCCTATGTTCAATATATATATATGACTAGAATTTTATTCTATGCAACTTCAAATACCAAACGCATCTATCTGAAGTTAAAGTCCATAAAGAATTGTAAGGAGTTGGATATTATAATAGTTGCTGAAAGTGTGTGCAAAGTTAAAACATCCATTGTTAAAACAGCCAGAACAGAACTATGCCAAAGTATGACATACCAAAATGCTTCTCAACCACAGCTGCATGCAAGGCTGTTCCGCCATCTGACCCGCCATGAGCTGATGATGCAGTTGATTTTAAAATCTGATTCAGAATCTCAAACATTCCTCCTCTTGCAGCCAGGTACAATGGAGACTCGCCCGCATCATTTTCAATAGACGCCAATTTAGGGTCCATTGTAAGCAAGAACTCAACCAATTTAATGTGACCATTCCTCACAGCTTCATGTAAAACTGTGTTTTTACCCCTATTTCCCATTCTCAGCGTCTCAAACATGCCATCATTTGCATTCCTGGAGTCATCCTGTGACATGGATAAAATTTCTCTGACCAGATCATTGAAGATAGAGAAGCAACCAACCCTTGCAGCTACATGTAAAGGAGTATCTCCATCTAAGTTTTGCCGTGTGAGAAGGGACCTGCATCTGCTATAAATCTCGGCCACAACATTTGAGTCTCCAAATTGCACGGCGATATGGAGGGATGTGTTTTCACGGGGTGTAAGTTGATATAGTAGGCTGGGATTATCATTAAGAAGTTGTTTGAGGAAGCAAATGTCCCCTGACTTTGCACGTCTGTAGAGCCTTGGATCCATGGGATATTGGTAATGAGCAACTAGTACAAACTTCGTGGATGCTTTATACAAGGCCTTGTGAAAGAAAATAAAAACTCATCATCCCGTAGCTTAGTCTTATTGTTGATAGTCAACAGTTTGGAATGGTTCAATTCAAGTCTGCAGTTGCAAAAATAATCTGCAGTTGCAAAAATAGTCAGAAACTAATACCTATCCTCTTAAATAGGAGTCCAATTTTCCTGTTACCAAATCCCCTGTGCCCCCTTATTTCCTCTTTGGTATTGTGACACGTGGCACACTACTTAACAGCATTTTAACTCTGTTAACTCTCTTTAGCCGATTTGTTTTTATTAAAATAATTAAAAACTATTAAAATGCACGTTTGACACAAATGCGATATTGCATCTTCATCTTCTACGCTACCTATTATCATACTCAACCCCTTCATAATTTTTGTTCTCCTTTTTGGCTGCTGATTTTGGAGCCATCGTATGAGAAGTTTTTGAACAAATAACTCACATACCCATTAAGCAATTCATTTAGTTTCAATCTTTGTTTCCTTTTTGTTTTCATCTACTGTAGTATAAAGTATGAACAAATTGAAAGTTCTAATAGGATGACTCCAAAACCAGTAGCAGCCAAAAAGGGGGAAAATTATGAAGCAATTTTCCTTCCAATGGTGATTTTGAATTGAGACGAGTGAGAGAGAAAGACTCAAGAGGCTGAAAGAATTGCCAGAAGCTCGTGAATCATCTGCTCGACATTGGCACTGGCTAGTTTTCTAGGAAATTTGCAATATGCAAGTTATGTTACAATCATCTTTTTCATTTTCTTTTCTGTAAAAAAAAAAATTGAAACCAAATGAGTTTGATACATGAATTGCATAATGGGTATATGATTGTCGCAAATTATTTGTTTAAGTGTTTCTCATATGATAGCTCCAAAATCAGAAGTCAAAAAAGGGGAGAAAAATTGTAAAGCAGAACCTGGCTTACCTGACGAACTAGCATCCAACGAGCAAAAAAAATTATCGAACCAAATGCAGGGGCTGAGTTTTGCAGGGCGAAGATGATGCAAGGGTTGAGTCTGTCTGATGATACGCAGGGTAGAAGATGAAGAGGAGAGAGAACGTGTTTTTGCGTCATACGTGTATTTTAATTAATTTTTTTAAATTAAAATAAATGGGCTGAAGAGTTAACAGTGTTAAAATGTTGTTAAATGATGTGCCACGTGTCACAATACCAAGGGGGAAATAGGGGGGGCACAGAGGATTTGGTAACAGGAAAATTGAACTCCTTAAATAGCAAGTGGAACAAAGTCTGTCGGTGTTCTTTTTTTCTTGCGCAATAAATTTTCTTTTCTTACGTAGTCAAAGTCAATGCAATTGCTTTCACTTAATTTTTTTTTTCTTTCTAATGGTTGAAGTTCAAATGTCTCTTCTGCTTTAGAGTAGAATTATATTTTAATCCGAGCCGAGCCATGTAAACTATAATGACTACACATAAGTAGAACACATATCTTTGGTATGTCATAGAAACTGTCGAAATATCAAGAATATACACAAGAGCTCTTCTCCTCAATCCGATCCCTCATCCACTCATTCTAGATGGGGTGAATTCTTTTGTGTGGGTTGGCTTGATCGGTTGAGCAGGGGCGCTTGTGTTTTATATGCATCTAACTAGGAGTCTCTTATTGCATTAGGAAATAAAACCCTAGTCCATATTAATTAGGAATCCCTTTGGCCCATGTATTTAACTTAAACACTTGTACAAAGGCTACGGGCCGAGTAGTAATTGAGTCCTTGATCAATATTGAGCCCAAGACAACCCTATGATGATTAGAAGACCACTTAAGTAGGTAATTAGAATAATTTAACGTCTTACATTCTCCCACTTGGTCAAATAATCATCAAGGCTTCAAAGTTGATCACTGTATGGCCATGTAGAACTCAACATCACTCTATTCCTAAATCAAGCCACTGTCAATAATGTAAACTTACATGGAACTGTCAGAACACATTGAATTTATAACATCCAAGGTTCTTACAACCACACATATAAGCTTGCAAAATCACATAAGGCTTCCATCAAGACTAGGACACAGAATGATCATGACAAAACTTAATTTGTGTTTACAAAGGTCACTTTCATTCATAAGCCCTTCCTTAAGAGATTACCAAGATCTCTCCTTAATGACACTGGCATGAATTCATGTCTTATGCAGTGACTGTAACTAGCTATACTGCATAATAACATGTTACTGGATTCATTTGTCAAAGAATAGTAAACATAAAACTGAAGTCACGTAATCTAATAAAAGAACCGAACCAAACAGCAATAGACAAAATATTTGAACTGTCTCCAAGAAATCTAATGAAATTGAGTGGAATAAAACTCAGCTCCCACTAATTCTACATATCAAAACTTAACGGCATAACCATAATTGTAACAAGTATGAAACAACCTTATTCAATGAATCAATGAACCACTGGAATTATTCTTTCTTTTACCTTCTCCCTTATAAGCATGAACCAAAATCCAAATGCTTATTAGCAATCACAAAATTCAATTGAAAAGGCAAAAGTCATTGATTAACTATTGAAGATTTGAACAAAACTGCATGAAATAATAACATATAACATACGTAAACCAAACTTTGTTCTTATTAGCCTTAAAATCCTTAATGCAAAACTAGATTGTTAAGCGATTAATCAGAAATATCCAAATTACTGAATACATCCTCAAAGAAGATCATTAAACGCTCCCACTCATCAAAACATATATTTTGCATGTTACAAAAATGGATCAATACCATATAAAATGAATTAATACATTATAAAACTTTATCGCAATCCAATCCTTAGAGTTAGAACTCAAATTTAATTTATTCAATACTTTCTCAAACAACACTTTACATTTAAGTTGCACGTAGATGAGAAAAACCAAAAACTGTAATGGAAGCATTCAACTTTATTCCACTTGTATCTTAAACACCGATTCAATTTTCTTTCAGCAATACAAATAAGCATGGTAAGAACTTTAGTAGACAACACGAAACAGTTAGTCATCCAAACAGTTCCAAGTATGCTTATTAGTACTCAGAAAACTTCAATGCGTCAAAACCCAGAAAAGAATTCCAAGTATGCTCCAAAACCTATATGAGCTTTATCAAAATACAAGATAATAAGGTATTGAGTGTGAAGCCCAAAACTTTACATCACTTCTCCCACTTGGGCAAACACTCACTACTTTGCTACTTCAAAATATATAGTGCACCAATAACCTTATGATTAGAAACACTGTGACAAAAAAGTGTAAAACAACTTTCAAGGCGTGCTCCTAATGTACTTCACAGTATAAGCCTAAATGCACAAAAACTGTCAAGAAATTTCCAGCAATGATATGTGATTACTTGAGAATTTACCATAATTAATTTATAAGTCGGATTAGCATCAAATTTAATGCAAACAAACTAGAGTCATTAATCTTCAAACAGAAAAATTAATGAGTCGTTTTATAGCTAATTAAAAAGTCTGAAAATGACCTACAAGGTTACTCAGAAAATCTGTCAGCACATACTTTTCCTGAACACAGATCATTAATAAAATTCTCACAAATAATCTATACATCCAATAATCACGAAACTTTTCAGAATTCACGAAGACACGTATATGCTCAACATATCAAAAATTCAGTTCATTTGAAGATCTTTAAGTGAGTCATTCAACAATCTTTATTCATAATGCAGAAACTGTCAGGAAAATTCCTGTGCATCTGTTTCAACTTTATAAATTCACCAAAAAAATTCAATTCTCAATATATTTTCATGAATTCAAGCGTCTAAAGAAAGCTTAGAAAATGATCCTAATCGCCTAATTTTATCACAAATTAATTCGTACTACAACATTATGTAAATAGACATCATAGCAGCATAGTTCAAAACTGAAAAATTAGTTAACTATAGAATTATGAAAGCTATCAATATGCTCCTCAAAATTTAATTATCCTTATGTGCATTCTAAACATCATAAACAGTAAGTTCCATGTAGGTGCAAACGAAACAATTAAAACCATATCACAAAACCAAAATATATAAAATATTACTTTATTAAGTTTGAAAAACACCTTTGAGCAATCTAGAGATCGTATCTTGAGTATTTTATATATAGTAATGTGCCACTTTAATTCAAAACAAGTAAGTTAGTGATCCTTAATCAAAAGTGCAATTTTATCCATGCATCTCATTCATTAAGAAATAGCAATACAACAGCAGAATATCCTTATTTCTAATGCAAGATCTAAACTTCATATAGCATGACATTTTCCTTATTTTAAAACAAAAAGTTTATCCAAATAATTCGCCATGCAAAACCCAAGTTTTTATTTAGGTTATCATTCAAAATTATCCTTTCTTGGGTGAAAAGATCATATTTCTTAATATCAAGCATGAATACTATATAACATGACATATAATTAGACGTCGATAAACTAAGAATTGAAAACGATAATGGCAATAAAATAGTGATATTCCTTAAATGCAAGTTATATAACCACAATTAATACTTGTAAATATATATTCACAAGGCAAGTTTGTCTTTATCCAATACTGAAAGCATCAAATATAACACCAATCATGCCTCAAAAACACTTGCAGCAATACGCCATACCATTTAAAACAAGCCAACTTTATTTTATTTCATTCTATATGACGAACACAACCTTACAGATCAATCCAACTTTATGTGATTCAATCCAATTAAATATGTATCAATCCTTTTACACGTATGAATCAATCCAGCTGTATGATATAAAACAGTCACTTGATTGCATATGAAAAATAGCCAAGTATCAAACATGTCCATACATAACCAAATAAGAAAACACAAATTTTCGATCAATCAAGTCACAAATACCAAAATTGCATACATTCTATGAATATGCATAAACCTTGATGTGAACTAATAGTGATCAGAAACTGTTGTGTAACTTGAGAGAATATTTGATATGAGAAATTAATGCAATCAATTTTTCATACTCATATCTCCTTTATGTGATCAACCAAAAATCTATTTCTTTGTCATACCATTAACTTTCATGACTATTCAAGATCACCAATATCAAATTATCATCAACAACTTAAACATGTTACAATCTGTATAACAAGAACAAAATTTGTATGCCAATGGAGTTAAGGTTCATTGTGACATAACTGAAATCTTCCAAAATATATCATACAATCAATCTGTCCCCATATCCTCAATCAAACATAATTAATTCACACCTTTGGGTAGAGAATTAAACATGTTTTCAACACTAGGACATGAACATACACGAATTTCCTGAACAAAGAAACTCCCACGTCTTTGGACTGAAGAAATTCCTTGCTGATTCATGCAGTTCATCTCCCATGCTGTTCCATTATAAGTGTTCTCATGTTAAACCACTCACATCTTTGGACAGAGAGTTTTTAACACGCCTTCACCTACAATGCCAATTATGATCAATTCCTTAAATCCAGAAAACTATTAATGATTGAGTTGCTTTGGCTCACTCAACCATTGCTAGAATATCTGTAGACTATGATCATAAAACTTCCAAATATGATAAAGTTAAAACTTTATACTTTTATCACATTTAATAACCAATCTTATTAGAATCTAAGGTTCTTTAATCAACTAGGTTGCTTTTGCTCTTTAAATTGAAACAAGAACTCTTGAAACTTTGATCTCAACCCTTCAAGCATGAAGGAGAAAAGCTTTATATCGAAACATGCTTAACAAAGTATGTTAGTGTAACAAAAGATTAGAAAACAATACATGCTTAACAAAGTATGTTAGTGTAACAAAGTATGTTTGGAAAAAAAATGTAATTATTCTATCTCTTTCTAGCTAGATTGCAAGCCAAGCACAAGTACTCTTGATTACGATTCCATGTTTTTCGACATCAACCTTCTTGAAAACATGTCAACTTGAATGAGATCTAATGCATTTAGCTTAGTGCTGGAATAAAATTACTTATATTAATTCATAAGAAAATGAGCATGCATCCAATGTGTCAATTCTTTTAATAAGATCTGATATGCCATATATGAAATTATGCATGCCAACTATATCCATGATTGATTGACTCTCCCAAAACAAGGTGCAAGCAGCCTTTATGCTAATTTGTCCCCTTATGTTTCGTTTCCTAATTTCTAGGGATATTTGGCCAAAAAGTTTAGGATCTAATAATCTTTAGAGCTGAACCAAAATAAACAATATAGGTGACTTTACCTTTTAAAAGGGTCTGAATGCGGTGTTAAGCTTCATGATGTGTTGCCTATTATTCAGAACTTGAATTTCTGGATCAAACTCAATACCTCCCATGAAACCGATAACTGAATCAATGGTTTCTGCTCAACGTCTGCCGAACGCGACTTCCTCTTCCTAGGCTTGCGGCTTTTGGATATTGGGTCTGAGAGCAAGCGTCTTGCTGCCGTCGTTTGAATTACCATTGATTTTGGGAGAGGAATGAGAATCAGAAGCTGGGGTTTTAGAGGGAGGCAGTGGAGACGGGTCCTCATAATCTAAGACTAGAGTTTCTAGAGTTCCAATGGCTTTGGCAGAAAAGATGGAAGAAAAACTTTTGGTTCTAAGACATGCAGCCTAGGCTCTGATACCACATGTAAACTATAATGACTACACATAAGTAGAACACATATCTTTGGTATGTCATAGAAACTGTCGAAATATCAAGAATGTACACAAGAGCTCTTCTCCTCAATCCGATCCCTCATCCACTCATTCTAGATGGGGTGAATTCTTTTGTGTGGGTTGGCTTGATCGGTTGAGCAGGGGCGCTTGTGTTTTATATGCATCTGACTAGGAGTCTCTTATTGCATTAGGAAATAAAACCCTAGTCCATATTAATTAGGAATCCCTTTGGCCCATGTATTTAACTTAAACACTTGTACAAAGGCTACGGGCCGAGTAGTAATTGAGTCCTTGATCAATATTGAGCCCAAGACAACCCTATGATGATTAGAAGACCACTTAAGTAGGTAATTAGAATAATTTAACGTCTTACAAGCCAATGATCTTAACTTATGGAAACCTTTCGCTCTTCTTTTTTGCATTTAATTTTTTTTTCTTTTCACCCTTTCTCCAACTCCAGTTTTTTTGACTGATTTTCCTTCTTGTGTGCTGTCTGGTGTAAGAGCTCTTCCTCCTATTGTTGTTTCACATAAACAATCTCATTGAACATTTCAATGAAGTTGTTATCAAAATTTCCTTTTGGAGCAACTCAACTCACAAGAAATATTGAGTGCAAAATCATCCTATATCAAATGGAGGGCAAAGAAGGTTGGCCTTGGATTCACATAGTCCTTCAAGAAGTTCTTGTTTTGCGGTTATTTGGCTACTTTCTTGCAACAAACCTTCATTCTTTTGCTTGCAGCCAATTTTCCTTTTGGTATCCGAAGATCAAATGGTCTTAGACCAATTACAATCTTTTTTAAGTTCTGATTGCATAGATAAGCTCCCAAAGAAAATGTATTACTCTGACCTAACAATGCAACAAAACGGAAATGGAAACTCTTTTTTGCACTCAGCCTTAATATATGGAAATGGAAACTCTTTTTTGCACTCAGCCTTAATATATATACACACACATACACACACACACAGAGCTTCCATTGAGGGATCCCTCAAATACTTATTTGAGGGACACCCTTGTAGGCAAGCACGGACCTTAGTGTAGCTTCACCTGGGCTACAGCCCGGGGGTATTTAATTTTTTTACAGTCCAAAGTAAATTTTAGCCCGCCTACTCTTTAAAAACATACCCACATGTCTTGGACTAGGGCATAAATAGATATGATATATAGGTTAAAGGAATAAAAAAATAACAAATGTTTGCCCTGGGCTTGGGCAGGCCGACACGCATGGGTAGTATAAAAATAAACAAACTATATATAATTGTTTGTTGGTAAAGAATACTATATAATTTTATTACAAGAGAGAACTAATGTTTTCGGTCAAAGGGAGAAATAGAGCTGATGAGAGAAAGTGTGTGTTTTTAATACTTTTTTTTTGTTTGTGTTGTATTTAGGCTTGTTTTTCTTCTTCATTTTTTGAAAAATAGACGTTGCCTCTTCACAACAAAAAATGTAGTATTTAACATGTAAATTTTGTTTAGTTTAACATAAAATAAAATTCACTTATACCATTGAGTTGAGCATGAAATTTTTTCGTGCCGTCGAGTTTAACATGTAATTTTTTCGTACCGTCGTACCTTGAAGATTTAGCCCGCCCCAATTTGAAATCCTGGGTCCGTCCCTGCTTGTAGGTCCCACTCCGCATTGTATTTCCCTAATCCAAACTGTCTATTTTTTAGATAATCATTCAAAGATCATCTCTACAAAAAATCACTTGAATCCGATATCATTTGACCACTCAATTGAGTTATTGAAATTTTAGTACTTTCTTGAAGCACCGTGTTCATTGATTTTGTAGGACACAACGGTTTCTGATTTGTCTAAATTTTTTGCAAGAATGATCTATGAATGTAGACTTAAAAAATAGATGGTTTGGATCATTGAAAAAAATTTCGTAGGAGACCCTAAAGGGGGTCTCTCAAATATTTTTTGAGGGATCTCTAAATAGAAGGGGACCAATACATATAATATAGGAGGTTGAATTTGAACAAATAAGGGATAAGGGGTTGAAATCAAATGAAACCATCCAAATTTCATATGAATGTTTTAACAGAAAATCCTAGATAGGGTTTTCTAAGCTAGGATAACTTTCGGTTATAATTAAAAACTCACATGGGTGACACCGTAATGACTATTTAAGGAAGAATTGGAAAACCCTAATATATAAATTCATTATCTATTCATATTATATCACGTGATGGAATTACGGTCACATTCAGAAGCTTTTCAATGGGAGAATTGGATTAAGGTGATTTTGGAGAAGCAAACACACACACCCTACTTTGCTGCTTCCTACCCTGAATGCACCAAGATGCATTTCTAGAAAGCACTTCCTGGTAGGACTCACTAGCGTAATGGTTTGGAGCAATTGCTCCCCCAGGCAAGGTCATGGGTTCAAGTCCTAGCATTCGTTTAGTGTGTGTGACTTTAGTATATTATCGCATCTCTCAATAGAAAAGGTCTTTAAAAAAAATTATTATGTGAATTAAATGGAAAGAATGATCCAAATATGTTTAGTTTTTCTTTCATGATAATGAAGGGAATCGAATCCTAAACCTTTTTTGTTTTTGTAAATACAAAATATAGTCTAAATTAGGGAGATTACTAGTCTACAAAGGTTGTCCTCCACCTCTCAATGCTAACTAGAACTTTGATTTTAGCTAAAATATAAAATAAAGAAAAATAACAAGCCTCTAAATAGATCTCTTTGGCCAGGGAAGCTATTCATTTATTTATTTATTTTTGTCAAGTAAGGAGATGCTAATCTTGGCGTGCATGATCTAATCCTAACGCGTGGCACAGTCCTATTGGAAATCTCTCCTTTTGTGATTCCGTAATTAAGTCGGCAATTGGTCCTATAAATGAAGGCTTCCCCAATACCAAACCCTTCATCGTTAAGAATTTCATATCCGATAGAAACCGAGGCAAACCCAAATTCTTTGAAGCTCTACCAAGTTCTCTCTCACCTCTAAGGCAAACCCAAATTAGCAAGTCAAACACCTCCTCAACTCAGGAGCCCAAATCCAAGAAGGAAGCCCAGTTACAGTTGGACAGCCCAACAGATAATTCACATCTCCTACATGCCACCATGCGCCATGCAGAAGCTGGGGGGGCATTTGTGGGAACCAAATTAAATCACCCTAGGTCAAATAATTCCTTCCATTTGGAGATTATTTGACCTAATTGGGAGTTACTCAATTTAATTGGGGTTACCCAATTAAATTGAGAGTTACCTAATTAAAATTGGGATTGATTTGATTCCCCCCGATTAGGGATTTGATTTAAATCAAATAAATCAAATCCCTAATTAATCAAATCTCACCTAATCGGGGAGGAATAATTCCTTTCCATCTACGGAATTATTCCTCTGAAACCCTAGCCTCCGAGGCTCCTATAAATACTTGGCTACGCACAAGGGTTAAGGTACGTCTAAATTCCTACTAAAACTCTGTAGAAATTATTCCTCACAAACCCTAGCCACCATATTCTTTCTCTCCCTCACACAAGGCTCCGGCAACCACACACGGCTCCCGCCACCCGGTTTTCCTTGAAACACCCAACCTAACTTAGGCATCGCAGGGCCTTTGGCCAACACCCCCGGGTGTGGTCCTTTTACCCCAATCTATTTTGCAGGGAGAAGGAGACGGCGACGAAGGAAGAGGAATCTCAATCAAATATTCTCGTGTGAAGAAATTTGCTCCCACACTCTCCCTCTTCTAGGATCCACATTTTTCCTAATACAGCAGCCAAACATGCCCTAAATAAAAAGGTCAGGATCAGCAACCATATAATTTTATACACAGATAGTGACAGTCTTTGAATGTTTCCGTTAAAGCACTTTGAACAGTTGAGATTCTATATGACATACAATTACTTTTTTCTGAATTTTTTTTATGTATCTTGGAGTACAAGACTCACAATTTCTAATCTCTAAACCCGAAAAGAAGGAAAAGAAGGAAAAGAAGGCATCAACTATATGAAATAATATCGAGTGACAAGACAAATACATCAAAATTGCATAATATTGTGGCAACTTGTAATCTCTACA
Organism: Prunus kanzakura; assembly: GCA_020521455.1. Lineage (NCBI taxonomy): Eukaryota > Viridiplantae > Streptophyta > Magnoliopsida > Rosales > Rosaceae > Prunus > Prunus kanzakura. Next base: position 1,903,653 of record BPUM01000794.1, on the reverse strand, counting down.
CCCTTATACAGCAGAATTGTTCATCAAATAATGTGACAGATGTGCTGAAGGAGTAAAGTTGAACTAAAAAGTAGTGCAGAATCCACTCATTCTTCGTGATTTGTTCTTAATTTTGCGGCTGAGCTTGAGATGAGAAATGAAGAATCTGCAGGCTTCAGGAAGGGAAAACATTTTCACCAGTTGGGAAAGAAACAAAAAGGTACTAACATCAAAAGCGATTCCAACTACGTGGCCCAAGACTTTGGCAAATTGCTGATGGGGTATGACAACCTTAACTCCTGTTGTGAATGCTATTCCAGTGAATAGCAGAGCAATATATGTAAGAGCAGCAGCAACTGTTAAATAGTAAACATAGGAGGACTTGTTGCTGTTAACCGCTCCCCAGAACAGAAGGCATGCTGTAATTATTGAGCAAGTCATGGCAATGGTGTCTGTGATGATGAACCACTTGAAATCGTTATTTGACTGCAGAAGAGCCTGCCCTCGGTCTGGGCCTACATCATTGTTGTAGCCTCCAGGCATTGTGAAAGCAGCTGCAAATGTTACAGTTGTGATAAGTGTTGCAACCATCAAAAGGGTCTGGCCCATTTGCATGTAAGTTTGCACTGCATTGGCCTCTTCTTGTTCTGCTCTTGGGGAAATCTTGATGTTGCCCAACCAAGAATGCGAGGTACCGAGATGTCCCCAAACGTTTGGAATAATGTTCTGCAATTCCTATCAGATGAACAGTTGTAGTTTGTTAAGCATTGTGACCAATTATATATACAAGGGATATTAATTATGTATTTAGTACTCACGCTGGGAGATGCAATACTGGATTCCTTAATTGACCTATTAATGTCAAATGCTGTTTGACCACATTTGTTCATGGAACTTTGATGCACTCTTCCATCCCACATCAAGTAATACATAATCCAAGTCTTTCTTTCTATGGTTGCGAGATGCAAAGGCGTGTTTCCAATGACATCAGGCTGATTTATGAGGCACTCCAGTTCTGGTGTTTCTAGTATATACCTGACCACATTTGCTCTGCCACCAACGATCGCCATATGAAGAGCATTCTGTCCATATAGGTCACAAATTTCTCCTGAGTCTGGGCAATGTCGAATGATCTCTCTAATCACAGAGGTATGACCTTTGCTGGCTGCAACATGAATCGGTGAATGGCCCTCTTTGTCCAAAACATATGCAATAGAAGGATCAAGTTCTAGTAATCGTTTAACTGTTCTATGTTGGCCAAGGGATGCTGCATAGAAGAGAGGAGTTCTGCCTTGGTGATCAGTTTCTTTGATCAGCTGCTGTTTGAATCGTAGGAGTGTTTCCACGATGTCTTACCATGACAAAAATTGAGTTTGAGTTTAAATAATGAAAATACAGAAGTTGTGAAACTAATATGACCCTATGTTCAATATATATGTGTGTGTGTGTGTGTGTGTGTGTGTGTGTGTGTGTGTGTGTGTGTGTGACTGGAATTTTATTCTATGCAACTTCAAATACCAAACGTATCTATCTGAAGTTAAAGTCCGTAAAGAATTGTAAGGAGTTGGATATTATAATAGTTGCTGAAAGTGTGTGCAAAGTTAAAACATCCATTGTTAAAACAGCCAGAACAGAACTATGCCAAAGTATGACATACCAAAATGCTTCTCAACCACAGCTGCATGCAAGGCTGTTCTGCCATCTGACCCACCATGAGCTGATGATGCAGTTGATTTTAAAATCTGATTCAGAATCTCGAACATTCCTCCTCTTGCAGCCAGGTACAATGGAGACTCGCCAGCATCATTTTCAAAAGACGCCAATTTAGGGTCCATTGTAAGCAAGAACTCAACCAATTTAATGTGACCATTCCTCACAGCTTCATGTAAAACTGTGTTTTGCCCCCTATTTCCCATTCTCAGCGTCTCAAACATGCCAAAATTTGCATTTCTGAAGTCTTCCTGTGACATGGATATAATTTCTCTGACCAGATCATTGAAGATAGAGAAGCAACCAACCTTTGCAGCTACATGCAAAGGAGTATCTCCATCTAAGTTTTGCTGTGTGAGAAGGGACCTGCATCTGCTATAAATCTCGGCCACAACATTTGAGTTTCCAAATTGCACGGCGATATGGAGGGATGTGTTTTCACGGGGTGTAAGTTGATATAGTAGGCTGGGATTATCATTAAGAAGTTGTTTGAGGAAGCAAATGTCCCCTGACTTTGCACATCTGTAGAGCCTTGGATCCATGGGATATTGGTAATGAGCAACTAGTACAAACTTCGTGGATGCTTTAAACAAGGCCTTGTGAAAGAAAATAAAAACTCATCATCCCGTAGCTTAGTCTTATTGTTGATAGTCAACAGTTTGGAATGGTTCATTCATTGACCTCTATATTCTGGCCTTGTTTAAAAATCGTGACGTGATTTTCAGGACTAGTGGATGAAAAAAATCTGCAGTTCAATTCAAGTAAAGCTAACCTAACTCAAAGACTGTGTGAGGTCTACATGACAGCTAGTTACACATAACTTTCCAAGAGGGTCAATGCCCCTAGGTATCATACTCTTATCTGCCATGTGGTTGATCAGTTCAACTCCAGCCATTCTAATATAGGGTATTTTTATAATTTGGGCCCCTATATTGGGTATAATAGTGAATCTCCCTTTAAATAACTCATCACTTAGTTTAAATTATGAACAACTTCTGGCTTTAAAATGGCGGGAGATTCACTATTATACCAATCATACCCAATATTGGGGCCCAAATTATAAAAATACCCTATATGAAATGAACTTTAGAAACACACACAAAGCTCATTTACAATATAACAAAGAGGCCTTTAACTTCTTATAAATTACAAAACTCCCATCAATTTCTTAAAACAAGCCCAACCCCAAAACCTCATAAAAAAATCAAAATACTTAATAGGGTATCGAAGTAATTTAATAATCAAAATTAAATTCAATAGGGCCAACTATCATTTTTTGGGTTTGTTTATAGAAATTAAATGGTGTAGGGTTTATCTATATTATTAGTACTAAGAATGGGTATATAACTAAATATCTCTTTTTTTTTTCTAAAATAATCTGCAGTTGCAAAAATAGTCAGAAACCAATACCTATCCTCTTAAATAGCAAGTGGAACAAAGTCTGTCGGTGTTCTTTTTTTCTTGCGCAATAAATTTTCTTTTCTTACGTAGTCAGAGTCAATGCAATTGCTTTCACTTAATTTTTTTTTCTTTCTAATGGTTGAAGTTCAAATGTCTCTTCTGCTTTAGAGTAGAATTATATTTTAATCCGAGCCGAGCCAATGATCTTAACTTATGGAAACCTTTTGCTCTTCTTTTTTGCATTTATTTTTTTTTTCTTTTCACCCTTTCTCCAACTCCAGTTTTTTTGACTGATTTTCCTTCTTGTGTGCTGTCTGGTGTAAGAGCTCTTCCTCCTATTGTTGTTTCACATAAACAATCTCATTGAACATTTCAATGAAGTTGTTATCAAAATTTCCTTTTGGAGCAACTCAACTCACAAGAAATATTGAGTGCAAAATCATCCTATATCAAACGGAGGGCAAAGAAGGTTGGCCTTGGATTCACATAGTCCTTCAAGAAAGTTCTTGTTTTGTGGTTATTTGGCTACTTTCTTGCAACAAACCTTCATTCTTTTGCTTGCAGCCAATTTTCCTTTTGCTGCTGGTTTGTTTCCCTTTCATTCTGGCCAATTTAGATTGACCATGTTGACTTGAGACTGGGGAAAAGGATTTGTCGTTACTGAGGGAGGTTTTTCTGCCAGTTTCAATCTTCCTGCTGTTATTCCTTCCTGTATAACATCTCTGACAACAACACATTTGTTGGTGGAATGATTCCAAGAATTGTGTCATCTGCAATACTGTCTGCCCTTAAGTTCTTCTGGCTTGGGCAGCTTGTGAGATGTCTCTATTGCTTTCTGTAACAGCATCTCATCAAACAGAGCATCAACTTTGGTTAGATCGAAGGAATAGACCTTGTTCTGTGTTGGTTTGTTTGGAACAAATCCTCCTGTGAATGGTGGCGGCTTCTGGTCCTTTGGTGGTTTTATAAGAGCTTTGCAGCTGATGGGATGTTTTAATTTTGCCATTTCTGCCACTGTAATTTCTCTTTCTTCCGAGCCTTCTGTGTCCTCTTCTGACTCTACTCCAATCAGATGAATTGAAGAAGAAGAAGGGGTCTTGTAATATGTGCCTTTAGAAGAGTTCCTCTTCTGCTGTTCTTCCCTGAGCAGTTCCTCGTATTTGGATGCTTTGTCCGCCAGTTCTGCCAGATCTCCAAACAACATCCCATCAAATCTTTTCCTCAAAGAAATCTTAAGGGCGGTTTGAGCCATTTGAATGAAGTGTCTTTCTTCCATAGGGATTCAGCATTTCATCTTGAGCTTCTTGAATCTGGTTATGAAATCCTGAGCAGGTTCATCTTCACTTTGTTTGAGAGCAACAAGATCACTGATGGTGACTTCTGGCTGGATCCTGAAATAATAATCATGGAAAACGTTTTCCATTTGCTCCCAGGTCTGAATAGAGTTAGCTGGTAGACTGGTATACCAGGTAAAAGCTTGTCCGGAGAGAGAATTTCCAAAAAGCCTCAGTTTTAACAGAGGATTATTTTCTATGGCTTACACTGGACAGAGAACCTGCCTATGTGCTCAACTGATGAAGCATGAGGATCCTCTCCGTTGAATAAGGTGAAGTTTGGCACTTTGAAACCCAGGGTTAGAGGAATCTGATTTATGTAAGCCGGGTACGGCTTTCTGTAGGTGGGCCTTTCTCCTCTTCTGGCTTCAGGCTCCATCATTTCTCTGATCATTCTCTGTAGTGCCCCCATGTCATTCAAAGCATTGACAGGATGTGGATTTCGTCCCTGTTCTTGCTGGACATGGTCAAACCTGTGCTCCATTCTGTATGGCCGGGGTAGAGCTTCCTCCATGTGTTCTTCCTCTTCTTCAACATCTGGATGGTTCTTCCAATTTGCCCCCAGTCTATTCCTATCATTATTGGCGAAAGAGTTAATTCCCCCTCTGCTTCTCCTGCCCCTTGCTAGTGGAGGGAATGGATTGGGGTCCATTCTTCTAGGTCTATAAGGTAACACAACTGGTGCCTCAGGCAGAAGTGGCAAGGGTTGATCTCGTGGGGCCACAGGTTGTGGAATAGGTGGTTCTGCCTGATTTTGGGGAGCCTGAACCGGCGCCGGGCCTTCTGGCTTGACTGGAGCCTCATGTTCCTTGGCGGGAAGGACTCCTCCCCTCTGTCCAGCTTGGATTTCTTCTGGTCCTAGTATTCCAGCTATCTGTGCAATGAGAGGGTTCTCTTGATATGGCCATGCTAGTCCTGGTGGAGGACCGTAAGGGAGGTCTAGCTGCTGGACCACAACATCTGGGTTTGGAATTCTGGCCATGGCAGCTTCACGGTCCTTCCTGAACTACCTGTTAACTTGCCATTGCATCATGGCTGTCATATTATTCAGAGTATCCTGGTTCCTTTGTGTTGTAACCTCCTGTCGGAACACAACTTCCTGTATCTGATTCAGCTTCCTGGAGCCAGTCCTGGAACGTCTGCTTCTAGTACTGCCATGGGCTGACTGCCTAGCATCACTTTCTTCTGATTCTGGTCCTTCCCGGAAAGCTACTTGGTCTCGTTCCATTGTGCGACGTGGATTCTGACTAGAACTTTCAATATTCATATACTTTTAGAATATTAAGAGTATATATACTGAGAAGTCCCACTAGGCGTGCCAAATTGTTCACCCGTTTTGATTTGTTTCTTGTGATGGTAGGGCAAAGTTCCCCATTGCCTTGACAACCATTGACTAGTCAACAAGTCAACTTTCTTTAGTGTGCGAGCGTGCCACTGCTAGCAATGAAAATTCTAGCAGACTTCTTTAAAAATAATTAACTTGCGCCCCAAGTTACTGATTTTTGAACAAGCGATTGTGAATTTGGGTGAGGAATATCTCCCAAGTAAGTTCTTTTCTTGCCTCAGACTGGTGAAGACTTCACAATTTTTCACAATACAAAACTGGTAGTTCTAGCCAGAATAAATGATAAGAAAGTGAACCGTTTTCAGGCAGAACTCCCTTTTACAAAGCTCATAAGGGAAAAACTGACTATAAGAAGACAAAAAGAGGGCTGTGCTTCCATTTCTGTCTGGGTAGATGCTTCTTATCTGGACTGGATTGGGTATGCCTGTGCTGGACTGGACTTTTAACAACTTCAACTGCTAGGCTTCAGCTGCAAATCGATACCAAAGCTTAAATTTGGCAGAGCTTCAATCTATTTCAAGCCTTGGAAGGCTTTTGAACGGGCAGAACTGGGATTTCTTCAATCTGAAAGGGGCAGAAGTGGCTGGACTTGAGCTGGAACTATACTGTGGCACCTGTTCTGCTTAGTCATGGCTCTCCATAAATTTGTTGAGGTTTTCATATTTGTGAAAAACCCGAACTCTATTTGCTTTGGTTTTGCTGAACTAAATTTGTAATGAGAAAAATCTCATTTTGAATGACTTTCTTCTAAGTCTGAAAACTGGCAGTTTCGACTTGTAGCTGGCTTTTCTTGTGGCTTAGCTAGCTTTTGGTTGCTTCAATTTGCTTGAAGGTTCTCTGAGATCAAGTGATCATTTTGACTGTTTGTCTTTTGACTGATTTTTTAGTTGTTTGATTGCGTCCCTGATCTGTTCACCTTCTCTTATATTTATAGAAAACTTTTGGAGTGAAGGCTCTAATTTTTAATAATGGGCGGCAAAAATTCCCAAAAAGATCTTTTATTTTAAATGCAAAAGAAAGGAGGTTTTATCCTCTCTGGCAGATAAACCCTCAATCAGTCAGTTCCTAAAGTAACCACTTCCCTGTATTTTTGATGGGGCGTCATACCCTTCTTCCTTTTGAACTGCTTCTGTAAGAGTCTCAAACTGTGATGATAAGTCCTCAGTCTTAAATAACTTCCTGCTTCCCGCTTATTTCCTTCTTTAGAAAGCAAGGTCTGCGTATCCCTTGAAAATGGTGCCTTCTTTGGGGTAGAATAATATTTTTTGAATAAACAAAAACGGAATTTGATCCCCTGGCAGCAGAGTTTCTCATAAGCAGAGTTTTTCCAGACTCCTTTATACCTGCCCCTGTTCATTCCCTATTAATTCTAGTTGCAATTGTTGACTTTTCTTTAGAACAGGAAAATCACATGGGGCTGTTTCTCCTTTTGGGCTTTTCTTTTTCTTTCTTTAATTTAAAACCTGCCAAGCCCATTTTGGTTCAAACTTAATTTGGGTTCCTTCGAGGCCCAAGTTTCTTCTCGGTTTTGGCTGCTTCCAGGCATCCAATGTTTGGGCCGAGTGTATCGCTTTGGCCTGTTTATTTGTTAATGGGCTGGGCGCATCAATGGGCTGAGTGAGTCAAATTTAGGCCCAAACAGATCCCTCAAATAAGCTTATTTGAGGGACACCCTTGTAGGGCCCACTCCGCATTGTATTTCCCTAATCCAAACAATCTATTTTTTAGATAAGCATTCAAAGATCATCTCTACAAAAAATCACTTGAATCCGATATCATTTGACCACTCAATTGAGTTATTGAAATTTTAGTACTTTCTTGAAGCACCGTGTTCATTGATTTTGTAGGACACAACGGTTTCCGATTTGTCTAATTTTTTGCAAGAATGATCTATGAATGTAGACTTAAAAAATAGATGGTTTGGATCGTTAAAAAAATTATGTAGGGGACCCTAAAGGGGGTCTCTCAAATATTATTTGAGGAATCTCTCAATAGAAGGGGACCAATACATATAATATAGGAGGTTGAATTTGAGCAAATAAGGGATAAGGGGTTGAAATCAAATGAAACCATCCAAATTTCATATGAATGTTTTAACAGAAAATCCTAGATAGGGTTTTCTAAGCTAGGATAACCTTCGGTTATAATTAAAAACTCACATGGGTGACACCGTAATGACTATTTGTTTGGGCCTAAATTTGGTGCGCCCAGTCCAGAGATAAACGACATCGTTTTTGGGCCGCCTATTTGGGCCTAAAAATTAAAACAACCTCAACCCATCAACGCACCCGGCCCGTTAAACAAATAGAGCAAAGCGATGAACTCAGCCCAACATTTGAGGCCTGGAAACAATCAGAAAACTTGGGCCCCAGAAAATCAAATTGGGCTCAAAGCAAAATGAGCTCAGCTGATCTTTTAAAACAGTCCCACGTGACCCCTGACTTAGAAAAGTCAATAACTTCGGCTGAAATTAAAGATTGAACAGGGGCAGGTATAAAGAAGAACGTCTCTGAAAAAACTCTGTTACCAGGTGATCGAATTCCGTTTTAATTATTCAAAGATATTCCCCTATTCCAGAGAAAACACCGTTTTCAAGGATAAGCAGACTCTGCCTCTGTGAAAAGAAAATAAGCGGAAAACAGGGAGTTGTTCAAAACTGAGAACTTACCATCACAAGCTTCAGACTCTTGCAAAAGCAGCTGAGTTGAAAAGAAGGGTATGCCCCAGCAAAATACAGAGAAGTGATCGTTTCAGGAGCTGATTGATGGAGTGCTCGCTTGCCAGAAAATGGATAGAACCCCCTTTCTTTTTCCTTTAAAAAATTAAAAGATCTTTTGGAGATTATTTGCCACCCAATATTAAAAGAATCAAATCCCCCACTCAAGAACATTTCTTATATATACAAGAGAGGGTGAACAGAGCAAAAGACAATCAATCAACACAACTAAAAACTCAGTCAAAAGACAAACATTCAAGATGATCACTTGATCACAGAAACTCCAAACAAAGTCCAACAGACCCAGAGTCTGAAGCATTTCAATTTCAAAAGCTTTTCAACAAGCTTGCAGAATCATCCTGTTTTCTCCCAGCAAAGACAGACTAGATCACTGCTCCTGACTTGAATCCCAGTTCACAAGTCAACAATAACGAGATTTCTCTCGTTACAAATTTGGTTCAGCAAAAGCCAAGACAAGCAGAGTTTGAGTTTTCTCAAATACGAAAACCTCAACAAATTTATGAAGAGCCCTGACTAAGCAGCACAGGTACCACAGTACACCTCCAGCTCAAGTCTAGCCACTTCTGTCCCTTTCAGACTGGAGAAGTCCCAGTTCTGCCCATACAAAAGCCTTCCAGGGCTTAAAATGAATTAAAGCTCTGCCAAATTCAAACTTGGTATCGATTTGCAACTGAAGCCTAGCAGTTGAAGCTGTTAAAGGTCTAGTCCAGCACAGACACATCCAGTTCAGCCCAGAACAGAGGCAACTACCCAGACAGAAATGGAAGCAAGGCCCTCCTCTTGTCTTTGTATAGTCAGTTTTCCCTTTTTGAGTCTTGTAAAAGGGAGTTCTGCCTGAAATTAGTTCAATCTGTTATCATTTATTCTGGCCAGAACTACCGATTTTATATTGAGAAAAATTATAAAGTCCTGACCTATCTAAGGCATAGAAAAGAACTTACTTGGGAGATATTCCTCACCCAAATTCACAATCGTTTTGTTCAGAGTCAATAGCTTGGGGCGCAAGTTATCCTTACTCTCAAAGTCTGTTAGGATTGAAAAATTGCTAACAGTGGCACGCTCAACACATAAAGAAAGTTAATTTATCGACCAAACCATGATCTTTGAATTAATGGGGAACTTTACCCTACCATCACAGGAAACAAATCAAAATGGGTGAACACTATTTAAGGAAGAATTGGAAAACCTTAATATATAAATTCATTATCTATTCATATTATATCACGTGATGGAGTTTTTTTTTTTTTTTTTTGGTCAAGGGAACTCTATTAAGTAATAGTGGGAAACATTACAAAATGAGAAAAACTCAATTCAAATGCAGCCCAACACCAACAAATAAAGCAAGCCCAAAGAAACAAAACCAAATAAACAACAAAGCCCACAAAACTTTAAACAAAGAAACCCTAGATCTAGAACACAGGAGCAGCCGCACCATTCAGCATGCCAACAACATCACCAGAGCAGATCACCACCACCAAGGAGGAGTAACCGATACCAGGGGGTATCAAAGAGGCCAACGGAAGATGGGGGTGAGCAGGCCACCCGCACGGAAGTGCTCCCATAATCCAAGAGTGAAGTGTTGTATGCACTTTAATCGCCGCCACGGACCACCACACACCATTGAGGAAGAACAACAGGAGCGGTAGACGCGGAACCAAGGACCAAATGGTGGTGGTTGAGAACTGGCGACCAAACGAAGTCGCTGGCCATGTGTGGACGGCAACAAAACAAAGAAGACAATAGGAGAGTGTAGATGCAAGAAGTGGGGGTGAAAAGTGGAGGTGGCTGGGGAAGAAAGGAGAGGGAGAGTAGGGAGATATAGGGTCTCACAGAGTAGGCTTAACTTAGGGAAAACCATAAATAAATAAATAAAAAACAAAGGAAACCGAATTGGGGGGCAATTAGCCCCAGATCTAAGACAAAGCTCAGGGGAAATGGTCACATTTAGAAGCTTTTCAATGGGAGAATTGGATTAAGGTGATTTTGGAGAAGCAAGCACACACACCCTACTTTGCTGCTTCCTACCCTGAATGCACCAAGATGCATTTCTAGAAAGCACTTCTTGGTAGGACTCACTAGCATAATGGTTTGGAGCAATTACTCCTCCAGGCAAGGTCATGAGTTCAAGTCCTAGCATTCGTTTAGTGTGTGTGACTTTAGTATATTATCGCATCTCTCAATAAAAAAGGTCTTTAAAAAAAAAATTATCATGTGAATTAAATGGAAAGAATGGTCCAAATATGTTCAGTTTTTCTTTCATGATAATGAAGGGAATCGAATCCTAAACCTTTTTTGTTTTTGTAAATACAAAATATAGTCTAAATTAGGGAGATGACTAGTCTACAAAGGCTGTCCTCCTCCACCTCTCAATGCTAACTAGAACTTTTATTTTAGCTAAAATATAAAATAAAGAAAAATAACAAGCCTCTAAATAGATCTCTTTGGCCAGGGAAGCTATTCATTTATTTATTTATTTTTGTCAGGTAAGGAGATGCTAATCTTAGCGTGCATGATCTTAATCCTAACGCGTGGCACAGTCCTATTGGAAATCTCCTTTTATGATTCCGTAATTAAGTCGGCAATCGGTCCTATAAATGAAGGCTTCCCCAATACCAAACCCTTCATCGTTAAGAATTTCAGATCCGATAGAAACCAGAGGCAAACTCAAATTCTTTGAAGCTCTTCCAAGTTCTCTCTCACCTCTAAGGTTAGTATTTCTGTATCTTGCAATTCCTTTGCTTCTGTATTTTTTCCTTTTGATTATTTGATTGTTGATGTAATTGTTAATTTATTGTTAATATTTAAGATCTGTTTGAAAATCTTTTATGAAATTGTGTAGATCTATCTGTTTTTAATTGATTACCTTGTCAAGATCCAACTTTGATGTATGAATTCCAGAAAACAACAATTCTAATTTGGATTAATTTGTTTCGAGTCGTTTGATACCAAGATTTTGTTTTGTGTTAGATCCTGAACTTTATGCGATACTATTTTGATTTAGATTTGTGCATTCTATTTTAGAATTCCAAGATCCAACTTTGATGAATGAATTCCAGAAACCATCATCTCCAATTTGGATTAACCTGTTTCTAGTCGTTTAATACCGAGATTTGATTTTGTTTTAAAAATTCTGAAATTTATCGGATACAATTTTGATTTAGGTTTGTTTTTGTTTGATTTTTTAATTACTGATGAAATTGTTAGCTTATTGTTGTTAATAATCAAAGATCTGAATGAAATGATTTACGATCTTCAAGGTCTATAAAATAATTTTTAATTCTGTCTGACTTAATCAATCATTTTCCAAGATCATGTTTTATTTTTATGAATTCCCAAGAAACAAAATTGATTTAGGGTTGTTTTGCGTGAACAGATGCAGATCTTCGTGAAAACCCTCACAGGCAAGACCATCACCCTCGAGGTTGAAAGCTCTGACACCATTGACAATGTCAAAGCCAAGATCCAGGACAAGGAAGGCATTCCCCCAGACCAGCAGAGGCTGATCTTTGCTGGCAAGCAGCTTGAGGATGGCCGCACCCTCGCCGATTACAACATCCAGAAGGAGTCCACCCTCCACTTGGTGCTACGTCTCCGTGGTGGTATGCAAATCTTTGTCAAGACCCTTACCGGGAAGACAATCACCTTGGAAGTTGAAAGCTCGGATACTATTGACAATGTCAAGGCAAAGATCCAGGACAAGGAGGGAATTCCCCCAGACCAGCAGAGGCTCATCTTTGCTGGAAAGCAGCTTGAGGATGGCCGCACCCTCGCCGATTACAACATCCAGAAGGAGTCCACCCTCCACTTGGTGCTACGTCTCCGTGGTGGTATGCAAATCTTTGTCAAGACCCTTACTGGGAAGACAATCACCTTGGAAGTTGAAAGCTCGGATACTATTGACAATGTCAAGGCAAAGATCCAGGACAAGGAGGGAATTCCCCCAGACCAGCAGAGGCTCATCTTTGCTGGAAAGCAGCTTGAGGATGGTCGCACCCTTGCCGACTACAACATCCAGAAGGAGTCCACCCTTCACTTGGTGCTCCGACTACGTGGTGGTATGCAAATCTTTGTCAAGACCCTTACTGGGAAGACAATCACCTTGGAAGTTGAAAGCTCAGATACCATTGACAATGTCAAGGCAAAGATCCAAGACAAGGAGGGAATTCCCCCAGACCAGCAGAGGCTCATCTTCGCTGGTAAGCAGCTTGAGGATGGACGCACCCTTGCTGACTATAACATCCAAAAAGAATCGACTCTGCACTTGGTGCTCCGGCTGCGTGGTGGTATGCAGATATTTGTGAAAACTCTGACTGGGAAAACCATTACTCTGGAAGTGGAAAGCTCTGATACTATTGATAATGTGAAGGCCAAAATCCAGGACAAGGAGGGTATTCCCCCAGACCAGCAGAGGTTGATCTTTGCAGGCAAGCAGCTTGAGGACGGAAGGACCCTTGCTGACTACAACATTCAAAAGGAGTCCACTCTGCACTTGGTGCTTCGACTGCGTGGTGGGATGCAGATCTTTGTGAAGACTCTGACTGGCAAGACCATAACGTTGGAGGTGGAGAGTTCGGATACAATTGATAATGTGAAGGCCAAGATTCAGGACAAGGAGGGCATTCCTCCAGATCAGCAGAGGCTCATCTTTGCCGGTAAGCAGCTTGAGGATGGGAGGACTCTTGCAGATTACAACATTCAGAAGGAGTCTACCCTTCACCTTGTCCTTCGTCTTCGTGGCGGTTTCTGAATTCTGAATGATCCTTGTGGTTCCATCCTTTTCTGATCAGTGAACAGTGGCTTTGTTAAGTATTTTTTGTTTTGAATTTTCGTACTTGGCCGATGGATGATGGGTCACACTAAGACTATCTAGTTAATAAATAAACTTGCTTTGTATGTATCTGCTCTGTTTCTTTTTAGCATTTGAAATTTCTGTTATACATGCATCTATATTGCTCTATAATATTGTGTTTGGAACTTTGGATGGTCGGATTGGAGATGTGGTCTGGTTAAAATCAAAGCAGTGGATTCGGAGGATTCGAATCCGTGGTTGAAATCTAGTCATATGCCCCCAGTTGCAAGTTTGAAATGTCCCTGTTTTTCATTTTAGAAGCACTTTTACTTGTTCCCTTTGAAGTGCTTTCACGAGTTTGTTTTGGTTTCTAGTTTTATGTCTTTGAACATTAGCCTCTGATCTGTTTCTTCTTCCTCTGTGTTTGCTCCTTGTCTTTACCGTTGTGTATGCAGGCAAGAATTGTTTTGGGGCAGTCCAAATTTGTATGATGTGTTTTACCCATCATAACACAATTTTAGAAATTCCATTTCTCTCTTTAACCCTCCGATTGGGAGTATTGATTATAGAAGAAGCTCATCTTTAATTAAATACATACTTTAATTTACTCAAAATGATTGTTTGAAATGATTTTCATTTCAAACGATGCAAATTAGAAATGAAACAAGTACCATTATCAAATAATCTTGCATTTGGTGTAACTCAATTATTTGAGTTCATCTTTTATGTAAACTGGCTTTGACCTTATATTTCATAAAATTCGATTCCCCAAAAATAAAAGAAAATCAAATAATCAGAACTGGATTTAAGAGCATCCCAATATATAAACTAGGAGATGTATTTGACATTCCCATTTGTATTCCCGGTAGATGTAAATATGGTATTTGCTTCAATGCAAGAACGTAAACCAGTTTTTCATATGTTAATTTCTTTTATCTTAACAAGTTGTCTTTCTTTTCTTTTTCCAACGAATGAACCCAAAAAAGATTCAAATTTCCAATAAGATAAATTTCATCTAACACTATATGTCGTATCATAAAGTACTTTAGTCACATTTGTTGGTTTCTCATCACGTATTTACACAAATACTATGACGTATTTACACAAATCCAAAATTTCAACAAGATAAGATTTCATATCACGCCAACCTTTGGATTAAAAAAGTAGATTCAATCTCATTTTCAAATTATAATATTATTATTTATGATTTGCATAAAATTCATATTCAGACAAGATAAGACTTCATCTCACACCAATCGTTGAATTAAACTCTCTCATCCTCATCTTAACTCACATAAATGTCGTCGACTAGATTATCTAAATACTCCATTTTACACTCTTCTTTGAATATCTTTCTCATCCACCATACTACAATGAACCAACAAAACATAGGTTTTACCCCCAAATGACTTATTTTAAGTCCAAAATTAGAAAAATGCTGGCTACTTTAGTCTGTTTGCAATCAAATGGGTTCTTTTCTTTCTTATCTTTTATTTTTGTTGGTGTCTGTGCGCTTCCATTTTTCAATCATATAGGTGAATTATTTGCACATAAAATCCTAAATAACACACACTAGGATCCCAACAGAAAAATAAATAACACACACTAGGAGAAAATGACCCGTTGACAAACTCAAAGTGAAAGGAACGGTAGAGACTCATTTCTGGGCACATGTGTCCTAAAGACAAAGAAACAAGGGCAACATTCGCTGGCGCCACCTTTGAGAATTACATGAGAGAAAAACAATGAAAAAAGATGATAACAGTTTGCTTTATTTTATCTTATTTGGACTGCAGATCCCTCAAGCATCAGCATAAATAATAATAATTATAAATAAATAAAACAATAATTTGGTTGCTTTTACATAGGGTAACCTAAGAATCTAATGTCCTAAACATGTTGAATGCACTTGGCTTTATGTTTGGTCAAGGTTGAAAGTTGCAGGCATTGGCATATAGTTATTGAAAAAGAAAACAACCAGATAGACCTTGGCCGAATTGAAATGTGTGACTTTTATACATAGCCTTATGTAACAGCTAATGCAAAAGGCAACAGAAAATTACAAACAAATGACAAAAGCCGCAACATTGTCGAAATCAGTCTCATTCTCAGATGATGCAGATGCATAATTTTACTGTAACTCAAATGGGGAATAATTCATATCAATTAGTATGAATGCATGAAGACAAATTTTACAGTGATCAAGTGAATAGTAACTTTGGCTTGCCTTCATTGCTTGCCAAGGTACAAGATGAGATAGCCGGCTTGTTTATTTTAAAAAGAAAAAAACCCAATAATTGTAATTCACTCAATTTGCATAGCATCAGCAGAAGTGCATAAACAAGACAATATAACAGATAACATGCTGCCGATATTCTGCCAAATTAAATTAATAAATTACTTTGAGGTTAAATAGGTGATGAAGTTGTATAAAGTCTAGAGCTTTGAAAGCTGTACATTCAATCCTCCAAGAAATGGGGCTAAAAAAAAGCATGTTTCGCTATGCAGACGGCACGGACAAGCTGTTGATGTTGTTTGGGACTTTAGGTAGCGTTGGTGATGGACTGCAGAACCCTCTCATGATGTACATTCTCAGTGAGGTTATCAATTCTTATGGAAGTGCTAATGGAGGTTTGACAAATGCTGATGTAGACAAGGTAAGCATAGTTAACTTTCTCAGTAATTCTGCAGTACAAGGCATTTTACCTGTTCTTGGTTGGAAGAAAATTGGCACCCCTGACCCAATATGCTGCAACAGGCACATAATTTAACGTTAAAGAACATGAATTTGATAATGAAAAGTAAGCTTTTCAATATATCAACAGGGTTAACTCAGAAATACTAACCCTCTGTCTGCTTCCATCTCTCTGATTGTGGAGGAAGGAGAGAAACTTTTGAGAGCTAGAATAGGAGCATATAAGTTCAGAAACAGATAAAGCGGTGTTTGGTTTGGTCGGTCCAGGGATTTGTAAAACTATTGAGATTTTCTATGGCCAGGATAATTTGATTCTTGCGTCGTAATGTCTTTTGAGTATTTGCAGTGGACGTGCTAACTTTGATTCTCATTTTGCCAGTTTGCACTCATGCTCTTCTATGTTGCCATTGGAGTTGGACTTGCAGCATTTGTTGGTACGTAAATTTTTCTGTTAACTATCTTGCATATTTTTGGGAGAAGGAAAGCATTAAAGATTTTGATAAGAACAGGAACCTGACCTATTTTCATGCTAACTACTTCTACAGAAGGGTTATGTTGGACACGAACAGCGGAGAGGCAGACTTCCAGAATGAGAATGGAATATCTGAAATCTGTTCTTAGACAAGAAGTTTCCTTCTTTGACACCCAGACTGCCGGTTCTTCAACAACATACCAAGTTATCTCAATCATCTCCTCTGATGCCAACGCAGTACAAGTTGCCTTATGCGAGAAGGTTATAGTTAATTTCATAAGAAATCCACCTAAAGATTAAAAGCAGTATCAAAACAACATATCCTTGAGAGCTTCTCTTGGATCAAATGAAGCATAGTCAGAATGCCCATGAATTTGGTGATAAATTATCAGTTAAATGCAAGGAATTAACAGGCTTGTTTTCGTTCACATCCATTTAGCTAAATGTGTTCCTTTCCTTGATGTAGATACCTGACTGCCTGACATACATGTCAACTTTCTTCTTCTGCCACATATTTGCCTTCACGCTGTCATGGAGGTTGACATTGGCTGCTATGCCGCTTTCAATCATGTTCATAGCTCCAGGACTTATATTTGGAAAGATTCTGATGGGCCTGGTAATGAAGGGGATTGAAGCTTATGGAATTGCAGGGGGATTTGCCGAACAAGCAATTTCTTCAGTAAGAACTGTATACTCTTATGTTGGAGAAAATCAGACACTAAATAGGTTCAGCACTTCACTTCAGAAAGTTACTAAACTTGGAATCAAGGTAGGTCTTGTAAAGGGATTGCTGATGGGAAGCATGGGAATCATTTATATCGGTTGGGGGTTTCAGGCTTGGGTTGGCACTTATTTGGTTACTCAAAAGGGAGAAGATGGTGGGCATGTTTTTGTAGCCGGTTTCAATGTCCTCATGGGAGGCCTGTGAGTTAACATTTTTCAAGAACTAATTATCACTTACTGCCACTGCATTGCATTTCTATCTTGAACTTATAATTTATCATTGGTATTGCAGGAGTATTTTAAGTGCTCTCCCAAACTTGACTGCTATCACAGAGGCATTGGCAGCTACAACTCGAATTCTTGAAATGATTGATCGTGTTCCTAGTATCGACACTGAAGACAGAAAAGGGAAGGCTTTATCACATGTCAGAGGAGAAATAGAATTCCAAGACATTTACTTCAGTTACCCATCAAGACCTGATACCTCAGTCTTACAAGGCTTGAATTTTAAGGTTCCAGCCGGTAAGAGAGTAGGTCTAGTTGGGGGCAGTGGTTCTGGCAAGTCAACAATCATTGCATTGCTTGAGAGATTTTATGACCCTATTGAAGGAGAAATACTCTTGGATGGACACAAAATTAGAAGACTTCAGGCAAAATGGTTGAGATCCCAAATGGGTCTGGTTAATCAGGAACCTGTTCTGTTTGCAACTTCCTTAAAAGAGAACATACTTTTCGGAAAGGAAGGAGCTTCAATGGAAGAAGTAATAAATGCGGCTAAAGCTGCAAATGCACATGACTTCATCGTTAAGTTACCAGACGGATATGAAACTCAAGTACGCTTTCTTCTACTATTTGGAATTTATTTTTGGCTTTCTTCTTTTTCTTTTAAGGCATGCAACACTTAACTGAGAGTTTTCAATGCCTGAATAATATTTCTTTCTTATGCAACAGCAACAAAAACGGAATTAAAAATAGTTGTATGACATCAGTGTTCTAACCAACGCTATCATGATATATTGTTTTAAGGCATGTACAAATTTACCTAAACAATCTGTTAGCCGAGATTTGGAACACGAATGGAATTCAGTTGAACATGCCCCTTAGCCTCCATAACAGTCATCATGCTACAACAGTCTAATGACATTCAGTTGTAACTATTCTTAGAATAACTTACCTACCTAGGAAATGAATTAATTCAATTTTGAATTGTCTAATGTTGATTTGTTTGAAAATAATTATGAACTTCTCAGACATTGTTCCTGTGATTTCCACTTACAAAAACATGATGTTTGGTTTTCCCAGGCTGGTCAATTTGGGTTCCAACTTTCTGGCGGGCAAAAGCAGCGAATTGCTATAGCGAGAGCTCTGCTAAGGGATCCAAAAATCCTACTTCTTGATGAAGCAACTAGTGCACTGGATGCACAGTCTGAAAGAGTAGTGCAGGAGGCAATTGATCAGGCGTCAAAAGGGAGGACAACAATCATAATTGCCCACCGCCTTTCCACAATCCGAACAGCAAATTTGATTGTGGTTCTTCAAGCTGGGAAAGTAGTTGAATCAGGCTCACACAATGAGCTGATGCAAATGAAGGGGGAGCAGGGAGGTGAATACTTCAAGATGGTACAAATGCAGCAGATGGCAAGCCAAAATGAGGTTGCTGATGATTCCAATTCTCAATCATATGAAAAACCTCGCCGTAGGAGGAGCGTTACACCAAGCCCCATTAGTTACAGATCAACTGCTCCTTCTCCAGCGTTCAACCCCACAGCGATGTCTATGTCCATGGGGACACCCTACTCCTTCTCTGTCCAATATGATCCTGATGACGAAAGTGATGATGAAGACTTCAAGCGCCCGACTTATCGTCCTCCTTCACAATGGCGTTTGCTGAAAATGAATGCACCAGAATGGGGACAAGCCTTACTTGGGTGCTTGGGTGCAATAGGTTCTGGGGCAGTGCAACCTATAAACGCCTACTGTGTCGGATCACTTATATCGGTTTACTTCCTCCAGGACAAATCTGAAATTAAGTCCCAATCCAGGGTCTTGTCCCTTGTTTTCTTAGGCATTGGTGTTTTCAACTTCTTCACCAATCTCCTCCAACACTACAATTTTGCAATTATGGGAGAAAAGTTGACCACAAGGGTAAGAGAGCAACTACTTGAAAAGCTGATGACTTTTGAGATTGGGTGGTATGATCAAGATGAGAACACAAGTGCAGCCATTTGTGCAAGGTTAGCCACCGACGTAAACATGGTTCGATCTCTTGTTGGGGACAGGATGTCATTGCTGGTCCAAGCAGTTTTCGGGGCTACCTTTGCTTATGCAGTAGGACTTGTGCTGACATGGAGGCTAGCCCTTGTGATGATAGCAGTGCAGCCAATAGTCATTGGGAGCTTTTATGCAAGGAGTATCTTAATGAAGAGTATGGGAGAAAAAGCCCGAAAAGCTCAAAAGCAAGGGAGCCAATTGGCAAGCGAAGCTGTCATCAACCACAGAACTATAACTGCCTTTTCTTCTCAGAAAAGAATTTTGGGGCTGTTTAGTGCAACCTTGAAAGGTCCTAAGAAGGAGAGTATCAAACAGTCCTATGTTTCGGGTGCTGGCTTGTTTAGCTCCCAATTCTTCAACACTGCTGCAACAGCTTTAGCTTACTGGTATGGTGGGAGGCTACTGGTGCTAGAGGAGATAACTCCAAAGCATCTATTTCAGGCGTTTTTGATACTTCTATTTACCGCTTATATCATTGCAGAAGCTGGAAGCATGACTTCTGATATATCTAAAGGAAACAGTGCCATTCAATCGGTGTTTGCCATTTTAGATAGGAAAAGTGAGATCGATCCGGATAACAAATGGGGACTGGAAATTAAGAAGAGGATGAAGGGTCGTGTCGAGTTCAGAAATGTTTTCTTTTCATATCCAACAAGACCTGACCAGATGATACTGAAGGGACTGAGCCTCAGAATTGATGCAGGCAAGACAGTGGCACTAGTTGGGCAGAGTGGTTCTGGAAAATCCACCATTATTGGGCTCATTGAGAGGTTTTATGATCCAATGAAGGGATCAGTCTGTATAGATGAACAGGATATTAAAAACTATAACTTGAGAATGCTGAGATCACGTATAGCATTGGTTAGTCAGGAGCCTACCCTGTTTGCTGGAACTGTCCGTGAAAATATTGCATACGGGAAAGTGAATGCAAAAGAATCTGATATCAAGAGGGCTGCAGTTCTGGCCAATGCTCATGAATTCATAAGGTATGAAATTACAGTTGACAAGTTACACACCAAAAAGATTATGCTTATTTGCAGCTTCACAATATGTTAACATTTCTGTCTTTTTCTAAATTTTGCAGTGGAATGGATAATGGTTATGATACATATTGTGGAGAGAGAGGAGTTCAGCTATCAGGAGGTCAGAAACAAAGGATTGCAATAGCTCGGGCAATACTGAAGAACCCGTCAATCCTCCTACTGGATGAGGCTACCAGCGCGCTTGATAGCGTGTCGGAGAAAGCAGTTCAAGAAGCACTCGAGAAGATGATGGTCAGTAGAACATGTATAGTCATTGCTCACCGGCTATCCACGATACAGAAGGCCAACTCCATTGCTGTGATCAAGAATGGTAAGGTTGCAGAACAAGGTTCACACAATGAATTGATTTCCTTGGGACGCAATGGAGCATACTACTCTCTGATAAAACTACAGACTGGTAGTTCACCTCCCAGGTAAAAACCAGAGAAATGGTGACCAAAGCGTTAAGGATGTTGCATATGATATGTAGACTGGTTTTGAATTAGTTACATGAATTTTTGTCAATATGAGAAGGAGTTTGTATTTAGGTTGCTTTTTACATGGAAGATGGATATTATTTAGGCTTTGCTCATATTTTCTGAATTTTATAGTTATGTTAAAGCCATTTGCAGCACAGTGGTAAGCTGGGATTTTACCTTGGTTCTTGGTTTAGTTTTGAATAATTGGGAAACAAGAAAATTCTCATTCAAAAATTCAAGATTGTAGATGAAAATCAGCAAGCAGATGAGATCATAAATGAGAATCATGAGATTGAATTGCCATTTAAACCCTAAAATGTGAGTAAAGTGGTGCAATGGCTCCACTTAATGTCTGGCCTTCACAGCATGGAAATCTGATTCCAAGAACATCACAAGTTGATATCTTGTTGAAATCTAGCCACGTTCTTACTTGTTATGTAGGACCAACCTACTTTAACAAAGTTTATCGAAGAAAACAGCAGGAATTTTTCAAAGCTATATCTTGCTTATTGGAATACTATTTCGCTTTCAAAAGCTATATGTTGGCATCATTATTTTCCAGCCAATTCATTTTCCCACCCGAATCGTGTATCGGGTCGTATCGGAAATTGCCACCACACTTCATTAACTCCAGGAACAAAAATGAATGAAAAACACATCAAAAAGTGATGAAAAACAACAAAATTCAAAATATCAGATCATTCAGACAAGCCAAATAAATAGCCACCAAAAATTTGAACTTCCATTTCAATATTTTAGTACAAAAAGTTAGCACCAATTTCTTCCTTCCTAAGTTAAAAAAAGAACAGAAAAATAATAAAAAATAACACTGAAATGCAATTCAGCCAGTGGAACAAAATCACAAATTGAGCAAAATAAAGACCAACAAATTGGCAAAAACCCCCACCTGCCCAAGAAGGCACTTAATCATCTGATGATCTGGTGCAGCAGAGAGCTTGATATCCTTCTTGTTCTTGGGGTTGACGTAACCCCCTGAGCCGTTGACCACCACATCTGCCCCAACCATCAACCTGTGCCTCTTGGTCCTCCAGAACATGATCTTGAACCTCACAGTGGTGTTCAAATCCACCCTGAAATGCACAGTCCCATTAGGGTAGATCCCATTGGAGACAGCTGTCCAGTTGAGCTCCTTGGGCTCCACAACCGCATACTTTGTGGCCTTCTTCTGATGCCCCTGGTAGAAGCTGGACACAGCAGAAGTAGCTATGGGCTTACTGGCGTTGGGCAGACTGAAAGTGAGGTTGAGGGCATCGTAGTAAATTCCCTTGTCCTTGTTGCGGTTCTCCAGCCTGAGGGTGACGTAGAGAGTCTTGTTTGTGGTGTCGTTTAGGGTCTGGTTGAGGGCAGGAATGTAAAATGAGCGGACTTTGCAGGTGGGTTTTGAGGTGCGAAGGCTGAGCCACATGAAGAGGGCTGTGAGGCCAAGAGTGAAGATGAAGCTGAAGCAGCACCGGCAGCAGCCGCCTGATTCTGCCATTTTTGATCTCCCAAGGAAAAATTGATGTAAATAAAAGGTCCCGGGTTTAGAGAGAAGCAGAGTGAAAGGAGATGATTGGAAAGTGTGTGTGTGTTGGGCAATTATTAAGTACTAGAAATTTATTATATTATTAATATTCCTTGGTGAGTGGGTGTGTGTGTTGGTATTTATTTCTTTAAAAAAGTGTTTTTGGGTACGAGTTTTGGTTTTTGTGTGCATTGACTTGAATTTGTTTTAGTCTTCGACGGTAAAACCATAGGAACTTTCTTAGAGGCGTGTGGGCCGCTTTCTCCATTATTTAATGGACTAGTTTGCTATTGGGTGTACCTCGGACGAATTGGATTGGACGGTCAACTCAATCCTACCTCATCCTTTACAATTTTGGGTTTGCTTTCGAATTTGGGTATGGTTTCTAATTTGGTTCCTTTCAAGGCAATTTTGGGTTGATTCAGGTTGGATTTGGGTTGCCAATTTCATTGCAAAGAAGGTTAGATTGGGTTGATTTTAGTCTTAACTCATAATCCAATTCGATTTCTTACGAATTATGATTTCTTGGACTCAAGTCCCGCTCAATATTAGGTCAACTCAACTTAACCCAAATTTTTTGTGATTGAGTTATGCGATTCAATCAAGTTAACTTCAAATTAAACCTATTTTTAAGTTTTGGTTTCAACATAGCGGTTTATAATTTTTTGAATTCAAGATCCGCTCATTTTTAAGACAGCCCAACCCACTCTGATCGAGTTGAACGATTCGGTTGAATTAACCCGAAATCATGCCCACCCCTAACAAAGAAACTGTAATTAGGAGTTATAACCAGAGTTCAATCGAGCTAGACCTCAATGCCAACCCAAAAAATAATCGAGTTGAGTTTGAGGTCGGGTTGAGTTTGGGTAGGTTTTACCTAATTCTACCCACCTAATCAGGCCAAAAGTCAGGTTGGATCCCCAAGTTGCAAGCTCCAGCAACTTCCTGGACATTGCTTGGATCCTCTTTTAAATTCACTGGGAAAAGACCTTAGCACTTTCTTCGTTTTTAAATTATATTTTAAACTTCAAAAAGTGCTATATAAGTCCTTAATTTATTGTAAGTAAGAAAAGATAAGCTCCCAGGTTCCTTTTAAAAAAACACAAATTGCAATTGTGGATGTGGATATCTCTTTTAAAGACAACAAAAAAAAAGACAGCAAAGATTAATACGAACACTAAAAATACAATCCTCACAAATAAAACCAATCAACAAATAGATTGAATTGGAGCGGTTTGGCTACTAGCTTGAGACCAAAACCTACTATCACTTTTTGTGCTTTTTTTTTTGGTCAATGAACCCTAACAAACTTAAACATATAAAATATGCAAAGTCGAGGATGTTAAGGGAATCCTATGTTGTGCTGACGAACAGAATCTTGCATGTGAATACATCAAACTAATTATTTATTACACCAAATAAAAAATAAGTATTTATAACAACTCTTTTTCTGGTTCCTTCAGTAACATGAAATGGTGGATGAGGTTATCAGGAACAAGGGTTTGGGAACATGCTACACTTATAAAATGTACTATCAAGGAGAAAAATATTGCATATTCATATGGAAAAATAAATAACGGGCTATGACGATGTCTTTCAAAGTAGGGGGTACCTTGTCCTTGGCTACTACATTATTCCAAAACTGATTTATAAGATCAAACCTTTGATGGCATGCTTGCTTCAGCCTCCTTCTGACCTTTTTCCTCCTCAAACTTATTTATAGCCACTTGCAATTCATCTGTGCCTCCAACAGCTCTCATGGTGTAGAAATATACTCCAAAGACAAAAGCTGACAGCCCCCCAGCAACTATAGCATTCTTTGTTTTAGGTGCAAGGCTCCTATATCCTGAAATCCCAGACATCTCTACCAGCAAAATTCTGCAGCAAGTTCTAATTTATGCTTTCAGTCTGCAAACACAAAAATAAAAATATAAAACAAGACTCCATAGAGTGGTTGAAGGATACTGTCCAGGTTGAAGAAAATAAATTCGACTGCGTTTTGAAAGAAAGTTACTTTTTCCAGGTTAAAGAAGACTCCATAGAGTGGTTAAAGAAGACGCCATAGAGTAGTGCTTTATGTTTTTGGATAACTTTGGAATGAAGGCTTGGACAAACAATTAAAAGGACAGAAAATTTATGTACAACAAATATGGAAAAGCAGGAGCACATTACATACAGCACTGCTGTAACAACAGCCCAAAGTACCCCATTTTAATCCACTTCCAATAAGAGACCGAAAACAACCATTCAAGATTGAAGGGGCACAAATAATGATCCATATCAAGAACATTGAAACACAACTTCAAATTACTACAAGAAAACTGTCATATAGATTCCTAACTTTGAGCATAAGCAGAACTTTTACAGACAAAGTGATTTTATATTCCAAGAGAAATGATAATGAAGTGTAAGATATGTTGATAAGATGATTGCCACTAGTATATTTGTGTTGCATAAATATATCTATCACCACCAGTATCTTTGCATCGCAACGCCATACAAATTTCCTCTACTATTTACTTTTTCTTCTTCCATTTTATGCCAAAGGAATGCCCATTCTTAGAGTTTCTCCTAATCTGTTGGTGATACCTTCTTTTCTTTTTTCTTTGTTTTGTTATATATGGAAACTGAAATGTTTCTTTTTCTTGCTAAAAGGTTGATGAAAGTTGTTTGATTTATTAGAGGAAAACATCAAAGAAGAGAATATGTGTATCTAAATCATCTAAAGTTTAGTTTTAACAAGAAGTGAAATTCTCCTAGCAAAACAAGAATGAGAAAAGTACAAGGAAGTTTGAAGAATACCTAACTTCTCAAATTCACCAATCTTTTTGCCATTTTACTAACTCATTCTTTTATGGAAACAGAAAACATTAAACCCCATAGATTTTTCAAAGCTTATGTCCCTTCTCTCTCAACTTTACAAAATTGTGTATTTCTAAAAATTCCAACAATCTCAAACTTAAAGACAGCAGCATAATTCATCATGCCTATTGTCAGAATTACTTTCAGTTAACAAAGCAATAAAATTTTGGAAATCGGGATTGAAACCTTCACTTTCAATCCCAAAGCTCCAATTTTTCAAAGAAATAAGGGGAATTATTTCTAACAAGACTGATTTCCCATTTCCAAAATTCCTTGAAACCCAAAACAATTTCATCAAAGCACAATATTCCGAGTACCAGTTAAGCTTGCCAAACTCCATTCCTCCAATTATTTATGATGAAAGTTGAAATCAAAACACAAGTGGAGAGAGAAAGAGAGCCAGAGAGAGCATACCTGAAAATCAAATCAACTGAGACGGAGAGAGGATTCTGTTCTACTGTTTTTCTTTAGGTCGTTTAATTTGTATTGAGTTGTATTCCCGATTTGGGCTTATGATCTTTAAGCCGGATTGTTCATGTTGTTGTTGAGTTACAGTTTGGGCCAGGTTCAGTTCCTCGTCTTTGGGCTTTCTAAAAATGTATTTTCTTCTGGGAAAAACACATAGAAAAGAGGGGGCTTCTGTAAACAAATTATAGCGAGGCTCAATCCAACAGTTCAATAATAACTTTACTAGACCGAATCGTTATTAAGAACCCCCTTATTATACCCCTTATAATAACCCTTCATTCTAGTCTCCCTCTAAAGAAGAAGTGATTTTTTTAATTTAACAAATAAAAAAAAGTACTTATAATTCCACGAGAAAGTCTTGGGTGAGTCTCTCATGCGGCAGCTCACTCACAAATAATGAAATCAATTGAGGCCCAAATACGGAGGCCTCAATTTCTGGTGAGAGAGCTACCGCATAAGACCACCTCACACACAAGCTCTGCCATACATGGAACAATTCAAGGGTCTAACAATCCTAATGGGCACCCCAAAAAAATATTAAAATTAGCTCATATATACAAAAATATATTTATTGATCTATTAATTTCTCCTAGAGCGAGCTAGTTTCAATCATTGCAATCCGCTTGTTGCCAAGTTGATACGTGATTCTCTTTGGTTTAAAAAAAACTGAATGTAACTTATCAATAAAAAAGTCATAGTGTATAGAAAGATGTTTTCAATTTGAGTCTAAACATGGATTGATATTGTTTCCATCTTAACTATTTAGGTTCATACAGTGGGCTATGTTAGGCCCAATAAACCTCTAAGTGTAAGATTTTAACTCAAAATGCATCGATAATGGACCACCTAGCTACCTTTAAACTGCAAATTATTATCGTACTACTTTGATGTAGGGCTTATACATCATAACTTGAATCGAGCCGACTACTTACGCCAACACAAAATTATAATTGTCTAGTTTTACATTTCAAGTACAAATACATTTTCCTGCATTTTTAAAACATCTTTTTTCAAAGGAGAAATCTTGAGAGCCCTACTTTCTCACCAATTTCCCGAACGTCAATTTGAGTTTGCTGTTTATATTCCCTCAACGTGAACTGCCTATAAAGTGCTGGCTTACCGCAGCTCTTGATGACCGCATCGTAGGAAGGACAGTAGAAGTAGGCCACAGAAAACCTCTCAACTTTTTGGCTGGTAACCACTCGGTGCTTGATGCTTTTGTAAATGCCATTGCTCAAGGCCTACGAACATATCATATAAAAATATGACGTCAGATTATACACATGGTATAAGGATATCCTAATTTTGGAAAGTTAAATATATTTTATATCTAAATTGTATTTCAATGATCAAAAAATCGTCCCTTTCAAGGATCTTTCATGGAAAAAAAAATCATAAATTTTCTCTTTTTTGTGAGGATAATCCTTAAAATGGGAACTTGTCCGTATCATTGAGACAGCATTTTAGAGTGTACCCAAATAATGCGGTCTTATTTTACTTATAAGGACATCCTTGTAAGATACAGGTGTGTGTGTGGTGTGTATACAAAACAAAATTCCAAGTAATTCAAGGATTACCTCAAAGAAGTCCCCAATGTTGACAATCAGAGCTTCAGGATTAGGTTTAACACCCAACCATCTTCCATCTTTATATATTTCGAGACCTCCAACTTGGTCCTGGTACACTATGGTTAGGAAATCAGTATCAGTGTGAGAGATGAGGCCATACACTTGGGGAGAAAATGGACATGGAGCATATCGATTTAATCGAAGATAACTTGTTCTTGCCGGACAGTTCTCTTCGAAATAAACGGGTTTGATTCCCAAAGGCTGTGCCAGAATTTCAGCTAAGCTTCTAGCCAAATCAGACACATTCTTCACGAATGCTTCAATTGTTGACCTGCGCAAGAAAGTATCGATACCATAGGCAAATATTGAAGAAGAAGAAACAAAAAAATTAGATTAATAAATTTATGTAGTGTGGTTCTCTTGGATTAAGAATTTGGCATATCTACTTAAAATTGTCACATGACCTCTTAAACAAACTTGAAATCATTATTTCTTTTATTAAAGATTTTGGTTCCATTCCAAACTAATCTAAACTACAAGGGTATGATGGCATGTTTCTAAATTACATGGATGAAACCGAAAACCCTAGAAAACTACGGCCTGTATAAAATTACATGGATGCCAACTAAATTTTCCTTATTTTTGTATATAATTGGTCTTGGGTGTTGTATTGATCACTTGAACACTTAGACTACATATGAACTGGAATTTAAAGTGTACAGCATCCCCACAAAACATACAATTGTGACATTTTGTCTTGTTCCCACAAAACCAAATAGATGGCTCAGTACGGGCAGTTTGTTTTGTGAATGACTTGTGGAATCGTGCAAAGACGCATTATAGTTTTGTTCAGTCCACAAAACAAAAGGAACCAAAAGCCTGTCGGGCCATGCAAGCATGTTGCGTAGCCCCCCACTTGCAAGTTGCAAGTTGTCCTTTAACTACGTGGCAACCATGCATGCGATGAAGACTGGTCTAGGCACGTGGTACACCATGCATGCAGGGCCAGATATCATATGGTGTTGTTGGCGAAGAAAGTAAACTGAGAGTCTTGACCAAAAGAAAGTGAACTGAGAGACAATCTGTGGTTCCTCTAGGCTTCAGACGTCTTGTCTTTCTGTACCGACAAATATATATATATATATATATATATATATATATATATATATATATATATATATATATATATATATATATATGTATATATATGCTTGGCCCCTTGGGCAGGTTGGGTACAAAGCTTTAGCATATAATGCCAATCTATATAGTATATACTATACATACTCAAAAACATACTACGTCTATCGATATTCTTCAGTTCCTAAAATAGACGTAATCAGAAATATATAGTCCCCATAAAAGGAAATATCTGTGATCTAACTAGAAATATCTAAGACCAGAAAAACAAAAGAAAAACAGAAATATCTAAGAAGGTGATGACAGATAGGCTTCAGCATATAATAATAATAATAATAATAAGGGTTATTGACTGAAATGGTCTTCTAATTATTGCTCAAGTTTCATTGATCCACAAACTAAATTTTTCATTTCAATAGTCCTCCAACACTTCATTTAATATCAAAATGGTCTTACCGTCAAAGGTCTATCAATTGTTCCGTGAAATTGAGAGGCAAAGCCGTCTCTCTCTACTCCCTATTCCCTCCCCGACCCACCCCATGGCTGCAAATTCTGATTTTGAAGATGAGAGAAGGCTAACCATGTTTATTTTGTCGCATGTCCATTTAAAAAGTTATCAAATTTCTTCTTAAATAAGACAATAATGAATGTAGCTGAGAAAGCAACAAGGATCCACATAATTGGGGTCCTATATATGGGTGGTTTTGCCCAGAGACAAGGAGCACAAAGAGAGAGATATTCTTTTTAGTTTTTTTTCTTTTTTTAGATGGTTTTGCCCCTTGATTTGATTGCACGGAACAATTGAAAGACTTTGACAGTAGGATAGTTTCGACACTAAATGGAGAGTTGGAGGACTATTTAAATGAAAATTTTAGTTCGTGAACCAAAATGAAATTCGAGCAATAATTAGGAGACTATTTCGGTCAATAGCCCTAATAATAATCTATACTACTGTCTTTAATCTTTTTAGGTTTTTCTTTCATAGAGAAATGCAATAATAATGATTTATTGAGGAGGTAACGACTGGTACACAAAAACTCGACTAAGCCCTAAGGGATTAGGCGAGGATATCTATACATAAGGTTTCGGTTGTCAGTCTAACCTCATAGCCCTCGTCCCCTTAGTGGTCAAAAGTTATAATCCTCAAAAAGAATATATGCAACACAATCAGGAGCACAGTCTTCAATCTTTAATTGTTCATTAAGGTTTGTAGTTAATATTTGAAGTCTTATAATGTCGTATTTAGAATTCGTATTCGAAAGATAATTGAATGGAGGTTTGAACATATACCACAGGTACAATATCAGTGATGCTTTTCTTCTTGTAAGTACATAAGATTGTGCATATATTTTTGTTTGTTTTTCTTGGAAAAAGGTATAAAAACTATAGTGAAAATGAAATCAAAAAAGTATGGTAGTAGGACGTACCTAAGGCTCTTGTGCTCAGTCCTCATCGTTGGAATTTCTGTGGTAGATATATGAAAGGCTTCTGACCATGAGAACTGCTTCAAACAAGTAGCTTCTGGGTTACCCCAACGGTAACTATTGGCAGATAAATTCAAAAGATTATTTTCAACTTTTTTCGGAAAAGGCTGACGAAATAGCCTCTTTTGCTCATATTGCATGTTGTTTACAACTTCCTGTGAAACCCCGTGATTCACAACTTGAAAGAAACCCCATTGTCTTGCAGCTTGAGCCACTTCACTCACACACTTTTCTCTCTCTGTATGCCCAAAATTTAGATTGTTAAGATCGATCACAGGCAGCTCACATTCGTCAACATCAGAAAGCTTATCATGATAATGGGTGGGATTTTGCAACAGGGTCTTGTAGGTTCCTTGAAATGGAGGCTCAAAATCCATAAGGACTGCCTTGGATTGGAGAGCGCTTAGACCCTGAGAATTTGCAAAATTTTGAACCTAACAATAATAAAATGTAGGGAATATGCATCCTATTCAAACTTATAGGAAAATTACCCATTTAGGCATGAAGAAGTTTAATGTTTTAATATGCAAGGCATCAATCAACAGGTTTTACAGTCTTCCTACATCACCTTTGCTTTCGAAACATAAGAGTGAAAAATCCACAAAAGAGAGTAATGTAAAAAAGAATTATCCTTGCAATAAATTAGTTAATTAGATTTAAAACTGTATGATCATATAAATTGTGTGAGTTTTTATCACAAAACACTCTTGAATGTCACGAAACTATCATGTTGTGTTTTTTGTTTTTTGTCACTAATGGTCCTTAACTGTGCTCATAAGTAGTTCATCTTTCCTCTAAAAGTCTGTTAAATTGTTGGCATTACACTCATATGAGGTTCACATATCCATTGATATCCCGTCACACGGATTAAATAAAAACATATTTTTTTTAAATAATTTAAAATTGTAACCCATAAAAAACTAAAATAAACCAAAAATATTAAAAACCAAAACAAAAAAAACCATCACCTCCATCGCACTCCACCCCCAACCACCGCCACACCCCCTCCCCTTGCCTCCCCCTCTCTGCCTCTCTATCGCTCTCTCTCTTAATCCCATAATACCCTGTTCTAGGGCTCCGATTATAATTACTTAATTAATATCGGATTAGCAATTGAAATTTACCTGGATTCATGCATCTTCTAGGATTCTCATAGGCCGATAAAAACTTGTGAACCTTGGAAATTGAATTTTATTGGTTTTTAAAAAAGAAATAATAATCATGCACTGAGGAGTTGAAGCTCTGTGCGTGAAACCTCGTGATCCTCCAGGTTGTTTTGGCTGTACAAGTGTTTAGAGTTTGATATTATTATTCATTCTCTCAATACCCTACCCTACTGGAGAGAGAGAGAGAGAGAGAGAGAGAGAGAGAGAGAGAGAGAGAGAGAGAGAGAGAAAGGGGGGGGGTGGGGGGGGGGGGAAGGGGTGTGGCAGTGGTTGGGGGGTATCTTTTTTAAAAATAATTTTTTATCCAATTTATGTGGCGTGATATTATTGGATATGTGAATTTCATGTATGCTATGTCAGCAATTAACAGACTTTTAGACGGAATAGGACGGCAAAGAGTACTTATATGCACGGTTGTTAACTTTGAGGGTTATTACAAACACCAAAAAATAGAACACAACCTGATAATTTCATTAACTTTAAGAACGTTTTGTGATAAAAAAAAAACCTAATTAAACTGTAATCTGCTAGATAAAGAGACATGAAAAATGATAGCAATTAAATGGCTAAATATTTTTTTGTTTTAAAAATAAGATATTTAAATGATAGCAATCAAAGTCACCAGACCCACCACCAGCATTTGCAGGTCAACTACTTAACAAGAAAAGTCCCCTTTTAACACTTGTATGTATATGACCACCCAAAAAGGAGGGTCAAATAATAATATACCTGAAGAACTAGTGTCGAGCACCAGTCCCATGTTGCCACGTTAGTTGCCTATAAATATCCCAAAACAGAATATTCTGTTTCCCTCTCCTTGTTGAGGGACCTGAGGTTTTAGCCCATGGTGTTCATGGTTCTGATTCTCTTGTTGAGCTTTTGTTAAAGCTCAACTTATATGTATGTTTTATAGTTCGGGACTCGAGAATGCGTTTGGTAGCTTAATTAAAATTCAACAAATCGAAGAAAAAAATCCTAAACCAAAAAGTAAATATACATGAGACAACAATTTCTTAAATGATCTTAAGAAATTGTGTTTTAACTAAATATTAAGATATAAATCAAATAATTAGAGTAAACAATTTAATTAGGCTTCTTTTCAACTAAATATATTATTCTCAAAATTCATGACAGCTTAGTTAATCAAAACACGAACAAGTTCTTATTACTGCAGGTTTCTAAACTAAGATCATTGCTGCCAAATCCACATCTCTATCCTGCACAACATCTATAATTTCTTCATCCTCGGGTCCCACGAAGATAGAGAATATACACCAACAATTAATGGATAATTTAAATTTAAATCAACAGCCTTGTAACCCATTGAAAACGAGAATTCAGCAACTCAGATGGTGATTTCGACGAGTGGGTCTCATACTGGGGTTGGGAGGGGTACTGTGTGCAGATATTGAGGGTTTGGAGGGACAAATAGTGAGAGAGAATGGGGCAAAGAGAGAAAGGAAGAGACAGTGGGAGGTGAGAATGGAACAGAGCATGATGATGTCCTTGTTCCAGTTGATACTCTCTCTCTCTCTCTCTCTCTCTCTCTCTCTCTCTCTCTCTCTCTCCCGTGTTTTCACTTTCCTCTGAAAACGAAGAAAACATTTAAAAGTTTGTTTTCTCATTTTACGAACAAAGTTGATATCGTTTTCATTTCTTCGTTTTCTCTGTTTTCAAACTTAACAGCACCGATCGGAAAACAGAAAACGCGGCAGTGCCAAAAAAGAAGGATAACGAACAGCCCCGAAGGAGTGTTCTACTCATCACTTGTATCAATTACTACCCAAATTAAACTTGACCAACTTGAAAACTTCCCGTAACAAATAAACATGCAAGTATTTCTAGTCATTGATGGGAATGTGAATGTGAAGAAGAAGTGCACTCACCTGTAAAGAACCTTTGATGTAATTCTGATAGGTTTTTCCTCTTCAAATTAACTCATTCTTGCTCGTCAAGTATATATGAATCATATAACAGAAAATATATGAAGAAATAGGGTTTACTGGAAACTAGGAAGAAATATATTATATATGGTGATATTGCATGAAGTATATATATATATATATATAGGCTGTGCGTTCAGTACTGAGCTGGTTGGGAATCTGTGGCTGATGTCTTGAACACGCGTTTGAAAATGCCGACACAGTTCATTTGTACAATAACTCAATAGGGCAACATGTAGACTAGGGGGCTATAAGGTCATCTAGGTTACCTTTGAAAAAGCTTACCATGTGATAAGGTAACACATCGAATGACATGTTAATCGAATGACATGTTGAGCTGTTTGATGTACATTTTGTTATTAAGTCAATACACCATAATGTAGTAAAATAAACGAAAGATTATTTCCCGTGTCGCGTAGTGCTACCTATTGTCACATCGAAAGACTCTCACCGCACATTAATCTGGAGTACAATCAATAACTCTAAAATTTCTTAGCTATAATCTTTGAAAGAATATTGTCAGACAAAAAAAACATGTCGAAGTCCTTGAATGAATCTTCCTCCTTTTTTTGGTGTGTTAAAGTCTTTGAATGAATTAGTGCCTCACATTCCTCACTACACTACCCCCCCCCCCCTCTCCTTAGCTAATTCCTTTCTCTGCGTTGTAAATGGAGGCCACCCCGACCAATGTTGACATCCCTTCACTATTATATCCATGCTGGAAGGTAGGGACACCAATCAGAGACACTGACTGTCCTTTGAGATAACCTTGCTTTATATATTTTATATTTTTTTTTTTTATCGTTTAGTTTGTCATATCAAGCAAGAGACACGTGGCTCAATCAGGATATATGCTTCCATTTATTGAAGTATTATTAAGTAGGTCTTCGTCAAAAATGGAAACTGAATCCTTTTACCTTGATTCCCTCCAAAAGTATCTCACATGCAATGCAACCAATTAAGTATGTCGGCATTTAGTTTTGAACAGGTGATGCTACAAATCATGTTGGAAATGGCGGTTTGCATTGTAGTGCTTTTTGACGAGGAATCTAAAAATATATCTTTTCTTGTGTTATTGTGATCTGAGAGGATTCATACCCTTCATTCATAGTGTGCAATATTGTAATTATTCTTCATTTGATTACCCGTGTTTCATCTCTTATAAAGTTGAGATAAATCGACTCAGAGAGAAACTTAGATACGATTCAGAGTGTGCAATTGAAGAGACGAAGGCATATTAGATCGTCGTTATCAATCATCATCGAATGAGAACGTAGTCCAATTTTATTTGAAGAGAATCTCGTTATAAATCTTGTGTTGTCTGCTTGATGCTATTTTGTTAATTGATCACATTATCTGATAAGATAGTTAATGAGTTAATTGATCATATGATATGATGGGATGGTTAATCTGTTAATTAATTATTGAACATGCATAAACATTTTGTTAAGATCGTAACAATAGGTTGCAGATATTTCTTAGCTATGCAAGCTACAATAATGTGCTTCATACACTTGGTGCGATATTATTTGATTGATTTCATATTTGACAGATTAGCCCGAAGTCTTTTCACCTGCTTTAGCTTTTTTTTTTAAACTTCTTTTCTTTCCAAGCTTTAGCTTAAAGGGCAAGCAAATAAGGTACGGACGGTGGAGTGTGGGGTGCACTAGTCCTCATGAACGGTCCCTTCTTTTAATTTTACATTCGTTTTCTTTATTCTTCAACTTCAAATTGTGATATTGTCATAGTCTAAAATATCGATGAGATCAACGAAATATTTAGAAAATTATCGTTTTTTTCGAGTCATAAATATTTCAGAATGTATCCATACACATATCATATAAATATCGATAATATTTGAAAATATCGACGTCGATAATTTCGCTCACACTTCAACAGTATTTTGTCAAAATATTGGTATAATATGGAAAATATCAAAAATATCGATGTAATGGAAAAAATGAAAGAAAAAAAACACACACAGCACACATGCAAAGGGGATTCAAACCCCTGTCATTTCACTCCTCTAACGCCTTAACCACCATGTTGCTTATGTTTTTGAGATAATACGCAAAAAGGAACTCTGTGTGGTACTAAGTCACTCATGTATTATGCAATGTATAAAGTGTAAAATATTGTAGTAAATCATTTTATATAAATGATTATGGTGTGTTTAATCTTATTTCATTAATTACTACATATTTTCTACACTCACAGTGTTTGTCAGCTCGCTATATAATCAACTTAAATCAGTTAAACTCATCATGCAATGCATTTCCTTCCAATTTTTTGTGATAAACTAATAGATAATTGACTAAATAAACATCCTGCAAAGTTTCAATAAATTTTTTCAAGTTTTTCTTACAATTTCTGTGGTTTTTATTCAATTTTTATCGATATCGATAATATCCCGATATTTCCATCAAAATTTCCATGTTTTTGGACTACCGATATTTCCGATACCATAGATATTTTAGACCTTGGTCACCCCAAATTTGAAATTATAAATTGACCTTCTTCAATTTAGTTTCTAACAAAAACCAAAGTCTCAAATTTGTTCCATAACCGGTACCTTATTTGAAACAGAAGTTGCTAAAGGGATCATAGTTTTCTTATCACATTAGTTGCTAAACATATGGTTAGCTAATAGGATTGTGCCTCTAGGTTACAAGATTTTGTTTGGTTACAAGCATTACTCTACTTTAAAAAGAACCCAATTAATAATTGTTTTTAGTTTTTCTTTTTCTTTTCTGAATTCATTTCTCAGTTTATTTGATGGATAATGCTTGCCCCCTTCCCTGTAAGGAGATACTCCTCCTTGCGAATCACAATTTGACATGTATACAAAAATAATTCATCAAAAACACACACAAAAAAAACTTATGCACACATGCTACACTACTGTTGCCAGTAGAATAACTCTAGTAGTCTATAGATTCGATGACTGTTCTTACAACCAAACAGGAACAAAACATGCAGCATTCAGTGGTTTGCCATGCTAGCCCATGTTCATAGCAACCGTAAAAATAAAATGGCGAGTAAATGAAAATACAGTTATCTATTCAATGTGCCCTGCGAATGTGTACTACAGAGAAAACAAGCTGCTAGCATTTGATTTCAAGGAAAGGTGCAACCAAAAATCACAACTGTGTACATATCATGTTACGTAGCGTCAGCATTTTACTCATCATCTTTGTATGGGTACTCCTCTGGAACTTGCTTGAGTAGTTTAACTTGCAATTCAAATGCATCATCACCTCGAAGCATATCACGGATCCAACTGATTTCGGTCTTCATCGATACCTGACCATGGAATCAACATAGCACAACATCAAATTAGCCTTTCCACCAGCCTTCAACTTTTTAGGTTTTCTTGGAACCTTGGAACCTCCAAAAAAAAACCCATACTACCACCAAGAAGTAACTTTTAGACTTGGGAACCATGTGCATCCCCTCAAGCTACAGTACTATACATCTTCTTAGATACTATCAAGTAAAAACGCACAAAGAAATATAAAATAGCAATCATTCCCTAAGAGAAAAATGGAAAACTTCTAAATATTTCTTCCAATGTGTTGTATCAGAAAGGGAAAATAAAACTAATCTATGTCTGAAGCGGAAAAGATCAATACAGGGTAGAGTTGTGTAAGAAATATAAATCCTACACTTTTGAAAAAATATAAATAGATAGATAACAATTTGACTAGCATCGAGCAAGCTTTCTCAGCTACAGGTTATATAACTAATGTTTTGAATGGAATATGATAAGATTGAAACCTTCGGCAGACGATAGCAATAATCTGTGCAAGTAGCAATAAAAACCAATACAACTGAGTATGTACGAGTATAAGAAGTTATCTTGTATTATATATATAGCAATTCAATCAAAATGGAAAAAGAGTACCCAAAAGTCATATAAAATGGGCAGATGTCAAAAGCAGTGTGATAGATGAGGTTACAACTCACCATTTCTAAGGCACCTCTTACAACTCCACTCAAGATGTTGCAATAGTACAGACCCTGACAAGTATCTGGAAGCTCAACAAAGTCTACCAGAGGATTGTCCTCCAGAACAATGCTGCAACATGTTCCATCAGCATCCCAATTCGTAACAGATGCAGTGACCCCCAAGAACATTTTAAAACCAATCTGTAGAGAAGTATCAATAGAACAATTATGACACAAAACTACTTCAGAACTTCGTTGAGAAGTTTGTACAAATAAATAAATACAACAAAACAAGAAGTTAAAACTTTAGATATAGCGAAGAATGCAAAGCATGCAGCAAAAACTCAGCTCTGTAACAGTCTTATGGAAACCAATACATGTACTTGCCAACCAACCGGATCCAAAAAATATACAGTGAAACTACAACAAGGCAATGCAGTCCATAGAGAAACAAAGCAACCCAGCCCAATTCCATTTGTCAATCGCACTACGGTCTCAACCCCAAACAAACTGATATCTTAATTCTTAACCCAATTCCATTTCTTTGTGATTCAAATTGGATATTGTCTGGCCTTACTAATATGCTTTGTTGCACGATTGGTGGACAAGGATTTACCATCCTGCATTTTGACATGGAAACAAGAACTAGCTAAACTCTAAACAAAGAGACATGACTATTTATTAATCTTATATACCAAATCTACTAATCTATTATTAACCTTGATTCCAATTCGTTATTTTCATTAACAACCCTCCTCTGTCACCTCAAGAAGGGGAAATATAGAACGAGTGGATTACAGTTTCACTAATATTTTAGTAAAAGATGATAATTATCAATAGGTTGAGAAGACTATGGGAATCAATGTAAGCTCCAATAACACCAGGAAACAGGTGATAGACTCGAGTGAAATTTGCAATACAACCCAATAATGAGCACAAAGGAAACAGTTTACCAGGTTTTACAACAATTAAGAACCGCAGGATATTTAGTTTTGAAAGGAATCAGACATAAATGACAAACCTTTGCAATCACTTCAGCGGTTTCTTTGAAGTCAACACATCTAGATACATTAGATTTTGCAAGAAACTCATCGATTAATCGAATTCCAATATTATAGCCCCTGAAATGCAATTAAATTGTCACATGATCAGCAAAACCAAAAATAAATGTATATGAATAGTTCATTGACCGTCAAACATCGCTTTTGAATCAAGGAATTGCACAAATCAACAGCCAAGAACAGAACTTTACATCCAAGAATAGAAGGAAATTTTCGATGCCCAAATTCACACACACATATATACTGTAAAAAACAGAGCTGAACTTCAAAAAATTGAATAATTTTTAGAAAAATAAAGTAAACTAACATCAAATTTGAATTTAGAGAATAATATAAAAATTATAAAAAATTTACATTTGGTCGAGCTGCTTGTTAACCTCTTCAACCTCCTCAAGGTCCGTGAGCAGCTGGCGCACGATTGCACCATACGTCAACGTAAACAGCTCCGCATTCTACAACCAATTCAATTTCAAAGTTAAGTGGGTTAAAAAAAAAACATAATTCAGAGATTCAAATCATGTTTGGATGCCGAGAAAATTCGAAATCCAAAGACAGGGGGGGAGTTGGGGTTTCGCTTACCACGCGTTCAACGTTAGCAAAGATTGCGTCACCGGATCGAGGGCCAACAGGAGGCATGGCGATCTGAGCTGAGAGTGACAACTTCAGAGGTTTCTGTGTAAATCACACAAAATGGATTATCAACCCAATTTTTAATTGTCGATCGAATTTCAGAAGTCGGGCTAAGCCTTCGACTATTGCAAGCAAAATGTCGAATCGACCCTTTTGGGAGAATAAAAGTAAAAATCTGACAAAATGCCATGTGTAATAAAAACGTTTCAGTTTATTGAAAAAATAAAGATAAAATCCTCGAGAGAGCAAAGGAATGGGAAATGAAATAGAAGGGGGAGGATGTGGCAAAATAAATAAATAAAATTTAGAGCAAAATTTGTTTGAAGTTTGAGTGAGAAAAAGTTTGGTAATTTTGAAATGTAGTCAAAGTAATGGTTAAATGAGCAGGTTCTATTCTCCATAAATCTTTAGAAATCCATAACGAAACCATATTTAAAAAGAGTGGTGATTTACTCACTCCAATTTTATCCACTTACACTCCATTTTATAACTAAAAAGGGAGCGTAAGTGAATAAAATTGGAGAGGGAAAATCATTACCCTTTAAAAATATATTTTTGTTTAATTGTTTTAATGTATGTGTCAACAGTGGCGGTCCTAAGGTTTTGGAGGCCCTAGACAAACTACCAAAATGTGGCATTCTACTCTCTATGTATATTTATGCGATTTTTTTCCGATAAGTTTAAACAAACAAAGTCAGAATTGTAACCTAAAAAGAAACAAACAAAATGTAATTCACATAACAACTTTATAAAATGCATCAAAACATCACTCGTCTTACATTTTTCGATGTCAAAGTATCAATTAACTTTGCATAATCAAGTTTTTTCTACCATATATTTTCAACAGAAAATATAAGAAATAGTCTTCTGGGTTTTTACCTTTTTATTCTTCCTCAAGATCGCTTCCTCTTGCAATAGATATTCAATAATAAACTGCTAGTTTTTTTTTTCTTGTGTTGAGTAGAGCAGATTTTCCTCTATGTTGCTAGGGTTTTTTTTTTTTTTTTTGCTAAGATATATGCTACTAGGTTAACTTATTAAACCGTTTTAACTTTAGAAAAATAATCGGTCCTTATTAAGTTTCCATTTTTTAGTTTTAGGGCCAGTTTGGCATTGCTGTGCTGTGAAAATAATCGCTGTCAGATTTGCTGTGATAGAAATCGGCTGTGAGATAAAGCAGTTTGGCGTTTGGTAAATTTTTTGTTAAAAGTATTATTGGCATTGATTCCCGCATAATCAGAAAAAGATTGCAGCATAATCATTAAACACAGCGCCTCTTCGAAACTGATTCCTGAATAATCAGAAAATGAAAGCACCTCATTAACTGCTTTCCCTTATAGCTTTCTCTCACAACAATTTTTAACAATAAGTGATTTTCTCATAGTTTACCAAACAGGTTGAGCTTCTCAAAATTAAAAAAAAATCACGTATCACCCCAAATAAGCAATACCAAACGGGTACTTAGAGTAAATAATTGGGCTTTTTTTAACTAGTATTTGGGCTTAATATAATATTAATATAATATAATTTTAAAGTAACATACATATGTATATATTGAGGTTTATAAAAATTGGGGGCCTTTCCAATTTGGAGGCCCTAGGTGACCACCTTGTCGGCCTGTGCTCAGGACCACCCCCCCTCCCGTGTGTCAATATTCAATTGGTTGGATTATCAACCACATGGTCTTGCTTATGCTTTTCATAGAGGTTGATGTAAAGTTCTAGTTGAAGGGGACTCCAAGCTTATTATTGACCGCATTAGAGCAAGTCCACCCCAAAAGGCTAAAGCAAGGAAAGGGCTGCCACTATTCACGTGAATAGTGGCAGCCTTGCCTTTTTTGGTTCCACCCCAAAAGGCTAGGGCAAGGGCAAGAGAAAAAAAAGATTATGCAACAAAATATAAACAATTTAGAAATGTAAGAAATAAAATGATTATGCAAGAAAAAAATAAATACGGAAGAAAATATAAAAAAATTTACAAATGCAAGAAAAAAAAATGATTACAATTTACAAATATTGGAAGGAGAAGAGTTTGTATGAGGATTTGGTGT
Source organism: Prunus kanzakura (assembly GCA_020521455.1). Classification (NCBI taxonomy): domain Eukaryota; kingdom Viridiplantae; phylum Streptophyta; class Magnoliopsida; order Rosales; family Rosaceae; genus Prunus; species Prunus kanzakura. Next base: position 1,862,854 of record BPUM01000794.1, on the reverse strand, counting down.
GGAAAGTGAATAAAATTGTTATGTATTTATAAGGAAAACATCCATAATTTTTTGGTATTTTTTTAAAAAAATTTGAATTTATTTTGGATTTTTTTCGCTCGGTGACGTCAGCGCCTTCAGGCTTGAGCCCATGCATGATTTGCCTATGGGCTTGCCCAGGCTGGTGGGTCCTAGTGCTTGCTCGAGCTGGTTTTGTTGCTCTGGAGGGGGATTTGGGCTCTCGGGGGGCCTGTTGCAAGGGCAGGGCCCCTGCGCTGGACATGCTCTTAATAAAAAATATGAGCCTTTGGAGTATTAAGCTTTTAATTAAGGTTAAAAAACCAAAAATTGAATAAATTGAATTACAGTGTGGCTACCAGAGCGGGGAAACGTTGGGGTTAACTTGTTGGTGTCTTGGAAACATATAGATTGATGGGTTAATTTTAATCTTATTTGAGGCTTTATTCTAAAAGCCAACTCTTCTCTAAAAGAAAAGTCAATTTAGCCCACTTCTACAAAACTTTTTGGTTCCGCCATTGCAAGTGCCATTTCTGATGGACTTTTGGATGAAATGTGATAAAATCTAACGGCATGTATTAAATTTGCTATTTTAATTAATTCGGATGTTAAATTGGCTGATTTTTTAATTCAGGAGTTAAGTTCGATTGTGGTCCTAGTTCCTGGGGGGAGGGGGGGTATATGGCAATTTACTCTTATTAAAATAATCAAACATATTGTACCAATGTCTCTTACTTTTTGGGTTTTAATCTGACATGCTCAACCCCACTTTTGACTAAGAGCACTTCCACCCATTTACCATGGCAAAAGGCAAAGAGAGGCAAGGGTAGTTACTATTCATATAAGTAGTGTCTGCCCTTACAATTTTTTTGATGCATTCCCATCTATTGCCGTGGCAACCCAAAGGCAATCACTATTCACATTAGATATGAGGAGAGAAACTTGTATGGAGTTTTTGTGTGAGAAGTGAAGAACATGGTTAAGTATTTATAGAGAAAAAAAAATCTGAATTCTTTGGTATTTTTCCCTTTTTTTCAATTTTTTTGGTATTTAAATTGGTCGTTGACGTCACATTGATGTCAACTTGCCCATGCAAGTCTTGCCTTTAGGCTTGCCTAGTTTCATTGGGCCCACTTCTTGTTATGACAATTTTTCCTTGGTAGGGGTTATTTTTAGAGCCTAGGCCTCCTTTTGCCATGGCAGGAACAACTCTAAAGGGTACAAAAGCAAGATTGGGAAGTGGGAAACACATGAACAACCGCTTAGGAAGTGAGAAAACTCATAGGCTTCTTAATTGGGCCACACTTTTTTTTCCTGTCGGTTTAGTTTGGCCCGATCTGATTTTAAGAGTGTCAAACTAGAATTGAAATCGACCAGAACCGGTCCGCTTTGGTTTTTCCAACAATTTTTGACTTTTTGGTCAATTTGGTCTTTTTCTCGTTTTTCTCTGCCTGATTTAATTCGGTTCTTCAGTTAAAAACCTCTAATCCCCATATAGTTTCCCATGGAATGGATATTGAAGATTCGTTTCCTATGTTTGGTAATGCTGGAAAATAACTCAGAAATATCATTTTATTTCCTTTTCCATGTCTACTGGGCATCAATCCGTCTGAACTTACTAAACCGGCCGATTCGAACCATAATTACCAGTTTTGTTTACAGCTTTGATTTTGACTCCTCACGGTTTCCGTCCTTATTAATGATGTTATAGTTTCGATTATACTGTATTTTTAATTTATGTTCTTATTTATCATTTAAAGTTTTCCATTTTAAAAACGAATATAAAAAAAAAAACTTCCCCATTTTAATGAGTGCTCTTTAATGGGTTGAATTTGTTGATGGGCTCGAAAGGTTTGCTCTGTTGGGCTTGCAGAACCTGAGCGATGATAATAAGATGATCTTCGATGAGGAAGGCGATGATATATTTAAGAAAATGTATGCATAGCAAACCAACAACAATATGCACACATTTGTTTCTCTCTCAACCAAGGTGCAAAATCTATAACACTAAATTGGTGCAGATCACACAATTAATATGTAGGTTAAACTTCCAAGAAAGGCAAAGAGATCTTCAACTCCCAACAAACAATCCAAACACATAATTAAAAAGAACGATGGAGATATATTACGAATAAGGAACAAATGGCAAAACAAAGCACATAAAAAAAACATTATTCATTAACTAATTAACAGGATAAAAAAGAAAAAATTTCTTGGTGGGATGGTCACACCGCGATATAATGTTAGTAATTTAAGTGTTATAACATTAAGTTAATACGAACGTCACTTGGTATCATTATAACATGTGTATCCATTCCTAAATATTTATGATGTTATTGTTATTTTCGGATATAGGAGTGGGATTGTGGGATGGAGCATTTGATATTCTCTTCTTAAATATTTTGTGGTTGAGAGGATATTTAGGTGGTGGAGTGAGGATTTTGAGAGTGATAATGACGCTATTTTATTGAGCGCCAATGATTCAGAAATGAAAAGTTTACTAGCTTTTAGCATTTATCGAAAGCCGTTTATGCCAAAAAGGTTGTTTATGCATAGTTGCAAACGCTGAATGAAATTCAACACCTTCTAAAAGCCAACTCTCCATCTTGTCCTCCATTTCCATGGTCAATAAATACCCCATAACCAGACACTCATGAGCTTACCAGTTTTCGTCCGTTTGCATAATCTTCTAAGTTAACAAGATCCAAACCGATGGCAAAGCTAACCCCACTGGCAGTCCTCTTCTTCACAACCCTAATCTTTATGAGTATTATTTCCACTCATGAGCTGCAGTATTTTTCCCAGTCGAACTGCACTGAGTATCACTGAATCCAGGAAATCAACGAGTGCGAGCGATATATTGGTCACAATTCCATGCTCTACTGAAGAGCAATACATAGAAGTTCATGCAGCATGCTGCCGTCAGTTGCAGGAAATTCCCCACCAGTGTCGTTGTAAGGTGTTGAAGCAACTGATCCTCAAGTACAAATATATACATATATAAACGCAGTGAGCTCGATCAGGCAATGACGTTACCAGCTAGTTGCTCCATAGGACCTCAACCATGCTAACATTATTATTATATGGCTTGTTTAAGTGCTCTACTTAGAGGCATACGTTTTCTGTTTGTCGTTTTGACTGGTTTGAGTTTTGCCCTGTTGGGTTTGAATGAAAGATATGAAGTTTCTAGCATAAAAAAGGAGAATGTTATCTGTCAAGTAATATATATTTTGTGAAGAGTTGGATACCTAGTTGTGCGCTTAGGTTAGAAAATCCAAGAACTGCAAATAGAAATCTTGAATCCATCTTGAATCCCAACAAACATCCCACATACATGATGAAAGAACACTGTAGATATAAGAATAAAAATGGAAAATGCAAACAGCAAAACTACGCATATGCATCAAAACTTATTCATTAACTAAAGAGTAATGATTTATCTCATCCCTTGGAGTAAGAAAATAAAGAACCATAAAAATGAACTTTAAAGCCACAGCTAACTACTCAGACCAGGATGACTGCAAAAGCATCACTCAAATTCCGACACCACCCCGCAGACGGAGTACAAGGTTTAGGGTGGACTCCTTCTGAATGTTGAAATCTGGAAGAGTCCTCCCATCCTCCAGCTGCTTCCCAGCAGCAAATATGAGCCTCTGCTGGTCTGGAGGAATGCCCTCCTTATCCTGAATCTTTGCTTTCACATTATCAATGGTATCCAATACATAAATTAGCATCAAAATTCCAAATAAAGAGTTAAATAAATATGTGGTCAAAAAAGTTAACAAAACCAGTACCAAAAAAAAAAAGTTAACAAAACCATTAAAATATTATTAGAAAAGTTGATATAGATCCAATTTCTCATCTAGAAGTTGGGTTTAATCCTCGAATTTGGTGACTTTGATACAAGTCCTTTGACTTTTGTGCCACATAGGATTACATTCTTTTTTTAATATTGTCTGACGTAATCTTTTTATTTTATATATTTAAAATAATTTTTTGTTCCAATATTGCCAATTATCTTAGATTACTTACCTTAATGAGATAAAACGTAAAACGTAAGGAATAATGAAGTTATTAATTGCAAGCAAATTTTATGGTGGTTTTATAATAAATTACTAAATTTATGGTAAGTAAAGCACCTAATTAGGAAGACCTTTTTTTTTTCTTTTTTAAATGTTGGACATTGACATATATATAGGTTTTCTAGGTTTTTAACACTCCATTATTTCTTTCTTTTCTAGCCAACTGAGTTCCTCCCCTATCCGCACACCACACTGCCTTCTTCAATCCTTTCCAACAACTGTCTCGTATCATACAGAATAAACTACAGCCACCGCGGAGAAAACTAGCCGTCTTCTCGAGTCCGCCACTCCCTGGTGTTTTTAACTCTCCTAAAGAAACCTAGAAACCCTATATATATGTCTTCTCGAGTCCGCCACTCCATTATCTTAGATTACTTACCTTATGGTGGTTTTTTATGTACCGGAGATATAGGTAGCATATATTGTCCGACTTATGTTTTTATGCACCTAAGTTATAGGTAATTTAAAATTCTCCTTGTTTATTTTTCCACCTTACATTTAGGTAAGATGTTTTGTGGTTTGTTCAGCCTATGATGTAGATATATTATCCTATGCTATAGATATATTGTCCTATTGTCCATTGCATAGGTATAATATGTCATATTATCTATTGCCTATTGCATAGGTATATATATGTTTTTTCCTATTTTCGACAATGTGTAATAGTATTTTATCTACCTCTTTTTTAGGTAACATACAATTTTATTTTGTCTATTTTTTTATCTGACTTATAGGTAGTCTTCTAATTTATGTTCCTAACTTATAGGTAACATGATTTATCACTAAGTATTTTTCATTACTAATAATAACACTATTTACCTGTATGTCAGGTATATAATCTAATGTGGGTGCTTGTCTGATCGATTGGTATAATTTGTGGGTCTTTACTTTGTATTGATTAAATTGTATTTTATCCATATATTAGGAATATTATCAAGGAAAGAATTCAAAATTTAAATTATGGAATTCAATTACAAGGAAATAATGTATTAAATTTAGATTTTCAATGTGTTTTCCTTATTTACTTCAAAGGGTAAAATTGACACAACAAAAAAAGTAATAAATGTCAAAGGACCTACATCTAAAACTAAAACCGCGAGGACTAAACCCAATTATAGCTAATCGTTTTGGACCTAGATCTAAGAAGCCCAAATATTATTTACACGCTTCTCCCTCTCTTCTAGGATCCTCTCATGTCTCTCATCTGAAAACTACACCACATCTTTACCATATCCTTCATTTTCCTCTCTTTAACAGGTTCAGCTTGGGAGGAGAGAGCACGAAGCATTAAAAAGTTTTGTTTTGTTTTTTTTTGGGTTGAAACTGAATTTCATAAAACAGCCCAACGCAGACCAGCACCCCCGAACACAGGGGAGCAAAAGCAGACAAACAAGAGAAAAAGAAAGAAGGAGGAGACTGCTGAAATTCTTCTCTGCAAAAACTGAATATGCTGGAGCAATATGAGCTCAGCTATATTCGTCTATATTGTCAAAACCAGCTGTAACTTAGTCACAAAATTCCTAAGCTGTTACTTAGTCACAACCAGCGCTGTAATACTGTAAATCTGCAAGCCAATTTACACATCAACACGACAGTATGTTGTTTTCAAAATTTGTGCACGGTTCTGGATTCATTCACTCAACACAAACTTCCCTGTTTTGTAGCCAAACATGTATTCAGTGAAAACTGGAAACAGAAAATGAAAACGGGCTCTTAAAAACATAAACGAACGCGCCCAGTTTTTAGCTTCTCTTTTGAAGAAATTATCCATGCAAATAATCAGTTTAGTCGGAAATTGTTTAGTCGTTTGAGTATTCATATTTTCATTTCAATTTTAATACGTTTTATTTTTTGCATATTTTAGACGACGAAACAACTTTTAAACAAGTGGACGTTCTGTTTTTCCATAAACAAGTGGGGTGGTCCAAGTCGCTTGCTCTTTGCACATGGATTCACATTTCTTTTGAGTACTACGTACATGATTCACATTTTAAGAGAAAGGGACGTAACACATTGTCTACTTATTCTCATTGAAATTTAAAACAGTATTGGCGGATGCGAATGGCTTTTGGCATAGTGACACTTCAGTGTCTATAATTATAATTAATTACCATCCGTACTGCTCTGAAATCAGTACAGCTCATGAGACTAATACATGGTAGTGTAAAGATGCTGACACTGTAATTGTCATGAGACTGATATTAAATACCTAGCAAGACCAAGTTAAATCTTAAAATATTAATGGGTACTTATGTCAGGTTGAGTGCATGGTTAATTAATTTTTCTAACAATGGGGAGTGTAGTACGATCACGTAGTATAATTTGTCTACATGTTATAAGTGATATTTTATTGATATTATTTCCTAAAAAGGGGGAAATATAAACCATGTTGTTCATCCATATAACATGTGTACAAGTGAGCATAACACAGTATCATTCCATAATTTCTGCAATCAGGAACAGTAGTGCGGCTAAATCTTAAGAATTAATCTCAACTCCAAAAGAATATTAGTTTCTTGGGCCTTCGATTCAAAAGTGGGACCTTTGTTCCTCAGGCACACACACCATATATATATACCCAATATGCATAGATATATTCTCCACACAGAAAAGTGTACGCCTGAGAGAGAGAGAGAGAGAGAGAGAGAGAGAGAGAGAGAGAGAGAGGAGATATACATATGGAGAGAAAACTATCCGGCGATAAAGATGTGGTGAAAAGAGGAGCATGGTGTCCTAAGGAAGATAAAGTCCTTGCAGACTACATCAAAACACATGGAGAAGGAAAATGGAGCCATGTTGCTAAGAAAACTGGTTGGTCGTATAATATACATATTCAGACATTTCGATCGACCATTTTGGTTTTATTTTATTTATATAAAAGAATTTAGTTTCATAACATCTCTTCGAGATAATATACATACAGGTAATTAACTATATATACTTGTAGGGTTGAACCGGAGTGGGAAAAGTTGCAGACTGCGATGGTTGAATTATCTTAGGCCTGATGTTAAGAGAGGCAACATTTCTCCCGAAGAAGAAGACCTTATTATCAGAATGCACAAGCTTCTTGGAAACAGGAGGTATGACATATTGACATATGGACATATAGTTTTTTTTTCTTCTTTAACAAAGCGATATTCTAAACTATTCTAATGTACGTATGGAAAGAGATATTGAACTTATATAGTCTTATTTCAACCCATTAATATATCTAAGAACCCAAAGATGCATATTAAATATATTTTCACGTTGAATACTAAGTAATTAGGTGATGATTAGGTGGTCCCTCATCGCTGGAAGATTACCAGGTCGGACAGACAATGAAATCAAGAACTTCTGGAATATTAATTTGAGTAAGAGAGTTCCCGAGGCAAGACCATGTCGCATCAAGATTAATGCTAAAAATGATGGCGCTGATGAAGGTGGTAATTGTACTGCTAAAGATGATCAGGTTCAGGTGATTCAAAGTAAAACATTAAATTGCACAAAGGCAGCTGCCATGATCCCATCGCATCATCATCTACATGATGGTGATCAAAGGGTCAATATTCAAGATCAAAGAGTCGTTGATGACATCTCGTCTAGCAGTTTTCTAAGGGACTTGGACAATTTCATCAATGACGTTTTGCACGAGTCCGAAATCAATGGAGATCAAAATTATGTGGTGGATGATCAAGAAGGGGCATATTGGATGGAGGATATTGATGGCCACGCCATACCTCTCAGTGATGTCAATTATTTTTTTAATAGAAAATTATGTTTTTTTGATTTGAATATAGTAGTGACATCACAATCCTCGAACCACATCTTGAATAATATTGGATGGTTTTGTAAATATCCCCTGTATAAATTAGGGGTGGACGCGCATGATCACGTTTGGTTCGATTTTTCTCTTGAATTTAAACCTAAACCAAAACTTACAGAAGGTCTAGTTTGATTCGACTTACATAGAAAGTGCTTAGAATAACTGAACTAAACCAGACCTATGTGATTTTGATTCGGTTCAGCCAATTTCCGGTTCGGAATGATAAAAACATGAAGAGGTGAATAAGAGAAAAATAGGAAGAAGAGAAAAGGAGATAGAAAGTATAAAAGAAGAGCGAATGATGTAGAATAGAGAAAGAGGTGAAGAGATAAAGACGAAGGGAAATGGAAAGAAAAGGTGGAAAAGAGAGAAAGACGGAAGCGCAACGAGAACAGTAACGCCCCCGACCCAATTTAATCATTATATTCAATTCGATTCAATTTATTTAATTGTGAAATTGTAATTTTGCCCTGGGGTAGGGTCACTTTAGTCACTGTTCAATCCGTAAGGATTTTTGGGATTTGAGTGGCCCCATTGCATAGAGCTCGTCGATACGAGTTCGTAGACACGTAGTTGGCCCAAATCAGAGTTTTAACAAAAAAATTTGTGGTCAATGGAAGTGCAATGGCACAACCGTGATTTTTTCAAAGTTGGATTTTTAAAACACCAGGTCAGCTCTCCCTCACGCATTTCTCTCTCCTCCCCTTTCTCTCTCTCTCTCCGTCGCGCTAGCCGAAATTTCAATTGGCGATTCCAAAGTCGTTCGGCCATCGTTTCTGACAAAACAATTTGCAAAATCTTCCTCTCCTCCTCTACCTGACCCACCTAATTTCTCCTGTCAAAAACCAGCCTAGCGCCTCCAATTTCGAGGAGAAAATTCAGCCAAAACTGCCAGCCACGCCGGTGATTTTTCCGGCAACCTCAGGTCACGCCACCACTTGGATCAGGTAGCTCTCTCATCTCCTCTTGCTTTCCCCTAGGTTGCGCCACACCATTGGTGGCTGCCGCCGCCATTTTGAGGCCAGGAAGTTCTGGTCAAAATCGTACGGTTCTGGTGCATGGCCATGGTGTGGTGGCCCAATATGTTTTGATTTGATCCCCATTTCGTCCTGAACGCGCCGGTATGCTCGGATTCGAATTTGGTTATCGTATGACAGTCGAACGAATTTACGTATATTAGATGACATCCGTGTTCGATATTTTCGGACTGTTGGATCAGCTCCATTTCTAAGTATGATGTTCTCTGTACCTCTAGGATCGTGTAGGAACTCACGGATTGAGAATCGGATTCCTGGATACTCTGAATCAATAATTCTAGGGTTACGTAAACCCGTGATCGTGCGATCGAGAGAGATCCGACTGCTAGATCAAGACCAAACTTGCAGAACGTGTTTAGTAGACTTTGTTGAACCCGTAGGAACTTTCGAATCGAAAATCGAAGGTCGTGGGCCCACGGGCCTGGTTTACAAAATTTGGGAAGTTTTACCACTCGGTTTGCCGAGAGTCTTCCGAGCTTATTCCACATTTTGAAATGCGTAGTTGGACCTTAGAAACTCCTCGTTCGTTGTAAACACATGTGGAGTCCCGGGAAAACTAGGAGTTTGTTTTTAAGTTCTCGTTCGTAGTGTTTTATTTAATCTAATCCTCGTGTTCTTCAATAGGTACTCACGCTCAGCGTGCTCTGCAAGCAGGACCCTCTTAGGGTCAAACAGCTTTGGACTTTCTGTGAGTGGACTTTGTTTTTAAATAATCATTATTTTCAAAGGTGGAATACTATGTATATATATATTGGGATTTTTTTTACTGTTGAAACTTTAATATTGTTTTAATATTGCTTTATGGTATTTTATGAAATCATTGGTATGTTTTTGGATACTTGAAGGTTGTGTTTATTTTGGGTTGACTTATTGTTATTTTGAGAGCTATTATCTATACTTTGAATATGTATAATTTGGGATTTGTGTTTTGGACAATAGTGATGTCCGGTTGTCTAGGGATATGTGTTGGGTACATGGGATTGTTGGAAAGTGGTTATGGAATGGGATTTGGGTTGTGGTTTATGTTAGTCTAGAGTGCTTTTAGCACTACCCTATGTACCTCCCCGGAACTTGGATACTTGGATTAGATACTTGGAAACATTGGATACTTGGATATGTCGGAACCTAGGCACCCTTGACAGGGTGTTTCATAAACCCTTAGCAGGTTGTCTGCGCACGTAGGACTTGTCACATGCACATGAGTAATGAGGATTCTAATGTGCGTGCTAGTGAGCCCAATTCCCCGATTGGACAGCTCATTTCCTAGCCACATGATCAATTGAGGATTCTTCCATGTGATCTAGTTAAACAATCCCCTAGTTGGATTGCTTGACTAGTATATATATAAATATATACACCTTTATTCTTATTTATTGGTGACGATCCTTCCTCGCTCGCTGTGCCAACGGGCAAGTGTTTTGGGTGAGAGTGATTTGGGAAAAAGGGAAAAGTTTTGAGTGGGTTTGGGTATTAGTATACCATTATAGGATATGGGTTTTACCTTGATTTTAAATTGACTATATATTTATATATCAATTTTGAATGCATGTTTGGGCATCATTTTCTAAAACGGTGGGGTTAGTACGTTGATATTAACTATGTTGAAACTTGTTTTGTCCACTCACAATTTTCTGTTTTGCACCCCCCAGGCAGTAGCTTGATTTGAGCCGAGCAACCGAGCCAAGATTCGCATTTCCGTGCCCTGAACTTTTGTAGGGCAACTTCTATTTGTTCTGTTTTCCGTGAAACATTTGTTTTCTGTTGTAAACTGAAATTTCCTTAAAATTGCTATATTGTTGTCCGTGTTATGGTTGGATGTAAGGCCGAATGCCTATTCTGTAAATTGTGTGCCTTTGTATTTTGCTTGCTACAGATTGGGAACTTTTTTTTACTGTGTTTTGACATGTTGAAATTTTGGGAAAAGTCTGTTTTTCAGGGGAGACTCTGTTGAAATTTCGGTAGAAAGTCTCGACCCCCTTTTCCCTTGTTTTCGAAGAAGATGATGTTGTTAGTAAGTGGGCCCGGCATCGGTTTGATGTCGAAAAACCCATAGGGTTCGTCACGGATTCCAAGGAATTCGGGGTGGATCCTGTCAAGAATGGTTATAGTTCACTGAAAAGAAAAATAAGTTGAAATAGTTGTTATTTAATTGGGTATAAATTGGAACTAAGGCATTTAGGTATTAATTTGGCTAAAATATCTTGATATTACTTGGAGTTACTAATGTGATTTGAATATTAATTAGGCTTATTAATAATTTTGGATATAAATGAATAAGTAAACATAACCGGTTATGTTCGGTTTAGACCGACTTTTCCAAGACAAGAAGCAATACGGGACCGATCCCCGAGGCAAAGGCGGCATAGGACCAGGGTGGTCCCAGGCCCCTCCTCAAATTTATTATTTAAAAAATGTATGCTACTTTGCATATTATCATATTTTAAATAAGGCCCAACCCAAGTTCTTGTGATACGGACCACCCATTGGACAATTATAAATATTATTCATATTTACAATTATCTTCTACCCACATACAACCCTACCAAGTCAAAAGCCCATGTTAGAGCATCTCCAAGGGAGATGTCAAATACCAAACATCAAATTTAAATTTGATGGCTGATATGACAATTTAACATATTGTAAAACTCTTTATCCAGCCGAGATGTCAAATATACATTTTATTTTATTATTTTTAAAGGCAAGTGGGCTTGGTATTTAAGAGTAAAATATTAAATAGGGTTAAAAACTGTGCATGGAAGAGGAGAGAAAGAAGCGGGCCCAGTATTAAAATAATAAGGCTTTTTATCACAAATGGTCCCTGACGTTTGCGAAATTATCACCTTTTGTCCTTAACGTTTTTTTTGTGACACTAATAGTCCTTAAGGTTACCCTTTACACATCAAAATGGTCCCTGCTATTAGCTTCCGTCAAATTTTCTGTTAAATTGCTGACGTGGCACGTGCATGGAGCCCCACACATTCAATGGTATAAAACCACGTGGCTTTAAATAAAATAAAAATATATTTTAAATATTTTAAAACTTTAAATCCAAAAAAACAAAAAAAACTGCACCATGACCGTCCCCTCTGTGTCCTCCCTCTACCAGCTCTGCTCCTCCCCCTCGCAAACACACTCTTTGCCTCTCTCTCCCTCCTCTTCCTTCACTTTTACAGTCTAATCCAACCAAACATTGCCCCTCCTTTTGGTTCTGCTTGTGATCGGACATGGGCAGTAAAAGATTGCTGTTGCTTACAAGATTGGAGGGAAAACAGATTTTACAGAGTAGGAGATGTAGAGGAAAGACATCAAAAGCAAGAAACATAATGTGGTCATTGTGGAGGTCCAAGAGTCTCCTTCTACAAGGTCAGCCAAAGATCACATATAGGCTTTGGCGTTGCAGCCTTAGCCAAAGCAAAAGTCAAAGCCAGCTTTGTAGAATTTTTAAAAAAAAAACAGAGAGAGAGAGAGAGAAAGAGACAGAGGGAGAGGGAGAGAGAGAGAAAGAGAAGGGAGGAAGAGGAGGGAGAGAGAGGCAAAAGGTGGGTCTGCGAGGGGGAAGGGCGCTGGCAGAGTGAGAATGCAGAGGGTGTGCAGGTATTTTTGTTTTTGTTTTTATGGATTTAAGTTTTAAAATATTTAATATATATTTTATTTTATTTAAAGCCACGTGGCTTTATACCATTGGATGTGTGACACACATGCCACGTCAGCAATTTAACAGAAAATTTGACGGAAACTAACGGCAGGGACCATTTTGAGGTATAGAGGGTAACCTTAAGGACCATTAGTGTCACAAAAAAAAAACGTTAGGGACGAAAGATGATAATTTTGCAAACGTCAGGACCATTTGTGACAAAAAGCCAAATAATAATAAAAAGTAAAAGACATCTCAACATGTGGGCTGTCGTTTTTGACAGCAAAAGTGAAGGACGTCAATCCAGCTAGGATTTGGCATCACGGTTGGAAGGCTTAAAATGTCTTTTTTTGGGGTTAAAACTTGCCACGTTGGAATTGACATTTCGGTTAGAGATGCTCTTAAGCATTCTAAAGCGCCCTTCACTGTTGCAAAACAATTCCCAAAACACAAGCCGACTTGTCTTGTTCCTCGAAACCCCACGTTTCCTATTCTAAGCGCCCCTCACAGGCTTGTCTTGCTTTTGACATTACCACTAATTCTACCGGTTGCAACCGCAAGTGTAGAGCGGGTATTTTCTACTATGAATATTGTGAAGGATCGGTTACGGAATCAAATTTGGGATTTATGTATAAACGATTGTTTGATTGCATATATTGAGAAAGACATTTTTAATAATATATATGATCATGCTATTATGCAACGATTTCATAATATGAAAACTTGTCGAGGACAACTATGATTGTAATGAATAGGCAATATGATTTTTGATATATGTGATATTCACAGGAGCGGTGCTAGAATTGTTAAAAACACTTAGGTGGTCGGGAGGGGTGAAGTAAAAAATACGAGTATCTAAAACACCCATGTATTCAATAGTTACATGTTTAGAGCTAAGTATTTCTAATTTAGCTTGTTACTCATACTTATAGTTGTGGTATTAATTTCCTGGGACTTGTTGAAGTTTCTTGTGTCCAGAAACACCTTCTTTTGTTGTTCAATCTTCAGATAGTAATCGTTTTCTGTTCGGTTGACTGAGAGGACAAAACCAAGACAAAACAATCACACACAACAATCATCCAAGACCAAGCACGGCCCAGAGAAGGAAGAACAGAGCCACTTACTAAGACAAGGAAGATCAGAGCCACTTACAAATTGTGAGCAGCACCAGATTCAGGAAATCAATCAGTGTGAACTTAACAGACAAGTAATGCAAACAGACCACTCCTTCAATCCAAACAATCCAAGCACAACATGAAAGAACAATTTAGATAGACAGTTATATATATATATATATATATATATATATATATATAAACTAAAACATACAAAATGCAAACAGAAGTTCATTGGTTACTAAATAAAGAGTAATAAGATAAGCCATCCATCCATCAGCCATTTCAAGACCATGAAAATACAGAACCACACAAATTGTTATTATAGCTAATGCTGCCGTTCAAACAAGGATGGCACGACAAGCATCGACGAAAATCTAAAAGCCACCACGGAGGCGGAGGGACTAGGTGAAGGTGGATTCCTTCTGAATGTTGCAATCGGCAACAGTCCATCCTCCAGCCGCTTACCGCCGGTCCGAGGCAGAGCAATATAGATGCATCTAAAACAGAAAAAAATCCAAATGCAAAAAGAAACAGAGCATATGCGTATAAAGCATTTTTATTTATTAACTAAATAGTTTCAGGTGACCCATCCATTGGCCAATTAAAGAGTACAAAATACAAAACCAAAGACTTAATAAATAAACTGTTCACTGCTCACACAAGGATGGAACCACAAGCATCATTTAGAATTCAGAAACCGCCACGGAGACGAAGGACAAGGTGAAGGGTAGACTCCTTCTGAATGTTGTAATCTGCAAGAGTCCTCCCATCCTCCAGCTGCTTACCGGCAAAGATGAGCCTCTGCTGGTCCGGAGGAATGCCCTCCTTGTCCTGAATCTTGGCTTTCACATTATCAATGGTATCAGAACTCTCCACCTCCAGTGTAATCGTCTTCCCAGTGAGGGTCTTCACAAAGATCTGCATCCCACCACGCAGACGGAGCACCAAGTGCAGGGTCGACTCCTTTTGAATGTTGTAGTCGGCAAGGGTCCTTCCATCCTCCAGCTGCTTGCCTGCAAATATCAACCTCTGCTGGTCTGGAGGGATACCCTCCTTGTCCTGGATTTTGGCCTTCACATTGTCAATAGTATCTGAGCTTTCCACTTCCAAAGTAATTGTCTTCCCAGTCAAAGTTTTCACAAAGATTTGCATACCACCACGCAACCGAAGCACCAGGTGCAGAGTTGATTCCTTTTGGATGTTATAATCAGCAAGGGTGCGCCCATCCTCAAGCTGCTTACCAGCGAAGATTAGCCTCTGCTGATCCGGGGGAATGCCTTCCTTATCCTGAATTTTTGCCTTGACATTATCTATGGTATCCGAGCTTTCAACCTCCAAGGTTATCGTCTTCCCAGTAAGTGTCTTGACAAAGATTTGCATACCCCCACGAAGACGAAGCACTAAGTGAAGGGTTGATTCCTTTTGAATATTGTAATCAGCCAGGGTGCGGCCATCCTCAAGCTGCTTCCCAGCAAAGATGAGCCTCTGCTGGTCTGGTGGGATGCCCTCTTTGTCTTGGATCTTAGCCTTGACATTATCAATCGTGTCGGAGCTCTCAACCTCCAAAGTGATGGTCTTTCCGGTGAGAGTCTTAACAAATATTTGCATTCCACCGCGGAGTCGGAGCACCAGATGGAGGGTGGACTCCTTCTGGATGTTGTAGTCGGCGAGGGTGCGGCCATCCTCAAGCTGCTTGCCAGCAAAGATCAGCCTCTGCTGGTCCGGGGGAATACCCTCCTTGTCTTGGATCTTGGCTTTGACATTGTCGATCGTGTCAGAGCTTTCAACCTCGAGGGTGATGGTCTTTCCGGTGAGGGTTTTCACAAAGATCTGCATCTGTATATGGAAATCAATCATGAATCAGATTTGTTTCTTGAAATAAACAAAATTGCATCTTGGAATGTGATTTGTTAAAATCAGACAACAATACACAATTTTATCAACAAAACTTATTTCACACATATATGGAATGATTCGAAACAAAAAAATTGATACAAAATTTTTCGCGTAGAGCTGCAAATTATATAACAAAGCAAACCCTAAAATCAAAATTGCAACATGTATCTGATAGATTTCTATTGTTCATTGGAATTCATACAATTAAACATAACTTGTTCCTCGAAAGTAATTGATTAAATCAGGCGAAGATTTAGGATTTCATACAGATCTACAAGATTCCAACCAATTTTCGTACACAAATTGATTATAAAAAATTGTCATCTTGATTATTAACAACGACAGGATTAAACAATCGAACCAAAGAAAATATTGACGAAATTAAAAACAACAAATTGGCATCTTGATTATTAACAACGATACGATTACAAAATCAAACTGAAGAAAATATTGAAGAAACGGATCAGCGACATAGGAAAGACGAACCTTTTGAGAGAGAGAGAGCGAGTTAGAGAGAACTTTGATGAGCTTCAGGTAATTCGCTTTGCTTTTGCTTTCTTCAACGATGAAGGGCTTGGCATAGAAAAGTGCCTTCATTTATAGGACCAATTGCCGACTTAATGAAGGTGACATTAAACCCCCAACCCAATGGGACTGCGCCACGTGTCAAGATTGATTCATTTGTCTGGCGGGCACGGCAAGGTTCGCGAATTTTCTTATCAGAAGATAGAAAAGTTAGGTGGAAGGCCTCTCCTGTCCACATTGGTATTTTAGCAAAGCACGGAAAGGATACTGCTAGGCATATTACGGTGTGTTTCACCCCTACTAACTGGGGGAGCCCACCAATATAATAAGGGTCATTTTTATTTTTATTTTTATTATAAGGGCCACTTTTATTAGAGCGGTGGTATATAATGTGGTATGATTAGCATTATTGTTTAAATTTTGAATCCTATTAAAATTAAAAACGGGCACTATACGTAGGGTGTCTTCCCAAATATGACAATTAAAGATTAAATGGTCTTAATTTGCTAATGCATCAACAACAAAGTCTGCCTTTCTAAAATTGTGTCGAAACTGCACAACATCGAAACATTGGTAAATGAACTTGATGTCTCCAATGATCTTCAGTGCTCGCCAACGAATCCAACAAGCCCCCAATAAGCAATCAATCAAAAGTTTGAAATCTCCATTCCCCAAAGGCTAAAGAATGCTTTTCTTACCAGCACAAAGTAAACCATCTCACAAAGCAATCAACAACTAAAACATTATTAAATCCTAACTTGGTTGGAGAGAGAGAGAGAGAGAGAGAGAGAGAGAGAGAGAGAGAGAGCTCCAGATGGATCTCGTTGGATCTTCGTTGTGCTTCGGATGTTGGTAGACCTATGTCAATATACTCTTTTTTTGGCAGATCTATTGTCTCAGATATGGGCTTGCTTTTGTTGTGCCTCATCTTGCCACACTGCTCATTGAGGTGTTGTAGCTTGGTCATGGTAGATCCACTTCTCATTAATGCGTTGAGGCCTTGGAGTAACAAGGTCACACTCTTTATTTCATGCCCCGAAGGAAGATTAGCGGCGATTGATTTTCCTTTTGTTGACATTGTAGTTTTTTATTATTATTTTGGTTTAGTTTGTCAATAAATTCCAGAAACTTAGTTGAGTTTGCTGGGTGTTCATAGTCTCTTTAAGAGAGTTGTGTCGATTACCTGTTAATTTTTGTCTTTTATGTCATTGGACTAGATTTAGGGATATTATGGTGGTTGAAAGGGGTTTTAGAAAAGTTATTTTAGAGTGTGGTTCTCTCCATATTGTTTCAGCTTTTCGACTGGCTTGGGTCACTAGGGAAGTTTTACCCATAATTGCCATATTGTTATTAGTATGGCTCCCTTTACAATCTATGTCCTTTGTACTCTTTATTCTTATTCATCTAATAAAATTCTATTGCCCTTTTATAAACATCATAACTTGAAAGCACTAAGCACAATATATCCTTGATTTTTATTTATTTATTTTTCTTTATGCTTATCAGTACATAATTTTTTATGCAAATGAACACTTATTGTCTTCTTCTTTTTTTTTTTCCTAAATTCAATTGTTTGTGTTTTGAGAGAGAGAGAGAGAGAGAGAGAGAGAGAGAATTTTGGAGTCAACGGAGTCTAGTCTAGTGGTAAAAAGGCATTGACTTGCAGACTAGAGGTCTTAGGTTTGAACCCCCATGACATCTTAGTTGTGTGTGAGAGAAACTTTCCTTGGTTGTGTATTTAAACTACATAACATTTAGGTTACGCCCAAATTTAATCATTTTACATCATTAAGGAATTTAATTAAAAATTAATTACATAACGGACCGAATGGACCCCCCCCCCCCCCCCCCCCCCCCCCTTTGTTGGCACAATGATAAGTTATTCCCAAATTGCATATATGGAAAGAAGAGCATGTTCATAGAGGGTTTTGAGTTTCTCTTTGGATCTTAGAGAAGTTTCACCGGTTTGGATTGTCAAGGCAAAAGGCTCCCTGGGCTCACACTCCACCAATCAAATCCAACCTGGGTAGATTGTGGGCTCCACTAATATTGGGTTGGTTCGAAGGCAAGAACAGCCCAAGTTGTTGCCTGAGGGCGTTGATGTCAGCGCTGACGCTAGCCAAGAGAAAAACTTTTTAAAAATTTGAAAAAATACCAAAAAATTCAATTTTTTTTATATAAATAGCTAGCAATTTTTTATTTATTAATCTCATATGTATAAATATTTATAAAAAAAATTTCATGTGAATAGTAATTGCCCTTGGGTTGCCATGGCAATAGGTGGAAAAACCAAAAAATACATTGCTATGGCATATACTATTCATGTGAACAATAACCACCATTACTTGCCCTTACTCTTTGTCATAGCAAATAAGTAGAAATGCTCATAATAGCTGAGTTTTATAGACCAATGGACTTAACTGTTCTTTGTATTGTTGCTTGGGCCTTGTGCCCCCATTATAACTGAAGTGCACCTCTTTTTCTTTTTCTTTTTTAGGTGAGGAGACTCACCCAAAAAAGTAGTTGTACACTGTGATTTCTTGGATATATTGGATTCAATTGCTGAGTTTCAAGTGAGGGCCTAAGGCCCTTAGATAAGGTTCTATTTCTTAATTATTGGATTAAATTAACTAATTTGATCCAACAACTAACCAATTTAAAAGATTAAAAGATAGGGCCTCATCTAATAAGGCCCTCACTACAGAATTCTTGATAATGACCACGCATGCATGCAGGCTTAGACAGAATTGATAAATATTATAATCCATTAATTCGTATATAATATATAATTATCGTGTTAAAAGATCAAATAACCTACACATCAAGAATAATAATTTTAATGATTAAACAATTTCGGATTTAGATGACTTTTGCAAGGATAACTTAAAACATAGACATTTCCAATCATTGAAATACATTATTAAGTATAGATTATTATAAATAAACCCAATTCTAGGCATGTATTTATAAAAAAAACCCACACACTATTTAAATATAGAAACACACCCAAAATCAATTCTAAAATAAACAATTATATATTTTTTGGGTGTGTTTATAAATGGGTTTTGAGTGTGTGTAATGATGGGTTTTGGGTGTGTTTATAAAGTGTTTTGGGTGTTGGGTTTTTTTATAATTTCAGCCCCCATTTTGGGTGTTTTAGTGAAACCCCCTATTAAGTAACCCTAAAAACTAATTTGTGCACTTTTTTACAACAAAACAGCAAAATGTATACACATATATGTTTATATATTAGTCAGTCCCCAAGCGTTTCTGTTTTCCCATAAACAAGAGAAAGGGACGTACATCTTGTCTACTTACTCATTCGATTTTACTACAACATTTGGCCGGTATTAATATCGGAATTTATCTTTTTAACTATTTGGTTTAGTGACACTTAATTTCCACTTGTTCAAATAGGTTTAATACTAAAAATATGAACAACAATTGTTGAATAAAAAGATATATGGGATTTTTGCTCACAAACACAATAAGCTTCAATCACAAAAATCTGTTATATTTCCTCGTTTTCTCCTTCTTCTTCTCCTCCATTTTCTTTTTCGTTCTCTCTGAAGTCTTTTGAGCTTAGCAAAATTAGAAGTTATACCAAATGTCATGTATATAGCATATACAAGGACGGACTCAGGATTTCAAAATGGGGTGGGCTAAATTTACCTTACATATGAACCTATTAAAAAGATAGATTACTCGACGGTACGAGTGAATTTCATTGATAACAAAAAATACATAGGGAAACATAATGAGCCCCTCAAAATGCATCTAGTACAACCTTGAATAAAAACAACATTAAACTACAAGAAAAAAGCCATTAATTTTTTTTAATACAAATGATAGTATGAAGGGGGAGGAAGCTTCTCACACATATACTAATAAATAATATATTCTTAACGATATTGAGAGATTAATAAAAAGAATATACAAGCAATTGATAAATAATTTTGTGAGTAAAAAATTAAGCAAAATTAAAGAGTGGTAAATGATTTTGGTGATGTGAAAATTTTGAGGAAATAGGTGGGTTTTATAGGGAAAATTGAATAGTACAAAAACTTTAGAAAAAGCAAGAAAATTGATGTTGGAAAATTAAATAGTGCACCAATCTAAATAAGAAACATAACACGCTGATGAGCGAGTAGATATAACAGTTACGATGAGGAGAGTGAAGCAACTCATGAGTGGGTGTGTGTGGGGTGCACTTGGATGGGCTGGGGTATTAGCGTTGGGCTATAAAAGATCAAATCACTTGGGCTATAGCTCAGGTTAGCATGTGCATAGGTCCGTCCCTGCAACATATAGCTTGCATATACACTGCATTCGGTGAAATGTTAGAACAACTTTTGTCACGACTCACGAGCTAAAGTAAGAAAAACTCGCATAATAAATTATATATTCTAAAATGATTATACTTTTTGGCCACTTTTTTTGTTAATAAATGATATTACATTTTAATCTAATCTAAACTAGAGGGTGTGAAGGATTCGAATTCAGGTTCAGAGTGAGGAGCACATTCGTTCTAGTCAACTTGGCTAAAGCCAATGTCTGCACTTTTTGGCCACCTTAGTTGAACATATTCAGATCAATTATTATATGAGCAGTTATAATTTGGTCATGAAAATTAATGTGATTCCTCTATCATTATTTGAACATGCATTTTCTCTTCAAAACAAAACTCAGTATAATAACTAGAAAAAGAGGCTATGACGAAAGAAAAAAAAAAAAAGTTTGATTTTGGAAAGTTTAATTAATTGTGGTAAAACAAGACTAATTAGCATAATTTTTACCTGGGGGTTGATCTATCCATATATAATGCTCTGAGATCAGCATAGCTCATGAGACTGACTGAGATAGCAGAGTCATTGAAGATGGCGGTGCCACTGGCAGCACACGTTGTGGACTTAAATTGTTGTAGATATTTCGTTTTGGTTTTTATCTTAAGAATTTATTTTAACTCCAAAAAACATTACTTGCTAGGAAATTCAAGTAAAAAAGGGACCTATATATGTTCCTCTCAGGCACACACATCATATATATACTCAGAGAGAGAGAGAGAGAGAGAGAGAGAGAGAGATGGGGAGGAAACCTTCCGGTGATAAAGACAGGCAAAGGAGAGGAACATGGTGTGCTGAGGAAGATAAAGTCCTTGCTGACTACATCAAAATACATGGAGAAGGAAAATGGAGCCATGTTGCTAAAAAAACTGGTTCGTATATATACATATGTTGCTAAAAGTATTTAGTTTCTTATAACATCTCTTTCTTGTTGTAGGGTTGAACAGGATTGGGAAAAGTTGCAGACTGCGATGGTTGAATTATCTTAGGCCTGATGTTAAGAGAGGCAACATTTCTCCCGAAGAAGAAGACCTCATTATCAGAATGCACAAGCTTCTTGGAAACAAGTATGACATATTGACACGTCATACGGTCTTCCAAGCTATTAATACTTATTTATAATTTCAATGCAAACAAAGATAAACAATTAATAATGTTTATCTATCTGAATTAACATTATGGTTATGGTGATGATCAGGTGGTCCCTCATCGCGGGAAGATTACCAGGTCGGACAGATAATGAAATCAAGAACTTCTGGAATATTAATTTGAGCAAGAGGGTTCTAGAGGAAGGACGATGTGGCATCAAGATTAACCCTAATAATCAACGTGGCATTAAGACATTCAATTGCACAAAGGCTTCTCCCATGGTCCCATCGCATGATGATCATGATCATGATCAAATGGTTGAGAATGCAGCGGATGCAACTCTTCCTGGTTCTGTGAGTAAAGATCATCATGAGAACTCGTTCTTAAGGGATTTGGATGATTTCATCAATGAACTTTTGTGTGACTCCGGAATCAATGGAGAGTATTGAAAGGAGGATATTGCCGGCCAACTTTCACAATAACGGGATAAATTTCTACTTTTATGTCAATCACATTTTGATATGTGTGCAAAATACTTTATTTTTGTGTTTTTGATATAAATCATTTTTTACTTATGTATGAAACTGTAAACGGTAGAAATAAGGCACGACAATGAGACAAAAGAGTGTCCATATTTAGATATTAATAAAAACACCGTGTGTGAGCAATTTGCTAAACAATAATACTATTTGTACTATATTTATTAGCCAATTAGAAAAGTAGTCGGTAATGTAGTCAATAAATGAAAAAAACGGTGGACTCGAATCACTCAATTGGAATTGGAACCAATCCAACCATCCATCTCGACTGTTAATGGATACGTTTAGGAACTTGGACAAAGCTATGAAATTTATACAAATTTAAAATACTTTTCTCACTCTTTTATACATATTATACAGATTAATATTAGGACTTAATTGTAACGTATGCATGTGGCATGTATTATAGTATCAACAAACCTTCAGATAAAGGAGCAAAGGATGATAATGGCTAAAAATAAAGGAATCGGGGTGCGGACCATTACTGACCAAGTTCTGAAATATTGGCGGTGACTGATTTAGATAACAGTCAATATTTATCATAAATTTGCAGAGTGGCTCTGTGTTGGTTGGTTGATCTCCAGACTCTATAGACTGTAGTTGTCGCATTAATTTCTTGCGTTGTTGCCTAGAAACTTGTATCAAATATGCATTCTTTTCTTCTTCAGTGTAAACTTTCTTAAAAAAGAAAGCCTTGTTTTTCTGCACCATCCATCCACAGAGAATTAGTACTTCAAGGGTTTGGTATGTAAATGGTAATTTAATTTTTGTTGCAGCAAGCTAGCAACAATTGTCGTAGAGACTAAATATCACTAGACCAAATAGTCGTCGGCCTTGATTATGAGTCGAAAAAAGCACCTTCTAAATAGCCAACTCTTCCTATCCTCCATCACAAAATTCATATGTAAAATACCCATCACCGCACTCATAACCATACACACCCAAGTCTTCACCAATCCAACACAACAATGCCAAAGCTAACCACATTAGCAACTTCCATTTCGATTCTACTTTTCTTTAGTGCTTCCACAACTGCAATGGAGGAAGAGGGTAGCCGTGAACAGCACCAGATCATCAAGGAAATCAATCCGTGCGAGAAATTTGTTACGTCACGATGCTGCAACCAATTGAAGACGGTGCTTCCTGAGCAATGCCGCTGTGTGATGTTAAAACAATTGGTCCCCAAGCACCAGGGTATGCTTAAGCCCCAGGAGCTAGAAGAAGCAATGGTGCTACTTTGTTCGTTGCTTGACTGGACCTAAAACCTGCTAATAGTATGTAGCTTGTGCAAGTTGTTCTTGGTTGACTGCCCGTGGGATTCGACTTAATCAAGTTTGTTAATCATGTAATTATGCCGGAGATTAAGGTAGAGATCATTCTATGCATGACTGCGTTTGTATATTATTGGGAAATAACAGCTAGCTCTCAACATTTAAATGTCAAATTTACTTTTTAAAACCATATGTAAAAGAAAACATTGGCATTCATGAACTAATTACGAGTATCAAAAACAGGTAATACAATGAGAGTTATGCAAATACAGAACCAAATCAACTAGGTTTTTGGTTCTAATTTTTTTTCAAAGACATAGTATAGCCCCGCGGCTATACTCGGTTTTTTCTATTTTTTTTTTAAAAAGAAACCGTATAGCCGAACGGCTATAAAAGGTTTTTTGAAATTAAGTAAACTATACTCTGTTTTTTAATGTTTTTAAAAAAGAAATAGTATAGCCGACTACAAATAGTACAGCCGAGGTTTTTAAGAAATAGTATAGCCGAGGTTTTTAAGAAATAGTATAGCCGAGGTTTTTACATTTTCTTTAAAGAAATAGTATAGCCGACCGGCTATACTATGTATTTCCAAAATATCGATTTTTCTTTTTTTTTTTTTTTTTTAGAAGAAATTGTGTAGCAGTGCGGCTATGTTTGGTTTTTCAAATTTCTTTGAAGAAACAGTATAGCCACGCGGCTGGACTCTTTTTTAAGAAATATCGGTTTTTCTAATATTTTTTCAAAAGAAATCGTATTATAGGCTGTACCCTGTTTTTTTTTTGTTTTTTTTAAATAATATAGCCGCTCGGCTATACGCTGTTTAAAAAAAAGAAATATCAGTTTTTATAATTTTTTATTTTAAAGAAGTAGTATAGCCGATCAACTATACTCTGTGTGTTTTAAGAAAAAGGCAAACATGCTTTGTATATGTCTTAAAAACTCTGTAAAATTCTCATTTTTGAAAAAGGCAAACATTCGAATCTCATATTGAAGACGGTGCTGCACCAGATCAAGGAAATCAATCTGTGCGAGAAATTTGTTACGTCACGATGCTGCAACCAATTGAAGACGGTGCTTCCTGAGCAATGCCGCTGTGTGATGTTAAAACAATTGGTCCCCAAATCAACTCCGTTTTTTGTTCTAATTTTTCTTTACAGACATAGTATAGCCCGGCAGCTATACTCGGTTTTTGGAATATTTTTCAAAGAAATAGTATAGTCGAGTCGCTATACTTGGTTTTTGCTATTTTTTTAAAAAAGAAACCGTATAGCCGCAAGGCTATAAAAGGTTTTTTTTTTTTTTTTTTATAATTACGGAAATAGGCTATACTCTGTTTTTTAATGTTTTTAAAATGAAACCTTTAGAAATAGTATAGCCGAGCGGCTATACTAGGTTTTCCTAATTTTCCTAAAAGAAATAGTACAGCCGCTCTGCTATATTCTGGTTGTTTTAATAGTCGGCTATACTGGGTTTTCAAAATACCGGTTTTTTTTTTTTTTTTTTCATAAACAAATGGGTAGCAGTGCGGCTCTACTTGGTTTTTCAAATTTCTTTGAAGAAACCGTATAGCCAAGCGGCTATACCCTTTTTTAAGAAATATCGGTTTTTCTAATATTTTGTCAAAAGAAATCGTACAGCCGCGCGGCTATACTCTGTGTTTTTTTATGAAATAGAATAGCCGACTGGCTATACCGGTTTTTTTATTATTTTTAAATTGTATAGCCGCGCGGCGATACGCTGTTTTTTAAAAAGAAATATCGGTTTTTATTATTTTTTAGATCAATTTAGATATATCCAAGCGGCTATACTCTTTTTTAAGAAATATAGGGTTTTCTAAAAATTTTTAAAAAGAAATTGTATAGCGGTTTTTCTAAATAGTATAGCCGAGCGGCTGTACTATGCGTTTGCCGGTTTTCCTAAATAGTATAGCCGCGCGGCTATACTCGGGTTTTAAATTTTCTTTAAAGAAATAGTATAGCAGACCGGCTATACTCCGTTTTTTTTTTTTCAAAATATCGGTTTTTCTATTTTTTTTAGGGGTGGTTGCGATTCGGTAACCGCGAATTTTTGCCCAAACCGCAAACCGACTGACTATTTGCAGTATGGTGATTTTTGAAACCGCAAACCGACCGCGTTTTGCGGTTTACCGCAATGCGGTCGGTTACCGTGAATTAGCGGTTTAAAACCGCAAGTTCTTTTTGTGTCATAAAAATCCAACTTCTCAAGCATATATAAATTCACAATCTCCTCAACTTCTCAAACATTCACAACCTAAAGAAAATTAAAGTTCAATTCCAAGCATTCCAATTAAAGTTAAACTTATCAAGCATTCCAATTCCAAATTCTTTAAAGTTACAAACCAAAAGGAAAATGCAATGCAAAATGAATTAAAGTTACAACCCAAAAGAAAATCCAATTCAAAGTTAATTAAAGTTACAAACTAAAAGGAAAATGCAATGCACCAATGTTACAAACTAAAGTGTTGGTGGTGGTGAGTGGATTTGAAGAACCCCGTTGTGTTGTTTAAGCACCAATGCTATCTACAAATAAAACAACATAAATTTTGTATATTTTATTATAAGAAGAAGCATAAATAACATGAGCATAAATAAACTAATTACTTATTTATGCAACCTCATCATCAATCTCATCCTCTTTTGCACAAGTTGTAGAAAATATTGTATGGAATATGTTGTATGAAATATATTTTACATACAATATAATATAGACAATATTATTTAAAATATATTCGCGGTTTGCGGTAACCGCAAGTTTTGAAAATCAAATACTGCAACCGCAACCGCAGTTTTTCAGTTTTTCGGTATAAAATGCCACCCCTAATTTTTTTAGAAGAAATTGTGTAGCAGTGCGACTATACGCTTTTTTAAGAAATATCGGTTTTTCAAATATTTATTCAAACGAAATCGTATAGCCGGGCGGCTATACTATGTGTTTTTTTATGAATAGTATAGCCGACCAGCTGTACCAGGTTTTTTAAATTTGTTGTAATAGTATAGCCGCGCGGCGATACGCTGTCTTTAAAAAAAGAAATATCGGTTTTTATAATTTTTTTTTTAGTAAATTGAGCTTAGACCCATAAAATTCATTTGTAATTACCTACAACCCTTTCCTTTATTTTTCTATTAAAATACCCAATTTTTTCAAATAAAACCCGATGACTATGATCCAAGTAAGCAAGTTACCTAATTTAGCTTAAAAACTGATTTATTCTATTTTTCGGATTCCAAAACTACCCCTATTTACAAGTTAACGTGTTATGTGGGGTGTAACTAATGGCACATGTTGAATTTGGAAAGATCTTCAAATAGTTGTAATGGATGTAGGAATTTATTTAGAAACTTATTTGAAATTAAATATTACATTCAACATTAAAGTATTAGTAACGTTTTGGTTTGTTTTATGACCAAAAAAAAAAACGTTTTGGTTTATTTAATATATTTTTTTGTTTGTTTTCCTTTTATGAATTATACTACTAGTAATCTATTTTACTATAGTTTTATGAATAATAGTATTCTAATTATGTTGAAAAATATTTTGAGAATCTATTTATTGTTTGTTTTATGAAAAAAAAAAATTAATGAACCTATTTTTTCTCTAAATAATGTACCTATTATTTTTTTCCTCTAATAATGTACCCTCTTTTCTTTGACTCTGAATAAAGTACCTATTATTTGTTTTATGAAAAACAATTTTTTTAAATGAACCTATTTTTCCTCTCCAAATAATGTATCTATACACATTTATAGGTATATTGTAAAATAATTTACCTATATTTTCTATAAATTATTGTGTACCTATTTTTAATTTATGAAAAATGTACGGAAATTTCAGTTACAAAGTAACTGACTTAGTTTTTTTTATAATTTTTTTTGGTAAATAATATACCTATATTTTATTTAAATAATATATTTATATTTTATACGTATATATTTATATTTATATTTTTCATAGGTACATTATTGGATATGTAATTTACATATACTTTTTTTTGTTTGCAATTGTAGGGGGCGGTATGTGAGAGGGAATGACAACCAAAAGAAATGGGGTGATTGATATGCTATTAATAGGGAGTGTTAATTACAATTATAACAGTTAATAAAATGCTTGAAATAAATTATAAATAAAATATGAAGTTTGGTGGCAACGATGTAAAAACATAGGAATACTACGACCTCTTATATCCTACTGGTCATTTAAATTTGAAATTGGGTTTTACACATAGATTTATAGAGTGATGGGTATATGTCTAGGAAATAGAAAATGTAGGGATCTATATTGGACAAGCCCTTTTTTTATTTATTTAAAGAAATAGTATAGCCAATCAGCTATACTCTTTGTTTTTTAAGAAATAGTATAGTCATGCTTTGTATAGATCTTAAAAACTCTGTAAAATTCTCATTTTTGAAAAAGGCAAACATTCGAATCTCATATTGAACATTTATATACGTATTTTTGTTGTTTAATACACATATTTTTTACAACATTTTTAATAATACACAAAAGATTCACATATTATTGAATACAAATAATGTATATGAACATTTTAAATAAACTATATTAAAATATTATATAGTGGCCGAACTTTAAAGTTGTGATTTGCCAAATTTTTGCCGCGCGGCTATACCAAATTAATATCTATAAAGGTTAAACTAATGCAACCAAAGGGTCTTTTTGCTTAATTTTTATTAAATGGTATCGCTGAGCAGCTATACTCGGTTTTTTCAAATTTTCTTTAAAGAAATAGTATATCCGGTCGTCTGTACTCTGTTTTTTAAAAAGAAATATCTGTTTTTCTAATATTTTTTTAAAAGAAATAGTATATCCGATCAGCTATACTTTGTGGTTTTTAAGCAATAGTATAGCCGCCCGGCTGTACTCGGGTTTTCTAATATTTTTCAACGAAATAGTATAATCGCGCGGCTATTCTCGGTTTTTTCCTTTTTTTAAATAAGAACTGGTATAGCCGCACGGCTAGACTTGGTTTTTTTTTTACGAAAACAGTATATCCGAACGGATATACTCTGTTTTTCTAATTTTTTTCAAAAAAATAGTATAGACGTGCTTTGTATACGTTTGGTGGACTCGAATCACTCAATTGGAATTGGAACCAATCCAACCTTCCATCTCAACTGTTAATGGATACATTTAGGAGCTTGAACACAGCTATGTATTTATACAAATTTAAAATATTTTTCTTACTATTTTATACATTAATATTAATTATGACTTAAGTGTAACGTATGCATGTGGCTTGTATTAGTATCAACAAACCTTCAGATAAAGGAGCAAAGGATGATAATGGCTATAAATAAATAAAAAAAATAAGCGGGATGGGGGATGGGGGATGGGGGCCATTAATGACCAAGTTCTGAAATATTGGCAGTGACTGATTTAGATAACGGTCAATATTTATCATAAATTTGCACAGTGGCTCTGTGTTGGTTGATCCAGACAGAGCCATAATTAATTGCTTCACTTCAGAAATATTGCTTGACACCACACATAAGTTTGGTATTATCAGGCAGTGATGGTTCGAGGAATCTTACCTCAAAGGGTTATAGTGTAAAAGTTCAAATTTTGTTTTTTACGGCGACAATGGAGAAGATGGGGGTTAAAGGTTTTGGGGGGGGGGGGGGGGGGGGGGGGGAAGATTGGGGATCTAGGGTTGAGGAGAAAAGAATGGGGGTGTTGGAGAGGCTGGGATTGGGTGGAGGGGTTTTGGAATGTTGGAACTATTAATTTTTTTTTTTAGAAGACCTGGACTAAAATGACGTCGTTTTGGGCAGGTCATTTTTAAAACCAATGGGCCAAAGCGACACCGTTTTGGCCAACTTGTTTTAAAAAAAGAAAAAGCGCCGGGCCAAAATGATGCCGTTTTGGCCAGTGTGTTTAAAAATATATCAAACATGTGGAGGGCATTTCATGGGGTCGCTCAGTCAGCTCAAGAGGATCTTCAAGCTTATTTCCTTGGAGTCTATAAGGTTGTTTGACCCCATAGACCCCACTGTGGATCCGTCCCTATTCTCAGGGGTAGTTGTGGCACACATTCTTTTGTTCTTCAATGTAAATTTTATTAAAAAATAAAGAAAATAAAAAGAAAGCTGTGTTTTTAGGATCAAACCACGTGTCGATCAGCATGAAGTAGCAATGCAAAGGGTGGCAAGTTGCAAGTCAGAGACATCCTATTTGCAACCCTCATCATTTCTCTCAAATTATCCTGTGTAAACAAAAACCTGTAGTTTTGAACCACCTGCAACAACCCTTTACAACGATGCTGCAAGCAAATCCAACACCTCCAGCTGATGGCAATATTCTTCGTGAACTTGTGTCGCGTTGCACTGAGTTGACTCGTTGCATGATCTCGTGAGCAGCGTATCACAGTTGCTGAGGAACTCGGTCTGGAAATTCGTACAATTATTAGGATGTTCGTCGTTAATCGTGGTGCTATTAGCCTCATAAGTACTGATTAATGTACTAATCAGAAGTAGGGTTGTGAACAATGTTGCTGGTAGGGTTGTCAGCTTTGACATTGTGGTTCGATTTTAACTATAATTAGATGGTAATTAGGCTCGAGATTTTAACTATAATGAAGGACAAAAAATTTGAGGGAGGGAAGATTGCTTGATAACAATGTTTAGCATTTTTTGGGTTAAACGAACCTAGGAAATTAGTAAACTAATGTCCACCATGCATCATGCAAAATAATATTAAAATGCTCAGCAATAGAAAAATAAACCAAATATACGGTAGATCTCATAATCTCACTATAGGTCATGAAATAATTTAAAATTGATATTTTCCAATATGATTTCATCATCAAGAAGAAAATTAAAAACAATTTCATAATTTTCTAAATCTTAATGGACAAGACGTTTTATTTTTATTTTTATTAAAGATAAAAAGAAAGAGTAGATGTGGGTGTGTGAGTTGCCCATGGTTCACTGCTTGCCTCTTTAGAGCATCCACAATAGTGGTGCGTAAAGTTAGATGCATGCTAAATATACACATATTGCCACCGGAAGTTGTTACAGCGAGAGGATGTAAAGGCTTGTAAATTAACATTGGGCACTGGATGTGTATAAAAAAGATGCTAATTTACATATATTTTTACACCCATTTTGCTGACCTCACAAGCAAGAAATGAGGAGAGAGGAGAGAGAAGAGCAGTTGAAAAGGTGATTCCACTCTCGATGTATGCACAAGTAGAAGGATACTCTCCAGAAAAAGCAAAGTGGCGGGCCCGACGGAAGACAAAGTGCAAATTAGCTTAATAGAGCCTCTAACGGTCATCAAATGAGTGGCCTAAATTGTTTCTTTTTGAAAATAAATAGCCCACATTTAATTGCTTTTGATTAACACAAAAAAATTGAATATATATTTTCCAATTTACATCTTCCCCATTGAAGCAAAAATTATATTTACATCCCTTGTAAAGGGGATGTAAAAGTGGCTTTACACACCACCATTGTGAATGCTCTTACACCCTAGTTCAAATACTCTATTGTAGATTATGTTAATATAGATGTGGGTGTGTGAGTTGGTAATGGCTCACTGCCCTCCTCTTTGCCTCTTTACACCCTACAGATCCTCTCATGTATATTAGGTTAATTTAGAGTGTTTAGATTAGGAAAATACTTCCCTCATTCCTTATAAGAGCATCTCCAATAATAGTAGCAAATTGAATTCTTCAAAGTAAAGTTTGTTGACTTATGTGATAATTTGAAAATATTTGTTTGCTACTTTAATAACTTGTGACCCAATACACTCTTTAATTCAATTAATTCAGTATTATGGGGAAAAAAATGAAAACATGTAAAGAAAGTCTATGTGTTTATTATTTAAAAAGAAAAAGTGTAGGTTTTTCGCATTTTCAATGTAGGTTTTGTCATTCCAAAGCAAAATTAATTATTTTGAAGAGTGAAGGTCAACTTGTCAGTCCTGAAAAGAGAGAAAGAGGTTGCAGCTTTGGTGACTAAGTTTGACAAGTTTGTTGGAGGAAGTTTATCTTATGTGGCTTACCTATTTTAGCATTTCAAAGCTGTTGAAGAGACTATTGGAGATGCTCTAAGTAAGAGTTCCTACATTCCAACTAAGGGCAGTATGACGTGTGTAGAAGTTTTTATTTTTTGTGTTTTTAATGAATTATTTTTGCATATCTGTCAAACCGTAATTTACATAAAAAAGGAATATCTCCTTCGAGGGAACAAGGCAAGCAGTATACGACACTAGTATAAAAAATAATAATAATAATAATAATAAGGGATTAGGGATTTTCTAGGAAGATGACATGTATTTTTGAATTTTTCCCCCTAACGTTTGCTGTGGGTGAAACATTGACGTCAATCGCCAACCACAAACGATGCCGTATTGATCGTTCCAGAGCAGACAAGACCGACTAAATCCATTATTTCAACGAGGAGCGCAAAACCTTGTGGCTCTTTCCCTACCTCACACACCGTCGTAAATGCACTCATATCCACACTCGCTATCTCCTAACGACACCTGTCGATGCAAACTTTAAAAGTTCCCTTGACAGCGCGTATACTATCAAATGAAAACGTCTGCGATTGCAAATGAACCGACTGAATCCAAAGTCCACTGTTTACCTATTTTTATTTTTATTAATTAAATAAACTTATTATTATCAAAACATCCATCTCAAGCAAATTTTCCATCCACTTTTTCTGTCTTCCCGAACTGCAATCTAGTTAAGAGAAAGAGAGGTCGAGAGAGCTCAGGCTTATCTGATTTTTGGGGTTAGGGTTTTTCCTCTTTCCGAATCGCCCATTCCAAAACCCTAATTATCGGATCAGGTAATTGGGTCTTTAATTCCCACGATTCCTATTTGTCTCTGTTTCAGGGTTTTTATGGTTTTATTCTGCTCTGAATTTTAGGGATTTTGTACATAAATTGGGGATCGTTTCTTAGTTTTGTTTGAACGGAAGTATTAGGAAGCGAAGATGTTCTGAGAGAGTAGAACAAAGTTTTATTATTTAGATGATTTACTTCTGAGTCTTCACAATCTGATATGAAAAAGAATTAAAAGATAACTTTTTTCATTGGGAGCTCTGTTTTTTCTCTAATACTTGAAAAAAAAAAATCATTTTTTTTATAAATATATATTTGATTAATATGAAGCCAAAATTTTGTTGCTTTGTCTTTTGAACCCTCCTTTTGTTTTCAATTTTTACTTTTAACTAGGTTCTGTTTCTCATCAATAGGGAAGTCAGAAATTTAGGGACCAAAGAAACTGTGATTTTATAAAATTATATGTCTTCTGTATTGCAATTGCATTCGATTTAGAGTCTGTTTACTCCCTTATGATGGCAAAGTTGACAAAATTAGATGGGTTATAAATTTTTGGATTATGTGATCTGTGCTTTCTTATGTTGTTATCAGCTTTATTCTTGGGTTATCTTGGTCAGATAAAATGGTGATTTAGATTTTCTTTTTTATGTGATCCAGGTCTGAGCATTCTGGTTAGCAGGCCCTCTTAGGTTAATCAACCAAGTTTCATGTCTGAGCTCGACGTACAGATTCCTACCGCCTTTGGTATGTTCAGTGTTATTCATAACTCATTTGTGTGTGTTTATGCGCTTGCAGACATGCTTGTAACTCTATATATGAATTTTTTTGGATATGTTGTTTGATAGCTCTGGGGCATTATATTGGTTGACAACTTGGATACCCAAATGCTTAAGGGATCATTTTAGACACTAACATGTAAGACTACTGCAATTTAGAAGGACTGTTGTTTGAGCAATTGGTTTTTATTGTATATCAACAGAGTGTGTCAACTAGTACTCTTCAGAAATCTGACCAACCTGATCAACCCAAAGAAACCCAAATGGTTGGGTTTTCCCACTAATTTTATGAATCTGAAGTCATTGGTTCAAGTGTTGGGATTATGTGCTATAAAATCTGATTAAACCAACCTTGACCAAAGTGTATGTGTGGTGAAATGAAATATATAAGGTTG
The DNA here is from genome assembly GCA_020521455.1 of Prunus kanzakura. Classification (NCBI taxonomy): domain Eukaryota; kingdom Viridiplantae; phylum Streptophyta; class Magnoliopsida; order Rosales; family Rosaceae; genus Prunus; species Prunus kanzakura. Next base: position 1,829,518 of record BPUM01000794.1, on the reverse strand, counting down.
GGCATGGGGTTCTTTGAACATTGCGCATGCACTCTCGCTGCCACTTCATTATTAGTCTGTTACTCATTTTTATTGGTATACATTTGAAGCACAGAATAAAACCCTTGTTGATTATTTCCCACATTGTCTCGGATAGATTTTATTATTTTTCCTTGAACTTATGAAAAAAGCGGTGGTAGGCTACTCCCTTTTAAATCAGTGGCCTTTACTTCAAGGTACGTAGGTTTGAGTCTGGATAGTTGAATACCCAATAAGTAAACATCGAGTGGGAAAGCATTTCATTTTTAGAATCTAAAGCAAGGAGAAATAAAAAAAATTCACCCAAAAATAGGATAACTTTATTTTTTCTACTGGAGAAAAATGGCACCAATCTGTCATTTTAAAGGAATTATGCACTTCTACAATGCTAACCCCTTCTGTTTTTAGCCCCTCTAAGTTCTCTTGATTATTGCACGAGGTCTTGTGTGTTTGTAGACTTGGATATCACCCCTCTTTCGCTTCCTTGTCTCTCATCCTTTCTTTTGACTCCCTTCATTAATCTAATTTGAATACTGATGCTTGAGTTCAGATCCCTTTGCTGAGGCAAATGCTGAGGACTCAGGTGCTGGGACAAAAGAGTATGTGCACATTCGTATACAGCAACGGAACGGCAGGAAAAGCCTGACAACCGTGCAGGGATTGAAGAAGGAGTTTAGCTACAACAAGATACTCAAAGACCTTAAGAAGGAATTTTGCTGCAATGGTACAGTTGTTCAGGACCCAGAACTAGGACAGGTGTGTGTTTAATATGGTAAAAGCTATAATTTAATTTGTACTAGACACCGTCTGATTGCTATCTTGTTTGTCTACAGGTCATTCAGCTTCAAGGTGATCAGAGAAAGAATGTGTCTTCCTTCCTCGTCCAGGTAGTTACCAGTCCCAAAAATGGTTTAGATGAATTTAAATGTGTTCTATAGGTCGTGTTAAGTTGTGGAAGTGCTTGCTTGATTGTTTCCAGTTTTTGGCATCTTAGGTCTATTAGATGGTTTGAAAATGCAACAATTTAGAGGAATCTGATCTTGATTCTTGTTCTCTCTACAGGCTGGCGTTGTGAAGAAAGACAACATCAAAATTCATGGTTTCTGAGCTGTTGCAGCAACTCAAGTCTCTGCAGAATACATCTCCCTGTACGCTCAGGGCAGAACATGTTATCTGGATATTACATCATCTATAAGTTTGTATGCTATGTGTATTGTGTTTCTGGTGTGTTCTAATTGCCAAGCAACTGGTGTTATGTGGATTGATCATGGAGTGTATAACAACTTGTGGCCGTCTTAATTTCAATCTCAATAAAGAATATATTACGAATGCTCCTTATCCAGATTTCCCTGCAAATTATTCTGTGAATGGAAAACAATAAACATTTAGAGATTTCATGATGGTTCCTTGGTAGTTAGTAGGGTATGGGAGGGGCTATGTGGTATCATTTGGTTTCTTGATCAAAAGCTAAGTTCTTACAATGCGGTATCATTAAGTGCCTCCTCTTCCCCAGTATATTTCCCAGTATATCCTCCCTTAAACTAAGTTCTTCTTACTCGAACTACTTGACGGTAAATCCAAATATTCTCTCTTTCAAATGGCTTGTTTGGATCACTCTTCTCACAATGCTTGTTCACTTAGAGGTTCAAGTACTACTCAAAAGCGGTTCTTGATGAAAAATAGCTTCTCTTTTTGTTCTTTTTCTTAAAAAGTGCAAATTTAGCTAGCTCAAACTTCATACTTGAGGTCAATTGCTATTCGAAAGCACTTCTGTTTGGTTCGATTAAAAGAGCATGGTTCGATTATAAGAGCATGCATCTCTAACGGACTTCATGAATGAACTAATTAGTACGGTAGGGGCAAGTTTGGTAAGCCTCACTCCCTTGGACTGCTAAATAGGACTTGAAGCCCATGTTTGGTAAGATGAGGGATTAAGTTAAATGGGATTGTGGAGTCCACGCGACTCCGCCTCTCTCTCCCTCTCTCTCTCTCTCTCGTTCGCGTTCGTGACTCCGCCTCTCCTTCGTTCAACATCGACTGCTCCCAAGCAAGTTTTTCTGATCTCTCCCTTTTGATACCTCTCTTATTCCTTCTTCCACTTTTCTCATATGCTCTCTCTCTCTACAACATTTTTCAAAGGTAATTTTTCATGGGTATTGCTTTTTCTTTGGGTGTTATTGAGAAATTTCATTGTTAGATTGTTTGTTGGGTTGTTATTTTCTATCTATCCTCTGTTTGGTTGTTGGGAATTTTAGGCAAGCAAAAGGGAAAATCTTCCATTTTTGTGTTTTATGCTGTTATAGATTATATAATAATTAGTGGCTTCACTTAAGTTAAGAGGATAATGGAAAGAGAATTAAAATTTTAGCTGCATGTGTCATTTTACATCAATTTCTCGGCAACCAAATAGTGCATTAGGGTTTGAATGTGGATTAAGCACTTCCTGTTTCCTCTCTTAATTGTTTGTTTACAAAAATTGCATCTTTTGGTTAAAAAAAACTGATATTATTCAAGCTTTACTTGTTAGAAACTTGAAGGCATACAGTTGGCAACTGCCTGTTTATTTTGCATGATGGCCTATGAATATGATAAGTTAGTTTTAAGCTGATTTTGAGATTTGATGTGATGAATTGATATTATTAGCATTATTGTTCTTTTTCTTCTTCTTCTTCTTTTTTAAATGAAAGTTTGAGTGTGTATATTGTTTGTGTTGCCAATGGCTTTTGCCTTTGGTTAGGCATATGTGATTCTATGCATGTGTTTGAAAAGTATCATTAAACAATTCAGCAAAAATGATGTTCTGCAGAAAATGGCATACTTTGTGTCACTGCTTGAATCATTGAATGGGCTTGAAGGCCAAGTTGGTTAGTGAAATTTTAGTTTCTCCATTGCTCTATTTGGCTTAGTAAAATCACTTACTCAAAAACCTACCTAGCTCTATATTTGGCTCACTAATTACTAGTCATGCCTAACACTAGTCTGCAGATCATGGTGTTTTGTTTTTCTGGTGTTCCTGTTAACTTCTTGGCCACTCTTGTTTTTGTTCTTCTATATTTTTTGCTTTTCCTGGAATAAAAGTTCATTTAAAAAAAGAAGAAGAAGTTGGATCATGGTATTCAAACAGGACTTGTTGGAGGCACACCTACTGTAAGGATATCATCAGAGGCATATTGTGGATGGTGAGTGGTGTCTGTCACTATGGTTTGATTACACATGGGCTAAGAATCTTGTTTTGTTAATAACATTGTTCTGTTTAGATTCAAAGATTTTGTTTTGTTATTCTTGGGGTTGAAAATTTACTTCGTTGACCCTATAATAATTTTGTTTTTGGAGTTGTATTCCTTTTTTGTTTGTAATCCGATTATGGAATGCGGATATTATTGCAATGCCTTGTTGAGAACTTGCTTGTCAGTTGAGAGATTGCAGGTATGGTTATGCAATTAAAGGAATGGTTGTGTTAAGATATTAAACTGAATTATTGATCTCTAATCTACAGTTGATTTTGAGTATGACTGAAAGGATTATTGGGCAATTAGTGCCTAGATGGTTGTGTTATAATATGAAATCTGATTTTTGTTAATGAACTGCTCAAGAATATGATTTTTCATATATGGATTTTGGAAATTTTTTGTGTTGGTTGAGTTATACAATGAAATCTCAATTTTACCTTGAATATGAACTGCTCACCTATATGATTTTGCAAATCTGTATATTGGGCAATTTGAAGTGGTATCTTATGCAAATTTAGTCTTATGTTCATATTCCTGTTGTTTATGTTTCCATTTTATATGCTCTTTTCATGTTCATTTCAGTATGTGAGACTTATGAAACGAAAGGACATCTACACCAAAACTCAACTGGACAAAGTTCGAGATGAATGAGCAAGTGAATGAGCAAGTCATATGTTAGAGTGGCTTTTTGTTTGAAATAAGCATTCTCCCGTCATTTTAAATTTATTTTTGTTGCTAGTATGTTGCTTAAAGACAAGTATGGATCATATGTGGGGTTGGAAAATTTGTGATTTATGGAAGTGTTGGATATCTATTTGATGTATGGATATATTTAAATTATGGTTTTTAATGTGCAATGGGCAACACTACACGATATTGTTCATAACAACCTCAATTTTGCACAGACAACTAAAGTTAAAAATTTAAAATAACAACAATACTCATAAGACAACTGAGTGGTGGTCGGTGGTTGTTATTGATATATTAATCAAATTCTTCGTGTTTGCATACAAATAACGACTCAATTATACATAAACTTGATGGAATTTATACCCTTAATAATAAACAAAAAGCCTTTGGTATGGAGGAAAAGAAATGTACATGTCAATTTGGTAATTATAATAACAAAAAAAATCTTACATTAAGAAAGGAAAAGTGAAATGAAAAAGAAAGCACTTCACGCACTTTGAAGTTTTTTTTTCTGTTTCCTCACTAGTTTTGCTTTTTCTAAGGGTTTGTGACTGCAGTTGCCGTCGACGACGGCTTCTGTGATGCCAGAGTTTGTTTTCTCTGCTGGGGTGGGTGGTTCTCTTAAAGATGGCCCTATTGCTGGTGAGAAGAGAGCTCAAGCTCTTCTTTCTAGCTCTACTATTTCCACACACCCCTTTTTCAACCTTATTAGTTGTTGCAAGTTAAAAATTCAAGCTGGTTGGAGAAGTTCAGTTAAGCATATCTTTAGGGAGTAGAATGTGGATGTTGATGTCTTGGCTTCTAAGAGTTTTGAGTTTGTCCCTAGGGTGCAGTCTTTTACTAAGGTGCCAGCTTTTCTTGTGAATTGTTAAGCTGCGTATGCTATTGGGGTGTCTAGGTCTCGTGTTGTTTGTGCTTGGTCTGTTTGTTCTGGGCTCTTAGCCCCTCTTGTTACCCAAATAAATAAAAAAGGCTTACATTTAATTATTTAAAAATTAAATTAATTATTTTTTAGTCCGACACAACACCAAACATAGGTCTTCACTATTTTTACAATCTAGCTTCGTAGTCTGACGCAACACCAAACGTAGGTCAGTACTTAATTCAGTTTAGACCAATCCGTGCTAATCCGAGACAGTCCTAGGATTTAGTCCAGTCCATGACAGTACGCCATACCAAACGACCTCTAAAAGTTTAAAAACTCAACTCTAAGGTCATGTTTGGTGGGATGGACTGGATTGGATATATTCAATTAAAATGGAAATTTCATCTCTGATTTAATTCTTAAAAAAGGCTATTAGCTTTCCCCTTTTGGTTCATGGGGAAGGAGGCTTGGGGATGTGAAATAAATTGTTTTCACATGTTTGGTAAGTCTAAGCATGGAAAATGGTTGCCTTGCACATGAGAAAGTAGGGGGAAAGTGAAGCCCTCCTCCCCCCTTGGGTTTTGTTTTCCCTTCTCATGAAAAAGTTTGGGAAATGAGCCAACATTAAATGTATATTTTTCATGATCATTTTGTCCCTATTAACAATTTAGAATTACAATATATCATTAAATGCATTTTTTTATTTGATTTAGTATGAGTATAATTGAAAATTTATACAAAATTTGTTTTCCATTCCTAATCAAAATAAACATGGGAAATGAAATAAAGTGATATATCCCAGTTACTTTCCCAGCATTACCGAACATGGAAAATGAATACCTCATTTAGGAAATGACATGGGAAGTGATTTCCCTTCAAATCCATTCTGTGAACCAAACAGGATTGTAATGGATTCATATCAAAATATGATCCATTGACATGTCTAAAGTTGGGTGTTTTGATTGGTGAGAGGGAAGGGAAGATTATTTTGGGGAGTTGTAGTGGTTGTGCTAGGCGCGGGGGAGGAGGAGGGGATTGGAAAGAGAGTGACATGTTTTTATTTTTTAAAATTTTCAATAATATATTTCATTATTTTAAATAATATACAGTTGATTTATTACCACGTTGCTTGTTAAGAGACCATTTGACAACAAAAAAGACAAAAGATACGAAATAATAAGGAAACCAAAGTGTGTGTACGAAAATATCAAATAAATCTCTTCGATTAGCAAAGTGAAAATTACCCCCATTAAGTACAAAGAGGCTTAATGTAGAATGATTAGCGTAACCCTAACCATGATTTGTGTAAGACAAAAAAGGGAAAATGAAAAGGTAATTACCCTCTATTCCCGCACCCAAACGCCGATCCGTCCACCTATGAAAAGAGATTATTTCTTTAAAGGAGCCTTTGTCATTGATAATGACAAAAAGGCTCTGCACAAAAGTACAAAAAATGGCACGCACCCCACATGAACAACCAAAAAAGATCAGAGGCAAATGGCAGTGAAGTACACTCTCACAATGTGGACTGGTTCATGTGTGCCACTTGTACCTGACCTGCGCGCTGAGCTGAGCTTTACCTCACAGAATTCTAGACCCTTCATTCATATCCTATCCTCTTCCCACGTGGCCCCTCTCAATTCCCCCACAGATATTTCACCCCCACTCCCCCTCCTTAAATACCCGCCCACCCTCCTCACTCCCATCAATTACAAACCCTAAAACCCAAATCAATCTTATCGCCTCCTCTCTCTCTCTCTCTCTCTTCCGTCAATGGCATCCATGGCTTCTACTCTCACCTCCTCCTCCCTCGCCACCAAGCTCCAGAAGCCATCTCTCCTCGACTCCTCCTTCCATGGCACTCCCGTGGTCCGCCTTCAGCCCGCCAAGGCCGCCACCAACTCCAACAGCCATGGCCTCTCCGTTTCCATGTCCGCCAACGGCTCGACGCCGTCGTACGATCTCAGCGCCTTCAAGTTCGACCCCATCAAGGAGTCCATCGTCTCCAGGGAGATGACCAGGCGCTACATGACCGATATGATCACCTACGCCGACACCGACGTCGTCGTCGTCGGCGCCGGATCCGCCGGGCTCTCCTGCGCCTACGAGCTCAGCAAGAACCCCAACGTTCAGGTCGCCATTATCGAGCAGTCCGTCAGCCCCGGCGGTGGTGCATGGCTCGGTGGCCAGCTATTCTCTGCTATGGTAATCTCATTTCTGCCTCCATTAATGATTTTCGAGCCACCTTAATTAATGATTGTTGTTTTGTAGTTTAGCTGTTTATTTTCCGCCATGGTAATTTAAAAATAAATAAATAAATATATATATATATAAATTTAATTTAAGTACCAGGTGGTCTGCATTTTATTTTTTATCTTTTGCGGGTAATTGCTGTTTAATTTCAATTTTATATTTGCTATAAAGAAATTAAAAATCTCGCTGTGACACGTGTCTCACATGCCGCGTCTAGTTTTTGATAATTCACAGTTGTCGCTGTGCATGTTTTCTGTGTGTAAATAGTATTTTTTTAATGATATATTTTTAGTTGGAATGAATTGTGTATATATATGTTTCTTTAAATTGTTTTTATTGTTGGATATTGTCGATTTTCTGTCAAAGGCGTTTTGAAAAGCTTCAATTGGGATTCGGTCTATCTGAAAAGTCAAGATATATATTGAAAATAAATAAATAAAATTTCTTTTTGTAATTAGCGTTACCAAATTTGATACAAAAAAATAATATAGAATTGTGATTGTCTATCTAATAGCAAATAATTTACAGGTTGTGCGTAAACCAGCTCACCTTTTCCTGAATGAGCTCGGCGTTGCCTACGATGAGAAAGACCACTATGTTGTCATCAAGCATGCGGCCCTATTCACCTCCACTATCATGAGCAAGCTCCTTGCCCGGCCCAACGTGAAGCTCTTCAACGCTGTGGCTGCCGAGGACCTGATCGTGAAGGGTGGAAGAGTTGGTGGTGTGGTCACCAACTGGGCATTGGTGTCTATGAACCACGACACACAGTCGTGCATGGACCCCAATGTCATGGAGGCCAAGGTGGTTGTGAGCTCCTGCGGTCACGACGGGCCCATGGGAGCCACTGGGGTCAAGAGGTTGCGGAGCATAGGGATGATCGAGAGCGTGCCCGGGATGAAGGCCTTGGACATGAACACGGCTGAAGATGCCATCGTCAAGCTGACTAGGGAGATTGTGCCTGGAATGATCGTTACAGGCATGGAAGTTGCTGAGATAGATGGATCTCCAAGAATGGTAAATTTCTTTCTCATGGATTTATTCACTATTACTGGCATGGAAGTTTGCTTACGCTTAATACCATGCTGACTGTTTTTGCATGAATCGTTTGTTTGACTGAATTTTTAAAGTACCATGCCAAACTTATAACTTTGATTCCTTTCTGATGGAAGGGACTAAATTATCCTTGATGTCTTATACAAACACTCTAAGCCATAGAAACCATGGTGGGGTACTTGGGTGATTTAGCAATTTATAAAAGTTGTCTTCCCCTTGATATCTTGAGTTTCAAACATAGTGCCGAGTGCTTTGAGCCTTTGACGGAGTGCGAATATTCGAGGTGGTGCAAATAATGATTCCATGTAATAATAGTCGGAAGGAAAGGAATATTCGTCCTTTTAATCGTGAAAGGTAAGAAGAGTAGACCCGACCTAGAATTGCATCCTCAATGATAATAGAAGGGGCCCAAACCAATCTCATTTGCTAGCCTTTCCTAAACGATAGTGACATATATATGTAATGGCCTCTATTTGGTAACCATTACAACTATGTCTTGTTCCCCCTCTGCACTCAATTCAAAGATAGTGAGTTAAAAGGGAATATGGGTCCAAAACCTTTTTCCCTTGTTCTGTTCTTGTATGTTTGTAAAAGTTCCATTACTTGATTATATTGTGGTCCTAGTTGATTCTGTGACCTTATGTAATTTGGATTTTGTGCTTGGAAATGGTGGTCCTAATTGAGATTGTGACTTAACATAATAATTTGCAATTTGGACCTTATTGGTGATGCAGGGACCTACGTTTGGTGCCATGATGATATCAGGGCAAAAGGCAGCCCACTTGGCATTGAAGGCACTAGGGCTTCCCAACGCTTTGGATGGATCATACGTGGGAAGCATTCAACCAGAGCTGATCTTGGCTGCCGCGGATTCTGCTGAGATTGCAGAGGCTTAAAAATGATGATAAGAAGAAAAAAAACCAAGCCGGAAATAATAGCGGTTAGGAGTGAGTTTATGGCGGTGGGTAAGTGATGGTGTTGATATTTGATGTTGGCGATGTTCTGAGTTTTGTTAATAATGTGAACTGAGTATCTGTTGATGTTTTGCTTAGACTTTGTTGGAAATGGAAATGGTAGCATCATTTGCTTCCTATTATCTTCTCTTCTTGTGCTTGTGTAACCCTATTACCTTTTTGAATATTATAAGAGAAACCTATAAAAATACCATTCGCTCAATGCGCCTGGTTTGCAAATCTTTATGGGCCGGTCATTGAGCAGGATTCAAGTATTAAGAAGAATAACGAGCATACACTCAAGAGTAAAACGGTGAGCAAAAATATTTCCTTTTCTACTCCTAAACTCAATACACTTCGTTTAAATGGATTCACTGGCCAAAGAAGTGGGGATGCATGAACTTGACTTCATTTACACATTCTCCCAAGTACTATTAAAATAATATCATAATTTCCACTATAGGTCACCACCATAATGAAGTTCGATGCTCCTTTAAGTAATTTTACATTTTTGTTCACATAATTTCAATTTCGGGAATTTTACTCATGTAACTTTTGCCATAATCGCTAACCCCATAAGAAAAATGAAGATGGATGGCAGCACGTGGTTGTTCAAATAGTTTAGGGTTTTGTTAATTGAGAAATTAGGACTTATGAAATGTGAGGGATAGCGAAAATTGTGAAGAAAGTTGATATTGGCTTTTTAAAAGAACCAATAAGATCACTAGAAGATGACGTGCATAAGTTTGCACAACATAATTATTGTAGATGAGTATGAAGAAAATGAATCTAAAGACGAAAATGAAAACTTAAGATCTATGAGGACAAGAGCAAGATAGTAAAATATTGAGCTGACTATCTCGTACGGGCGGAACCACAGTCAAGGCTGTGGTGGGTTATAGCCCAGGTAAGTTTTGAATTAAAAAATAAATACAAACCTATATCTATATGGCCCACTACAAGAAGTTTGTTGCCTTTTTTTTGTGTGTATTTTTTGCAAAGTATGCTCTCTTTTTGGTTCACTAGAAGATGACGTGCATAACTTTGCACAACATAATTGTTGTAGATGAGTATGAAAAAGATGAATCTAAAGACGAAAATGAAAACTTAAGATCAATAAGGACAACAGCAAGATAGTAAAATACTGAGCCGACTATCTAGTACGGGCGGAATGACAGTCAAGGCTGTGGTGGGTTATAACTTAGGTAAGTTTTAAATTAAAAAACAAATACAAACCTATATCTATATGGCCCACTACAAGAAGTTTGTTGCCTTTTTTGTGTGTATTTTTTGCAAATTATGCTCTTTTTTTTGTTCACTAGAAGATGACGCTCATAAGTTTGCACTACATAATTGTTGTAGATTAGTATGAAGAAGATGAATCTAAAGACGAAAATGAAAACTTAAAATCTATGAGGACAACAGCAAGAAAGTAAAATACTGAGCCGACTATCTCGTACGGGCAGAATCACAGTCAAGGCTGTGGTGGGTTATAGCCTAGGTAAGTTTTGAATTAAAAAACAAATACAAACTTATATCTATATGGCACACTACAAGAAGTTTGTTGCCTTTTTTTTTTTTTTGTTTGTATTTTTTTGCAAAGTATACTCTTTTTTTTGTTCACTAGAAGATGACGTGCATAAGTTTGCACAACATAATTGTTGTAGATGAGTATGAAGAAGATGAATCTAAAGACGAAAATGAAAACTTAAGATCTATGAGGACAACAACAAGATAGTAAAATACTGAGCCGACCATCTAGTACGGGCAGAATCACAGTCAAGGCTGTGGTGGGTTATAGCCTAGGTAAGTTTTGAATTAAAAAACAAATACAAACCTATATCTATATGGCCCACTACAAGAAGTTTGTTGCCATTTTTGTGTGTATTTTTGCAAAGTATGCTCTTTTTTTTGTTCACTAGAAGATGACGTGCATAAGTTTGCACAACATAATTGTTGTAGATGAGTATGAAGAAGATAAATCTAAAGACGAAAATGAAAACTAAAGATCTATGAGGACAAGAGCAAGATAGTAAAACATTGAGCCGACTACCTCGCACGGGCGGAATCACAGTAAAGGTTGTGGTGGGTTATAGCCTAGGTAAGTTTTGAATTAAAAAACAAATACAAACCTATATCTATATGGCCCACTACAAGAAGTTTGTTGCCTTTTTGTTTTTGTATTTTTTGCAAAGTATGCTCTTTTTTTTTTTCACTAGAAGATGACGTGCATAAATTTGCGCAACATAATTGTTGTAGATGAGTATGAAAAAGATGAATCTAAAGACGAAAATGAAAACTTAAGATCTATGAGGACAACAGCAAAATATTAAAATATTGAGCCGACTATCTCGTACGGGCGGAATCACAGTCAAGGCTGTGGTGGGTTATAGCCTAGTTAAGTTTTGAATTAAAAAACAAATACAAACTTATATATATATGGCCCACTACAAGAAGTTTGTTGCCTTTTTTTTGTTGTTGTATTTTTTGCAAAGTATGCTCTTTTTTTTGTTCACTAGAAGATGACGTGCATAAGTTTGCACAACATAATTGTTGTAGATGAGTATGAAGAAGATGAATCTAAAGACGAAAATGAAAACTTAAAATCTATGAGGACAACAGCAAGATAGTAAAATACTGAGCCGACTATCTAGTATGGGCAGAATCACAGTCAAGGCTGTGGTGAGTTATAGCCTAGGTAAGTTTTGAATTAAAAAACAAATACAAACCTATATCTATATGGCCCACAACAAGAAGTTTGTTGCCTTTTTTGTGTGTATTTTTTGTAAAGTATGCTCTTTTTTTTGTTCACTAGAAGATGACGTGCATAAGTTTGCACTACGTAATTGTTGTAGATGAGTATGAAGAAGATGAATCTAAAGACGAAAATGAAAACGTAAGATCTATGAGGACAACAGCAAAATAGTAAAATATTGAGTCGACTATCTCGTACGGGCGGAATCACAGTCAAGGCTGTGGTGGGTTATAGCCTAGGTAAGTTTTGAATTAAAAAACAAATACAAACTTATATCTATATGGCCCACTACAGAAGTCTGTTGCCTTTTTTTTGTTGTTGTATTTTTTGCAAAGTATGCTCTTTTTTTTGTTCACTAGAAGATGACGTGCATAGGTTTGCACAACATAATTGTTGTAGATGAGTATGAAGAATATGAATCTAAAGACGAAAATGAAAACTTAAGATCTATGAGGACAAGAGCAAGATAGTAAAACATTGAGCCGACTACCTCGCACGGGCGGAATCACAATAAAGGCTGTGGTGGGTTATAGCCTAGGTAAGTTTTGAATTAAAAAACAAATACAATCCTATATCTATATGGCCCACTACAAGAAGTTTGTTGCCTTTTTGTTTTTGTATTTTTTGCAAAGTATGCTCTTTTTTTTGTTCACTAGAAGATGACGTGCATAAGTTTGCACAACATAATTGTTGTAGATGAGTATGAAGAAGATGAATCTAAAGACGAAAATGAAAACTTAAGATCTATGAGGACAAGAGCAAGATAGTAAAACATTGAGCCGACTACCTCGCACGGGCGGAATCAAAGTAAAGGTTGTGGTGGGTTATAGCCTAGGTAAGTTTTGAATTAAAAAACAAATACAAACCTATATCTATATGGCCCACTACAAGAAGTTTGTTGCCTTTTTGTTTTTGTATTTTTTGCAAAGTATGCTCTTTTTTTTGTTCACTAGAAGATGACGTGCATAAACTTGCGCAACATAATTGTTGTAGATGAGTATGAAGAAGATGAATCTAAAGACGAAAATGAAAACTTAAGATCTATGAGGACAACAGCAAAATAGTAAAATATTGAGCCGACTATCTCGTACGGGCGGAATCACAGTCAAGGCTGTGGTGGGTTATAGCCTAGGTAAGTTTTGAATTAAATAAACAAATACAAACTTATATCTATATGGCCCACAACAAGAAGTTTGTTGCCTTGTTTTTTTTTTTTTTTTGCAAAGTATGCTCTTTGTTTTGTTCACTAGAAGATGACGTGCATAAGTTTGCACAACATAATTGTTGTAGATGAGTATGAAGAAGATGAATCTAAAGACGAAAATGAAAACTTAAGATCTTTGAGGACAAGAGCAAGATAGTAAAACATTGTGCCGACTACCTCGCACGGGCGGAATCACAATAAACGCTGTGGTGGGTTATAGCCTAGGTAAGTTTTGAATTAAAAAACAAATACGAACCTATATCTATATGGCCCACTACAAAAAGTTTGTTGCCTTTTTATTTTTGTATTTTTTGCAAAGTATGCTCTTTTTTTTGTTCACTAGAAGATGACGTGCATAAGTTTGCACAACATAATTGTTGTAGATGAGTATGAAGAAGATGAATCTAAAGACGAAAATGAAAACTTAAGATCTATGAGGACAAGAGCAAGATAGTAAAACATTGAGCCGACTACCTCGCACGGGCGGAATCACAGTAAAGGTTGTGGTGGGTTATAGCCTAGGTAAGTTTTGAATTAAAAAACAAATACAAACCTATATCTATATGGCCCACTACAAGAAGTTTGTTGCCTTTTTGTTTTTGTATTTTTTGCAAAGTATGCTCTTTTTTTTGTTCACTAGAAGATGACGTGCATAAATTTGCGCAACATAATTGTTGTAGATGAGTATGAAGAAGATGAATCTAAAGACGAAAATGAAAACTTAAGATCTATGAGGACAAGTGCAAGATATTAAAATATTGAGCCGACTATCTTGCACAGGCAGAATCACAGTCAAGGCTGTGGTGGGTTATAGCCTAGGTAAAAATTACTAGTTCCGCCCTTGCTCGTACGATGTTCAACAAGATATGCAAACATTGACAGATTATATAGTACTTCATAATAGGGTTCCAGCTCCCAAAGTGTATCACTATTTTTTTAATGATATGTTTAACCACCTTTGGAATTCTCAAGGAGCTAGGCAATGAGTCTCTTAATCCCTTTGTGTTACTGTTCGGTGTTTAATTTAAATAATACTATACTTAAATATTAAAAAAATGTTTTCCATGTTTTGGAACTTGGAAAGAAAAAACATATCTAATTTTCCCCCACCCTCTCTAGGGGGAAATGACACGGGTCCTCTCGGCGAGAGAGAAAACAAAGCCAAAAGCACAGAGCAAAGCTACGCCTCCGCCTCTAGAAACCGTAAATAAACCTAAAAGGGGCTCGTGGGTCGTGTGAGTAGGAGGTCGTCTCGTTCTCACTTCTCTCAGCTAACCAATTTACCAATTAAATCTTCCTTCATCGATTATCGAAAGCTTAACTGCTAGTACGGTAAGTCTCTTGATCATAACTCTCTGTTTGGTTTCCGAGAGAGCCTCAGAAAATAGAGAACAAAAAGAAAGCTTCAGATATTACAAGGCCATTCAATCCGAATTTTGCACGTTTAATTCTTTCCGAAGCGTATTTTATAGAGGCTCATTTGAGTGGTGGTCTTGTTGGCAGCCTGAGATTGAGAAAATATGGACGAAATGTTGGCCGTAGTTCTTTCTATGCTTCTTGTTTTGGCATTAATTCCACTTTATCTATGGAAACGGCGTCAAGATTCTCGATTGCCTCACGATCACGAAGAAGAGCCGCAGGTTTGATTTTTCTGAACCTAATTCCTTTGCAATGTAATTTTTTCGAGATTTATTTGTTTTCATTTCATAATTTGCTCTTAATTTTTTTAAAATTAATTTAGGTTGCTCAGAGGGAAGGTGTAGTGCGTGCCACTGGTGCTCGTCGGATGCGAAGGAGGCCGGCTTCTGGAGCAAGCACATCAGCTGCCGCTGCTGCACCAGTTGTAGAAGGTTTGTGGTCTGCTGCTCTCTTTTATTCACATTGGTGACTAAAAGAATGCTTAGAAGTGTCTATTTTCATTTTCTGGGTTTAATATTTAACGAGTAAGAGAGTGGAGTATGTTGCATATAAGCTGAATGGATGAATTATATGACTGATTGGGACTCTGTGAGGTTTTGCGCTGTTTGTGTCATTTTGATTGGATATGTTTTGTGTTATGTATGAATCATGATTGAAATAGATAGCAATTGGTACACGATCTTATTTTGCTTTAAGGTGCCAAATGTTGAGTAGTTGTAAGACAATAAAGAATGAAAATATAAATAATGTCTTTCCAATAGATAATGCTCTCATCCAATGACGATTAGTGGGGGAAAATGCGGTTTACAAGGTTTTATCTAGTGTGGTTAGACCTGTGATTATTCAACGAGGAGAAATAGGTTTATTCATTCCTGAAGAGACTTCTAAAATGAGGCAGTCGTATTCAGTTTAGAAAATGTAACCTGCATAAGTGGAGGTGCAAATTTGGACTTGTCTGTTGCATTCACTAGTGTTAGGTTCCTACATTAAGGAAAATTGTTTTTCCTTATGTAATCTGAATAAGTAGAAAAAGTGGTATTCTGTCAAATAAAGTGACCATCAATAATTCTAAATACAGAAACTGTTGATGGAAGTGATGAGGAAGGCGAGGGTGAGTATTATGAAGCCAAAGCATCTAAGAAAAGGGAAAAGAAGCGTCAGGAGCGGGAAGCACAACGACAAGTATTGTTTCTCCTTTCTATCTCTTCATTTGAAAGATTGCATTTTCTCTCTGTCTCTCTCTCTGCATTTTCTAGTAAACTTGTCCTGTCATGAATGTCCAGCAGCCATTACATTTTAATGAGTTTGCAGATATCCGAATATTGAAATTTTGTGATAAAGACATAAGCTGATTCCTTGTAGTCATCGAGGTGTAAGAAATGTTAACAAGTTTGATTACTACAGCATTCTATAGATATAAAATACTAAAACATGAAAAAGCATTTATTTCTGCTGGTTCCTGATTTGTTTTCATGGTTTTCATTGCATTCTTTTTATTTTATTTCCCCCTTTTTCCTTTCAAGTGAAGCAGAATTAGTTTGTTTTATTTGGTTCCATCACATTGTTTGAAGGTTGAACAAGCTGCACGTGAATCGAGGAATACAAAACAAGACCGCTATGCTGAAATGCGGAGGAGGAAAGATGAGGAGCGTGAGGCACAGGAGCGTCAGCTGGTATGTTGATTTTCTGCTCTCTGTTGGATAATTAAGATGTTTATATGTGTGTGTGGTTGGATTACTGGCTGAAGATATGACTATTGTTTTATAGGAGGAAGAAGCCAAGGCTCAGAAGGCGAGGGAGGAGGAAGCTGCTGCCTTAGAGTTCGAGAAGTGGAAAGGAGAGTTTTCTATAGATGCTGAAGGTACTACAGAAAATGAAGTGCAGGATGGACATCAGGATTTGCTCTCTGATTTTGTGGAATACATAAAGGTAGTTTTCAGTTCTGTCCTGTTACAGTCATTCAGAGATATTGTTCTTTACTTTTGTAGCTACCCCTTGAATATTTCCATTGGGTGGGCATCAAAACTAGGGATGAAAATGGCCTAATGATCTATGGATATTAAGGTTGGATTGTAGTTTGTTTACTTGTCTGGTCCAGTTCAACCTGGTCATTGGCTTATTTGCTAAACAATTTTACTCCCTAGCTGTTATGGTCAAACTTGATTTGAACTTGAGGTGATGCCTGAATGAATGAACCACAATGAGAAGCTTGTGCGTACAATGGCTAAATTCTCTTGTTGTGTCCTTAAGATAGCTTTACTTGTTTGGAGTTTATTTTTCTTTCAAATGTTTGCATGTCTTCCATATGAGACCTCAATCGGATGAGTTAATGGTTGACAAAGTGAGGCTTTCAAGTTGAGGTTGTGATTTTTTTATTAATACTACTATTAATCCTGATGTTGCAGAAACATAAATGTGTACCCTTGGAAGATCTTGCTGCTGAATTCAAGTTAAGAACTCAGGTAATTTCTCCACATATTTTCCTTGAATAAACATATAAATCAACAATTTCCATGGCTGCTTACATACCTCAAATTGCAGTAATAGATGAAGTTTTTATGTGAAAACTAGTAAGGCATATGGAAAATATCTTTTCTAAGTGAGTCATCAACTGAGTGCTGATCTTTTCATATCGAACATGCTTTCTTTATGCAACTCTGGTCAGGAGAGAAAGTAACCCCTTCTTTTTGGTTGATCAGGTTACATTGTTTTGGATTTTTTTTTTCCAGATTTGTCGTACTAATTTTACAATGCAACTAATGGTTTCATGCAGGAATGCATCAATCGGATTACCTCTCTGGAGAGTATGGGTATGTTCAGAGCCATTTCATCATTGAACTGTTTAACCTATTGGAATAATGCCTTGCTTCAGAAAGTAAAATTCCCCTTGTTGAGAATGAAAATGTTGTATTTCTTTGTGTTAGGGCGACTTTCGGGTGTCATGGATGACAGAGGGAAATACATATACATCTCCCAAGAAGAGATGCAAGCTGTGGCAGACTATATTAAGCGTCAGGGAAGGGTTAGCATTTCACATCTCGCTAGCAAGTCCAACCAGTTCATAGACTTGGAGCCAAAAGCACAGTTTGTTGAAGAAATAAGTAGTGCGGCAGAGATAACTGTCACTTGATTTAGTTAATGTACTTTGTACGTGTAAAGGACAATTACGAAAGTGTAATGAAAATTGTGGCAAGCTGAGAATTAACTGGATATGTAACTAAAAGAAAGGTGTAGGAGGTAGGGATTCGGTTTTAAGCAGTGTTTTATGTGACCGCGAATATAAGAAGAAAGCTATTCTGAGAAATTCTTGGTGCAGGTTTAAGTGTTTTATGTTCCTCCGTCTCTTAAGTTTTAACTTGAGAGGAACAAATGGTCTGACTCTGGTTCACATGATTTTTGCTACAGAAATTATCGTTCCTTGGATTTAAAAATAGATAAAAGCTCTAGCAGAAAGTTTTCGTTCCTTCCTCTCATCTGTCAGCATCACATCTCATAAGAAAAAGTTTTCAGTGCTTCTTCAGAAAACACATTTAAGTACGTATTCGAACAACACTTGAATTTTGTATAATTCTTGATCTACTTCAAACAAAACCATTTCCAACTAAATCCCTTATGTACTTCATTAAAGACACAATCAAACCGGCCAGTTCAATTTGATCCAAACATACATAGCCGAATTAGTGTGAAACTGTTCTGTCCTAAAAAGCAAATATTTTTACTGAAAACCGAACAACATCGGATTCAGTTTGGTTCGATCAATCTATTGTGTGTATTGATTTTTTTTGGTCCATCTCGAGAACCGTCAATTCTTTTATAGGGTTGAGTTAGTGACGAAGCTAGGATTCTCAAGATGAGGGGGCCAAAATTTGTAAGGGCCTGTTTGGGAGTGCTTTGGGAATGGCCAAAAGCGTTTTCTAATAACTAAAAGCGCTTCTGACAGTGTTTGTCAGAAAAGTTTAGAAGCGCTTCTGGGTCATAGAAGCGCTTCCTAGAGAAGCACCTGCCATGTGCTTCTTCATGAAGCACTCCCAAGCGTTTTTCCACGAAGCACTTCAATTTTTTTTTAATGAAAATTCAATATTTTTATAATAAAATCGCTTTTGTTAGAAGCGCTTATAAGCAGAAGTACTTCCTAGAGAAGCAATCCTAAACAAGCCCTAACTCAATTGCATATAGCTTTCTCATCTTCAATTTGGAGGGGCCAACACTAAGTTAATTGGAGAAATTTCTAATAGATTATAAAGATTTGGAAAATAAATGGGGGCAGAGCCATAGCAGGCCATCTTGTGGCTCCGCCTCTGGGTTCAACTAATCGTTTCGGGCTTAGATATAAGAATCCCATGATTTAATCTTGTTTTTGTTCCATATTTCATGTGATCAACTTCTCATTCACTCATCATTGCATATGAGTCACTTTTTATTCATTCTTCAAAGGGGCTCAACTACGAATCATCTCTCCTCCATTAATAATAATAATAAAAAAGGTTTCTACATGGTTTTTAGTCAGATCTCAGAAGGAGTAAGGATCAGGGGAAAGGGGAAGCTCAATGGTCAATGGCAGTTTTACAGTCTTTCTTTTAGGGCAGTAGAGACCGAGGAATTTGAAGAACAAGAATTAAATCGTTGCAATTACTAAAAATGAAAGAATACATGTTTGGTTTGTTATTCCACGTCAGCAAACTGGAGGTGATCAAACTACTCGAAATATATGTAACAAGGAAAATACTAGGCTTAACACATTTTTCATACCACATTGTATATAACCTCTCTAATAGAGACGAGCCCATTGTATTGGTGGGCTCCACCTCTATTAGAGATGTGATACACAATGTGGTATGAAAAATGTGATAAGCCTAGCATTACCCATGTAACAATTATGCCAGCTCAAGACCCTCCCGAGTTCCTACAAACAACAAACTTGTTTCGTTTTTGGTCAAAAGAAAAGAAAAGAAACCAACAAACAAGTCTCAAACGACACCGTATCAGTGTGCACATGCTATTTACAGGGCATGAAACGTGCACAGGGTCCGTACAATGTGAGACCAGAAAAGTAGCAGAAAAACAACAGTTGGGTTGCATTGGGGGGGAAAGGCAAGGCTCCGAAACTGCCGCGAAAACTAGAGGAAGAAAATAGAGATTGACCCAGTCTTTTAATGTCGCTCCTCTTCTTTATACCAAGCCATCTCTCTCTTCCCTGGGGTTTTACACAGACTCCCAAGGGCCTCTAGCTTCTCTCACTCGCCGCGTTCTCGCGCGGCCGCCGCTAGCTCTCTTTACATCTATCTCTCTCTCTCTTTGTCTCTCCCAAGCAACACAAACCAAACAAATCCCTCAAACCCCAAAAACAACAAAACAAACAAATTAAACCAAGAAAAAAGAAAAAAAGAAAAAATTGATACACAAAGGAAAAACAAGAACAATGGTGACAGTAGGCATGAAAATACCATGGACCATCCAAATGTCCTCTTTTCATGCAATGCTGGTGGTGTTTTTGGTGCTTTCATGTTTTAGGGTTGAGATTTGTTATGGACAAGCAGGCGGCGGGGACGGTGATGGTGCGGTGGCGGCTCCTCCTCCCGAGCAAGAAGACTGTGACGGCATCTTCTTGTCGTACCAGTTTACGTCACGGGAGAAGGAGCTGCCCCACGTGAAAAACGTGTCTGCGCAGGCTTGGGCATTCAAGTCGGAGGCCACCATCTTGAACGCCGGGTCGACGGAGCTCAAGGCGTGGAAGATGTACATAGGGTTCCAGCATCGGGAGATTTTGGTGGCGACAGAAGGGGCTCTGCTGTTGGACGGCGGTGATCTGCCCGCGGCACTTGGGACCAAAGGGGCCACCTTTGTGGGGAACCCCATGACGGATTTGAAGACCATGATCGATACCGCAGGAGATTACACCCAGATTCAGACTAAGATTATGTTCAAGGGGACGCAGTTTGGGCTCGGCACCAAGGCTACTCCCATGCCCAAGTCCATCAGCCTCGTCAACGACGGCTTCAAGTGCCCTAATGCTCGTATCCGCGGTAATTATTTTCCTCCTATCCTTTGCTCTCTCTACATTGTTATTTTCATGTTTTTTTTGGACAAGATTTTTGTATATTGATCTTGTTTTATATATATGCACTAATTACACATGATTTTTCCACAAATTTATTTGCAGATGATGATGATCTATAACCAATAGATCATTATTGATCCATTAATTTATATCAATGGTTGACTTCTGTTTATTTGTATACTAAGTAGAAACAAGATGTTTTATGAGGATTCAATTCAAGATTGAATATCAACATTGCTCTTTTGGCCAATTCGGAATCTTTTGATACAAACGATATTATGGGAGGGAGGAATTGGAGTGCATGAGTAACTGTTCTTAACAAATTTCCCATCTTATAATGTTATGTGTTTCAAGACAGTTAATTAGATAGAATATTTGCGAAATGAATACTAAAAATGGCCGGACAGATTGTTGTTGGTTTGAAAGTGAAGTTTTTAAATAATCTCTTGGATCATATATAAGAACCTTGAAATCAATTGTCTGGCTTATCTATGCTATAACTTGAAATTATAAGGCATGCATTTGAATCATATTATTCTGTTTTGATTTGCAGGGAAGACTACAATGTTCGTGTGCTGCAAAAAGGACCCAAAATTCAAGGCAAAGAAAATCGAAAAAACCAAATTCATGCCCAGGCAATACGGTGATCTCTCCATCACGTACGACGTGCTCCAAACCTTCGCAAACAACTACCTCGCCCAAGTGACCATCGACAACAACCACCCGCTCGGCCGCCTCGACCACTGGAACATCACCTGGGAGTGGATGAAGGGAGAGTTCATCAACAACATGAGAGGAGCCTACACTCACAAGAAGGACTCAACCGAGTGTCTCTACGGCATGGCCGGCAAATTTTACAAGGACTTGGACTTCTCTCAGGTCATGAACTGCGAAAAGAGGCCTGTCATCACTGACCTTCCTGCCGATAGAAAGGACGACCCCAAGGTCGGAAAACTGCCCCGCTGCTGCAGAAACGGAACCATCTTGCCCGGCCTCATGGACAAGAGCCAGTCCCAGTCTATCTTTCAACTGCAAGTCTTCAAGCTCCCGCCTGATGACAACAGAACCGCCCTCACTCCACCTCAGAAATGGAAAATCAACGGTGCCCTGAACCCTTCTTACAAATGTGGTCCCCCAATCAGAATCGACCCCACCCAATTCCCCGACCCCAGCGGGCTCCAGGCCACGTCAGCCTCAGTTGCTAGCTGGCAGGTGGTGTGCAACATTACCAAGCCCGCGGTCCCCAGATGCTGCGTCTCGTTCTCAGCCTATTACAGTGACTCTGTGGTGCCATGCAGCACGTGCGCCTGCGGATGCAAAAGCACCGAGACAGGCAAATGCAGCCCCAGAGCGCCCGCCATGCTTCTTCCAGCTGAAGCTCTGCTTGTGCCTTTCGCTAACAGAACAGAGAAGGCAAAAGCTTGGGCCAAAATCAAACACTACGACGTTCCCAATAAGCTGCCGTGCCCTGACAACTGTGGGGTGAGCTTGAATTGGCACGTCGACTCGGATTACAGCAATGGATGGACTGCAAGGCTCACTCTCTTCAACTGGGGAAACGACCCTTTCCAAGATTGGTATACTGCCGTGAAGATGAACAAGGCCTACCAAGACTATGAAAACGTCTACTCGTTCAACGGAACCAGGATGGAGAAGGAAGTTAACAGCACCATTATGTTCACAGGGCTCAAGGGCTTGAATTACTTGATCGGCATTAAGAACGGGTCTGACCCAGAAAAGAATCCGATGGTTCCCGGGAAGCTGCAGTCGATGATCTCGTTCAAGAAGAAGCACTTTCACAATATTGATATCAAGGCGGGTGAAGGGTTCCCAACAAAAGTGTTGTTCAATGGAGAAGAGTGTGCAATTCCAAAACGGTTGCCCAAGAACAACGCACAGCATCACAACTCTAATGCCCTTATGGTCTTATGTATAGCCATCCTGACTTTCTTGTTCATGACAGATCGCTTCCACTGATGATGATCAGCAACGCTAAATTCTATCTGCAGGTAAATTAAGTAATGAATTCTTTTCTATATATGGAAAGAGAGTACTACTCTACTACGTCGCAGTTGTTTATTGGATATGAATAAACGAGGTTCGAAGTCAATTCATATATAAATAAATGAAATGCTGTCGCATCAGCTCAGCTGAAATTCGTTACGGGCAAACAATTTTCGAGCGTTTTTCATCTTAAAATTTCTTTTTCTAGGTGATAAGTTTTCGAGTTTGTATCACCTAGTAGTGAGTAGCTAGCTAGGCAATTGATAAGTTATAATATTTCTGAGAAATCGTTTTATGTGTTTTGTCATCAGCTGCAAGAAGATGGATTTCTATGCACTGAGGCTGATAAAGAAATATGTATGAGTGATGCTACCGTGATTTTGAGACCTGTCCATACTCGAACTCGAAGATGAGGAGATTGTAACATGTTTAAAACAAAATCAAAAACAGACGATATGATAATTTGTATAAGATTTTAACTACAAAGTAGTTGTTATATACAAATGAGGATGGATTCGCGTGGCCTTTTTGTTTCCTAGCTAGCATTCTATTTTTATTTTTATTTATTTTTTATTTGTGTGTTTTCGTAGGATGTCTAATATGTGTGTTTGTAGTATATAAGTTCCAAAAACGTTGGAACAGTAACTATAGAAAAATGAAGATAACATATTATATATGCAAAACCGATTTTATACTTATGGCTCAAAACTTTTGTTGGTCTTGTGAACTGTTTGAGTGACCTGTTGGTGCCCTGGTTTTGCACTTCTCTTAGGAGTAGGGCTAGGCACGGTTCGGTACGGTACAGTGGCAAGGTGATCCCGATCTCGGTACCGGAAATTGTACGATGGTACTGTGGTGGGGTTGTGGTTTTGTGATACCGGATCATACCGGTATGCAACGGTACCATTTCTGGTACCAGACAGAAACAACCAATTTGCAAATTTTTGCATTCTTTCCAACATATTTAATCAAATATACCTGCTCTAATTCATCAATTCAGCAACATTTCAATGCAACAGTTCGTCAATTTGGGGCTTCAAAGATAGTGAGAGATCGAAAGATCAACAGTTCATCGATTTGGGGTTTCAAAGAGAGAGAGAGAGAGAGAGAGAGAGAGAGAGTCAAAAGTTTGAGGCTTCGATCAAGAGATCATCGATCGAATTCGAGAGATTGAGTGAGACAGAGATTGAGAGAGTGAGAGAGTGAGACAGAGATTGAGAGAGTGAGAGAGTGAGACAGAGATCCAGATGAGAAGAAGCGTTTGGCCTGGTTCGATCTAGAGAGAGAGAGAGAGAGAGAGAGAGAGAGAGAGGAGAGTTCGAGAAAGTATGGGTGAGAGATTGAGTCGAGAGTGAAAAATTCGCGTAAAATTCCATTTTTGTTACTATTCGGTATGATACGGTGGCAAATGGTGTCTAATAAACGGTATCGCTCCCGTGTCATACAAGGGTGATACGGTACGGTATTAAGCCAATGGCCAAATGAAACGATATGAAACGGTACGGTGTGACACGGTATTGGTACGGTTTAGATATATCCGGTACAGATGCCTAGCCCTACTTAGGATGCTTGAATGTTTACCCACCGCTTACTTAAAGGGTGCTCTTCTACTTCTCATTTAGGATGCTTTGGATGCGGCTTGCATCTCCCTTAGGATGCTTTGGCAGTTGCCTACGTCTCCCTTAGGATGTTTTGGCAGGTGGCCTACGTCTCCTTCAGGATGTTTTGGCGGTTGCCTACGGTCCCCTTAGGACGTTTTGGCAGATGACCTACGTCTCCCTTAGGACATTTTGGCAGTTGCTTACATCTTCCTTAGGACGTTTTGGCAGATGACTTATGTCTCCCTTAAGACATTTTGGCAGATGACCTACGTCTTCCTTAGGACGTTTTGGCGGTTGTCTACATCTCCCTTAGGACATTTTTGCAGATGGTCTACGTCTCCCTTCGGATGTTTTGGCAGATAGCCTACGTCTTTCTTGTCGAGGTAGTTACCAGTCCAAAAAATGGTTTAGATGATGTTAAATGTGTTCTATAGGTCGTGTTAAGTTGTTGAAGTGCTTGCTTGAGTGTTTCCAGTTTTTGGCATCTTAGTTCTATTAGATGGTTTGAAAATGCAACAATTTAGAGGAATCTGATCTTGATTCTCGTTTTTCTCAGGCCGGCATTGTGAAGAAAGACAACATCAAAATTCATGGTTTCTGAGCTGTTGCAGCAACTCAAGTCTCTACAGAATACATCTCCCTATACGATCAGGATAGAACATGTTATTTGGATATTACATCATCTATAAGTTTGTCTGCTATGTGTATTGTGTTTCTGGTGTGTTCTAATTGCCAAGTAACTGTTGTTATGTGGATTGATCACGGAGTGTATGACAACTTGTGGCCGTCTTAATTTCAATCTCTGTAAAGAATATATTAAGAATGCTCCTTATCCAGATTTCCATGCAAATTATTTTCTGTGAATGGAAAACAATATACATATAAAGATTTCATGGTGATGCCTTGGTAGTTGGTAGGGTATGGGAGAGGCTATGTGGTATCATTATGTGCCTTCTCTTCCCCAGTATATCCTCCCTTAAACTAAGTTCTTCTTACTCGAACTACTTGACGGTATATCCAAATATTCTCTCTTTCAAATGGCTTGTTTGGATCACTTTTCTCACGATGTTTGTTCACTTGAAGGAGGTTCAAGTAGTACTCGAAAGCGGTTCTTGATGAAACATAGCTTCTCTTTTTGTTCTTTTTCTTAAAAAGTGTAAATTTAGCTAGCTCAAATTTGATACTTGAGGTCAATTGCTATTCGAAAGCACTTCTGTTTGGTTCGATTATAAGAGCATGCATCTCTAACGGACTTCATAAATGAAATAATTAGTACGATAGAAATTGAAAAACTCAACCCTAATGGGGCATCTATCCCGTCCCACCTCACTACCTCACCTCGACTCCACACCACCAGACTGTGGTCGGGTGGGGAGGGGTGTTGGTTTTGGAGGTGACGGAGAGGGGACGATGATTTTGGGGTGGTGGCTTGGAGGGAAGTTGTAGTGGTTGTGTTAGGAGGGGTAGAAGGAGGCAGTGGCGAACCTATTAAGGTACAAGGACGTGCAACTGCACTTCCCAACCATTGTATGTGCTTCAAATTGCCCATATGCTCAGTTGGTGATGGTGCACTCCAGGTGTTCGACAAAATAACTCAGCCGAAGTCTATTTGTTGCGCTACGTTGCAACTCGCGCAACGCGCCTCATATATATATATATTTTTAAAAGGTACCGGCCAAAACGACGTTGTTTTGGGCCACACACACACAAAAGAGGAAACCAGACTGCAATTCATGGGCTTTTTCAACAACATGCTTAGGCCTGCATTTCGTGGGCTTTAAAAAGTCTTTAAACATTATTTCTTATTTAAACAAGGATTATAAAAAAATTTAAAAAGAAGGAAATCAATTTTTTTGCTATTGCTGCGTTTTTTTCCCTTCTTCACCAAAAGTAAGTATGTTGTGCTTCCTCTTTCTCTCTTTTTTCCTTCTTGACCAAAAGCCATTTCTTTTTTTTCTTCTTTTTTTTTTTTTCACTTTTCCCCCTTTATTTGTAATATGCTTTTTTTTTTGGGGGGTATTATGATCAATATTCAGTAGTAAACTCGAGGAGGAAGAGGCTACGCGACGCACGACTCGAAGTATGAAGTATGATGTGTTTATTTTATTCATATTTTTTTATAAAACTTGTTTACACCATAATGAACGGCCAATCAGAGAGAGACACGTGGACAGGATCGAACTTGGTCAAAGTAGCATTCGGCACCCAGTGCCTGGTCAACGCTGCCTTCGGCAATATGACTACCGATCCCCCATTAGGGCAACGCCCACTCTCAGGACACGTGGCGCGCTCACAATCGACGTCCACAGTCCCACATCGAAATTCTACATCAAGTGCACACCTCCCAAGGCCTATAAAAGAGGCCAGCTACCCCATGAATGAGGTAAGCAGAACGTACGGCATACAAGCCTATTGATCTGTCAGTTAATCTTTCTTAAATCCCGAACTTACTTAAGCATCGGAGAGCCTACGGCCGGTACCACACCGGTGCCCTAGGTCTTACCGAGCGATCTCTTATTTTGCAGATTACGCTCCCTACCGAAGCCCTTACGCTACCGAAGGCATAAATTACTAAGTTGACTCTCAAAGTCAGAGAACCACTTTTTAGCGTCAACAGTTTGGCGCCGTCTGTGGGAAACGATTAAACAAATCGACCCTTTGTCCCAAACATATGGGGACCACTGAAAAAACTACGTTCGTATCGCGAGAGGGGATGCCGTACGGTATGCCAAGCGGGGTAAGCCCCTCACCACAAACATACACACCGGCAAACAATCCTCCTGTACTCCAATCCACCGAAAATGCGGAGCTTCTAGCCCAAGTCGTGTCCCTTCGGCAGGACATGGCTAGGCTACAAGAACGCAACAACTACCTCTCGACCAGAGTGGATGAAACACAGCAGCAGCTGAACCAGCAACAAACGCAGAACATCCAGACGTCCGAAAGCGTACAGACTCCCCGTCGGCAGAGGAAAGGCAAGCAGACGGCAAAGGCAACGCCTGCGCCGTCCAAACAGTTGATAGTCCCTGCGCTGAAGAACAGGCCCCACGGGCCGAGCAGGGTCTATTCCGATTGCCGACAAAGGCTGTTGGATCGGGAAGACGAGCGACGGGCCGAACGGCAAGAATCGCCGATCAGAATCAATGCGCGCCTAAACGATCCCCGCCTAAGGGATCTAGGGAGGAAATCTCCTATACGAAGAATACCGGTCCTGGAGTCCACGGCCGAATCTGACAAAGAGTATTTCCCTCCCCCCGACCGGTCATCGTCTTACCGTTCGGCAACCCCGACGAAGTTCTCCGAGGTGAACCCTGTCGGGTCCCAGCAGCGATCGGTGCATCAGGTTGCCGAGGCTATACCGGACAGGGATCCCGTCATTCGCCTCCTCCTTCAGAGGGTACAGAAGATGGAAGACGATAGGACACGCTCACAGGAGCCAGACTGGGGAAGGCTTCGGCCAGGACCCTTCACTGAGCGCGTAAGGCAGTCACGGCAAGACCGGGACGTGCAGCCCCTACGCATAACCCCTTACACAGGAGTAGAAGATCCACTGACGCACCTCCACTCTTTCCAATCGGCTGTAGGGTGCCGAGGGCTAAGCGACGAAGGACTATGCCTGCTGTTCCCCTCCTCGCTCACGGAGGCAGCTCTAAATTGGTTCTACCGATTGGAACCAGGAACGGTGGATACCTTCGACGAATTGAAACAGATCTTCCTGAACCATTTTATGATTCAGACAGACAGACTGTACTCTGCCGATGACCTGTATAACATTCGGCAGAGAGATGACCAACCCTTGCGCGAATATGCCGCACGTTTCAGCCATGAATACTCGAGATGCCCAGATACCGATGACAGGGCAGCCTACGGCGCCTTCAAGAGTGGCCTACGGTCATCACACTTTCGGTATCTGGTACACAGCAGTAATTGGCGTACGTACGATGAACTCATGAAGCAAGCGGCAATCCATGCCAAAGCCGAATACTTCAACTCGAGGGCCGAGCCAACGGCTCGGCAGGCAGAATACATACAGCGGTCCTCCACGGCACAGGCATCGCCGTTCGTACCAACGGCGCAAGCTGTTGAATATCCTGACAGCCACAAGCGAAAGGATGCCGGAAGCTCCCAGAGGGGACATTCCAAGAAAAATAAAAGCAAGTACGGTAGGGACAACTACCGAGCACCGCTGCCAGCCCAAAACCATGGAACGGAGGTTTTCACCTTGCTCAACACCTCCTACGAGGCAGTACTGATGAACGAAAACGAGATAATTCCGAAGCCCACCTTCCGGAAGCCCAGTCGGCAGGATGGCCGAGACACAGGGAAATTCTGCCGATACCATCAGCAGAACAGTCACAATACCGAGGACTGTATAAGTCTACGAAAAATCGTCGAGCGGCTGATTCGAGAAGGCAAACTGGATCAGTACATAGCCAGGCCGCAGCAGGCGCCAGTACCGAACGCAAATCGGCAGATCAACATGATCAGCACCATCAGCGGTGGTCCAACCCTCGCCGGGGCATCTAACCGTTCGATGAAGCAGTATGTCAGAGCGGCACAATACCCTCAAGTCCTCGGCATTGAGAGCAGCCGGCACGCAAAGATGCCGAAGGTCAGGTGGGAGCCTATCACTTTCTCTGAGGAAGAAGAAGAAGGAATCATCTACCCACATGACGACCCTATGATCATCCGAGCCGAGATTGCCGAATTCGACGTCGGACGAGTTCTAATCGACACTGGCAGTTCGGTAAACGTCATCTTCGCCGATGCATTCAGAGAACTCGGGATAGATGACAGCCAGGTCAACCGGAAGCTCTCGCCTCTTCTCAGCTTTTCGGGAGACCTAGTCCAGCCAGTCGGCAGTGTCAGCTTGCCAATTGCCTTCGGCGTGGCCCCACGGAGGACCATGGTCTACGACCAGTTCCTCGTGGTGGACTGCCCAACGGCATACAACGTCATAGTTGGCCGGACGGCACTCACAGCAATCAAGGCCCACTTGTCACCCCACATGCTGCTCATGAAATTCCCAACCTGCTTCGGCACTGGGGCAATCAGGGGCGATCAGGTGAGCGCTCGGAACTGCTACGCCACAGCGCTGAAATCGGCAGCCCCTCAGAAGCAAAAGGAGACCCTGACTGTCGTAGACTTGCCGAACGGCAATGAACCAGTAGATGATCCAAGGGAGGAAATGCCCACTCCAGTGGCACAACCTGCCGAAGATCTGGAAACCGTGGCGCTAGACGAAAGCCAACCGGAACGGTGTGTAAGAATCGGCACCATGCTGAACGCCGCCCTCCGTGCCGAATTCATCCAGTTCCTTCGGCAGAACTCGGAAGTCTTCGCCTGGTCTTACAACGACATGCCGGGCATATCTCCCGATGTCATCAACCACAAGCTCAGCATCTCACCAGCCTTCAAACCCGTCAGGCAAAAGCGCCGATCCTATGATGCCGAACGGTATGAAGCTATGAAGAATGAAGTGGACAAGCTCATGACCATAGGCTTCATTCGGGAGGCTATATACCCGGAATGGCTGGCTAACTCAGTCATGGTTCGGAAGGCAAAGGGCGGATGGCGAATGTGCCAGGATTACACCGACCTCAATAAGGCCTGTCCGAAGGACAGCTTCCCGTTGCCTCGCATCGACCAGCTGGTAGACGCCACCGCCGGTCACGAGCTGCTCAGCTTCATGGATGCATACTCCGGATACAACCAGATCTTCATGCACCCTGCCGATAGCGAGCACACGGCGTTCATAACAGATAAAGGCCTATACTGTTACAACGTCATGCCGTTCGGCCTGAAGAATGCCGGCGCGACCTACTAGAGACTGGTCAACCGAATCTTCGCTGAGCAGATCGGCAGTACCATGGAGGTCTACGTGGATGACATGCTAGTAAAGAGCCGAACGGCAGGCGAGCATCTGAAAAACCTATCGCTCATGTTCGGCATCTTGAAGGACTACCGAATGAGACTCAACCCAACGAAGTGCGCCTTCGGCGTATCTTCCGGGAGATTCCTCGGTTTCATGATCAGCCAGAGGGGTATCGAAGCAAACCCCGATAAAATCAAAGCCATAATCAACATGGAGGTGCCGAAGACACAAAAGGACATCCAGAGCCTTACCGGATGAGTGGCAGCCCTCACTCGCTTCATCTCCAAAGCCACAGATAAGTGTGCGCCGTTCTTCAAAGCCTTGAAAGGGGGCAAACACCATATCGAGTGGACTGCCGAATGCGACAAGGCATTTCAAGACTTGAAGGACTACATGGCCAGGGCACCACTACTATCTAAGCCCCTACCTGGAGAAATCCTATCCCTGTATCTATCGGTATCACATACTGCCGTTAGTTCAGTGCTGATACGGGTCCCAGAGAAGGCAGAGCTACCGATCTTCTATGTCAGTAAGGCCCTCCAGGGGGCAGAGTCTCGGTACCCCCCGCTCGAGCAGCTGGCTTTAGCTCTTGTCGTTTCTGCCCGACGGTTAAGACCCTATTTCCAGGCCCACACCATCATCGTTCTAACCAATCAGCCTCTTCGGCAGGTTTTTCAAAAACCCGAAACGTCCGGTAGGCTGGTAAAATGGGCAATCGAGCTGGGAGAATTCGACGTACAGTTCAAGCCTAGGCCTGCCGAAAAGGGACAGGCTGTGGCGGATTTTATCGCTGAACTAACGCCCTCGGAGGCTTCAGAACCAGAGAAAACCCCTCCATTGGAAGGCCTACCGAACGGTAGCCTTTTAGACCAGTCAAAACCCATCTGGATCCTACATGTGGACGGCTCTGCAAACCAGCAGGGATGCGGAGCTGGTCTTGTACTCACCGCTCCCGATGGAACCAAGATGGAATATGCCATCAGATTCGGCTTCCGAACGTCCAACAACGAAGCCGAATACGAGGCGCTTTTGGCCGGCCTACGGCTCGCCAGAAGCATGGGTGCAAAGCAGGTCAGCATCTACAGCGACTCACAGCTCATCGTGAACCAGATCACTGCCGATTTCGCAGCAAAGGATGCATCAATGACAGCATACCTCACGACGGCACACCTGCAACTACGGCAGTTCCAGGCCTACGAGATTCGGCAGGTTCCCAGATCGGAGAACAGCCATGCCGATGCGCTAGCCCGCCTAGCTTCGGCAATCAATGACAAAATTGGCCGAAAGGTCCCTGTCGAGATCTTAGCCCAGCCAAGCACAACTTCCGTTGACGCGTGTACCGTTCGGTACGAAGACACCTGGATGTCAGCAATATACTCATACCTTGCGAACGGTACCCTGCCAGAGGACAAGGCCCAAGCAAGAAGGCTACGTTACCGATCGGCAAGGTACATCATCATCAATGACGTTCTGTACAAGCGTGGCTACACCACCCCCTACATGAAGTGCATTACCGAGGAGCAGGGCGAATACGTCCTTCGGGAGATCCACAGTGGTGTCTGCGGCGATCACTCTGGCTCCAGATCTCTGGCCCACAAAGCCTTTCGGCAAGGCTACTATTGGCCATCAATGCATCGGGATGCAATAGCCAAGGTGAAAAAGTGCGACAAATGCCAGCGGTTCGGCAATATTCCGCACCTGCCTGCCGAACCTCTCACACCGATCGTCAGTCCTTGGCCGTTCGCCCAATGGGGACTCGACTTAATCGGCCCAATGCCGCAGGGCAAGGGACAGGTTAAGTATGCCATCGTTGCCGTGGATTATTTCACGAAGTGGGTTGAGGCCGAGGCCCTAGCCACCATAACGGCAGCGAGGGTCGAGGAATTCGTCTGGACCAACATCTGTTGCCGCTTCGGCATCCCCTACGCCATCATCACTGATAACGGCAGGCAATTTGATTCGGGACTCTTCAGACAGTTCTGCACCCGCCTCAAAATCAACCTGTTCTTCGCCTCTCCAGCTCACCCTCAGTCAAACGGCCAGGTGGAAGCCGTAAATAAAATCATCAAGAAACTCTTGAAACGGCAGCTCAACAGTGCCAAGGGCGCCTGGCCGGAAAAGCTTCCCGAAGCTCTATGGGCCATACGAACCTCTTACCGAACCTCCACGGGGGAAACTCCCTTCAGCCTTGCATTCGGCTCGGAAGCCGTGGTACCAGTAGAAATCGGCGAGTCATCCTACCGAACGGAAAGCTTCGAGCCGAAGGCAAATGAAGCCGCAGTAGCGCTAAGCCTGGACTTGATTGAGGAACGCCGAACGGTAGCCAACCTTCGGAATGAAGCATACAAACAGCGCGTCTCTCGGTACTACGACTCTAGGGTCAGGGCCCGCTCCTTCAGAATCGGAGACTGGGTTATGCGCGAGGTCTCACTTGCAACCAAAAACCCAACGGAAGGAACCCTCGGACCTTCCTGGGAAGGACCCTATGAAGTCATCGGTATCCTCAGATCGGGAACCTACAGACTCCGAGGCACGGATGGGAAGACCCTCGGTCACCCATGGAACGTGGAGCACCTCAAAAGTTATTTCAAGTAAAGCCCCCCTAGCCAACGGCAGGGAGGAATTTGTATTTTTGCCTACGGCACTTATATATAAAATGAGATTTTTCAGAATTACGCACGTTCGGAACCTCATAGCCTATCGGCATCTTTTTCAAAAAAAATCGGTAGGGCTCACTATAATGAGCCACAGCAACATTGCCTACGGCGATTAAAAGCCACACTCGTCGAGCTTGCTGCCGATTCAAAGAGGGCTTGGCCCATTTTTTATCACAATTTCTTGGTTACAAACATTAAGTACGAGCCAACGGCAGTACGACGCTCCAGAATTACCCACGGTAATCTTATCACTCTCGGAACCCTAGACTTGCCCACGGCATCTCAGCAGACAAAAGGCTATTGGGGCCTCGATCCTACCGATGCCTAAGAGACTTGGGTTCTGGCAAGCAGGTATGGGCCAACGGCAGTAAAATAACTCTTGGTTTGTCTACCGACGGTAGAAATACTTTGCCAATCTAAAAGCAAAGCAAACCCCTAAATGGCCAACGGCATAGAGTGAATAATTTATCTTAGACAGTTATAAGCCTACGGCAATAACAAGCATGGATGAATTTGCAAAAAGCATAAAAAGAGTAGTAAAAATAAAAATTACTTGAATAAAAAATGCCCTCGGCATTAAGGTGTTCGGAACTGTGGCCAACGGCCATAATAATACAAAATAAACTATTACAAAAACAAAGTCCCTCAGGCCTCGGCATTCCGATCTCCCTGGACAGCGGCATCCTCGACCGTATCGTCAGCAGTGGCATCTGGGGCGCCCTCGGCATCAGAGCCATCGGCATCTTCAGGGGCATCCTCCCCCTCATACTCCTCGACCATCTCTTCAATAATACCTTCCGGGAGAGGAGGAGGATCGGCAGCAAAGTTCAGGTTCAGCTTCTGCCCAGGATTGAACCGTTTGAAACGGTAGATCAGGTCCGCCATCTCCGAGGCCACCTCATTATCCACCAGGGAGGTGAACTCAGTGGAGGAACGGTAGTCCTTGATCGCCCCCCTGACGGCACCCTCAACCTCCTCGGCCTTCGCCCGCTCAGAAGCCTCTAGTGCCGTTTGCGCTGCCACCTTTGCTGCCTCGGCATCCCTGGCGGCCTGCTCCGCGCCGTCCAGCGCCTCACGCATCTCGGCGAGTTTGGCCTCGTGCGCCTGTATCTGCCGTTCGGCAGCGTGCATGTCCTGCACGAGGCTCGCGTGGTCCTGGAGGGCCTTTGCAGCATCGGCAACCTTGGCGCGGCCGTCCTCGTACATCCGTTTGGAGCGCTCGGCAGCATTGATGGCCCTTTTCATACACAGCCACATGTCCATCGATGCCTGAAAAATTGAGCCACAAGTTAGTGCCGAACGAAAAATAACAACAATAAGAAGACTGAGAAGTTAGAGGCTTACCGTGGCCTGGAGACGGAAGGCGCGCCCCGCCTCTTCCCGAAGGGCCCTCTTCGGTAGGTCGTCGATCTCAGACAGTTCCATCTGCGAGCCCACGATCATGTGGTTCGCAAACTGGACCGTCTTGGAAGGGCAGGCCAGCGTCACGGCCTCGGTAGGACCCCCCTCCTCCTCGACAGCGAAGATGGCCCTAGGAGGATCGGTAAGGCGCACCCTCTTGGGGGTGGAAGCAGCATCCAGATCCACCGTCAGGGGCCGCTTCCCGGACGCCTTAGAGGAAGCAGCATCGGCAGCCACGCCAGGGCTGAGCACCGGCTCGTCGACCGGCACCCCTCTGCCCGCAGGTTCGGCATGGCGTTGCCTCTGCCGTTCGGAAAGAGGCTGTTCGTCACGGTCTGCCTCAGAGACCCGTTCGGCAGAAGCCTCTGGATTTTTCTTCTGTTTCTTCCCTTTGGCAATTACCCCAAGCCGTCGCTTGGAGGTCTCCGACAGCTTCTTCACTTCGGCTTTCTTCCTCTTGTCAGTCACTGCACAAGGACGGAAGAAATCGGTAAGCAAGGTATACCGAAAGAAAAAAAAAAAAAAAAAAAAAAAAAAAAAAAAACAACAACAAAGAAGCAAGTGAACTTACTCTCGGCAGGGTTCGCTAGGCGTGCTTTGATGAGGTTCGCAGTAAAGAGGAACTGTGGGTATTCCCTGTCACCGGCAGGAACCTTCAACCTCACCTGGTCTATCTGCCGAAGCTCTGACTGGGTTGCCGTTGGTTGCTTCAGTTTGCCTACAAAAATAACGAAACAGGTTAGTCTTCTGAAGGATGAAAGTTGATCTACCGATCGGCATGGCAGCAACCTACCGGCAATCTGGAAGGTGGTGGGGATATTGAAGCGAACGGGAACTCCCGAAGGCGATTCCCAATCACCGGAGAGTAGCACCCGCCGATTCCTCCAGGACTTCTGAGAAGTCGGCACAGCATTCAGAAAGTGGCCCCTCTCGAAGGCCCTGAGACAGTTCGCCTGAACCCAGCCACCATGATCGGTACTCTTGGATTTGGTGATGCTGTACAGATGAGAGAACTGCTCGTACGAAGGCCCCTCTTCACCGGCAATTCCGAATGCCGTTACTACCCCCATCAGAACGGCCCAGAAGTTCGGATTGAACTGGCCAGGGGCATACCCAATCTGGGCCAGGATCCGTTGAACTGGGGCCTGCAACGGCAACCTAACGCCCTGCTGAAGGACGTCAGTGAAGAATGCAACCTCACCATCCTTGGGGTTGCTCAGGGACTCGGTAGGGCCTGGGATCCTCATCCCTACCGATTGGGGAATCATGAACTCCGCCCTAATCTTTGCCAGCTCTCGGTAGGTCAACTTATTGGGCGGCAGGTAGTCCACGTCAAAGCGCTGCTCCCTCGCTACCCCCATCGGCACCCTTTGGTTCCCGCTGTTCACTATCGTTACCCTCGGCAGGGGAGTTGCCTCGGACGACTCTCCACGACCAGAAGTGGAGGCCTTCGGATTGTGACTGGACGATGCCTCCGGCACCCTAGTTTCCTCCTCCCGAGGCTCGGAATGCACGCCCAAGCCAACCTGCCGACCGTCACCATAGACGACCGCCAACGGCAAGGGCTGACTAGTCATGAGCCCCTTACCGATTCCATGAGTGGGCGCCAGCCTATACCTCTCGCCGACCACCTCCACTTCAGAATCACTATCGCTATCGGTACCCTGTCCCGACTCCTCACTTTCTTTACCCCTTCGCCTATCTGGAGACTCATCCTCAAAGGCATTTGGCTCACTCTCGAATCCTGACTCGCTATCAGACATCTACAAAAACAACGGAAGGGAAACTAAGGGCCATGCAGAGAGCTATCCTACCGATGCCTACGTCTCTACCTATGGTAACTAGACTACCGAACTACACCCCACTTGCATAAAGTTCTAGTCTAGTTCAAACCAAGGAAGGACGTACGCATAACGAAAGGAAAGAAAAATGAAAGGTTACAGGACGGTACCTTGTGAAAACTGGGGTGTAGGGACGAAAATCGCTTCGCCTTCCGAATGCTTTCGCCGGAAATCGCCTAGGTTACCGTTGGCTCTCGCCGGAAATCGCCTCTGTTACCGTTTGCTCTCGCCGGAAATCGCCTGGACAGAGCTCTCGCTTCACTCACAAATGCAAAGTGAGGTTCGCCTCAGAGACCCCTCCTATTTATATGGCGAAAGACGCAACGGTACGCCTCGAGAAACCAAACGGCGCATTAATGGCGCCGCTTCGCGTGATTTGACATGCCACGTGTCGCGCGCAGAGTAGAACCTCTGACAGCACGCTGAGGTACAGAAGACGAAGCGTCACTCTGTCCCATCAATGCCCCTCTCTATGCAAAGGATGCGAAAGAAAAAATCAAACTCGCCCAAGTCAATGAAGAAACGGCAGTGCTCTCTCGGAACCCATTCATTGAACCAAGAGACTGCCGAACGGTAACCCTGGCAAGGGGCGCCCCGCGATGGATTACCGAACGGTAACCCTCCAAGAGGCGACCCCCAGGCTCCTCGGCGGATCTCTTCTTAAATCGGCAATTTCCTCCCGGAAGCCGGTCAACGCACCAAGAGGTTGCCGAACGGTAACCCTGGCAGGTGGCGCCCCGCGTTGGATTACCGAACGGTAACCCTCCACAAGGCGACCCCCAGGCTCCTCGGCAGATCTTTTCTTGAATCAACACCAGGACAAGGCCCCAGCGCGCCCCTTTACAGCCTACCGAACGGTAAGGCAACCCTAGCGGCCACTGAAGAACGAACAAGTCCCCAGCCGAGAAATCTCACCTGGAGACTTGGGGGACTCCTGTTTACACCATAATGAACGGCCAATCAGAGAGAGACACGTGGACAGGATCGAACTTGGTCAAAGTAGCATTCGGCACCCAGTGCCTGGTCAACGCTGCCTTCGGCAATATGACTACCGATCCCCCATTAGGGCAACGCCCACTCTCAGGACACGTGGCGCGCTCACAATCGACGTCCACAGTCCCACATCGAAATTCTACATCAAGTGCACACCTCCCAAGGCCTATAAAAGAGGCCAGCTACCCCATGAATGAGGTAAGCAGAACGTACGGCATACAAGCCTATTGATCTGTCAGTTAATCTTTCTTAAATCCCGAACTTACTTAAGCATCGGAGAGCCTACGGCCGGTACCACACCGGTGCCCTAGGTCTTACCGAGCGATCTCTTATTTTGCAGATTACGCTCCCTACCGAAGCCCTTACGCTACCGAAGGCATAAATTACTAAGTTGACCCTCAAAGTCAGAGAACCACTTTTTAGCGTCAACAAAACTTTTAGCCTTTCAAAATTGCACCTCCGCTAAAAACTTCATGGGTACGCCAGTGGGTGGAGGGGATTGGGAAGAGAGTGACATGTTTTCTTGTTTTTATATTTTCAATAACATATTTCATTATTTTAAATAATTTGCAGTCCACGTCGTGTGTTAACAGACCATTTGACAGCAAAACGGCGAAAGATACGAAATAATAAGGAAACCAAAGTTTGCGTACGAAAATATCAAATAAGTCTCTTC
This sequence comes from Prunus kanzakura, assembly GCA_020521455.1. Lineage (NCBI taxonomy): Eukaryota > Viridiplantae > Streptophyta > Magnoliopsida > Rosales > Rosaceae > Prunus > Prunus kanzakura. The sequence continues at coordinate 1,791,969 of BPUM01000794.1, read as the reverse complement.
GATTAGTAAAGTGAAAATTACCCCCATTAAGTACAAAGACGCTTAATTTAGAATGATTAGCGTAACCCGACCATGATTTGTGGAAGAAAAAAAGGGAAAATGAGAAGGTATTTACCTCTCTATTCCCGCACCCAAACAGAAAAATCATCGACGCAAGCCGATCCGTCCACCCTATGAAATTATATTATTTCTTTAAAGGAGCCTTAGTCATTGATAATGACAAAAAGGCTCTGCAAAAAAGTACCAAATATGTTTGTGTTTTCGCAGGATGTCTAATATGTTCGTTTGTAGTATATAAGTTCCAAAAATGTTGGAACAGAAACTAGAAAAATGCAGATAACAGATTATAGATGCAAAACCTATTTTATACTTATGGCTCAAAACTATAGGCCAAATTAATTTGATTGATTAGGGTTGGAGCACTGCAAGCATAAACTTCTTTTCCCCTCATAATATCATTAAATACAACGTAAAATTATACAAAATATAGGCCTCGTTTATGGTTATACAAAATACAGACCTATAAAGAATGCTTTCAATATACAAATAAGTGGGACTAATTTAAAAAACAATTGCTCTTGTGGGAATATTTTGCAGATTGGACCAACTGTGCAGCTCTGTCAACTCTGCCAAGATTATGTGAATTATAATCTCTTTGCTACATAAGGTATAAGAATGTACGGAACATCATCGTATTACTTCTCGGGTGGCCAAAAAATCGTGTGCAAAACTGATGCTATGGCTTCTTGGCCTGCAGTAACAAATCCATGAATGATGAGTTTAAGCGATTACTATAAGAATACCTGATGTGAGCCCATGCACAGAGACGGCAAATGCACAAATACACATGACAATTTGATAGCAACATCATTATATACACCACTGCTATGAAAGAAAAAAGAAATTGCAGTACCTTTTTTAGATATTTTTTGTGAAGTTTCATTGCTCCAGTGCAAGCTTTTCTGGCATCTAAATTTCCAGTCATGTCATTCAATATCTGAGAGAGAGAGAGAGAGAGAGAGAGATGACTTAGTAAACAGACGGGTTAAATTCGTAAGAAAGTTAAGTTCCAACACAACCAACTGGTTAGTTGATAAGAAGTATTTATTTATTAAAAGGGTCAAAGATGCTTCACCAATGCCAACCTACTCTAGATAATTATTTGGTCTTTTAGCCTAGGGCTTTAGAAATGGCCAAAAGACACTTTTAGTCTCTGTAGTTTGCTGGGGCTTCCAATTTCATCCTTTAAAACGTTTAATCATACGCCTGTAGTTGACATTAGGTTGCAATCAAGCCAAAATCCTAAAAAATGATAGCTTTTCACTTTTTTTTTTTCCTTTTTAAAAAGGGATTTGACAATGCAGTTGACATTTTAAAGAACAATGATCAAAATAAGGTACAAAAAGCTATAATTTTTAGGATTTTGGCTTAATTGCAACCTAATTTCAACTACAGGTGTGTATGATTGCACGCTTCTAAACTACAGGGGCAAATGCAAACACCAAAAAAAATAGAATAGGTCCTTGAGAAGTGGGTGAAAGTATCACCGGGCTGTCCCCATATGAACATGTTTTCCGCTCAATTGATGTAATGTCATCCTCAATGCAAGCATAAAATTGAATGCTTCAAAAGAATTGCAAATTAAACTCATAATGCAAACCTTAACAACATCATCCAGACCCCGAGCTTCTGTAAGTAGCTTTGAGCTCTTATCTTTCAAGACACTGGCAACTAGGAAAACAGATATTGGGAGCGGTGCTTCTGAATTGTTTGCTCCACTTTTCATATTTTCCCTCTCATACTTCCCACACTGACGTATTGACTTTGCTTTTCCCTTAGATCCTTCGGCCTTTTCACTATCGGTATCAGACTCTTCGTACACACTGAACAAGTCAGGGTCGTATTCAAGAGCCCACATCATCTGTCAAACAGGAAAAGAGATGCACAATTGTTATCATAAACATAAACATACCATGCACCAAAGGAAAACGATATATTTGGCCAAAAACAAAAAGGAACATATATGTTTGTGTGATAAAATGATCCCTTTTTGTTTTTCCCCCTTTAATGATGTCATAAATACGAAGTCTTTGCTCTCTCGTCCAACATGGACGACTTATATCTTGAGTTAAGGAAACTTGATTTGGATTGAGGCTTGGTCTTTAATATGAATGCATGCGATAGTTCCTAAAATCCATTCTCTGAAAGAACTTGTCAAATTAAGTACAATTTTTCAACTTTAATTCAGAAAAGATTTGGTCTAATAGAAAAGATCTGCAGAAGTATTGAAAACAAATTGCAGCTGTGGAGGAAGCTTTGAGTACTAAAGAAATATGAAAGTTATATATGTGGTTTCACAGAAATACTTTCAGGGATTTCCTAAAAGTATTTACACTTGCAATAATTTGTTATAGCAACTGAAAATATCCAAAAGGGACAATAGAAATTATCAAAAAGTTATAATAGAAACTTATTCTTACCTCCCAAAGGTATAAAGAATCACAAAAGGAGAATTCTCGACGGAACAAAACCATAAGCATCCGGAAAGCAAATAAATAGTCGCCTCCACCTAGTGTCTCTGCACTCCAAAATGAACATTTTGTGTTACTATCTTTTTATCTTTTAGCATTACATTGAGGGATGTACAAGAGAGAAATGACACACACGCAAGCCAAATCAGCTCTCCAACTCACGAGCAAGCAAACACAAAAATACAATTGTAAGTCAATACCTAAGTGCTGATGAAGTTTTGGATCAATGACTTGAGTAATTGAAGCTAGATTATTTAGTTGTGCCTCCACCCCAACAGAACTATCAGTACATCTGAAATTTCCTCGCTTTAAATTTCAAATAAGAAAACAAGATATAAGAAACTAGAATCCAAATGAAAAATCAAAACCATCACAAATAATTTGGTAGCTTTAAAGAAACAACATGTAACTTCAAAGGAAAAGAAAATCTTGCAGCTACTTTTTAAAGGACAGCAGTATATCAACTAAAAAGTCTCAAGAATCTCATTAATGTATGAATTGAAAATATCTCCTAGTGTTTAGACAGACACGGTAGGAGCAAGAAAAGATAAAGTGAGTGTACACACAAACACCTTACTGAGTAAAGAGCAGGCCATATGTTAGAATTGACTGAAAGCATGTTAAATAATCACCGGATGCTGTGGCACTGATTTCATGCAACACCAGAATAAATATAGGAAGTTGAAGATTTAGTTCATAATTTTACCAGTCTGCGCATCAAGCGTTCAAAGCACCAAAATGCATCTGCTTCATCTTCAAGAAGGATAATCATGGGGGAGCAAAGATCACTCATTCCTGCTCACCATGGCCATAAATTTCAGAGATTAGAACCAGCATTTTGTTGCAAAATCAATATAAAATTGATGTTACCTCTCAAATTGTAGGGAGGCTTACCAAAAATTACTGTAACCAACATTATTCACTTTTTTTTTCTTCCTTGTATCGTTATAATGAAAGCTTCAGTTGAAAAATGATCATGCAATATGTTACCCACCTTGACAATAGCCCACATCTGTATCTATCCAGGCATAAACAGCTAGAATATCCCAAAGTTTTGATAAGTGTTCTTGCTTCTCATAAAACACCAGTGTCCTGTCAGTGCGAACCACATCAAGACCTGGCACATAAAAAGATTCAAACAGAAAAGTTATTCGCCAAATCACCAAATAAAACTTGAAGAAAAAAATACAATAAATCATGTTCAGTACTTGTCGCATGTAGATAAGGCAAAGAGTTGTAACAGTGTCATAAGTACTTGACAGACTAATTTAATGAAAGTAACAGAAGACATGGTGAAAACAGAGAATCGACCAAAAATAAAAGCCTGAATTGTGGAATTGAAATTTGTTTATAAAAAAAAAATTCCTTAAAAATTCATATGAATTTATCACAAACCTATTTGATGTAGAGTAAGCATCCACTGGATTATTTTCTTGTCCGTCACCGGTTCCATACCATTAGCACGGTTACCATCAGCTCCCTTGTCTGGATTCATTTGTGAAAGCACTAAGGGATCCTGAATGGGCTGACCGTCTTCACTGATTACAGGGGCAGTGATAAACCTACCACTTCCAACAACAGGAAACATTTGACGGCAATCTTCCTTCCACCTAGCATATTCCACTCTGAAAAGGGAAAAGCATGATGCTTAAGCAATCATTACACAATAATGGGACAGGTGAAGCATAAGATGTAGGAAATTATATATATATATATCCTGCGGATTTGGAATATACACATCTGACACAAAATAAGGATGTCAATCCCTATCTTATGAAGAGGAAAGCATTAAGTCTTTTGCTAGCATGTTCCCACATTATATTGTTTTGTTGTCAGCTAATTTTATTCAATTCAGTATCATAGCCTTAAAGCTCAACTCATGATATTGATCATTCATTTCCCAAAAGATCATCTTATAATTACAAGTGTGCATCCTACTAGGAAACTTTATTAGACTAAAAGAAGGTAAATAAATAAATAAATTTCCAGTAACCCAAGTAAGGCAGGAAACAAGAAATACCTTCGACGTTGCCGCATCTGCTCTCTTTCATCAAATGTGCTCTTAGGATCAAAACAACCAAGTAGAAATTCCCAAACTTCTCCTCTAATTAATGGATGGATCCCCTGATTGGCAAAATTAATACATTAAGGCATTAAGCAAATGATTAAATTGTTATATTCATGAAGAAAATTATTTCAAATAAAAAGAAACAACTGCCAGACTTAAGAAGATAAGTCAGAAAGGAAGCATCTAGTTATTACGTGCACAAATGTTTGAAAGAAAATTAAGCAATATTTTATCTGACTTTTTACAACAGTAATGGCTAATGAAATAATTTAGCCTGGTTTCTACATATCCCCAATCATATACACAGGCTACAGGTTAAACGTGCCAGTAGGAGCAATAGTAGGCTTTCGTTTCTTTACCATACAAAAAAAGAAAAAAGAAAAAAGAAAAAAGTGAGTTCAGCTCTTAATCAGTGTCCATAATACATACCTAACTTGTATGGGCAAGTATTGATCAGAATTCTCAAGACCTTATAATATCTGATTAAACTAGCTTATCAATAGCTACACAAAAATGCAAAACTGAATTGTGCCAATATACTGAACAGATCTAAGCATACTAAGTTGCAACCATGGAATCATAAAGATTCACTCACCCCACGATAGATTCGACTTAAAGTTTTGCCTAAATCCAGATTCCCTTCTGGAGAAAATGCAGCCTGCCATTTCCTTACACTTAAAGTTTTGCCTGCCTGCATAGGAAAATAAAAACAAGGAGTTGAAATTGGAGGAAACACATCATGGCATTGAGAAAATGAAGACCTTATGGAGTAATGGGAAAATTGCAGACATTTCCCTTTATAGCATACATAATGCATCTTCAAACTATTAGAATGTCACCTAATTTTTGTTTTTTTTTTTGGGTCAATAAGTATGTATAGAAATACCCATGTTGATATACTCTGCATGTTTAAACTATTAAACTGTATTCAAAAGTTTCTTGTTGTTTACAAGCGTTAAAACAAGCAAATAATATTCCAATTGGGGTTAACAGATTCCCCTAACCTCTGGGAATCATGATCCGGGTCAAGTGTTCCAATTCGTGGTACTTTGGTGATCCAGTTAGCAAAGTTGGCTTTACCAACGTACCATGATATATGGGGAAGGAGAAAGAGATAAAATGTCCAAACCTGAGAATACTTACAAACAAAAGAATTGCACAAACTAGTTTCTACAGAATTTTCCCACTGCACATCACTTTGTGATCCATATTAACACCAAGTCGTGCTCTTTACTAAAATCTCGCACCACCCATTATCAAATCTGATGCATTAGGCAATATCTTGGTTTTCGAATGGGTAACAGATCCAAATTAAGATAATGGGTATCTAAAGAATCAACCTTTATATGAATTCCAGCAATACAAAAGAGAACAGAAAAAGAAAAAAAAAAGAACCTTGATTTTGAAGCGGGTTTTGGGTACATCAGTACACTCAGGACGGATTTCATAGAACGAATCAGCAGGAGTTCCAGCGTCCCTCCACATTCCAATGCACCAAGAACACTTTCACAAAACACAGAGACTGAAGGAAAATGTAACCGAAAACACAATCTTTTCCTTCCTTTCCAAAACCAAAAAATAGGCCCTCAACACAGCACTCAGAGCCGGAACCCCTTTCAAAAGATCAACCAAAACCCAGAAAATATAAACTTCCTCAGGCTCTTCAGAGCAAGATTCTAAAGGGACCCAGATGAGGCGGCTGGCCTTCTGAACAAGCTAGCTCCAGATACAAGAAGCTCAAAACCAATCCCCCACAGCAAAAAATACAAAGCAAGCTCTGCCTCTCTATTTTTTTGGGTTATGTTTTTGTGTTTCTTTTTTCCTTTTTTTTTTCTTTCTCCGTCTCTATAAAATTAGCTGGTGTGGGGGTGTGGTTGTTTATGATGATGATGGTGTTACTCTGTCAAAGTCGTGATGAGACGGCAGCCATCGCACCACACCTGAAAACCCCACACAAGTGTATTAACTTTACTTTTCTTTTTAACCTTCCCCTGCTTTCTTAATTTATTTTCACTCACTGCACTGTCTAAATTTTTTATGTCATCTATTTATTACACCCATAATTACCGTACATTTTCATCCTAAAATAAAGGAAAAAGAATTGGGTCTCCGTTTTCTGTTGATTTTGTAAGGTTCATTGTCTGTTTTTTTCTTTTTCTTTTCAACTGTATTTGGTAAATTTACTAGTTTGTAGAAATACGTTATTGGGTGGTAGCTTTTCTTGGGGGAGGGAGGGTTGGTCTGGTTTTGCAGAAATTGACTCGGTGGTTGAGAGATTTCTTAGGCCATCACTTTCGCGGGGACAACAGAATTGAGGACTGAGTCAAGTCAATGCATTGGGTGGACCGTGAGTTGAGTATGGCTTGGATGCTTCTGGAGTGGGTCAACGTGCTCACTTATTTCCATCCCACCTTGTCATCATCTCGAATGGTTGGTTGTGTCAACACATTTCTTTACACATAAATGTTAATTATGAAAAAGTAAAATTTATTTTTAGTGTCTCAGTTAATTGGTCTTTTAAAAAATATCTCTTTTATGTTTTTCCTATGTGTCTCTTTCGCTATTTTCTCTCTCGATCTCTTCTATCGTGGTATGGTAACTTGCAGGTTGCTTAACATTCATACCTGCTAAGTTTTACAGATGGTTAAGTTGAGGAAAATATCGATAACGGTAATATGTAAATAACTTGTTCGTCTCTCTGAAACCTAATATTTACGAATGGTCTTGATGAGGGAGACTTGGCACACATAAATGTTAATTTTGTAAAATTAAATTTAGTTCAACATAGGTTCTGGTAATGGTGTAAGCATGTATTAATTTAACACGACTCCTATCGTTGTATGTCATTTTTAGCGTATAAGTTAATTTGTCTTTCTTTATCACTCTTCTATATTTTACTCTTTATCTTCGTCTCTTTTTCTACTTTCTCTCTCTGGATCTCTCCCTCGTCGAACCGCATATATGGCCAGCTAGGTCCCTGGCAGATAAGTGGTCACCAATTGTAGGTTTTTACAGAATGTAAAATCCACTACTAACTATAATAAATAATACAAAAGTCATATTTTGAGAAGAAAAAAAAGTCCACTGCTAATACATATAGTATAATCCTTCTGTAATAAAAACTTCATACCTACTAGCTTCTGCAGGTGGTTAAGTTGAGAACAATATCGATATTAATAGCAATGGATTAATAGTTTGTCTCTGTAAAATCTAACATATGTGACCTCGTTGACTACCCAAATAGTCTTGATGAGGTAGATGTAGGGTAGACGTTGTAAATTAGGAATTTCCTATGTGATATGGATAGGATCCACCATCTACTATATTGCAGAGGAGAGACTTAAAGACTTAAAGCCCATGGTGTCCTGCTTGTAGTGCCACTAGGGATCATCATCATTTGGCTTGGAGCCCGCGGGCCGAAGTGTGCCTCCACATTTGATAAGAGATAAATCTCTCTCTTCTATTTGGATGGAGGTCACTATTTGGAACTATTTGAGAGAGCCAAAAACATCTAAGGTGAGGAAGTGTGACTCACATCATTTGCAAGTGAACGAAATCTTTTCTTTTTTGTTTTGGATTAGTGTCACACTGTTTGTTACTTATCTTTGCAACATTTGTGAGAGAAAAAGATCATTTTCTCTTTTGTTTTAGCTGCTTCAAATTTGGTATTGTTCTCTCTTTTGGTCTTGTGAGCAAGAATCTGAAGTTTGATCTTGACTCATGTACATGAGAGTGATTTGGGTGTGTGGGATTTGGGTTTGTGAGAGTTATAAACACTATTTTGTTATCTTCTTTAGTATTAGTGAAATTTTATTGCCGTCTTCAAACTGTATGTAGGCACATAACTGAACTAGTATATCCTTTGTTTATTGTTATGTATTTGTCATATTTTACCTTTGCTTGTTATCGATATGATATTTGACGCTTCTGCACCATATCAATTTTCATTTGTTTGACAACATCAACCCCATATATAAAACCAACATATTCAAAAGTAACACTTGCCACAATATTGACATGATTAGTTCGATGAGTTCATCATCAATTGCAACACCACGATTGATAAAATTTTCAAGACTTGTATTATTATAGTTTGTAGGACTTGTTTCCCCCCTCATCTCTATGGTAGATTGTGGGGAGAAGAAAAATACTTCTTATTTCAATGAAAAGTTGAATTCCTAAAGTAAGAGCAGATAAGGTAATCAAAAAGAAGAAAAAAAAAATTATTCTGCAAGATACGTACACGTACGAGAGAGCTTAAGGCACATACATTAGCAAAAAACACTTATAATATCCAAGTACATAATTTATTAAATCGCACCCAATTCACAGATAAACATATGTAATTGCACAGGGTTGGGGAAAGGTGACATTGTACGTGTGAAAAAAGCGATGTCTAAATTTTGTTAAATGCGATATCAACCCCATCAACTGGTCTTGGATGTGAAAGATAAATCAGTTCTGCATCTGGATTGAGCAATTCCCACCTGAATTCATTTTAAAACAAAACTCAGCATGCAGTGCCTATATATATATATATATAGTGGAAAAATTCAAAAATCAAGAGCGTATACAAATGATGAGTTGGGTTTGCTCACTTGTATCCTGTAGACAAATGATGTAACAAGATTGCAAGTTGAAACCTAACAAGCATGTTCCCAGCACATATTCTTAGCCCACCACCAAAAACTTGGTACGTTCCAGGTTTAGCTGGTTCCTAAAATTAATTAGGAGAGTGAAAGTATATATATAACTAATTAGTTAATAATCAACAATAATTATTTCTTAATTAGTAGAATTAACTACCTACTAATTACTTGTATATATATGTAGGCTTACATTCCATCTATCTGGGTTAAAGCACATGGGATCATCAAAGTTCTCTGGATTTGTGTGCAGATATCGAACCCAAAGAATCACATGCCAACCCTTGGGGATTTTATAACCTGCATCATGCATGAGTTTACCGGCACTTAATTACCACGCATGCATCTAATTATTTTATTATCTTTAATTGCAGCAACAAATGCACGTTAAAATAGTGTACGTACCTTTATACTCAGCTTCCTTGGTAGCCAATCGGAAGAGAATCTGTGCAATGTTGGCCATTCTTATTGTTTCTTCCACCACCTGTACGTATTGTATGTAAAAAGTTTGTATTTGAGATTAATATTTCTAGGTGAGATGAAAAAATTAAGGTTAACGACAAATTGATGAAATTGAAACTCCGGAGCTCATGTTGAGAATGACCCCAAACCTTTAGGGGGTCTTTTGTCGTTAGCCCAAAAAATTAGGGTTAATGCATATATATATAATATATAATACCTTGTTTGTGTATATCATTTTTGAAACATCTTCACTTGTAATAAAATCTCCTGTCTTGGTCTGACTTATAGCCAAATTCTCCTCCTGTAAGTTAACTACTTTAATACATTTTTCTTTTGTACATTATTAATGAATTAATTAGAATATGGGATATTATTACCCGAAGCTTTTCTAGAACGGTAGGGAATTTAGCAAGATAATATATAGCCCACATTGATGCAAGGGAAGTAGATACATATCCAGCAACAACAAGGCTCACAATGTTCATGGGCGGAACCACACTAAGGGCTACAGTGGGCTGTAGCCCAGTGTGGTTTTTTAAGAAAAAAAAATATAACTTATATATTTAATTTATTTTCAATATTAGCCCAGTTAGTGGTGGTGTACAGATTACCTTATTTCCACTTTCAACATTTAAGTAAATGTCTTTGTCATTTTACTTTTATTTATTTTTATATTACTCCATTTACTTAAGTTTACAATGTAAATAAGGAAGTACCCCCCATTTGGATTCAAATAAAAATACTAGAAAATCAAATTCCCACCAAATCAAAATATGAAAAATCGGTTTTAGTACAAAATACGATTTAGGCTACAAATGATGGCTCATTAAGTCAATATATACTTCATACTAAAATCCCATAAAATCAAGTTTTCTTATTTGATGTGTGAGGAATAAAAGCCGCCAAAAATTATCTTCAAAAAATGATTATTCTGAAAACCCATTTTTCATACTTAGTCAATATTTTTACATAATTTTTTTTTTCATGTATAATATGAATGCATGAAGGAACTAAGGTCAATCTAGGTAAAAAGCTTTAGATATTCAATCCACTATGGTGTTAAACCCTATTTGATTTATGTTAAAACTTATTGAAAATTAGTTTATGGAGCTATGAACTAGCGTGGTTTATATGATTTAATGTTTACTTTTATTTCTACAAAGACTATAGAAATTGTAAGTACCAAAAAAAATAATCAATAAATTTTAAGCTAATAACTTTAGCTAGCCCACCCGTTGAAAAATTCCTGGTTCCGCCATTGACAATGTTATCTATCACCTCTTGGTCACTTAGTTTATCTCCTTCATCATCATCATCTTTGATTTGCATAAGGCCATCCATTAGATCATTTGTCACCACTTCTTTTCGGTTTTTTCTCTTCTCTAGCTCCGACCTGAAAATCGCCTCAAGCTTCTTCCTACACTGAAAATTCATTCACATTAATTCGTATTTTCTCATTGGACATAACATTTCTTTCTTAATACAAGTAACAAAAAATATTTGAAATTAATGTTGAAGTTATAATGTTTAGTGGAATATTAGGAGTTAAGATGAAAACCTGAAGAGCATGGTGAAAGGCAAATCCAGGAATGTTGAATGGTTGAGCTCTAACTCCTTTCACCAATCCGTCAAATAACTTGTCAACGGTGTCGAGGAGAGGTCCCGGCTCCAAACTTAGGAATAGTTGTCCAATATTTTCAAATGTTAGCTGCAAGAATATATGAGACGTACAATATCACTTTTATGGTACAAAATCAACTCTAGCTACCTATAATAGTCGTAAACACCATGAAAATTTGAGCAATTAGGCCTCATTGGTATGTTGAAGAATTTGGTTCTTTTTCCTTGAATTAGGCAACTTATGAATATACGTACGGCCACTTGTAAGATAAATGTATTAAATCAACGTACAAATGTAGCTACAAATATAAATGTACAAGTATTTTATAATTACTTGTTATTGTGTGGTGCTGGAATACGTACGGTCACATGTAAGTGGATATGCATTATAGTATATATAAGTACTTATATCTTGTCAGTATTAGATATGTATTGATATTATACCTTAAAAGTTGGAAATATCAACCACATCGTCCTCTCATATTATAGCACGTGAACAAGTTATACCATGTAGCCTTATTTCAGTATCCACCAATAATTTATCATGTCATTGTACTAATTAAATCACTGAAATCAAAATTAACCTAACGAGCAGTTTTGATTTATTTTAAGGATGACAACATAATTTCCTTCCTTTTCTCTTAAATCACACTGTTTTGACAATTTTACCTTCTTAGTTTCATCATATGCTTTGATTCTACCCTTCAGAGCCCATGACTGAAGTACAGCCACCATGCGGGGTTGAACGAAGAGAGCAACTCGCCTGAGAGCGTCTGGCTGATTAATTGCATTTGTAACGTAACTTCTAAGCCTTGCATGAGGCTTTCCATGAACTGCCACCAACGAACTACGACCCATAAGATCAACGGTGGGCCAATCTAGGATGAAAGTATCCAATGATTGAAGTACAAATTTGTTCACCGCTGGGAAGCATGTTATGATGCAGGGTGATCCAAAGAGGTGGCTTCTATACATCCCTGCTCCGTCACCGTACCTGATCAATTGCCAATGATGCTCAATGCATAAATTTTAACAGGGGTGCCCGTGCTAAGCATATAGGAAAAATGTAGGAAGAAAATATACGTACTTGGACCGCTTAGCATTGATAAATTCATCTGGACGGCGAAGAATTTTGAAGTAGTATAGGAAGGTGAGCATTTCACCTAAAAATGGAAACCCCATGTGACCGGGCGGAAGTTTGCCGCCAGTGGTGGTAGCTAAGTGTTGTAGTTTGAGAGGAAGCACATACCAAAGCTCATTCCACCACCACAAGAACAGCCCCAGTAGTGGCAAACCTCCCAAAACCAAAGCAAGCCACATCCCCATAGAAAATTCCATGCTTAGCTAATAAGATACCAAATAATTAAGCACACATACATACAAAATATGATCCCCTTTGGCTCTTGTCCTAGTGTGTAGCTAAGAGCACTGGCAATCTAGTTCTCCATTTTATAGTTGTGGTTGATTCCGAGTTCAATATTCTCCTTACTCGGAGTGAGCAAATGGACAAGGGCGCAAGTCGATTGTTGGGACCTACAATACTGCCACTGGTGTGGATTACGGTCTTCCAAAAGAGGACTTAATTATGTGTCACGGAAATAACATCCAATAATGGTCTGTCATAGAGTCTTTATCACGTGTGGTGGAATGTGATTGATTGGGGATAACAAAACAGTGTTAAGCTTCTGAATTATATATTATCAGAATAATGGTCCATCATGGAGTCTTTATCCGTCATGGAGTCTTTTATATATTATCATGTAGCTAGGTTCTTGCAATCAGTGTTAAAACGAGAATCAAATGGGAAGAGAAAGACAAAGCAAACAAAAAGGGTATAACATCTTACAGGGCTAAATTGTAGCAATGGGTTCTGAATTATACTGCAATTTGCATTTTTGTCATTGAGTTCCAATAATACTTGTTGTGATCCTTAAATTTGGGCTTGTGTTGCACCATTGATCCTTTCCGTCAATTCCGTTAACTTTTTTGTCTAATATGGGGCAATGAAGAATTTCACCTGCCAAACCCCTCTCTATAACCATCCCACCTCCAAGCCACACCCAAACCAATCCCATCCCAGGCACATCCAGCAGCCCGCCACACTCTCTCCAGCCCCACTATTGAGCGACAAATTCCCTACTTCTCTCTTTTTTCTTCCCATTTTAGTTTTGAATTCTTTTTAAAATTTTATTATGTGTAATTCCTCATTCGCCCCAACATTTTACCCAAAAAAATTGAGGAAATTGACCAAAATGACCAATAGTGTAACACAAAACCTAATTTAAGAACGATAGTGACTATTATTGAGTTGAAGGACGGAAATGCAAATCATGTTATAATTCATGAACGATTGCTATAATTTAGTCTTCGATCTAGTTAAATGTTAGTCTAATTATTTGGTATGTAATATTAGTTTGTGATCTGAAATAGTTAATGAGAAATTCAATATTTCTTATACATCTCTGCTTTTGTTCAGAACTCTCTCTCTCTCTCTCTCTCTCTCTCTCTCTCCTTCTTTTTTTGTTTTTTCATGTGAAGCAGCTTGGTTCACCTGAACTTGATCAACTTGCAGTTAATTACTATTTCCGCCTCTGGATAAGCCAATGATTCCGATATATGAAGATAGGGACTGCAAATGTGTATGCCGGACAATTTAATATGAATTCTCATCTGTGGGCATATATATGTATCGTTATTGCAAATTTACGGTACATGTACGCACGTATGTATGTACGTACGTATGCACTTATGTAATAGTAACTTTATAAGTTTGTTACAGTTATGTATGATTAGATTATAAAGAGAGGAAAAAAACTTTATATGTATTTTTGTGAAAAGTTCAATGATCTTATTAAAGTTAGAACATAAGGTAATCTTTCCCTCAATAGAAAAATGTATTCTGCTATAGACTTTACTGAGTTCCAGATCACAGGCACAGGGTGAAAAGAAAAACAGCGTTAAGCTTCATTGAGCCTACTGCTATCTGCTATAGACTCTCTCTCTCTCTCTCTCTCTCTCTCTCTCTCTCTCTCTCTCTCTCTCTCTCTCTATATATATATATATATATATAGAGAGAGAGAGAGAGAGAGAGAGAGAGAGAGAGAGTGGTGACAAGGCTTTGTGTGAATGACAGATCATATTCCTGGGATTAGATGTCATTAATCAATTAGTTCAACTAACCCAGAACACAAGCCATGAATATTCTTGACAATGGTCAAGCAAAGTATAAACCCACAGAACAAGTTATATAAAAGTTCCAAAATTAAAGCGCCTATAGCTAGATCTTGTACTAATATTTAAAAGTGCACATATGCTTTGCACTGGAAGCTAAGAAACTTAAAAGCTAAAAAAAGAATAAGAAAAAGTTGCAAAAGCTTCACTGACGCAGCGTGTAAAGTTCCATGCAATTTGCCCTACAAAAACCCCCTGTCAGGACACCTTTCATGTCATCCCTTTTCCTTCTCTCCTAGCATCCCAATTAAACTGAGGTTTTCACAGTTTTTAGTGGAAAATACAAGAGCATTTTTTTTGTTCATCAACACCAATCTCCGATTACTTCTTCGATTATGGCTAGCCCCATTCTAAGATTCAATCACAAGAGCAATGTTGTATTTTCTGTGCTGGTGCTTCTATGCGTCACGCTGTTGACACAGAAGAGTGGTGCAGCTGAGTTTGCAATAAGTTGGAGTGCTCCGAGTGCCTCTGCGCCTCACTATGATCAATGGGCTGAAAATAACAGATTTCAAATTGGAGACTCCATAGGTAAGTTTTGAAGCTTTATCTTCAACAAGGCTGAGTATATAATATTTGTTTTTCAACCTTCAACGGATCATTACTTTGAGGAAAGAATTATTATTAGTAGTATTACTATACTATATGTCCAGAACTAGTTTCTGAGCTGAGTTGCAACATGCATTATTTAGAACTTGAAATTCATTATTTTAGTGTACATATATAACACCACTGTTACGATAACATGACCAAATATATAAATTATAATTAGAGTGTAATTAAGAGTAATTTTCATCTTGTTTTGACAGTTTAGTATATCATATTGCTAAGCAGCCTGATTAATTCGATGAAATCATGTCAGTCTGTCAACCATGTTAAATATCTAGTAAGAGATCATTTTAAGATACTTGCCAAAGCATGGGGGCTTATAGCCCCAGCGGTAGTGAGCATTTATCTCCTCATCGAAGGCCAAACCTCGACTCCCCCTCTTGCATCCTTTAGTTTTCCTTGTAAACCAAGAAAAAAAACCTAACTGATTTACTTGATACTACTTCAACTGCAGTTTTCAACTACTCTCCTGGCCAAGACTCAGTGCTTAGAGTAAACCAGGAGGACTATACAAATTGCAACACCGATGCCCCTATTGCGAAATATACTGATGGCCACACTGCCATCAAGTTCGACCAATCTGGGCCATTTTATTTTGTCAGTGGCAACAAAGACAACTGTCTCAAAAATGAGAAGGTGGTAGTGATTGTGTTGGCAGATAGAAATAGAAATGCAACTGCCCCTTCGCCTTCAAACTCAACTGATATAACCCCGTCTCCAGCTCCTGCCGGTGAAGCGTCTCCACCTTCACCAGATACAGGGGTGGTCGAGAACCCTACTCTAGCTCCCGAAAGCCCTCCTCCACCTCCCAGCGGGGCTTCTCCAGTTTTCATGAGTTTGTTGGGGTCCATTGGAGCTTTTGCTGCATCCTCATCACTTTTACTACTCTAACTGGATATTGGATTGTTTGAGTATAAAGTTCGTTTCTCCTTTGAAAGTTTCCATTCTTTTTTTTCTTTTCTGATTTATTGTTTTTATTTTCTTTAAGCTCGGTATATATCTTTGGACTGGTGTTTGATATTCGTTTGTTGCAACTGGAAAATAAGGAGGGAGTAAATAATACTCATCAGTGTGCTTGTGAGACTCCACCATAAGGGCCAATAATGTAATTACACAAAGAAATAAATTGATTTTCATACTGTCACTGTGTATTCAATATTTATATGTTTCTGTTTCCATCGTTCTTTTAGTTTTGGAAGCAGATGCATCTGCAAATTTTAGTTATGTTTATAAATTAAGCAGGTTCACAATCGAGGAAGCAACACAGTACCCAATCTGAAGTTAGAATTGGATAGGATGGATAATTGATTTTTTAATAAAGAAAAAAAAAATCATTCATTTCCACAAAATTAAGCGTAGAAGAAATTGTTGATTCAATCCAATTCGTCAAGGTCATCGAAAACCAATCAATTGGATTGGATTGGATTAGATTTTAATGCCCCTAATATTTATCCCTGCCTTCTTTGGGAATTTAGGAAAAATTAAGTGAAGATCTTATCATCAACCAAACAGAAAAAAACTGTTTGAAAACCCAGAACATCTCACAAATGGTCACATTTTTCGTCTAATTCTTTCTAAAAATAAAAAATAAAGTAGAAGCCAAATGTATAATGCATAAGTTATGAAGTATAAAATCTTCATAAAACTAGTTTTTGTATTGGCAACTCTAACTGGAAAATGTGGCACTTCTCTCATTGCATTTTTCTACTTTTGTTCTAAAAGGAATATGTCGTCGTTAACAAAACAATCCTCACTAAATTAGGTGTTGCAAATAAACAATTCATTGTACACTAACGAAATTTCACCTATCCATCAAAAATTTTTGCCTAGTTCAATCTTTCTCATCATTCTAATAGTGTTGTGCAGAATTGAATCCACTATTCCTGCTACCTGGAACCCAAAGGCAAAAATAAATTAGTACGCAATCTGGAGAGAAGTAAAGAACCAAAGATAGAAGATACTAACCGTGAAAACACCTCCAATTATAGCGCACACGTTCGTGATAAAATGTGAGAAGGATTTCTGATTTTCTGTTATTAACACCTGGGTATAGAAGACAGACAAAGAAAAAGCGATGAGAAGCAAAGAGAGTAAAACTAGTACACAAATACTAAACTGTTTGTTATTAAACCTGCATGGGAGAGAGCTCGAAATGGAATTTTGCAACTGGCACTTGAAGACTTTGCACCAAGCTGCTGTGGGCTGTGTACTCATATTCCTCAATTAATTTATGATTTCTTCCTGTTATAACTTCACTTTTAACTATTTGAAGGTAATGCTCTATCTGCAAATGCAATTACCAGAAATATACTTAAGAAGAGCGTAAACATTAGCAATTCTTCACAAGCCAAATAAACGTCATTAATGATCTATTCAGCTGTAACTTGTAAGTCAATAAACAGGGGTTCCAGGAATATTGTGAGCAGATGCAATAATTAATAAAGTTGAAAGAAACTTACTATGAAAGAAGAGGAAACAACACTCTTTTAGTACTCAAAGAAAATTACCATAAAAAACAATCAAAATTATTTTAGTATTCCAACTCCATTCAGAAGGAAACATTTGTTGGCTGTAAAGCATCTCTAGGGAGGTAGAATATCAATACAATAAAATGAACAGTTTTAAATGTTATTGGTGAATTTATAAGCCAACATTTTAAAATAGGATCATTCAGAAAGAGTAAACACATTTAAAAGCTCAAAAGAGCAGGGACAGATGCATGGATCGTTCAAAAAGTATTTGAACCACAGAGAAATTCTAGAATGAAACATAATATATTGTGTGTGCCACCCATCTCAATGCACCAATATCCATACACCTAAAAATCATGGACATGCAGCAACATATTGCTGATTTCACTTAAACATTGACATGCTGACGGACAAACACAGAACAATAGAGAAGCAAACACAATGCCAAGATGTGTAGAGTGACAAACTTACTGTAACATTAGCACCTAGATCACGATGATTTATGAAAGACCGACCATTCAACCTGTCATGGCTTCCACCAAGATAAGGTACCAATCGCTTGACATCACTCATCACCTTAGGAGTAATCATCCTACCGAATGAAAAATGTGATATGACGTGTGACATGTTCATTTGAGAAGCATCGAAGGAATGGGCTCCTGAATGAGCGGAAATGACAAGGTTTCCTGGAACCTGCACAGTAGAGGACAAATCATACCTAAATTCCTACTGAATGATAGTAGCTAAGAGTTTCATTGTTGGCTCAATAGAAAGGAGAATTGTGATAATGATATAATGCATTTTACTGGTACCATATTCTCTCTTTTGTTTGTTCATGTTAACCATCAAGTACAAGAACTTGCTTAAGGACCTGTTTTTCTCTCTCTTTTGGTAGGACTCATAAGGGTACCAACTACACAACTGTAGCTTAGTTCCTAACTCGGCTAAATTTTATTCATGAAGAACCCAAGGCCAGCTGTGGCTGTCATGACTGCACATGTGGCTCACAAGTATGGCAACTCATATGTGCACCACTGTGGCAACCAAAATTTGTGCAGTCACAACAACTGCCCCCCTTCGCATTTTTCTCTTTATTCATACCAATTCTACGCTTGTGAAGCACCTCAAGGCATGCTTTGGAAAAAGAAAGAAGGATAAGAGTAGTTGAAACTACCCTTTCATTTCTCCTTTTTCATCACATTTCCAAGCATGTGAGATGGTTTGGGAGCAGAGAAAGAAATCAAGGAGTTCTGTGGGAATAACAAATTTCATACGTGCTAACATGCCCAATGCTTCTATTAATTTCAATCAATGGAAGATCACCTTCTTCACACGCACATAGCCTTCAATTCTACACCCTCCTGTCAGTGGTGCTGGTCTTTTTGCATTGTCAGTCCCATTGTCAGATTTACCCTCCAAAGCAAGTTTTTGAGCCTCAACAGGGATAGGTGCTACCAAAGTCTCCATTGTCTGCAAGGATGAGAACTTCATATCAGATGGGTTTGCAATCTCAATTGGGGTATTGAACAAAAATTCCATCAACAAGTATTTAAACATAGGAAACTGTAAGGCTAATTGAAACTTATGAATGCTTGTACCTTAACCAGACTATCTGTATCTCGATCTCCATAATAAGATTCATGATCATGGTGTCCATGGTCATCCCTGTGACAGAATTCCAGATAAAGAGGTTGATTAAGGTAAGCTTCATATGAACAAGACAGGCATGGTCGTGGGGGCAAAAATTTTGACATCTAAATTTGAGAAACAAAGGTATCAAACAAATTACTCAGGGTCTATATACAAGGAAAAAATAAAATAAAAAGGAAAATGAAACAGGGGAGGAGGCAGAGGAAGCTAAGGAGTGAGGGAGAGAGAAATAGACAGAGAGAGAGAGAGAGAGAGAGAGAGAATTGACCTTTATATACTGCTATCATCTTATAAAGCTCATGGAATGAGCAAACTATGCACATAGCTTCACATCACAACCAAGGCATCAGAAATGTCTTGATAAGACCTTATTGGCTCTAAGGTTGCATTTACATAGATGACTTGGTAATTAAGGATTTGGATTTGCATTATACATGTAATTCACCATTTACAATAACGCGGATTTCAAATAATCAAGAAAATGTTATTGCAAGTTAACTCACTCATTCGCTTAAAAACATAATTTTAATTTCCATATATCAAAACTCTACATTTTCCATTCTTTTGACATTTGATTTGAGACAAAAAATTTAAGTCAAAAGTTAAATTCCAAACTTGCATTTAAATCCGTATATTGAAATGAAACCTAAGAGCACATAGAAAGATTCCAAACCTCAGGTGATGTTTAATAAATGCACATACAAGTTATATGAAGATCCAAAGGAAAAAAGTTTTAAATAATTAAATGCAACCTGGAATAACTAAAACTCCAAGAACAGAAGGAGGAAATAAATGACAACTTGAATATAAATAAATGAATAGACATCAGTTCAAAATAATCTAAAAGTCGGCAAAATTTTGTAGTATTTACCTCACATCACTTCCTTTACGAAAGATACGAATTGATGGATATCCTTGAATGTGATTCCTGATCATTATAGGGGAAACAAAGTTAATAACATGAAAAATAGGAAGCCAGTGGTACATCAAGCAAACTTGAGAGGTAAGTAAAGAAGAGTATAGTAATGTTGTATTTGGGGTAACGTAAGGCAATAAGGTATGACTATTTGAATATGAAAAAAGTTCAAATTGTGGTTCAATTCCAGGATGCTATGACTGATGGCTTAACTGTAGCAATCATACAAAATTAGCATGTGAAAATAAATAGGACAGAGACAGACTAAAACATGAGCACATCCATGTTCCCACCCTGAGGTTAACAGTTCTCTGTTCAAGCAGAAACAGTCAAAGCATACTCATGTGTAAGCAAGAAGCTATATTGATGAGAACGCTAAACTCAAGATAAAATCTAAAGCTCCAATTGGCATTTCAGAAGACTATGCCCTAGTGCTGTTATTTGAAAACCACCCCAGTTAAGGCAAGGCAGCTTAGAGTACTTGTTGCAAAACCTGCTTCAAAGGTAAGTAGGTTTCTCTTTCATGTTGAGTTTGGACCGCCCTTTCAAGCCAGATAAAAACCCCCCCTGATCATTTCAAGTTAAACTTACTGTTTTAAAATTTTATTAATGGTAAATAAAATCTGATATTTACAAAATTATTATTGCAATGCAATAAGTTCCTGCGCTAATTAGTATTCCATGGAGTTGTCTTTGAGTTTTATTCTCCACTCTAAGTGTTATTAAATATCGCAATTTATAAATCCTTTGTTTCATTGAGGAGAACAAGAAATATTAATTAAACTTTGAGATTTTCTTTATACAACTAATAAGAACTGAAAGTGCATAAATTTGTGGTGTACAATATAAAATCTATTGCAAATCCATAGAAATTAGAAAATCAAGTAGAAAGTAGGAATAACCAATCTAAAATATACCTCTTACACAAGTCACCTTCTTCAGTACAATCTACTTTCGCCAAAAGAATACGCCCATCTATTTCTGGATCATATCTGTTAAACATGGAGGCACAAGAGAGGGGGGAGAGAGAGAGAGAGAGAGAGAGAGAGAGAGAGGAGTTGTGGACTTCAAATTCTGGACATTGTGTGGCAAAATAAAAAATATTACAGTACCACTTGAAAAATCATAAAATCTGGAAGAAAACAGTATAACTTTCAGAATGAAGCACCTTTCTCTTATTATTTTGGCGGCCTTCTCCCATGAAGGTTTCTGAAAAAGAAAAAAAAGAAGAGAGAAAATGAAGCAGGAACATAATACAAGAAAAAGAAACAAACACAGCAAGAAGATACAGCTTTTGGATGATTTCGACTAAATAGTTCAATTCAATCAACCAAACTTTTAATGCGCACAAGTATCGTTCAACAGTTCCATTGAAAATGAAGAAAGGGCACCATGAACCAACTCAAGGATCTTGTGGCTTGTCATATGCGCACGAGTACACACATGATCAAAGGTATAAGTGGGGGCAAAACAAGTTTCCAAGATTCAAGACAATGTATGTAATAAGTCAGACGAAACAGTACACATATTACAACCTTTAAGATTTTATCTGTTTTTTTCTTTTGTGGAAAAACTTAAAAAGATTTAAATAAGTTGAAGAAATCCTCAGAATGAAAACTGCGACATAATAAGTTTTCCCATCATACAGGAGCTAACCTTTGATTTCTGGCTACAAGATGAGATTCTAAATTCTGTGTCATCATGCCATAACCATAAAATATACATACGCAAGTATATAACAAGATTGTATAAAATGATTAATTAACATAGCTAACATTTCATCAAAAGAAATTTGAGCAATTTGTGAAGCTAATTAATTTACCAGACGATTGCTCCAGTAGCACCAAGGAGCATAAAAATTAACAACCAAAATTGGATGCCTGCAAAAGAATTGTTTAATGCAAAATCAGGAATGGTATTATTTTGCAACATAAAGTCAGAAGTCACTCACATCAGTGGCTTTAAATATGAAAGGTATGGAATTAAAAGTTAGCCTACTTACTGGTGAGTAAACTTTTCAAAAGTTCGAGCGGTTAGTGAAACAGAGCCATCACCAGCATATTCATCACCATCCCCATGCTTAATGTCATGTAAAGCGGGTCCTGAGTGGAACTCAGAACCGGTGGGTTTTAAATCTGGACCTATAGAGAACTTGCGAATTGTTTTCGTTATATTCAATCTGTTCTGAAAATAAGAGGGCACAAATTCAGGCCAGATGGATGCCATATCAAGAACATAAAAAATGACTAACAAACGATCTTTAACAGTAGGGAGCAAAAATCAACAGAACAGATAATATAGACACAACAAAATGAGAGAGAAACTTACTGTTCCCAACACATCACTAATGTCAACGGATGCAAATTCACATGAGAGTGCAGGAAAACTACATGAAAATTGAGATAAAGTTAGTTTTTTAAAATAAATAAAACACAAGAAAATGAGAGAGAGAGAGAGAGAGAGAGAGAGAGAGAGAGAGAGAGAGAGAGAGAGAGAGAGAGTGGGAAGAGAGTTCATATAAGTTGATACTTCAAAAGTGAAAGACTAAGAGTTTCCCTGAGTAACAGAGGTGGTACCCTGATAACCTAATGCTTCAACAATCTAATTGGCTTCTTTCAGCCGAGTAAAGCATTGCCTACAAATTCTCAAGTAATGCACCTAGGAATCATTTGAACCTAAGTAAAGCATGCACATGGAACTCAGGCATCACTTTGTCCACGCTTGATAAGTCCTACAACTCTCAACCATGATATTGATGCCAGTCTTAATATATAATACTACTAAGTATTCATCACATGTGGTTCGGCAGTATCACGTCAAACTAGCATTCAAAAGTTCTGACCATATGTGTCATATATAGGATCTGACTGCTGCCTGAAGATAGTGTCGACTCCATATACGAACATAGTAAGCCTAAACATGACTCAATAACTTCATAAACATCGAAAAACATCAATCCAAGCTATGAAACTTTACCTTATATTAAATTCAATACGTAAGAAGTCCCCATCAGAACTCTTGTCAACAATAACAGATGTAGAGGTGCTGAAGGCCAAATAACTATTCAGTTCCTGCAAATGATCATCGTAAGTACCATCAGATGTAAAGAAATGTCACTATTACTAAATTTAGTAATAAAGTGCCAAAACAGATTACTGAAAAAGGAAAAACGAAAAACGAAAAGATGATGGTAAATATAGACATGATGAGGTACATTAACCACAAGAATATCTCAATGAAAAAAATTATATAAAAGAAAGAAAACTAATGGAAATTCCAAAAGAAAATTTAGAAATAAAAAAAAGGTTACACATCCATACAGGACCAAAACAATCATTAATTGAGAAAAAGGATCATCACTCATTCTCTAAACAGTCAAAGTTCAATACTTTGAATAAGTAACCAACTAAAGATATAGGAGCTGCATTACCATTCCAAATAAAAACATCATGGCAAGAGCTGCTATTATAGATAATCCTGCACCCGATAATGATGCTTCAGTCAAATCTCTTGGAATTTTCCTGGACATAGGAAAACATTTGTAGCATAAATTAATATATACATACATATAAATATCAGAACAACCACCATAAGTAAAATATTGCACACTAAATTTCCCCACAGGTCTATTTTTCTTTCTCCTGCTATTCACAAGAAACTTTTGAGAAGAAATGCAAAGCGATCTCCATCTGTATTACCTATAAACTTTATGTATATAAAATTAGTTTCTTTAATGCATTAAAAAAATATATACAATTCTAAGCCCATGTAATTTGAAGTTTTTATTTCAATGCACTATGACTCTGAAAGTGGATTCACTTGCCGATACTTGTTTTGTATCTTTATTTATTTTCTTTTCCCTGGGATTTCTGCCTGCTTTTGCATCCTGTTTCTCTGACTTTTATCCCCAAAACAATAAGATGAAAATAATAAAGAGACACACCCAGAAGCTAAAACCAATCAATCTTCTAGTGTGAATGCTTCAACTAAGCACCTCCAAATAATCTGGTAATGCTTCCTTACTCTTAGGTAGTGTTGTTGAAATGAACTTTGAAATGGCATGGGCAAATCTATGGCGTGGTTAATTCATTGTTTAGTTGACCAACCCATAAATAAATAAAACAACCAACAAAATAAAAAAAAGGCAAAATAAAATAGGAATTCCATATCAATGCCCATTCCAGAAAATGTAATTGGCAATTATATTCCTCACCAGTTTTGCATCCCTTTCCAATGTTCATCCTAGCAATCAAACACTACAAATTCTTCCAAAAACAACCTAAAACTAACACAACTTACTCGTTCCTACATCAGCCAATCAAGATTATCAACCAATAGTTATTCTATGCCACCAAACTACTCAAAAGCATCAATCTTTTCAAACTTTTCTACACGATTATTACATTAATCATCAATTCTGATTATAACCATCAATTCTGATTATAACCCAACAATTACTTCAATTCCATTCGTGCATCTAAGCCATTCATTCTCTAACCCATCATAATTCATAACCCAAATGCACCAACGCAATCACACAATGAACTTGAGCTTTCCATGATCAGATTCAGATTTACACACACAACAGAGCTGATGCACAGTGAAGGGAAGTAAAGGAAATGCGAGAGATCTGACCTGTAGAAATCGACGGACTTGATCTTGCCGGTGGAAATCATGGTGGAGATGAAGGGTGTGGATTTCAGAGCAACAAAGAGCTCTAATCCCAGTTCCCGAGCAATCAAGATGAATGAAATGGGATAGAGAGCTGCCTTGCCTTCGCCTCTCGCCTCTCGCCTTAGCTTCTTTGTCTTTCTGCTCTGCCTTCACGTGTTTTTCTATTGATCCTGTGTGCGACGGTGCAGCTTACTTAGTACGGAAAGAAACTATCACTCTCGTACATGGGGCCAGAGTGCAAGTGCGGACCCACCTTTTTTTTTTATTGATCCTGTGTGCGACGGTGCAGCTTACTTAGTACGGAACGAAACTATCACTCTCGTACATGGGGCCAGATCCGGTGCAAGTGTGGACCCACAATATCTCAATTCTCTAAATTAAATGAGAATAGAGGCTTTCCCTTTTTCGTCCGAAATAATAATAATAAAAAAAGGCTCTCCTTTTTTTTTTTTTTTTTTCTTGCGCTAATTTAGGTAACACGCAATTAGTAGTTGACTTTTCTTATTTTGTAATGTCAGATTTTTATACTATTTCTATAGAGATTTTCTATTTAAACCCCACACTTTTTTTTGTTCACCCAAATACTTAAATTATTAAGTTGTAAGTTTTATTATTGTGTAAAAAGACATAAAAAGTCATCTAACTTAATAATTAACCCTAGTACATCTAAACACACCCCACCACTCTTCATATTGAGTTTTAGAAAAATACAAACTCATCTACATCATATTGCCAGATTACTCTTATCTTTTAAAGACGAAGAACATTGACGAGTCTACCTCTTTAAATCTGCGTGGGAGTTGATGGAAATGCTTGTTGATTGTTTGGCTGTAATGATCTTATTCTCTACCCTTTGTTGATTGCTTTTTTCTTCTTTTTTTTTTGCACTCTTGTCTGTTGATTGCTTGGTTGTTTTGATTTTTGATTTGAAATTTATACCTAATGTTTTGGTTCCAGAAATGTATCTGGATTACACAACTCGTAGGGTGCTTGTGATGGAATGGGTGGAGGTATTTGCTATTGCATTTGTCTTGGTTTTGTTTATAACATGCTATGGACCAGCTCTATAACGAACAACTTCCAGTGGCTTCCTAACCATTCTCTTTTATATATTGCTATTACATTTGTCTTGGTTTTGTTTATAACATGATATGGGACTAGCTCTATAAAGAACAACTTCCATTAGCTTCTTGACCATTATGTTTTAATTATCACATTTAATTGGAGTGCAGAAACGTGATAATCAGAAAACCAATTAGACCCAAGATATGCAACTAAACAAGATTAAAAATTGTTTGTAATTTGTTTCGCATGAAGAAATTAGAAAACCCGTCAAAGCCTTGCCTTATCGCATCAATTTTGATAGGTAAAGAAACAGCCACACATATTCTTCAAATTTCATTCCTTTTTTCCACCTCCACCTTATTATCCCCTATCTCCCCCAATCGCAACCTCCTTCCAACTTCCTGTTTACAAGTTCTTGGAGAGAGGTAAAGCTGTTCTCTTTCTCTAGAAAGTATTAAATTTCGGGTGTGAGGTTCCATTTGTTTGTGTGTTTTTTTTGCGGGGAATAAAGAAAATTGTTGGGTTTAAATAGAAAATCTCTTTCATTTCTTTTTTTTTCAGTTGGGGTGTATTTAAGGGTAGTTTGGGAAGATAGTGGGGTTTCCTTAGAAATTGTGAAAATTTAAATTAAAAGATGGGGTGAACTTAGAACATGAAGTGAACTAAGAGAAGTGTGGGATTTAAATAGAAAATCTCTTTTTATATGGATTTTTTCTAAATCATAAGGGATTATTGAACTCTTATACCTATACTAATTTTATTTCAATAATACTATTTGTATAACATTTATTGACCACTTTGTTGATCACCTCTCTTTCTAGAAATGGATCACACTAATGTATGTGGGATCACTTGTATTAGAGAAGTGGTCATTAGTCAGCAATGTGATCAACATATGTGATACAAATAAACAAAATTCGTTTTATTTTCACTTTTGCTCACTTGGGCGCCAACAAAATTATATTTATTTAAGTTTTTATAAGCAACAACCTTAAATTTTGAGACTTTCATCAAAATGGTATTTCAATTTATAGTTTAATTATAATCTTCATCCTTCACCCCGTGTGCATAAACTCGATTAGAATAAAGCGCAAAACACATAATTTCAAAAGGTGTGTACATAATATTCATTAGAATCAAGAACCACTAGTGTACTGTACGCATTGAAAATGGAGTTTTTTTATGGCTTATTTATGTACATGCCCCCTGTGCTTTCAAAGTTGTCTTAAATTACCACCTGTGTTTTGAAACGTCTCAAAATACCCCCTGAACTTTTAAAAGCTGTCTCACATTACCCGTTCCGTCAAAAATAAAAGACGTTCTGTTACGTCGTTTGGGCCCCACTTCTTTTCAATCGATTAACATTGGAGAATTAGGGTTATTCAAAATTTGGGTGAGCGAGTGATTTTCTAGGACTGAACAAATATATTTTCCTGCTGGAATAATCCTCTTTCTACCATCAAGTCTATTCCCTCTACTTCACAGGACTAGAAAATTCAGCAGACAATGAAGCCTTATTTAAACCATCAACAGAAGTTTTTGTTGCAACCCTTGCATCAACAAAAGGTTTTACAACTGTCTGGTTTTGCTGATCCAGAACCACTTTTTTGCTTGGGGCTTGCTTAGCAGAGGCTGCTTCAAGCAATAACGTTCTACTAAATTTGCTTGTCGACCTCTAACATCACCATAACGATTTCTCTTCAATTCATCTAGTTCAGCATAAGTTAACCTATTGCCAAGCTCTTTCACCTCAAAATGGAAAGTAGCCACTGACCCATCCAAAGAACATGCAAAAAGTGAATAACCATCAGGCTCCTATTTCCATAAGAAGAAAAATAACATTAGAGAACAGAATATAACCAAAAAAAAAAAAATTTGCTATATCAAAATGAAAAAGAATATGCAAACAACCTAATGGTAAATCATTTTTTATGGAAATGGCAACCATAACAGCATAAATCCACAACACTTTGAGGTAAAGAACTGCTTTGCTACAAAGATAGGCCTCGGACTTGAAGTTGTCTAGACGATTATGGTTCTATCCTGACTCCCAATTGCAATGACAATATAAGGTTGTGGTTCTTTCTCTTTCCCACCCATCTTTGAAGCCCCATTAGTCCACCCCACAAGTGCTGCTTTTTCCTGAGCATTGGAAATATTCCTCCTAAACATTGAATGATTAAACTTCACTACGATCATGGGGGCATTATGTCCTAAGAAGTCAAATGTAGCGGACCATTCCCCTCTCTCTAGGACAAGTGCAGAATGCCTTGGTTTCTGGAACCCGTGAGTGGTAGTAATGAAGTGGCCATAAGGGGACCATCCCAGCCGCCTGAAAAAGGTAGATCTAAGCTGAAACGACAAACACATGTTAGACAATGATATTGGAACCTGTATAGAGACAAACTTCACCTCAGATATTCATAAACCCTAGCCCTCTTCTCCCAATTTCCCCTTATCATCCTGTAGGGGCTTTTTGCTTCCGGCAGCTACTGCGGGCCTAGGCTGCCGTAAGGAGAAAACTAAAGAAAATATCCCCCTTGTGTCTGAGTTCAAAGATCAGACCCCAAAATGTTTCGAAAGGGTTGTAAAGCCTTAGGAAACACCTTGGTTACCTTCACCAACAAAAATAATGGTTGCTTACAGATAAATTCTTGGCTTGGCATGAAAAGCTTGTGGCATGGGAGCAAAATCGACATGAGTTTAGCACCGAAAAGAAAATTATGCGTACTTGGGGGAAAAGGGGAGTGTTAAGGTAAGAAAGGGAAGGTTTGCAAGCAAGTTTGGCTGAGAAAAAGGGGGGGGGGGGGGAGAAAGAAATGGGTGTCTTAAGTGTTCTTCCGACAGCTTGACAGAGGTTCTGTCAAATGTGAGAACAGTCTGCCAGAAGAGGGAAAATTGAAGAGAATGGAGAATGGAGCACAAAATTGTTGGGTTTTGCATGCAAGAGAGGAAGCTTGCTCTCTGGATGTGTGTTGTGATGATGGGTAGGAAATGCCTCTTTTTATAGGCGCTGGAAGCTATCCTTTTCAAGAAACCCTAATGGCTTCTATCCAATTTGGTCAAGTTTTTCCCTTCCTTTCTCCCCTCATCCCTTCAATCATCCTATTTTAGTGAAATCCACTCTGCCCATATGCACAAAATCAGGGATTTTTGGGAGCTCAAGACCCTTTCCCGCAGCTGCCTCAGAACTCCCATTTTCAACCATCTCCTTCCTTTCCTTTCTTCCTTTTTTTATGGCCAGGTCTGATGAGGGAAAGAGAATGGGTATGCATACTGGTTCAAATGGTGATCTGCGCTCCAATATCCCTTGGTCCTTTGGAAGTTTTTACTTGAAACTTGTTCCTCCCATGTGCTGGAACTTCCCAGCAACTCTGCATAGTGAACCTCCAGACTTTCCTTCGTGGCTTTGTTCTTCAGCCAGGTGCTGGAGCTTTGCAGCTCTTCTATTGTAATTGTATAAGCCAAGTTGGTTTACGGAGTAAGTGGGCTATCTCTATCAAGCATTGGGCTTTTTTGGTTGAGTCAATAGGCTATTTTGGTTGGGCTATTTTGGTTAGGATATTTTGGTTGGGATATTTTCTCTTTTGTGCTCACCCACATGTTTGGGCCTAAGAAATGTGCCTGAGTTCCGAGGCTCCCAAGCAACCCCGGGACTTCCATTTCTTGGCCCATCAATGGGCCTCATGTCAACTTATTACCATCCATACCACAACCCACTCAAGCAAGCCCCAGGCATCTTGCGTGGCTTGGGCCCACTTAAGCTTGTAG
This sequence comes from Prunus kanzakura, assembly GCA_020521455.1. Taxonomy (NCBI): domain Eukaryota; kingdom Viridiplantae; phylum Streptophyta; class Magnoliopsida; order Rosales; family Rosaceae; genus Prunus; species Prunus kanzakura. Next base: position 1,762,255 of record BPUM01000794.1, on the reverse strand, counting down.
CGTGGCGTGTTGCTTATTTGCTTGGCGTGGCATGTGTACAAGCGCATATGACGAACTTTCGCGTTCCCAAATCGGGTTTCTTCTCGATAAGGTATTGCATTAGGCCGAAAATTTATTTGAGCCGAACCGTGGATTTTTTGGGCCTCAACACATCCAAATTCTGAATAACCCTAATTCTCCAATATTAATCGATTGAAAAGAAGTGGGGCCCAAACAAAGTAACGAAACGTCTTTTATTTTTGACGAAACAGGTAATGTGAGACAACTTTTAAAAGTTCAGGGGGTATTTTGAGACGTTTCAAAGCACATGTGGTAATCTGAGACAACTTTGAAAGCACATGGGGCATATACATAAATAAGCCTTTTTTTATTTATCAAAAATAGCCAAAATTTACCCATCACTTTCATAAATGTCAGTTTTTATAAAAACTTTCAAAAAATAGCAAAAAACTCACTTAAATAGACTTAAATGCCCTCAAAATTAAAATACACATAAATAAATAAAAGCAAGTTAGTGAAGAAAATAAGAGAGTGATATCTTGCATGCACTGTGAAGCGATACTGCCAATAGGAAAGTGACCTTTGAATTAATCCATCAGCCAACTCAGTAACTTGTTTCGACTTTCCTTGTAATGTGCAATTATATGTACAATTTTCAATTCACTCTATTTCAAGGTTTGGAAATAAAAAATCAATAACCCAATTTGGTTTGAATAGTTCTTGTATGATTTGAATAACTAATTTTAATATCGACTTTCATAATCTTGGACATGATAATAAAATGGGTTATTATCGAAAAGGACCCTCAATTTTTGCTCTAATTTCATTTTGGTCTATCAACTAAAATTTTCATTTCAATAGTCCTCCAACTCTCTATTTAGTATCAAAATGGTTCTACCGTCAAAGTCTGTTAATTTTGCCATTAAATTTAGATGTAAAATCATCCACATATTAGAAGCTCCCCGAAATTAGAACCCTAGCTCCAAGAGTTTCAAACATAATACTTAAAAAACTAGGAATTATAATATGGTAAGAAAAGAAGTTAAGGTGGCAAGCTGAAAAAAAAAATCGGCTTTTTATCACAAATGGTCTTTGAGGTTTTTTTGTAACACTAATAGTCTTTAACGTTTGGACTTTTTATCACAAATGGTCCCTGCCGTCAAAAATTCTGTTAAGTATATGATGTGGAAGATAAGTGGAGCCCACATGTCCAATCACATCGTGACATGTGGATTAAATAAATAAATAAATATTTTTTTTTTATGAAAATCCATTAAAAAGCCATTTAGCCTCTTTGTTTGCTATGTTTTCATCCATTAAACAAAGAGGCTAAATGGTTTTTTAATGGATTTTCATAAAAAAAAAATATTTATTTATTTATTTAATCCACATGTCACGATGTGATTGGACTTGTGGACTCCACTTATCTTACACATCATATACTTAACAGAATTTTTGACGGCAATGATCATTTGTGATAAAAAGTCCAAACATTAAGGACTATTAGTGTCACAAAAAAACCTTAAGGACCATTCGTGATAATTTCGTAAACGTCAAGGACCATTTGTGATAAAAAGCCAAAATAATAATAATGATCACGTGACTTGCATGTGACTCTTTTCACGAAAAATCCTATCCGTTTTAACGGAATGTCGTATTTCGGAAAAGAAAAAACTTCGATGTTCAGAAACAAAAGAAGCTGTTTTAAATTATTTTAATTTTTTTCGTTTTTAAAATTTTCTTGCTTTTTTGTTTTCACCCTGGGCATTTTCATTTTGTAAACTCAAGCTCACGAATCGCTCTGATTTGATTTCATTGCCCCGCCCGCAGTAAACAGTAGAATAGAAAGTTTCAAAACTCAGGCAGTTGTATTCAACCTCCTTCGTCGTCAGCATCATCCTCTCCTCATCATCATCATCCCCAAAGCTAGAGAGAGTGAGAGAGATGGCAAGTATAGCCGCGCTAAGAGCCTTGAGGAAACGAATCAGTCCTTCCTTCACGTCACGAATTATCGCTTTCACCTCCGATTCTCGATCCGTAAGTTCACTTTCATTCATTCACCACAAATATTCAAAATTTACTTCAAAATATTTTCAATTAGATATGGCAGTTCAACTATTCAATCTAGTTAATAATTATTTTTTTAATTGTATATAATTTTTCAAATGATTGAACAGATTAGCACACTGGTGTTAGCTGAACACGAAGGTGGTGCTATCAAGCCCCAATCATTGAGCGCGGTAAAGGCTGCAAAATCTTTAAGCAACGACAATCCTATTTCATTGCTATTGGCAGGCTCCGGCTCTGCCCTTCACGAAGCTGCAGCAAATGCCGCTTCATGTGACCCTTCAGTTTCTGAGGTATCTCAAATGGCGTCGACCGGTTCTTTTTAATCTATGATAAAGTCTTGTGCTTGATGTTGTTTTGGTGGTGTTTTTGCTTATTTCCAAATGGGTTACTGACCCAATTGTGGAGTGTTATGGTATGTGATCAATTACTGTTGTGTAGGTTCTTGTCGCTGATTCTGATGAATTTAGTCATCCTCTAGCAGAGCCTTGGGCTAAACTGATCCATTTGGTTCAGCAGAAGGGCGGGTACTCACATGTAATCACTGCTTCAGGTTCGTTTGGCAAGAACATACTGCCAAGGGCAGCTGCCCTTTTAGATGTTTCTCCGATCACAGATGTGATTGAAATTTCAGACCCTCATCTATTTGTCAGGTAACTCTGGTTATATGGCTGTTGTTGTGATCATTTCTCCTCTTATGTAAACTGTTGTTTGAAATTTGTTTTTCTTTTGCACGTAATGACTTCAGTGAAAAGAAACAGTACACCACAATCAAATAGCAATTCACTGAAAATACAACCAATCAAAGCCACTACGGCCGCATTAGCAAAACCATATTATAATTCACCAGACAAGAAAAGCTCTTCAAATCTAAACAGTTTATAGTCAACATTTACATGCGTCCTTACTGTACTAAAAACTCAAGTGCTTTTAATTCTTTATTCTTCTGATTTTTTGGCACAAGAGATTTTTGTCAACCCAATTCCCGATAGGTAAAAACTCAGGGATTTCCCTGCCAAAGTTTCAACTTATCCAAATCAGATGCAATCCAGAATGGCTTACATCTAGCTCTGGTATCTTGTTTTACTTTTGGCAAGGTTCTAGACGGGTTTGTTCCATGTTCCGGCATACGCATCTCTTGGTTGACATGTATCTGTGGTAAATGTCGATTTCATCTGGCTAGAAGTAAGATGATATTTTCATATGGCAGGCCAATATATGCTGGTAATGCACTTTGTACTGTTCGATACACCGGTGCTGGACCTTGCTTGTTGACAGTTAGATCAACATCCTTTCCAGTGTCCCCCATCTTAGCCGATTCAAAATCAAATGAAGCTCCTATCACCCAGGTTGATCTCTCCACCTTTGGTGAAGGTCTGTTTGTCATTTTCTAATCCATAAACTATTTAGTGGCCAAATATACCTTTAAAATTTAATTTATTCAACTAGAATTGTATGTGTGACTGCTTCTTTGTCCATCTGTGGATTCATTTTCGTGGTAATGCTTCAAAATCAACAGTGTCTTGGGTGATTTTTGTCCATCAAATGGATCTGGCTGATCAATTTGCAAAATTGCTACCTAATTGGCAATTAAAACATAGGCCATCTGTTAACATGGTTTAATATCTCATTTGCAGATTCTGTTGGTAAATCTCGATATGTAAAGCACACATCACAGGATACAGAACGTCCTGATCTTGGGAATGCTCGTGTTGTGGTTACTGGGGGCCGTGCATTGAAAAGTGCTGAAAACTTCAAAATGATAGAAAAACTTGCTGAGAAACTTGGTGCAGCTGGTAATTCCTTGTAAATATTTTTTTTCGTTAGAACTCCAATTTTTTTTTTCCAGCATCTGTATTCTTGTGTTTGTTAGTGCTGTTGGTAATTCCATTGTAATATTTTTCGTGCTCATAACTCCATTCTTTTCTTTCCAGCATCTGTTTTATTTTTGGTATTGTTTCTTTGTGTGTGTCTTATTGTTGTTTGCCTCTGCGTGTGTGACTTGTCCCATGACTGTGCGTGTGTGCTGATGACCTGTCATGCATCATGCTAATGACTTTCCATGCTTCTCATAACTTTAATATGATATGTAGTTGAGTTGTCATAAATATTATGTTCAGAATTAAAAGAATTTGAACCTTCCATACTTCAACTTACAGGCATATGCTGTTGTTGCAAACGGGTAAGAAAATTTGACATTTCTTTCTTCTCTTTTGCTTAGTTGGAGCTACCCGTGCTGCTGTTGATGCAGGATATGTTCCTAATGACCTTCAGGTAACGTTGACTTTGAAGAATGTATTGACTTCTATGTATGTATGCCTGCTATCTTTAGCATTTTCAGTACACCATAAGCTGGAACTTCACTCATGCCCCTCCCACATCAAGTGTTTCATTTGTAGCCTATTCTTCATGGTATTGAAACTGTCAAAACTCATTTGTTTACTAGTTGACTTTATTTTTGGGTCCGAATTTACTAGTTGACATTATGCAACACAAAAATAGAAAAATGCTTCAGCTTCTCATCCCAGCTAGAAGGCTTGCAGTGCAGATGCCATATTTGAAGTACTTTTTCTAGTACACATGCTTTTTTCTTTTTAATAACAGGCAAGACATATTTTGGACTTGAATGCTCTCGTTATTCACCATATCTCTTCCTAAATCTTAAATATATAAATTGGTTTCATGAATCTTAACCATTTGCACTATCTTGAGGATATGAAATGCATTGGGTCTCACAGAGGGTGCATATTATAATTAGTCCTATGTTCTGATTTTCATTTTTTTTTGGTTCTCCTGGTCTTAGAATGTGGTTACTTTGTGTATTAGGTTGGCCAAACTGGAAAGATAGTTGCCCCAGAGTTGTACATGGCTTTTGGTGTTTCTGGAGCCATTCAACACTTAGCAGGCATGAGAGATTCCAAGGTCATTGTTGCTGTGAACAAAGATGCAGAGGCCCCCATATTCCAGGTGATGGCTTGAACTCTCTCTCATAATTGTCAAGGTTAATGGTAGTTAGTACAGTTGGCCTCTCAGATCTGAAGGTTATGATACAAGATGCATTCTTTTCAAAGTCTGCAGAATTCAGTCCTCGCTGAAAGAGCCTAAAGGCGAAGTAATTTTTTGCTTCATCAGCTGCCAAAAAGGGAAGTAGAAAAAAAAACAAGAACTTAGTTTCTTAAAATGTGGACCATATAATGTTTTTGGTTTAAGGATTTTTCATTCTGCAAAACTTGTTCTGTATGTACTTGTCAAGCATTTCAGAAAGATATGGCATAAATGGATTTACTTGCAGCTAATTTTTGCCATTCTAATAATAAACTCTTTGATGTACATGACAGGTTGCTGACTATGGACTTGTAGGCGATATTTTTGAAGTGATACCAGAGTTGCTAGAGAAGCTTCCTGAGAAAAAATAAGCTCATAACCTGAACAGTTTACGCATCCAAAAATGTGCTGCAAGATAGCTGAACATCATTGTACATAAGAAATTCCATATTTAATAATAGTAACAATATCAGAACCTGGTATTGGAATTTTAATAATACCATCATAATTCTTCTGGTGAATATGCCTTCCCTCAAAACAAAATCGTAAATAAATTGTGTTATATCGAACTTGTGGATTAAATTTACTCCGCATCCATTTTGTAATGATTTCCATTTGGCGACGCTTATAATAATTTTCCAACATTGGGGGCATCCCAGTTGTATTGAGCAACATTATCCTCTCTTCCTCTTATTCATCACTACGTATTTTTTAAGAGCCATGACGTTTCTATATTTTAGGAGCAGGATAGAGAGCCGTTATGTGTAGCCAGCGAAGTTTATTCCCACTAATCAACTGGTAAATAAATTTTGCGTTCTAATTCTCAGAATCTGTGTGTAATGAAGAAAAAAAAAGGATCTTTCAAAATATATTTTGTATAAATATCATCTGTGGTGATACTAGAACAAACAAGCGCATCTGGTGTAGTGGTATCATAGTACCCTCCCACGGTACTGACCAGGGTTCGATTCCCTGGATGCGCAAATCTGTTTTTCTTTTTAAATTTCTGTAAAATAAAATAAAATAAAACTAATTGAAGAATCCAAATTAGGCAACATGCCATTAACACTAGGGACGTGCGTTTTTTTGTTGTTGTTGAGAAAAGATGTTATTAAACCCATAGGAAACATTATTTGCTAAGAACTAGCATGTTAATGATAGCTTCATTAAATTTAAAACCTTCTTGGAGAAAATAAAATTTCGGGGTAGGAAAGAGTACCACCTATGCTATTGACTAAACATAAGCAATAAAATCCCAGGGTAGAAAATAAGATCCTTGACTCCCCGTTTTATCGATTTTGGGGAATCCCCATACCTGTCTTCGTCGGGGGGCTATCCCCCATCCCCACCCCGAATCCCCGATTTTTTTGTATAAAAATATTAATTCTCACATTAAATTATCATTCAATACATTTCATTTAAATATAAAAATCAATATGCAAAATAAGAGTTTCAAAACATGAATCCATTTCGACAATTTATGCTTTGGCAATAGAGGAACTACATGCGAACTCCAAGAAGAGACCTTTATCTTTCTTTGATGTTCTAAAACTAACTAAATATATGATTTCACTCCCTTCACTCTCAAATAGTTTTATGTTTGGAAGAATATAATAATTATCATATCCTATAATAATTGATCCCTAACAGAGAAGAAAGTATTTTTCCAATCTCAACTCCTTCAACGAAAAAGCCCCTCCAGAAGGATGCTTCCATTGAGTCGATTTTCACTCAAATCCACATTACCTAGGGCTTTCAACTCTCCAATAGTCACAGGAATAGGACCAACAACGAGGAGGAGGAGGAAAAGAGAAAGTGGGAGGGTCAGTGCTATGAAAAGAGAGCTATGGGGGAGATTTCTATGGGTTAGGGTAACAAAATATTATATAAAATATATAATTATTGGGCCGGGTTCGGGGATGGGGACGTCAATACCATCCCCGGTCCATACCCGTCATGGATTTTTAAAATTCGGGGATCCCTATACCCGATCTCTATTTGGCCCAGAAATCTCCCCCCGTTAGGGCCGGGGACCTGATGGGGATTTCTGTCATCCCTAACCACAAAACCCTTAAAGCACATCTCATCACTATGCTGTACTATCACAGAAATTCTCTTATGATCTAGAGAAAACACCATAGTTCTTAGTATAGAGTCAAAACCGTACTGTGGGTATTAGAATAGATCCAACCAAACATAAACAGCAAAACTATTGAAACACATCTCATCACTACGGATGTATTGTCAAAGAAAGCCTCATATGATCTAAAGAAAGCATCATAGTTCTTCGTACAGATTCAAAAACGTATTATAGGCATCAAAACAGATCTAGCCAAACACCAACCGCCACCTCCAATTTTCTTGATCAAGAACCCTAGCTGACAAGCAGGGGAGACCAAGATTGGCCTCTTAGCATGAAGAAATTTCCGAAGAAAGATCTATAGAGTTGGAACGTTCATCAGTTGCTAAGCACACGAACGTTTGAGATGAGAATTATCAAGGAGACCTTGAGGACCCCTTGAGGCTAGTCTCCTCCGCCTTGTCAACAAAGTCCTCGACACAAAAATATGCTTACCAGAAAAAGCCATGCCATTAACAATCAGATGCCCAACACCAGTTTCTGCACGCTTCCAATTCCCTCTTGATGCTACATACTTGGCACCCCATGAGCAGAAGAGGTGGTTGTCACTTGCCTTGGCACTGATTCCAAATTAAGGACTCTTTTCTAATCTCACCAACCCAAGCATACCGTCATGCTCGGAACGACGTGGAGATCATTCTAGATCGAAAACCAGTCACTAAACTAGGGGCCCTGTGAGACCCTGAATATTTTGAGATGCTTAGAAAATAGTTCATAATTTTCAAAGAATTTTATAAAAATTTGAGAGTTGATTTGGATTAATTTGGTTTGTGGTTTATTAGAAGTGAACAAGAAAATATTTAAAATTTTGTGGAGGTCAAATGGTAGTTTGGAAGTCATAAGATGAAAGTACATTTAATTAGTTCGTAGCATTTTTCTGGAATTTTTCTGGGGCCCTAATGAATTTCTAATGAATATTTAAAATTGGTCCACTCAGAGAGTGACACGTGGCAGCTGCCGGTTGGATTACTTGAAATAGAGTAAAAAAAATCTTACAGAATTGCTGGATAAGAAGCCCAAAGTAGACTAGGACTTCTTTCTTCTCCTTCTTACGTACGGGTTCAAACGAAAGAAATTGTCTTCAAAATCTTCAGAAAATCATATCTTTAGTTATAGAGCTCCGATTGATGAACGGTTTTCACCTATGTGATCGTGAGATTGAGCCCAACAATTGAAGGTATATTTTGGGGGCTTAAATTCAGGTTTTTAAATTCGTTCAATTCGGAGTTTTTGAGTTTGTAAGGTTCAATCCAATGGTTTAAGTTGTTTGTTGTAAGTGGAAGCTTATATAAGGATTGAAAATGAATTCAGAGAAAGTGAGATATAGATTTAGGTTGGTTTGATTGCTGGAATATTGTACAGAGTTCATGTTTATGAGATTTTGTGATTTTTTTGTTATCTGCTTGAGACAGCCAGGGCTCGTGGGATTAGGTGATTGGGTATAGGGAGTTGGTACGGGGAAGCTTTCCCACGGCGCCACCACTATGGAAGTGGATTAACTTGAGTCCTACAACTACTCAACAACTAAAGTCTAGGGACATGCGAACTCTCATACAATTATGCAGCAACTAATAAACATGTAACCACTAATACCAACTCATGAATGGACCCACTTTGGAGAGAGCACATGAAAATTTTGGAGTTTGTTGCATAACTTGAGTGATTTGGATAAATTATATGAGGTTTAGTTGTGTAAATGGTATTGAGAAGGAGATTGGAAGAAGAAACTTTGGAATTTGGCCTGGGAATTAACTGGATTCGCAGCAGGGACCTGTGTGCAAATTATTATGCAATTTTTGGGGCAGTTTTGTCATTTATCAAACGTTAATTATTGAAAGTTCCAGGGACAGATTTGTAATTTTAGTCAAATGAAGGCCTCTAATGAAATTGGAGTAGAGTTAAGGGGGAATGTAAGGAACCCAAGTTATAAAGAAATTGGATAGCATTTAATTACTACTTACGGGACAAATAATAACACTTTTTATTGTTGGAATAGGGACTCCGGTTACCGTGAGAGTTTGTATTTCATTGTGGTGTTGGCGAGGCATGTCTTATTCTTAGCATGGAATCTAGGTAGGTAGTTTCTTGGGGAAACTTTTACGGAGGTTGATTTAATTAAATTTCGTGAATATTATATGATTGTATGATATTGTTAAATGATGAAATTCTTGATATTAATTTGTTGATGCACTTGAGATGGTTTGAGCATGTAATATTGTTTCTCTTGGATGTTTATGAACTCTTGGATATAAATTTAATTTTGGAATATGAATATTGATGATCGGTGATTATCATTTGGTTTAGATGCATTTCAAATGTGATTGGTGAAAGAGAGAATTATTTGAGAAATTATTCATGTGAGTGGTGATTATTGGAATTCTTGGGTTGATTAAGTAATTATGGAAGAGAGTATTGGAAAGTTTCTTTTGGGTGGTTGAGTCTAACTCTTGGTAGATACCAAGTTCTAGGAATTCCACAGTACACATGATTTTTGTTCAGTTATATGAATTAACGGGAATATACGAGAAGTTTGCATTGCACTCATGCATTACTATTGTTGATTTGGTACGTGACTATATGATGCTGTGACACTTAATTTAGTGTTATCAATCTACTGTGGTAAGGTTTTATGTCCTTACTGAGCTGTTAATGCTCACACCTCAAAATATTTTTTGATAGGTTTGCGAACTAGAGAACTAAGAAGTTAGGTGAGTTGCGATAACTTATAGCCTAAGAGGAAGCATATCATGTTTAGGTATATATTTTTGGATATTCTTTGGGAAGGTTGACTTTTTAGTCTTCTTTTATTTATTTTACTTTTTTATCATGCACTGAGTTTAAGATTTTACCTTACCCCAAGTTCGGGGCGTGACATGTCCATGCGCCACCGACAGCTGCAATGGTTTGGGGTAGGTTTTTGGTGACAGAAAAACTCAACATCGTTGGGAAAGACTTATAGCAAAAGCTGAATTACAACTAGGGGAATAATCTTTACTCTTGGACCCCGACCAAAAAATGGTCGGATTAGCCTGAAAATGGCCAAACCAGTGAAGGTTTGTGACCATAATTTCTTGATCGGGTCGGGTTGGGTTTTCAAGGGAAAGTGCTAAGGAGGAAGAAGGCTACTTTTTGAAAGGAATATCGCGGCCTAGGTTGGCCAGAGTTGCACCAAAAAAGCGTTGAAACTAGCGACACTGTAGCCTTGACTCCGGCAACTTTCTAGGTTGTTTCTACTTCGTGTAATGGCAGATCGAAGTGATTCTTTGGCCATATGTGCTCGCTGGTCGGAGGGGAAGATTTTCCGATCGGTGCATTGCCCTATGACGACTGGACGACGCCGAAATCTCGTCGGGAAGACAAGGAGGCATTGTGGGTCTTTTTTTTTTTTTTTTTTTCAAGAGAGAGGAGAGAAAATCGGGGAGAAATGACAGAAACTTGGGGAGAGCGAAGAGTGAAGAGAAAGTGAGGAGAGAGAAACTATTGCGAGTGTAAATAATCCGACTTTTCCCAAAAGTTTTAGTTGTAGCACTGCACTTTCGTTGACCTTAACTTCTTTGTTTTAACTCCGCTCAATGCATAGTACGTGTCTACGAACTCGTGAGAGCAAGCTCTATGTAGTTGAGCAAATAAAATTCCAAAAATCAGTTCCGAACAAAAAGTGAACCCTAAACCACTTTAAAAAATCCTAGGGACAAAACCGTCCAATTATGTTAAAATTTCGAAAATTAAAATTAAAATTGAAATCGGGATAGGATGTTACACACATCATTCTGCCTAAGTAGAATGAATTCGTAAAACTTAAATACACATATTAACCGTTAATACCCCACCTTGTAGGAGTCACTAGACTAGGTGTTTTAGTATCACACAATAATTTTTCATGATTGTGGGTTAAGAAGGCAAATTAGCGAGGATTCTTCTATTGAGCTAGAACATATCGGCTTTGAATCCATGAAGGTTACGTGCAAAGGAATTAAGAAGACATTGCATGGAATTTTTCTTCTTCTAGTGTTACAGAAAGCTTATAAGAGGCTTTGAAAAGCTTTACTACTCTCTTGACCTTAAGCCGGAAATTTGGAAAGCATAGTTGATAGTTGTGGTGGGTTGTAAAGAAGAGAAGATCTCAATCGAGTAGGTAGAGAATGTCAACCTATTTTCTTCATATAATTCGCGCGCGGTGACTTTGTTTTCATTTTATTTTATTGTGAATCAATGAGAAGAAAAGCAAACTGCAAAAGAAATAAAAATCAATATAACAACAATATCAAATTCCTCGTGCGCTGACAAAAACAACTTCAAAACAATTTTTTAAAAAATTTTCAACAAACAGAAGAAAAATTCATTAATTTTTTTAAATCAGGACTTCTTTGTCAAAAAAAATTAGGAAATTAGGTTTGCGAATGTGAATGCCTATAGCTAGTAGATTTGCTGAAGAAATGCTTGGTTGTAGGTAGATGATAATATAATTATTTTATTGTTCTTTGATGATATTTTATCCAATATTCAGTATGGTGGACAACTGGTTTGTTCTGTTCTTACTGAAAATAATGATTCATAAAGTATGTCCCTTCCTCCATAGCATATGATAAGAGCGATCGATCATAATATATATACACCATCAATCAAGTATCATATTAGGATATGATTTTTTGAGAGAGAGAGATGTATGTGTATATTCACTGCCATGCAGTACAAGTAAATGGATATGGATGATGACATTGACAAGAATTAATAAATCATCCAGAGAGAGAGAGAGAGAGAGAGAGAGAGAGAGAGAGAGAGAGAGAGAGAGAGAGAGAGAGAGAGAGAGAGAGATGTATGTATATTCACTGCCATGCAGTACAAGTAATGGATATGGATGATGACATTGACAAGAATTAATAAATCATCCAAAATAGTTTGCTACCACAGAGAAAGGAACTAAGCAAAGTCCTCTTTTCTTCAGGTCTGTGCAGTCACTTTCCCTCCCAATAAAGCCCAATTCATTTCTCTCATCTACCAGCCCAGAAGTACTTCCTTTCTCCTACAACAACAAAATTTCAAAACACAATCAGGTACAGATATAAATTAATAACGCAATGTTTCCAACAAAAAAAAAGAAATAAAAAGAAATAAAAGACAACGAAAAAAAAAAAAGAATGGTAATAATTAATTGCTGTTTTACCGTGTAAGATATGTCTGTGTTATTGTTTTGCTGTGTTGGTCTCACATCTGACTGGTTTAGATTATAAACCTATTGACAAGAGCGAAATGAAAATTAATTAAATCTTTAAAAGGCTGAATATAAATTAAAGTTTTCTTTTGGTAAGCATAAATTAAACATTTGACTTGAAATTAACAAGATTAAAAAAGCATTAGACCAACAAAAAAGAAGAAGAATTAATTAGGAATTAGGATCCTCACCTTGGGACTATTTACCGGAGAGCTAGCCGTATCCTCCAAAGCATCATCAAGCAAAGCTTCTTTCGTTTTTCTCCTGTCGAATCCGAAACTTGATCTATTATCGAACCCTAAAACTTCTCCATTAATAGCACTCAACTTTCTGGTAACCGCAGAAGCGGCATCGGAGATTATGGAAGAGTTTTCATAAACATATGAGGAGAAGGAACTGCGTTCATCATCATCTCCATCATCATTATTGCTTGTCAAGAAATCTTCCAAGTACATAGTCCAACTACTCTCCTCAGGGGACTCATGAGAAGTGGCTCTTGTATTATCAGAAGACAGAGATTTTCTCATCATAGAGTTCATAGAGTGATGATCTTCCATCTGTGTAATAGGGTTTTGAATCAAGAAGATGATGATGAAAATAGGAAAATATATACAGCAAATAGTGTTGGGGAATTCAAGAAAACAAGTCTTGAGAAGAGTAGCTATATATAGTAGAGTAAGTAGAGAACAAAGGGAAATTATTCATAGCCTTGGAATCTTGATGTAGGGCCCATATGATAAGAGGAAGTAGGAGAAAAATTTGGCTGCAGCAACTGCCTCTGAGAGAGAGGGTTTGACCTTTGTGGTGTAAGGTTAGATATACACCAACAGAGATTTTGCCAAATTTTTCTAGGGAGTGGACTTACCTTTCGACTAAATTTGTGTTGAATGAGTCACTTAAATTATATGTAGTCACAGAAGACTTTGGACTAGTTCTTTGCTCATTTTATTATATCTCAGCAGAGCAGGAGAAGTTATTTGTATATTTAAACAGTTTGATAAACTGTAGTAGTTATCTAATCATTCTCTTCCCACAGAAGATATGCCCCACCATCAACAATTTTAATTATGATTTGAAGATGACATTCCATGAAAGTGGGATTAGTGTCGACAATAAGCCCATATATCACATTATAGTTCTTAATTATGTTATGTGGAAACGTAGCACTATTAGCAAATTGACAATATCGACAAAATATTGATACTTTATTTAAGTCATCTCGAAATTGTCGGGATTGTTTGCTATGGAAATAAAGAAAATATTTACAATATATCGAGACGACATCGCTATGATGAGACTATTTGTAAAGTATTACTATTTGAAAATTTTACTAAGATAATTAATAATGGTATTGGAGAATATTTCATAAAAGAAAATCTAAAATTAAAACTTCCAGAGCCTTTGATTTTAATATAATTGCATCGGATCATTGTCGCCTCATCAGGTGGGTAGCTTGATGCCAATACATAATTAACAACTTTGCAGGCTGCTCAATATCTCACGAGAAGAGAAGAGAGCAATGTATTTGGCCACCATGTTAGGATTTGAACTTGTTTCTATATAGATCATCCGTTGAAAACTTGAAAGCATATATGCACACCGCCCATCAATGGATAGAATAGAATGATGTATTCAATTGACTTAACCAGAAACAACTTAATTATATTAAAATAAATGTTCAAAATTGTTAATGACTTTGGCCTTTCTTGCCAATATTCAATACTTTGTTTAAGGCTTGATCTGTTCTCGGCCTTGTTTTGCTATGTGACTATGTCATATATACGCACGAGTCCAATCATTATGTTCTTTCTTTTGGCCGATCGAACAAAAAGAGTTTAAGAACAATGCTCAGAGCGTCCTACATTGGAGGATAGAAGCTTTGCATTAGTCTTTAAAAGCTCTTGAAACTCTCCATCCATCGCCAATTTGTTATGGATTGAATGCTCATATAAAGTCCAATAAAAAAAAGTAAAAAAATTAGATGAAGTCATCGAGAAATAAGATATCAACTTTACACTCCCATTGTGGCCGTTTGCCCTTGAAATATTGAGATATATATATACCTTAAGAAATTCACTAATCAATTAAGAAGATCCAGTAATTTCCAAGAAAATCCTTTCATTCAAAGCACATGATGGCTCTCAAAAATTGTCTCCACCATGGGAGAAACCTTTGCCTAGGAGAGTGAGTGGTGATCGATGTCCACCGCCTGACCTAGACTTTGGTCCTTGTGTATGAAAACTTCTCAACTGTCATTTGGTGATCTTCTAATCTATAATTAATCCCATGTCTTTTAGCAACTTTTTGCCTAAACTATAAGAGCATTTCCAGCGGGAGGGGCTAACCTGGGCAAGAGGCCCCCTAGGCCCCCAATCTCGTTTCCAACGGCCAAGGTTTTCCAGGGCAAACGCTAAACTCCACCAGTATGGGCAAGACCTAAGGCAAGACTTGTCTGGACTGCTGTTTGGGCAAGATGACTTAATGTTGACGTCATTGTGACGTCAACTGCCATTGATCAGTAAATCATCATTTTCCACTAACTAGACCCGTTGGCATGTCTTAGCCACTTTAATTTAAGCACTCATACTCTCTCTCTCTCCAATTTTATATTACATTGCATAAGCGGAACCATGTCTTAATGGTTGGTTAACCTATCATTATTGACTTTGCATCATTATTATGACATTCTTTAGTTGAAGGTTATATGTAGATTTCTTTCAATAAAGAAAACAATATACTCTATTATATCTCTCAATCATGCCCCCATTAAAAGGGCTTAAACCTACCCTCTTCTCCTATTAGTTGATGGGTACCAATCAATTAATCCACAAGGAATCTAATTAAGACAGCACATTCGCTCTACATGTGCCACATTCACTTTCTAAGCATCAATCTATGAAGGCTTTAAATAGATTAATGAAGCATGATGTATAATTAACCAAAATTTGGGTGGTTCTTAGAGGCCCCCCTGTGAGAGGACAACAAATTTCCATATTAGTTTAACCTGTACAAAAATTTGAGGAGGTGACGGGTCTTTTTCCAATGACATGGAGAAGGGATGGATATTTGAGGGCACTACTTTGGTGGGTCCCAACAAACACATGATTCTTTGAGAAACTGTTCCTGAATTTAGGTCAAATGCTTTGTGTGTTCGTTTTCAAAGATGTAATCTAATCATGGATTCTTTTGTCATAGTTAGAGGAATGGTTCTTTCAGGGTTCGATTGTCATTGCCATACTTGGCTATAAAAAAAGCATATATATATAAATGAAATGGCACATGGGCATTCATGCACGTGTGCCCTACCAGTTGCTTTGCACATGCCACCACATGCATGTTTGGTTTGGCCACGCAGACAAAATGAGTCACCAAACCGAACTTTATATTATGTTTGTTTGTTTGTTCAAAGTTCATCTCTAGAAAAAGGATATTTTCAGAAGAAAAAAACAAGAGAAGAAGCTGAAATTTTGGATTTAATCTGTTTCTGGTTACGTGAGGAGTAAAACCGAGTTGTTTACACTGATACCCTTTTGTGGCATTTTCACAAAATCTAAGATTTCAAAAATTATACTGACATTCAAAAATTTCTTCAAATGACAAAATTAACCTCAACGACTATAGACCTCAGGGGTGTATTTGTCATCTGAAGACTTACCATTACCATTATAGGTGAGTCGTGTAAATATACGTTGCACATATAATTGTGTTAATTTTATGAGAAGACAGGAATGATGCGTCACTAGCATATGAACATGGTTGATCACATGCTTGTCCCAGCAGTGGCAGTGGCAGGGAGTGGTTAATTTATTGGATGCCCTTCAAGTTGAACCAAATGTTGGCTTTTCTGTACTGGAAAACCAAATGTATGATAATTTCATATGTACCCTATGATAAATATATATGTCTATATGGCAGTACGATATATAGTGGCCCGCATTCTTTCGGTTTAGGGAAACTAATTACGGCCAAGAATTTGCCCTAACACTCACCTGCACAATGGTTGGTTTTTGTTGATTTCCTTTCCTTGTATTTTCTCATATTTTCAGTTTCCGAATTTCCTTCATTTGTGAAAGAGAGGAGAGCAAGAGAAAGGAGTGGAGGCTGGCAGCAGGTGACGCTAGCGGTGGTGGGCTAGAGTCGGGGCTGTGCTAGGTTTAGTGAAATTTTTTATTTTAATACAAAGGACAGTCTAAACTACAAAGTGAGAGGAGTTTCTCACACACACACTTGGGCTGGATTTGCTTGATTGGAAAATGGAGTGGAAGTATATGTTATACAAACAATTTGGGAAGGGGGAAGGGTGGTGGAAGTGGGATGTTGAAGAAATGGTATACAAAAACGAGACGCTAGATGTTCTTAGATATCTGTTATTTTTAAATAGAAAAACTCAAATGTATAATAAGTCTAAATGTCACTGATTAAATATTTGAAGAGGAATAAGAATAGCTAGGGATGACAACGGGCCGGTTTAGGGCCGGGTATGGCAATACCATCCCCGTCCCCGCTCCCTATCGCCCCTATATCATACTCTTAAGTAAACAAACAATAATACGCCACATGTTACATTCAGCATGAAGCTTTTCACGTCTCATAACATTCTTACCTGGCCTCTTTCCTGAAATGGAGCGTATTCAGATGAATGCTTGTTTAGTAGCAACAGTGGACACACAAGCTGGTCGCACAGCCAACTACTTATGGACCATATGACCCTATTACATGGCCAAAGCTGATGTAGTCCATCCACGGTAGGCTGGACGAGAGTTCATCAATCTACGCCTCTAATAATGATAATTAGAAATACCCGTAGATTTAGGGGATCGAAGCAATGCAGCCTTACTGCAGCCTGCGCCCTCAAGCCAGTAGTTTAAACATCTCGGATTCGCACAAGTGCAAAAATATCCATAAATAATCATGATGCGTGAACATTCTCATTTATTGAATCTCAAATTACATTACCCTCTAATCTCAAGGTTATCTCCAAAATCATAGTAATCTCAGTTCTCATGACAACAAAAGTATCATGCATGCTATGCCAATTTTAAAAGCGCATACTTGTTAGGGCATGGGATGGGACTATAATTTCATGTCAGTTTATCATCTTTTGTATACTGTCAAGAAACGAAATCAAAACGGGTTATGCTGCAAAGCATACTGCAGAATTCATGCAGCATAGTCTTTATGTTTGACATTACACCAAAGTATTTGAGACAATCTCTGACATGTCCAATTTGATGTATCAAAAGCTTAAGATAAAACTCGAAGCACAACTCAGAAGACAAAAACAGAGAAAACCACCAATGTGTCTTTAAGACATTTCTTCAAACACTTGGTGCTCACTATTTAAAACAGACCCTATGGAGACTATGGGTGAACTAAATGGCTCAAAAGATCTTCAAACACACATTTTCAGAGTACCAATTTCATAAAAATCCCCAAGGTTTAGAGTTTATACCTCAATTTCCCAAAAATAAAAAGTGATAGATTGGTCCTCCTCCTCATGCAGCTCCATCAATAAAGAAGGAAGGATTATGTTGCTGCATATTTGAAAAGAAGTGAGTTGGTAATCAGTCTAAACTACCAGAACTTGATTCAAAGGAAATCTCAAAGTTTATAATTGATCTCACCTCACCATTATTTGAGTCTATAGTATTATTTTGTTTTCAAATTTGGTACTTGAACTCTGACTCGCATTTCCATTGAGTACCCAAGTTATTATGTGTGTCAATTTAGTACTTGGTTAACGTGTATGGTCCGTTTATGAGTGACTGATGATAAGGAGTTAGACAAAATAACTAATAAAGAAGGATCGATGTGAGATTAATTATGTTACGAGTTCATGAGGAACTAGAGACCAAGTTGTACTGAACACTTGTTTTGTTGTATGAATTAACGAATTGAGTTACATGAAGATAATCCAGACACCATGCATCATATCATTCAAATGTTATCACTTATTTTAATTCGTAATTTGATATTCAACCCTTATCCATTATGTGATTTTGATGTTGTAAATGAGAGGAAAATATAATAAAATCTAACTAGACATCGACTTCCCTAATTAATTTCTTCCATTTAACTAATTAATTTTCCACTTAAAATTAGGTCTTACAATTATCAATTTGCACCTGAGGCCCGCACTCTCAGAAAGATATAGAGAAGGAACTGAATGAGTGACAGCAAACCCTTCGCTCCAAAACCCTAACCAATCAGAGTAAAGCATTCAGCCACGTCAGCTTTCCACTTGGGCATAATTAGCTTCCATACCTGGCAGTGTCCCCGGAAGTCCAGTCTCCACATCACAAAACCTAAACCTCCTTGAAAGCCCCAAAACAGATCTACACAGTTTCACTCACCATCATCATCTCCAAGCATTACATTTCCTTCACCCTAATCAGTTCTTGCATATTTTTCAGACCCGCTTCATAAAGTAAATTTTTTTATAAAAAAAATTAATTTTTCAGATATATAATCATATGGGTTAGTTTGACATGGTGGTTTTTTTGGGTGTATGCATGTCACAGCTGAAAATGGCAGGAAGAGGAATGACCAGCCACACTCATGTTTCGAGCACTGAAGCAAACGATTATCTAACAAACATGAATTATTCTGAGAATTTTGATGGAGTTACATCAAATCATGAGCTCCAACATGTACAGAAGTAAGTTCTTTGCAAAAATCTAGGTATTCAAACGGCGTATATATACATGCATTGCTTGTCTTTCTCTTGGTGATCACTTTTCTATCGAGGTTTTTTTTTTGTTTGGTTACAATCTTTTGGGGTTTTACTTTGATGTCATCATCATCATGAATCTAATGGCTTTAGGGCTTTTGTTTTCTTCAGATTCGTGGGAGTGTACGCAGCTTCAGGTAGTGCGATTAACAAGATACAACTTTACTGTGAATCAGGGTTAGAGCTCTGGGTTGATTTAAAGGTAATTAAGTAAACTTACCAGTTTTTTACTTAAAAAATGTAAAATTACCAACAAAAAAAATGGGGCTTATGTGACTTGAACTAAATTTTATGATTTTTATTTATTTGTGGGCAATTTTTTTATTTGTTATATTTTGCTTTGTTTTTGTACTTAGGATTATCGGATATGAAGAATTTGAGTCTCATAAACCTATGTATCTAAAATCATCTTGATCTGCTTTGATCTCTTGTCATGTTAACCTAGCTCAATCTTAATTCTGATGGAGTTCGAATTTAATTTGAATTTTTCATTTAACTCAATCTTTCAACGTTTTGGCTAATTTTCAGATAGATAGCAACCTACAATACAATTCAGATCATATGGGCATGCCTCGGCTCACTGCGTCCCCTCAAGGCTCCTCACCACAAGTGCCCCTCTCAGATTTTGGGACAGAAACACTTGGTGGGTTCAATAATCAAAGAGCCAGTGACCTGATTATGTCAGTTTCATTAGGCACAGAAATTAACCGACTTAGAATCTCCGAGCTTGCTTCGAAGGCAATGGAGGAGCTCGTAAAATTGGCTTTTGCTAGAGAGCCTCTATGGAAAGTTGACACAGCGAGCAGCACAGAGATTCTTAGTGATATTGAGTACATGAGGGAGTTTGGGGATATGAATGCCACATTAATGGAGATAGTGAAAATGGTTGAGGTTAGAGAATCTCAGTCTCTGCCAAGCTTGGACATGAACAATTCTGAATTTTCAATAGGAAGTCAATATAAGCCAAAAGAAGTTGGACCTAAACCTGTTAGTTCTGAAGCTTCAAGAGAAATTGGTTTGGTCAGAATGAATCCTTCGAGCATTGTTCAACTGCTAATGAATTTGGTATGTCCTCTTCTGATTAATTTATTTAATCTTTTGTTTTCCTCTGTAAACAAGTTTAAAAAGACCGCGAAATATTATTGATTTTTTATACTTTGTTTGATAATCAGAGGCAGTGGTCACAAGCATTTTCTAATATAGTCTCTAGAGCAGCGATAGTGGGAGTTTTATCATCCACAGGAGTGCAAGGAAACTACGATGGAACTCTTCAAGTGGTAATTATTTTGCCCCACTAAAATTTTGTATGGAAGGGTTTCAAAGCAAGACAACTCCAAGCTTTTTTGGCATGCACATATATATTTCTAAATGGGAGGAAGTTTTATATTAATGATGCTTTCATCTTTTTTGGATGCATTAAATATAACATGTCTTTGATTTTAGCATAACGAAATTGGATTACAACTGATTAAAGGTTGTGTTTCGCCTTCTGCGAGAACTATTATGAAGAAAGTACCATATATAACGTTGAATCTATATATAACCATGAGTTTGTAATCAATCTCATATGAGACAAGCATGACATTAGCTTCAGATGATAATGTACAAGCGAAGGTTATCATTCTTAGGTTTACATACATAATGGGTTGTTAAATTTCAAAATCCCTTCAAAATACTCTAACATTTTTCCTTATTTAGTTTGCACAGATTTTGGATTGTTACGTCGGTATTGATGTGCCAAAATGCATTTATAGTCAATTTTTCATAAACACAATTGTCCATGTGTGACGACTATATATGTCCTATTGATTGGTTTGGGATTCACTGTGAGAGCGACACTATATAATGCTTTAGAATAAAACTAATATTCTCAAGTTTTTGTTGTTTCTAGATGACAGCTGAATTTCATGCCCCTACACCATTAGTCCCAACTAGAGAAAGTTATTTTGCAAGGTATTGCAAAAGGCTGAGCAGCGACACTTGGGCAGTTGTGGATGTTTCCTTGGAAAAATTGTTTCAATTCCCATCAAGAAACTTTCGAAGACAGCCATCAGGCTGTTTGATTCAAGAGATGCCAAATGGATGGTCTAATGTATGTGTGTGTTCGTTAATTAAGTAGACAACATTCTCAGTTTAAATTAGCATGGTAGAGAAAAGCTTAAACAGTATAATGGAGTTTCTTTTCATATGCTAGGTTATATGGGTGGAACATGTGGAAGTAGACAATTCACTTGTTAACAATATGTTTGAGCCGCTGGTCAGTTCTGGTTTTGCATTTTGCGCAAAGCGTTGGGTTGCTACGTTGATTCGACAATGTCAATGGCTGGAAACTACAATGGCTAGAAGGACTAGTTTTTCAACTGACGGAGGTATAATTAAATTCAAATTAATTTGTTCTTTGCAGCTTGATAAATTAAGTAACTGAGCTGATCTTTCCCTATGATAAGGGTTTATAACGCAACAGGGAAGGAGAAGCGTGTTAAAGCTTTCGGAGAGGATGGTGAGAAGCTTCTTTAGTGAAAATATCAGTGCTTGTTCTGAAAACAAATGGATGTCACTACCATGGCCAACATCAGGTGCTGAAAATATAAGGATCTCAATGAAGAGTGGCACAGGTGACCCTGGAAGGCCTCCGGGTACTACAGTAGTGTTTGCTACTTCCATTTACCATCCATTCTCGCGAAAAAAAGTATTCAGTTTTCTACGGGATGAGAAATGTCGAAGTGAGGTATGTACAGTACTTAACTTTGAATCAATATGGTGGTTTGAAAAAATGAGCATAAGTCTATTGATATGGCCAAATCAAAGAGAGATAAAGATCATTACTGGATCCCATGTGAAAACTAGGAGTTGAGTTTTGTAATTTGAAAAATTACTGTGCAATGGTAACACCGTGTGACATAATAACGCTTAGGCTCTAAATTCTAACACGTATACGTAAGTAGCATTCATTTTTGAGCCTATACATAATCCTTCCATATATAAACGTCTATTCCAAAGAGATCATCATGCCAATGTACTTACTTTGTGTATAATACAGTGGTGGGATATGCTTGCATTTCAACATGAATTCCATGAATATGCCTATTTCACTATTGGAGAAAAGCCAGGAAATCGTGTCTCCATATTGCGATCCATGAATGTGAGTTGCATGTACCCTGTTTTTTTGTTTCCTTTTCCCTTTTGAAGATTCAACGTATTGTAAGCCTGACTTCAACTTGTGTTAACACAACTGCTTGATTTAATTTGTAGGACAAAACGAACGAGGTTGAAATATTTTACTTGCAAGCCAGTTATACAGACTCAATGGAGTCGTATGTTGTTTATGCACCGATAGACGCATGTGCCATGACCGACCTCATCAATGGTGGAAACCCAGATTATGTGGCTATCTTGCCCTCAGGGTTTTCTATCCTTCCTGACAAGCCAATGCACCAGGACGAAACTGGAGGAAGTCTTTTGACTATTGCCTTCCACATCGCTCTTGGAGCATCAACTGAAGAACATATGTCTCCTCATCAACATCTCAATGTTGTACATAGAATTCTTGAAACAACCATGAGTTCAATCAAGGAGGGTTTAGAATTTATGATCTAGAAGTCGATTAAGCCAGTAAGTTATTCATCTGGTGCAGTTATAAATTTGCCACCAGTGCCTAAGGTCATGTGCATGGTAGAAATTTGAAAAACCTTCCAATGCTATGTGCTTGTATATAGTCGAATCTACTGTATATTATATTACCCATTTTAATGGTTTTCTGACTGATTCTTCAAGGTCATGCTCGGATTTTTAGAAATTGATTGTCCAGTAAAAACTAGAATTTTTTAGTTTGATGCATACATAGATACCCACTAAGATAATTTCATAGCTAATAAAGACTGAAATTATTTATACTACATTTATGGACACATTGATCTCCCATGTCGCTATTAGAGATGCTGTCCACAATGTAATTCACAAATATGGTAGCGTACTATGATTTCAAGTGCGATAATAAACTTATTGTTTAGATCTTGGACAGTGGAAGTTGCACAACTAATATATCATTCCAATCTTTTTAAATTCCTCTATAACCATAACCAGCTAATAAAAAATAATGGGAAGAGATACTAAATAAGAAACATGGGGGACAAGGGCTAGCATTACTATTCAAACTCTTTTGGATTTGCTTGATTGGAAAATGGAGTGGAAGTATATGTTATACAAACAATTTGGGAAGGGGGAAGGGTGGTGGAAGTGGGATGTTGAAGAAATGGTATACAAAATGAAAGCTTAAAATTAAAACTTCAAAATAATTATTAGTAGGTTTGTTTTCTTCATGTTTTTGTTTCGTAAATTGTCTTCTTTTCTCGCTCTCCTTTCTATCACCCTCTATCCACCATCCTTTTTCCGTCTTTTCTCTTATCTATACACTTTCGGTTTCTCTAGCAGAAAAAACCAATTTTAAAAATAGATATTTATAAAAATACCCAATCCTAGACATGTATTTATAAAAATACTCAAGCACTATTTAAACATAGAAACATACCCAAAATCAACCCTACAATCAACAATTGTATATTTTTTGGGTGTGTTTATAAATGGGTTTTGAGTGTGTGTAATGATGGGTTTTGGGTATGTTTATAAAGTGTTTTGGGTGTTGGGTATTTTTATAATTTCAGCCCCCATTTTGGGTATTTTAGTGAAACTCCCATTTGTAAAGAAATTTAACAAAAAAAATTGTAACTAGACCCAAAAGTTTGGGGACTGTCCAAATTAGATAACGTGTTTACTAATATGGAGGGCCAAATTTATTCCATTTTAAACAACTAATTAATTATTTAGCCAAGTAAATTAGGTCTCACGGGTTCGTCGCCTTTTCTGCTTAGACTATCACTTGACCACATTCATTTTGATCCCAATGCCCGCACTCTCATAAGAGTGACGTCACACTCTTGCTCCAAACCTTTAACCAATCATAGAACAGCATTCAGCCACGTCAGTTTTGACTGGGTTACTACTATAAGTACCTTCCAAGTGCCTTTCACCTGGCAGTGTCCGAAGAAGTCCTGCAGCTTCCAAACCCTTGCCCTAAACCTCCTTGAAATCCCCGACACACACCTCCAGTTTCACACTCACTTATCATCTCCAAGTACTACATTATCCTCTGCCCTAATCAATTCTTGCATATATTTCAGACCAACTTCACAAAGTAAATTTCTATGTTTTCAAGTTTATTTTTTTTTTCAGATTTAAAATCCTTGATTATAATGTGACATGGTGTTCTGGTGTGCATATGTTTTCAGCTGAAAATGGCTGGAAGAAGGATGACCAAGCGCAGTCGTACTTTGAGCAGTGGAGTTGATGACCATCTCAAGAACGTGAATGATTCTGAGAATTTTGTAGGACCAACAACTAATGATCCTGAGATCCAAAGGGTTTTCAAGTAAGTTTCTTTGTGTATATATATATACGGACACATGCATTGCGAAGCCTGTCTTTCTCTTGATGATCACTTCTCTAAGTATTTTGCGAGTCAATATCGTCATCATTGTAATGGCTTTCACCGTTTTTGTTTTGGTTTTCGTTTGGGTTTTTTCAGATTAATGGAAGTGTGTGCACGATCAGCTGGGAAGATTACTAAGGTAGAGGGTTACTGCGAATCCGGGTTAGATCTATGGGTCGATTTAAAGGTAATCAAGAAAAATGTAATGGGGATTGTGACTGAACAGAAATATTTGTGGGCAATATTTATATATATCTTCTTTCTTTTTTTGTTGTTGCTGGGATTATCGGATGTGAAGAATGTTGATCTACTTTGAATTTGTGCCATGTTAATCTCACTCTTACTTCTCATGGATTTTGAGTTTCATTTTACTTTAAAAAAAATTTAATTTTTATATTTGTATAAAACTCAATATATTCTTCCTTTTGGTTAATTTTCAGATAGATAGCAATCCAGAAAATGATTTAGATCATAGTGACTTGCCTCAACTCACTGCGTCCCCTCAAGGCTCTTCAACAAGAGCGCAACTCTCAGATTTGGGGTCACAACCAATTCTTTGAAGCAATTTTGATACGGATGAAAGAGGCAGTGACCTACTCATGTCAGCCTCTCCGGATGCTGATGTGAGCAAAATCAAAATCAGTGAACGAGCTTCTGACGCGATGGAAGAGCTTTTAAGCTTGGCTTTGGCTCAAGAGCCCCTTTGGCAAGTTGACAAGGAAAACAATACTGAAATGCTAAGTGATGTCGAGTATATGAGAGTGGTTAAGGTGAGAGAATGTCAATCGCCCCCAACCTTGGAAGTTGACAACTCTCATGAACTTGACCCAGTTCGTTCTGAATCTTCACGAGCAGTTGAGTACTTCAAAACGAGTCCTATCAGCATTATTGAACTTTTGATGGATTTGGTAGGTTCTCTTTTGATTAAACTAATTTAGTGTTTTTCTATGAAACACGTTTGATTGCTTATATATTTTGATTGATAATCAGGAGCAATGGTCAGTTGCTTTTTCCAATATTGTCTCTAAAGCAACGCTAGTGGGAGTTTTGGCATCAACAGGAGTGGAACGACACTACGATGGAACTCTCCAACTGGTAATATATATAAATGGGAACCTATGCTTCATCCAACTATAAATTCTGTGTATATGCTTCATCCTCCAACTGGTAATTTTATTTGTATAGGATGAAACAAAGAAGCTTAAAGCATTGTACATGCAAGAGAGCTATACAGCATCGACAGGCTCATACATAGTTTATGCTCCCTTTGATTATAAGGATGCCGGGAACAAGTTGATGAAGGATGAATGCCCAGACCATATAACTATCTTGCCCTCAGGGTTTTCTATCCTTCCTGACAGATCGATCCACCGGGAGGAAACTGGTGGGAGTCTTTTGACCATTGCCTTCCACGTCGTTGTTAAATCACCAACTGATGAACATGAGCCTTCTAGTCAACTAGGGCTCCTTATGCACAATATTATTGCAAAGACTGTGATGTCAATCAAGGAGGCGCTAGGATTCTCTATATGATATACAAAGCAACGACTAAAACTATAAATGATTCAGCACAAGTTTATTGTAAGCACTTGAAATCATTGCCAGATGCCTCCCTTCAAACTGAGGAGGAGCTACTCCCCACAGCAAATGGGATTTTTGACCAGTGTCAAACTTCCATTTGTTTTGAGGAGTTGCTCCTCCTCAATTGTAATGGGTGGAGTAAAAGCAAATGTTGAGTATGCTTTAAGAAAATATAAGGATTTTCAAACAAATTGTATGCGCATTTAATTTAACTTCTGAACAGTGCAGAGCATCAAGAGAGAATAACCAACTCTCTAACGTCTTGAAATTTTCAAACAAATTGTATGCGCATTTAATTTAAGAGATGTGATTGATATACAAAGGCACTGTACAAACTAAAAATACTTGTGACAGAGCAAACTGATGCAATCTGTGATTGCAAACACGATGCAAAAAATGGGCCGCCATTCATCTTCTTGGAAGAATATCTGAAAACAAAAAATCATGGACGTGTGGACCTGCGAGAAGGTGAACGCCAAAATTCCATAAGGCATCTATCCAAAATATAGCATAGTGGTGCATACTTAATTATACACTGTGTATACCAGTTCATAATCCTAGCCCATTCTGGTTCGTGCGTACTTTTCTTTTTAAACAAAAAAAAAAAAAATCATTTTCAACTAGCAACAGGATGCGATGGTACAGATGAATTGATATATTGATCACAGTTCTTGTCGATGTGCTCTGCGAGAAGAAGTTTAAGTATATCCTTGCAACTCTCAGGGTTTTAGTAAAACAGGTTTTGATAAAGGATCCTAACCTTCTTGTTGTCCGCCAAGAATATAAAAGGGAACATGTGCAATCATCTTCGTTGCACCATCACTCCACTTGACAGTGCCTGGGTTCTGCATTTGTCCATGTGAAGGTCGTGAAGGACCCAATACAGACAAGGAAATTGCAGGTTCGGTCATTAAACCCAAATAATCATGAGCCCGCCGCATCTGATATTCCTGGCCGAGCTACCTGGGGATACAAAACAATTTACTAGGCGTGAACTGATGAATGAATTTTTGCAGCACATTATATGCTACAAAGGAAATCCACCTCCTCCACTAACAACATATAGAAGCTAAACTTGTGTGTAAGAAAATTGTAACAGAAAAACAGAGACACTACTCTGATAAGGAAATAGCTAAGAATATGCTAAATGTATTATCCCCAATATCCACCACCCATGTGATCAGTTCATGTAATTGAAATCCGTTTATCGTTTCTGTGATAGGAGATTAGCACAGTGTTATCCATGTTGGTGTGTAATCCTTCAGCCGAAGTTTTGAAGCTACAGGAATTACATTTAGCTTTCTGTTTTGTTTTAAGTTGTTTTATTTCTCAGCTTTATTGTACACCCTTGGATCACAGTCCAAGTGTTTTAATCTCTAGCATAGGTTTAAGTGACATATGTAAGCATCTAATAGGATGCTAGAACTTGAGCTTATTGTAAATATGGTACAGGGAAGAATATCTCTTTTCCTCTCTCTGCCTAACGATTATAACCAAACAGTGGAACAGATATGAAAATACAGAAGCATTTTTTCATTCTCTAGAGCAACGCTCTCTCTCAATTTTTCTGTGATTTTCTTCTTTGCTCCCAAAATATCCAAAATATGAAATGCTGAAACTACGAATTCTAACATGGTATCAGAGCCAGGTTCGATTGCTTGAGCTGGGCGTGAATCTGTGATTGAATCGGAGAAATTGGGTTTTGTTTGAGCTAAACTTGAGCTCATCTGAAGATCGCGATTTCTCAAATCCAATGTCTAATATGGCAGGGTCGAGTACCTCTGAGCTGCGAACTCCAATTTTCAATGGAGAAAATTATGAGTTCTGGAGTATCAGAATGAAAACTATTCTGAAATCTCATGGTTTATGGGATCTGGTCGAGAATGGGTTAAGTGACCTAGATCTGAAGAAGGAGAAAGAGGAGGCTGTAGACACTGAGAAGTCTATGGTGGTTCAGACTCTGATGAAGGATGCTCGTGCACTTGGATTGATCCAAAGTGCTGTTTCAGATCAGCTATTTCCAAGGATTGTGAATGAGGAAACTTCGAAGGGAGCTTGGGATATTCTGAAGCTGGAATTCAGAGGAGATAAACAGGTACGAAATGTCAAATTGCAAGGGCTGCGTAGGGAATTTGAATATACCCGCATGAAGGATAGTGAATCTTTATCTGTATATCTGGTTAGGTTGTTTGATATAGTAAATCATATGAAGAGTTATGGTGAGGAACTATCTAGAGAGAGAATTGTCCAGAAGCTATTGTTTAGTTTGCCTAAATCTTATGATTCTATCTGCTCTGTAATTGAACACTCTAAGGACCTTGAAACTCTTGAGGTTCAAGAGGTTGTTGCTTCACTGAAAAGCTTTGAGCTCAGATTGGATAGACACACTGAGAATTCTACAGAAAAAGTCTTCTCTAGTCTGAATGTTGGTAGGAAAAACCCTGAAAATAAAATTTCTTCTGCAGATCAAATACCTCAGAAAAATTGGAAATCCAATGATGAAAACAAAATGGCCTGCAAACATTGTGACAGATTTCATTATGGCAAATGTTGGTATGAAGGGAAACCTAAATGCCATGGTTGTGGGAAGCCTGGACATATGATCAGAGATTGCTATGGACACAAGAATGTGCAGAGAGTGAATTATGCAAATCAGGAGGAAGATTGTGGCACTTTGTTTTATGTGTGTAATGCTGCAACTGATGTGAAGGTAAATCATTCTTGGTATATTGACAGTGGTTGTAGTAACCACATGACAGGAGATGAGGGACTTTTGGTCAATATTCAAAGGAATTTGAGCTCTAAGGTGAAGATGGGAACTGGAGAAGTGGTCCCAGTTGCTGGAAAAGGGACTTTGGTGATAAAAACTAAGTTAGGCAAGAAGCACATTCATGAAGTAATGCTTGTACCTGGCCTTGAAGAAAATCTGCTTAGTGTTGGGCAAATGATGGAACATGGCTATCACCTTGTGTTTGGAGGAAATGTGGTGAGTGTTTATGACAATCAGTCACTAGAAAATCTGATTGTGAAGGTGCAGATGACAAATAACAGATGCTTTCCATTGACAATGATGCCTGCGAGTGAGTTGGTCCTAAAAGCAAGTGTCACACATTGCTTGCAGACATGGCATAAGAGGCTGGGGCATTTAAATGAAAGAAGTATAAAATTGCTTGAGAATCAAGGGATGGTTCATGGCTTACCTCACTTGGAGCAGAAGTCAGTTGTATGTGATGGTTGTATGCTTGGAAAACAGCATAGGGATTCTTTCCCTTTGGAATCCACTTGGAGAGCTTCAAACCCTTTGGAATTGGTTCACACAGACATCTGTGGACCAATGAAAACAGAATCACTATCTGGAAACAGGTACTTTCTACTGTTTACAGATGATTTTACTAGAATGTCATGGGTGTACTTCATCATAAATAAGTCAAGTGCATTGGAATGTTTTAGAAAATTCAAAGCTATGACTGAGCTGCAAAGTGGGTATAAGATAAAAGGCTTGAGAAGTGACAGGGGTGGAGAGTTTCTATCTGGAGAATTCAACAAGTTTTGT
This sequence comes from Prunus kanzakura, assembly GCA_020521455.1. Classification (NCBI taxonomy): domain Eukaryota; kingdom Viridiplantae; phylum Streptophyta; class Magnoliopsida; order Rosales; family Rosaceae; genus Prunus; species Prunus kanzakura. Next base: position 1,732,442 of record BPUM01000794.1, on the reverse strand, counting down.
GAGGAATCTGGTATTCAAAGGCAGCTAACTATGGCATATTCTCCACAGCAAAATGGAGTGGCCGAGAGGAAGAACAGGACAGTAGTGGAAATGGCCAAGTCCATGTTGCATGAGAAAGGTGTTCCCTATGAGTTTTGGGCAGAAGCTGTAAATACAGCAGTCTATTTGCTGAATAGATGTCCTACCAAGGCTCTTAACAAGATAACACCATTTGAAGCTTATACTGGCAGAAAACCAGGAATTGCACATTTAAAAATATTTGGATCTCCTTGTCATGTGTTTATTCCTTCAGCATTGAGGCATAAGCTTGAAGAAAACAGTCACAAGTGTATTTTTGTAGGCTATGGTCTCTGTGAAAAGGGATATAGGCTGTTTGATCAAAGTACTAGGAAGATAATTCTGTCCAGAGATGTGCAATTTGATGAAAATGGCTTATGGAAGTGGGAAAATACAAATGAAGAAGAGATGGTCGTCCCTTTGCCTACTGAGAATCAAAGTTGTGAACCAAGTCAAAGCTTGGATACACCACTGCAAATGGATGAAGAAGTCACATTACAAGCTGAACCAAGTCAAAGCTTGGATACACAAACTCAAATAGTTGAAGATACCACTCTGCAAGATGAAGGCATAGGTGAAAGTTCTCATTTCTTTGATCACACACCAAAGAAATGGAGAAGTGTAAGTGAAATCATGGCTAAGTGTAATGTGTGTATTGTGGAACCTGAAAATTATGAAGATGCAGCTCAAGATGAGTCATGGAGAAAGGCAATGGAAGCTGAACTGGAAATGATAGAAAAAAATGACACTTGGAAACTTGTCGAGAGACCATTTGCTAAACCTGTGATTGGTGTTAAGTGGGTTTACAAGACTAAACTGAATCTAGATGGTACTGTGCAGAAAAACAAGGCTCGTTTAGTGGCTAAAGGCTACTCACAAAAGCCCGGTATTGATTACAATGAGACTTTTGCCCCCGTGGCAAGGCTAGACACCATTAGGACCTTGATTGCTCTTGCTGCACAGAAGGAATGGAGCTTGTATCAACTAGATGTGAAATCTGCATTTCTTAATGGAGTTTTAAAGGAGGAAGTATATGTGGATCAGCCACAAGGATTTGTTAAAAAGGATGAGGAAACAAAGGTATACAAGTTACACAAAGCTTTGTATGGTTTGAAGCAAGCACCAAGAGCTTGGTATGACGAGATTGATGCCTATTTCAACAAGGCTGGTTTCAAGAAAAGTCCAAGTGAGGCAACTTTATATGTTAAGGCAGAAGGTTCAGATGTTCTTATTGTTTCTCTATATGTTGATGACATAGTGTACACAGGTAGCAGCTCTCAAATGATTGAAGAGTTTAGGAGAGATATGATGGAACACTATGAGATGACAGATTTGGGAGTATTACACCATTTTCTTGGAATGGGGGTGATACAGTCTAAACAAAATATTTTCTTGCATCAGAAGAAGTATGGACAGAAGCTGGTTGAAAATTTTGGTTTGAAAGATTGCAAAATAGTGGCTACACCACTTGCAATGAATGAGAAGTTAAGTAAGAATGATGGAAGTGAGGCTGCAGATGAAGGAGAATATAGACAGATTGTGGGCAGCTTGCTCTACTTGACTGCAACTAGGCCTGACATAATGTTTGCAGCTAGCCTCTTGGCAAGATTCATGCACAATCCCACCAAGAAACACATGGGAACTGCTAAAAGGGTATTGAGATACATTCAAGGAACAATAGACTTTGGAATTGTATTTGAGAAAGGAAAAGAAACTACTCTTATTGGCTATTGTGATAGTGACTGGGCAGGAAGTGAAGATGACATGAGGAGTACCTCAGGGTATGCTTTTACTATGGGATCGGGAGTGTTTTCGTGGGCTTCAATTAAGCAAAATACAGTTGCTTTGTCTACAGCAGAGGCAGAATATATAAGTGCTGCAGAGGCTACTTCTCAAGCAAAGTGGCTGAGATTTGTACTTGAAGATTTTGGAGAAGAACAGATTGAAGGAACACAGATAATGTGTGATAACACATCAGCAATTGCTATGGCAAAGAACCCTGTTTTCCACCAGAAGTCAAGGCACATTAACAGAAAGTTTCATTTCATTCGAGAAGCAATTCAAGCCAAGGAGATAGAACTTGTCTACTGCAGAACTGAGGAGCAAATTGCAGATATTCTGACTAAAGCTTTGCCTAAGGACAGGTTTGCATACTTAAGGGAATTACTTGGTGTTAAGTCGGCTAAAGGATTAGAAGGGAATGTTGGTGTGTAATCCTTCAGCCGAAGTTTTGAAGCTACAGGAATTACATTTAGCTTTCTGTTTTGTTTTAAGTTGTTTTATTTCTCAGCTTTATTGTACACCCTTGGATCACAGTCCAAGTGTTTTAATCTCTAGCATAGGTTTAAGTGACATATGTAAGCATCTAATAGGATGCTAGAACTTGAGCTTATTGTAAATATGGTACAGGGAAGAATATCTCTTTTCCTCTCTCTGCCTAACGATTATAACCAAACAGTGGAACAGATATGAAAATACAGAAGCATTTTTTCATTCTCTAGAGCAACGCTCTCTCTCAATTTTTCTGTGATTTTCTTCTTTGCTCCCAAAATATCCAAAATATGAAATGCTGAAACTACGAATTCTAACAATCCATGGAAGGAATTACCTTGTTCACTATGTCTGTTCATCTTCTACAGTCTCCAGCAGAGAAAAAATATCTCACATAAAAAACAAAATCTGATGAGTTAGGATGGGATTTGAGATAGGGTTTGATATCTATACCTCCCACTAAAAAATCCCACACAATTCCACATTTGAAAAAATCCTTCAAAATTAGTAAGTTTCTGAATACTATAAAACCTTTTGTTACTTATTTAAAGTCTTGATTGAATACCACTAGATTTGGCCACTCTCTTTTAAAAAACCTAATAGTCTTAATGGTTTGGCCACTCTCCTTTTGTTTAAATTATTTAAAAGTCTTAATTGAATACTACATGACTTATTTATCCCAAAATAGTTTGGCCATGTTTGGCACGTCTCACTGGACTTGAAACCCATGTTTGGTAAGAGACAGGACTAACTTAAATGAGATTATAGTCCAATAGTGAAAAAAAACGCCTCACTCGCTCGTAGTGAGCTTGAAAAGTAGTTCGCTAAATAGCACGCTCGCTAAATAGAGCACGTGAGTCTGACGCCTCTCTTTAAAAAACATCATAATTTTATTTGTTTTCTTTTAATTATTGTTTTAGATATTTGAATGGTTTTTTTTTTCCAGCATTTATTTATTTATAGCTAAAAATCCTTAATTAAATTTAAATATTACAATAATTATTTTGATATTAAATCAAACTATAATAATTTACAAATGTTTGATTTTTTTATTATTATATTGAAACAAGTTTAATAATTCAACTTTCTTTATTACGAGCAATTTTTACCTTATCAAATTATATTTTTCAGTTTGAAGTCAAAAGTCAAATATACAAAACTTATATATATGTATGTATATTATTTTTTAATTATTGTTTTACTTGGTCCTTAAAAAACCTAGAATTATATAGAGTGAGTTTAGCTCCTTTAGCAATGTTTCGATCAACTAAGATTAATCATGAGAAGCCAAAAAATAAATATCATAATTTTATTCTTCATAAAAAAAACCGAATTTTATTTGTTTTCTTTTTATTATTGTTTTAAATCTTTTTTTTGCCATATGTTTTTATAAAGCTTTGAATTGGGTTTCTTTGTAGCATTTATTTATTTTTTAGGTCAAAAACCCCAATTAAATTTAAATATTACAAGAATTATTTTTAAGTCTGACACAGTACCAAATATAGGTCTTCACTATTTTTACAATCCAGCTTCTTAGTTCGATGCAACACCAAACGTAGGTCAGTGCTTAATCCAGCTTAGTCCAATCCAAGCTAATCCAAGACAGTCTCAGGATTTAGTCTAGTTCATGACAATCCACTGTACCAAACGACCCCTAAAATCCCAATTGAGTACACCCCCTTAAGTCAATTTTCCTTGTTTATTTGCCCTCTCTCTTTCTATCTCACATTCTAACCCCAAGTAATTAAGGGTTGTAAACTATAATGACTACACATGATAGAACACACATCAAGAATATACAAGAGCACATTTCCTCAATCGGATCCCTTCATACACTCATTTTAGATGGGGGGTGAATTCTTTTGTGTGGGTTGGCTTGATCGGTTGAGCATGGGCACTTGTATTATATGCATCGACCTAAGAGTCTTGCCCATCAAGAAACTCTTAAGAAGTCCTTATTTCATTAGGTTTGTAGCTTCTAATCCACAATTAAATAGGAATCCTTCTAGCTCTTATATTAGCCTTAAAACACTAACTTAAATAGAGCTATAGGTAGTTGCACTTGAAATCCTAATTGATATCAAGTCTTAGAATCCTTTGATCATAATAAGACCACACTTTAATGAGATAGACATCTATATGTCTAACAGTCTCCCACTTGGTCTAATGATCATCAAGAACTCAATATTAGTTACTGTAAGGCCTATAGAATCCAACTCAACTATAATTCCTAATCAAGTCACTGTCAATCAAAAGAACAAGCATGGAACTATCAAGACTTATTGAACATTTCAATATTTCAAGGATTTTATAATTACACATACAAGCTCTCAAGATCACATGAGACTTCTGTCAAGACTAGAATGCAGAATGATCATGACCAAACTTAATTTGTGTTTACAAAGGTCACTTTCATTCATGCGCCCTCCTTTAAGAGATTACCAAGATCTCTCCTTAATGACTCTGGCATGAATTCATGTCTTATGTAGTGACTATAGCTAGCTATACTGCATGATGGCATGTAATTGGATTCATTTGTCATGTAGGAGTGCCTGATAGTTTTTGGCAGAGGCTGTTAATCATGCAAGTTATTTGATTAACAGATCACCATCAACAGTTCTCGGTTTTAAGAGTGCAGAAGAGGTATGGTCTGAGAAGCCAGTGGACTATTCCAGGCTCAGGGTGTTCGGCTGCAATGCTTACGCACATATTCCAAGTGATGAAAGGTCCAAGCTCAAACCAAAGTCTACACATTGTATATTCTTAGGTTTTGAGAAAGGAGTGAAGGGTTTCAAGCTTTGGGATATCAACAACAGGAAAAAGGTTGTCTGTCGAGATGTTGTCTTGCCTCTGAATAAAGTCGAGAGCAGTAGGGAGAAGAAAGACAATGCTAAAATTGAAGCAACAAAGATTCAAGTGGAGCAAATTGAGCAAGATGCCAAATCTGATGGTTTTGAGGAAGAAGAAGAGCATCAGCATCGTTCACCAATCGAATCAAATGGAGCAAGAAACAGGGCAGTTTGAAGGCACTCTAATCCTCCAAACATCCCAAAGGGTTCGAACTCCAACCAACAATCCACCTGCATTCTAGAGATGCATAGCACTGGACAAACCTAACCAGAACAAGAAGAAACCTGACAGGTTTGGGTTTAACCAAGACGAAGTTAATTATGCTCTCAACATTAGTCAAGGAGATCCAACTACTTACTGAGAAGCTATAGCAAGTGATGAGCGAGATAGTTGGATAAGTGCTATGATAGAAGAAATGGAGTCTCTTTATAAGAACTCTGTTTGGGAGTTGGTTCCTAAGCCCAAAGACAGAAAGCTAGTTGAATGCAAGTGGGTATTTAGGAAAAGGAAAGACTACATGACTTGAAGAAGATGTTGAGCAAGGAGTTCGACATGAGGATCTAGGTGCAGCACAGAAGATCCTTGGCATGGAAATTCAAAGAGATATGACCATTGGAAGGATTTGGATATCACAAGCCAAGTATATTCAGAAGGTTCTTAAGAAGTTCAACATGCAAGAAGCAAAGGTATTTTTGACTCCTTTGGCAGCTCACTTCAAGTTAAGTGGGCAATAGTGTCCTAAGTCCGAGGAAGAGCAGCAAGTAATGGAGAAGGTGCCTTATGCTAATGATGTGGGCTGCCTTATGTATGCAATGGTATGCACATGTCCCGACATAGCTCAAGCAATCAGTGTCGTTTCCAGATACATGGCAAATCCAGGAAAGCAACATTAGGATGCAGTCAAGTGGATTTTGCATTATTTGAAGGGTTCTTAGCGACAAAGGATTATGTTTGAGAAGCAAAAAGAAAATGCAGGGGTGTTGGGATATGTGGATGCCGATTATGCAGGGGACTTGGACAAGAGAAGATCAACTTCTGGTTATGTGTTTACATGCGCAGGAGGACCAATCAGTTGGAGGGCACTACTGCAACCAATTACAGCTTTGTCGACCACAGAGGCAGAGTATATTGCATTGGCCGAAGCTGGAAAGGAAGCAATTTGGCTCAGTGGCTTGGTAAGTCAAATGGGAATCACCCAAGATTGTGTTAAGCTGAAGTGTGATAGTCAAAGTGCCATTCATTTGGCAAAGAATCAAGTTTTTTCTGGAAGATCAAAGCACATTGAAGCAAGATATCACAGAATCAGAAATTGGGTGGAGTCTAAGGAGATTTGGATTGAAAAGATTCATATGGATGACAATGCAGCAGATTTCCTTACAAAGATAGTGGCGGTCAAGAAGTTCAAGCATTGCTTGAACTTGATCAATCTCGTTGATTGATTAAAGTGGAGCACCTCCTCACTTGAGGTGCAATGAGGCAAGAAGAAGATTGCCAAGGTGAAAACTCTTGAAGATTTCCAGAGTTGCTTCAAGGAGGTTCAAAGATACTCTGGGTTGCAACGATCAAGACTTGGTTTGACTCACCAAGGTGGAGATTGTTAGGATTTTGGCTCGTCAAATATGTTCTAGTTGGTTTAGGATTGTTTTAGGAAAATTAGAGGTATACCGATTCTTGTCCTAGAGGGATTAGGAAAGAATTTCAGTTTTCCTTATTCAATTTAGATTTGGATTTCTAGAAGTCTATTTGGTTTTGGATAAGTGTAATTTCCTAATCCACTTAGGAATAGGAATTCAATCAGCCTTGGGACATGTAAGCCAACTTATATCTATAAATAGGGTGCGGCAAGGCTTATTTTGTAGGGGAAAAATAGCCAGAGACAGCCAAGAGTTTTGAGATTAGTTTTAGGGTTTGCAAAAGTTATGTAATCTCTATTATAAATCAAAGGAGCGGTGATTTCTTTACCTAGAGAAATCACAACTGGACGTATGCAAAAGTTTTGCCGAACCAGTATAATTCTTGTGTGTTTCTAAGTTTTCTAATCTTTGCTAGTTTAGTCTATTGCCATTGGTTACATTAAAGAGCAAGATCCAGCGTGCGGGTTATTTAACAAACCAACAAACCAACGAAAGGGTTTAGTTGCTATGGCATAAGTCTACATCATTGTTAGGTCTTAGAAATCTTTCCCACCAAAGCTAAGATTAGTTTCTTAAGACCTTAAGCCACCCCAACACTAACAACCAACATGGTTTTAGTAATTGTATAGTTGCTAAGGCCTTTAGCCATCAATTTTAGTTGGTTAGTGGGCTTAATACTTAGAAAGAAAATGGTGACTATAGCTCAATATTGTAGTAGTGCATGCATTGCCTGTCTTCTCTGTTGCACCGATACGTGGGTTTTTGGGGGTATGCGCGTATTCGATACGTCGCCGATATGATACGGCACCGATATGGCCCCAATACGTATCTGATATGCCACGTTGTTAGGAACCTTCATCATTGCTGAGCTGGATTAGTGATGAGCTGGCAGAATCAGTTTGTTAATTGATTAGTTAAGAAGTTAGTTTCTAACCGAATTGGTTAACGAGAGCTTTACAGCTATATTAGGCCATTATTGTATCAAGAATAGGTGTTGAGAATATTGTACTGTTTCGATAAATCAATAAAGAAATACTTGTTGCTCGGTGCGATTCTAGAGTTAAGGTTGAAAGGGGTTTAACATTTGGTATCAGACCAGTGCAAATCCTTGTTCCCTTCTCTTGTATGACCAGGGCAACCACTCATTCCAGGACTATGGACAATCGTATCTCTACGCTTGAGGTCACCACGGATTCTCGTATCTCTAAGCTGGAGGCCACCATGGATGCTTTCATGCGTGCTTTTGATCATAAATTTAGTCAATTGGATACCAAATTCGATCAACGGTTTGATCAATTTCGTCGTGATGTATCGGCTCGTAGTGATTCTACTTTTCCAGACGTCTCTGGCGACGGTAATCACGAGCCGCATCCTAATTCTGTTTTTCCGTCACAGCGTCCGCCATGGATGAAGATGGAATTTCCTAGGTTTTGTGATGGTGATGATCCCCTTGGGTGGATTTACAAAGCGGAACACTACTTCGATTATTTCTCTGTTCCTGATGCTCAAAAAGTCAAGCTTGCTTCCTTCCACATGGAATGTGAAGCTTTACAGTGGTTTCAATGGCTGGACTGTATTCACCGATATCCACGATGGGAGGATTTTACCAAGGCACTATGCCTAGAATTCGGGTCTTCCGATTTGGAGGACTGTGCTGAATCTCTTCTCAAGCTGAAGCAAACTGGGTCTTTACGAGATTATATCTCGGAATTCCGTAGTCTTGCTAATCGCACTCGCTATATGACTCCATCTATTCTTCGCAGTTGCTTTATTGGAGGTCTAAAGAAGGAATTGCGCCATGATGTTAAGCTATTACGACCTACTTCGGTTCAAGATGCTTGTGCTCTTGCTTTACAACTCAATGCTAAGTTTCTTGATTTAAAGCATACTGTTCCTTTTCGTCATAATCCTCCAGTTTATGTCCCTTCTTTTCAACCCAAGGTGGAATTGCCCGTCAAGAAGCAGACCTCGGATGAGATTCAATTTCGTCAGCAACGGAATTTGTGTTTCCACTGTGATGAAAAGTACACCAGCGGCCATGTTTGTTCTAAGAAACAATTACTTCGTATTGATGTTGATTTTGATGTGCCTGCTTTGGAAGATGTTGATGAGGAGGGTGACCAAGAACTTCACCAAGTTGAGGTCACTGCTTGTGCTTTGTTTGGTACACCCACTCCCCGGTCGATTAAAACCATGAAGGTACAAGGTTTTATTAAACATTGCCCTGTGATCATTCTGTTAGATTCTGGCAGTTCCCATAATTTCATTGATGCTGCTTTGGTCAAGAGCTTGGGTTGGCGCCTTGATCCTTCTAATGTGTTTGATGTGATGATTGCAAATGGGGGTAAACTGTCCAGTAAAGGGTGTTGCCCTAACGTTTCTCTTAAGATTCAAGGATATGCATGCACCACAGATTTATTTGCCATTCCTTTAGGTGGGTGTGATGTGGTCTTAGGTGCTCAATGGCTCATTACTCTTGGTCCAATTTTACGGGATTTCAAGAATCTTCGAATGGAGTTCACTGTGGGAGACCAAAGTTTTTGTCTTTCCAGTACTAAGCCTCAGGAGATTGAGGGCGAACAGGTTTCGAGTATTCAAATGTCTCGATTATTGCAGCAGGGGCACTGTGGAGTGGTTCTCCAGTTGTTACAATCAGCAATTCCTACTGAGTCTATTGAGAACCAACTTCTAACTACAGATCAACAATCTGCATTGCAAGCTGTCTTGTCCCCTTTTGATACCGTTTTTCAAACACCGAGTATTTTGCCTCCTTCTCGCCTTCAGGACCATCGTATTCCATTGATTGAAGGTAGTAAGCCCCCCCAGTATGAGGCCTTACAAATATGGGCCTTTCCAGAAAACAGAGATTGAAAAATGTGTCAGGGAATTGCTAGAGGCTGGCTTTATCAGGCCAAATCACAGCCCTTTCTCTTCTCTCGTTTTATTGGTCAAGAAGAAAGATGCCACTTGGAGAATGTGCATGGATTATCGCGCTCTTAACCAGATCACTTTAATTGATGAATTACTTGATGAATTGCATGGTGCTCAGTATTTCTCTAAGTTGGATTTACAGGCAGGATACCATCAAATTCGGGTTCATTCTTCTGATATTGAGAAAACTGCTTTTCGTACTCATGATGGACATTATGAATTTTTGGTTATGCCTTTTGGCTTAACAAATGCCCTAGCATCTTTTCAAAGCCTCATGAATGAAGTCTTTCGACCTTATTTGAGGAAGTTCATCTTAGTATTTTTTTGATGACATCTTGATTTATAGCGCTTCTTGGGAATTACATCTGCAACATCTCAAATTGGTCTTTGAGTTATTGCAAGTTAACCAACTTTTTGTTAAGAAATCTAAGTGTGCCTTTGGTTAATGTAAGATTGAATATCTCGGTCATGTTGTTTCCCGGGAAGGAGTTTCGGCCGATCCTTCTAAATTGCAGGCCATTGCTGATTGGCCAATTCCAACCACTGTCAAAGCTTTGCGAGGGTTTTTGGGTTTAACAGGCTACTATAGGAAATTTGTCCCCAACTATGGCAAAATTTGTAGTCCTCTCACTCATCTCACTAAGAAGGATAGCATTCACTGGACTGCTGAGGCTGCTGTTGCTTTTACTCAACTCAAAGCCTTAATGATGTCTCCGCAGGTTCTTGCATTGCCTGATTTTTCTCGCCCTTTTGTTATTGAAAGTGATGCTTCTGGGAATGGCATAGGCGCTGTGTTACAACAAGATGGAAGGCCAATTGCTTTCACTAGTAAAGCTTTAGGTCCTCGCAGCCAGGCTCTATCCACTTATGAACGCAAAAGGTTGGCTATCGTTCATGCGATAAAAAAGTGGCAGTCTTATCTCCATGGACGACATTTTATTATTAAGACTGATCGTCACAGTCTTAAGTACTTCATCAGTAATCGAGCCCATACTCCATTCCAACAAAAGTGGATAGCTAAGCTTTTGGGTTATGACTATGAAATTCAGTATAAGCAAGGTTGTGAAAACCAAGTAGCAGATGCATTGTCCATAATTCCAGCTGCCGCAGAGTTGTCTACTATTTGTTATTCTGCTGACTCAGTTGTTCCAGCCATTCCAGCACTTAGTTCTTTTCCTCTCGTAGAGTCTTTTGCTGTTTCATACCCCTATTTTGGATGGCTAGATGATTTAAGAAGAGCTGTGGAGCAGGATCCTTGGATTATAGCTAAAACCCAGGCTCTTGCTAGTTCTAATTCTCTCTCAGTTTCACCTAATTCTCTCTCAGTTTCACCTAATTCTCAGCTCAAATACCATATTGACAATGGCTTTCTCAAGCATAAATCTCGAATTGTGTTGAGCCCTACTTCTACTTGGCGTTCACAAGTCTTTCATGAACACCATAGCACTCTGATGGCGGGCCATCCTGGTTACTTGAAGACCTACAAGAGAATTTCCAAATCTTTTTATTGGGAAGGTATGAAAAAAGATATCAAGGCTATGGTTGCTGAATGCTCTATCTGCCAACAACACCAATATGAGACTTTAGCTCCATCTGGGTTACTCCAACCTTTACCTATTCCTGACAAGGCTTGGACTGACATTTCCATGGATTTCATTGTGGGTTTGGCTCCCTACCACGGTAAAACGGTGATCTTCGTGGTGGTCGATCGATTATCCAAGTATGCACATTTTATAGCCTTATCTCATCCTTACACAGCAGCTACTGTGGCCTAAGTCTTTGTTGATAATATCTTCAAATTGCATGGTATGCCTGCTACCATTGTGAGTGACAAGGATCCTATCTTTCTCAGTGCATTCTGGAGGGAATTCTTCAAATTGCAAGGTTCTAAACTTTGTATGAGTTCTGGTTATCATCCCCAGACTGATGGTCAAACTGAGGTGCTGAATCGCTGCCTTGAAACTTACTTGAGATGTTTCTCTGGGTTACAACCCAAGAAATGGGTCCATTGGTTGGCTTGAGCTCACTCCTTTTGAAGTCGTGTATGGGTATCCTCCTCCTACTATCTCCATTTATGAAGCTGGGACAACTAGATTAGATTTTGTCGATAAGAGCTTGCTTACTAGAGATAGAATTCTCTCGTTACTGAAGACTAACCTTGCAGCTACACAGAATCGTATGAAAGTCCAAGCTGCCAAGCATCGAACTGAAAGAGCTTTTGTTGTGGGAGATTTCGTTTATCTTCGGTTAGTCCTGTATCAACACAAGTCCTTGGCTTCTCATCCCTTTCATAAATTGCAGCCTAAATTCTATGGTCCTTATGAAATTTTGGCCAAGGTTGGGCCTGTAGCTTATAAACTTAAGCTGCCTCCAACTTCCAAACTTCATCCAGTTTTCCATGTTTCTTGTTTGAAGAAGCATCTTGGGGCAGTTGTGTCTCCTTCTTTGTCACTCCCTGTTATTACTGATGAGGGCATCTTACAAGATCATCCTTTAGCTATTTTGGAGAGAAGACTCGTTAAGAAGGGCAATGCAGCATGCACTCAAGTCATGGTCTTGTGGCAGCATCACACTAAAGAGGAAGCCACTTGGGAAGACTATGATGACTTGTTCGCAAGGTTTCCTGATTTCCATCCTTGAGGACAAGGATGTTTTGCAGAGTGGGGTGATGTTAGGAACCTTCATCATTGTTGAGCTGGATTAGTGATGAGCTGGCATAGCCAGTTTGTTAATTGATTAGTTAAGAAGTTAGTTTCTAACCGAATTGGTTAACGAGAGCTTTACAGCTATATTAGGCCATTATTGTATCAAGAATAGGTGTTGAGAATATTGTACTGTTTCGATAAATCAATAAAGAAATACTTGTTATTTTGTGTGATTCTAGAGTTAAGGTTGAAAGGAGTTTAACACACGTGGCGTATCGTGGACTTTTTTGACCTGTTGACTTTATGATACGGCTCCGATACTTCGTTGATACGGTTGCAATACGTTTTCGATACGTCAGGGGGTAAAATCGAAAATATTTGGAAAATTTGGGGGTGATTTTGAAGGTTATTGAAAATATGGGGTTAAAATGTAAAATTAAAACTTAGAAGTTCAAAGACTCTGCCAATATCGAGAGGCTAGGTCTTTTGGGTCTCATTCAGACAGCAAACAAAACAGAAGACGAAGGAAGAAGGAAGGAGGAAGAAGGAAGAAGGAAGAGAACTCACCAGCGCTGTCGCACCTGGCCGTCGCACCCAGCGCCGTTGCATCTGGCCGTCGCACCCATGGCCGTCGCCATCTCAGATTCATTTGGGGTTTCTTACGCAGCAGCTCAAGGTTTTCTTTCTGTTTTCTTTTAATAAGCTGCTCTGCTGTTTTGTTAGTTGGGTATATAATTTAAAAAATTGTTGTGTGGTTAGTTTGTGAAGTTGGAATTGTTGTTAATTAGATAATAGGTATATGCTATATGGGTTGGGTATTTACCGGTGATGAATGAAGTTAGAGCTTTGAGAAGTGATTTCTAATGTTTTAATTTGTGCTTTGTTTATGGATACTTGTATTTTGTGTGTTTTGTTTAATTTGTGCTTTGTTTATGGAGATTTGAATGAAGTTATGTGTTTTGTTAATGTTTTGAACTTATTATGGATGAAATATCAATTTTCAAATTTTCAATTTATATTATTTCAAGAAGTCTATTTGGTTTTGGATAAGTGTAATTTCACTTCTCTTGATGATCACTTCTCTAGGTATTCCAAGTGTAATTTCACTTCTCTTGACAGACTGTCTTTCTCTTGATGATCACTTCTCTAGGTATTAGGTGAAGTTTTAGTTGATGTCGTCATCATTCTAATGGCTTTCACGGTTTTTGTTTTGGTTTTGGTTTTTTCAGAGTAATGGAAATGTGTGCACGATCAGCTGGGAAGATTACTAAGGTAGAGGGTTACTGTGAATCCGGGTTAGATCTATGGGTCGATTTAAAGGTAATCAAGAAAAATGTAATGGGGATTTTGACTGAACAGAATTACATGTTTTTTCATATATTTGTGGGCAATATTTGTACATCTTATTTCATTTTTTTTGCTGGGATTATCAGATGTGAAGAATGTGGAAAATATTATAGTATCATCTTGATCTACTTTGAATTTGTGCCATGTTAACCTCACTCTTACTTCTCATGGATTTTGAGTTTCATTTGACTTTAATTATTTTTTTATTTATATTTTTATAAAACTCAATATCTTCTTCCTTTTGGCTAATTTTCAGATAGATAGCAATCCAGAAAATGATTTAGATCATAGTGACTTGCCTCAACCCACTGCGTCCCCTCAAGGCTTTTCAACAAGAGTGCAACTCACAGATTTGGGGTCACAACCAATTCTTGGAAGCAATTTTGATACTGATGAAAGAGGCCGTGGCCTACTCATGTCAGCCTCTCCAGATGCTGATGTGAGCACAATCAAAATCAGCGAACAAGCTTCTAACGCAATGGAAGAGCTTTCAAGCATGGCTTTTGCTCAAGAGCCTCTTTGGCAAGTTGACATGGCAAGCAATACTGAAATGCTAAGTGATGTCGAGTATATGAGAGTGGTTAAGGTGAGAGAATGTCAGTCGCCCCCAAGCTTGGACGTTGGCAACTCTCATGAACTTGAACCAGTTCTTGCAGTTAGTTCTGAATCTTCACGAGCAGTTGAGTACTTCGAAATGAGGCCTATCAGCATTATTGAACTTTTGATGGATTTGGTAGGTTCTCTTTTGATTAAACTTATTTAGTGTTTTTCTACAAAACAAGTTTCAAAAGGAAAAAAAAGGGGTTTTTACCATATAAGGACAAATAGGCGGTAACCAAGACAAAATGGTTCAGCCCCTCAAAAATTGGACAAACCGGTCTAGTGACATAAAAGTTATTTCATGTAACTTTCGAACAGTGACTGGACCGGTTTGTCCAATTTTGGAGGGACTGGACAATTTTAACATTTTGTCTTGTGTGGACTTTTTTTTTATCGTTTTCTAAAAAAAATAAAATCATGAGATATTATCAATTGATTGCTTATATTTTGATTGATAATCAGGAGCAATGGTCACGTGCCTTTTCCAATATTGTCTCTAAAGTCACACTAGTGGGAGTTTTGGCATCAACAGGAGTGGAAAGACACTACGATGGAACTCTCCAACTGGTAATATATATAAATAGGAACCTATGTTTCATCCAACTATAAATGTTGTGTATATGCTTCATCCTCCTATCATGAGATAATTATGACAAAGTGCATTATAGTTTTGCTAAGCGCAGTTGTCCACGCGTGGCGACTACACACAATTTGATGTGGGATCCACTGTGAGTCCCACACTAATTATGGCTGACACTAGCATTAATTATTCTTATAATAACCATTGTAACATAAAGTTAATTATCAGGTTATTGTTGTTTCCAGATGACAGCCGAGTTTCATGCCCCATCACCACTTGTTCCAACAAGAGAAAGTTCTTTTGCAAGGTATTGTAAAAAGTTAGGCAGTGGCTTGTGGGGAGTTGTTGATGCGTCCCCGGAAACGTTGCCCCAATTTCCATCAAGAAACTTTCGAAGACGACCATCAGGCTGTTTGATTGAAGAAATGCCAAATGGATGCTCTAAGGTTACTAGATATACTTATGTTAATTAGCATGGTTGAGAAAAGCATAGTTAATTAATTATCAATATCTAATGCAATTAATTTTGGTTCATATGCTAGGTTATATGGGTGGAACATGTGGTGGTGGATAACAGACTGGTTCATCATTTTTTTCAGCCGCTGGTCACTTCTGGTTTTGCATTCTGTGCAAAGCGTTGGGTTAACACTTTAATTCAGCATTTTCAATGGTCTGCAACTGTAAGGGCTCCAAACAGTCCTACCGATCGTGGTGGTAATTAATTAATTTGTTTCATGCATCTTGATAAAATCAAGTGAACTATATTTGAAATTTTTCTTTTGATTACATCAATCGACTTGGATTTAGATGCACCAATTAAATAGCTAAGCTTTTTCCCCTTATTTTGATTAGTGATTATACCGCAACCTCAAAGAACATTCTTCTTGAAGTTTTCGGAGAGAATGGTAAAAAGCTTTTTCATGGACATCAGTGCTTCGAGAGAGAACAAATGGATGCCATTTCCAGTGTCGGGTGCTGATATAATGATATCGACAAAGAGTAGCACAGATGACCATGGGAAGATTCTAGGTACCACAACAGTGTTCGCTACTTCCGTCCACCTTCCAGCCCCAAGTAAACAAGTATTTAGTTTACTTCGTGATGTCAAATTTCGGAGACAGGTATGTTTTCTGAATTTTGAATATGCAATGTTTTCTTAAAAAAGAAAAAAAAAAAGAGGAGCATGCAAGTAGCTCTTAAAGTGTACATAAAGATTACGTTGGTGCCTAGGATTAGATTGGATAACTCATAACATTCAAGGTATGCTGAAGTAATAAATGAAGGCTGAGATGAAAGTTTTTGCATTCTCCTGGGATTGTAAGGATAAATCTCATTCATGACTAATCAATCTTACCTTCAACTTGACAAAATTTGAAGGTTTGCCTTCATAATTTCTTCTTTCAACATACCTTGACTTTAGTGGGTTATCCAATCCAATCCAATTCTAGACACATATTTTAACTATAATCCTTTCATTAACATCTGTCAGAAAGAGATCGATCATGTCTTCCATTTAACTTGTGTATATAAAACAGTGGGATATCTATGGACGCAATCATAGATTCGATGAACATGCTTATATAAGCAATGGCGACAATCCAGAAAATGGGGTTTCTATATTGCGAGCCATTAATGTGAGTTGCAGATAAATTCTAGGTTTTTTTTCCTTTATCCTTTTAAATACATTTAAGCTTAATATAGAATTGCTTGATTTTATTTGTATAGGATGAAACAAAGAAGATTAAAGCATTATACATGCAAGAGAGCTATACAGCCTCGACAGGCTCGTACATAGTTTATGCACCCTTTGATTATAAGCATGCCGAGAACAAGTTGATGAAGGATGAATGGCCAGACCACATACCTATCTTGCCCTCAGGGTTTTCTATCCTTCCTGACAGACCGATCCACCGGGACGAAACTGGTGGAAGTCTTTTGACCATTGCCTTCCACGTCGTTGCTAAATCACCAACTGATGAACGTGAGCCTTCTAATCAACTAGGGTTCCTTATGCACAACATTATCGCAAAGACTGTGGTGTCTATCAAGGAGGCCCTAGGATTCTCGATATGATGTACAAAGCAACTACTAAAACTACAAATGATTCAGCACAAGTTTGTTGTAAGCACTTGAAATCATCGCAAGACGAGGCTCCTTCAAAATGGGGAGGAGCTCCTCTCCACAGCAAATGGAATTTTGACATGTGTCAAAACTCCATTTGTTTTGAGGAGCAACCCCTCAATTTTAATGGGTGGAGGTAAAGCAAATGTTGAGTATGCTTTCAGAAAATATAAGGATTTTCAAACAAATTGTATGCGCAATTAACTCTAAAAGTTAATTTACCTGAGTCGGTTAACCAGTTTTGCCCTATTAGTTTATGTAATGTCTCTTATAAACTGATTACAAAAATCTTAATTAATAGGCTGAGACCTGTTCTCTCAGATTGCATTTCTAAGAATGAAGGAGCCTTCGCTTTGGGAAGATCTCTGACATTATTCTTATTGCCCATGAGCATGGTCTAAAATATCGAGAGTTTCGGAAATATCTGTGGTTCAAAAACACAGATATATTGATGGAAATATCGATATCGATAAAAATTGAATAAAAATCACGGAAATTGTGAGAAAAATTTGGAAATTTTTATTGAAACTTTAGAGGATGTTTACTTAGTCAATTGTCTATTATTTTATCACAAAAAATTGAAAGGAAATGCATGGTATGGTGGGGTTGAGTGATTTAAGTTGATTATGTAGCGACTTAACAAACACTGTGACTTTAGAAAATATGTAGTACTTAGTGAAAGAAATTTAAACACACCATAATTTTTTAGTTATAATAATTTACTACAATATATTACACTTGATACATATCGTCAATAATATCAACATATACGTGCCCAGGGACGGACCCAGGATTTGAAAATAACATGGGCTAAATTCAAGGGCGAAGTTAGGAATATTTGTTGAAAGGAATCCAATGATTGATATATTTTTATAGACTGTGTTTAATGGATACCTTTTTTTTTGGGGTAAATTATAAGCTCTTGTTTGTTACCGAAAAAAAATTATAAGCCCTCTTTTTCCAATATATATATTGTCTTTATCATATTTAGAACTTTTTTTTTATTCTACTGACATTTGAAACATACATAAATCTTGGAATTATTGATAATATTGTTGAAATATTTGGAAGGGATTGAAGGGAAACAAAGAAAAAAAAAACCGAGGAAAGCTACACATGTACTAGGAAAATATTTAGAAGGAATTGAAGTAAAAATAAAATAAAAACACATAACTCATCCCAACACACACATCCTTTTCTTTATTCTATTTCCTCCTCTCCCCTTTTTTATTCTATTTCTTCTCTCTCTCTCTCTCTCTCTCTTTCTTTCTTTCTGATTGTTATCATCTCCCCCTCTATTTTTTTTATTCTTTTTCCTCTTCTCTCTCCCTCTCTCTCTCTTTCTTTCCGATTGTTATCATCTCCACCTCTATTTTTTTTTATTCTTTTTCCTCTTCTCTCTCTCTTTCTTTCCGATTGTTATCATCTCCCCCTCTATTTTTTTTTATTCTTTTTCCTCTTCTCTCTCTCTCTCTCTCTCTCTCTCTCTCTCTCTCTCTATTCTTCTTCCTCTCTTCCTTCTTCTTTCTTTCTTCTACCTCTCTATTCTTTCTTCGTCCTCTGTTCTTTCTTCTTGTCATCCGGCCGAGAAATCCAAGGAAAAGAAAAGAAAATGAAGAATTAGGGCTCAATTTTCATTTTCTCTTCTTGTCTTTCTCTTGGAATCCAATCGGAGCTCTAGATTCGCTGTCTGTTCATTCTAATTCAGTAAACTCGTGTAAGATCTTCTTCTCTTCTACAGGTTCTTGTAAGATCTTTGTTAACTTTGCTTGCCTCAGGTTTATTCAAGGTATGCTATTTCATATCGCGATATTATCGATATTATCAATAATATCGCGATATATTGCCCGAATATTACATGAATGTAAAGGAAATTATCGTTCCCGATATTATCGCGATAATATCGACAAAAATATCGATATTTTGACGATAATTAAGTGGATATGTGCTAAAATATCTCCATCTCAAAAAAACGATATTATCGGCGAAATATTGCCGATAATATCGATATTTAATACCTTGCCCATGAGTATGTTCATGATTTTAAGAGAAAGATGGGTTCTAGAGGAGTTATGGCTATTAAACTTGATTTAGAAAAGGCCTATGACCTCCTTGAGTGGGGTTACATTAGATGTTGCCTCACTCAATTTGGTTTCAATAATGCTTGGTGTGATCGAGTTATAAATTGTATTACTAACACTTCCTTCTCTATTATGATTAACAGCTCTTATCATGGTCATTTTAAAGCTTCTCGAGGTATAAGGCAAGGGAACCTTTTATCTCCTTATATATTTATCTTGTGGGATTAATGACCGAATGGTCCCCCAACTATTGCTCGAGTGTCATTTTAGTTCATCAACTAAAATTTTCATTTGAACCGTCCTTAAACTCTTTATTTTGTATCAAGATGGTCTATCTATGACAGATTCCGTCACTTCTGATTATGCGATGGCCACGTGATTGAGCTTTGAAGGGTATATGTGACTTTTTGAGAAGCTCTATCGTTCAAAAGCAATCAAGGAAAAAATCCCACTCATCGATGGCCATAACAATGAAAACTTCCCACTCATCACAAATGTTGTGAACAAACCCCATGAAAAAAATCAAGGAAACCCACATTATCAATTGTCTTTGCCCATGACCCCATTCCAAAACCTTTTTTTCCTGAACCATTTATTTCAATTTCTGTTGCAGTTTTTTCTTTTTTGCTTCCACAGATCTCAATTGTTCTTCATTTGCTCTACCTTCCTCTTCCTTTGCTCTAAGTCTTCTAAGCAAACCAGGGACCACTTGTTTTCCTCTTGGAAAAGTTTCATTATCCACCTACTCGAAAAAATGCATGCCTCTTCTGCTATTCTGGAAATCAAATATTACCCAATTTCATACCTCACCAAGCAATTACAAATGGAAAAGAACAACTTTTGCAACCCAAATAATTACTTACCCAATTTTTATCTTTGTCCCACAGGCGCAGTACTGACTCGTGCCACTTGAGGTCGTTGAAATCTCCGACATCGCAAACCTAGGGTTCTAATTTGGGGGTTTTGGTGGAGCTTATAACAGAAATGGAAGGGAATGCATTCCTACGTTGGCTTGGTCATTTTAGAGGAGGATACTCACCTAAAAATACGGTTTTGTCCCTCGATTTCATGGAATAATACACAGACTTCGACGGCAGGACCGTCTTGATACCAAGTAAAGAGTTTACGGACGGTTTAAATGAAAATTTTAGTTGGTGGACCAAAATGATACTGGAGCAATAGTTGGGGGACCTTTTCAGTCATTAACCCTATCTTATGCATGGAACCGTTTATTAGACACTTTAACAATCTTGCCATGTCTCCAAGAAACATGTGGGTTTTTATCCCCTGGTGGTTTTCGAATTTCTAATCTAGTTTTTGCAGATGATTGTCTTATTTTTGCGAGAGCTACCTCAACGGCTGCAAATAACATTAACAATTTACTCTAAAATTTCTCTGAAGTCTTAGGGCAAAAAATTAACTTACATAAATTCATGGTTTATTTCTCTGCTAAAGTTCCTACTAGAGCCAGAACTATCCTTTCTAACCTCCTCCATATCCAACATAAACTACTTGAGGCCGGTATCTTGGCATTCACAACATTGTTTTATGGAAAGATCTAGACAATGCTAAACTCATGATAGACATAATCTGAAATAAGTTTGCTGGTTGGAATGCCCAAACTTTGTTTGGAGCTGGCAGACTTGCCTTTGTAAATGTAAACCTGGATGGATCAATGTTAAAATGCAATATGCAAGATTGATATGTGATTCAATCCTTGTACTACACAGCAAAATAAAAATCAGAACACAACAAACTGAGAAAATAAACGACGACAAAGTATTTGTACGAAATCTCGCACGAGGAAAAAACCCTCCACACAGGAGAGAAAAACCTCAAGGCACACAACCAATTTCACTAAAAACTTGAGGACATATACAAGACTCAATTGATACTATCTTACACCACAAAAGAAGATTGATCAAATACTCTTGTCTTGTACGAACACGTCCACTTCACTTTCTCTTGGATGAACACCAATTCACGCAGGTTGATCTTCCTCACAAGCAAAGCTTCCACAAAGTTCCACGATGAATGAATGATATGTTATGCTCTCAGACTATCACCTAGATAAATCTAAGAACCTAATAGCCTTTTATCTCTCTCCCTTAATCTTATAAAACAATCTCACGATTTTTATTAGAGTGCAAAAAAAGGAGTAGGAAAAAACGTCCAGCCCAACCCTTTATATACTAGGTTAACTCTTTTACCTAATAAACAAAGAGATTGGATTTATTTAAAACTCTTCCTTATTTAAGACTCTATGCAGATTTGTATAGACTTTATACCAAAGCAATCTTTAATTAGGAATACAAATCCTATATGAATGCAAATGATTCTTACCAGAAAAGAGCTTTGCCGTGTAACACTAGTCAATCATGCTCCTCATGTGCCGCAAGCTCCAACGACGTAAGTTACAATTAATTCTAAAACTAGGAATAACCAACTTACAAACTCTTTACATTTGCTAGGAAATAGCCAACAAAAAAAAACTCTTTCAGCCTTAATTAAGGCTAGTGTCTTTGCGATTCCTAACCATACTCTTTCTTGTTTTAAATGCCTTAAGGAAGTTAGTAAGGAAATAAATAACTGCAGCATACGTTTTTTTTGGGGTAATGGGAATAAAGTCGCCTCATGGGAGGCCTTGGGGGTTTGTTCAGCTACTCATTTTAATAAGGCTGCTCTGGCTAAACTTGGTTGGATCTATTTATCTGATAATTCCAACTGGTGGTCTCAAATTGTAAAATATTGAAAGAAAGATTGTTTCCTTTATGTTAAGAAGAAGGCTTCACATTCTCTTGCTTGGAAGGCTATTTTAGATGCTCGTTCTATTCTGATCAAAGGTTTGCGGTGGATTGTGGGTAACGGGCAATCTATTCTGTTTTGGACTGCCAATTGGGTTTTCCCTTTTCCTCTCCTTGATTTGTTTTTTGACTTGCACATGATTAATATTGATTATAATGTTTTAGTTTATGATTTTATCCACAATTAAACTTGGAACAAAGAAAAACTTCTGGAAGTCCTTGATGAAGATATATTTGAGAAAATCATAAATATCCCCTACCCATTTCCCTATGCTTGATCGGTTGATTTGGGGGCCTAGCTCCAATGGAAGGTTTAATATTAAAAGTGCTTACAATGTTCAATTGTAGGATGAACTCTACCCTAAAGTCAATCTCCTGAAGAAAATGTGGGAGATTATCATGCCTCCTAAGGTGCAACTTTTTTCATGGTTATTTATAAGGAAAAGAATCCAAGTTGTTGGTGCTCAAAACTAGACGGCCAGTAGTGGGCACAACTTAAAGATGAGGTGTGATCTTATCTGTCTTTGGTAGGCACTTCCCTTCGGCACGCTGACGGTGATATGTAAAGAGAGAAATGGAATAACAGTATGTAAGACCTAAGGCACCGGTGTGGTACCGGCCAAAGGCCATATGATGCTAAAGTTAGTCGAATGAGAGAAGAGTTAGCTATTGACAAAGTAAGGGCATAAGTGTCAAATAATTGTTACCTTGTACCTTGGGGGCAAGGGGCTCTATTTATAGAGGTTTTGGGTGTCCTCTTAATGTGAGGTTTCGATGTGGGACTCATGGGAGTAGCCTGGGAGGCTGCCACGTGTCCCAGCGAATATGTCATTGAGGAACCCGAGAGATTCCTATAAGATACCTTATGGGAGGCTGAATCGGCAAGGGGTGTCGAGGGCACCTGTCGATTGTCTACTGTGAGCCTGTGCAATTGGGCCAGCTAGTGTGCAATCGATTGTGGGTGCCAAGGGCAACTATCGATTGTGAGGTTGGGTTTGCCAACATTGACTACTAGGCCTTGCTTGGTGTTAGGTCATTTCCACGTGTCATGGTATTAGAGGTCGATCAGATATGATACAAACAAAAGTCCTCCAAGTTCCTGATTGAGAAGAGACTTCTTGGTTAGGGACTTTCATATGTCTTCGACATTCTGACCTGGATCTCGATATACAGATTTGAGCCAGTTATTCGTAGTTGCCGATGATTGTCTTGTAGTCCCCCAAGTCCCCGATCGAGGGGGCGCTTGAAAGAGGGATGCTTGGATCACGGTTACCGATCGAGGGGGCGCTTGAAAGATCTATTCTGACGATCGGCAAGCGAAGTCGAACGAGTGGGAGGGTGAGTGAAGACTCAACCTTGCACGCTTGCCGTTCGACATGCAATGATGAACGGATTGGGAGGGGAGTAAGGACCCAACCTTGTACGGTTGCCGTTCAACATGCGGTTATGAACATATTGGGAAGGGAACATGAGGCATTGGCCTTAGTCGGTGAGGCCCTTACAACCTAATGCCGATTGGAAGGTGTGTAGGTGGGTTAAAGGGTCCTTAACCTCTGTGTAGAATGGCACCGTGAGGGTTTGAACATCCTCCTGCTTGTAGGTTCTGATCTAATTGGAGAATGGTCTAGGCTAAAGCTTCCCTTAGGTTGACTGTTAAGACTTGTTCTGTTCCTCTTCGATCTGTCTCACTTTTTGGAAGAGGAGTCGAACTTCAGAAGTGGTAGATGGTGGGTCATCATATACACGACTTGCTGAACGACAAGGTGATAGCTGACGAGAATTACGCCTCTAGTCTACATAGCCTGCTGTTCGATAGGTGTTCCTACCACGGTCTCTGTCTTCCTGGTTTTCGTCACCTGCAGTTCGGTAGTGTCTGCGGTCCTGCTAAGAAAGCTTTGGTCTTTCCGAACGGCAGGAGAGGGTGGTTTTGGGGGAATGAGGTATGTAGTCTAATTCGTTTGTCTCCTCTAGGCTGAGCGCATCGTAGCTTTAGCTTAGTTGTGACTTCAGATCGAGCACGTCCAAGTGCCGATCGTTGAGTTTGGCATTGACCAGGATCGGCAATGGTCGTCGTTGCTCTCGTCGGTCGTTCAATCTGTCTCAATGGTCCAAGTAGACTAGGAATTCCTGATGTCATTCTTTCGAAGAGGGCACGAAAAGGTGTCGAGAGGTGGAAGGCTTGGCGGATGCCATTTGCTTCCCCCTATCGCAACCGTTGGACTTAGGCATGCTCTTAAGCAATTGCTCCTGCCAATGTTGCATGGCCTGTTCGAGGCTGTTGTGTAGCTGAGCTGAATGCATCTGTTGCTCGTGCAGCTGCGTCTGAGTGTCGTCGAGCTTGGAAGAGAGATGTTGTTGTGCTCATGCATCTTCGCCTTATCCTACCATAGGGATTTTATTTGAGCCAAGAGGTTGGCTTCAGTAGTGCTTTGCCCAGCGGATGTCTCTGGCAATAGCATGTTGGGCGAAGGAGCAGGGCTTGCTCCGGTGTTGAGGCCGAGGATATAGCCATCGGGTTCGAGGGATAAAGGTGTATTTATCTTCGCTCATCAAAGATATGGGTCAATCAGTGACGCTTTCCACATACGGCGACACTCTGTTGGTGCTCAAAACTAAATGACCAGTAATAGGCCCAACTAAATATGAGGTGTGATATGATCTGCCTTTGGTAGACACTTTCCTTCGGCAGGCTGAGGGTGATCTGCAAAGAAAGAAAGGGAAGAGCAATATATAAGACCTAAGGCACCGGTGTGGTACTAGCTGAAGGCCTCCGATGCTAAAGTTAGCTGAAGGAGAGAGGAGTTAGCAATTGACAAAGTAAGGGCATAAGTGTCAAATACAAATAGCTGTTACCTTGTACCCTAGGGGCAAGATGCTCTATTTATAGAGGTTTTTGGTGTCCTCTTGGTGTGAGGTTTCAATGTGGGACTCGTGGGAGTAGCCTGGGAGGCTACCACATGTCCTAGTGAATATGCCATTGAGGAACTCGAGAGATTCCTGCAAGATACCTTCTGGGAGGCTGAATTGGCAGGGGGTGCCGAGGGCGCCTGTCGACTGTCTATCATGAGCCTGTACAATGGGCCAGCCAGCGTGCAATCGATCGTGGGTGCCGAGGGCACCTACCGATTGCGAGGCTGGGCTTGCCAGCATGGGCTACTAGGCCCTGCTTGGTGTTAGGTCTTTTCCACGTGTCATGGCATGATGGGCCGGTCAGATATGGTACAAACACAAGTGAGAAGTCATTTGCACAGGTTTCTTTCTCATGTTAACCCTGAGTGTCCCCTGTGCAACAATCAAAGTGAAACTATTAATCAACTGTTTTTTAAGTGCTCTTTTGCTACAAGTATTTAGAGATGTACCTCAATCCTTCCTGTAACTCTTCAGCCTGATTTTGAT
The DNA here is from genome assembly GCA_020521455.1 of Prunus kanzakura. Classification (NCBI taxonomy): domain Eukaryota; kingdom Viridiplantae; phylum Streptophyta; class Magnoliopsida; order Rosales; family Rosaceae; genus Prunus; species Prunus kanzakura. The sequence goes on along the minus strand of BPUM01000794.1, from coordinate 1,707,125 downwards.
GGGATTACTTGGTTGTCTACCCTCTCAAGTAAATCAATTAGTGACAACCCGAACACTCTCACTAAAGCTTTATTGATTTGCTGGGAAATTTGGGATGCTCGAAATAAATGTGTTTTCCAAAATGTTCCTCTCCATCCTGCAAAGGCCCTAAATGTTGCTGGTCAAATTGGTATGGACTAGTGGAAACAAAATTTCAAATCTTCTTTAAGATTGCAGTGTGTGACTGACATCAAATGGGAGCCTCCTCCCATGGACTGGGTTAAAACTAATTTTGATGGATCTGTTCGCAATAATATGGTTGCTACTAGTTTTATTGTTCGTGATTGGAATGGACATGTGTTGTTAGCAAGTGCTAAAAATATTGGTCAAGCTTCATTATCTGTTGGTGAATGTCTTGCCTTGCCCATGCCGTCCATAATGGTTGGCGTAAGGTTTTTTTGGAAGGAGACTCTAAACTCGTTATGGATTGCATCAATTAGGCGGTTTCTATTCCTTGGGGTATTATGATGTTAGTTCAAGATATTTGACTGCTGGTTTTGTCTTGTGAAGAAATTTCTCTTAATCATGTCTTTAGGGAAGCCAATTTCATTGATGATGCTGTATATGAACATCAATATGCGGGCTTAACTGTTGGATTGGACGAGTGCCAAGTCTCACAGGGATTATGTGTCAATTAAATAGATAACCTGGATTAAGATGGATTACGTGCATGTTAATATCTTACAATCTCAACAAATTGTGCCAATGTCATATACAAAACCCCATTTAATCTAAAGATTCATGAGGGGATTTTAGTACTTCAAACCATCCACCACGACCACAAAACAATTAATACTCACTTTGTGTTAGAATAAGATCATTTACCATTAACCACTTCATGTCTTCAACAAGTTTAGTCAATCCTACGGGTGATTGATTCAAAGGCAATGTACAAACTAAAAACACTTGTGACAGAGAAAACTGATACAATCCATGATGGCAAACACCGTGCAAAAAATCAGCCGCCATTCATCTTCTTGGAAGAATATCTGAAAACAAAAAATCATGGAAGGGTGGACCTGCGAGAAGGTGAACGCCAAATTTCATAAGGCATCTATACAAAATATAGCATAATGGTGCATACTTAATTATACACTGCGTATACCAGTTCATAATCCTAGCCCATTCTGGTTCGTGCATACTTTTCTTTTTAAACAAAAAATAAATAAAAAAAATCATTTTCAACTAGCAACAGGATGTGATGGTACAGATGAATTGATATATTGACCACAGTTCTTGTCGATGCTCTGAGAAGAAGTTTAAGTAAATCCTTGTAACTATTTCAGGGTTTTAGTAAAACAGGTTTTGATAAAGGATCCTAACCTTCTTGTTCGCCAAGAATATAAAACGGAACATGTGCAATCATCTTCGTTGCACCATCACTCCACTTGACAGTGCCTGGGTTCTGCATTTGTCCACGTGAAGGTCGTGAAGGACCCAATACAGACAAGGAAATTGCAGGTTCGGTCATTAAACCCAAATAATCACGAGCCCGCCGCCAGACCCTCACATCTGATATTCGAGACCGAGCTACCTGGGGATACAAAACAATTTACTAGGCATGAACTGATGAGGGAATTTTTGCAGCACATTATGCTACAAAGGAAATCCACCTCCTCCACTAAAACACATAGAACTTATGTGTAAGAAAATTGTAATAGAAAAACATAGACACTACTCTGATAAGGAAATAGCTAAGTTTATGAGCTTATGGTCAAAACTGAAAGTCAAACCTTGCCCAAGGAAACCCGTGCCCTAGGCAGCAATTCACGATGGTTGGTAGCCAGCTTTGCAATGGCCGTAACAACAAAACATAGAAGCCTTGATTGGGATGACTTTCTGGAAGTTTGGCTATCTGAGCTAAAGACCGACTCCTGTCCGAGGCCTAGACGGCTACATAAGAAAACAAAACGAGAAGAAAAATGTCAGCAAACAAGAGGTTGCCACTGCTAAGGACATATATGAGACAAATCAAACAACGGTTTTATCTAGGGAGATTCACTATTATACTCAATATAGGAGCCCAAATTATAAAAAACACCCTATATGAAATGGACTTTAGAAACACACCCAAAGCCCATTTACAACATAGCAAAAAGGCTTTTAACTTCTTTTAAATTACAAAACTGCCATTGATTTCTTAAAACAAACCCAACCCCAAAACCTCATAAAAAAGCCCAAAACACTAAATAGGGCATCAAAGTAATTTAATAATCAAAATTAAATTCAATAGGGTCAGCTATCATTTTTTGGGTGTGTTTATAGAAATTAAATGGTGTAGGGTTTATTTATAGTTTTAGTGCTAAGAATGGGTATATGACTAAATATCTCTTTTATCTATTACCTAGATGCAAGGTTTTCATACAGGAGTAGCTCTAAACCCTCAAAAAGCTCACGTGCTTCATCTTTGTGTGATCCTCCACCCCCACCATGCTCTCCGATGGCCCAACACAATTGTAATGCCAACTCTGTCTATGGAAAAAGAAAAATGTAATACACTCTACATGGAACTACGAGACCTACAAACTTCAACAAATGATGAGGTAATCAACTGACCTTTTCAGGGCTGTCATAAGCTTCCCCAAGCCTGTCCATTATAGGCTTCTGCAAATATTGAAAGCACATTGTAAACTTTCAATCAAGAACAGTAGAAAATATCTTACAATAACATGTTAGTAAAGTTAGGCATGAGTCTACTGCAAGGCACGTATCCAGTATATTTTTCTCAATTTCCATTTCTGGTCAAAATTGTGCACCTCATAATTTCTAATTACATAACTTCAGAGCCTGCTGTGTCACCAACAGTTGCTAATAGATTGAAAAGCAACATACATAATTGAAAGAAATCGAACAATAATAAATGACAGAAATAAAATTGTTTTTGCAACACTACCTTCAAAAGTGCAATAAAATCTGGAGAGCGCTGAAATGCGGCAAGCATGAATTCTAAAATCCTCTTACGAACCTATAGAAATGCATAAATTCTCATAAATAAGATTCTCCATCTCTTGGAAATCGCATGAGTTACACATATATCATGATGATTCCAAAGTGACAAAGGATGATAAGAGAACAGGCATCATGCAATCAGATTTCACAGAAGTTCACAAGTTTATGATACATAGCTATAAAGAATAATTCAAGCTCAAACCATGCATATAATATGAAAATGAGTAAAGTAGAAAAGTATCAACACCCACATATACCAGGGTAGCACCAAACCTTTATTTTTTTGGGTACACCAAATCCAGGATGGTGAATCGTAAGAAACAAGAATGATACAAATATTCAGTTTCTTGAAACTATAACACAGTCTCCAATCATCATTGTCCATCATTAAAAGCGGACCAACTATCTTGGGTGCGTGATGTGACTCTAGTGACTCTAGTGCCTCAAGTGTGACAAGATCAAAGAAAATGACATCATTAAGGGCGTCATTGTGATACTGGCCAATGATCCTTGCAGAATCAAGTCAAATGAAGTGCATCTAATGATTGGTCCACTTCTATGCATCAATAATCATAATATTGTCCACAACTTTCTGTACAGTCTGCTAGGATGCCAAAAGAGCATTGCAACAACCTCAGCACAAGAAAACTTAAAATTTATTAAAATGGATACGCACCTCATATGAATAAATTTTGTCAGGAAATATTGTGGCATTTCGGGACATGAGTAGGGGAATCAATGCACAGACCAAAGCTGGAATAAAATAGAGAAAAATAACTTATGAGAACAGACAAAAGAAATAAGTTTCAAAAATAAAATCTGTAAACAATAAAATTGATACCAAACTCTAATGAAGAATCAGAGCTATATCTCACATACAATTATTGACATCACGCAATGCTATAGAAAAATACACATCAAGAAACCGTGGCGCCATGCGTAGTATGTGTTTCAGCCTATCAGATTGAGGGGTATTAATTGCAGCCTGTAAAGCTGCAGCCATCCCAGGAGATGTCCAATGGCGTTCCTGAAATACAACATAAATAAAATTTGAGCATATTTTTCTCAAATGTTCAATTCTAAATAAACTTGATGCCATAAAGTAACGGTATCCAGTCATTTATAAAAATATGCTCAAATCTTGATTCAAATATTTCTGAGTGGTCCAAACCACAGACATTAAGAATCATGCTTAAAGGAATCAAATAACAAAAAACAAAAGTCCAGTAACAGACCATGTCAAAGTCTTTACTTAATTCCTTGTGATTACAAAAAAAAAAAAAAGAGTTTATGTGATCATCTTGCATCTGCACTCGGTTGAAATGATAAAAAGGATGAATTAAACAAACTGCTTCAAAAATCTGTCCCACTTGCCCATTACACCATTTAAGACAAAAGGAAAGAAAAAAGAGGATACAAATAAGAGAAATATTCTTTTTCTGTACACTTACAAAAATAAAAAATCTACGTTTCAATTGTATCCTAACCAAGTTTAAACCTTGTGTCACTGCCACTGGCATTAAAACAGCTGTAAGCTGCTCCAGAATATGCAAATGAACATTAGATTAGAAAGAAAAATCCTTACAGCGATGCCATCATTTTCATCCTTTAGAAGATCGAGAAACAGAGGGTCAGCAACATCCATTGTACTGCTGTCCTCTGATTCAGAATCTCCCCCTCCATCTCCTATTGTTGAACCAGTATATGCCTCATCCATAAGTGCGAGCAGCATCTGAATCAACATAAAAATGGTATGTTTAATAGCAGGATTTCTAAAGTTTCGGGTAAACTCAAGTAATTTTAAAGTCTCAAAAATAACCTCAGGAGCCGTACTCTTCTGCATTGAGGCTATGCTGTTTCCAACCAGCGACCCTGCGCTCTTTTCTACCTTCTCCAATGCCACCACCAAAACTACAATATAGTTGAGATGAAAAATTATAAATCTCATGCAAATTTAAGAGAAACTAAGAAAAAGAAATTTATCATAAAGTACACTCAGCCAAGCCCAGAATAACAAGGCTGCCATGATCAGAAAGTGATTTATTGTTTGAAAGAAAAAACAAAAAGGTAAATAAGTAAAAAAGACTGTATGACTCTCTGTTCATACAGTTACAAGTTCACAAGTGTACACTGAGTAGGACTAACGGTAGGAGTGCAAACTATTAGGGAGTTACAATAGTATTTCAGTTACAATAGTTAATCCTACTAATGATAGGAAATGGTCAATTGTCAGTTACGTTGTTATTAGGCCATAACTCACATATTTATGTTTATGATAATGGCTTGATGTAACTGTAGATTATTCTCTACAGACTTGTATATATATTGTATAATGATCATATGAATAATATAAGGGAAAATCAGTTTCCACACAAACCATCAGCAGCAATAAGACCTCGTTGTTTATATGCTAAATGGTGGGACTTTGCAACTGACATTTTGGCTTAACTACTTCAAAATTATCTATGATGGCCAGAACAAATATTTCAAATCAATTTTTTCATAAATGTTATCAGAAGGGTGTAGATAAAAGGATCAAAATAAATCCACAAAATCACAAAAACGCATGCAAGACCCAACCAGAGTATAAACTCTGTAAGGTTAAATAAGCCAAGAGATAAAGTGCCATCAAAGAAATGCGGCGAATACAAAAGATAAATGTGAACTGAATAATCAAACTCACTTGGCAAGTCCACTAAAGATGGAAATAATGGAAGAAATGACCCAGGAGACATCAATCCTGGAAAAACCTTCATAAATGATTTTTCTAATCTGCAGGGAAATTCACAAAGATGACAACTGTTGGCTTCTCTTTATTTAGAAAATTTATCAAATCAAGTCATCTATTCACTATAAGGCCAAATGACAATTAGAAATCGAAAAAAAGTATATTTGTAATGTACATATATTCAAAGTGTCTGTGTACAAAGCTAACAATTTGGTCATATGTGATGTGACATGTTTATAAAAAGACAAAAGTATAAATAGAAAAGGTATCTTTGAGCACAAAATCAAATGAGAGGTACCAAAGAACTCACTTTTCCCCATTCCATGCAATCAACTTTAACATCAACGGAAAGAACTGCAGACACATTGTTAAGGTTAGAGATACAGGATGGAGTTATTTCACAACATTCCGTAGGATACTGCTGATATTGAAAAAGGATCACATAGAAGGAAAAAAAAAAGAAAAAAGAGGAAATAAGGAAAAAATAGAAGTATAAACTTATAAATGCAATTTGAAATACTTTGACTACAAGGGCACTGATTTTGTTTCAATTCATTTGGATATTTGATAGGCTTTACCATTATGAGAATATTATCAAGAAGCAAGAATTGTCAACTAACCCACGGTTTACATCACAAATTACGAGCATGATTCAACTTTTTATATTTCATAGCTTTCAAAAGTTGAGTCAAGTATCGTAACTTAGACATGTTTACTAAGTGATTCTTTGTAATTTACACGTGAATGTAAGTGTTTATTGCAGTAGATGCAAAACAACTACACAATTGTGAAGTGCCTCCAACACTTTTGAATAATATGAAAATACAGACTTCAACACTATATTTACTTTTGCTAACAGGTAGATGTCATACTATTTCCTTACAAACAGAAAATGATGTAGATATCAGTCATACCTGAGGAAGTAAGGTAGGGAAAGAAGTTAAAAGTTTTTTCTTGTTGGCATTCAGAAAGTCAATGGTTGCTTCTGCAACAACAGGATCTGCAAACTCACTGCAACCAGATTAGAAAATTTGAAGTGTGATGGCCATCATATTTGTAGTTAGATTTCATACAAGGGAAATGGAAAATTTATGTAAGAATAAAAGCAAGAAAAGAAATGCTCGTTTCAACACCAAATGGAAAGTAGTGCAGATGATATTTCAGTTAGTGCATTTTTTGAAGTTTAAACATTTATAACTTTCTCTTTAAAGTACAAAAGAATCTAGAGAGTACTTTTCGTGTCAATATGCTTCTTATTGACTCTATCCTTGATATGACATCATATTTAACATTTAACAGGCAGAGACCCTGACATGAGTCCATGGACAACTATAGAGTTAAGAACATGTTCATCATCAGAACTGACATATTCAAAGAACAAATCAAGGTTCTGTAAAGGAGGACAAGGTGCACAAAGTATGTCATTCTTCATTTCATCTCCTGCATCAATCGACCCAAGTATTGGAGCTTGAAATAGACCAATGGAACTTAGGTTTCATACTGGAGAAGTTTCAAAACACTGAAGTAACAAATAAAAATCTTCCTTTCTTCCATTTTATCTTACAAAATTTCTAGAAGTTTGCAGGTTAATCTTGCCACAATTTTTTTTTTCCTTTTCTTGTAGTAAAAACCAAACAAATGATTCTGATGGAGCAACTGACTACAAAAGAGCAACTTCCATGTCATACAACTAATTACTAGGTAGATGTCAACATAGATAAAGGAGAACCCCAATTTCACTCGATATCATATACTTTTAAGCAGCCTAAAAAATAATCTGAAATGGTGTAGATCATTTACCGGCTCAGGCATGAACGGAAGAATGTCCTGAGACTGGGATCAGCATCATGTAGAACTATCTCTCCAAAATCAAGGTAAAATTGAAGAATGGCCTGGCAGAAAAATCAGGGTAATTAAAGTTTGAGCAAGGCATCTTCCAGAAAGAAAATTTATCATACACGCCAACCTCATCATTGGAAAGAAAAAGGTAACACCAAAAAAAAAAAAAGACGGAGACAGTGGATATGACTCTTTACCATATCCACTGTTGTGGCTTTGTCAATAAAATGTTCTCAGACCAATAAAAAAGATGACACAAAAACTGAAATAGTTATTATACCGTAACAGAAAATAAGAGTTAAATTATTCTTTCCGTGGTTAATGAAAAAAGAAAACAAAAGGACTTCTGAAAATCAACATCTACTAGACACTGAAAGAAGAGATTCTCTTTTACATTCTTATCGTTTTCCCATAGATTAGTGAAACTTCTCCAGAAAACCCTTCATCTTATTGCTTACATAAGTGCAAGCCCTAGTGAACAAGCATTTATTTATTATCTTACAAGGGAAAGCACAGACCTTAGGGAACCCAGTAGAAAGCACTTCCAATTTATTTTCAAAATGAATCATGAGTTATTTACACCAACAATCCATCGGGTTTTTGGCTTTTTCACAAAACCCCCTCAGGTTTACACGAACGCCCCTGAGGTTTCAGCATGGAAAAGTCAAATACTCAAATGGATATGAAACCTTAAGCATCACATATACCTATTTCTGGTGCTTTCTGTAAGCATCCCATATACCATTTTCTGTACCGTCTAAATTCTAAAAACACTACTTGACATTAATCAACAATTTTTATTTTTTATTTGGTTTCATTTCCTAGTCTTTTCTCAGAAATTAGACAAAATGAAACAGTAACAAGACAGGGCTGAGTAAAAAAATTGAAAACAATGGAAAAGATAAAACGAACCAGCAATAGAAGGCCAATAGAGGTTCGAGATTGAGACAGCGAAGCCACTGAGCGTTGAAAGAGCTTGTTAATCTGCGGATAAACTCTAGCCACCAAATCCTCTGAATTCTCAGCTTTACACAATTCATATAGCTTCTTCACCTAATCAACATTTAATTCAACCAAAAAAACAATATTTTATTTTAAATCAGATAAATGGGAAAAAAAAGAAAAAAGAAAAAGGAAGCCTCTTAGTGTATGTTCGGTTCATAATTAATCTCAGCTTTTGATTTTCCTTCCCCTTTTTCTCAAGGAACAAACAGAGAGTTAGGAAAATGATGAGATAGAGAGAGAGAGAGAGAGAGAGAGAGAGAGAGAGAGAGAGGACTCACGGATTGGAGAAGAGAAGAATCGGAAGCAGGATCATTGGCGACGTTGGAGTCTCTGGCACTGCTCGATAAGGTTCTCAGATGCCAATCCCAATCGCGGTCTCTATCGCCCATTTCCTCCCTTTCTTTTTCTCAAAAACCCAAGCGTTTTTTCTTTTCTTTTTTGGTGCTACAAATCTCAAGTGTTTTCGTAGCAAAATTCGAAACAGAAATGTTGATTTATTTCAATTGAAGCAAAGGTCTAAAACAGTAACGAGAGAGAGAGAGAGAGAGAGAGAGAGAGAGAGAGAGAGAGAGATACGTTGGGGAAACTCACAGCAAGCACACACTGAAAAGTGAAAACAACCGCTCGCTGTGTGAAACGGCGGGTCGTTACGTGAAGTTAATTCATGTCGTTCAATGTACCCGGGAATTTATTTTATTTTATTTTTCTCTATAGAAGCGATATTAGGCAGCGGTGGGCACGGTTTGGTCCGGTTTTGACAAAAAAATTATCCAAGGTGGTCCGGTGGCTTGCCTATAAACCAGTTTGATTTCCGATTTTGGACAGGAATCTTTTTCTTTTTTTTTAATTTTAAATTTTTACAAAATCCAACTAAAATTTTATTTTTGGGGCTCAAAAATTCACAAATAACTCAATTTCATGCAAATGGAGGTGATTTGTCCTAGAAAAAAAAGGTAATTTCGACTTGGACTTGGAGAAAGATTAGTTATGGGCTTAGAAAGTTAGCATTGGGCTTAAATATTTTATTAATAAATTTAAAAACACACAGCTGGTTAGGCTTGGCTCGGTTCAATTTTTTCATTACAAGAATCAAAACCAAAATCGAACCAAATCGGTATGTCTGGTTTTTTATCAACCCAATTTTTTTTCCCTTTTTTCAGCCCAATTCAACTCGATTTTCCAGTTTGAATGCCCACTCCTAATATTGGGTTTGTGGAATTCAACTTATATGTGCACGAGTAAATGCTTACTACTTCATCTATAAGCCCCTTACCTAGAACTGGATGCCTAGAACTATTTACTGTACTAAAATGAAAATTCAAATAATAAAGACTTTCTACTAACTTTTGTCGGATGTAATAAAAAATTATAAAGATATAAAATAAAATAAAACCCTAAGATCTATGGGATGCCTCACCTCTCTTCGTGAATCAGTACTCTGCTCACGTTATTAAAAAAAAATAAGTTAATGCAAGCAAATTTATGTCATGGAAAGTGCATAATAATATCATTCTTCGGGTTTTAAAAATTGAAAATTGAAAAAAAATAATATTTTATTTATAAAGAAAACATTAAATTTTAATATATATTATTAAAAATAAATAAACTTGAAGTTAAGATATCAATATAATAATATTATGTATTATTTTACTATAAAATAAAGGGAAATAGCCTTTAATGCCACCGGTTTTATAATTTTAAGTGGAAATATCAGCCCTCCCAAAATTTTTTCCAAATACCACCTATAAATACAAACTTATTGTACGGTTATTGGCCAAATATCACTTATTTCTGAAATTGACTTCTCTCTCATCTCTCTTCGCTCCGGTCGCTCTCTCTTATCTCTCTCTCGCGTGTAGCTATCTCTCTCTCTCTCTCTCAGACGCAATCTCTTCCTCCCTCTGCTCAGCTCCATCATTCACCGCGACAGGTACTGTTCATCGTCATTTCGCTTAGTCTGAAGTTGGTTTAGGGTTTATGTGTTTGTATGAAATTGGTTTAGGTGTTTCTTCGAAATTGATTTAGGTGTTTCTTAGAAATTAGTTTAGGGTTCAGGCAATTATCTGAAATTGGTTTACAATTTAGGGGTTTATGTGAAATTGGGTTAGGGGTTAGTCTGAAATTGGTTTAGGGTTTATGGGTTTCTGCTGTGATGGATGTTAGAACTGGTGCTTAGTTTTTCTTAATTTTGTGTTGAAGAGGTATATTTCAGTGGTATGTTTTACTATGTTTTAAGATGGTAATTGCATTTTGCTGCATATTTGGATGTAATTTTTGGCCATTGAAGAGTGACTGTAATTGAAGTAGTCACCCTTGCTATGTTGAAATTGGACTTCAATTTAAGATAAAAATCATTTAGTTTAATCCATGGATATGGAGTGAGGTGGGAAAGGGTTGTTGGGGCTAAACCTGAACAAAAAGTGTTGGCTTAATTATATTTCCGATGGCACGACAATTTTTGTGATTCTACACTGTAAAGCAATATAAACTATGTCACAACCAAAATGAAAAATGAAAAATAAGGGTCAATTTCACTTTTTGGTCCTCCAAGTACAGCTTGGTTTAAAAGCAAGAGCACCCATATAGAGACTGTTGGTAACCTCTGGTTCAGTAAGAGCACCCATATATCAGGTTGTTCTCTCTTCTTCATATGTGTGTGTTGTGTGTCTTCGTCATGTACAGTGTACGGTGCTACTCAATTAGAGTCAACTTGCTAAGCATATTGAATCTAGCCATCCAAAGATGGGTCGCACTTGGATTATTGACTTGGAAACCAAACTGAACATTTTGGTGGTCTTGGATTTCCCTGATTGCCATGCTTTGTAAGATGTAGGTGATGCTTCTATTTTAACACAAAGTTTTGTTTCATAAATTTGGCTCAGGTTCGGGGTCATGCTATTGGGTTGAGAACTCTCCCACACAGTGCAGCAATAACTACTGTGGATTGGCATCCAACTTTGCCTCTATTCGTAACAGGATCAGCTGATAACTCTGTCCGAGTCACATCTATGTCATAAAGGTTTCTGATTTGATCTCTTTGTTCTTGGTGTGCTTGAGGTTGAATGAATTTCACTCCGGTTTGTTTGAACAGGTTTCACTCTGGCTTTCATCTGAGCAGGTTGTCTTGTATTCTTATGTAGGTGTAAATCATTGACCAGTTTGTTTTATAGAGCATAGCCATTCTTTGAAAGTTTGGGCATGTCCGTGTTGTGTGGCGTTATCTACCTGCTTCATGCTTCGCATAAAAATAAAAGATGGAAGTTTAGGGCCCGTTTCGATACTAAGATTTGAATTTGATATCTATGGATTATAAATATGTGCATTTCAAATTTATAAATTTGAAATCAACATGTTTGGTTTACATATTTTACAACAAGAATTTCAGTCAAGGATTTCAAATGTTTGAAGAATCGCTAGGCAGTAGGTGGGCGGCATGCAGGGAATTGGGGCCTAGGCGGGCGCCTAGGTGTTTCATTTTTTTTATAATTATTTTGTATTAGAAATTTATACCAAAATCATGCAAAATAAAAGGATTTATAAAAGAAAACTGTAACATTTTCTGACCTCTATATTATCTGACTTTTACTTTTTCCTATGTATCTCTGACTCTGTTTTTTCCCTCAGGCTGGATTAGCTCTTGGAGAGTTGCGAAAGGAAAATAATTCCTAAGAAGCCTTTGGCCAGCAACTAATCCACCTTCAAGTCAAGAACATCTTTTACATCCTCAACTTTTACAGAAGCCTCTCCGCCCATTCCTTGCTCGAGGGTATTTTGATGATGTAGGAGTGTAAAATGTGATTCCATTAAGGACGTCGTGTCCTTTTTGTAATATGTTGTAGATTATGAATATATAGTGGGAATGTGGAATGAAATTATAGTGGGAATGTGGAGTTTTTGTATTGCCTTTCACTACTACAAAAATGGAAAAAGACGACCAGAAAAAGACGACGGCATAACATAAAACCGTCGTTGTATTTAAATCGACGACGGTATAAAAAAAAACCGTCGTGGATAAGTGATTTACTGTTCAATATTTTTAAAAGACGACGCATACAAATAAAAAACCGTCGTTTTTAAAAAAGGATTTCTTCAGAGTTAAAATCTGACCAAAAAACAACGACAGCAGGTATGAATACACTGACGTAGAAAATAAAGACGACATTTCACCAAAAAACCTGCCGTGTTAACTCCTAACTAAACACGACCAACTGTTCTTAATCCACGTCGTATAATATAGTGGAATCAACGTCTGTATACTACGACGGTGCATTCTCTGTAAACCGCCAACTTATTATTTTGGAGTATACTACGACGGTACCTACAACACTACTGTCGTTTTTATTTACCACGTCCTAAGTTCAAATTACCGTCGTATTTTTTCAATTTATACGTCTGCCCTCTCTGTAAACCGCCGTCTTATGTTTATAGCTTTTTAAAATTAATTAATTTTTCTTTTATTTTGGTAATATCTTTCTTAACACAAAACAAAATTTAATTCTCAATCCTCAACAACATTTTCATCTTAAAAGGCAAATCTCTTCGTGTTAAATATTTACACAATATATGAACACAAATTTGGCAAATACATCGTGGCAAATATATGTTCAACTGTTTCTTCCTCTCATATGCAAGCTGGGCCCTCTCCTTCCTCTTGTTCTCAAGCTCCTGCACAGCCTCGATTCCTGAAAATCAAAATCAAAATCAACAAAGTGTGAACCCTCACTCCTCGATTCCTGGTTACATTGTAGTCCCCTTTTCCACAGTGATCAACTTCAAAACTCCTGTGTAGCAAGGTGGAACCAGCCTTAGAACCTGTTGTGGGTTGTGCCTTTGGGGTGAAGCTGGGAGTGGGCTTGAGGTTCAGAATGAATAGACACCACCTACTCATTCTGAACCTCAAGCCCACTCCCAGCTACAGCCACCACCTGAGTCCGTCTCTGCGAGCATCAGGAACACCCATGCGGGTTCTCAAGCTGGTTTCACCCTTGCTACACAGGAGGATGTAGCAAACCCATGCTTGGTCTTGTGAGGAATCATTCTGCAACCCTAATTGAAAACTGAGAGTTAAAAAACGCGTGAAAAAATCATATTTAAACAAATTATCGAAGTACAACGTCGGTTCTAATTTACATAGCGACGTCATATTTTAATAATCAACGTCTGTTTAGATAAACAAGCGCCGTTATAACTACATCGGAAATCCAAAAGTCATTTGACGCGTATTAAAAATAGAACGACGTCGTTTTCAGAAGCCCCAAGTAACCACGTCGGTTTCGTAAAATACACGGTCGTTCTATTTCTAAGTACAACGTCCGTTAAAATAAAAAAAGCGCCGTCATAATTGCATCGGAAATCCAAAAGTCATTTGGCGCGTATTAAAAAGAGAACGACGTCGTTTTCAGAACACCAAAGTAACCACGTCGGTTTATTAAAATACACAGTCGTTCAATTTATAAGTACAACGTCTGTTCATAGGAACAAAGCGCCGTCATAACCCCATCGGAATTCCAAAAGTCTTTAATTTTTGGAAAATTAATTTATTGTGTAATAAAAACGACGTGGAATTAATTTTTCACGTCGGTATGAGTAATTAAAACGACGTGGTATTATTGAATATAAGGTCGTTGGGTAAATTGGAAAATGACGATTCATCTTTTTTGAAAAAACATTCGTCGTGTAATTCGTTTTAAAAACGTCGTTTCATTAAAACATACCGTCGTGTAAAGTAATATTATAGGGCAGTGTTAACAATAGCGCCGTATAATGTGTCATACTAGGGCTCATACTATTAATAGCGTCATCTTTATGAAACGGTTTTTTTATTATTTTAAACTTTTCGCCTTCCTGACCCATACTTGCACTGTTTCCAAACCCGAGAAAAACTTTCAAGCTTCTCTCATTTTTCATTCTCCAAGAACTGTTTCAAACTTTCAAGCTTATCTCCTCTTCGTCTTCATCTCCTCTTCGTCTTCATCTCTGAACTGAAACACCAAACTCAGAAGAAAGCTTTCATCGCAAGCAAAGGGTAAGCATTTCTGGAAGGATTTTTGTTCCTGTTTTGCATGCGCATATCATTTTCGTTTTTTTAAATCTTTTTACATTTTTTCTTTCCAAGTTTGATAAAATTTGCAGACAAAGACGAAAAGTTTCCAAGTTTGAACACTACTCTAGTTCTTTTACTTCAACTAAATAAGACGACGGTGGCTTGTTATTTACGTGGTTAGATTTATAGACCACGACGGTTAACCAGTCACCCTAGCGTCGTGTGAAAGTTTTCTTCGTTGTTTTTTAAAATGAGATCCTTTTTTTGTTTTTGATTTTTAAGGATATATTCATCGCATGTTTGATTTCTCTGAACAATGGTTTTTGTTTCGAAAATCTTTTTAATTATTTTTCTGCTGAAAATATTTTACGTTGTTCCTAATGTTTTTGTGGTATAGACGACGATATATTAATATTTACGTCGTTTTATTTTAATACCACGGCGATTTTTATTATTAACGTCGTTGTAATATTTAATACTCTCTTTTTTGATTATATCATAAGACGTCGGTTGTTTATTATTGACGTCGTCGTAATATTTTATCACGTCGGTTATTAATTACCGTCGTTTAAATTTATTATTACGTCGTTTGTTTTGTTCTTACGTCGTTTGAAATATTATAATACGTCGTAGTTTATAAATAATCGTCGTGGTTTTTCTTAATTTCACTGATAAATTTTCACTTGCAGGTTTAATTTGTCTGTAACCATGGTTTCTCAATCCCAAAGTAAGGAGTCTGGCTTGAAAAAAAATGAATCCTCGAAGAGGGAGCTTAGTGTTGTAAATCCTCAAACCAAGTCCTCGAAGAAGATGAAGTTTGTTTCATCTTCTGACACAGAAACAGGCAGCACGACAACTATTTCTGAGGAGCCAAAGTCAGGTCGGGGTATGAGCACAATGCCCCGTGTTGTGCAGAGAAAAATTCAGAAAATCAAGCTTGTTGTTGAGTACAATGAAGAAGGGAAACCATATGGCCGTGCACATAATGAGATGCAGTCCTACATTGGTGTGTTGGCACGCTCCAGAGTCCCACTTGTGGACAAGAAATGGGTTCAAATATCCAAGGATATAAAAGAGCAGATTTGGGAAGCCGTTGACATGGCTTTTGTGGTTGGTAAAGGGGGCAAGCAAATGGTGCTATCTTCTGCCGCCAAGAAATGGAAGGATTTCAAGTCTACACTAACGAGGTTTCATATCCTTCCATTCATCAAGGAGCAGGATAGATTAAGGCAGCCCCCTGAAACATACAAATTCTTAGAGAAAGCTCAATGGGATGCCTTTGTAGCTTCAAGGTTGTCTGGAAAATTTGGGGCTGTGCATGAAGAACAATCACAGAGGAGGGAGAAACTCGAGTACAATCATCGATTGTCTCGAAAAGGATATGTTGGTTTTAAGGAGGACTTGAAGGAAATCATGCCTGGGGTAGATATTGATCGATCTACCTTATGGAAAAAAGCAAGAGAAGACAAACATGGTAACATCCCGGATCCAAAGACTGCAGAGAAAGCAAAATTAATTGTAAGCCTACTCACTCTGTTTTAAAATTTTTATTACGTCTGCTGTTATATTTTTGCGTCGTGTGAAAAGTTTTACTACGTCGAAATATTTTAAAACGCGTCGTTAAAGGTCTGAATCTGGAATCCATGCTCTGTTTTTTGTATTATATCATAAGACGTCGGTGGTTTATTATTGACGTCGTTTAATAAATTAATAACGTCGGTATTTAGTTAGCGTCGTCTGAAATACTATATTACGTCGATTGTTATGTTATTGAGTCGTGCTAAATATTATATTACGTCGATTTTTTATAAATAACCGTCGTTTGTTTTCTTATTCTGACTTTTTATTATGTCTTTTTGTTAGGATGATTTGCAAAAGCAAGTCTCTGAAGGCACTCTTTCTCTGTCAGGAACCAATGATGTTTTGACAATGGCTTTGGGTCCCGAGCATCCAGGAAGAGTTAGAGGGGTAGGGGCTGGGGTTTCCCCTAAGCAATACTTCAATTTACCTAGACAACAGAAGGTAAAGTTTGCCGATCAATTGAAGGAAAGTGTAAGACTTGTCCTTCAAGAAGAGACTTTGAAAATGGAGGCTAGATCAAGGGAAGAGAGTTTAAAGATGGAGGCTAGGACCAAGCAATTGGTAGAAGCTGAGAGGGAAAATTTGCTGAGTCAGCTTTCCAAACTCATCCCCAATTTTGATCAAAGCATGCTGAAACTGAATACAATGTCCCAAATCCAAGGGCAAAGTCCTAAAAATCCAATGTCGGACAAAGCAAGCTGCTCAGGGGCACTTGATGTTAGAGCCCTTCAATTTGAGGAGGATACTGCCAAGAATGGGGAAAAGCAGGAAGAAATGGTAACGTTTTTGAACTTTGAATTCTCTGTTTCTCTGTTTATATTTACCGTCGTGTTAAAGTTATACCACGACGCTCTTGTATTAAACCGCCTTCTTTTAACGTTTACCACGACGGTGAATTTATTTGTTTTTAATTTTTGTACAATGTCATTTATATATTGCTTTATTTCTTAAAACAGAAATCCGGGGAAGTAGAAAAGACAGTAGAAGGAAAGATACTTGAGATAGTTGAACAGGTAAATTCTCATAACTTTTTACTTTTTGTCTGTTGTTGAGTACCACGACGGTTTATTTTAATTTTTTACTTTTTGTACAATGTCATATATATTTCTTTATTACTTAAAACAGAAATCTGGCGATGTAGTAAAGATAGTAGAAAATATAGAGGAAAAGAAAGATGAAATGGTAAATTCTCATGACTTTGCCTTTTTAATTTGTTTTTCAATTTTCAGACGTCTATATTTTCTTTAAACCGTCGTTTGTTTTAAATTTCCACGGCAGTTTTTATTTAATTGAATGATTAAATTGTTGTACAAGTTTACATAACGTCGTAGTATATGACGTCGTTTGTTTTTCAGTACCACGACGGTTTTATTTAATTTTACTTTTTCATTTTTTTTTACTTTTTGTACAATGTCTTATATATATTTCTTTATTTCTTATAACAGAAATCTGGGGATGTAGAAAAGATTGAAGAAAAGAAAGATGAAAAGGTAAATTCTCATAACTTTGCCTTTTTCATTTGTTTTATTTTCTTTAAACCGTCGTTTGTTTAAAATTTCCACGCCATTTTTTATTTAGTTGAATGTTTAAATTGTTGTACAATCTTTCTTATATATATATATATATATATATCTCTTTATTTATTATAACAGCAATCCAGTGTTGGAGAGGAGAAAATTGAAAAGGTAAATTCATTAATTATGAATTTTGCATTTGAATTAGACGTCGGTTTCATTTCAACGACGTAATAAGTATTCATTACGACGGTATTTTTTGTACCGTCGTGTAACTCATTTTAAGACGACGTTTATTATTTAAAACGTCGTTGTTATTTATTTACCACGTCACTTTATGTTGCTTTATTTGTTCAAACAGAGTACTGAAGTACCAGATTATTCAAAGCTGGAGTTGCCATCTTCTTTACAATCCCTTTGTAGTTATGTTGAATCGACACTAAAGCCTCAGGAGAAGGCTATGTCCTTTACTATTGAGAAGGAGGTGTTTGGCATAGATCGTAACACCTTCGTCTTGCATGAAGATATTACCCAATTTGCTGGTATGGAAGAAATTGGGGCTACTGTCGTTGCAGTATATATGAGGTTTGTCCTTATCAAATATTCATTTGACACTCTCCTTTATGTTTAAAAAAAAAACACTCATGGTTTCAATTCATATATTTAGGTGCCTATTTGATCATCTGAAAGCTGCAAATATGGTGAATATGGTTGGCTTTATCGACCCTGCTGCAGTTAGTGCCGACGCTGGTTCATTAACTGACAGATCACGTCTCGTAGCCAATCGACTTCAAAAAACAGATGGTGAACAGATTTTCCTGATGCCTTACAATCCAGGGTTAGTCTCCAAACAAAAAACAGGATTTTGTTTGTATGATGCTCTGCATATAAAACTATATTTAACCTTGATATTTATTTTGTGCAGCCGTCATTGGGTCTTGATCATTGTGAGAGCAAAGAAGGAGACCGTCTATTTTCTGGATCCACTGCCTGGAAATCGTGTTGTGGATGAGGACGGGAAAAACATAGTGAACTCTGCTCTAAAAATGTATAATACACACATAGGCAGAGTAGGCCGTAAAACACCTCTTTGGAAAACTCTGCCCGGCACTCCAAAGCAACCAAGCAGTGTAGAATGTGGGTATTATGTCATGCGCTTTATGAGAGACATCATAAAGGATACTTCCCTGGATTTTGAGAGGACGGTAAGAAGAAAATTTTCAGATTTATTTTTTATGTCGGTTTTTATATTATCAACGACGGTAAATGAATATATATCCGTCGTTGAATATATAAAAACCGACGGTAAATGAATATATATCCGTCGGTTTTTATGTCGGTTTTGTAAAAATACCGTCGTTGAATATATATCCTACGTCGGTAAATGAATAATAGCGTCGTCGGTGATATTAATCTTTGTTTATGGACTGCAGTTTGCCAAAGGAAAGAATCAAGCGCCATACCCCCAAGCTGCCATTGACGAAGTTAGGAAAGAATGGGCAGAGTTTGTGTGTGTTCATATGGAGTAGAGGAATTTTAGCATACTTAAACATTTTTATAAAATGTACAAATTTTTTTAGAATTAGACAAGTTTTTGTACAAAATTGGTTAGAATTAGCAAGTTTTTGTTGACGTCAACGTCCCTGTAAATTTGTTGAGGTTTTCATGTTGTTAAAAACCCAAGATCATGCTGAAACAAATTTGTTGAGGTTTTCATGTTGTGAAAAACCATAGTTTCTTCAAAAAGACGTTGCAGACACATAACAACGTCACATTTTTTAAAAAGCGACGTAAAAGGTTGTACAAACGACCCTCTTGGTTCTATAGACGACGTTGTTTTCTTGATATTAGACTGCGAGAAGTAAGAGTTTTGGTCGTGGAAAATGGTTTGTACGTCGTTTTATGTGTAAAAATGGCCATGGTTTATAATTTAAACGACGTTTTGTTTTAAAATTAAGTCGTTTATAATAATTTAAAACGTCGTTAATTTATTAACGCCGACGTGGTTTGTGGGTTTTATTAATAATATTTTATTCCATTTAACTCAAATATTCATAATAAATTTAAAATAAATCCAAAAAATGCAACGTCAACTCCTATGAAGTCATTGTGATATTTTCTTCCCCCTTAAGCTTTAAAAAATTAAATTTGAGTTATACAAATTTAAAATTACCACCAAAAAGAAAAATGTTTTCATGAGTCACAACATCACTTATACTTTAATGGTTTAGGGTTTAGGGTTTAGGGGGATAAAGGTTTATTTTTGGGGTTTAGGGTTTATGGTTAATATATATTAGGCCCTAAAACCATAAATCCTTTTCTATAATTATTTAAACATATATATATATATATATATATAATTTAGGGTTTATATTTTATGGTTTAGGGTTTAGGGTTTAGGGTTTAGGGTATGGATGTCATATTTAACGACGGTTTTTTTGTTTTCCGTCGATGATTTACGAAGAGCGCATTTCTAAACCGTGGTTTCTTTAAAATGACGTTGTACACAAATAACAACGTCATATTTTTTAAAAACGCGACGTAAATGGTTGTTAAAACGACGCTATTAATTATAAAGACGACGTTGTTTGATTGACATTAGACGGCGAGATGTTAAGATATTAGGTCGTGGAAAATTGTTTGTACGTCGTTTTAGTTGTAAAAATGGCCATGGTTTGAACTCTAAACGACGTTTGTTGTTAAAATTAAGTCGTTTATATTAGTTAAAACGTCGTTAATTTATTAGCGACGACGTGGTTTGTGGGTTTTATTAATAATATTTTATTCTATTTAATTCGAAATATTCATAGTAAATTTAAAATAAATCCAAAAAATGCAACGTCAACTCCTATGAAGTCATTGCAATATTTTCTTCCCCCTTAAGCTTTAAAAAATTAAGTTTGAGTTATACAAATTTAAAATTACCACCAAAAATTAAAATGTTATCATGAGTCACAACTCACTTATACTTTAATGGTTTAGGGTTTAGGGTTTAGGGTTTATATAAATTTAGAAAAGGGATTAGGGTTTAGGGTTTTATGGACGAGATATTTTAGGCCATAAAACCCTAATCCCTTTTGAAAAATTATTTGTAAAAACAATATATATAATTTAGGTTTTATTTATTAGGGTTTAGGGGATATTTCTTTATGTTGAACTTTTAACGACGGTAGTTTGGTTTTGTGTCGTAAGTATATTTACAACGACGTTATTTTTAAAATAAGCGTCATGTTTAGGGTGAACCTTTAACGACGATTATGTTTTTTTTTCCGTCGATGTTTTTTAAAAAGCGCGCTTTCTAAAAATTTCAGCTCGACCTAAAATTTTCAGATTTCGCTCTAACTCTTATACAAGTTGACCATAGTCTGTGTCCTAAAACATTTCGCTCCGCTCTCTCACTTCAAAGTTAGTCTCTCCGTCGAATCCAAGTTGGCCAAGTTTACAACTCCGTCGAATCCAAGTTGGCCATAAGCTGTGAGCTCTGCCTACCTGTAAGTGCAAACCCTAATCTCATGCTTGTAAATTCATTGAATGATATTCAGTTCTGTGGTAAAGGGTTTTGTGATTTTTTAATGTTGTCGACGGTATGGGTTAATGGATTTAATGTTTAATGTTTTCATGAATCGGGTTTAGGGTTTAATCTTGTAATTATTTTAATACTCTCTGTTATTATGAATCGGGAATGGATTTAATGTTTTCATGCGTAGTATATGTTGGTTTCGTGCTTAGTATTAATGTATATGTTGTGTTCTTAATACCCTACATAAAAATTAATGTATATGTTGTGTTCTGAATATATTCTGGGTTCTTGAAAATAAACTGGGATTTCGAAATCCTTTTTATGCATACGACGACGGTTTTATTAACAAACCGTCGTCTATAAAAATATACCACGACGCTTGTTTTAACTACCGTCGTGGTTAAAGTTCGCTGGCGTCTGTTTCTTGCTAGCATTAGACGACGTGTTTTTAAAACCCGTCGTCTATATATGTGTAATACGTCTGTTGTTGTTTAAAAACCGTCGTCTGTATACTATATTATTTGCTATTAAAACCTTATATAATCTGCTATAGTGATAGTCATTGCTTGTCTTTTCACCTTATTATAGATAATAGGATATAGTGTCCAAGATGGATAAGTCATGGATGCACTCGGATAGAAGATCGAAGGCATATGAGTTAGGGGTGGAAGCATTTTTGCAATTTTCTGTGGAAAATCTTCTAACTACAACGCATATCCGTTGTCCATGTGTTAAATGTGCGAATTTGAAATTGTTTGGGGTTGGAATTATAAGGGATCACTTATACTTTAATGGAGTTGACCAAAGCTATAAGAATTGGACATTTCATGGAGAACCTTGGGAACCAATTGCAACTAGTAATGCTAGTAGAAATGTTGAAGAAGATGATGACCATAGTAGGTACAGTTTTGTGTCTGAAGAAATAGAGATGGATGATAAGGATTTTGGTGATTTTGGATCTGATCCTTATGAGTTTGCTAATGTGATTGGGGATGGAGATCAACCATTGTACCCTGGTTGTAGAAAGTACACCAAGTTATCGGCATTAGTGAAGTTGTATAATTTGAAGGCAAAATATGGGATGAGTGATGTATGTTTTACAGAATTATTGATACTTCAGGGCGAGTTGCTTCCAGAAGGAAATACAATACCGGCCTCTATGTATGAGGCAAAAAAGACTTTGTGTGCATTGGGGCTGAGTTATGAGAAAATCCACGCATGCCCCAATGATTGCATCTTGTATAGGAAGGAGTATGAAGATTCAACTAATTGTCCTACTTGTGGTATCTCAAGGTGGAAGGAAACCAAAGATGGATTCTTGAAAGAGGGTGTGGCAGCGAAGGTGTTGTGGTATTTTCCTCCAATTCCAAGGTTTAAAAGGATGTTTCAATCACATGAGACAGCTAAGAATTTGACTTGGCATGCTGCTAGAAAATCAATTGATGGTCAGATGTCTCATCCGGCGGATTCCCCGTCTTGGAAACTTGTTGATGATAAATGGCCCGAGTTTGGTAATGAGCCGAGAAACTTGAGATTGGCTCTTTCATCTGATGGATTCAATCCCCACAGTTCTCTAAGTAGCAGATATAGTTGCTGGCCAGTTATCTTAGTTACATATAATCTCCCACCATGGCTGTGCATGAAACGAAAGTTCATGATGTTGACTTTATTGATTTCCGGTCCTAAACAACCCGGAAATGATATAGACGTCTACTTGGAGCCTTTGATTGATGATTTAAAATCTTTGTGGGATGGGATTAGAGGAGTGTATGATGCACACATAGGAGAATATTTTACACTCAGAGCTGCATTACTGTGGACCATTAATGATTTTCCCGCCTATGGAAACTTATCTGGTTGTGTTGTTAAAGGATATAAAGCTTGTCCAATATGCGGCGATGATACACCTAGTCACAGGTTGAAAAATGGCCACAAAATTTGTTACATTGGGCATAGAAAATGGTTACCAATTAATCATCCATATAGGAGGCAACGTGCAGCTTTTAATGGGAAACCTGAATATGGCACGGCTCTGGAGCCATTAACGGGAGAAGAAGTGCTGCAAATGGTTGAAGATATTAATTACATATGGGGATCGAAAAAAGGGGGAGGTGGAGGTGAAAATGATGGTGACAGAGTTTGTTGGAAGAAGAAGTCAAAATTCTTTGATCTTGAGTATTGGAAATACCTTCCAGTGAGGCATGTCCTCGATGTTATGCACATTGAGAAGAATGTTTGTGATAGTATCATTGGTACATTGCTGGAGATCCCTGGAAAAAATAAAGATGGGATTGCTGCTCGGTTAGATTTATTGAACATGGGGGTCAAAACTGATTTGCAACCCGAGTATGGAGAAAGAAGTACTCGTTTGCCTCCAGGGCCTTGGAATTTGTCAAGAGCAGAGAAGAGAGCGGTTTGCAATTCTTTCTATGGTATGAAGGTCCCTGAAGGTTATTCTTCAAATATAAAAAATCTTGTATCTTTACAAGATTCAAGACTTCTTGGCCTTAAATCACATGATTGTCATACCTTAATGCAACAATTGCTCCCTGTGGCAATTCGTTCTGTTTTGGAGAAGCCTGCAAGGTATGCAATAACTCGTTTGTGCTTCTTCTTCAATGCTATATGTGCAAAGACGGTTGATGTTTCCAAGCTAGATAAGTTGGAAGAAGATGTAGTAGTTACTTTGTGTTTGCTTGAAAAATACTTTCCACCTTCATTCTTCGATATCATGGTTCATCTAGTAGTACATCTTGTCAGAGAAGTTCGTCTATGTGGGCCAGTTTATTGTAGATGGATGTATCCGTTCGAAAGATATATGAAAGTTCTAAAGGGGTATGTTCAGAACCGTACTCATCCCGAAGGTTGCATTGCGGAGCGTTATATAGCTGAAGAAGCTGTAGAATTTTGCACTGAACATTTATCTGATATTAGTACAATTGGAGTGCCATCAAGTCAGAAGATAGGAGTTTCAAAGCCATTATCAGGTTGCACAGTGAGCTTAGTTGATCGGGACCTGTTGAACCAAGCACATCTATATGTCTTGGAGAATACGGAGGAAGTTCTACCTTATATCGAGTATGAGTTTTATTCCTTAAGTTTCCATTTTAAATTATTCCTTATGTTTATCTTATATGTTTGGGATCGTAATGCTTGAATTTTTCGTGTCATGTAGGGAACATATGATCCACATCAAGGCCGCTTATCCAAAATTTAGAAAGAGAACAAAGTGGCTGCAAGATAAGCACAATAGCACTTTTATTCAATGGCTACACTTCAAGGTATATGTTATTCAATAACATATTGGACTTTTAATTTTCTTCTTTCTATGTTAGATTGAATTAAGATATGATTAATTTGCAGGTTCAAAGTGAACTTGATGAGGGAGGCAATCATGGGATATCAGAAAATTTAAGGTGGCTAGCAGCTGGTCCAAACATGGCAGTGCCATTATATAGGAGCTATATTATTAAAGGTGTTAAATTTAACATCAAGGCACAAGATGATGTGCGGACAGTTCAAAATAGTGGAGTTTATTTACTTGCACATACCATGCAAGTTGCTAGTGCCAAGGATAAAAACCCAATTCTCTCAAATATGGGTTTTTATGGTGTCATTCAAGAAATTTGGGACCTTGACTACCAAAAGTTTACAATCCCAGTCTTTAGGTGTGATTGGATAGATAGTACTTCCGGCCTTGTAGTCGACGAACTTGGATTTACCCTTGTAGATTTGAGTAAAATTGGACATAGGAATGACCAATTTGTTTTGGCTTCTCAAGTCAAACAAGTATTTTTTGTTGACGACCCGATGCATCATGGTTGGTCGGTAGTGTTATCAGCACCTAATAGAGAATATAATGATGATGTTATTGGTGATGATGTCTTAGGTGATGTGAGAATTGAGTGTGAGCCATTTACTAGAGGGATGCCAAATGTTGACACATTTGATGAACTAGTGGGTGAGTTTAGGAGTCAAAATATTCGAGATGGGTGTGAAGATATATGGATTGAATGATGCTCTTGTAATTTATGAAATTATTTATGCCCTAAACAGCACTACTGTATGACATTAATTTTGTAATAAATTGTAATGTGTTTTCTTCACTTTCATTATGCAGGTTTTGGACACAACAATCAGTACATAAAATACTGGTTCAGTATTATAAAACGACGGTCCTTATAAAACTGTGAAAAACAGACGTCTGTTGTCATAAAATTATCAATAAAAAACGACGTTTTGGATCATTCAACGATGGCATTGAATTTACCGACGTCTAAAAGCGAACTAAAAGTGAAAAAAGTCGACGTTATTGTGAAACAGTTATTAACGATATCACGTCGGAGAAGGATAAAGAGCCGACATGTAATTACAAATAACACGACTTCAGTACAATAATACCGACGTCTAAAAGGACAGATATCGAACCTCAACGTTACAAAAGACGACGTCTTGGATGGATTAGACGACTATTATTTTACTAAAGACGACGTATAAATAGAGAAACACGGCTGTCTTTTACATTATCACGACGTTGTATATCACATACTACGTCGATAATAGAAATAAATAGGTCGTAAGTCATGAGCTTAACATATTTTCCACGTCGGTTATATAAATATATACAACGTAGTATACATTAATAACGTCATATTTTATTAATTTAAAGACGTAGTATATATATACACACGACTGTGTTTGTAAAAAATAGGTCGTTTGTGTTTGTAAAGGACGTTGTTTGGTACAACAACGACGGTGATTTGCCCCTAACCGCTATTTCCACGTCAATATTAATGGAAAAAACGAAGTGGCAATACAATTGCACGACGGTTATATAAATATATTGGACGTCGTATAATTTAATAACGTCATATTTTATTTATTTAAAGACGTATTATATTATTTTACACGACGTCTGTTGTATAAAATAGGTCGTCTATTATACTCCCAGGACAATTTTTGGTTCATTTTTAGTGTACAGACGTCGGGTTTTCTTTGTAAATGACGTTGTTTGGTACAACAACGACGGTTATTTACCCTAACCGCTATTTCCACGTCAATATTAATGGAAAAAACGAAGTGGCAATACAATTGCACGACGGTTATATAAATATATTGGACGTCGTATAATTTAATAACGTCATATTTTATTTATTTAAAGACGTATTGTATTATTTTACACGACGGCTGTTGTTTACAATAGGTCGTCTATTCTACTCCCAGGACAATTTTTGGTTCATTTTTAGTGTACAGACGTCGGTTTTTCTTTGTAAATGACGTTGTTTGGTATAACAACGACGGTGATTTACCCTAACCGCTATTTCCACGTCAATATTAATGGAAAAAACGAAGTGGCAATACAATTGCACGACGGTTATAAAAATATATTGGACGTCGTATAATTTTATAACGTCATATTTTATTTATTTAAAGACGTATTGTATATTTTTACACGACGTATGTTGTATAAAATATGTCGTCTATGCTTCTCCAGGACAATTTTTTGGTTCATTTTTCAGTATACAGACGTCGGTTGTTTTTTGTTAATGACGTGGTTTGTAATACCAACGACGGTGATTTCGCGTCGTGGTTTTACTTTGCAAAAGACGTCGCTCGATTTTACGACGGTTTGAAAACCAAATTCACGACGGTGAATTCCCGTCGTCTTTTTCATTTTTTGTAGTAGTGTTTGTATTGCTACCCTATTGCATTTGTATTGTCATCGTATTGCCATTGTAGTGTCGTGGTATTGCCTGGTTATTGCACTGATATTTGTTTCTTATCACCTGTTTTTTCAAGTCTATCTTGTGAAGGAACTTATAAGGATATTTTGTAAAAGAAAACGCTTGATTGTATTAGTTTATTTTGTAAAGGAAAATGTTAGATCATTATTCATTATCATATAAATAAGGTATAACAAGCACCGTATATGTATCTCTTCAATATGATTGATTTGTGTTCAGCTATTGGTGTAAGAATGTGATTCCATTATTGCTTTTTTATTGATTATTTATTATTGTAAGAATGTGATTCCATTAAGGACGTCACGTCCTTTTTATAAATCAAACTCATAGTTGCTTTCCCTGCAACAAATTATGTTAATTAAGAAAACCAACCCAAAAACAATAAACAAAAGCAATTTGTATATTGCATTTCAAGGGATATATATAATGCCATAGTCTAACTGAAGTTGTATTAATTTATGCCGAGCCGTCCTTAGCTTGGGGTGGTTATCATTATCAGTATAGAATTTTGTATCTATAATTTAAAATTCCATTATAATAAGGTGGAAAATGTGAAATGTGTATCATATCTCAATCTCATCATTGTGTTTGCAAAATGATGCATCCCTTAGCTATTTTCAGTGTCAACAATGTCTCCAATTTCATAGGGTATGTATATCATTGGCAGGAAAAATGTAAGGGGAAATGTCTGATATAATCACTTTCTATTTCTTTCTGCAGTTTTGTCTTGACAGTTTCTATTTCTTTCCCCTTTTCTTTTCAGATTGCACAAGAAAAAGAAAAGCCGCACCCAACTTGTTTATTGTATTTGTATTGCGTTTTATTGCGTGTCTATTGCCACTTTATTGCTTGTTTATTGCTATCGTATTGCTTTTGTATTGCATGTCTGTTACCACTTCATAATCTACGTGCCATTACTTTCATATGGCTTTTGTTTATTACTTTTTGGTTGGTTTTCTTAATTAATATAATTTGTTGCAGGGAAAACAACTATGAGTTTGATTTATAAAAAGGACGTGACGTCCTTAATGGAATCACATTCTTACAATAATAAATAATCAATAAAAAAGCAATAATGGAATCACATTCTTACACCAATAGCTGAACACAAATCAATCATATTGAAGAGATACATATACGGTGCTTGTTATACCTTATTTATATGATAATGAATAATGATCTAACATTTTCCTTTACAAAATAAACTAATACAATCAAGCGTTTTCTTTTACAAAATATCCTTATAAGTTCCTTCACAAGATAGACTTGAAAAAAACAGGTGATAAGAAACAAATATAAGTGCAATAACCAGGCAATACCACGACACTACAATGGCAATACGATGACAATACAAATGCAATAGGGTAGCAATACAAAGGCAATACAAAAACTCCACATTCCCACTATAATTTCATTCCACATTCCCACTATATATTCATAATCTACAACATATTACAAAAATGACACGACGTCCTTAATGGAATCACATTTTACACTCCTACATCGTCAAAATACCCTCGAGCAAGGAATGGGCGGAGAGGCTTCTGTAAAAGTTGAGGATGTAAAAGATGTTCTTGACTTGAAGGTGGATTAGTTGCTGGCCAAAGGCTTCTTAGGAATTATTTTCCTTTCGCAACTCTCCAAGAGCTAATCCAGCCTGAGGGAAAAAACAGAGTCAGAGATACATAGGAAAAAGTAAAAGTCAGATAATATAGAGGTCAGAAAATGTTACAGTTTTCTTTTATAAATCCTTTTATTTTGCATGATTTTGGTATAAATTTCTAATACAAAATAATTATAAAAAAATGAAACACCTAGGCGCCCACCTAGGCCCCAATTCCCTGCATGCCGCCCACCTACTGCCTAGCGATTCTTCAAACATTTGAAATCCTTGACTGAAATTCTTGTTGTAAAATATGTAAACCAAACATGTTGATTTCAAATTTATAAATTTGAAATGCACATCTTTATAATCCATAGATATCAAATTCAAATCTTAGTATCGAAACGGGCCCTAAACTTCCATCTTTTATTTTTATGCGAAGCATGAAGCAGGTAGATAACGCCACACAACACGGACATGCCCAAACTTTCAAAGAATGGCTATGCTCTATAAAACAAACTGTTCAATGATTTACACCTACATAAGAATACAAGACAACCTGCTCAGATGAAAGCCAGAGTGAAACCTGTTCAAACAAACCAGAGTGAAATTCATTCAACCTCAAGCACACCAAGAACAAAGAGATCAAATCAGAAACCTTTATGACATAGATGTGACTCGGACAGAGTTATCAGCTGATCCTGTTACGAATAGAGGCAAAGTTGGATGCCAATCCACAGTAGTTATTGCTGCACTGTGTGGGAGAGTTCTCAACCCAATAGCATGACCCCGAACCTGAGCCAAATTTATGAAACAAAACTTTGTGTTAAAATAGAAGCATCACCTACATCTTACAAAGCATGGCAATCAGGGAAATCCAAGACCACCAAAATGTTCAGTTTGGTTTCCAAGTCAATAATCCAAGTGCGACCCATCTTTGGATGGCTAGATTCAATATGCTTAGCAAGTTGACTCTAATTGAGTAGCACCGTACACTGTACATGACGAAGACACACAACACACACATATGAAGAAGAGAGAACAACCTGATATATGGGTGCTCTTACTGAACCAGAGGTTACCAACAGTCTCTATATGGGTGCTCTTGCTTTTAAACCAAGCTGTACTTGGAGGACCAAAAAGTGAAATTGACCCTTATTTTTCATTTTTCATTTTGGTTGTGACATAGTTTATATTGCTTTACAGTGTAGAATCACAAAAATTGTCGTGCCATCGGAAATATAATTAAGCCAACACTTTTTGTTCAGGTTTAGCCCCAACAACCCTTTCCCACCTCACTCCATATCCATGGATTAAACTAAATGATTTTTATCTTAAATTGAAGTCCAATTTCAACATAGCAAGGGTGACTACTTCAATTACAGTCACTCTTCAATGGCCAAAAATTACATCCAAATATGCAGCAAAATGCAATTACCATCTTAAAACATAGTAAAACATACCACTGAAATATACCTCTTCAACACAAAATTAAGAAAAACTAAGCACCAGTTCTAACATCCATCACAGCAGAAACCCATAAACCCTAAACCAATTTCAGACTAACCCCTAACCCAATTTCACATAAACCCCTAAATTGTAAACCAATTTCAGATAATTGCCTGAACCCTAAACTAATTTCTAAGAAACACCTAAATCAATTTCGAAGAAACACCTAAACCAATTTCATACAAACACATAAACCCTAAACCAACTTCAGACTAAGCGAAATGACGATGAACAGTACCTGTCGCGGTGAATGATGGAGCTGAGCAGAGGGAGGAAGAGATTGCGTCTGAGAGAGAGAGAGAGAGATAGCTACACGCGAGAGAGAGATAAGAGAGAGCGACCGGAGCGAAGAGAGATGAGAGAGAAGTCAATTTCAGAAATAAGTGATATTTGGCCAATAATCGTACACTAAGTTTGTATTTATAGGTGGTATTTGGAAAATTTTTTGGGAGGGCTGATATTTCCACTTAAAATTATAAAACCGGTGGCATTAAAGGCTATTTCCCTAAAATAAATATAATTTATTAAATGAGATTTAAACGGATTGACCCATTGGACTTCGTGCAGGGCCCAGATATTGTGACAGACCGCTAGAGCGAGAACAAGAACTAAAGCAAGAAGCATAGAGAGCTTAAGAGTCACAGCCATTGCCTTCTTAGCTTTGTCAGGATTGCCAGCTCCCAATTTGTGCTACACCACAACAAGTAACTTTTATTTCAATGTGCGAAACAGAATCTAGATATCGAAAAACTTGGAGCAATATAAAAAGCTGGATTGTTGTTCTACCACCAACCTTGCAGCAGCACTGAGGCCATATATAATCATGTATGCAATTGCTTCTGTATTCACACTGACGAGATAATATTCAAAGAAAGACTAATTTGAGTCAGCCTGCAATATTTATAACAGTTATAGAAAAGGAGAGGAAAAAAAAAGTATATTGAAGCTTACCACATCGCCATTAGTGAAATTGTTTCTTCCGAGTTTGGCATCAATCCTCCTCCCATCAACACCAGAATCTCAAAAACCCATTCCTCCAAACTGGAAAGGTTAAAAAAGTTTGTGAAGTTTAGCCACGCAAATTCCATCTCATACTCCTATAGATAATAATGCTGCTATGCTATAGTTGTAGGGCAGCATGCCAGCATCTGAGTTAATACTTCAAGAGTTCAAACACTCAATTGATGTTATACGTCCACAGTCCAGCCCTTGAATTCAATCACGATTCTAACGAAAAGCCTTCCCATGTATGCTCAAACTTCTTTGAGCAGATGACATACATGGCCAACAAAAGGGCAGATAACCATAACGAAATTGAAGCCGCAAGTGGAGCTCCCTTGTAACCAAGAGCTGTCCAATGTACCAAACCATAAGCCATGCCGAAATGAATAACAAGGGGGACGAACGAGAAGACCAATGGCAGGACAACAAATTGTGCCTGAAGAAATCTCAAGATGTTTTGCAGGAATCCATATGCAAATAACCCTGGAATCAGAAATTTCATAAAAACAGCAGCAGACTTGGAAATTTGAGGATCTTGATGGAGTAAAATAAGTATAGGTTCTGTGTAGAACCAGATTATAGATATGATGAAAAAGAATAGGAAAGATATGATGCAAGAGGCTTGTAGATAGATCCCCAACATTTTATACAACTTTGCACCAAACCCTTGTCCACAAAGCGTCTCAAGAGCTCCACTTAACCCAACCTAAAACAAGAACAGACAAGAAAAGAATTAAACGCAAAGGTCTGCAATCATACTGAGTATATAAGGGTCAGAGGGGAGAGAGAGAGAGAGTTACCATGAAAGCAAAGCCAGTAACAATGGCCCATGAATTGGCAAGGGTTGCACCAGCAAGCTCAAGCTTCCCAAGATGGCCAGCAAACATGACTGACACCAAAGTGATCAAATAGTAGAAAAGATTGGTAAAAATCATTGGCAATGAAAACAAGACCTGTTTCTTGGCCTCCTCCACGTCCAACGCTTTCTTCCACCAGCTTGTTTTGTTTGCTCCTCCTTCATTTCCATGACCCTCTATTAAGGGTACCCTAGTAGTTTCATTTATCCTCTCTAAATCTGTGTTGCTAACATTGCCATCTTCTTCTTCTTCTTCTTCTTCTTGTTTTCTTATAATTTTTTCTGGATGTCAAGAGGCTAAATTAGAAGGTACCATTCAAAAAACTGGGATTTCCTACCGCCATTTAAACACTAAATCTTTTTATATTTTTATTTTATTCTTTGGTTTTATCAGGTGGAAGATTAATATATACTGCACAAGGATATTACTTGCCTCCTTACTCTAACTCACTAGCCTCTTCGAACGCGCTTCTGCGCCTACGAGAGGCTTTAAAATATATATATATATATATATATATATATATTAGAATTAAAAAAGATAATGGGTAGTTGTGTTCCATAAAAATAGGATTTATTATCTGATTTTTCTTTTAATTTTAATTTTTTTTAAATATGAAAAAGTGTGAATTTACCATATTATCCTCATTTAATTAATAATTTTAATTCGTATTAATGTTTGGATTAACCAAGAGCATTTTCTAGTATTTTGAATGTTTCACCATTCTCTGCCTTTTGCTTTATATATATAGATTATTACTACGAATCACAGTTTGACACATATGCAAAAATAATTCATCAAAAATACAAAAATAAAAATTTATGCACACATGTCACATTGTTATTGACAGGAATGTAGGAGCTCCTGCATACATGATAAGGAGGGAAGTATTTTCCTATTTGAATTGGATTTGAAATCGTGGTATACATGAATTGTACGTAGTAGTCCAAACAAACAATTTAACCTTATAAGTCATTGAAATTTCTGAATTTGAAGTCACTCCATCCAAGTGGACCCTAAATGCCACATTAACACACAACAACAAAAAAGGTACAAAGATTAAGAACTGTGCGGAAAACCCAAGAGGAACTAGTGTAACAAGAGCCAAGAGAACATGCTATATCTATCAACGTCTTCACACAAACTTCATGCCAAAAAAAGAAGTTTACACAAACTGTCTTCTGTTTGATGTTACGAACTTACAACTTTGAATTTTCTTTAAAATTAATAATAATAGATGAGAACTCTCAAAGATTTTCACAAATTAATAAATTATTATTGATTAGGCGGTTTTGAAAGTAGAGCAGCGATCCCCACAGACTGTCCATCCACATGTGTTGCTTCGTTTTTATGTTTTTTCTTTTAATTTTCTGTAATTAACATCTGTTTCTTTCTCCATGCCTTCTATTTATTTTTGAAGACTTTATAGGAAATGACCCATAATGTACGTTGCAATAAGGCATGTTAATTCTCTAGGGTTGGCAACTTGGTATGAAAGTTAACATGGCCCTTTGTGGCAACTTTATATGCGCAAGACCTAAGCTCTCTCTGAAGCAAATGTCTGGTGTCGCCTTTTGTTTGGATTTTAGGCATTTTGGGCTCATTTTGCGTGGATGGAGGAACTGGATCATGTTTTTCTTTGAATCTTTAAAAAAACTACTATGTGCCTCCTACATCTCTCTAACCTAACCTGATTATTTTGAGCTTACTTTATGTAACTATCCTTTCATAATCTTTCTTTAGTAATGAAATTTCCTTTTGACCAAAAAAAATTCACGGATGGGCCAAATCTTTGAAGAAAAAGCCATTTTCATAATAAGTAACGAAGAAAAACTTTAATATTCCAAGTGAAGGTGTATGTCCTGACTTATATTTCTGAATCACGACTCATATATTTTTTTGGGAAACGAACGATCGTGAACATAAAAGATTAGTCTTGATCCAACATTATTGGTATTTCTAATTTGATCACTTAAGAACAATAAGCCACGCTTGATGGCTTGGACTGTGATATTTTAGTTAAATTGAACAAAAGTCATGTTCCACGTTTGGTGAACTTATAAATACTGAAATTGAACCTTTTTTTTTGTTGTTGAGAAATTATGGGATTGCATTGATAATTCGGCCCAAAAAAACCACTAGACACAAAGGGCCATTACAAGAACAGGGCGATCTAACATTAAAATTAAGACACTCTGTGGATCCTCCACTAACGATTACGCAAGATCGAAGAAACTCTGGCATAGGCATCCCGACCCAAAATAAAAGGAATAGTGAATTAATTAATTTCAAGAATTATGAATTTCCAATTTTGCCCTCGGAGTAGGGGTAATTTGGCCCTTTTTTTAATCCGGGAGGATTTCGAGGCAGTGGCTGGTACCTTTACGTAGGTCGTACTGAGACAAGTCCGTAGACATGCGGTAGGCTTGAATCGGAGTTGTAACAAGAGAGATACGATCTAAAAACTCTCAGTGGCACAATCGTAATTATTTTGAAATTTATTTTTAATAAAAACAGAAAAACCCTCTCTCTCTCTCTCTCTCTCTCTCTCTCTCTCTCTCTCTCTCTCTCTCTCTCTCTCTCTCTCTCTCTCCCCGCCGCTACAAGCCATGGCTGGCCCCAGGATCGAACCCAAATGAACCGGCAGCCACCCTCTTCCCTCTTCGGTCAAGCCCAGCCGTCGAAACCACCGGAATTCGACGGATTTTGGCAGAAAATCGGCTGAAATTCATGAAGAATTCTCGGAGCTTGTTTGAGCGTTTCCGGCCACCGTTTTGATCGAATCACAATCAAGTATGGATCTTGAACCTCTCGAGCTGATCTTGCTGCTAGTGGTGTTAGTTTTAAGAAATTTCTGCGTTTTGGTATTTAATTAAGCGATAGAAAATCTGCCGGTTTCAGCTTCCGATTCCGGCTACTTCTGGCCACTTTGTGGGGTAGGTCCAAGAACAAAAGTGGTTCCAAATTTGGTGTTTTACCTAGGGTAAGAAGCTTGGCCGGTGGTTTGGAGTTTTTCCCGATCGTCGGAAATTTCTTTGGACACCCACGTGCTGCCGGCGCGTGGGGTGGCCCCTGGGCCACGTGTTGGCCTGTCATTGTGTCCTAAAATGATCTCTTGATTCTCACGAGCACGTAGGTACTTTCGAATTCCAATTCGGATAACGTTTGAACCCCGAACGGATTTTACATATTGTGTAATTTCCGGGTTCGGTATGTTAGAACCGTTGGATCGCTTCCAATTTAATAAGTGTTGATCTAGATATTCCTAGGATCATGTAGGATTTCACGGATCGTGAATGGGATCCCGGATGTTCCGATTCAATAAGTTAAAGTTTGCGTTTTACGATAACCGTCCGATCGTGCGATCGCGAGCGATCTGACCATACGATCTGGACCAAACTTGCAAGACATGTATCCTAGAACTTGTGGAACCCATAGGAACTTTCGGATCGTAAAAAGGAGGTCCTGGGCACCCCGGGCCCAGTTGACCAAATGTGGGAAGTTTGACCCTCGGTTGACCGTGAGTCTTCCGAGGTAGTTTCACCCTTCGAAAAGTATTAGGATAACCTTGTAAACGAGTCTCAATTATAATTTGAGTTTTGTTGACTGTGTTGGGATTCTGAGTTTGTTTCTATTATTATCGTACGAAGATTTTTGGTTAATATCTTAATAGTTTGGACTATGGAATTGATGAGTTATGAAAGTGAGCCGTGGGCTCGGCTATGATTATTAGGAAGTGAATGGACAGGGTTCTCGAATAAATAGCATGGTGTTGTGATGGAAATTTTATGCATATGAATTTAATGGTTTATTGAAATTTGGTTTATATTTAATAATTGCATTTATTATTTTTGTAAAGAACTTGGTGAATATGTGGGTTTTGACATATTTAAGTATCTTGAGTTTATATTTATGATATTTGAGAAATTTATATCTATGTTGGTTTTGTGTGGGGTACTTGGGATGTTGTTGTGAGATGGGGAAAGTTGTGAGATTAGAATGTCAGTTTGAAGTGCTATTAGAACTACCGTAGGTACCTCCCCGGTTTTGGGTTATACGCTTGAGAGGTTTGTTGGTCTATACTATGAATAGGTAAATGGGGAAAATTGGACTAAGGAAGGGAATTTTTATCTTTATAATATTTATATAAGGGTTACGAACTCCACCATCATATGTACCTTCCCTTGGATAACGAATACTTGGAAATAGTGGATATGGACACTGGGATACATGGATACGGAAATTGTGGATATGGTCTGGATATGACGGAACCCGGGGCATACCTTAACGGAGTGTCGCTGTAGACCCTTAATTGGGTATTCTGCGCGCGTAGGGCTGTTCCAGGCGTACGGGTCTTGATTCTTCGTTCGTACTTGCTGGGTTAGAGTGTCAGTCCCTCAGTTGGACGACTCATCCCTAGCCACATGGTCTTTGAGGGCGGTTTCATGTGGACTAGTCAACAATCCCCTGTTGGATTGTTTTCCCCAGTACATGATGTGCATCATCGTATGTACCTCCCCTTGGATTGATACATGGACACAGTGGATATGGATACATGGATATGTCGGAACCCGGGGCATACCTTAATGGGGTGTCGCTGTAGACCCTTAATTGGGTAGTCTGCGCACATAGGGCTGTTCCAGGCGTACGGGTCTTGATTCTTCGTCCGTACTTGCTGGGTTAGAGTGTCAGTCCCCCAGTTGGACGGCTCATCCCTAGCCACATGGTCTTTGAGGGCAGTTTCATATGGACTAGTCAACAATCCCATGTTGGATTTTTTTCCCCTAGTACACGATGATGGTGAGAGGTGGGTGGTATTATATGTGGATTTGATTCTGGATTGAGATTCTTGAGAATGTGCTTTGTAAGTACCCTGTACTTGTATGAATGTTTAAGTCGTGGACTGGAAAGTGTTGTACAGCAACATACGCCTTAGATAGGGTATGGTTGCGGGATTGAACTGATATAAAGGGAAGAAATTGATGATGTGTTCAATGTACATACGCCTTGGATAGGGTATGGTTGCGGGGTTGAACTGATATAAAGGAAGAGATATTGAGAATGTGTTCATTGTGTTTTGTCGAATTGGAATTGTGTTAGATCTGAAATGTATCGTTGGTTGTATTTTAAATAATTGTATATTATGGGAGTTGTGACTGTTGAGATAAGAACTACGTGTGGCTTGATCCCTTGTCCAAGGGTACGTAGGTAGCCTGGGGTCTCACCTAGGTGCAGTCGCGAATTATTATGTTTAAAAAGTTTGATTGATTCTGTGTATGTGATTGGATTCTGATGTGGTTATTGGATTTGAATCCTGTTTGATGTTTTCGGTGGTATTCATAAAGTTGTTTGAGATCTTCAATTGCTTTGTTTATGTAGTTTTCGACTTAAGAACTTTGCTGGTTTTGTTTCGAACCATTTGAAGGCCAGAGGCCTATTTTGTATTTGCATGTTGATAACTTGTGCATGCTACCAGTTGGGTTTTAAACTGTGTTTTGTTTTTAGGTTGAAAATTTGGGGAAAGTCAAATTTTTAGGGGAGACTCTGTCGAAATTTCGGCAGAAAGTCTCTGTTCTTAGTAAGTGGGCTCGGCATCGGTGTGATGTCGGAATTTCCACAGGATTCGTCTCGAGTTTCGAGGAATTCCCCGGGGGGGGGGGGGGGTCCTGTCACCAACTAAGAAGGCAAACTCAGAACAACCAAAAATAGATTAAGCTTGAAAAAACCAAGCTATAACAATACAAATAAAACTCTCACAAAAGAGAGGTGGAAAGCTCTCACAAATGAGAGGTGAAAAACCCTCACAAAAGGAGAGGTGAAAACTACACAGAAAACTCAAAGAGAGTCTATGCAACTTATTCCAAACATGAAGAAATTGCAAAAAGGATGGTGGTAGAGATCTAACACTGAAACGAAGGTAGAGATTGAATGCCGAGATGTATCCGCCTGTGATGAGTGAGGAAAATTATTACAAAATGAAAATAAGCTCTGAAAATGGGGGAGAAGGGGAGAGGGGAGGAAGAACAATGACTTTCTACCCCCCTTAAAGTGAAAATGGTTATAGAGTGTTTTTTTTGACAGAGAAGAGACTAGGGTTTTCTTGAGACCTTTTTCATTCCTGTAAGTTTGTTGTGTTACCTTTCTGATTAGGAACCCTACCCACATTCATGGTTTATTATTGCACGTGGATAGTGGGCTATTCTAGATGGTAAGTTGGGTTATAAGGGCTGGGATCACAACCAATTCTTGGGTTGGGCTGTCTTTGTCTAAGCGTGAATGTGATGAAGAAATCAAAGGAGCAATGAAACCGAGCCTTTGAAAAGTCACCTATCTTCTACTAAATACATACGTTTTACAACACATTGCCAATGCCTTCTTTTAGCTAGTTCCAATCTCAATCTGTAAAATTTGCTCATAGTAGCTTCCAAAATTCCCTTCACATACTAACTTTGCATCTGCAAATATAATTCCATAAACTAGTCAAATAGTTTGCTTAGGTGGTCTACGTTGTTGTTTTTTACTTTTGCCTGACTTTCATTTAGACCAAAACCGCATCTTTATTATGAGGCACATCCAATTGACTTCATATTTTCCGCAGTGTAACCAGCAAATGTAAGGCGGCTTGACAGCAAAGACCACAGATTAAGCCAATCCACAATCCCTGTACCAAAAGAAATTGAGCACAAAGTGTGAATTGAAGTAGAAATATAAACAAAACAATTAGCAAGGGGCTTGTATCCAATGTTTCATGCTCTTTGTAGAACAACATGCAATTGTTTTTGCAAGCATAAATATTTTCATAACCCAATCCAAGACCATTCAACACCTTTTGCCCCTGTCTGTGGTCTTTCGGTAAACAATTGTCTTTCGGAAGCATTCTCTTGAAAATCCCCAAAAAAATAATCGAAAAACTGGTTCGACATACAATACTTTATTTTTCCATGCATTAGCTCTACAATGG
Source organism: Prunus kanzakura (assembly GCA_020521455.1). NCBI lineage: Eukaryota > Viridiplantae > Streptophyta > Magnoliopsida > Rosales > Rosaceae > Prunus > Prunus kanzakura. Next base: position 1,668,234 of record BPUM01000794.1, on the reverse strand, counting down.
CCGTGAGAACGGAAAAGCTCTCGCATCCCAGGTATAACTCTTGGTTGGCATTTTTTAACAGCTTTTCATACTGTTCAAACTCTGCACTGTCTATTGGTGTAGGCACGTCATCTGCCCCTTCCTGATTAATGTTGGCCGATACAAATGGAAAAGCATCATTTAAAATATCCATGACTTGTTCATTAGGATCCAGAATAAGTTCAACAATGTTCACTATTGTGCCCCTTTATGACGAAGCATAGTCTAAATATTTCCCATGATGGTTCCAAGTGCCGTATGTCTCAATCATTCCATTCCTTACTAAATGAAATCGAACATTTTCGATTGTCTCCCACAACGTGTTGTTACACCTCCTACAAGGACACCGGATTCTAGTTGCACCCGGGTTGTGTGTCCGTGCAAAGTCAATAACATCCTCAATCCCATCCAAATATTCTTTTGCGCACCTGTTTGGGTTATGTATCCACCTTCTACTCATAACTCCTGGAACCACAATCACAATACAACAATCATGTTGTATTCGTACAAAATCATAATGTCACCCTATGCCTTCGGTAAGGGCCATATCCCATTCGGAAATGCATAGTTATGTCACGTAATTTACAGCTACATGAGATTAAATTTCAACGTGGATGAATTTCGGTAGCATCTCGGTACAGTTCTTGAGGTGTACCGTAAATATAAAATATCTACGTACCACCCGAAAAACGTACAAAGATGACACTAAAATCTCCGCAATCAAAACCTGATCCTATAGCCGTAAATTACATGACACGACTATGCATTTCCAAACTGTCCAATAATGGGATAATTCAAGAATTAATTGGACCGCAGTCACGCTTTACGCATCCATGCGCGAAATCCAACTAACCTCGAACGGGAAACTAAGTTTTACTAAAAAATATACGAAATTAATTTCAATTAACTTCGTACATCAACGTGCATAATTTAACAACATAATATAAATATAATTTCACAAAATAATATAAATATAAAGTAATTAAATTTATATTTTTCAAATATAAAACTAAAAAATACATTTTTCAATAGTTCTCCACCAATCCTTAATCACATATAATATCCCTACAGAGAACAAAATTAAGTGCGTTAGTATGAATTTACATTAATACTTTTACACTAACGACAAAAAATACTTATCCAATGCGTGCAGCAAAGGCAACAAATGAATGAGAGACAGACGCAATTTGAGAAGACAGAGAGAGAGAGGGGCAGACACAGAGGCAGCTGTTTTTGCAACTTGCCTCTGCAATGGCTAAAACAGAATCTGTGATGGACGACAGCTTTTGAGCGACGAATACGTAATTCGTCGTGCAAACTTTGGTCGCGCAAAGGGTTATTCTCGTTGCGCTAGGCTCTATTTTTCGAGCCGCATGCAATTGCGACTTCAAAGTTTGCGTGACGAAATCTTATGCGCGCCGCGCAAAACATTCGTCGTGCTATTACACAGTATCGTCGCGCAAAAGCAAATTTTTCGACGCGTAATTGCGTGTCGACATCACTTGCTGCGTCGCGCAAATGTTCTCCGCTGTCGCGCAAAACACCACTTTGACTTGTATGCACATCCCGACATCCACCTTACTCGACTAATATGTTCCTTCGTCGCGCAAACATTTGGCGCCAAATTCAGAAACTCACTATTTGTTATCCCGCGTTTTTCTTGCGCGACGACATGTAATCTTGTTGCACTAAACGGTAATGCACGACGACTGCTATTCGTCGCACAAGTTTTGCCTCGAAATAATTTTTTCCCGAATTTTTCCCCCGAATTTTTTCCCGAATTTTTATGCAACATTGGTGATTTTTGTCGCACAAAACTGTGTAGCGCGACCAAATATGTCGTCGCGCAAGATTACAAATATAAAATTATTATTCATGGTAATTTGGATGACGCATAACTTTTTTCGTCGCGCAAGGTATGCTTATGCGACGAAATTTTGTTCGTCGCGCAAAGTGTTGTCGCGTAAACTGTAAAACGTAGTAGTGCATTTCCATGAGAGCGAAACCGGTAACGATGGCCCATGAATTGGCAAGTGTGGCACCAGCAAGCTCAAGCTCACGAAGGTGACCATCAAACATGACAGATATCAAGGGGATCATGTAATAGCAAACATTGGTAAGAATCATTGGCAAGAAAAACAAGACCTGGTTCTTGGCCTCCTCCATGTCCAACAGTTTATTCCACCACCCCCTTTTCTTCCTTGTTGATCGCCATGGCCGCCTACCTCCATGATAATTCTCTAACAAAATACACTGCAAAAATGCTATTTAACCCTAATAAATAAGGAGGCAAAGGCTGTGACTTTGGCAGGCAGGGATATATGGTTTTATATTATATTAGGGTTTAGGGATATATAGTAGCATTATTTTGTTAAAAAAAAATAGATGGAAAGTTTGTGGTGATCCAATTTCAAGAGATGTTCTGATACTTGACAACATGAAATAAAAAGTCAAATTCATAACATCTTTTCCTTCAACAACATGAAATAAAATTATGTTTAACGAAAAGCAAAATTCATAAGAAATATAGTGACAAATGTATTACAAATTTGAAACAAAAGTTTAAGGAAAATATTTAACATTCATTCATTATCCTTGATTCTCAGTGTTGTCATTGTGCCCAACATCTCTCCACATATCCAAAGCTATACCAACTCTCCATTCATTAGCATTTTGTCGTTTATGTTCTCGTGTTTGGAAAACTAGTTCAGGATCCCCTTCATTAACCGGTAATGATGAAGATGAAGAAGATTTGTTCTCCAATTCAACAGGAAATTCATCAGATCTACACTCTTTTCGAAGAAAATTGTGTAGTCCTACACAAGCTAACACTATCTCTGTTTGTTTCTTATATGGAATGGAGGTGAAGACTTGAAAATTGTAAATCGTGACTTTTGGTTTGAATACTTGTGTCTTTTAGGTGGGACTATAACAAAAACAATAAAATAATAATTATTTAACATAATTATGTATTCCAGTTACCAAACAAAATTATTTAAAGAAAAGTTAATAACCTAACCTTAAAGTAGTCTTTCCAAACTTCTTCAGGAGCAGTGAATTTCTTTGTGGTTGGATCCCACCCAAACCCAAACTTCTTTAAAGTACTTCAACCGACTCTGGTATTGAGAATAGGTTTTGTGACACCTAAGTTTTTCATTAATCTTGGGGAGTATTTTGGTTTCTACAGTTGCCTTGCTTAGCATTCCATTAGCATCATGTCATCCACGGGTTGTAGCATCAACCATGAGTTGCAACAACATTCTACTCTCTTCCACACTCCAAGCATTATAATCTTGTTTTCTCTTCCATTTTCCATTTACTTGTTATGTATTTTCAAACTCCATTTGAGTGGTGCATCTATGAATTTTATCATGTCAATCACAAATACAACATAAAAAATATACAAAACTACAAACGTTGATCCCAAAAATGCACATCAACAACCATAGATCCTAATAGACACATCTTATGTTGAATACAAACATGAATGATGTTGAACAAATGGCTGAAGAAGAATTGGAGTGAAGAATGAAAAAGGACGCAGTAGGAATTACATATTTGGCGTCCAAGCTTTGATTGGGGCGTATGATACCTTTATGAAAAGGGAATGATGACACAAGTCAAACTCATAGTTCTTCTGTGACTTATGGTGGATTTTGGGCTTTTGAGGTCGTTTAGGGTTCCAAAATAGCATTTAAAAGTTGTAATTTTTGGCTTTTCGTTTTTTTCCCTATTTATCTCTATTTGTCTCAATTTTTTTGATCGATTATTTCAATTTATATTTCAATTTCCTATCATATCCAGTGATTTGATGAACAATTCTTATAAAGTCGTATATAGATATTTCAGAAGAAAAACAAGTATAAATCCTAGTAACAAGCATAAACCCTAATAACAAGTAAAACATGTAACCCCAAACTATATCCTAATAACAAGAAAAACACGATGAAGAAAAATCAAGGAAAAAAAAATCATGGAAAAAGAAAACCCAACGAGGTATTGATCAAAGAAAAAATAGGGAGCATACCTTCACAGATGAAGGAAGGAGGCTGTTCGTCTTTTGTTGCAAAGAGAAAAGCTAGGGCAAGAGAAAAATGTCTAATGAAATACTTGGGGGGGAGGTTGGATTTATTATGGTCTTTCTTATTTATACCTCTCACCTTAAAACCTACAAAAATTTATCACTTAATGAAATCCTTCCAAATATATGACCTTTTGAATACACCTAGATTTGATTCAACTTTTTTATAATCCTAATTGAATACACCCATATTTGAATGGACTTTTTAAAAGTTCATACAAGTCGGAATTGAATACACCCAGACTTGTAAAACCTCTTTTAAAGTTTGTATAAATCCAAATTGAATACACCCGGATTTTTAAAATCTTTTTAAACGCTTTATAATCCTAATTGAATACACCCCCGTAAGATTTGTTGGACTCTTCGGAATAGAAATTTCTTTTGGGGACAGAGATATGTTACTATACAAGTATGAACCACTATTTTGTTGAAGTATACTTCAACTAGTAGACAAGATCCCACTTGTTTCATGGGCCACTTGATTTGAAACTTCAGACACACATTCACAATTAACAACAGTGCGCACATGGGAGGCCCTTGTCACAGGCCAGTAAGGCGGGCCTAGGGCGTCTAAATTGGGAGGGCCCCAATTTTTATAAATTTCTATTTTATAATATAAGTGATAGTCCAACTATAAAGGGAAAATGATTTCTCTCACACACACTACTAAGGTGTCATGGAGGTTTGAACCTGAGACCACTAGTGTGCATGTTAAGGCCCTTTTTCCACTTGGCTAGACTTTGTTGGATATATAAACCTCTATATATACATACGTGTGTTACTTAAAAAAAAATTGTACTAGATTAATTTTATGTTAGGCCCGAGTATTGTTGTAAAAAAAAAAAAAAAGGCCAATTATTCACTCTAAAACTAAACTCGATAAAGGGCTATATTTATTTAAATTTACAGCTTAAGTTAATTAACCTAGTTGAATGGAAAGAAAAAAAAAAGAGCTTTTCAAAATTGAAGTTGATCAAATCTTACCTTAAGTCAACTACGTCACAAGAAAGAGATTGAATGGCTTAGATATGTTATCCATTACATGATTAAAAAAAATTTGATTATGTAAAGTTAATTGATACTTTTTGCTTCAAAAATTGCAAGACGAGTGATATTTAAGTGATGTTTTGAAGCATTTTATAAACTTGTTTTTTGAATTACATATTGTTTATTTCTTTTTAGATTATAATTGTGACTTTGAGCTCATATAATTTTTTTTTATTTACTAAAAAAAAATTGCACATAAATATACATAGAGGGTAGAATGTAATAACCTGAACCTAAATTAATATTTAATTATTAATCTATTCAATTAAAAGACAATTTTACCCCGGAATATTTTAATGGTTTAAAAGTTGACTTTTTATTCAGGAAGGAATTTGGGGATTTCAATTGTACCGTTGCGTAGAGCACATCGAGATGAGTCCGTAGACATGTAGTGGGGTCGAATCGGAGTTGTAACGAAGAAGTGGCGATTAAAAATAGTTCAGTGGCAAACTTGTAAATATTTCGAAGTTGGTTTTAGAAAATCTGAAAACTTCCCTCTCTCTCTCTCTCTCTCTCTCTCTCTCTCTCTCTCTCTCTTCAATTCTCAGCCAACCGGCCACGGCCGGCCATGAGACCAGTGCGAAACTAACCGACTCGGCCCCGCCGTCACCTGTCGTTCCAGCTGCCAAAATCAGCCTGAAATCAAGCCTGTTTTGACAGTTTTTTTCACCGCTCAATCTCTCTCCTCCGGCCACCAATCCCGACGAGTGAGGTATGGTTTCTCACATACTTTTCGAGCTTTAGCTGATGGTTGGGTAGGATTGGAACGATTTCTAGCCTAGGTGGTTCGATTTGCAACCCTAAGTTTGTCCGGTTTTCAATTCGAAATTCTGGCCACTTGCCGTCCGAATTGGACGTTGCCGTAGTTGAAGAAAGTGTTCCACTTGTCGAGTAGTAGCCATAGCCGGAAGGGTGGCCCTCAATTTTGAAGTTTTCTGACCACCGGTATCGCTTAGGGCACCCACGCGTTGCCTGCGCTTGTGGCGGCACGTGGGCACTGTAGCAGAGGTACATTGTGTTCCAATGCGATCTCTTGATTGACACAAGCACGTAGGTGTGCTCGGATTTCAATTCAGATGTCATTTGGCTAACGAAAGGATTTACGCCTATTGTGCGTTATCCGGGTTTGATATGTTCGGACCGTTGGATCAGGTCCAAATTAAGATTTGTTGTTTTGAGAACCTAAATTCAGACACTTCAAAGCTTTTTAGGAGTGGCTGCTCTGTGTAGCTTATGTTTTGCTTTTCTTCTGTCCAGAGTTTGCGTGTTGTTCTGCTTCTGCCATGTGTATGACATGCACTTATAGGTTGTAACATAAAACGAAGCTGGTTTGGAGAAACATAAATTATTTTGGTCAGTTTGGAAAACATTTTATCTTCTTCCAATGTTGTTCTCACTTTTCCAGAAAGAGATGGATCCTCCAGATCAGTTTCCTTCCTAAAAGTTTGACCTTGAACTTAAATACATGCACTGAAATTAGATTTCATTCAAGTCATCTTAACCCTTAAATTATATATATACTAAAACCCAATCCAATTGATTCCTGTAGCTAAGCACAGTAAATTTATGAAAATGCCACTATTTTTAATTGTTCAGCCAGCTCCTTTTCTTTCCTTGCACAGTAAAATCACGATTTTATCCTTGGCTGATTGCTTTGTGTTTTCCTCGTTTTGCCCTCCCTCTCCTTCGAATCTAACCATGCGCATGTTCCTTCTTCAGAGGCGCATGGTTCTGTTTGAACTAGCTGGTTCGACAGCTTCAGGGGCAAAGATGGGAGAGCTAGGTTGGTTCTTCGATGACTCAAAATAATTAGGGCTTAAACTGATATGTTTATTCTTCTCTCAAGGAGGAATATATATACTACATACAGAGTGGGTACAAATAGGAAATATGTACAAAATCTCCTAATTCTACTCAAATTAGATAATTACAATAAAATATAAATTCTATTCATAATAGGAACGTTAACTCACGCCAACACTCCCCCTCAAGTTGGTGCATAGATATCGGTAATGCCCAACTTGTCAAGTGAGTCTTCAAATCGGCGCTTTGACACAGCATGGGTCAACATATCTGCAAGCTGCTCTGAAGAAGGCACAAAAGTTATAGAAATTAACTTATGCTCCAACTTCTCCTTAATGAAATGTCGATCAACTTCTACATGCTTAGTTCGATCATGATGCACTGGATTGTTAGCAATTTCAAATGCAGACTGATTTTCACAATAGAGCTTTGTAGCAGCATCTGATCTAAACCCAATTTCAACAAGTAACCACCTCAACCATAGTATTTCATAAACCCCTTGGGCAATCCCTCTGTACTCAGACTCTGCAGAGGACCGAGACACAATGTTTTACTTCTTGCTACGCCACGTAACTAGGTTACCACCAACAAATGTGAAGTAACCTGATGTAGAACGTCTATCTGTAATATTCCCTGCATAATCTACATCAATATAACCTTCTAGATCCAAGTGGCCATTTTTCTTAAATAATAAACCTCTCCCAGGAGTAGACTTTAAGTAACTCAGAATACGCATCACAGCAGACATATGATCCTCATTAGGTGAATGCATAAATTGGCTAGCAACGCTTACTGCATAGGCAATATCAGGGCGTGTCAATGATAAATAAATCAATCTCCCAACCAACCTTTGGTACCTTTCTTTGTTAGTTGGGACCTGATCCATATAAAAACCAAGTTTATGATTCTCAACAATAGGTGTATCAGCTGGTTTACAGTCAAGCATTCAAGTATCTGCTAGCAGGTCCATGACATACTTCCTTTGTGAAAGAAATAAGCCATGTTTAGATCGAGTGACTTCCACTCCTAGAAAATATTTCAGACTGCCCAAATCTTTCATCTCAAATTCAGATGCTAAACGCTTCTGTAGTTCCTCAATTTCTACAGTATCATCACCAGTCACAATCATATCATCAACATAAATAATCAACAAAGTCACCTTACCAGTCCTATGTTTAATGAATAGAGTATGATCAGTATTGGCCTGTTGGTAACCAAACTTCTTCATAGCTGTAGTAAATCTACCAAACCATGCCCGAGGAGACTACCTTAACTCGTACAATGCCTTTTTTAATTTGCACATGTTCCCCGTGTCACCGGTAACGCTATACCTTGGTTGAAGACTCATGTACACTTCTTCTTCTAGTTCACCATGTAAGAATGCATTTTTTTACATCAAATTGCCTCAGGGTCCAATCCAAGTTTACTACTAAGGACAACAAAACTCTGATAGTATTCATCTTAGCCACAGGTGCAAAAGTATCATGATAATCAACTCCATATGTTTGAGTGAACCCTTTAGCTACTAATCTTTCCTTGTACCTCTCCATAGCACCATCTGCATTATATTTAACTGTAAACACTCATATGCATCCTACAGGCTTCATTCCCTTTGGTACATCAACAATGTCCCATGTATTATTTTTCTGCAGCGCCGCCATTTCAATATTCATGGCTTCAACCCACTTTAGATCATTAAATGCCTCCTCAACATGGGTTGGAATTTTAATACTATCTATTCTGGTCACAAAAGCTTTGCACTTAGGAGATGACCTGTGATCAGATCCATAATGGGTAATAGCATATCTTGCTTTGCCTTCTGATGAGTAACGATCAGGTAGAACCCCACGGTTCCGTCTAGGCGGTAAAACATAAGAATTCTCAGTAGTATAAATAAAAGCACTTACCTCAGGATTATCCATTAGTATAGCCGCTCGGCTATATTGTTTTTTTTTTTTCCAATTTTTTAAACTGCTATACATGGTTTTTTTTTAAATTGCTTTTAAGGAATTAGATAGCCACTCGATTGTACTGTGTTTTTTACAATTAAAAAATATATATAGCCACACCGCTATACCAAATTAATATTTCAATACTACATCTGTGTTTTGTAAATGTCTTAAGGGCTCGGTAAAATTCACGTTTTTTTAAAAGCAAATGTATAATACTCATATTGAACATTATGTATTATTTTTCATGTTTAATACACATATTTTTTTTTTTTACAAAATTCACATATTATACACATAATTATCACATATTATTGAATACAAATAATATATATTAAAATATTATATAGTGGCTGAAATTTGAAGTTGTGATTTTTCAAAATTTGGGCGCATAAAACACATACGTATTTTGTTTGTATTAACATCTATAAAGTATAAACTAATGGAACTAGGAGAGTCCTTTTTTGATTTTTTTTTTCATTAAATAGTATAGCCGCCTGGCTATACTCGTTTTTTCTAATTTCTTAAAAGAAATAGTATAGTCGTTCGGCTATACTCCTTTTTTAATTTTTTTTTTTATAAAAAACGTATAGCCACCCGGCTGTACTGGGTTTTTCCAATTTTTTAAAATAGAAATATTATAGCCGCCCGGCTAAACTCTGGTTTTTTATTTTTTTCAGAAAGAAATAGTATCGCCGCACGGATCTACTGAGTTTTTTTTTTATTTTAAGAAATAGTATAGCCGGCCGGCTATACTAGATTTGTTTTCTTCCAATTTTTTCAAAAAAATATATATAGCCACACCGCTATACCAAATTAATATTTCAATACTACATCCGTGTTTTGTAAATGTCTTAAGGACTCGGTAAAATTCACTTTTTTTTAAAAGCAAATGTATAATACTCATACATTATGTATTATTTTTCATGTTTAATACACATATTTTTTTTTTACAAAATTCACATATTATACACATAATTATCACATATTATTGAATACAAATAATATATATTAAAATATTATGTAGTGGCTGAAATTTTAAGTTGTGATTTTTCAAAATTTGGGCGCATAAAACACATACGTATTTTGTTTGTATTAACATCTATAAAGTATAAACTAATGGAACTAGGAGGGTCCTTTTTTGATTTTTTTTTTCATTAAATAGTATAGCCGCCTGGCTATCCTCGTTTTTTCTAATTTCTTAAAAGAAATAGTATAGTCGCTCGGCTATACTCCTTTTTTATTTTTATTTTTATAAAAAACGTATAGCCACCCGGCTGTACTGGGTTTTTCCAATTTGTTTTTAGGGTTATTCGCAGCAATGGTCCTCAACTATACCCCAAGTTACACTTTGGTCACTCAATTAGTTGCAGAGGTCACTCAATTAGGTGTTTTGTTACACCGTTAGTCCTACCATCAAGTCTGTTACTTTTTTTGTTTAAAATGATGACGTAGCAAGCATCTCTTAGATTATTGATAGGCAAATGTGACTTTTCAGTTAAGATTATTTGTAGCAATGATCCCTCAACTATATTCGGAGTTACATTTTGGTCACTCAATTAGGTGTTGTGTTGCACCATTAGTCTCTACCGTTAGAGAAACTTGACAGTAGGACTAACGGTGCAACAAAACACCTAATTGAGTGACCTTTGCAACTAATATTTGAGTTGAGGGACCAAAGTGTAACTTGGGGTATAGTTGAGGGACCATTGCTGCGAATAATCCTTTTAAAAAAAAATAAATATTATAGCCGGCCGGCTAAACTCGGTTTTTTTTAAAGAAATAGTATCGCCGCACGGCTCTACTAAGTTTTTTATTTTTTTAAGAAATAGTATAGCCGGCCGGCTATACTAGATTTTTTTTCTTCCAATTTTTTCAAAAAATATATATATAGCCACACCGCTATACCAAATTAATATTTCAATACTACATCCATATTTTGTAAACGTTGTAAGGACTTGGTAAAATTCATGTTTTTTTTAAAAGCGAATGTACAATACTCTTATTGAACATTACGGATGTATTTTTCATGTTTAATACACATTTTTTTTTAAATTAACATATTATATACATAATTATAACATATTATTGAATACAAATAATATATATTAAAATATTACATAGTGGCGGAACTTTTAAGTTGTAATTTTCCAAAATTTTGCCGAATAAAACACGTACGTAATTTATTCGAATTAATATCTATCAAGTATAAACTAATGCAACTAGGAGGGTATTGTTTTCATAATATTTTTAGAGTGGTGATTTCCCGACCGGCTATACTGGGTTTTTTCCAATCTTTTAAAAAGAAATCGTATAGCCGAGTAGTTATACTAGGGTTTTTCTTCTTCTTTTTTTTAATAAAAAATATAGCCACACCTATATACCAAATTAATATTTCAATACTACATCCATGTTTTGTAAACATCTTAAGGACTTGGTAAAATTCATGTTTTAAAAAAAGTGAATGTACAATACTCATATTAAACATTACGTATGTATTTTTCATGTTTAATGCACATATTTCTTACAAAATTCACATATTATACATATAATTATCACATATTATTGAATACAAATAATATATATTAAAATATTACATAGCGGTGGAACTTTTAAGTTGTAGTTTGCCAAAATTTTACTGAATAAAACACGTACGTATTTTATTCGTATTAATATCTATAAAGTAAAAAGTAATGCAACTAGGAAGGTCCTTTTTTCATATATATTTTTAATGAAATATAAATAGTATAGTCGCATGGCAATACCATTTAAATATAATGTATTTAATTCGTATTTTTTTTCTAATTTTGAAAGAAGTAGTATTGCCACTTGGCTATACTGGGTTTTTTCCATTTCCTTTTTTAAAAAATTGAAAATCCCGAGTATAGCCGGCAGGCGATACTCGTTTTCCGAATTTTTGTAAAAAAAATAGTATAGCCAGCAGGCGATACTCGTTTTCCGAATTTTTGTAAAAAAATAGTATAGCCGCGCGGCTATACGCGCCTCCTATTTCTTTTTTTAAAGAAATAGTATAGCCGCCTGGCTATACAGGGGTTTTTTCCAATTTTTTTTTAAAGGAAATAGTATAGTCGCACGGCTATACTCGGTTATTTCCAATTTTTTAGAAGATAAATTAAGGAGTTCAATTTACTGTATAATACACAGTTTATGGAGATGAATGTGGTTTTAATATCTGTAATCCAACCAAATCACGTCATAATTGGCTTGCTAATTAAGGCAAATTTGACCAAATCATATTCCCGCAACACTTGCTAACTTGAAAGTCTCAATATTTGAGACATCTTTTCAATTTAATGATGATCGCTTATTTCTTATTTTACTGGCATACATGCATAGTTTCGTTAGATAATTACATATATACTGAGATCTCAAAGCATCACACAAATAGACAGATAAAAATCAGAGTACGTCCTTTGAGCAGTCCTCGGAAGCAAACTGGAGTTGTCGCGACTTAAGATCATATACAAAGCAACATTGCTACACAAAAGTAGCGTTTCTCAGTGTTGTGAAGATACATGTATAATGCTTGTACAACGAAATCAGCACCTTGAAAATGAAATGTCATTCCTGCATACTCTCTAAAGCCCGGCTTTTCTTCAAAACAAAGTTTTAATCCTTCAGACGAATTGTAAACTCTTTGAAGGCAAAAGCTGAGGAAATAGGTTTCGAACGCTCGTACGTATCACAACTCTGTAAGGCTCTCGAACTAGATGAGATCTCCAACAAGTTATAATTGATGAGAGAAGCATATATCGGAGTTTATTTCTGCATAGATAGGTTTAGTTTAATCTTCACTTAGCAGTGACACAGAGACACAAACCAAACATATAATATATCAAACAATTTTATTCAACTATAAATTTTGACAACTATAATAACATCCCTACTGTATTAATTAGAAACAAATCTAAAATACAAAACCCAAAAGAGTGGATAACACAAACATGGTGACACCCAACCCAAGTTTCGAAAAATGAAGAGCAGGACCGCTACTTAGAGCTGAGCTTGGCGACTTCACCTCAGCAGGAGAGGATGAAGGTGTCGGACTTGGACTTGTAAATGAGTCATCTGGTGTAGGTATGGTGGCCAGAATCTCAACCCTTTGTCCGGCTTGACAATGACCAGGAGCACCACACAAAAAGTAAAAGTTGTCGGGCCTTTCAAGGGTGATGGTGTCAGATCCCGAGGCATAGACTGCGATAGGAGAAGCAGGGTTGCAAGATTCGTAATCTTCGTTAGTAACTTGCATCACGTTATGGAATTGATTGTTGTAAGAAAATGTAAGTGTGTCACCAACATGGAAGTCTTTTGTTGAAGCCCACTCGTTGTAATCAACAAGGCCTCTAGAAGACCACCCGCTAGAGTCACCAACTCTATACACAGCACCGAAACAAACACCACATAAAGTAATCATAACCAAGCAAATCAGTTGACTTTTTCCCAAAGCCATGAGTAGACAACAAAAAGGAGAGAGGATTAAAAAGAAGAAAGGATCGAGTGATTGATCAAATTTATGTTAAAGGAACGAAGAGCTGACTGAAATTTTGCGTGAAAGTAGAATGGGGTGCCCTTGCATATATATAGTGTATGTTATAATGTTAGCCGACTCCAACATGGAATAGGGTTTCCAACTACTTCTCGGAATAGGATTTTTTATTTTTTTTTATTTTTCAAAAAAGAGTTAATTATAAAGTTTGAATGGCCCAACCCCAATCCAAATCGCATTAGTACTCGTTAGTGTTAGATAATAGCTAGATAAACCTTAGTTTCCTATATAGCAACTGTGAAAAGGAATATGGCCAGATAATGATTTATGCCCATATAGTTGGGGATATATTTCACTTGAGTTATTATTATTAGGGTTAATCGTTTTATTAGTCACTAAACTTTGACCCGATTTGCATTTGAGTACCTCAATTTCCAAAATGGTTCCTGTGGTCCTTTAACTTCACTTTCGTTAGGACAAATGGTCTTGCCGTCAATTTTGTTAACTTTTTCTGTTAAATGCAGGGGCAAAATCGTATGAATAAAAAATCATATCTTAAAATAACAATAAAAGAAAATCAAATAAAAAACCAACAAAAAAAAAATTCAAGTTTGGGTGGAGTAGAAATCGGAATAGAAGGGAAGAGAGAGAGTTTAATTTTAGTTTTTTAGTTTTTTAATTTTTTTATTCATATTTTAATCAATTTTGATACAAAAATACCATTTTGCCCCTGCATTTAACAGAAAAATTGACAGAAGTAACGGTGGGACTAGTTGTCCAAACGAAACTAAAGTTAAAGGACCACGTGAACCATTTTGGAAATTGAGGTATTCAAATGCAAATCGGTCTAAGTTTAGGGACTAATAAAACGATTAACCCTTATTATTATTATTTTGCCAATGAGCCAAGTTATCTAAGACCCAAAATATATTAAAATTTCAATTTTTAAAAACGAAGGCACATTATTTTGTCAAAAAAACTTAAAAAGAAAAATGGAGTTGTTGCAATTTGTTGTTGCCATGCCCCCCGCCTCCCCTTCGCCCCCCCCCCCCCCCCCCCTCCGGGATTATGTTTATAGGAATGGATTTAATGCCGCAAAAAAAGAAATTGCATTGCTCTGTTGTTGTGAAAATACATGTATTTGGGTTCTAATGAAATTAATCTACACCTTGAAAATGAAATGGCCATTCCTCCATATCTAGTGTCTAAAGTTGGGCAAAGTTCTAATCCTTCGGAAGAATTTCGAACTCTTTCAAGGCCAAAAAGAACCAAATAGGCTTCGAATCCTCTTATCAGAATTCCATAAGGACTTTTATTAACCACTATCTATGACACTGCCCCCAGTATACCTGTAGCCAAAATGACGAGAAATTGCTTGACTAAAACAAAGAATTTTTATTTGATTTTGCAAATTTATTCATCTTGTATAATTTAATTTTGAAAGGCTTGATTGGCCGAATCAGAATAAGGGGATTTCAATTCTAGTCCAAAAAATTTCGAAAAGAAAACTCTCTTCCAATTCCGTTCCAAAAAATTTCTGAATTTCAACATCCATTCCGATTCAGAAAACTCATAATTTTCAGAATATTTTGGAACTTATATATTTCGGGATCCAGTAGTTGACAGTCAAATTGTTATTATCATGTTGTGAGTGATGATATGAGGAAAGTTGTTAAGCACTTGCAACTGAAGTACAAGAAGTTTGATTTTTATTTTTCATTAGTGACATAATTAAATTGACAAATATAATAAATCAAACAATTTATTCAAAACTGTTATAAAACTAAGGGAAAATTGTAGAGAGAATTGGAAAGTAGAGGAAGACAATAGAAATTGTTCAATCAACTTATATTTCTCATCTTGATAAGACCTCTTATTTATAGGCTTACAATGGTAAGAAGACATTAACAACTCATAAGTTACAAGCCCATAACTATGGTATTTAGTGTATAGGTTACATAGAATTAGAAAGGGTGAACGCTAAGAGGTATGGTGGTCATCCACCAACTCATGCATTTACAACACTCCCCCTTGGATGTCCACCATACAATTGACATAGTTGCCTCATTAAAAACCTTGCTAGGAAAACCCAGTGGGACAAAACCTAAGCAAAGGGAAAAAGAGTGCAACATTCTTCTGGATCATTGATATGGTGTTGGACGTGCTTATGCTGCCTCGTTAAAACCTTGATAGGAAAAACCCAGTGGGACAAAACCTAGTCCAAGGGAAAAGAGTACAGCGCACATATGTCCTATATGTAGAAAATTGTTGAATCCTCCCCCTGATGAGGACAAACTTGAATTATTTGAAGATACAACACAAATGATATAGATATCTCATTTTCCTCCGACAAAGCAAGCTTTGGTAATGCTTTGTATAAAAACTTCTTCAATATCATCACTGGAGGATGTATGTGTGTCATTCCTTTGAATCCCTGTTGAGGTTAGAGTAATACCAAAAATATCTAGACTATTTTCACAAATCCTTTCACATTAACAATTCTTAAAATAACATCATATTCTATAATATCATAGTAATATAAGCAAACTCATACGTTACCGTTACGAGGACAAGAGTATAAAATTGCATGATGTAATAAGCTATTCATATAAATTTTTGTATACTATGCTAGCATGTCATAGGCTCTTCAAGAGACCTAAATATTCTGATAACTTCTTTAAAAATCTGAATACGTTGCAACGATATTGAACTTGATCTTGAACTCATAATTCAATCAAAGTACTCACTGAGGCAATTAGATCACTTTCATTTCACGATATTTGAATACATACATTGAGCTTCGGGCTCCTTAACTTCTTTAGAAATTTTCCTTCAATAATTTATATAATGTATGACATTTTACATCTCTGAGAAGTTATTCCTATGTATTCTTCAAAAGATCGCTTCTGGCGATATGCTTAACTTCATAATCTTTTTAGATTTTTCATCTCAAATTCCTTTATTAATATCAGGGGAAGCCTTTGTAAACTCTTCAAGAGTTCTAACAAAATTCTTCATATATATACTGTAATGATGGTAAACTCATTTATATATCCTTTTTGTAATAGATATTCATTAAGACGATTATACCATATTCTTCCACAATACTTTAATCCACACAAGGATCATTACAAGCCATCATATTTTAAATCATTTGCTTCAGGCATTCTGAATCCTTCAGGAATTTTTATACACATAAATTTTTCATAAAAATGCATAACATAGCTGCATATGTTTACCATCATAATCCCATGTCTTTATTGGGAAACGTTGTGCCATATCATCAAGTGATTTATTTCACTTCATCTCAAACACCAATTTGTAACATATACATTTTTATATCCTTTTGGTGTTTTAACTATAGGTTCAATAATTGCACTTTTTTCGAAAATATTCAACTTTACTGGACTGCCTCTTCCAGTTGGCCAATCTTTATTTACATTGTCGACAATTATAACAAGTGGTGCAATATCATCATGTATAGCCCTTGATAATTTTAGTACGTACTATAAACCAATATATCATCAATTCATGATCCCACAATTCTCATGTGCATGCGCATGCATAATTTATAAGCATCTCATTGCTTTTATTATTTCTGGTACCAGTGCCACTTCAGAGGCTTTCATTGTCACTTCATGGACAAATATCTCTTTTAAGACGTATAATTTATAGAATGTGGATCATAACCTCTTCTAGAGTGTTATTTTGAGTAGGGCTTAAACTTTGCAATTAATCTCCTCTTATGAGGAATTAAGTCTTTGGAACCTATAGATCTGTCATGCTTCAGGCATCCAACAGCTTTTATGGGGAGTTCAATTTTTGCAATCTATAAATCTGTCATGCTTCAGGCATGCAACAAATTGGTTATTAGTAGTCACTAACTTTGTGTCTGTATTTGCTTATGGTCATTTGACTTACAATCCTTTTTGTGTTTGAATATGCTTCTGGCATTTATCTTTTATACCAATTTGTTTGATGAGACAATAATAAATGTATTCCATAATCATTCACGTCGTTCTTTTGTTCTTTCAGGAACAACCAATTCTCCCCCTAACGACGGGAATTTTGGTCTCATCAAAATAATACCAAGAATGTCATAAGTATTGTCCTTCGGGGACCTTAATTCATGTCATAAGTATTGTCCTTCAAGAACCTTAATGCATTTGGCGTGCATAATATTAATATTGACATGTGGGTTGTCCTTCTGGGACTTTAATCTATTCAGTGTATTATCAATGTATTCAACTTGCAATCTTCACAATTTGCATTGTATTTAATCATTTAGAAATAGATACATATCAGGATAATTCAAGCCTTTCCTCTAGAATGGTCTTTTGTATATAATCCAAGTCATTCTTCTAGAATGATATTTTGTACATAATGCAAGTCGTTCTTCTGGAACACTCTTTTTGTACATAAAACATGTCGTTCTTATGGAACGATTTCTTGCATGCCATTCTTCCGGAATGGTCTTATCTTTTCATTTTGTGCTTTGAACTACAGGTTCAAATTATATATAAAAATAATTAAAATTAAGAACCTAGGAACTTGAAAGTTCCAATTAGAATTTGGTTACAATATTTTGATTCCATTGTGGAAAACATGATAAAGATAAAAGAAACAACGTTTGATTCTGAACTTCAGGTTCAATTAACATCTTATATATGTTATACCAAAACTGCAGGTTCTTAACAAGATATGAACTACAGGTTCATATTAATATTAATCTCAATAAAAATGATGAACTTTGGATATATATTAACATATATCTAGAACTGCAGGTTCTAGTACATATATCAAATTTAGAAAGAATATTTGGTTTTGAACTTCAGGTCCAAATTTGTATTAATATGATATTTTTCAAGGTAATAAAAGACCCCTGGCACTACAAAAAAAAGTGTCATTACCGACCAACTTTTTCTGAGGGCCCCAAATTTCTCTCGGTAAAAGTGTTTTTTCCGACCAAAAAATGTTATCCATTGGAAATATGTCATAGGGCTGAAATTTATTTCCGACAAAGGAACTACCCTCGGAAAAAGTCTATAAGGTCGTCGGAAATGTAATTTATTTGGCGGGAAAACTTGACGCCAACTTTATTAACGACAAAAAACATTTTTGTTGGAAATAAGATGATTATTTCCGAGGGGCTTCTCATTCTGTCGGAATTGTTTGTCTATTTCCTAGAAGCTTCTCATTCCCTCGGAATTGTTTGACTATTTCTGAGAAGCTTCTCTTTCCGTCGAAATTATTTGACTATTTTTTAGGGGCTTCTCATTTATGTCGGATTTGTCTACAAACAAAATTGAGTTTTTGTTATTACTTTGTATTTTATAATTCAAAATTAGATTTTTTGAGCTTTAAGGCAAAGAGAATGTCACAAGGAGTTCCTAGGAATTTTCCGTGTATTTTTTTATTTTAAATTTATTTATTATGAATTATAAAAGTTAAATCTTAAAGAAATAATATGAAATAGAATGTTCCATTACCTACAGAACGGGGCAAAATCAGACAAACACAACTTACAAAAAGATTTTAAAAAGGAACAGTAAAACATTTTAACATTAAAATAACACGACTTACACTTATTTTCATGCTCCATTATTGTTAGTGGTTGGTCAAACTCAAATACAACATTAATATATTAGAGCATCATCAAATCAATGGTACCAAGTTCTGAATCTTCCCCAATCTACATGCAATCTAAGGTATTACCTCACCTTTATTTCTGAAGTTTCTGATCTTTATTCATTGGTTGTTTGTTTGCTAATTAATTGGCTCCAATTTTTAGTTCTATTGATGCCAAGAAAAAAGAATTTAGTCAGGCCCTAAATAAATTCCTAGTTCCACCATTGATTCCACATGTTTGAGTTAATGAGAATTATTGGATCCAATAAACAAGAGTGTTACGTGATAGAATGTTTTTATTTGTCCATGAACAAAGTTGAATTTTGTTATTACTTTGTATTTTTATAATTCAAAAACTAGATTTTTAGAGTTTTAATGTGAAAAGGTGTCACAAGGAGTTCATAGGATTTTTAGTGTATTTTTCTTATTTTTAAATTTATTTGTTATGAAATTACAAGTTAATTAACTATTTAAAAAAAACACATTTGTGACGACGTTTTTCCAAGGGATGCCAAATACCCTTGGTAATAAATTTTGCACTCGCTTTCCCCCAAAAATTTTTTCAGTGCCGCCCATTTTTTTCGCTCCATTTAAATTTTGCGCCTAACACTTTGCAAAAAAATACAAAAGAAAAACAAAGAAACACAAAACAAACCCTAAGTCGCTCTATCTCAAGCTTTCTGACCCAAACCCTCACTTCCTCCTCCTCATTTACAAACTCTCCAGTTCTCACAAATATCACCTTGAGTTGAACCCACACCCACCGCTCCATTTTTGCCGTCGTTGCTCCAATCGAAGAAGCCACTCGCCGTCGCCATCGCCATGGCCGTCTCCTCTCATCATCTCGTCGCCGCCACCTCTGTCTCAATTTCAGGTAAGTTCCATCTCGTCTCGATCTCTCACTCGATTCAAGCTCTCTCTGTCTCTCACTCTCTCGAACTCGATCTCTGTCTCACTTTCAGTTTCTGGATTTCTTGATCTGTCTCTGTCTCTGTCTCACTCTCTTAATCTCTCGATATCTCCATCTTTCTGATCTGTCTCAGGCTCTCAGCCCTCTCCTCAACTCTCTGGAATAACAAGCTGCCCCAAATCGACGAAGGGACAAATGGTAAGTTTGTTGTATTTTTGTTAAGTTATTTAGGGTTAATTAAATACGAATGAAGTTGAGGGAATTCCTGGTCCAGAATGTTGATATTATGCTAGGAATGTTGAATATGTTGAATCTGAAATTATGTATAAAATTAAACAGAGCTGCAATTTTTACTAAATTTCTTTATTAGATGTCAACAATTCTAACGTGGTGATCAACCAATGGTGTGAGATGCCAGATGGGTTTGATCATTTTGGAGCAGAAAACACATTAGGGTACTGTGATCTAGAAGATGTTAAACAGTTGATTAGTGGTGGGAATAATCTTAATATTAGTGTTAATGGGTCTAAGTCTAACAGTCTCTTTTCCAGTGTTGATGAAAACAAGACAGAAGAGAAGGTTATAAATTTCTACTGAGAACTGAAATGCTAGTACTTGAGTACTGACTGACTGCTGTTAAGTAAAATGATCAGAAATATTTGATGGGGTATGGGGTGGTGGGGGAGATTCAGAAAAATAAAAGAAAAGAAAGAAAGATTGACTCAGTTTCTTTCCTAGGGGTCTATATGTGTTCTGAAATTTGCAAAAGTACTACTTCTGATGATATCTGAAATGAAACATCTCTGGATTTTTTTGACAGTACATGGTAAAAGCTTCTTTTAATTTTGTGCATTTCTTTTTTGGGAGGTGATTGATGATGAAGTTTGTTACAGTGGTGGTGATGATGTTATGTTGTTGTTGTACGGTCCTTCACTGCAACTTAATTTCTGAAATTGTTTTTATTTTTTATTTTTAAAGTGTTATGAAAACTAGAGGGAACTTATAAGCCATAAGGCATGAGTTTTAACCATTTGGATTTCATGAATCTGTTGAATCTGTTGATGGATATTGATTTGGTTGATTAGGATTTGGATATTGAATCTATAACTTAGGCATCACTTGGTGAATGAATATTGATTTGATAACCTGTTGATGGATATTAATTTGATAACCTGTTCTTATTTCATTACTATCTGTCATGTATTGTCTTCTTACTTGGTATATTTGATTTAACACATTGACTAAAAGTTTGTTTTGGTAACAGAACTAGCTATGTTCTTGTTTTGGCAGGATTAACAAATAATGTTATTGTTAATGGGAAGTAGCAGCAGCCCATCATTAGTAAAGATTCAAAGGAAGCTATGAAGCATGCATTCGAACACTTTAATGTTCGATTGGAAGTAGACTTTGGGACTAGTGATATAGTACATAGCTTAGGATTGTAATGAATATTTGTAATTTATTACATTTGTCTGTTATTAATAATGGTATATATTATTCTTTGAACAACAATTTCTCAATTGAAATATTATTTATATTTTTTGACAAAATATTTGTACGTTTAATGCTTATAAATGTAGTCGGAAAAACATTTTTTTGATAAATTTGCATGTCGAAAAAGCACAATTCCAACGAATTATATTTATTACAAATAGTAATTTAGGGTCGGAAATACTATTTTCGACAAATAGTCATTGGTCGAAAAAATAGCATGGCAAAAACAAAAGATCTCGATCAAAAATTATTTTCGACAGGAGCGCAAGTATTTGCGACCACATTTATTGTTAGAAATGAATTTGTATGGTCGTTTTGAAAATCTATTTCCGATAAAAATATAAGCAATATCGACAAAATATGGGTGTCGAAAATACATTATTTCTGACGGAATGGTCGGAAAAGAAGTATTTCCAACCAGCGTTTTACCGACGACTTCCGACGAACTTTTGCCGTCGGAAAAGAGAATTTCCGACGGCAAAAGGCTTTTTGCGACGACAAAATACTCTCGCTAAAGGCATTCTATTTTGTAGTGTGGTCCTTTACTTTAATCAACAAGGGTTCTTTCCCTGCTAACCTAAAACGAGAATAATATTTAAAAAAAAAAAAAGAAAATATGAAATCCAAACAATGTCGAAACTTTCAAGTTCTTAACATGATGTACATTTTTCAGCCCAAAATCATAATACATATGCACTTGTTGAAATATCAATTTGGAGGTTGACACAATTAGAACTTCTGGTTCTAGAATTTACCTATTTTAATGCACATGTGGCCGAAACTTTATAGTTTGGATTAGACTTAATAAGAACTTCGGGTCCTAAGATATTTGAACTTCGGGTCATATGAGGAACTTCACGTCCTTAAATAAAAATTATTGAAATGAAAACAAATAATTGAATGTAACAATAAAATAAAATAAATTGTTGGAACTTCTGGTTCCAAGTTAGGGAAAAATCAAAGAACTCCAAGTCTTGATTTACTTTCTGAGAATTGCAGAACTCCAAGTCCT
Source organism: Prunus kanzakura (assembly GCA_020521455.1). Lineage (NCBI taxonomy): Eukaryota > Viridiplantae > Streptophyta > Magnoliopsida > Rosales > Rosaceae > Prunus > Prunus kanzakura. Next base: position 1,645,785 of record BPUM01000794.1, on the reverse strand, counting down.
TATATAGATATTATATGGATTGAGAACTAAGAGACTTCGGGTCTTTATTTAATTATATAAGAATAATTTAGGGACTTCAGGTCCTTACAATAAAATAAATTGTTGAAACTTCTGGTTCCAATGAAAAAAAAATCAAAGAGCTTCAGGTCTTCATTTGTGTTTTAAGAATTGGGAACTTCAAGTCCACAAATATTTATATTATAAGGATTGCCTTTTAAGAACTAGTCCTTACATTGCCGTAAAATAAATAGTTGAAACTTCTGGTTTCAATAAAAGTGAGAAAAATGAGGAACTTCAAGTCCACAAATAGTTATTTTACAAGTATTGATATGGGAGATCTTCTTGTCCCAATTAATTGAAAATGAATTTAGGAATATTTAAACCTTAATTGACTATAAATATAATATAGTATGCACCAATAATTTCCTCATATCGCTTAGAACTTTTGGTTCTATAATTATCACATTTGTTCAATATTTAAACTTCAGGTTTAAATTATTATGATATGGACTTCAGGTTCCAATATCTGAATTAACAAAATCCCTTTTTCATTCAGGTACATGGTGCTAAAGTTGTTCACAATAAATTGAACACATTACTGTATAGTGGGATTTACAGCTCAAACGAGACTACACAGCTTATGAGTGTCTTCAAATTTATAAACCATAACAATGAGAGAACCAACTAATATTTGGTATTGATCAACGTGGTTCACGTTAACATTTAATCACCTTTTCACTTTGTGAACCATAAAATTATATATGTACATACACATATATAAAAGGATTTTCTTGCCTTTTTAGATGTATAGAAATTGTAGCTTCTGGCTCATTCCTTTACATGTATAGAATTTAGGATTTTCAAGTCCTTCATTAAATATATTGAGGATCAAGATCTTCGGGTCTTAATTCCCCCTTTTTTTTTTCAGCTCCATCATAATACACATAGAGTGTAACCTATATTATCTTTTCATTTCGTATAAATGGGCATTGATTGCTTCTGGCAATTATGATTTCAGTTATATATATAAAATAACCATAAGTATCAATATTATATTACTATTGTAAAACGAAATTAACTAATAACCCAACATAAATAAAATAAAACGAGTAAAGTGGTATAAATGAGGAATAAAATAAATAAATTAAAGACTATGAAATTCCAAGATAATATAATATTAATATGGATTCAATATGTAGATAAAACTACAAGTTTAAGAACTGGATTTCCAACCAATTCAGGTTCATATAGGCACAAATAAGTAATGAACTTCAGGTTCATATATAGTATTAAGATCCATGATAAACTATGAATTTCAGGTTCATATCAACATATATTTGAAACTTCAAGTTTGAATACGTAGATCTAAATAAATTGAATTAATAGTTGTGCTTTGAACTTCATACTCAAATCGATGTATATGCATTCGAAACTTCTGGTTCGAGTTCTTGACATATGTAGACCTCATGGAATTCTGATTTTGATTAATACAAAATCAAGGAGTTTCATGTCCTTATGTGCTCTTTAAATTCACGGAACTTCACAACCTCAATTATTTGGAATCAAAGAACTTCAGGTTTTGATTCAATCAAAAGGGCTCTATGTCCTAATCAAGTTATATGATGAGGATCGAGGAACTTCGGGCCCTGATCTTTTGTATAATACAAACTCATTATAATAATTAAAATCATACTTAAGATCAAATAAACAAACAAATAAAAAAAACATGGCATTATATTCATGTGTAATAAGAATAAGGATTTTTTTTCTTAAACGAGCATGATGAAGTCTGATGGTGAGTACAAAGAAACTCTATACCATGTGATGACTCTAGCTCATATAAAAAGAAAGAAAATTCAGAGAAAGAAAACATACCAAGAGCAATGTCGTTCTGATAACGTGTTATAAAACTAAGGGAAAATTGTAGAGAGAATTGGAAAGTAGAGGAAGACAATAGAAATTGTTCAATCAACTTATATTTCTCATCTTGATAAGACCTCTTATTTATAGGCTTACAATGGTAAGAAGACATTAACAACTCATAAGTTACAAGCCCATAACTATGGTATTTAGTGTATAGGTTACATAGAATTAGAAAGGGTGAACGCTAAGAGGTATGGTGGTCATCCACCAACTCATGCATTTACAACAAAAACTACGTTATAAGTCAAAACATTAAAACTACATCCATCTACCTCACGAATTGAATGAAACATTAACATCCCCACTATATATATTAAGAAACATATCTAAAATACCAAACCTAAAAGAGTAGATAACACAAACATGGTGACACCCAACCCAAGTTTCAAAAAATGAAGAGCAGAACCACTACTTAGAGCAGAGCTTGCCGATATCGCTTCAGTAGGAGAGGCTGAAGGTGAGAAACCATAAGGTATCGGACTTGGACTTGCAAATGAATCATCCGGTGTAGGTAGCGTGGCCATGATCTCAACCCTTTGTCCGGCTTGACAATGACCAGGAGCACCACACAAAAAGTAAAAGTTGCCAGGCCTATCAAGGGTGATGGTGTCAGATCCCGAGGTATAGACTGCGACCGGAGAGTTAGGGTTGCAAGATTCGAAATCTTGGGTAGTAACTTGCATCACGTTGTGGAATTGATTGTTGTAAGCAAATATGAGTGTATCGTTAACATGGAAGTCTTTTGTTGAAGCCCACTCGTTGTAGTCAACAAGGCCTCTAGAAGTCCACCCATTAGAATCACCAACTCTATACACAGCACCAAAACAAACACCACATAAAGCAAGCATAACCAAGAAAATCAATGTACTTTTTCTGAAAGCCATGATTTACGTAGACACCAAAGCAAAGCGAGTTTAAGAGCAGAGAGAGATAAGTTACTGAGCAAATTTGTGTAAAAGAAAGAAGTTTTGCGTGAAAGTAGAATGGGGTGCCCTTGAGTATAAATAGTATGTGCATCCATTAGCCGACTCCACCATGGAATAGGTTTCCATCTACTTGTTGGAATAGGAAATTTATTTTATTTTATTTATAACAGATATAAATCATTATAGAGTGTGAATCACGACACAGCTTATCCGTATGTGGGTGTGATTCAAATTTGGTGGTCAAAATATTGACTTCATGCCTCATCCAGGTTTGGGGACCAAAATGACCCAAATCCAATCCAAATTACATTAGTACTGATACTGTCAGAGACAATAGTTTGATGCACCTAGATAATAGCTTGATTCCAAAAAAATACTTTGTTCCCTTCAAAATAATTATTTAGGTCCGTATAGTTGTGGCTATTTGATACTATTGGTTTGATTTCTGAGAACATGCCCTAATTGCGTGACTTTGTTTTAACTTTTCTTTTTAATTAAGTGTACGCAAGACACATTTTGTGTATGCTAATATATATTATTAAGGTCATCAACTAGCAATTAGTTTACTGTTCTTATTCTTCTACAATTTCATAAGTTGTCCCGAGTTCCATTTTCAAGGCCTGCAAAGATATAGCAATTTTATTTTATACAGAACATTCGAGTCTCTTTCAATTCTGTAGGAAGTTTGTTACTTGAGCCTAAGGATCTAAAATATAATAAAAAGGGTAAAGTGTTATTGCACCGCATGAGCTTCCTCGTTGAGATCTCCTCCAAATCCACATCAAGAAAAAATGGCGGGAAAGGTGTAACAACCCATCACGACTAATTATTTTATTTTGCGAAGTTACATTTTTGCTCTTGAAGTAAGGTGTTTTTGTAAGATCCCACATCGACCAACGGAGAGGGGGTTGATGTGCCTTATATGTACATGCCCGCATCCATCTAGCACGAGGCCTTTTAGGAGCTCACTGGCTTCGGAGTCATGGGAATTCCGAAGTTAAGCGAGTTGAGGCTAGAGCAATGTAAGACCCGTGTCTTGGGGAAACAAGAACGGTGAGCAATCCCACATCGCTCGGGGAGGGAAAGGTGAAGTGCTTTAAATGTGTGGGCACTTCTCTTCCTAGCACGAGGCCTTTTGGGAGCTCACTGGCTTCGGATTCTTAGGAATTCCGAAGTTAAGTGAGTTGGGGGTTAGAGCAATCCCAGGATGGGTGACCCACTAGGAAGTTGCTCGTGAGCTCCCAGAAACAAAACCGTGAGGGCAGAGAGGGGGGCCCAAAGCGGACAATATCGTGCTAGGGGAGTCGGGTCGTGACAAAATGGTATCAGAGCCGGACCTCGACAGGAAATGTGCCAGCGAGGACGCTGGGCCCCAAGGGGGGTGGATTGTAAGACCCGTGTCTTGGAGAAACAAGAACGGTGAGCAATCCCACATCGCTCGGGGAAGGAAAGGTGAAGTGCTTTAAATGTGTGGGCACTTCTCTTCCTAGCACAAGGCTTTTTGGGAGCTCATTGGCTTCGGATTCTTAGGAACTCCGAAGTTAAGCGAGTTGGGGGTTAGAGCAATCCCAGGATAGGTGACCCACTGGAAAGTTGCTCGTGAGCTCCCAGAAACAAAACTGTGAAGGCAGAGAGGGGGGCCCAAAGCGGACAATATCATGCTAGGGGAGTCGGGTCGTGACAAGCAATCCCAGGATGGGTGACCCACTGGGAAGTTGCTTGTGAGCTCCCATAAACAAAACCGTGAGGGCAGAGAAGGGGGTCCAAAGCGGACAATATCGTGCTACGACGGAGCCGATCCCGAGATGTGACAATTTTGGTCAGTTTTTATTTGGAAATAGTTTTGGGAATTAGAGTTGCACCATTTCATAGAGCTCGCTCTCACGAGTTCGTAGACATGTAATGGGCTCAAATTGGCTTTTTAATGAGGAAATTGTGGTCAACAGAGTACAGTGGCAGAATTGAAATTTTTGGAGCAGTCAAAATTTAAAAACCCAAGGTTAGACTCTCCCACGCCTTCCTCTTTTGCTTCCCCACGCCTATCTCTTATAGTTCCCAAGTTTGGTCAGTTTTCATTTCAAACTCCCACACAATTATACCATTCTCTTTCGAAAGAATTCTCTCCCAACTCCTCACAAGTTCCAAACCCGTCAATCTAGTTGACTGCTTCAAAACCCCTCTCTCCTAAACTCAAAACGAAATTTCTTCTTCTTCAAACTTGTTCCTCTGGTTGTCTAGTAGGAACATCCGAACATTAGCCTAATCCAAGAAATATAATCACCCAAAAAACCAGTTTGAAGATGAACCGCTCATCTCTGCCTGGTACTTTGTGTTATGCACGGATTTGGCTTTTCATGTGAGTTTCCATTGCTCTTTTCACCTCTATCCTTCACACAAGTTGTTTCTAAGGTCGAGAGATACAACATATCCAATAAAAGGCAAGACCATTGAGGTCTTTAACCAGCTAAAATCGTATTCAAGGTGAGACTAGTTTTCTCATACTTCCTATCTGCTGGTTCCACACTATTGTCAACTTAGTCACTCTTGCATAGAGCTTTCCCATGATCTAATGACCCTTCATGAAAGTTGTTTTTTTATGTCTTGGCTATAATCTATCAAACTTTGAGCTTCATCCAAAAAGTATAGCCATCCAAACATTCTATAGGAGTGTAACATGTTCATCCTTGTCTGTTGTGTTGATGTAGGCTCGGATTATGTCTTGCATGTCGATTTCTCTTGCTCAGATGAGAAAGTTTCTTTTACAAAAGTCTTTGAAAATTTTGTTCTCTACAACATATCCAAAATACATAGTCATCCAGCAAGTTTAGCCCTCTCGGAAGGGTTACAAAATGAAACAAGCTTCTTTGTTTCCAAGTGCTATTTTGGTGGTTGTTCTCCTTGGGGGGTGAATTGAGGATTTCAAACCAATTCAAAGGATTGAGGTAAATATTTAAGATTTTTTTATTTCTGGAAATATGTTATACATGTTATATTCTTGAGGTTTTGAATTGATGAGTTGTTCCAAAGTTAAGTGGAATTGTGGACCTATAGGAATGTCCGGATAAAAGATCAAAGGTTGTGGGTCCCGAGTGTCCGGTTGACCTAGACAGTGGGCCACGTTGACTCGGTTGACTAGATGTCTTCTGAAATCGTCTTTGCCCTTAGCACTACAAGAAAAAATGTCAGTAGTGACAAATTTCCTTGTGACCACATGAATAATGATCACAAATACAGTGAATTTTAATGACTAATAATACTACATGGTCACTAAAATGATTGACCCCTATTTTTTTATTCTTAATGACCAAATTTTTTGATCAGTATTTAAATTAGTCACTGAAAACAACTTAAATTATGTAGTTAGTGACGAACACATATGTGCCAAGTCAGCCTTACTTCTCTAATTTAATACATCAGTGACCAATTAACCTTTTTTATTTTTCAAAACACGCTCGCGTACCACATCAAAAAGAAAACAAAAAAGATGAAGCTAGACCAAAGCGACAGAATATCATAGCGAGCGTGTGATCATAGTGAGATATCAGAACAAGCTATAGAGATCAAAGTGAGGGATCAAAGCGAGCTAGATGTCTCCTGAAATCGTCTTTGCCCTTAGAACACTTGGCACTGTAAAATATCAAACACACGTTTTGGCTGAATGATCCATCAGTGTGATGGAGGGTTTGTATTTATAAACAAACTATACAAGATCTGTGTTACACAGATAAGATAGGACTCCTCCTTTAAGAGGTTATCCTTATCACAAAGTTTGAAATACAAAAACAATCTGAACAAACTATCAAACTTTCAAATATACAATCCAATCATGATTTTGAATTCAAAGCTATGGTTGTGCACACACACTAACTGTTATTATCATGCGTGAGTGAGTGATGATATGAGGGCAGTTGTTAAGCGCTTGCAACTTCAAAGTACAAGAAGTTTCTTTTTTATTTTTCATTAATATTATAAAAAATTTGACCTAGCTAGACTATCAAAATTGCAAGTACAAATTAAACCATTGTTTAGTTTTTGTTGGTTTTAGTATTCCAACAACTTAAATTGATGAGAGAGAACTTGTATGACAGAAACCAGGAGAGCATATAATGAAGTTTATTTCTGCACAGGTGTGATTTAGTTTAATTTTCATCATGTACAGAGTGACAAATAAAAACTGACAAATATAATTTTAAACAATATATTCAAGCCATGAATCCAATCCACATAAATTGAATGAAAAACATTAACATCCCAACTATATTACACATCTCTAAAATACAAATCCCGAAAGAGTAGAAACCACAAACATGGTAGCACCCAACTAAAGTTTCGAAAAATGAAGTGCATGGTTGAGCTTGACGACATCTCTTCAGAGTCAGAGGATCCGTAAGGTGTCAGGCTTGGACTTATAAATGAGTCATCCGGTGTAGGTACGGTAGCCGTGATCTCAACCCTTTGTCCGGCTTGACAATGACCAGGAGCACCACACAAAAAGTAAAAGTTGCCAGGCCCATCAAGGGTGATGTTGTCAGATCCTGATGTATAGACTGCGATCGGAGAGGTAGGGTTGCAAGATTCATAATCTTGGTTTGTAACTCGCATCACGTTGTGAAATTGATTGTTATAAGAAAATATGAGTGTGTCGCCAACATGGAAGTCTTTTGTTGAAGTCCACTCGTTGTAATCAACAAGGCCTCCAGAAGACCACCCGCTAGAGTCACCAACTCTATACACAGCACCAAAACAAACACCACATAAAGCAAGCATAACCAAGAAAATCATTGCACTTTTTTCCGAAGCCATGAGTAGACAACAAAAAGGAGAGCGGTAAAGAGCAGAAAAGGATCAAGTGATTGATCAAATTTGTGTTAAAATGAACGAAAGAGCTGACTGAAATTTTGCGGCGTGAATGTAAAATGGGATGCCCTTGCATATATATACTTGTGTATCTACTAGCCGACTACAACATGGAATAGGGTTTCCAACTACTAGTTGGAATATGATTTTTTTTATTTTTCACAACACAGTTAATTAGAAAGTTGGAATGGCCCAAACCCAATCCAAATTGCATTAGTACTAATACTGTCAGATAGTTGTGAATATTTTTTACTTGATCCAAGTTATCTAAGGACCCAAAATATATTTTATAAAAAAAAATTGAAAAAAAAAACAAATACACATATGTTTTTGTTAAAAAAAAAATAACAGATTATAAATACGAAGTTATATTTACACCCATGTCACGGTGCTTCTTGCACATCTGCATCTCGAGTACCAGATATAACCACTTTTGTACTTTAAAAAAAAAAAAAAATTTTGCTGGCAAGTCATTTATGTGTATGTTTTTTTTTTTTTTTTTTGGGAGATTCACTTTTATACGTAATATAGGGGCCCAAATTATTTAAAAAAATTGACTTTAGAAACACACCAAAAACTCATTTACAACATAACAAAAAAGCTTCAAACTTCTTATAAATTACAAAACTGTCATTGATTTCTTAAAACGAGCCCAACCCCAAAACCTCATATACAAAACCCAAAACATTCAATAGGATATTAAAGTAATTTAATAATCAAGATTAAATTCAATAGGACTAGCTGTATTTTTTGGGTTTGTTTATAGAAATTAAATTGTGTAGGATTTATCTATATCACTAAATATTTCCTTTTTGAAAAATTAAAAAAATTTGGTTTTCTATCACCACCTCTTTTTATAAAATTTATGGCATGTTTACTTAAAATAATTGATCTACTGTGCAATCGTCAAAAGCTTGCAATTTAAGATCATACACAAATCGGTTTGTTGCGATGCCCCGATTATGGTTATAGTGAAAGGATTTAATGACGCAAAAAAATGCATTGATCAATTGTTATGAAATTAATCAACACCTTGAGGATTTGGAATAGTGCAACTTGTCTCAAAGTGAAAGAAACATATGGTCAGGGGCTTGAAACATATATTTGCTTTATCTGAAACAAAGCTTTTTTATTCATCATGTATAATTATGAAAGATTTATGTCCTTTGAATGGCAAGCTAAATACAAAAGCAATGTCAAGGAAAATACAATTGCCAAGTTAAAAGAACAAAGACCTCAATATGGGTTACGAATAGTACAATTCTCTAGAGCAAGCAAACCGATTTACGCCATGCATATATGTTCATATATTGTTGAAGTTAAATTCCTCCTTGCAACTGTGAGAATACAAGAAATTCTTTTTGGTTTTGGGTTTGGCAGAGACCCAGACTATCTAATTTTGTCAGTTTTGGTTAATTTTAGTAGAGGTCTCTAGCATTGATGAGAGAGATTAAGTGTATGACAGAAACCTATTAAGCATGTAGATTTAGTTTAATTTTCATGTACAATTAGTTTCCGCTGTGACACAGAGATACAAACCAAAAAGAAGAAACCATATAAATTGACAAATATAATAATATCAAACAATTTATTCAAAAAACTATGTTATACATCAAACCATCTCTCAACTACCTCATGAAATGAAAGAAACATTAACATCCCTACTATATTATTAAGAAACATATTTAAAATACAAAACCCAAGAGAGTAGATAACACAAACATGGTGACACACCCAACCCAAGTTTTGAAAAATGAAGAGCAGGACTAGTGCTTAGAGCTGAGCTTGGCGACAGCACTTCAGAATGAGAGGCTGAAGGTGATGATCCATAAGGTGTCGGGCTTGGACTTGCAAATGAGTCATCTGGTGTAGGTAGGGTGGCCGTGATCTCAACCCTTTGTCCGGCTTGACAATGGCCAGGAGCAGTTGTAACTTTATTAGAAATTGAACCAAATGATTCAGAATTTGAGGGAGGTCAAGTAACAACAAAGTTTTTTTTTTAATCCAGACGTATGCTCCAAAAGATATTCAAAGAAAGCTGAGGATTTCTTTACTATATTTGGCATTCATAATTCTTTTCGTTTTTCTTGGATTGCTTGAAGTTGTTTGGTTGCATGAAGCACTAAACAACAACACTAAACAACAAATGTAAAAAGAGTTTTTTTATCTAGACGAATGCTCCAAAAGATATTCAAAGAAAGCTAAGGATTTCTTTACTATATATTTGGCATTCAAAGAAAGCTGAGGATTTCTTTACTATATATTTGGCATTCAAAGAAAGCTGAGGATTTCTTTACTATATATTTGGCATTCATAACTCTTTTTGTTTTTCTTGGATTGCATGAAGTTGTTTGGGTGCATGAAGCACTAAACAACAAATGTAAAATGAGGATCCGGATCCGATTGGGTGACCTTCATCTACTCACTTTTGTGATGGCGATGTTTGTCTCAAATGTAAAGGGTTGACAGGGAGGGATTGAGTGATCTTCATCTACTCACTTTTTTGATGGCGCATCTACTCACTTTTTTGATGGCGATGTTTGTCTCAAATGTAAAGAGAGATAGGAGGGAATTCGCGTGCATGTCGACAGAGACGTGTGAAGACAGATAGGAAGGGAGAGACAATGAAATCAGCACTTGAAAGTGACGAGGAGACATTGTAGAATTGTAAGTAATGAGCTTATCTATTCCTTCATTTTTCTCTCTAACGACCAATCCACAAACTCAGCCTGAATAGCAAAACATTGTCTATAAAACCTCAATTCCAAGTGGAAAACAAATCCACAACCGTTTTCAATTTCAGCTCTTTTAGTTCCTCTCCTAGTTGACTAGTTTCTTCATCCACCTGGGTAGCCTCAAGTTCGAGCATCCACAAGAAATGAACTCTGCCCACATGACCACTAGCCCTCTAGACCCTGAGGAGTTCAGAAGGCAAGGCCACATGGTCATAGACTTCATCGCAGACTATTACAAAACAGTTGAAAAATACCCAGTTCTTTGCCAAGTCCAACCGGGCTATCTCAAAAAACGCTTGCCAGAATCTGCCTCATACAACCCTGAACCCATTGAAACCATCCTCCAAGATGTTCAAGATCACATTGTCCCTGGCCTAACACATTGGCAAAGAATTTCAGGGCCATAGAGACCCTATTTAAAATGCCCACTTTTGAAAGTGGGCATTTTAAATAGGGCTGAAAAGGCTGAAAAGGCTTTATCTAGTGCTTTGCCAATGTGTTAGGCCAGGGACAATGTGATCCTGAACATCTTGGAGGATGGTTTCAATGGGTTCAGGGTCGTATGGGGCAGATTCTGGCAAGCGTTTTTTGAGATAGCCCGGTTGGACTTGGCTAAGAACTAGGTATTTTTCAATTGTTTTGTAATAGTCTGCAATGAAGTCTATGACCATGTGGCCTTGCCTTTTGAATTCCTCAGGGTCTAGAGGGCTAGTGGTCATGTGGGCAGAATTGATTTCTTGTGGATGCTTGAATTTGAGGCTACCCATCAGGTGGATGAAGAAACTAGTCAACTAGGAGAGGAACTAAAAGAGTACTGAAATTGAGTAGACAACACCAAAACAAACACCTCATAAAGCAAGCATAACCAAAGCCATGAGTAGACAACAAAAAGGAGAGCGGATTGAAGAGCAGAAAAATGATCGAGTGATTGATGAAATTTGTGTAAAAGGAACAAGAGCTGACTGAAATTTTGCGTGAGAGTAGGAGCTGACTGAAATTTTGCGTGAGAGTAGGCTGGGGGTGCCCTTTGCATATGTAGTGTGTATCTATTAGCCGACTCCAACAAGGAGTAGGTTTCCAACCACTAGTAGTTACAATAGGATTTTTTTTATTTTCATTTTTCATAACAGCGTTACTTATAAATTTTGAATGGCCCAAACCCAATTTAAATTGCATTTTCTTTATCCGTATCCAAATTGTACTAGTGCTCATCTGTCAGATAATAGCTGGATTGTTCCCAAAGAACAACTGTGCAAAGGAATATGATTTATGCCCATATAGTTGTTGCTATTTTTCACTTGAGCCAAGTTATCTAAGGACCTAAAATACATTAAAAATATAAATTAAAAATCAAAAGAGAGAGCTATATATATCAAATTAGGATCCCTTTGTGTAATTAATTCCTCGCATGCATACATCCATAGACACTGCAGTTACTTGGATTGGATATATGAACTGGTATCACAAAAACAGACAAATTTAAAGAAAAGAAAAAGAGAAGCCAACAGTCGAGTGTGCCCCGATTATTGGAAGCATTTGATGCCAATAGTAATACGAGGGAGCTGTTTTAGGTTTTGAATGAAAGTAAAGTGGAGGTTAGGAGTGGTACTGTGAGTTTTTTAATTTTAAAAATAAATAGTATAGCCGCGCTGCTATACTTTGAAGGTTAATTCCTTTGCAATGACACCTTTTTAATCTACGCGAGTGAATATGAATTCTCCCACTCACGTTATGACGACAACTCTCAACTGCTTGCACACAAGAAGTATATTTCTTTTTCTTTTCTTTTTCCATGAAGGACCAAAAGGCTTTTCTTTTTTTTCTTTTTTTATCCTTATATATATTTATATATGATGATGAATGCCTACATTTATCAAAATCGCATGTATAAATTAAGGGCTTTTCATTAATAGGCTCATTTTAGCATGACATATTATATAATTACTCGTATAGAGTTTATTTGGAGGGAAAACCTCAAAACTTGCCACTTGTTATTTTCTAATTAGGTTCTTAGTGTGTTAAAAAATTTCTAAAACCAATTGAAAAATGATAAGTGGCTAGTTTTGGGTTTTTACCTCCAAATAATCTCTATATGGGTAATTGTATAATATATTATGCAAAATGGGCTTATTGCTAAAAACTTATTAAAGTAACCCCTTATTTGGATTTGGTTGTTTTTAGTTAAAATTTCGGTATTCTTTTGTGGCATATATAAATTATATGAGAAAGTTCATTCCTGCAAATTAGTTGTTTAAATTTGTAGTACAAAGCAGTGACACAGGGACACAAACCAAAAAATATAGAAACCCAAATAAATTGACAAATGTTATATATCAAACCTAACCCTACATGCATCCTCATCTACCCCAGGAATTGAAACATTAACACCCGTACGTACAATAATATTAAGAAACCTGTCTAAAGTACAAGACCCAAAACACACAACACAACAGTGGTGAACTCACAATAAGAAGGCGATGCTCCATAAGATGCCGGGCTTGGGCTTGCAAACGAGCCATCTGCAGATATAGGCAGCGTGACGTTGATGTCGACTTTTTGTCCAAGTTGGCAATGGCCAGGAGGACCACAGAGAAAGTAAAAATGGCCGGACCTATTAAGGGTGACAGTGTCAGAGCCAAAGGTGTAGGTTGCCATAGCAGAGGTTTGTTTGGCTAATAGCAAGGGTGCTGAGGTGTCAAGACTGTTGCGTTAATCATGGGAGTTAGTTTGTATTAGCTGTTGTAATAGTCACGTGTATCTTTCAGTTAGTTAGAAAGAGCTAGCTTAATTGCTAAGCAAAGCACAAAGTATTAAAGGCTCTGGGTACTGTAATATTGATTAACCAGAACAGAATTCTCAGATAATATTTTCATTTTTCTCTCTCTGATTTCTCTCTTCTTCTTCTTCTCAAGTCTTCCCACATCATGTTATTACGATTCATGAACAACAGAGACAGTTTCTTAGCATTTGGACGGATTGTTGGTTTATGACCAAAGTATCTCCTGCATCAGTAAACAAACTAGTTATAAACCAAAACATGATCAAATCAAACCCTTCCACCAGAAGACAGAAATGTATCCTTGAACTCAAGTTTTAATACCTTCGACCAGCTAACATTCTAGCCATATTGCCGTTGTTGTTGGCGATGAAAACATCACTTTCATTGCAAACAATAAAGTCAAGTGCAGCCATTCGAGAAGAGAAGGATGAAAATGGTGTCAACTCCTCTTTACTTGCTATAGTCTCTTTTGAGTGGAAGTTTGGGAAAAGTTTCTTCAGTGGTGCCAACGTCTCTTCACCTCCGTATACTTCACCCGATGCCACATACAAGTGAATATCACTTCCAAAACCCAATGCTCTAAGCATAAGGCCAACTTCCTCTGGAGTTAGCGGGCATCTGCCATGTCTTCGTATCTTGTCAGGGTTGCTTACCTGCATGCAATATAACCCCAAATATCAAATGTAGTTATAATGCAGAGATACAAATTATATAAAACAGGTCACTATTGAATGACATCATTCAAGACATCAGTGAAGCCTTACATGTAAAGTTTTCCACCTTTTCCGAATTTTCCCAAGTTCTTTCCTTTCTTTTTCTCCTCCACCAAAATCACATCCGGAAAATGCCAGCATATCCGGCTCAAACCTATAACATGGTCTACCAATATCAGAAACTTTTTCCTATGGAGTCCAAAAGAATTTGGAAAACTCTAGCACAAAACCTATTCCACCTATCAAAACAACCTAAATAGAGGTTTTTGTGCTGTACAACCCACCCATACATATAGCATGCTAAAGAAAACAAAATTCAATCATTTTTCAAGACAAAACACACATTAACTCTACAAAGAAATTATCTGCACAAGCAAGTATTCTGTCGAAGGCATAACTTGCTCACAGTATATTAGTATGTACAACAGGAAAAAAAACAGCTAAATTTTTTTTGCAATTTACCTCAAATGCAGGGCAATGAAATGCTTGCTTTTCATCCTCATTCTGTCAACCAACGTTTTCCCCATTTCATTAATAGAGTAAACTTCAAGGCATGATAATTTGCTCCACACATAAGCTTTTGTAAATTTGAATCCAACTTATTTGAAAGCCTATAATCAAACTTTGTGTGCTGAACAGCCTGCGCATTAGAAAGCATAACAAACAACTGTGAATTCTATATAACTTGAAAAGGCACTCATTCAAGCACCATAAGTTATTCTTCCTCGGTAACATGCACCAGCATATGATAATTAACGAATTCTTCACAAAAATGTGGTAGGTTCTCCTGAAAGACACTTAACATGCTTTTCAATAAGAACAGGCACTGAACGATTCTGGTAGCATTTTGCATTGCACTTCCTTGGGACATGCATGGTATATGGACTCATTGGTTTTCCTCCCTTTGTTGGAAGCTGTTTAATGATTTCAACATCTTTTGATAGAGATGATATAAACCAGTCGACATCAAAGATTTCATCAAAGTTGCTGCACCAAATACCCAAATAACAATATTAATCCACTGACTGTTTTGCTTACATTGACCTTGACAGTAGTTTTTTAACTGTGATATGGTGAAACTTACCTGGAGTCCTTCCAAAATGATTTCTGGTCCAGCTTGGGAACAACAAGAGTAGCATTCAAGATATAAGCTGCAACAACAGCATCAGTTATCTGTTACAGAATCAAGAAAGGAAGCATCAGATGCTGAATCAGCAGCAAAAACATGCATGATTACAAACCAGTCTTATCACTCATGGAATGAAAAAGTTACAAAGTCCTATCAACAAGTCCTATACAGGATCTACTTATAACCAGATGCCTAAACAAAATAACAATCCACAATTAGACTAATAAAGAAGCCATTTGGAATCTAAATTCATAACCACAATGTTCTTTAAACTAAATTTCTTTTAAGCCTTAAATGAAGATATTAGAACGATAAGTTAGACCTCAAATGGAAGAAAACTAAGATGGGATTCGACTGGATTAATATGCAGCTCCAGCTCAATCAAGAAACTCACCCCTCTTCTTTGTTGGTTTAAGCCTCCACTAGTAGCAGTCAACAAATATGCTTTCACATCAGCAGCTGCAACATTTAGGGCATTGGTTTTGTAAATCAAAAGCCTCAGATAAGTTAACCAAAATCCTAATAGAATCGATTCAATTACGACGTCATTACTGCAACCATGGAGAAAAAAAGGCATAAATAAATCTCTAATATACTTTACTTGCAAAGTTATCGGCGGCATTGCTGCAACCATGGAACAAATCCGATTTCCTTGTACACTTGATCAGTCTATCTCTTTACACTGTTTCTTCAATCTATCAAACTGGGGAACCAGCACTGGCGGAGATGGAAGAAGAAGAAGGAGGAGGAGGAGGAGGAGGAGGAGGAAGAAGGAGATGGTCCGGAGTTTTAAGTACGGCACCATGAGAATGAGTTGTGATACGCCGTCGTTTCCGAGTGATGAATGAAGGTGACGGAGTGTGTCGGTTGTTGGCAGAAGGGTGTGGGCTAGGATTTTTTGCCACGTCTCACAACTTCTTTCACCATCAGTCATTGGACCCGACCCGACCCATTAACAAAGGGTTCCCTTCTTTGAATCCAACTTGGATTTTCAGTCTAACTTCCAAACAAAACCCAACGACTGAGACGAACAAGTGATTTAAAGGGCCTGGTTGGAATTAAAAGGAAAATTAAGGAAATAGTGTTTTTTATTATGCTTTAATTCACCAGGTGTTTGCTGTGTGGGTATTTGGGGCATGGGGTATTGGCAAGACTACCCTTGCTGATGCTATATTTCACCGGCACTTTTTTTTTTTCTTATACACGTATGTATTTTTTATATATTTAATATATATGTGTTTTTTATTATAAATTTTTGAATGATACATATAAAATTCACGTATTATACCAGTAATTTTCACATATTATTTAATAAAAATAATATATATTTTAAAAAATTATATAGTGACCAAAATTTTCAATTGTATCTTGCCAAAATTTTGCCGAATAAAACACATATGTATTTTATTCGTATTTTTTCTGTACCATATTTTACTAACTAAGCTCCACATCCCTAACCTTAAGGACTATTAATGTCACAAAAAATCATAAAAGCCAAATACGATAATTTCGCAAATTCCATGGACCATTTGTGATAAATGCCCCCCAAAAGGACAAATCAAGTATTCCCAAACAATCATACGAAAAATTATTCAGCTCAAACTTGTACCTTATACTTAATGTTAATATATAATGAAGCTAACAATTGCAATTTTCTTTTTGACTTTTCATTTCATTTTGCTTATGAACTCCGATTTTGATTTATTTTGCTTTCTATTTCTTTATAAATAGAGCAGGCGTGTTCTTCAATTTGGAAAACCAGAACTTTTGTGACCTGAACGAAGAAATATCTTCGCATCAGGAAATTTCTTTGACTAGGAATGCATATTGTTCCTTCGCAAAGTCAAAGTTGGAATGCTTGTGAAGTTGTTTGTTCACATACGAAATTGATCAAAAGGGAAATACGAGATTGAATGCGTGTGGCGAACTTTCAAAGTGCCTTGCAAAATTAATTGGACCCGGACTAGTTCCCATTTGAATTTTCTTTTTCGTCTTGACCAAAAAATAATAATCAAGTGGCTGTGGTCTCTGCTCGATTGACTAACCAGTAGCTTTCTTATCTCCCAAACCGTGTAGGACTGAGTGCATCAAGACGAGCAACAAACTAGAGGCTTAAGTCAGTCAGCAAAGCTTAAGTGACGTGGCCAACACTTGCTAGTTATTAAGTCCTATTCACTCAGCAATGCTGATATCTCTTGCTTATCTCGATTCTGATTTCTGAGGTGCAACTTCTTTCTTGACCTGGAGGTAATCGCACTGACTAGAATTCTCTGCAATAATAAAAACACCATAGCAGTGTCTAACTTCATTATTAATTACTGTAAGTAGTCCAAATCTCTTATATTTCTATTGCAGAAAGATTTTCTAGTGTCACATCTCTCATTCTGAATATATATTCAGAATGAGAGATGCGACACAATTTTTAGCTTACTTGACGTTGTTAATTTCATTTTCTTTTGAATATATGTGTTGTGTGGATACATAACTAGATTTATATTCATAGGTAGCCCAGGCACGCATATTTTGACTTGTGGGTGGGTTTGCACAGGTTATGGATGAAAAGTATGATGTGTTTCTGAGTTTCAGAGGTGAGGACACTCGCTATACGTTCACCAGCCATCTTCATGCTGCTTTGCTTAGGAAGAAAATTCAGACCTACATAGATAACAATCTCGAGAGAGGAGATGAAATTGCACCTACCCTTCTCGAAGCAATAGAGAAATCAAAGCTTTCGATAATTATTTTCTCAAAAAACTATGCTTCTTCCACTTGGTGTCTGGATGAACTTGTGCATATTCTAGAATGCAAGGGAAGAGATGGGCAGTTTGTTATACCGATCTTTTACGACATCGAACCATCACATGTACGTAAGCAGCAGGGTAGTTATCAACATGCACTTGCTCAACTTGAAGAACGTTTCAAGGACAATATGGACAAGGTGCACAAGTGGAGGGTTGCTTTGAGGAAAGCAGCCAAAATATCAGGGTTTGATAATTCAAGCAAAACCGGGTAATTAACTAACTCTGTAACTTTTATTAATTTCTATTTCTGACCATTTTGATTCAGGAGAATATCAGTTCAGGCATACTCACTAAGTTACTAACTATTGGTTGTCCTTCATCATCATGTGTCAGGCTAGAGTCTGATTTAGTTAAGAAAGTTGTCAAAGATGTTTTGAGCAAATTGAACCGCAAAACATCAAGTGATTTAAAGGGCTTGGTTGGAATTGAAAACCGCATCGAGGAAATTGAATCATTATTATGCATTGATGATGATTCGCTAGATGTTTACAGTGTTGGTATTTGGGGCATGGGTGGTATTGGCAAGACCACTCTTGCTGATGCTATATTTCACCGAATCTCTTCTAAATTCGAAGCTGCTTGTTTTCTTGCAAATGTTAGGGTGAAATCAGAAGAAAAAGATGGACTAATTCACTTGCGAAATACACTTCTTCGGAAGATATTAGATGATGAGAATGTAAATATCGACACTCCATCTATAGGATCTGATCTTGTTAGAAAGAGGCTAAGTCGTACAAAGGTCCTCATTGTTCTTGATGATGTGAATGACTCAAGCCAAATAGAACTTCTAGCTGGAGATCATGCTCGGTTTGGCCCCGGAAGTAGAGTCCTTATAACAACTAGAGATAGGAGCCTACTTAAGAAAACTGTTGAAGATGATAAGATATACAAGGTTAAGGCATTAACACACGATGAAGCTCTTCAACTTTTTCATTTGAATGCTTTCAAAAATAACGCTCCTAGAACAGATTATACAGAGTTGGCTGAAATGGTGGTGGGTTATGCTGGAGGCATTCCATTAGGTGTTCAAATTTTGGGTTCCTCATTCCTTCACTGTGAGAGCAAAGAAGATTGGTTAGATGAGTTGATCAAATTCAAAGAAGTTCTAAGCAAAAAGATCCAGAAGGTGTTGAGACCTTTTGATGGATTGGAAGAGAATGTGAAGGAGGTGTTTCTTGATATAGCATGTTTTAATAAAGTGGAGACGCAGTATATTGTAAAAAGAATGCTAGATGCTAGTGGTTTTCGTCGAGCAATTAGAGTTCTTAGTGATAAGTCTCTCATATCAATTTCAGAAAGCATGTTCATTGAAATGCATGATTTGCTACAAGACATGGGCAGGGAAATTGTTCGCGAACAATGTATTGAAGAGCCCGGAAAACGCAGTAGGTTGTTTATGGCTGAGGATGTCTATCACATGTTGAAAAACAATACGGTAAGAGCCATATTCATTAACTTTCTTAGTGAAAAACGTGAGAAACTCTTTTGTTATAAACAAGTTAGATGCCTATAAATGTAACAATTGATTCTTGTTGTATATATATTTTGTTCATATTTATACTTTGCATTTGATTGTCAGGGAACTGCAACGGTTCAAACCATATTCCTTAACATGTCTGAGATTGGACAGCAACACTTGAATCATGCAGACTTCAAAAAGATGTATAATCTAAGATTGCTTCATGTTGACAATTCTAGATTTGGAAATTACTGGGATTTGGAAGTTTCTCTTCCCAATTCTCTTAGTTATCTTTGCTGGGTGGGATATCAATTGAAATCATTGCCATCAGAATTTTCTCCACAAAATCTTGTCGAGCTTCGAATGTCCTACAGCAATGTGGAACAACTTTGGAATGAAGGCCAGGTATATATGCTAATTTTAGTTGTAGTACAAAATGTGGTGTGGAAAGTTATTCAAGTTAAGTTGTTAACTCTTGCCATTTCTCTGTAATTTGTTACAGAATCTTGGGAATTTAAAAGTGATCGATCTTAGTTACTCCAGAAAACTGACTGAAGTTCCAGATCTCTCTCAGAGTCCAAAAGTTGAGTATATCAATCTTGAAGAATGCACAAGTTTGGTTCAAATTCCTTGTTATCAAAGTCTTGACAAGCTGACTTATCTTAACACGGGAGGCTGCTCGAATCTCAAATCTCTTCTAGAGATACCAGGAAATGTTGAATACTTAGATATAAGTAGCACTGCAATAACAAATTTGCCTTCATCAGTTTGGACTAATGAAAAATTATCTTTCTTGGATATTAAATGGTGTAAGGACCTTAAGAATCTACCCAGCAGCAGTTGTAAGCTAAAATTACGTTATTTGAGTTTATGGGGCTGCTCATCTCTTGGCAAGTTTTCCGAGCTTCCCAGGAATATGACCAAGTTAGATTTGACTGAGACATCAATAGAAGTATTGCCCTCGTCAATTGAGAGTCTCTCTTGTCTCAAGAAAATTGTACTGGAAAATTGTGGAAGGTTTGCGAGCCTCCCAACGAGCATCTGTCAGTTGAATTCTCTTGAGAGACTTATTATCACTCGTTGCTTCAAATTTAAGTACTTCCCAAAAATCTTGGGGCCTATGGAGCATCTATACTTTCTTAGTTTATCAGAAACAGCAGTTAAAATGCTACCCTCGTCGATTGAAAATCTAATTGTGCTTCAAACATTAGAGCTGTATCGGTGCAAAAACCTTAAGTTTGTCCCGACTAGCATCTACAATTTAAGATGTCTTAAAACTCTCATGTTTGGTGGCTGTTCGAAACTTAAAAACTTGCCTTCCTTCTCTGTTGGTTTGTGGTCTTTGGAAGAACTAAACCTCAGTTATTGTGGTATATCAGAGATCCATGATTCCCTCATTTGCTTAACCACGTTACGAGATTTAGATCTAAGTGGAACCAAGATCAGGAGCTTACCTGCAAGCATCAAACAAGCTTCTCAGCTGTCTATACTGCGCCTAACCAATTGCAAGAGGCTTCAATCTTTACCAGAGCTCCCAGTGCTGCTAGACATTCTTGAAGCACATGGTTGCACTTCGCTGAAGACACTGCACAGTTCAAGGACTGCACTCACACAACATTCCGATGAATCTTCTCATCCGTCCGACGAACTAAAAGTAGAAGAAGATATTAAAACTGAGAGAGCTGGTGATAAGTATGAAGCAAGTGGAAGTGATACTTTCAGCGCCCTGTGTGCAAGGGCATGGAAGTGGGAGTGTATAAGGAACCACAAGGGAAATACCTCCTCAGACAATTGAAAAGGGAAAAGGAAAGTGTAAAACACATTTTTGGCGCCCTGTGTGCGTGGTAGAAGTCTTTTTTCACCTGAATTTATTTGGCTGTTGTGAAAACTATGGAGAGGAATAGAAAAGCACAAACTTGAACTTCTCGACTTTATCTTACAAAAAGCTGCTTCTTTTTTAAGCTTGATTCTCTGTTTAGTTTAAGGAAACTTTTGTAATTCTCATTTGGTCTGTGTTACTGTGTACGTAGTTTTCGAATTTCTGGCATTGGCTTGTCTCGATTCTCTGTAGTTCAATTTGGGTTTCAAGAAATTGTGTACTTGTTATTGGAAGCCTGTGTGTAATGAAATGAGAATCTGTTAATTTGTCTTCAATATGTCTTTAGTATTTCCTTTCCTTTGTGCTAACAGACTGAATCCAAAATCGTCAAGTGATCCATTTGATTAGCTCTGTTCTAACTTCGAAGCTTGTTTGTTTTTTAACTCAACTGCTGAGGCCTTAATGTACACAATGTGCTTTGCAGTTGCTGCCACTTCAGTGAAATTGGAAAATAGAATGTCGTCCAATATAAGAAACCTATGAAAGCAGGCAACAGATTGTACCTCCAACTTCAGGTGTCTTCCCTGCCTTTGCTACCTCCAACTTCAGCAGCTGAATCTTAAGAAGGAGAAAATGGAAATCTTCAACAGAGCAATTAAGAAGAGAAAAAAACAGCCAGTAATTTGTTGTAGTAAACCAGAAACAAGAAGTTATACTCGAAGATTTCTAAATTTGATTGGTAGAAAATAGAAAAAAAAGCCTTGCCAAGAACCATAAAATCTATCAGTATTCTTTCAGGAAAAAAAAATAATCACAGAGCCAATCAAGAACGCAGAGCAGTTTTCTTTGGAGATTGATAGGAAAGTCTTCTGCCTAGAGAAAGCAAGAAAGACAAGAGTGCTTGAGACAGCCATGGCCGTCAACAAGACCCTGCTGAATCAGGCAACAATGGTGCTTCAAGTTATGCCAAGAGTTGATGAAGACAGTGCACGGTAATTTGTCCATAACTGATTTGTTGGATCGGTTAAACTCCATTACACAGAATCTTGCGCTTACTGGTGATCTGGTTTCGTATAAGGACTTGGTTAATCAAACTTCGTGAGCTGAACAACCACATTAACCTAGAGGTGTCAATTCTATATAACCCGAAAAGGCACTCATTCAAGCACCACCCTATGAAAATTAATAATAATCCTGTCTTTGTATAATCTTATCCAAGCCATATCAAGTTTTGTCATGGTACGACACAGTAAACAGATAGTTGGTTTCCCTCTTAAAACCAAACACCAGTACGTACATATTCTCGCACTCCAATCGTCGTATATAACGTTTGCTCCATGTTTTACGAATCATAACACAACACCTAAGCATCGTGTTGTCCATTTTGTTGTGGTGGCAGATGACGCGTTTCATTTAGCATCATAGAAAACACCAATTTCCACTTCCAGTCAGTCATGCAGAAAAGGGACGAGGACATTATGAGGGAAGTGAAAATTGATGGGGGTGTTCTTGAATATTCATCATCCTCAATCCTCATCACAATGACTCGCAATGATGTTAGATGTTTGAGGTTTGACAGCTTTAACACAACAACACGTTTCGAAACTGACATGAATTTGTAAATTTCAGTAAGTTTATCTGTTTTTTTTAATGAATATTCAAGAAAAGAGCATTAATTCTGAAAAATTTATAAACTTGTAGGAATTCCTATGTTTGTAATACTTGACATACAAACTTGGTTTTGTGACATGACAGCTCTCCTAGTTCTTATATAGTATCTTTATTTCATTCCTCGATCCCATAGTTTTGAATCATTATAGTAGAGAGTTCTTGTTTTAAGTTTGTTAGCAAGGATGGATTTTATTTAAAAGAAAAACGCTATCACTTATAACTCATAAAAAGTAAAAATCAACTAGGTCTTGATAGTACCAAAACCATACAAGATACTGCAAAAACAGAGTCAATGAAAGATTGGTTTATCATGGAATTTCTCGGTTGACTTTAAATGTAATCTTCACACTTTGTAGGTAAAACAAAAGTTGCTAAAGAAAAATTCCAACTCAAAAGCAAAGCTTTGTAGTATATGGATTAACTGACCTCCCTCCATGTGATACGCCGTCGTTTTGGAGTCAGACTCTCTTCTTTTACAGAGAGAAGGGGACAATGGATCCCCCAATGATGCCACGTGCTTCTCCAAGGTGGATTAGGTTTTTCACTAACAATATTTGGACCCGACCCGACCCATAAACAAAGTTCCCGTGAATCCAACTTGGAATAATTCCACTATTGGGCTGGCCCGACTTCCGAGCAAAGCCAATAAGCCTTCAGTTCTCCCAGGTACCAAAAAAATTAGAAAGAAATTTGTTTGTTTTTTCTATTAATGCAAATAAATTTGTTTGTTTTTTTTTTTAATCAGGCAAATAAATTTGTTGATTCCCATTCGACATTTGATTATAATGTGGATATTCAATATGGATTTCTTTTTCTTTTTTGCTTTCATGGGGCACACTTCACGCGGGAGGAATAGAATCCTCCAAGAGGAAAAAGAATAAAATCCTCCACTAGGAAGCTACTTGTTTGCGTTAAGAAAGTCACTTTGACTTCACTAGGAAATTTCCTAGAAGAAGAAGTCCATCACTAGGAAATTTCCTTGCATTAGGATGCTTTATTTCTTGGTTTGAATGCACGAAAGTTCTTGGTCAAATCTCCTTCACTTTACTTTTTTATCTTTTTAATCTCTATTGATTTTCCACCATCGTTTGTGCTTTTTTAGAGCATGTCCAGCCTTGAGCCAAGACTGGGCAAAAGGCCCCCCAAGGCAGCCCAAGAGAGCTCCAGCGGAAGAAGAATGGCCCGGGCAAATGGTGGGTCCCATCAAACTGGGCAAGCCCACGGGCAGATCTTGCCTGGGCAGCAGCCCAAAGGCGCTGACGTCAAGCGTGACGTCACGCTGACGTCAATGAGCGGTAAGTTCAAATTTTTTTACAGTTGGCGCATGAATTTCACGCGCCAACGGTAAAAAAATTTGACTTTCGCTCGCTGACGTTAGCACCTGACAGGGCCCAAAGGAAAAATGCCACATGGCGCTTCCTGGGCACTGCGATGGCTTTTTTCACAGAAATTTGACGGCCCTCTTTTTTTTGGCCAAAAAAATTCCAAAAAAAGTCAAAAATTTTTTTTAAAAATACCAAAAAATACTGTATTTTTTCCCTATAAATACCTATCAATTTTACTCACCATCCACACCAAATATTCATACAAACTCTTCTCCTTCCAATATTTTTTACATTTCACTCACATTTTTCTACTAGTTTCCATTTGTATCAAAAAACAAATGGCCTCTTCTGTCGAAGCCGAAGGCGCTTGGACTACTGTGGAAGATATTGTGTTGTGTGAGTCTTGGGTGAAAGTTAGTCATTGTCCTATAACAGGCAATGAGATGAAGTTTTCTCATATGTGGAGAAAAATTCATGAAGAATTTGCAGCTAGATCCGGTTCGACTCAGACGGAAATGGCCTTGCAATCATCCAGGTGGAAAATTTTGAATAAAGAGTTAGGGAAATGGAGGGATGCCTTGACAAAAGCGAGGGACAACATGAGAAGCGGTCAAAATCTTACCGATGAGGTAAAATATTTATAATTCTCGTTTTATTCAATTGAACGTAACTTTTTTTTTTCTTGCATATTAAATTTATATTTTCTTGCATTTCTAATTTATTTATATTTTGTTGCATAATAATTTTTTTGCATGCATTTGTAAATTGTTTATATTGTCTTACATATTTATTTTTTTGTTGCATAATCATTTTAGTTCTTGCATTTCTAAATTGTTTATATTTTGTTGCATAATCA
The DNA here is from genome assembly GCA_020521455.1 of Prunus kanzakura. NCBI lineage: Eukaryota > Viridiplantae > Streptophyta > Magnoliopsida > Rosales > Rosaceae > Prunus > Prunus kanzakura. The sequence continues at coordinate 1,620,792 of BPUM01000794.1, read as the reverse complement.
ATTTTTTTCTTGCAATTCCAAATTATTTATATTTTCTTCCATATTCATTTTTTGGTTGCATTTCCAATTATTTATTTTGAATAGATCATACAAGCACAAATGTGGTTTGGTGCCACGGGGCAAGGCAAAAAAAGTTTCTAAAGTCACCAATGTTGGGAAATTGTGAAGAATTGTTCGAGATTCAAAATCATTTGCCCTGTTCCGGAGGTTGTGTTGAATGAGACGCTGCTCCACGATTCGTCGACAACCGATTCACCATTGGACTCCCCAATGGATCAAGACTCACCACCCCCACGTGCGCCAAGACCTATTGGGAGAAAGGCGGCAAAGGCAAAGAAAGGGAGCACTTCGAACAATGAATGTGCACAATTTTTGGAGCAAATGGCTAAGAATAGTGCACTGAGACTTGAGAGAGTTGAAAAGAGAAGAAGTGGACAAGGCACGATAGGAAGCATTTTCAATTCAAAGGGCGAAGGCACAAGAACAAGACATGGAGGATAGAGAGATGAAAATCATGGCCATGGATACCACCCATATGTCTCCTGACACAAAGTCATACTGGAAAATGAAACGAAGGGATGTGATGAGAAGAAAACTTTTTCATGATGACGGACCTAGCAATACGGATTGGTTAAATGATAGAAACCATTAGGTTGGATTAAAAGATTTGTCATGTATTAAGAATTGTTGTATTATTTCCCTTTCATTCAATAAAGAAAGCATTAAATAATATGAATATGTATTAAAAATATTTGCAAATGAAAACAAAGTTTAATTAAAAACAAACCTTATTTTATTGCAAACAACACACAAATAAAGCATAATTAAGAACAAAACATAATTAAAAACAAAACATAATTCCAAACACACCACACACAAAATAAAGCAATCTTAAAAACAAAGCATTAATCTTGTCTTCATTCATTGTGATTGCCTTTCATCTCCCACAAGTGCTCAATCAAGTCAATTTGACGCCTCTCATGAACATACGAAGATTGCATTTCCTGGTAACGATCAATCATGGGGTTATTGAATCGACCATCTCGAACTAATGGTTCATGCTCCAATGGATGTCCATTTGGTCCCATCGGCCTTTCATAAATTCTTGTCAATGACGTGTTCATGGGATCCGGTTCAAACTCCTCTGTAGCTTCATAATCGTACTCATCCTCCACAATCATGTTATGGAGGATGATGCAAGTCATCATAATGCTCCGCAGCACCTCCTCATCTAACATCCGAGCAGCGCCCCTAATAATAGCCCAACGAGCTTGCAAGATACCGAAACACCTTTCCACGTCTTTCCTGTAATCTTCTTGAAAGGCAGCAAAGCTTTTTTCCTTCTGGGATTGAGGATTCGGAATTGTTTTCACGAATGTCGTCCACCTAGGATAAATTCCGTCGGCAAGGTAGTACGCACCAGAGTATACAGTGTTGTTGATTTGGTACGTGATCTGGGGGGAATGACCTCGCAATACATCGTTGAATACCGGGGATTGACCAAGCACATTGAGGTCATTCTGAGATCCGGCAACTCCGAAGAATGCATGCCAAACCCAAGTGTCGAATGAAGCTACGGCCCCCAGAATTATACTTTTTTGGCCCTTTCGATTCCCATAGTCTCCTTGCCAGGCAGTTGGGCAATTCTTCCACTGCCAGTGCATGCAATCGATACTTCCAATCATTCCTGGGAAACCCCGAGTATCAGCTTTTTTTAGAAGCCTTTGTAGGTCTGCAGGAGAAGGTCTGCGAAGGTACTCCCTCGTGTAGAGATTTTCTACTGCATCACAAAATCTCACCAAGCATTCTAGGATAGTTGATGTTCAATACCATTATTCAACAAGAAATCTGTAAACTGCTTGCTCATAAACTCTCCTCCCCCATCAGTTTGAAGACACTTAATAGATGCAGAAAATTGATTCTTGATAAATGCAAAAAACTGAAGAAACTTTGAGAAGGTCTCAGATTTATTGAACAATGGAAATATCCAAGAATATCCAGTAAACTCATCAATAAAGGTCACTACATATCTGTATCCATCATAGGATTTACACGGAGAGGGTCCCCAAAGATCACTATGGATTCTTTGAAACGGCACTAAAGACTTAACATGAGTAGATCGAAAGGGTAAGGTGTGCATTTTACCATTTAAACAATAAGGGCAAACATGCTGATGAGCATCTACAAGAACTGGTAATTGAGAGGTTTTAAGCATAGTCTGAACTACCTCATTAGTAGGATGCCCTAACCTACTATGCCACACAGATGATTTGATTAGCTGGCCCACATAAGCAGTAGCTGGAGAAAAGGAACCAGCAGCTAGAGAAGAAGAATTGATTGGAGGAAATGCAACAGGTATAGGATATATGCCTTTATTGCTCCTGCCCCTGAGAAGAACTTGGTTTGTTGCTTTGTCCTGTATACAGAAACCAAACTGATCAAAAAAGACTGAACAATTATTATCCTGACATAGCTGATGAATTGATAGAAGCTTAGCAGTAAGCTGTGGAACATGAAAAACATTGTGCAAATTTAGTTTAGAATAGCCACTAGAAAGATTGGTGTGGCCAATGTGAGCAATCTGCAAACCTGCCCCATTGCCAATAGTAACTTGATCTACAGAAATACATGGAGTTACATAATCCAATTGATCAACAGTGGGCACCATGTGATGATTGGCACCAATATCCGCTATCCAAAATGTCTCAGGAGAAAAAGAGGTCTGAGCTGTCATTGCAGTGAGAGATTCAGGAGGAGAGGAACCTTGATACATGTAGTTTGAGCGATGAAAGCAATCCAAAGCACTGTGTCCACGTTTCCCACAAATTTGACACTCGATAACATATGATAAGGCTGAGTGCTAAGGAGAAACATTCCTATGGTAGCAGTTGACAGCAGTGTGTCCACAATTGTTGCAAATTTGGCATTCTGGCACAACACCAGACTTAGGAAAGCCACCATGAGACAGCCTGAAGCCTTGAAAACCGCCACCATGAGACGGTCTGTAGCCTTGAAAACCTCCATGAGGAGGAAAAGAGCGATTTCCAGAAAACCGGCCTCTACCGAAAGAAGTAGACATAGAACCAAAGGGCCGAGCATTGACATGAAAACCAGAATGAGATACAGGAACAGTAGAGGGAGTAGGAAGTATACCAACACCTGTATTGAGAGAGCTAGAAGAAGTATGCCCAATCATGGCCACCATAGGAGTATGAAGAGCTGAAAGGTGCGACTCGACAGATTGTTCAGCAGCTAAAAGCTGAGTGTGAAACTCTTCGAACGAAATGGACGTATCTCGTGTTGGAAATATGCCCTAAAAGCCAATCATATGATGTAATTTTTAAGGATATTTCATGTATTAGACTTATGTTTAATCCTCTTAAAGGGCAAGTTTATTGTTTATTAGTAAATGTCTCATTAACTGTTACACATGCTTAAACAATAAGTCCAAGGGATGTGAGATAGAGAGAAAGTAATCTAAGGAAGTTAGATTCAGGAGACCTTTCCTCTATTATCTTCATGCCCTAAATGTTCCTAGTCATAGGATTGTCAAATGGGCACTGACAATTCGGAAAGACCGGTACATGCTATGTCTTCTCAATTGGGAGGATGACTGGTCTCAAGTCATTCGTGTGGAGACACTAAGACAAGTATGTAGGTGCTCAATGGAGAGTGAGTTCACTGAACGCGATCAAACGAGAGTTTCTTGTATGGAAATTTTACTTATGTGTCAAACAAGAAACTCCAAGTTGCAATAATGCAAATTAGTCCTTAGACCTGAGGCACCATGGTTGTCTTGTGGGAAGGTTGTGGATCTTTGATGATGCTATAAAGACATGTCCTAATCACGGATGTGTTACAAGCATTGTTGGGATTCACGATTAACTCATGGAGATATGTGAGTGTACAACATGGAATCTCTATCCTTCAGTAAAGAAGGAGAATGCTCGGAAGATATGATTAAGCAAATCTCTGATCAGAGTATTCGGTATGACTTAGAAGGATGTTCTTGTCATACTAATACAAATCATATAAGACGTGACAATCTCATTAGGGGTTTTGACATTCACCATGCCCTAGTAATGAGATTAAAAGCATTGTAATAGGGAAGGACCGTATTGCATTGTAATTCCAACTGAATAGGTTCTCTGCTTATTCTACTTAGCTTGGATATCCATGACATACTGCTAGGTGTCACTCATGGATGGTGGAAGCCCTAAGGACTAATGATCCTAACTAATAGGGAGAATTAAAAAGGGGTTTTAATTCACAATCAATTATGAAGAGTTCAAATTGCCCACGACCTTGCTAATTAGAACCTAATGGATCGCACACCGTTAAACTTGAGTTATTTGAGAAACCGTTATGGAGATGATGAATTGAAGAGATCAATTAAGCTTTGTTAATTGGTTAAGGCAAAATTAATTATGGAATTAATTTAAACGACACGTGATGTCGGAATAGGCTTCAAACGGGAATTTTGAATTCCGGGCTCATTGGGCTTTATCCTTTTGGACATGGAGATTGGGTTGTATGACAACATAAATTAAATTGAGCCCAAGAGGCCCAATTTCAAGGGATGGACGTTCATATGGGCTTTTGGTTGCTAGAGTCAACTTGTTGACTCAAGAAAAAGATGACTATCATCTTTTTGAAGCCTAAGGGGTCATTAGTGAAAAACAAGAGAGAGAAAGAAAACTCTAGTCTTCCAAAAACTCTCTCTACACTTTCATACCATCTTAGTGAGGGATCACTAGCATCATCCTCTTACTAAGCTCATCATATTCTTCTCAAGCTCTAGTTGGTGAAGAGACTTAGAGGTTACCTATTTTGGTGACTTTTGGAGAACCTCCTAAGTTGAAGTTTTGAAGGAGTCATTCAAGCTTCAACAACAAGGTGGAGATTTTGAAGGAGCCATTCAAGCTTCAACAACTTTGGTGGAATTCGATCATAGGGTTGAAAGCACGCACCAAGGGTAACTCCTCCTTACAATCTTACTAGAAGTGTGTTCTAGGAAAGTAGTACAACTATCACTTGGCTTAAAAGATTCATGGGAAAAGTTTTTGTTTTTGAACTCATAGATGCATGCTTAAGCTTCCGTTGCCATGATTTTATTTATCTATGTTGATGTTCAAATGAAACTCATGATTTTCTAAAGGTTTCCTTCATCTCGAGCAATGAGAACTGTCTTGATCATATCGTACTCGGAAGGTAATCCATTGAGAGCTGCGATCATGAGATCATCATCCGAAATCAAAATGCCAGCAACGGACAACTGATCCTTGATACGTTTGAGACGCAGGAGAAATTTGTTGATGGAATCGCCACCTTTTTGAGCCTTCTGCAACTCGGTCTTGAGATGACTGATCCGAGCACGAGACACCATGGCATAGCGATCGGAGAGGCTCAACCAAGCATCACGAGCCGTTTTACTGCCGATAACATATTCAATTGCGTCGTCTGAGAGTGTTGCAATCAGAAAGCTCAATAAAGCTTTATCAGCCCGAAGCCACTCCTTTTATGCCGCAGTAACCTCTGAGGTGACTCCTTCTTCATTCAAAATAGCAAATTTTGGGGGAGCAATGGTAGAACCATCAAAGTGGCCGAAAAGATCATAACCTTCCAGGACAGATTCAATCTGATACCGCCATTTCAAGAAATTATCATCTTTCAAACGCGGAGTAACCATGCCTAGCAATCCTTCAATTTTGAGAGCCGAAGCCGTCATTGATACAGAAAAAGAGGAATTTGTCGAACAATTACAGAAGAAAGATGAGAGTTTTGGAATCGAAGAAGAAGAAGAAGGAATTTGAGCGTGAAAGAATTGAGAAGGAAATTGACGAAATTAACCTAAGACGAAGAAGTGAAATTGAATAAGGAGAAGAAAAGAGAATAGGAAATCAGAGCTAAACACAGAGGAAGCACATCCGGATCAGAGGGTACGAGCCACGCAGGGCTCTGATACCATTGGTAACTTGCATCACGTTATGGAATTGATTGTTGTAAGTAAATATGAGGGTGTCGTTGACATGGAAGTCTTTTTTTGAAGCCCACTCGTTGTAATCAACGAGGCCTCTAGAAGTCTAGCCATTAGAGTTACCAACTCTATAAACAGCACCAAAACAAACACCATAGAGAGCCATTTGTCACCAAAAATCTCAGTGTAATACTTTTCATCAAAGCCATGACTAGAAAACAAGGGGGGGCGAATTAAACAGCACAAAGAGATCAAGTGATAGCTGACTGAAATTTTATGAGAAGGGTAGTTTGTGTGGCCTTGCATACAAATACCTTGTGTTTAAGCCATTTCTAAATGGAAAAGGTTTCCAAATACTGGTAGGAAATATATGTTTTACCAAATAGTTAACCAATTTTCTTAATTTCCTTTCTTCTTGGCCATATTGGATTTCAACAAGTCTGTAGGCTTCTTGGTTCCTAGTCTAAAAGCCCTTAATTTTCTACTAACAAACAAACTAATGATTTGATTAAGCAAATATCTAAGTATTTAAGGGGAAGGTCAATGGGGTATATCTCCTTTGGTTGAGCTCTTCCACCTCCACCGTGTGGTTGGAGGTTCGAAACCACCAGGCACCCAATGATAAAATGTGTAAATCCCCTTCCACTATTGCTTGCACTAAATAAAGAAACGGGGGTTTGGGGGAGGATAAAAAACACTTTCTTTTTTTTTTGGTAGACTGGGCCCAAAAGTACAAAAAGAACTACATGCAGACCCAAATTAAACATACTAGGGCTCGATTTCACAATTTATATCTTTTTCGATGAGGCTATATAATATCTGATTTGAAGAAGCAAAAACTTGGTTCCAAAACATTATTAAGAAATTTCACAGCACCAAACAGGCAACTGCAATTCAAAGTAAAAGGAACCAAAGAAAGGAAGAAAGAAAGCTGAGAAGAATACAATCAATTAAGGATGGTCATCATTAGCACAAATTTCAGGAGTAAATTGGAGCGCATGAGTGTTGAGATCGTAGATGAGCCTCATACTTTGCTGATGCCATGCTCCTAGTATAGATTTCCTATTACCTGGCATCATTGCTACGCAAAAATGACTTGCCTCATGATTATAAAAGTTCACATATCTTGGATCAACAACATAATTAGCACCCTCAAAATGGTATGTCATAGAGGCAAATTGAGTAAACTGCGGCGTATAGCTGTAACATAATTGAAACCCTTCAGGCACTCGACCAATTCTGGTAAGATGGAGAGAATCATAATAGTTTTGAAATGCCCTCATAACCTCCCGGTACGTGTTACGTCCATTGGCATTTTGATCAAGTTGAGAGATTTGGGCACCTGAATCAATGAAGAAACCACGGGTACCACTTTGACTATATGCAAAGGTACCCGGTGGAAACCCTAATTTGCCTGATCCAACACTTATATCCAAAAGATTTAAGTTGTAAAATGGAGATCCTGGTGGTGTTACAAAAGGAGTTGTGCTAATACCTCCATGTGGTGCTGGTATATCGTCCCCGAACCTTACCACACTAGGAGCCATTTGTGCTTCAGTAAAAGGAACCAAGCAATATGAGAAACGTCTTTGCGTTTGATCTGCCAACTGGGACAATAGTGAATCAGGGTTCAAGCTTAACCCCAACACCCCCGAAATGACACCATTTTTCGCAAATTGAATGTTTCGATTATCGTTTGAACAACCAAAGACTATGTCAGCGATGCGTAGAGTGGTTGTGATGTTAAATGGAAATGTGAATATTTCAATAGAAGCTATACCTCTAGTCAATGCCCCACCACCATAATTGATGTTGTAGACACATTCGTCGTTAACACATTGGTAAAGGGCCCAGCCCAGGGACCTTGACAAAAGGGGTGGTTGCAAGCAAGCTTTTGATAACTCTACGATTGTGTTGAATCGTAAATGGGAGTTAATGTATGAAGCATTTGGGGACTACTTTTAAAGTAATCTCCAAATGCATATATGTTAAGTCATCAAAGGACCATATCTAGGCTGTTTTCTTTTTTTGGCAAGTCATGTGAACAATATCATGGCCAATTTAATAACACATTTATTCCCGTATATGGAAATCTTTTTTCTCCTTTTATTTATGTTAGGATTTTCCCATGTAAGTCTTTTTCTCCCTTTCATGTCTTTATGTGAACATTAAAAAAAGGAAAAAAAAAACTTAGCAATTACCATGTATGGTGATGACTTTTTACAGTTAATCGAGATAGAAAAGGCACATGTGTATAACCCCAAACTGGAAAATAATTATTTTTTTACATTGCTGGAGCTCGAGTAAAACCTATTTGGCATGAGACTTTGTGAAAATCATTTTCTACATCAGACCGATATGAGGTAATTCATTAAATATAGTAAGGGATGAGATCCCCAAAATCCAGAGTGTAATAGAAATAAATTAATGAATATTAATAGTGTTGATGGACATTTTTTTAAAATATAAGTCTAAACTACAAAGGGGATGGAGTTTCTCACATACATACACTATCAAAGTGTCATGGAGGTTCAAACCTGAGGCCACTGATCTACAAGTCAAGGCCCTTTTCCATTGGGTTAGACCCCATTGGCACGAGCATTTTAGACATACAGAAAAAGACATATAATAATGTTAGAGTGCTACTATTTCCACCCTTTGTCTTATTTCCCCACCCACCTTATCTTAAAAAATTTAAAGACAAATTTACCCATTTGTAAAATGACTTCTAAGAACTTAGGGAAAAAACCTAAACTCACGTAACCCACCTATTCTACAGTTTGACAAAAAGAAAAAAGAAAAAAAAAAGGCGTAAGACCCATCGTCTTGTTCTCCTCCCTCCAACGACACACACAGCGACGCTATAACCGCCATCATTTCTCCTCCACGTCCTTCTTGCTGCTCGTCGCTGCTCACATGAGTCGACCACTCCATGATGAATATGTCAATACTTCAAGTGCTTGTATTCATTAGTTCATACGTTTTTGCAGTATGGATTACCCATGTCAATTGCTTTGTTAAAGGCAGACAATAACCTTCCTCTTTGGCGTACTGGATTGAAAGAGGTGGAAATGCTTGAATTAATAATTAAAGAGTATTTTAGGAATATTGGTTGGTGGAAAGATAGGATTATGTTTTTTCAAATTTAAATGAGTGGAAAGATGTGGGTGAGAAAATAGGACAGTAGGTAGAAATAGCAGCACTCTAATATTAACGCAAACTTGGTGACATGGACAAAAGTGAAAACGCCTAAATCAAAAATAAGAAGGTCGGTCACCAAAAAAAAAAAGGCCACAAATGTTTAACTACGAGTTGAATTCGAATCCTCTACTTTATTTTTCTTTGCTTGAATGTGCTTGACTTTTAATCTGAATTTGTCACCTCATTAAAAAAAGGGCTTGTTCAATATAGGTCCCTAAAAATTCTATTTCATAGACATATACCCATCTATATCAATTTGTATCAAATTAATTTGAACCTATGTTTTAACATCTCCTACATTATCTACACAGTTGGTATTTCGTCAAACACGTGATGTGCAAAAATTAAACACACACCCAACTTCTTGCTGGAAAAAAAAATACAGACTATGCAAGCAACAAAACAAATTTCAGCATACGACCAATTGTATTTTCATGGATATATCATTTGCATCAAAACCACACTAGGTAAATTACTCATTAGGTACCTACCTATACCCATTATTGCTCATTAAAAATATGCACGACCAATCGTAAATTCCTCATTAAAAATGAATTGGGTTTTCTAAAACATTTTTACCTAATCTCAAATTCCTAATTATTGTTGGGTTTTTAGTCTGCTCTTCCTGATTTAGTGTACACAAAGAAACAATCAGAGTGACTCCAAATGGTTTTTAGCCTTTTTTTTTTAATGTTTTTAATGGTTTTGAGATTAAGTATTCAAAAAGAAACAACCAGAGTGACCCCACAAAAATGGGTATAGGTAGGTACCTAATGAGTAATTTATCTAGTGGGGTGATGCAAATGATATATCCATGAAAATACAATTGGTCGTTTAGTTTACATGAGAGCTGAGTTGACTTTAGTCACAAGTTGTGTTCTAGCAACAGAAGCAAGAAAGATAATCGGATAACAGAAAGAACCCACAGCATCGGTCTTGTCGAGTAAGACTCTGCATCGTAATTTACCTATCTAAGAAATCATATTTCTAAATATGCATAAATTACCTGTGTTATGCTGGGCAGCCCACTCAAGATTTAAGTTGTCGGCGCCGGAATAGTTTGTCGCAGTCAGTGTTGTTGGCGTCGGAATCCTGGATGCAACAAGAACTCCCGTGAAGGAAAATCGGGGCTTTTCTCAGAAAAATAAAACTGATCCAACAAATCACTAACCCTATGCAAAATACAATTATGCAAATTAAATCCATAATCAAAACTGATGCATAAAGATGATTGAATTGCAGGCTAATTCGGTGGGAGGAAATCAAAATAATAAATTCAGGAACCAAGGCTTAATACACCTCCCATATAACACGTTAAATTATAAATAGGGCAAGTTTTGGAATCCGAAAAATATAATAAATCAGATTTTAAGTTATATTAGGTAACTGCTTAGTTGGATCCTAGTCATCGGGTATTATTTGAAAAAATTGGGTATTTTAAATAGAAAAACTGTTCTCAAAGAGTCTGACCCTTATTGGAGATTATGCAACTAGCAGAAAGAGATAAGTACCCTTCCTCAAATCAAATTCTTCTTCATTGGGGATCTTTATTCAAGTTTCTTGTTTGTTTTTAAAATCAAGTTCTTATTAATGGATTCTTTTCTTCTTTCATTTTGATGCCTAAGAAGGCTTGATTGAAGACGTGTGGGTTAAATATGGTTTTCTTATGAATTGCATCGGCTAAATGATAAAGAAGAAGAAATTCTTTGGGGAGGGGAACCATCGGCAAAGAAGACATAATCTTTTAAGGATTTCTTGTTTTTTTTTTCTTTAAGAGTCAAGCACATCGAAGCAGAGGATTCGGATCCCTAAAGGATTTAGTGATCAAGGGATAATCCTAAAGCCCAAAAGCGCAGCAAGTGGCTTGTAGCTCATGTGGTTAGAATTATTTACTCATGCATCAAACTTCCTAGGTTCAATTCCTCCCTCTCCCAATATCATTTTATATATTAAAACAAATGCCCAAAAGCGCGAAAAAGAAATGTGAGGATTCAAATAAACAATTTGTGGCATACGTGGGTTTGACCAGTTGGCCAACAATGCATGCCCACCCCCTTGCAACCGAGTTTAGGCATGTACCTGTAGAGTAGTAAGATATCATTTTGTAAAGAAAAAAATAACTTGTACTCATATTCTTGCAAGTAATGATCGAATGTTTAATCAAATGATTTCTGATGTTGAATTTTTGCACAAATGATCTTTGAACAAAGATGCTATAAGTTGATAGTTGGAGTCATAAAATACAACTTATAGTAGGTCCCGCAAATAGTAGCTTATTTGAAGCTCTCTCATCTATCTATATCTATAAAAGGATAAGGAGCATTTGGTTAAACTTTCAAAAGGCTTATTTGTTGAAATGACCCATGTTGTTTTCAAATAGTCTCCGTTTGCCCTCTGAAGTTTCAAATGACTCAATTTCCCCCTGAACTTCTATTATGTGACCAAGGTTGCCCCATTCCGTTAGTTTTCATATAAAAACCGTTAAATAAGTTGACATGGCATGGGTATTTTGGTAAATTTAATTATTAAATTTAAAAAATTCAAATTAAATATATAAAATTATTGAAATTATTTTAAATAGGTAAAAAATTAAGATAAAAATATCTCCTTTTTTTTTGCTCCCTCAATTGTCAGCACCCACACCTTTTCCCTCATCACAACCAGCCCCACCACCCAACCAACCCCAGCAACCACCTTCCTCCTCCCCACCTCTGTCAAAACAAAGGTACCAAAAAAAACCCAGCAACCCCTCTTCCTTCTTTCTCCTTCTTTCTCTCCCTTTCCCCTCTCTCTCTCTTTGGCAGCCAAAAACCCAACTCGCCCTCCACCATCTCCACCATCTCCTCCTCTTTTCGACATCATCAAACCCTAACCAACAATTCACCCTCTATCTCTTTCCTCCCAATTCTCTCTCTTTCTTTGGCAGCCATCAAGGAAGATCTAGACTTCCACATATGCGAAACCTGATGTCAATTTAGTGATTTTGTTTGTGGGTTTTGAGCCTTTTGACAATTGGGGGAGGGGGTTGATGAGAGAGAGAGAGAAAAGGGAGAAGGTGGGGTGGGTTTTGGCTGGGTGTGGGTTGGTTGGGCGATGGGGCTAGTTCAGATGAGGGAGAAGGTGGTGGGGCTGACGATTAGGGAGAAGAAAAAGAATACATTTTTATCTTTATTTTTTATATTTAATTTGAATTTTTTAATTTTTAATAGTTAACTTTACCAAAATACCCATGCCACTTCAGCTGATTTAACAATTTTTATTTGAAACATAACGGAATGAAAGTTCAAGGGGGAGATTGAGTCATTTGAAACGTCATGAGGCAAACTGAAACTATTTGGAAACCACATGAGGCATTTCAACAAATAAGCCCTTTCAAAATATCAACAAAAACATCTTATTTAGAAATATGCTAATGTCAGAAAGTAGGAACGAACCATAGGCATGGTTAATCTGGACTACAGCCTAGGTGGCTTTTTTTTTCCCAACCAATTGAATAAGCTACAATCCTAAGGAATTCCTGGCAGTGCACGTGGAGAATAAAATGGAGAAAAGAAAAGTTGCACATCTCTACACATAGGGGAAAAAAAAATGCACAGCCAATGGAAATGGAAAAAGAGAAAGAAAAGTAGAAGAAATTGTTTATGTCCCCCCTTGACTAGGTGTATTATTATTTGTTGTTATCAATCAAATTACATTGTACGGTCGAGTTTTCTATCTACTTAGTATGTTTATATGAAAGTTAAATTTAGCCCAATCAAGTTTGAAATCTTGGGTCCGTCCCTGAAAAGTCTAATTCAATAAAGATAAATTAGCAAAACTAAATCATTAGAGAGAGAGATAAATAAAAAAATTAAAAAAAAACCAATCACACTGGTTAGCAAAGGAGCAAAATGTTGCATTAAAATATGAGAAATTTAAAATGTGAATTGTCTATTTTACCCTATTATCCAATCATCTTTAGGGAGCATTAAAATCAAAAGTAAAATCTTCTCGCTGGATCCAATAACTCTAACACACATCCATGCTACCTTAAGCACTTTCTTCGTCAAACTTCCACTTATTTTGACTTTTCCTCTCACAATAACTAAACCCTAACATAGTTCAGACAATAACTAAACCCTACATAGGAAAAAACAAGCTACTCTTAATGGATGGAGTTTCAAATGGTAGTTGGGAAGCCTCCAAATGAGTTATAGGTCGATTGCTTGAGTTTTTTTCGAAAGCTTTTTACAAGTTTGTCTTCGTGAGGGTTGTGATTCTGTTCTGTAGATCAACACCAAATGTGAATCAAGATTTTAGTGAAAATACGTCGTATAGATCTTTCTTGTTCGTTCAAATGCTACCAAACAATCTAAAAGAGTTATTCATTGTAGTGTCATTGGAGCTATATAGATTTTTCGGTGACATTCCATCTAATTTTGTTTAAATCATCGGAGGGTTTTGTCGAACAATAGCAGTATAATGCATATTTCTTTTTCTTTTGAAGGAACAACAATAAGGTGATGCCTCTAATCGAGCGGTAACTTGTGGCAGTGGCGGTGCTTCCAGTGGTTGGTCAATGGTTCCAATCAGATAACGGAAGTGTGGGTTGATAGGTTGTTCAGTGGCTTTGGATCGATTTTCAAAGGTGGAACTTTTTATTTTTATTTTTTGTACAAAAGCAGTTAAGTGTTGAATATAAGGGCTCGTTTGGGAGTGCTTTTAGAGCAGCGAAAAGCGCTTCTAAATGGGTGAAAGCGCTTCTGTCTTTTAAAAATGGTGTTTGGCAAAAATTGCAAAAGCGCTTTGGGTGAGATCCAAAAGCACTTGGAGTGGTTTTGGAAGAAGCATCTCTGAGAGATGCTTCTTCCTAAAAGCGCTGCAGGACAAAAATACGGGAAGCACTTGGCTCCCTTTAATGAAACTTTTAAAATGCTGAAAATACCCATATTTAATTTTTTTTAATGCCAAAATACCTTTTTTTTTTCCTCTCTCTCTCTCTCTCTCTCTTTTTCTCTCCTATTAAAACCAAAACGCTACCCTCGAAAAGCCCAACCGACGCCACAACACCATGGAAACCCTTTAGCTTATATTCCATTTCTCTCATGGCTTCTCTTAATATTGAAGAGATTTGCCTTTTATTTTCTAATTTTATTTCACATCTGTTAAATTAATCAAACTAGCTAATTATTGATACACACCATGGCTTGGTAGTTTACAAAGTTCTTATGACACAACTGCGAAGATTTACTAGACTGAAGAAATCCTTTGTAGACATTTAAGAAACTCACGTGGTCACCCTGCATGGAATCAAGAAAATCAAACAAGACAACCCATCAGGTTACTGAGCCTAGAAAGATTAGGCAAAGATATATGCATCCCATTGAAAATTCAAATTTGGTACCTCAGCAGCAAAATTCAACTTGGCTTCATCCAGTTCCTTCTGTGATCCCCAACCAGAAATCCAGATAGACTGCAAGACCAACATCTTAATTGTGAATTACTCAACGGAAGATTTCTATTCAAGGAGTTTTTTTTCTTCTAGAAATTGAGATATTTTCTGTAAATTTAAAAAACGCTTATTTTCTTTAAATTTTTTAAAAGTACTTTTAAAAGTGTTTTTATTGTGTCAGCCAAACACTAAACAAAATATCAAAAGCACTTTTATGTAGGGTAAAAGTACTTTTAAATATGACATCCAAACAACAAACTGCTTCTTTGTAGAAGCGCTTATGTCATAAGCGCTTTGGGAAGAAGCACTCCCAAACGAGCCCTAAAAGGCTTCAACTTCTATTTCTATTTAAGGTCTCCAAAATCAATGAACCGGCCCAACTAGGCGATTTGGTTGGTTTTGATGGCTCACCAATTTTTTGCTCACCCCTTATAATTTAGACCTAGTGAATGGCAAGACATGGTTGGTTGAGCAGGCGTGGGTTAAGCCAATGGGCTAAAGTATTGTGTCCGCCCCTTTGCACTTGAGTTGGATCCAAGTCTTCATACACCCAACCGCAGTATATAGAAACCTACAAAATACCTTTTAGAAACCAAAACGTATTGTTTGTAGTCTGTAGTTACTCCCTGTGAAAGAAGAGAAAGTTGACGAAATACTTTTAATGTAAAAGGTGCGCACTCACATGACTATTTGGTAACACGTCTCTCTGGACTGAGATTTCAGAGAAGAAAGCCATTGTATTTGTAGATTTCAAAGTCTCACAAAACACACCCAACAAACCCCTGCCACCAAACCCAAACGTCAAAAAGAAATAATAATCAAAATTAAAATTCAATATTTCTGTCTCTCTGCTGTCATATATTTATTAGATTACTCTGTTCTACGAAAGCTACCCCGATCATAAAATCTGAGGGGAAAAAAGAAGTATTTTCCTACCCTTTTCTGTTTTATTTTATTCAAAGCTTTGATCTTTACTATATATTGAAGATCTACCGTTCTGGGTTCAACTTTCAAGCTTTTTTCAGGTCAAACAAAGCCAAAGTTTTCGTTTTCTCTCCTTTGTTTTTGGTTCAGCAGCCGTGAATTGTTATTGGGTTCCAACTCTTCTCTCCAAAACCCGACTCTGACCCATTGATCTGTATTGGGTTTTTTCTGTGTTTCACAGAAAACCCACTTGAATTTTCACGCCAGAAATTCAAGCTGTTTTCACCATGATCTGCTCTGTGAAGCAATACTCAACTATAACAAATGGGTCTGATATCTTTTTGCGGCAGAGCACTCGGCCGCCGATGCAAAGATCGTTGCTTTTGCCCTCTCTTCCGGTGCAAAAGTCTCTGAGATCAGTTATTTCAGTGCAAAAGGCCTTACATGTGTCTGCGATCGAGAGTTTTGGGTCTCCAAAGCCTCGAACAAGTTTGATCAAATGCCAAGCTTACGAGGCCGACCGATCGCAGCCGATCGAGTCGAACATCGAGCTTCCGAAGCCCGATACTCGATCAGAGGCGGCGAAGAAGCTGAAGATCGGTGTGTATTTTGCTATGTGGTGGGCTCTGAACGTGGTTTTCAATATATACAATAAGAAGGTGTTGAACGCCTACCCCTTCCCTTGGTTGACCTCCACTTTGTCTTTGGCATGTGGGTCTTTGATCATGTTGATCTCCTGGGCTACTAGGATTGCTGAGGCGCCCAAGACTGATATGGACTTCTGGAAGGCTCTGTTTCCTGTAAGTTGAATTGGGTTTTTTTTGGTTTCTTCTGTTTATGTTCTTTTGGTATTCTGAGAATGGAGGAGAATGATAGAAAGTGAAGTTTTTAACTGGTTCTGCTTTATGGTCTTTAAGTTTTGGTATTGAAAGTGAATTTTGATTTTTGAATGTCTTTTATTTTGAAAATAACCATTTTGTTTGGTTGCTGAGAAAATTAAGGAAATAAAAAGAAGTTATGTTTTGGTAGTGAAAAGAAAAGGAGTAATTGAAATAAATAATGCCTTAGCTTTAGTGGTTGCCTTTGTTTGAGAGGTCTCAAATGTTTGCTGAGTTTGACAGTTTTGAAGTCTTTTGCCAGATGACTTACAGACTTTCGCTGTATATTATCATTTTGCTTGAAATTTCTATGCTTTCTTTTTTGGTTATTGGTTGTGACTTTCTTGTTGCTGTTTTCACAACAGGTTGCTGTGGCACATACAATTGGGCATGTAGCAGCGACTGTTAGTATGTCTAAGGTTGCAGTTTCTTTCACTCATATCATCAAGAGTGGAGAGCCAGCTTTCAGTGTATTGGTTTCAAGGTTCCTGTTGGGCGAGTCCTTCCCTACATCCGTCTACCTGTCCCTCCTTCCAATCATCGGTGGGTGTGGTCTTGCTGCCTTGACAGAGCTTAACTTCAACATGATAGGTAACCATTCTTTTTCCTAGAGGGAACAGAATTGTTAAAATTCTTGGTTTATTGATCTTATTATTTTCTGAATTGGTAGTACTCTGTTTTCTTTCTTTTACAATCTGTGTCATGCTGCGCTGGAAAAGAAAACCAATATATATTATAATTAACATCTTTGTTGTTAGGGAGTTTTGCAATAAAGCTAGTTAGGCGCTAACATTTCATCAATAAAGATCTAAAGTTCTAAACATGTAATTTACATACCTTATCTTTATATTCTTCCGCAACCAAATTAAATTTCCACTCTTCATATTGTATGCTTCTTTATCCTTCAGGATGAGTTTTATCCAGTTGCAGAGTTTTGGTATGGTTAAACTTCTGTCATTAAATTGTAATTTCTAGTTATTTAGGTTTGAAATGAGTTTGCTTGTTTTTCTTTAAGGTTCTAGAGTGTTAAATTTGTCTTTTTACTGTTTGTTTCAGGATTTATGGGGGCCATGATATCTAACCTGGCTTTTGTCTTTCGGAACATATTTTCAAAGCGGGGCATGAAGGGAACGTCTGTTAGTGGGATGAACTATTATGCCTGTCTATCTATCTTGTCGCTTATAATTCTCACACCATTTGCAATTGCTGTGGAGGGACCTGCGATGTGGAAAGCTGGATTTGAAACGGCCATCTCTCAAATTGGACCCAACTTAATATGGTAATTACATGCTATCTACTAGCTGTGATATTTCCTGGTTCCTGCCCTGATACCAACTGTGATATGTTTCTACTGTTTGGTGTCTTCAGTTCTAGGTGTGCATTTGTTTTACCATGTTAGAAAATAAGGAACATGATCCCTAAATCAATAATGAAAACTTATAATCCAAACACCACAACTTTTATGTGTTTATTTTAGGTGTATGGATTTGTTTGTTAATTCAATGCATTTTCACTTATTTCACTTAACTGAATCCAAATTCACAATCTGTCCAAAGTCAAATCTCTTCTAGAGACTACTACCTAAAAAATTAATTTCCAGAGATGTCTTGAATGGCCATAATAGAATGCACATGAGGCAAGGGACAAGTCATGTTGGTTTTGGTTAGGTAGTAAGTGCTAGAAGTTTATCTAATTAGATTATCTCATTTTTACTGATCATGAACTTTTTCTACAAGCAAAGTAGGTTGTTTTGAACACTCTTTGGCATCGAAATGATAGTTACAATAGGTTCCTGCAATCCACTTCTTTGCTGAATGTTTGTAGCTTCATTATTTATGTTACAGGGTCTTTTTACGTCAATGTACTGGTATTTGGAAGTGTTCATCAGATGAGCCAACAGTGAAACTATGTTCATTTTTTAATTGTTTCCATATCTACAGTTATTATTACACATTGCTGATTAATCATTATATTTTGCATTCCATACTTTTTATTTATTGTACGGAGAATAAGATACATCTGGCAATGTTGTTGCAAAGACCATGTGTTGTAAATGTTGTTTGGACCTTGAATCACTATATAGGAGCAATACTTTGTTTTGTTCTTGTTAACACCGTGATCCCCTTTGTTATTTTTTATTTATACAAATGCCTTCTTATACTTATGAATTGCTGTCGGTTATACATAATAGGTGGATGGCGGCCCAGAGTGTCTTCTATCATCTATACAACCAGGTGTCATACATGTCCCTGGATGAGATTTCTCCCTTGACATTTAGCATAGGAAACACCATGAAACGTATATCTGTCATAGTGTCCTCCATCATCATATTCCACACACCTGTTCAGCCCGTCAATGCTCTTGGAGCTGCTATTGCAATTTTCGGAACTTTCTTGTATTCCCAGGTAAGCCCATGTTATGCATTGATTGTTCATAATTTATTTATGGCCTTTTCTGCTTTATCACCCCTATTAACTTTTTGGATATTCATGATAAATTTTCAGTTGCCATTATTTCCAAAACTTTGAACTACTAGAATACAGACCAATTGTTGCTTATATATTCTAACATTCTCCTTTGCGTGTGGGCTTCTTTCCCCCAACACCTGGGATTCAACATAAATTGTGAGGTCATAGTATCATGGATTTGAACTAATGATCTCCCGTTTTGATACATGATGAACCTAACATTTCTCATTAAAATACTCAACATGTAGAATTAATCTTATATTGGGAGATTGCATTTAAAGAGATTTGAACTCCATAAGTTTGAATCACGTACTCTTAACATCGTATCAAAACTGTTGTATATTTACCATTATATCCAGAATTTTAAGTTGTTAGGATGTGGCCCAGCTATTGTTATTATATTGCAACACTTTCTCTGATGCAAATTCGCCAACTCTATAGATACGGACAAAATTATTTGCTTGCTTTCTTTTCATGGCTTTTGTTTGTATGTTAAAGATGCCAACAGGTATTTGGGGGATATTTTTGTAGGTATGGGTTGTGTCACGTGCTTATGATAGTGATGGCATTGCAGCCTTAGACTATGTGTATCTTTTTATGTTAGACTTTCTACTTTCTTTACCCTACCTTGATGAAAGGTTAGGTGTAGCCTTGGCTCATAACCAGAGCAACTTAGGTGTTAGATGTGCCTGATGTAAATACTGGCAAGGATCATTGCCACTAGTTAGGTGGCCTCTTTCATGCTTTGCTTGGACCATAAAAGTCTACCTAATTTACTTTGAACTCACAAGTTTGTTTCATAATTTTACACCATTATTCAAAGTCGAGAATGATAGGCGCCCGAGATGACTCTGACAGGATGATGTTGGGAATATGCTTGGTTTCTCCCTTTATGATACTAAATCCAATCTACTCTTTTGGCCTAAACATAATTTTATTTCCCTGTTTCTTCAGTCAAAGCAGTGAGAAGCTTGGCCTCGAGGAGGTTTACGTTCATGTAACATAAATGACGGGGAAAGGGAGGCGGCAATTTCTGGCGCAGGCAGAGGCAGGGGAAGAGTTTCTATGAAGATCCATGGTTGTTGGATTTTTGGTCATATGAACCAAGAGTGTAATTGTAGATACCAATAAGGATTCAAACATAATCACCTGTTATACAAGGAGTTAGGCAGTTTTTTTTTGGGTTTTTCATTTTTATTTGATCAGGTTGGAGAGAGAAATAATAATTCAATAATATCCAAGACTGTCTCTGCTTTGAGAAAGCAAAATGTCAATGTGGACCTTAGGCTTATTGGCATTTCGTGTTTAGAATCTCAAACTATGATTAGAGCATATTCCATTTGAGTTAGTGGGTATGCTTTAGAAATCATGAGCTTTTGTATTTCGGATTTAATATAAGTCAGCAGCATCTGTTTGGTGCAGGTTTTGTTTCAAGTGTGCTTTGAGATAATTGCAAATGCATCTTTTTAATTATATAATCACCCACTCATGTTAATTAAACATTTTTTTACCAAGAAAAAGAAAAGACAATGGGTCAGATGCTATGCTATTACCATGGTCATAAAAAGATTTTTGGTCTTTTTATACAATATCCTCTAATAAAGTGGAGCCACAAGATTTTATCAAACTTTTAACTCAAATGATTAAGAGCAGTTATACCTGCATCGTAAGTCCTAGGTTCGATTTCTCCTTCCCCCAATATTGTTTGTATAAATTAAATTAAATTTTGTTACAATAATTTTGAGAACTTTTTATTTTTGCTAAATTTCATTAGATCCCCTTTTATGAGTAGCGAGTCATACCCACGTCAAAAGTTTTTATTTTTTTTCTAAAGGTGTCGATAAATAAATAAAAATATATTTTCTTAATTTTTTTAAAAATTGCATTCTTTGCAGAGATCTTGACTGTAGAGATTGAACAAGGTTGTGGCAGTACTGTCATTGTATTAGAAACAAAACAAAGTTTTAGATTAAGAATATAAAAATACCAAAACAATATACGTGTGCTAAGTTTGTGTTTGTGTTTTTGTCTACGTATGCATGAAGGGGACAAATAAGATATTTCTTGTTCATGTACAAGAAAGAATCAAAATCTCTTTTGGGTAGTGGAAAGAGTCTTGTTCATGCCGTCGTCCTTTACATAAAATATAAAAACTACGACCCTCTTTTTTTTCTTTTTCTTTTTTTCTGATCTTTTTTTTATGAATCCCAAATAAACAATTTTTTTTAATTACAAACAGAATTTCATTAATAAATGAGTAAATACAAGAGATATACAGGAAGAACACACCACAAAAGGAGGTTCTTGCATACAATAAATCGGGAAAAATAAATCCAGCAAGATAATGAGTAATAAATATTGCAAAATCAAGCCCAGCTCACTTAGAGTTGACAGATAAAAGATTAAGAAAATTCTTTACTGCACCAGTGCTACAGAGAGATCATGAGAACTAAAGTTGTAAATATTTAGTTTTTTACTATAGAATATTATGATTACATACCCTAACAAGAATTCAAGGCTAAATGAGAAAGCTTTGAGATTGGCAAATAGTCGACGTTAATTTTCCGGTCAATGAGATAAGAGGACTGCTCTTTTCCAATTAAGAAGAGTTTTATACCATTATGGCATGATGATCTTGATTTTCTATGTTTTTGTTTTTCCTACCCTTCAAATTGTTAAGATTGGAGCATTGAACACAAAATTGTTCAATCATAGACGTAGCCGCTCAACGTCCTCCTACATGTGATCGCTGCAGCTCAATTGGATTAAACGCGGGAATTATATCATGTTATAATGTGAGCATTCAACTATAAATCAATTGATATCTAGAAAGAGCAACGTGATATGTGATTTATATCTTACATGCAAATTTCGTTTTTTATTCTCTCTTTGTTTTCCTTAAAAGTTATTTTCTTTCTAAAAACAAAGAAATAAATCCTTCATCAACTGTCCTTTTTCCAAGAAACAAGAATATATATCCGTGTTGTTTTTGGTAAAAATCACGTAGGATAGATCTTTTTTATATGTATGAATTTGGCCTTTCAAGAGTATCAAGGGTTGTCGTAAAAACCACATAGGTTCTATAATTTTTCTTTTGTTTAAAGACTTCCCACTGTGTGTTGCTTACAGCATTGCACCAAACAAGATCTTGAATCACTTTTCCAAGGAAGAAGAACAACGTGATTTAAGGCTTAATTGCTACAACGCTTCTGAAATTATGGTCAAATCACACATTGCCTTTTGAAACTCAAAATGGCCCACTTTGCTCCCTTGACGGTCAAATCTCACATTGCCTTTTGAAACTCAAAATGACCCACTTTGCTCCCTTGACTGATGTTGCACGATAAGAGGAAAATGTGACCCACTATACAAAAAAACCATCAAATTCAGCCTCAGTAACAGTAAGGGGAATTTTCACATTAACTGGTTTTTTTTTTTTATTAGTTTAATTACCACATCCACCATTATTCTTAAACCATTCTTCTCCCTTGTGTCCCTCGGTTTCGAACCCAGAATCATAGAAAACCAATTGAGAATTTGAAAGGGCTAGATTCTTTAATGACGACTGAATTTCTCTGAAGAAATTGGGCAAAGCCTTCGCAATGGCGATCCATCGTAAATATTCAGATATAACTAGATTTGCAGTCTCCTCATTGAAATTCATAAAGTTACATTATACAGCAAACAAAGAAACTTACATCATTACAAAAACTGGTCTTGATATTATGCGGATACAAAACTTTCCTTTAAATAAGCAACCCACTGTTATTCCACTGTTATTCGTTGGAGGCATCCTTGACCTATCAGCAAATTGCATTTCCAAACTTGATCTATAACGGGTGATTTAATAGACACATTATGGAAATAATAATAAAACATTTCCCATGGTTCCTTTAGCTTTCTGGAGAGAGACGATCCTTTGGTTTTGCTCAATCATGGTGGCATCAAACCTTCAAGTGCTTGATGGCAGTGTGAACATCCTTATCCCCTCTGCCACTGCAGTTAAGCACAACCTTGGCCCCATCGGGGAGTGTAGGGCACAGCTTCTCTAAGTAGGCCAGTGCATGAGAAGTCTCCAAAGCTGGAATTATTCCCTCCAGTCTTGACAATCGTTTAAAAGCTGCAAGGAGGGAAAAAAATTACGAAAGCTGGATAAGACTGATCTAGTAAAATCTAGTTGTGCGTGCTTCACATGTAATGGAAACTAGGGACAAAATATAGTCCAAGGACTTAAGACCAAGAGCATGGCAAGGACACTGCAATAAGAATGACGAACATCACAGCTTATTACAGGTCTCCACTTGTTCATGGTGACTGTACATTAAGCTTGAGAGGAAATTACATATTCCATATGTCAAACTGATATTTCATTTAAAGATAACCAATCGAACGCTATGCATAAGCGCACTACTTCCCCCTACCCGAAAAAGAAAAGGTCAAAAGAGTATAAAACAAATCTGAGCCAGAGTCCAATACCTTCCAAGGCTTCTTCATCAGTAATGCTATAGTATTCAGCACGCTGTGTGTCTTTCAGAAAACTGTGCTCTGGACCAACTCCAGGGTAATCCAGGCTAAATGCCACGAAGAAATCAGAGTTACTACATTTCAAAGCCACAACAAAGTTAATTGATAGCTAAAAAGATCAACGAACTCTCATACCCTGCACTTATAGAATGAGGCTCAATAATTTGTCCATCGTCATCCTGCAATAAGTAGCTCATAGCTCCATGCAAGACCCCAACTTCCCCTTTTGTCAAAGTTGCAGCATGCTTTCCACTGTCCAATCCAAAGCCTGCAGCCTCCACCCCAATCAATCGAACATCTTTGTCTTCGACAAACTCATGGAAAAGTCCCATGGCATTTGAACCCCCACCAACACAAGCTACCAGCACATCTGGTTTCCCTCCCCACTTTTCCAGTGCCTGTTTTCTTGTTTCTCTACCAATCACCTTGTGGAAATCCCGAACCATCATAGGGTACGGATGTGGGCCAGCAACGGAACCCAAAATATAATGAGTTGTCTCTACATTAGTTACCCAGTCCCTTATAGCTTCTGAAGTAGCATCCTTCAATGTAGCTGTCCCAGAATGGACTGGTCTAACCTGTATTTCAAAACAGCAAAAGAAATTAAAGTTCAAAATAATTAGGATTAGTAAGAGCAATGCATTGGACTCAAATAAAAGTAACAGTTTATGCCATTTCACAGCAGTCTCAAGAAAACGAAAAACGAAATTCAAAAGAAAAGGCCATGGCAGTTAAATTCAGTAATTTGTCCCCTAAAATGAGTGCACATTTCTTGTAAAGAAAAGATGCAATCTGTAAAATGTATCTGATCAGCATACCTATCTTGCTAAAACAAGCCAAAAGAAATTATAAACTTAAAAAATCGAAAAAGTAAAAATCATCCTTCTTGCACGGAAAAAAACAACTGTCAGCTAACCATTCATGAGATGGCAGAATGGAACACTGAAACAATCAAGATTATATATAATCAATAGAAACTTAAAATATGCTAAATAAATTCCCTGAGAGAAAAAGAACCCAAGAAAATTTAAGTATTAGATAGATCGAAAACCATGATTTGATCTCTGACACAAATCTAATAGGTAACACAGAAGGGGAAATAAGCAAGAGTCGTGCACAACATAATAATTATGGAGCATTCCATAGAAAGACAATTGACTTCTCCCCTTCTAGGAACCCTGTTCTGGGAAAATATTATTGGTGGAATATGCAAGTAAGAAAAATATGCACAATCTCTCGGTACAGTCCAGTTTCATAATTCATTGGATGTTCAGCTTATAAATGTAACGAAGTGAGTTTCAGAATCATAACAAACCTCTGCTCCAAGAAGCCGCATTCTGAAAACATTGAGGGATTGCCTTTCCATATCTTGGGCACCCATGTAGATGATACACTGCAATCCAAACCGAGCACAAACAGTGGCAGTGGCAACTCCATGTTGACCCGCTCCAGTTTCAGCAATAATGCGTTTCTTTCCCAATTTCTTAGCAAGCAAGGCTTGGGCAACGGCATTGTTGATCTTATGGGCCCCAGTATGGTTAAGATCTTCCCTCTTCAGATAAATGTGAGGCCCTTCACCATTAGGGCGTTTGTAGTGCTCAGTTAGCCGCTCTGCAAAGTAGAGAGGAGTCTCCCTGCCAACATAGTCCTTCAAAATGCCATTCAATTCTTTCTGCAATATCATAAATTTATCTAATCAGTTACTCAGTTGTATACCACCAAAAGAAAATTAAATTTCTCTCCTCTTTCAGGCTCAGGAAACTCAGATTCAGCCAATAACCAAGAAGTAAAAGGGGTTCTATTGTCAGCAACACACCAAGCATATTCTTTGTTAGTGAAAAACGGAATAATCTTTTTTTATTTTTAAATGAAGAAATCTTCTTCCTCATTTTGGATACTTTTGAGTGCAAATTTCCAAAAACTATGTTTGGCGTATGCATCCTACAATATCTCAAAATTGATTGGTAACCAAAAATTGTAACTAAAGACACCACATCACAACTAAAATCACAAATTTTATTTGAATGAAACAAACAACAAATCCTTCGAATTCCCGAATTCCCTAAAGCTTCGCTGAGCTCTATGACAAAATACAGCATAAACTAATTGCATGCAACCTTTTTTCGGTAACAAGATGCAGCTTTGAAATGGGTATATACCATACACGGTCATGTACTCCATAACCAAGTTTTCTGGTATATAATGATTTCCCAGCTTGATTCAATTTAAAGGACCTTGTGGCCACTCTGCTCAAATAGCTACGTTTCATTCATTTTCCTCACAAATTTTGATCTTGACAACAATTCCAACTACGAAAAACAAAATCAACATGCACCAATGTCCAATTCATTCATATACAATTCTCACCACATCAAAATTTTCACATTTGATTCTCAAAACAGAACAATGAGGGAAAAGATCAAAAACAGTACCTGAAAGTCCTCGTCATTAGCAAGAGCATGAAAAGCAGCCTCGAGCTCGGTGAGGGCATGCATTAGAGTTTCGGGGACGTACTTGCCGCCATACTTACCGAACCGGCCGAAGGAATCGGGTCGGGGCAGAACCGATAAGGACCCATTGTCGTGCTTGTCCTCCATCTGAAGAGGTGCTGAATCTCGGGTGAGGGTGCAGCAGATGGAAGAAGGGGTGGTGGCACGGGGGGTAAATTTGTGAAACTTGAAGGGCAATTGGGAGGAGGAGTAGGGTTTTGGAAGCGGTGGGGTAATCAGTCGGTGGGTTTTGCAAGTGGTGGAAGCGCTTGTGGAGGCTGCCATTTTATGAAGGAGGTTTTTTTACGAAGAGATTTGGTTTTAGCGTTTTGTAAAAGAGTTTTGAGACTTGACTTCTTTTCGTACGTTTTTTATAACAGCTTTGGTGGAATGGTAGGGGAGAATAGTTTGGATTTTGCATTTATTGCCCCTCTAAAAAGGAAAAATTTACCTACCACCCTTTGTCTTTGTCTCGTGTATTGTGGGACAAATATGGTATTGTGGTCTGGTCCTAACAACGTTAAAAAAAAAGGTGCTAGTGTGGACGTGTTCTTCTTGCGGGAGGGGATGGTATTTGTGGTCAATAAACAATATGGTAGCTGAGTTCTTGTGTTTTTCCTTTTTTTGATTCAAGGTTTGTGGAGGAGGTGAGATTTATTAGCTTATTAAGAGCACATGAAAAAAGAATGAAATTTATGTTTTCAAATGATTCCTTGCACGTAGTCATTTTAAATTTATTTCAAATATACTATATTTAGTTATTTCAAATACATTCATGCTAATTATATTTTTTTCTATTATAATAAATTTAGCATTCTTCTCAAATTCAAATCATTTCTTTCAAATTTCTCTGCCTAAATGGAACCTAAGGGCTCATTTGGTTCTCGGATTGAACTTCTTGGGAACAAACTTCTCATGTCTAATTCCACGATATAGAAATAGAGGATGTTCATTCCCATATTTGGGATGCTGGGAAATGAGGACTAGTTAATGCTCCCATGTTTAGTTAGTGCAATATTAGGAATGAAAAGCTATCAAGTTTCCAACAATATCCTTGGTTTTTTTGTTATTAAAGGTTATCAATATGAGAGTTTTTAAAGGGTCAAACAGGGACAGAGGCACATTGGGACCAGTGTAGTTCCGGGCCCCCACTCAATTCTTATTTTAGAAAAGAAAAGTACTATGCTGTTATTGGATATCCTATATTAATTAATATATTTATTGTACCACATGGGCCCTACCAGCTAAATCCCACATCTCCTCTAAGGCCACCACGTGCAATCTCATTCTCAAAAGGTTTAATTTACTATTATTATATTACTTTTTAACATAAACCCTTAAAAACCCAAGAGTTTTTCACCCCTTTTTTATCTTTTCTTGGTTCCTTCTCATTGCTTGTGAGTTTTTTTTCTCTCTTAAACTCCATATTATATCAAGTTCTAATTAGGTTAACTCAGTTAATTAAAGTGTGATAATCTTTCTCTTAGTTTTTATTATTTTCTCCCCACCTATGTTTTTTTTAGTTTGTGAAATTTTGATTTTTTTCTTTCTATTTATTTTGATGAGTCTTTCAATTTATGTGTAGAGAGAGTACTATGAATATTGTAAAGAATTGGTTATGCAACCAAATGGGAGATTTATGGATGTTGATTGTTTGGTTGCATATATTGAGAAAGATAGTTTTATAATATAGATGACGAGGTTATTATGCAACGATTTCAAAAAATGAAAATTCGTTGAGGACAATTGTAATGCTAATGAATAGGCAATATATGATTTTCGATGTTTTGTTATGTCTTGTGAAAGGCCCCCACAAACATGAAATCTTGGCTTCGTCACTGGTGTTAAAAGTGATTTAATAATAATAACATGAGTAAGTTCGTCCAAAAAGACTGCATTAAATGCTTTCCCAAGTGGCCGAAAAAATTTCTCAAGGTGAGCCAAGAGTATGAGCTTTCCCCCTACGTAGGAAGTCCATACCCACAAGTCCATAATTGCATTTTCGTGCACTTACCAAACATTAGAATACAATTTGAAATCCATTTCCAAACTCCTAACCTTTGAACAAAATGGGCCTAAAAAGTTAGGATTAAGCGCATGTAGGTAAATATGACAGAAACAGAATGGGAAGGTCCACCCAAAAATGAAAAAGAATGGGAAGATTCACCCAAAAATGAAAAAGAGTGAGGAAGTGTGGTACATACCCAATGTGAATTGTCAATTAGTGTTCGATGTGTACATTTTAATTTGACCACAAACAAATTATAATTTAGTGTTTGAGGAGGTTTGGACATTCTTATTTGAACCAGAGTACTCAAGTACGCGTACCCGGTGCTTATACAGAGGAACCCATGCCTTGCTGTCCACAACCAGAACCAAGAACTAGAAGCAACTTTGTACTAATTTCCTACATCTTTGTCTTTATTTCTTTCTTCAAACAAAATTTCAGCGTCCTCAAGTCACAAAAAGAACATCGATATCTGGGAATGTAGTTTACACAGACGGAGCTGTTATTGGCACTCCGAAAGAGTCTCGTTGCACTCTTCTTTCATAAAAGAGGATTGCAATATGACTTTTTTGGGATGCCAATAACAGTTCTCTACGATTTAACCTTTCCACACAGATAATAATTTGTGCTTGACTCACCCTTAGTCCAGCTGTTGGCAACCATATATAGTAACATCCATGCATAATTTACAGTAACATACCATGAAAATCACAAACCACGAGGAGATGTAACATACCATGCATAATTTACAGTAACATCCATGAAACGTATTCAGAAAATTTGATGCTATTCATAAAATCTACCCATTCCCATACATCTGATCTGCCGGAAAAAAATAAATAAATAAAAGAAAAGAAAAGACTTCTCATGCATCAATGATCCCCAAATGTTAAAAGGAAGCACATTCGAGTAGCCAATTGAGCCCGTCAATTCATAGAGTTCTCGTGCAGTAGTACATACTCTCGGCTGCAAAAACCAAATTATAAGAATGACGTCAAAAATATGCCACAAAAATATTAGAAGCAATACAGCATGGATCACATATCATATAAGAGACAGCAAACAAGAAATTCCCCAGTAAAACTACAGATTTTTCTCATCAAGCATACTTTTAAGCCTTGTGAGGAAGTGATGAAACACAATTACAACTCATTTTGGAAAGCAGAATCCTAAGATTCTCCGTTCACCTTGAAATAGTCACAACCATCTCAAAATCCCAGCTGTCCAGCAGTTTGAGGCACAATTTGAGTAAAAAAACGAAAAAGAATAGATCATATAGAAACAAAAACCATCTTTCAGTCAGTCGTCATAGTCTCTGCTTAGAAACCTAAGAGTCTAAGACAGTTCAGTTTGCATGACAGATATACTCTTCAAAGACTACACACATGTACTCACAGAAAATGGAGCAGCCAGAAGAATGTTATGGTTCCTTCTCTGATTAGCTTTTTAGTCTCTTAAAAGATTAAACACATCATGCTGCAGATAACTCTTACCAGTCGACATTTGAATGACTTTTGGAACCTTCCACAACCTTATTATCTTCAAATATTACCCTCAAAATTGTAACTATAAAAATCATAATTAATGATACAAAAAATGAGGGCCCAATTATGAATGGGAGAAAAGCAGGCATCAGATATGACTCAAACTAAATCAAGCAAGACCTATGATTTCAATTTGTATAATCAGCTGCAACTCTACAAACCTTAAACATTCGCATGATCAAATGCTCTAATAGGATCAAGCTGATCACTATGCCAATACAAAACTTACTGACAGCCTGACTTCAAAAGTACGCACTTGTAATGAAAATATAGGGTTGTTGGTAGAATAATCTGAACATGACTCGCTTTAAAATCTCCTGATTTTTCATGTTAGAGTTTTGAATTCCAGTGCTTACATGAAACCTCCATTAGCTACAACAGCTTTCTCTGCTCTCATGTTTGGTATGCACTCTTTGGGAATGTGCTACCTTTTACATCCCCCCTCCCCCATGGGTTTACCGTTCCAATTGCCTGGAATCCATTTACCATTTACTATGATTCTTTATGACCAGCGTAGTCAAGTCCAACTAACAACTTTACTTGTCATGCAACACCCAAATTTAACAAATATTATGTAGGCCCTTAACCAGCACATACTGAACCAAACAACAATTATTGGTTTCTAAAACCAATTGTTTCAACTCAATTCAAACATAATAACCATAGAAACCAAACCAATTAAATTCAGGCATTCAGCTGCAAGTATCATTACAGTATTCATTCAGGAATAACACATGAATACCAACAGAAAAATAAGAAAATTTCTAGGAGACATCAATCTAAGAACCAAAAAAGCTTAAGTTGGATTATTGATTAGTGACCTACCTACTATTACCAAATCTAATGGTGTCCTTTTCCATTAGTTCATAATACCGTTGAGGTTCAATTGCAGTATCCTGCAAAAGAAAAGCAAATGTTAAATCTAAATTCTTGCAAATACAGGAAAGCCTCAGCTTACTCATACACAACACAAATGCCAAAACTATAATTAAAAGAAAAGAAGACAATATATCAATTGAGCCACTTACATTAAGAAAAGTTTTATTTGTGCTTCCAAGGTCCATTAAGTAAGGCCTGTGACGGTGCACACAAGAAATGAGATATGAGATTTGAAAAATTCACCCTTCTAAATAATGGAATTAGCCGCAAATTAACTGTCTTACCTTACTTTCTTTGATAATGTACCATCAGGTTGCTCCATTTCAACTTGCCTGGCATGGCGGGAAAATAAAATATGATATTAGTTACTAACCAAGAATGTAAATAGCAAAAATTTACAAAAAAATGCAAAATTCAAGATCTACCTGAATTGTATAACAGCATGTTGCTTGCTACAGGATGGGTGATCTGTAGGGACGTCTGCCACCCTTCTTTCCCTCCCAAAGAGGTAACAGCTTTGCCGATGTATGTACAGGGGTTCTGTAGATCATATGGACATCTTAGAAAACCATAATTCAAGGAGAGCATTTTGATCACTATGAATAGAATCCCAAAGACATGGACTCAGGAATCCCAACAGAGAGTACTAATAAAATGCACAAGAAAAATAATTGCACTTTTTTGCATGCTTGCCAAATATGGAAAATCACCAAAAACTAAGTCATTACCAAAATAAAATGGAATAAGCTCAGATTGGGAGTAGTAACCATTACACAACGATAGCTCGCCTAAGTAATAGAACTTGACTGGTCCAGAATTTCATTTCTACTCGATAATCCAGAGTCAATAAAGTTTAAACACAGTTTTGAGTTAAGAGCAACAAGATGCATATTAGTACTCAATACCAAAAGAAAATGCACATAAATCCAACAGTTTTGAGTTTAGATACACTACTCAATACTATTGGATTTGTACCCTTTTTCTTTTGGGAAGAAAACTACCAAAAGCTTAAAAATCTAAAAAGGAAATTTCTACATGTACTAAAAACGTTAATGTACAACAACCATATGTGCACAAAAAATACAAACATGCGCTATATTTTGGGCCACAAAAATATGTTTCTTCTCCAATATATTGCAACATAGTATCTATGAACAGAAAGTCTCAAATATTTCTTGAACTGTCCAATATTCATTACTCACACCATTGCACCCAATCCGATAAATGATTTGAACTTGAAAGATATGTTTCCATTAGGAGAAAACATACAGAATTACCACAGGCTGCTTGTCTCAGCAATCAGTGTTATAAGGAAAGGTTAAGTACGTGATGGAAGAAGTTATATGGATGCTAAAATGTTGTTACATCCTAAGGTCACTTATTTACTGAAATGAAAACTGATGCTGCATTGTGGGTTGCAGCCAAGGTCTTACAAAAACAATAAGAGAATCTTCAGTCATTAGCCCATCCGCCTTTGAGATTTAAGAATTTTGACAGTTAATTGGCTTGGAACTAGGTACTTTGATCAGACATGACACATGAGGTCTTTTAAAGCACT
This sequence comes from Prunus kanzakura, assembly GCA_020521455.1. Taxonomy (NCBI): domain Eukaryota; kingdom Viridiplantae; phylum Streptophyta; class Magnoliopsida; order Rosales; family Rosaceae; genus Prunus; species Prunus kanzakura. The sequence goes on along the minus strand of BPUM01000794.1, from coordinate 1,588,911 downwards.
GTACATCTAAAAAGAAGAAACCTGCAGTCAGTACTCAGCAGCTACTTCATTATCATTCAACTACTCTAAGTGCTTCACCATTAAAGAAGCATATGTAGGTCTCAAGAGAGGCACAAAAACAAGAAGATAACTTCCAGTATTAATCTCCAAGAGACTTACCATTTAACACTTCACCGCCCTTGAAAACATAAAGCCTCCATCTTACATCAGGTTTTCGTCCATCTGGAGGCTCAGTGAATAATAGTGTTATACCTGACAAAATAATAACCATATAGAAAACAAAACATATATTATTATCTTTTTATTTGTTATAATGAATAAACATATAGAAATGCACAATCTCCGCATTGTAAATATAAAAAATATCAGAGAATTAAAACTATATTGTAATTAGGATTCTAAGTTAAGTAGAATATTTGGTTTCCTTGTTGTTTAAGGGTGCGATTTGGTTGTTATTTAATTTCACATTGTGATTGTACTTAATTTATTTGCCTACTAAATGAGTGTTGGTTAAGGAATGTGATCTAGTTTCCTAAATTAGGTGATTTTCTAATTGAGCGCTAGTGATTTGTATTTGGTACAGAATTTATTAAATTCAGTCTACCAGAGGTTTTGGTTTGATATGTGACCCACATATTTAAATTTTCTTTTGGGGCCCAAATGTTGAGGCTAGATGTTATGATGAGGTACGTGTGCCTGTCTTATTCATTTTGTGGAAAAATCATTCAAGAAGGCACAAGTTTATGTCTTGATGTTCTTAATTATGTTTCTGAGTTATGTAACAAGCTGGGCATGATTATCATCTACGCTCCAACTTCAAGGGAAAGTGTTGGAGAACAAAAGTTTGTTCTAAATAGGAGTTTAAGGTAAGTAGAGTATTGCTTTCCAAGTTTGTTCGGGGTTGTGATCTAGCTTCCCCAAGTAAGTGATCTGGTAGTTATTTCATTTCCTATTGTGATTAGGTTGTACTCTATTTAAGCCCTTTAAGGGTTCTGATTAGTGCATCTATTTCTTTCTATTTTCAAAAACAAAAGAGAACAAAAAGTTCAGACTTTTGTATCAAACCCCAAGGAAAAGGTGATCTCACCCCTGACTCTATTGGTTTCCGCAGCAAGCTTTCCAGATAGCTCAAATGAAGGTTTTTCCTGAAGTCGAGTAGTAAAAGGAGCAAAACGTAAGTACAGTTTCAACTTTCCACACAATTAAACAAATTATTTGCACTACACGATACTCAGATATAAAAGCAGTATGGATAAACAAGACCTATCACAGCTTACACCGGATAGCTGAGAATATTTGACATGCGTAACAAAAATTTGATGATGATAGTTATGATTGAAGAAAGAATGATACACCAAGCTATGCATTACTTACCTTTTGCTTTGCTTCCAAGGCCTCCTCAGCAGCCTTCATCATAGCTACTGCATCATTCTCATCATCCCTGCCCAAGAGAGCAACCAACAGCTCATCAAAAGCTACATCAAAGCTTATGTACATTAAAGCATGAGCATTCAGACATTAAAAGTTTCAAATGAACAGAACCCAAAGTGAAGTAACCTAAAGTTATGTGATCTACCTTAACAAATTAACAGACATGAACGTTTACTATGTTAAATAGGCAATTAATGCTTTATCACTTTTACTACAGAAATTAAGAAACTGGAATTGAGAAAAACTAAAATATTTTTTCCAATGACCCTTATCTCGTATTATTAAGAATTCGCATGTTTTATTACTTTTACTACATCATGAAAGTTTACTTTGCTAAATTGCCAAGAACATATCACTTACACAGACCCTTATCTCTTCTCATTCGCCAGAACAAATAAATAGAGTGACTAAATACATCAAAGTGCAATAACATTCCAGAAATCATTGGTCCATTGCAAGAAAAATATATTTGGACAACAGATAGTTTCATCAATGGTTCAGCGAAGTGTAAACAAAAAGTTTAAAAGATACACACCTATGCTCATCTTCTCTTGAATTTGGCACCTGAAAATGTTTACCTCTGGTTAGACACTTTAGATAAGAATCATCGCAACTAGAAACAGAAACCACTTATAGGCATCACAGATAATTGTCCCAATGAATGCAAACATAGTTGAATAATTAATTTGTGTGTTTTCCTTCATTCAAAAAAGTCTTAAAACATACTACCACTTCCACTTTTCCACATTAACTCCTCCTTGGAGTGAGTTAGGAGGTGATAAATAAGAAAAAAGATATTTTGAAATGGAAGTTATGAGAAAATAAACCTATGTAAAAGAACTTTTGAAAATCTACAATAATATCAGTGAAATTTAGGAAGCATCTTATAAAACAAATGAAATTTAAGAAGCAATAATTTTCAATAGTGGAATTAAAATTATTAGGGAGGGGGATGAGACATTTGAAGGAGTGGATATCACCAGACACCTCATCGCGAGCTCTGGTATTGGCAGCTTTTTCAGGTGAAAGAGATCTTTGTCTGTTCTTGTGGTCCCGATCCAATGGAGAAGTAGATCGCCCATGTCTTGTTCTTGAAGACCTATGATCAGTACTGTCTTTTCCTGACCTTCTCTCCACTCTTTCACTATCAGTTTCCCTATCTGAACCCTTTTCCCTTTGCATTCTTCTATCACTCCCTCTGCCATGATTCCTTTCACTGTCATTCTCAATTACTTTCTCCACATCTCTGGTAACACCAGCAGGTTGAGGTGAGGGAGATATATGCCTACTCCTTCGCTGTCGATCTGATGGAGAAGTACCATGTCTTGGTCTTGATGATTTACCATCAACATCGTCTCTTCCCGACCGTTTCTCTTTCCTATCACTCCCGACATCTCTCTCTGAAACCCTTTCCTTCTGTAAACCCCTATCAGTTCCCCTCCCGTTACTTCTTTCAGGTTCTTTCACGGCCTCTCTGCCAGCTTGAGCTCTTCTTAACCTTTTTGTCCGAGGAGAAGGAGAGCGAGCAGGAGGAGAGGGGGACCTTGCATGCTTTGGGGACTTAGGGTGACCCGAATGTTTCTCTCTTGGTGGAGAACTACCCCTGTGGGACCTCCTATGTCGAGTAGGTGATCTTTCTATTCTGGATGGACTTTTCCTAGAGGGGCTCCTCCTACGAGAAGACCCATGGTCCCCAACTGGAGATTCTGAATGATTTGAAAGGTTACGCCCCATCAATGAATTTGCAAATGCACAACTGGACTTCTCCTGACTAAGAAAAGTTGACAGAAAAACTAGAAGTTAGAACTTCGTTGATTACAGAATAAAAACTTGTCTAAAATCCATATGAATAATGTGGTATAAATTTGGACAAAACAACATAAAGAACTCAGCACAAAAGCTAAAGGTGATGTACCAGTCTACTATGTATCTATATCCCAATCAGCAAAAGTTTGTTAATGGGAATCCTAAATCAAGATAATTCAACCATAATTTATATACTATACATAGGGACAGACACCGGGTTTAAAAATGAGGTGGGCTGAAATTTCAAGCCTATTTTTCTTAGTTGAAATTTCATCAGAATCTCTTTTGTTTATAGGATATTTCCCAAATTATACAGAAATTGATAATTACTTCTTCCGACAATTGCAGGCTGCAAGCCCACAAATTGATAAGCTAACAACAAGAGGAAAACTAGAAGAATGAAATATGAAATAAAACAATGACTCAAATTCAAAATTAAAAACAGAGCAAAGAAAAAAATTCTGCGTGCACCCTTATGTTGCAAGCCACACAATAAAATAACACTTACAAAAGACCAAAATTTCAAAACTACGTTGGAATATTCAACACTGAACTCCAACCAACCCTGTAATTCTCACATCATAAACTAAGAATAAGAATGCCAAAAGAGATCCATATGAAGCCAAATCATAAACTAACATATATATCAGTGTTTTTAAAGGCATGCCTTAGCGCGCGTCGGAGCGAGGCGGCAGGAAATCGCCCGAGGCCGTCGGCTGTTTCGCAAATTGCACGTTTAGCACGGGGAAGGCGTAAGGAGGCGTTGCAAGGCGTGGCCAGGCGGAGCGAGGCGAGCCAGATCTGGACACTTCTGAACCGGAAGAAATTTTGCGAGTCTGCAAATTGGCTGCCACTCTGCGAGGAAGACGACTCGAGTGTTTGTTTTTTAGGTTTACTGTTATGAAACGACGTCGTTTTGATTGCAGTGTTTAAAAAAAAAATCTAAATATAACGACGTCGTTTCACTTGGAGTGTTTTGAATTTAAAAAAAAAGGTCGGGGGCATGAAAGCGTCCAAGACCAACTGAGAATGCCAACATCAGCACAGAATAAAGGTCAGGGTTTGCAAATTCTGTATCAATATGGCTCAAGTATTATCGCATGTGAGATTATATATTCAATTCAATCAACAAACCCTAAACCCTAGAAATAAAGTTCGGTTTCTCTTGCTTCAACTTCCTAACTAAATAACCAACTTAAGAGAGATGTCAAGTGTTATGAAATGCTCAGATCGGTGCCACTATAGTAAGGGCCTTATATATGTCTCTTAAAGTGAGGTTTTATCTCTTAATCCTTGTGGGAAAATCATTTACCTAAACTTAAGGCAAGAATAATTAATATCTTTATTCCCTTTTCTAAATTGGTGATTTTATTGACAACCCATTATTTGCTCTTTGCATCCCATATACTAATTTCAAATATAAATAATATATTTTACCCTTGTATATAATTACCGTTAAAGACAAAAAATGTTTAAAATTAAAATTAAATTTGCTCACTACACCCCACATATGTTCCTACAACCCTAGTTAGACTTTTTTCACAAACCATCATGTTCCTACAACCTTAACGAGGTTTATACGTTTATATTGGTGAAAAAATATCTTGTATTTATTCATAAAGGGTGAGATTGAAGTTAGAAAGGCTTCGAACGATGGGGTTGGGGTTTACTGCGATGGCTCTATTTCAAATTGGATGGGGTGTGCGATGGAGATTGTTGAAATATGATGGAATGTGTTTGCAAGATAAGAGAATTTTTGATAGGGTGGGGCTTGATATGGGATGGTGTGGGGTTTGATATGGGATGGTATGGGGTGTGTCTGAAAGAGAAGGGGGGTTTTCAATGGGTGATGTCTGATATGGGATGGGGTTTACACAATAGATTAGGGAATAGGGTTCATAAGGGCAATTTAGGAAGAAAAATTGGGTATAGTGAGTAATTTAAAATTTAATTAAAATTCAGTGGGGTGTAAAGAAAATATGGGGTGCAAAGAGCAAATAATGGAATTCATATAGAATTTCCCTTTCTAAATCCAGCTGGCTGTAGCTTTATTCTACTTACCTTTTTTTTTTCCTAAATTAATATATAATAACTACCCATGTTATCTTTTCTTAATACTAAAAAATAATAATAATAAAAAAAACCAATTGGCACATGCTATATATATTGTATAGTACAACCCTAATTTCTACCCTTACAAGATAATCTCCATCAATTTCAAGAATTCTCTTCATCTTTCGACTACAAGTAAGCCATTTATTTTTATCTCTAATTCTTTGCAACTGTAATTTGAAGTTCTGCATAATTTTTTTTCAATTTTTTTTTTCAATATATTAGTTATCTTATTCATTTATGTGATATAGTATAAATTTGACGTACATACATCATACTTGTATCTTAGAAATATTCATGGTGTTGTTGTTTTATAGCTATGAATCGAAAAGATCCTACGTGGAAGTATGCAAAAAAAATAGAGGGGGAAAAATACTTGAGATGCACATTTTGTGATCAAAGATGCAGCGGAGAAATTTCTAGACTTAAGCATTATTTGGGTCAAATTCATCATGGTATGCAACCATGTAAAAAAGTTCCTGAGCATGTGAAAAAAGAGTGTGCTGCAACTTTGAAAAAATTTTAGCTTGAAAAAAGAAAGAAAAATGAAATGCTTAGAAAGATTGGGGATGGTCCACGAGGAGGGGCTTAGAGTATGGAAACTTCATTGGATAACAAATATGGAATCTCTGGTACTATGAGTGTTGTAGTTGATGAGGCTCTTAGAGCACAACCTAAATCAAAAGGACCAATTGATAGATTTGTCACTTTAGAAGCTCGGCAAAGTACATTAAATTTAGTATACAAACAAGAAGAAAGAAAGAAAGTTTGTCGAAAGATTGGTCGTTTTTTCTTCTCCAGAACACTCTCATTTAATATTGTAAATGACCCATTTTGGCTACCTATGGTGGAAGGGATTGCCGCATATGGTGTAGGATTTAAGCCTTCATCAATACATGAGCTGATGACTTGGATCCTTAAGGAAGAAATTGGATACATCACGTAGGGAAATATTGTTAAACTGCGACACTGAAGCTACACTCGCCTACATGAAAGCGAAAGCGTCAATGGATCTTGAATTTTTTTGTAAGTTCAGTGTAGATGAGAAGAATAGGCTTGTTAACTTGTTTTGGAGAAACTCTACTTCACTTTTGGATTATGTTGCCTCTAAAGACGTCCTCATATTCGACAGCACATACAAAACCAATATGTATGACAAGCCTCTAGTGTTATTTGTTGGTTCAAACAACCACCATGCGAGTGTTGGTTGTGCCCTAATGCTTAACGAGACCTTTGGAACATAAAAGTAGTTATTGGAGACATCCATATCCTCCATGAAAGGCAAGAAGCCTACATCAATACTAATGCCAGGAAGGCTTTACCTAGGTTCTTAGTATTCCAAGAGTCGAAGTTGAGACATGTTTCGTAGTTATAGGAGCGTGGAACTGCACCATGAGTTTCTTCATGGTTGTTAGGATGGTGGTGAAGAATCGGGGGCCTAAAGTTAAGACGTCTTCATCCAAGTGAGTCGGCGCATAATCAAAGGCATCCAGGTTATTGCTTAGTTCAGCAGAGACTACTTTTGCATGTTTAACAACATCTGCTTCACAAGTAGGGTCAAAAGTTTTTGATTGGGAAGACATTTCTAAGGAAAAAGAAGTCTAATTCTGAAAGGCATAAAATTTGAAACTTTGGAACTAGCACGATTGGAAATTTGGCATAAATTGGGGAGTTTTTGCTTGGTGAATTTGTTTCAAAATATTTGAAAAAATCGAAGCTTTCAAAACGGTAGAGGAAGTGGAGCGACTAAAGTAATTTAAGGGAAAAGGTGCGTGATTTCTACCGATAACGATCTAATCACTCAAGCGCGTGCAAATAAGCCCAAATGCCTCTCATCTAGTCTATGGGCTTAGGGAGCAATGTTTAGGCTTGCTTTTTGCACAACCGGATATGAGGCTATATTGGGCCAAGTCGTGGCCTGTGTTTAATTTTAATTAGATATCCCGACCAATATATAGTGATTAATCGAGGAATTATTTTATGATAATAATTCTTAGGTAAATAGGATATTTACTTAGCGTTGAAGGCAATCAAGTAATCGATCTTGATCTGATTTCGTCGTGATCTAATAGGAAAGGATTTCATGTGGAGATCAGGGTTTCGTTGCTATATAAAGGAGACACGTCAACTCTCTACGACATACAACTTTTCAACAACAAACTCTACACTAAAGCCAACGCTTTCAGTCAAAGACGTTTGTCTCTTTCTGTTATTTGCTCTGCCAAGCCTCCTTGGTATTGATTGCCAACTGACTCCTTCAGTTAAAGACCATTCTTGTGGTGCTCTTGTCTTGTTCTAATCCATCAAAACCACACAGTTCCGATCCTTACTCAATTGTCACCCGTCGCTTAGTTTTGTTTTGAGCCAGAATTGATACAAGGTGGTGACAACTTGTAGTTCTAGTCAATCTTTTTACTTGTTTTCATTGTTTACTGTTTTATTTACTTTATCACCTTTTAACTTTTTGTATTAGAGAAATTATGAAGTCCTTATTTTTGTCATAAGGCATAGAAAAGAACCTCATTGACTCAGTTTATCATTTCAGTTCACAATCTTTTGATTAGAATCATTTACTTTGTCTTATTTCTTTATATTTCTGTCTATTAGAATTGATTAATTGCTAATCGTGGCATGCTCGCAACTCACACTTTACCAAAGTTTGCTCTAGGGCTTTGATTAATTGTAAACACTAGGATTTCAAATCATAAAAATTGAATCAAAGGTGGTGAGAAGAAGAACAAGAGGTCATAACATCCAAATTGGCTCTTCTTTCTTTAACAATCCATCCACAAAAAGCTGAAAAAACTAACCAACAAAAACATAGCAAAAGAATCAGAAGTATCCACCTACCCCAATGTCAAAAGAATCAGAAGGTTATACGGGGTCGAACTCTAACATGGAGTTGGAAAAGGCTCGGCAGCGGCTGCACTACAAGTTTCATAAGGTTTTTGTTTGTTTCTTTCTTTCTTTCTTTATCTTTTTTTTTTTTCCAGAAAACGTGGTTTTTTTTAACTAATAGAGTTTTTATTTTATTTTTAAAAAAAAACCTTATATGGATTTTAAAATCAGTTTTTCCTCTACCCTTAGATTAGATCCAAGGGTGGGTGACCACAAACTCCGTGGACCACAAGGTCCAGAGAACGAGACTGTCAATAGATATTCACATAGAGGTATGGAAAATATTTCCCTCCATCCTTGGAAGTAGGAACTCATACTTTTTGTCAATCACAGTGTGACCTGTGTGTAGAGATTTTTCTTGTTGAATTTTTTATTAATTATTTTTGCAAATGTATTAAACTGTAATTTACAGGAAGTATAAATGCCTCGCAGTGTTCTAAATGTATACCAATATTACATTATAATTACTCGACAGTAAGTACGGTACAAGTGTGTGTCACATAGGTAAAACCTGATAATCAATGCATTATGTATTTGCAATGATAGGTTTTGTCTTTGAAAAACTGCAATGACCTAATACTACAAGTGATATGATTGTTTGGGAGTACTTTTGGGATAGCTAAAAGCGCTTCTAACAACATTTCGCTGAAAATATTATAAGTGTTTATAAGTCATGGAAGTGCTTTCTTGAGAAGCACATGCTATGTGCTTCTTTCGGAAGCACTCCCAAGTGCTTTTCGAGGAAGCACTTGGTTTTCTTATGAAAATTTTAACATCTTTATAATAAAAGCGCTTGTAAAAATCGCTTATGAAAAGTGCTTCCTAGAAAAGCAGTTCCAAACGAGCCCTAAGAATTTTTCCTTTAATTCTAAGTCATGACTTACAATTTTTAGATCTCATGTACTTGTGCAAGTAAAAACGGGCAAAGGCCCCATTGGGTTGGCCCTAATCCATTATCCATATGCCATGGTTTAATCTTGGTTTGGATTGGCACAACTTAAACTTATATGAAGAGGAAAACATGCAAAATATTGTGGTGACAAACACAGATTAAAAAATCCATCCCAAGTGATTATGTAGAGCTAAAACAATATAAAGAGAATCCCTTCCAAAACAATATAAAGAGAATCCCTCTCAATTGTCTTCCCGTTAGATTTTAAATCTGAATCTTCTATTGCAAATCTTTGAGTTATATATGCTTCATTTGTAAGACACAATTAGGACTGAAAGTGAAGTAAAAAAGAAGACCAATGAAAACCACAAAGTACAACTTCTACACTGTTCGCGGGAAATTCTTTTTTAACATTAACATACTAACCAATTTACATTTGTTGACTGGTGAGACCCAACACAAACCTTGACCCTAGATTGGGTGCAAGGTAACTAGGATCAAAGTGTGTGAAGTGATTTTGAGATATGGAAGAACACAAGTGAAAAATTGGGAGAATTTTTTTTATTGATCTGATAAAAGTGAGTGATACAATGATAAAAGAGGTTTTTGTACATGTACACATGAGAGAAATTCTAAGTGAAAGGAAGAGTCAGTCATGTTTTCCTTAAGATGAGTCCTCAATTTATAGGCGTAGTCTTGGGCTGCAGAGGCTTGGGATGAATTTATTTTTTTAAGTGTGGGCAAGGATTGGGCCAAAATCTAAAGGTTTAAGTAAATAATGGGTCATGTGGGGGTTAAAAACCTTCCAAAATATAGTTAACATTATGGCTGAATTTTTTTTTTTAAGTGTGCACGCCCACAGTAGTCATTAGATGGGTCCGCCAATGGACAAACCCAATTGAAATCGGACATGTGGAGGTCTCTTGCATTCGCCCGAAAATAAAAGTATAGTCATTGTCAATTAGAAGATGCAAAATACGCAAAGAACCCACTATTGTAGTGGTTTGAAGTCATTACTTCCTCAGGCAAGGTCCTGGGTTATATTCAAGTTCTAGCATCTGTGTAGTGTGTGTAGTTTAGTATATTATCAGCCCTCCCAATAGAAAATGCAAAATACTAAGGGCTCGTCTGGTAACGTTTTCGGAGAATGTTTTCTGAGAATATTTTCAAAGAATGAAAACAAGAAAACGAATTTGCATTTTCAGGAAATGAAAATGCGTCTGGTAGATTAATTAGAAAACATCTTCAGAAAACAAAAACAATGAAAACGTGTCTGGTAGTACAATTTGAAATAATAATATGTGAGTTATTTTTATGAAAACGTTTTTCACGAGAATGAAAACAACTTTTTTCTGTTTTTTACAAGTACACATGAACTTGTTTTCATTTTATGAAAACATTCTCAGTGTTTTCTGTTTTTGGGCCACCGAATGTGTTTTTGCCTCATTTTTGTTCTCTAAAAATGAAAACAACCTCTTAAAACGTTACCGAACAGACCCAACATTGTTTGACACTGCTTGCACACTATTCCCGTTGAATAAGAGTACTAAAGCCTTCAACACATGTAAGGAATAAAACCTAGGACTGCTGATCATCATAGACCAAATATGAGTTAAAATATTAACATGTAGGAGCATCATTAACTACCACACTATACGGTAGGGTAACACACTCCATCACCCAGTGGCAAAAATGATTCGCATAGCTATTTCTCCGCATCGTATGCTTGCGCCATATCCAATTTTAAGACCATAAACTTCACCACCACAATTTTTCTTCTTTCTTATTTAATGAGTGGAGGATATCGTGCACCACCAAAATGATGTACTTTATTTGTCTTCTTATTTGTCTTCCAGAGCCACAAACGTAGACTGGTTTTATATTGTAAGTACCTTAGAGGTCATCTTACATGTCGCATTGCACGGTGCGAGAGGTTTTTTTAAGACTAGGAACTTTTTGAATCAAACTCTGGCCGAAAAAAACCCAATGACTAAAATCATGTCCCACAGTAGGCCCAAACTTATGAGAAAAACCTCCCTTCATTGAGTCCAAGAGACTGAGTGGGGTGGATTAATTTTGAAAGACAACCTACATATATTTTACTTTAAGTAGTATTAATAATAACAAATTTGTTGGATTTCATTTAAACGAAATTAAAGGGTTTAGATTTGGATTTTTCAGAAAAAGAAGAGAATGTGGGAAAGAAAGTTAGGGAAGGATCCTCTTCCATGAATGTTAGGAGTGTATTCAATTGGGATTTTAGAAGATTATTTATGGATAAAAAAGTTTAGTTAATTATTTATTGATTTTTATATCATGTATGTTCATCTTTCCCTGTATATACTCACACGCAGGTCATATATATATATATATTCAAACACAAAAGAAAAAAATCATTGGCTATATAATTTGTTGGGCCTTTGGGTTTAGGGTTTAGGGTTTGGTATTTATATTTTCCACACAAAAAATCCCACGCAATCCCACATTTGAAAAAATCCTTTGAAATTTGCAAGTTTTTGAATACCATGAAACTTTTTGTTACTTGTTTAAAATCTCGATTGAAGACTACTAGATTTGGCCACTCTCTTTTAAAAATCTTAATAGTCTTAATAGAATACCACATGACTTGTTTAGATAAATTAAAAGTCTTAATTGAATACCACATGACTTATTTATCCCAAAATAGTATTTTGAATTCTCAATTGTATACACCCCCTTAATGTCACTCTTTGTGCAAGAGGAATGCTAGCTACTTTTCCTTTTTATATCTCCTTATTACACAACATGATGTTGTGATCACAATATTCTGTTTTTGATGTCATCCTTAAAGGAGCAGTCCTGCCAAACATCGTCTAAATTAAAATGATTTTTATTTGAGTGATTTTTTGTACAACTGATCATAAAAAAAATGAACACTTATCATTGTTAATACCACTTTGCAAAACCCAAGGGAAGATGTCGTATAGTAGTGTAGCTCGGAAGTCCGAATGTCCTTTCCACAGAGAGCGGTGTAAAGAAAATAACAGAGATGAAAAAGAACAAGTGTGATTGAGAAGTAGATTTATGCAATATTTGATTTAAAGAAAATTTAATTGACTAAAACACTAAGGCATTGGGGTTCCACTTTTAACATAAACATGCAACTTTTAATAATTTGATCCACAAAATATTTTCCAATGTAGTTGTTCAAAATAATTAAAGCTCTTTTTAATTTCCTTTAGAAGTATTCTAAGCATAACTTGTACCATTGGCAACAAACTATCAAAAAAATAATCTTCATCAAAATTCTATTAATCTTTAGTAATTCTCTTCTCTTTTAAAAGCATGAAATTTTTTACTACACAATGGGAAAAACATGATTGAACCCATGAAATAGATTATCAAACATTCATCAATCAATTAAAAAGAAAACTACAAATTCCATTTGAACAAAAACTACAAATTCACATTAAAGCTTAAGTTTGGATCAAACTAATAAAAATTACACACTCATATTAAAAGCTTTCTCTCTAGCCTTAGCTAGGGAGTTAGTTCCCCATAAAATACATAAAACTTAAACAGAAATTTAGAACTACAAAGATGGAGGAAGGAGAGAAAGCTCAAGAGTTGTGGAGCTTGGTTTGTGTTGAAGCTTGAAGACTTCTCTATTTATAGGACTAAGAGGGAGGAACATCATGACGAATTCCAACACCACCATTCCTATTCCAATACAATCCATAACTCCCACTTCATCTTGTCTAAGTTAGTGTGGTTGGAATCAATTCTTTTTTGTTTGCTTCCATCCCATACTTCTTTTCCTTTCTTCTTTTGGCATGGGTGTGGCACTTCATGCATTCTTTTCAATTCTTTAGCTTTTGCACCTCAAGCTTTCTTCACATGAGTTTTCAAAGGTGTTCAATTATGGCTGCCTTTTGCTGCCAACCCATGTGGGTTTTCTTTTGGTTGCTGAAAAAAATAATTCTTCTGAACCAGGCTTGGTGTAGGAAGGCCTGAGGTTTCAATATGTATCCAATGGGGCTCAAATTTGGATATGTCATAATAGACACCCATAGGAATAACTTTTATGAAGAATGTATTCCCATCTGAGCAGTACAAGTATACGTTTTGGGCCTTACAAGTTGACTTCCGGAAATGGACTGGAATTGGCTTCATTTCTTTTCTTTCTTTTCTTTTTGCTTCACATGCATGCACATTCTTTCTCCTTAATAGCTCCAACATGCACCTATATAAAATCATGATATTAGAATAGAATGTAACAATTATTGCCCAATTGATAAGAGTTTGGGTGCCACTTCAAAGGGAGAGCTACCAAATAGAAAATTCAAATGAATTAGCCTACATTTCAATGAAGTGCAAATGGATTCGTAAAATGCAATGGAACATTCTAATTGGTGCAAAAATCAATAAAACAAAGTACTAACAAATATAGATTAGGGATAAAAATTGTAATAATTATGTGGTTATCAATCATCATGAGATGAGATGACATTGTAGGATAAGAAGGAAAATAGAGAATGTATATAGGGAAATAAATGAAATTAATAGTTTATCATCTAATTCCCCTTTGTCAACCATCATATGTGAAAATCTGAAGAATACCCATAGGACTAACAAATAGATTTTAAAATTAAAGATATCTCTTTCACGATTTATTTTACTTTTTCTCTGATCTGTACTCATTTCCTTTCCAATTTATAAACCCCACATCCACACTTGGGCTATTAGACCGTACATAGTTCATGTTTGTCATTGGAGACGATGTACATGATAACTAGATCCCTATGTGTGAAGGGGGTGGAGCTCAGCCGATCACTTCGAACGGTTTTCATACACATAACATAAACCCGTATAATACAGATGAGCCGTCAGTTCGTCGTTAAGTGAAATTCGAATCATATGTGTATATTTGTTTATGTTACTTTTACACAGCGCAAATTATCTTGCACGTACATTAACAAGGCATTATGGAAGTTCGAATCAAGCAACACCAATTTGAACTAACATGAAATGCTGAAGTTTTGAGGGGTCACGGACACTATAGGTCGAAGTGTGGCTCTGCCGAATGCCCATTGTTGCATTCTAGGAGTTGCATCTCATGAATAAAACCCGTTACACTCTTGAGAGATAATGGTCTTGCATACTCTTCACGGTTTGTATTGGTGACTCACAAATAACTTAAGCACGTGACTCATATTTCACGTGTTTATCCTAATGTTTTGGCGCAAAACACAATTAACTAAGTTAAACTTCTAAATTGAAGTATTTTCTTTTTCTTTTTTGTTAATCATCAACTCGGGAAGCGCACTTAGGAGCCTCATATAGTTTAATTTCATTATTCTTTTTCCGTGCTTTTACTTAACTAGATCTCTTTATCGTATTAATTAATCAAATGAGTAGAAGTCAAAAATGAAAATTGCTAGTCGATCGATTTTAAAGTTAATTTTTAGTCAGAAAATTATGACATGCAAACATTATACACTTTACGTTCACCTTTTATATATATATATATATTTTAAATTTTGCTTCCGTTTATATTAATCTTTTTTGTAATATTACCATATAGCATGTATCGTTTTATAAGTTTATTTGAGGGATATCTCAATAGAAGCTCTCTGTATATATACCAACAGAGCATTTACTTTGATGTCAATCAGATTCTCATTTATTTCTATCAACCAACGTTGTCACGTCCACAACCACATGTAATCACCCTCTCAAAAACTTTTCCTCTCAACCGCCGCATGTAAAGTAAAATTCAAAAAACTTTTGGATCAGTTTCTAATACCATTGTCCCTTTTCCTAATCTTGAAATAATTAACTTATTTGCTCTCCCCCCACCCATCGTCTCCAAAAATCAAAGAGAGACAACTCTTCGCCAACCCCACACCCCACACCCTCGCCCGCGCCCCCCCCCCCCCCCCAAACAACAACAACAACCTCCTCCTCTATAAAACCCTGAAACTTCTTTCACTTCAATCCCATCCCACCACACAGACTCAAACATGGACCGCTTCTCAGTGTTGCCCGAGTCCCACCTCTTCGCCATTGTCTCCTTCTTGCCTTTCAAAGAAGCAGCAAGAACCTCCGTTCTGTCGAAGCGTTGGCGTCACGTTTGGCGTTCTTCGAAAAACATCGAGTTCGACGAACGTTGCTTTGTCAACGTCGATGCCGATAGGGAGGTCCAAAGACAAGTGTTCATTGATTTTGTGCGGCAGTGGGTTCAAAACTACCAAGAACCCACCGTGGACAGACTTTCTCTCAAGTTTTCGCTGCCTCAAAATAACCCAAGGGTTGTCGAAAACTGCATCGCATTTGCTCTCGCCCGCCATGTCAAACACCTAGCGCTTGATTTCTCTGATCCCACATGGGACGTACACGATCTCGACGATATTGCTCATCCGACGCCGTTTGATCTGCCTCTGTCTGTTTATAACCATCCTCTCGAATCTTTGACTCTGTCTTCTTGCAACTTCAATGTGTCCGAGTTCAAGAATTTTGGGGTGCTTAAAGAAATTTCGTTGTGTTGGGTTGAAATGAAGGAAAGCACTACTAAGGCATTGTTGGCCAAGTGTGGGTGTCTTGAGAGTTTGAGCCTGAGACACTGTTGGGACATGGACAACTTCTTCTGTGTTCGAGTAGGGGAATTAAAGCTGAAAACTTTGGTGGTTTATAAGTGCAGGTTTATTTGTTCTTACTTTGAATTCGAAGCACCAAATCTGCGTTGTTTGAGGTACTCTGGGACCCTGCCAAAATTTTGTTTACTCAGAAATGGAGGCTTGGGTGAGGTGGATCTTGACTTTGGGCATGAGACTCATGGGAATGAGTCAGTGTCTGATCTTCTTGGTCAACTCATTGATGAAGTCAACCCCATGAGGGCATTGACTGTTTGCACCTACATGCTTCAGGTACATAAGCATTAACACTTCCAACAAAAATAAATAAATTGAAATCACTTGTTATTGTGTTTGGTCACTGAAGATTATATTGTATCTATATTCAGCACCATGGCCGCTTTGTACTTCATTAAGTTTCATTAATAATTACTATCATTTTTTTCTCCCCCCCAAAAAAAAAACTTGCTTACATTTTTGTAATCTTAAGTTTGGTTGGTTTTATCATATTTCATTAATCAATAATACTATTTTGTATCACATCGATTGACTACTTTGCTTATCAATTCTCTAAAAAGGGTGTACTCCACTAATAAATGCGGAATCCAGAACTTGTATTAGATGTGTGGTCAACAATGTGATCAGTAAATATGGTACAAATAATGCATCTTTGTTAATGAAGCTTGAGATGGTGTTAACTAATGATCAATTGTGTTGTCTGCAGGTTCTTCCAATGGGAGAGGAAGGCATTGGTTCTCCTTTGGGCATTACACAGTTGACACTAAAAACGACGATGCATGACTATGAACAACACGGCATCCAGTACTTCTTGAAAAACTGTCCCCAACTGGAGACTCTGAAAATCGAAATAGGCAGCCATGCCCGTACCAGAATTATCAATTATGTAAGGCCCTTTATATATATATATATATATATATATATATATATATATATTAGTAATTAATTAGACTTTAATTAACATATATACGTTCTGGTTTTGTTATGGCTCCAGACGGAATATGAAGCTCCATGTGCTGAAGTGAAACCTGAACATATGTGGAACCAGAACACGATTATTTTCTCGTGTGTAACGCAGACTCTGAGAGAGGTTGAGATGAAGGGCTTTAGGGCGTCGCCAAGCGAGATCGGTCTGATGAGCTATCTGCTCTGCTATGGCCGCGTCATGGAAAAGCTTACTATTACTGTTTCAAGCCAAGCGAGCGGTCGTGGAAACCCACAGCTCTACCGAATGGTCGCTGAAAAGACGCGGGATATAGCTAGAACGGCAGCACCAAATCTGCAGATGATAATTATTTAAATACATACAACAAGACCACATGAGCAGATGTTGTTATGTGAATTATTATTAATTGGTTGGTGGTGAACTTTTTCTTTTGTTGTATCTTCATAACAAAATAAATAAAAATCTCAGATTATTTTTTTTGGTTTTTATTATCAACGAGAAAGAAACACTTATAATTTTTGGTTTTTACGTTGGTCACACTCACAAACCAGCATGCAAAACTCATTTTTGTATATGAGTTTCTTGTATGGATCTCAATTTCTTTTACGGGGAATATTTTAACTTTAAGATTTAGCTTGATTTTTTAGGCTTGTCACACACAAAATGATGCATGCGCACATATAACGCTTTCATACATGGCACGATCACTATACATTATCACGTCCCCTCGCATATATCAACTTAATTTTTGCTCTTTTGAACTAGATTTAAGTGCTTGATATTTATTTTAAAGTCAGGACGTTTGGCAAAATTTTGACAAGATCCCCTTTGCTAAGTCAAGTATAAGCTTGAGCTAGTTTCACAAACTAACAGAGCCAAATTAAGCTCATCTTGAATCAAAAGCTAGTTGGTATAATTTCAAATAATTTAATCTCACTGTTATTTTCATTTAATTTATACTGCATCTAACATTGTCCGTTGACGAACGTTGACGTGACAATCACAATCACAATGAGAGAAAAAAAAACATTGTCACATCAACAGACACCTGTCATTAACACCTGTTATTTGCGATCAATTTATTGTGTGTGTGCCTTTATCAAAAAGAAAATTTTTTGTGTGCCCTTATCAAAAAGAAAAACGCTTGTGTGCTCTGTAACCGCCTCTTCCCCACGTTTGGGAAAATGAAAGAAAACGAAACACGAACTGTTTCGCCAACCCACCACCCCCAAAACGGTGCCTGTGCCTCCACAATTCTTTCTTCTACAACCCGTCCCTGCAACTTCTCTCAATCCAATCCCATCCCACACACGAACATGGACAGCTTCTCAAATTTACCCGAGCCCCTCCTCGTCACCATAATCTCCTTCTTGCCCTTCAAAGAAGCAGCAAGAACCTCTCTTCTCTGCAAGCGCTGGCGCCACCTTTGGCGTTCCACCCAAACCATCGACTTCAACGCGCGTTTCTTCATCAACGTCGACGCAAGCAGAGAGGTGCAGAGACAAGTCTTCCTTGATTTTGTGCGGCAATGGATCGCAAACTACCAACAAGCCACTATAAGCAAATTCTGTCTCGCACTCTCTCAGCCGAGAAATTCCCAAATGGTCGTGGAAAATTGCATCACCTTTTCTCTTGCGCGCAACGTCAAACACCTGGTGCTTGATTTTTCTGACCCCACATGGAATGAAGATGACTTTGAAGGTCCTGCCGATCCGACGTCGTATGATTTGCCTCTCTCTGTTTATGGCCATGAACAAGTTCTTGAATCTCTGACTCTGTTTTCTTGCAAGTTTAATCCTTCTGGGTTCAAGAATTTTGGGTTGCTTAAACAAGTTTCGTTGGGTTGGGTTGAAGTGGGAGCATGCACTTTCAAGGCTTTGCTTGTGAACTGTGGGTGTCTTGAGAGTTTGAGCCTGAAACACTGTTGGAGCATGGAGAACTTCCTTCGTGTTTGTGGAAGGGGCTTAAAGCTGAAAACTTTGGTGGTTTATAAGTGCAGGTTTTATTATCCTTGCTTTGCAGTTGAGGCACCAAATCTGAGTTGCTTGAGGTACACTGGGACCCTGCCAAGATTTGATATATCCAGAAATAATAGAGGCTTGGATGAGGTGGAGCTTGACTTTGGGCTTGAGTCTGTGTGCAGTTGTTCCATGGCTGATCGTCTCTATCAGCTCTTCTTTGAAGTCTTCCCCATGAGGGCATTGACTGTTTGCACCTACATACTTCAGGTACTCAATTTCCCTCTGCAACTTTGGATCTCGCTTTAACGTTTGGCTATTTGGGACCTTTTATCATACACTTGTGCTGCGCTTTTTGTGTGTGGTGGAGAAAAGAAAAGGAAAGTGTCTTGAGTTTAATGTATCAGGTGTTTATATTTCCGTAGGCGTATATGCATGTTGTTGATTAGTGTAATCAATCTGCTTTAGTGTTAATTATGTTGTTATCTCGTAAATTAGACGTCTCTAGAAGATCTTTTAGTTACTTCTTTATCACGTTTCATGTTTACACATGACTAGATTAATTCTTATAACTTTATACATTACATCAATTGCAACTAAACCGAATAAAACCGAACTATACCCACCCCTAATCTGCCGTGACTCTGTGAGTATTTAACTCTCACATCAAGTAAGCAAAATAAATAAAAATAATAATCTCCATGAAAATCTGTTATAAATTGCATGCATTTACAAGCTTGACGTCGTCCTAACTAATAATTATTTGTGTGCAGGTTGTTAGCATGGGAGAGGATTTCATTGGTATGGAGCCGTCTTTTCCCGTTACACACTTGACATTAAAAACAGCAATGCATGACTATGAACAAGTCGGCATCCGATATTTCTTGAATAGCTGTCCTCATTTGGAAACTCTTGAGATCCAATTAGGCCCCGGCAGAATTTTTCATGATGTGGGTAATCTTTAAATTTTAATTACAAAGTTCGTCGTCTTTTAATGAACTGCAAGTTACATATATACATTGATCTCTTCTTCAGGAATATGAAGCTCCATATAGTGTACTGGATCCTCATGAACTGTGGATCCGCCATCCAGTAGTTTTCTTGTGCGTGACTCATACTTTGAGAGAGGTTGAGATCAAGGGTTTCAAGGGGACGCCTAATGAGATTTACGTGCTGAACTATCTGGTCACCTATGGCCGCGTCATGGAAAAGATTACTGTGATTACTTCGGGGGAGATGAGCAATCGCGGAAACCCGACAGTTTATCGGAATATTGCCAAACAAGCGCTTTTGATCGAAAGTGCCTCGCAAAATCTGCTCTTCACGGTTCTTTGAATGACGAATGACTTGATCAACCTGTTGTTGTATGCCTCTAGTGATAGGAATAGTTCGTGTGTTTTGGAGGAGAATTCTTGTGTAGGGACTGTCTCATTCGGCAACAGCCTTTCATTATTGGAGTGAGTCCCTGCCCAAGAATCACTCGTTTTCTCAAGGTCGAAGATGTCTAAATCAAATTAAGATTCGGACAATGACTAATACATGAGCAGATGTAGTAATGAATGACTAATGTGAACTATTTCTTTTGTTGTATTTAGTGAAATATTGGTGCTTTCTATCAAATCATGGAGTGGATGTTTGGTGACATTAGTTTTGCATTTAACACATGTTAGATTATCTAAAATAATGGATAAATTTATGTATCGGATATCCTCTATGGGCGCACAAAAATGATTATGCATCTGATGTCATATGTTCGATTTTTCATCGCTTGTAAGAAAAATAATAATATGATTTAAACAATTTAAAAAAGAATATTTTTTAACAGAATTGGATGTTATATAAAAATGAGTAGTGTCGACGAAATTGAATTTTCCATTGATGGGTGCTTGGGATCCTCCTCAATACCAAAAGCCGTTTTTTGGGGTAAAAAAGAAAAAGACTGGAAAAGAAAGTTGCTTTTGTAATGATTCAATTATTCCTCTCTATCTCCTGAGTGATCTCTCTAAGATATGAAGTTCACTCATCAAACTCCTACTGCACAAAGTCAAGCTACAAGTTGCCCCATATCCCATCACATTAATTTTGATTCAGTTTCTCCTCATTTCCACATTTCATGTCACCTCCAAAGTTGGCATTTTCAACGTGTTGCACGCATTACAGGCATCATTAGGTCTACGCCTACTGCCTGGGAAAAGCACAAGTTTTTTCTGTATTTGTTTAAGGCTTAATTGTTATAGAGCAGTGATTTCCCCATTTCCTTTTTATCCACTTACGCTTCTTTTTTAAGGATCCCGTGAAACTATAATCAAATTACATAATGACCCTGAAGCTTTAAGTGACCTACCATACTCTATTGACCGATGTTTTCTTTCTCATATTGTGCTCCACCATCAAAAAAGGTTAAAAATTAACAATAAGACCCACTTTTTATTAACGTGAATCCATTTGAATAGACTACATGTATGAGTTTTCTTCTTTGATAAATATTTTTTTTCACTATTATCTATGTATATAAAGTAAAATGTAGAGAATGGTAAAATATTCAAAATATTAGAAAATATCACTGGTTAATACAAATATTAAGAATTAAAATTATTAATTAAATGAGGATAATATGGTAAATTCACATTTTTTTATAAAAACAAAATCAGATAATGGATTCTGTTTTTATGGAACACAACTATCCATGATCTAATTCTAAATAAATAAATAAAAACCAATTGGCACCCAGGGGCTAGTACATAAAATAATGGAATTTTCAAACTCTCAAATAAATCAGTGTAATTATTCATGGGGTAAAATTAGTCAGAAGCAGACAATAGTGTTGAGCACAGTACAGTACCTCTGTGTGTCATCGGTATATATGTTGTTGTATTTGGAAGAAAATATACTTTCAAAGTTTGTGACGTGCCACCACAAAAACGAATAGGTAAGTTTTTTTTGCTTGGGTAGGTCTAATGGACGAGAAAAACTTTCCTGTACCGGGGATAGGACTGTAGTCCTATCCCCCTCCACTCGCAGCTCGCCACTTGTCCATTTTCTGACAAAGTTGGACACGTGGCGAGCTGCGAGTGGAGGGGGATAGGACTACAGTCCTATCCCCGGTGCAGGTAAGTTTTTTTCCTAATGGACAGGACTTGTCAGGTCCAAAAGCTCCAAGTACGGCCCAGAGTTGTTGTGATTTATAAATCACTTCCCAACCGAAACAAGTAACTACCCTAATTTAGGTGGAAATCAAGTAGGAGTATGAGGAAGTGTTATGCCTTATTACACCGTCTTGAAACTTGATTCACTTACAAATGACATTAAGGGAGTCATGCCAAGTTTGCAAGTTGCAGGTTTACCTTGAAACAAATATAATCTCTCTCCTATTGGTCATGAAAAGAGTGCCAAAGATCTTGCTTATGTTTCGCATACGAAAAATGTTACGCATATCACATTGTGTACCACCTCTCTAATAGAGGTGCGTCTCATTGTATTAGTGGGCTCCACTTTTATTAAAGAGATGGTACACAATATGGAATATAAATGTAGTAAGCCTAGCATTACCCTTGACGGATTGTATCACAGCCAAAAGAAGTACGTGGATTTTTGTATTACGTGTTTAGTGCTTTGGCGCGAAAACAGTTAGCTAAATTTGTTAATTAATTTGACGGCTTGCTATAGATTTCTTTTCACACCGTTGCCTAACTAAATCTCTTTTCATATTAATTGATGAAAACGGATGGTAGAACACATCAAAATTTAAATAATTAGTTAAATAAATTGTTTATCTTTACAATATTGCTATTATACATACACCAAAAAGAATACTAAATACTTTTTTTTTCTTTGCATCGTGAAAATTGGTTACTTATATTTCTTTGGTGTCAAGTACACATGTAATTAAAACTAGCCTCTCTGCACACGCTTCTGCGCTTGCGAGAGGCTTTTTTTAAAAAATTTAAATTTATTTTAGAATTAAAAAAGATAATGGGTAGTTGTGTTCCATAAAAATAGGATTCATTATCTGATTTTTCTTTTAATTTTAATTTGTTTAATATGAAAAAGTGTGAATTTACCATATTATCCTCATTTAATTAATTATTTCAATTCTTAATGTTTGCATTAACCAATGGCATTTTCTAGTATTTTGAATGTTTTACCATTCTCTGCATTTTGCTTTATATATATAGATAGATATAGATAAAATCAACTTGTCATGCATTCCGCCACATGTAAAGAAAAATTTGAAAAAGAATCTAATTTTTCTAGAAATAACTCTATTTTTCTTTTTCTTTTTTCACATAAAAATATCGCACCTAGTGACACAACACAAGTGAAACGTTGTGCCTGTATGTAACGGCTCTTCGTCCTCTACAAAAACAAGATTCTTCAAACGTTTCTCTTCTCTTGCAGACTATCTTCTCTACAACTTCTTTCAATTCTATCTCACCCTACAAACACAGAGACAAACATGGACCGGATCTCATCTTTGCCTGAGCCTCTCCTTCTCATCATAATCTCACTTTTGTCCTTCAAAGAAGCCATAAGAACCTCCGTTTTATCCACCCGTTGGCGTCACCTTTGGCGTTCAACCGCAAACATCGAGTTCAACGAGCATTTCTTTGTGAACGTCGATGCAAGTAGAGAAATTCAGAGACAACTTTTCATTGATTTTGCCCAGCAATGGATTGCAAACTACCAAGAAGACAACATAGATAAGTTTTCTCTCACATTTTCTCACCCTAGAAATTCCCAAGTCTTCGTCGAAAACTGTCTCAAGTTTTCTCTTGCTCGCCATGTCAAACACATGGGGCTTGATTTCTCTGAACCTACCTGGGATTTATCTGATCCTGGCGACAACCCTCATCCGGTGTCGTTTGATCTGCCTTCCCAGGTCTACAGTCATCATGTTCTTGAGTCTTTAACTCTTTCTTCCTGCAATTTTGTTGTGTCCGAGTTCAAGAACTTTTGGTTCCTTAAACACCTTTCGTTGGCTTGGGTTGAACTTAGGGCTGCAACTGTCAAGGCTCTGTTAGTTAACTGCGGGCTGCTTGACAGTCTAAACCTAAAGCAGTGCTGGAACATGAACAGCGTTGACGTCTCTGGACAGGACTTAAAGCTAACTTCTTTGGTTGTCGATAGGTGCATGTGTCCGGGTTATCAGAGGATTTCAATTGAGGCACCAAACGTAAAATATTTGAGGTTTGCTGGCTTTGTGCCCATATTTGATGTGAACACAACTGCAGGCTTGGAAGAAGTTGACCTTGATTTTGGTCTTGCTTCTACATGTGATGAAGATAGTGGTTATCTTCTCTATGACCTCCTGTGTGAAGTTTACCCTTCGAGGGCTTTGACTGTGTGCAGTTACACGCTTCAGGTACTCAATTTCACCATTCATAACCATTTCATTTTCAGGTTTACATAACGAGTTTTTCATCGTTATAATTTGTTCTTATTAATGATGATGTGTTGATTGTTTGCAGGCTATTACCATGGGACCGGAGCCAATTGGTATGGAACCGCCTTTGAGCGTCACAAACTTGACCTTAAAGACTGCAATGCATTACAATGAACAAAAAGGGATCAAGTTTTTCTTAACTAGTTGTCCTCTGTTGGAGACTCTCACCATCGACATACGCCTCGGGACAATTTTTCTCCATGTGGGTATTTCTAACTCATTAATTAATTAGTAATTAGTCTTCTAATTAACATATATTAAATTATGTCATCAACATTATATCTTGAAGGAAGATGAGGCTCCATTTCATGAACTCAACCCTTATGATGTTTGGATCGAAAACCCGATAGTTAACTCGTGCATAATCCGAACTCTGAGAGAGGTGGAGATGAAGGGCTTCAAGGGGACACAAAATGAGTTCTATTTGCTGGCCTATCTGGTCCTCCATGGTCGTGTCATGCAGAAGCTTACTGTGGTTACCTCAAGGGAAATCAGCAACCATGGAAACCCTGCAGTGTACCGAAGTGTAGCTGAGAAATTCTATGCACTGAGACGTGCCTCACAGCATCTGCAAATTACTATTTTCTAGAGAGAAATAACAAAATCCGATGGATGTTTTAATTGTTTTCATGCGCATTTGAAGTTCGAAACTCATGTAGTCACAGTACTATTACTCTCTTATTTTAGTCCCTCAGTTTGGTTTCTGAATTTTATAGCCTTCGAACGTTTTTTAAGGGTAAAATGGTCTTTACATGTCGCACATTAAGGTTGCCACATCTTGACCAAAAAATAAGAACATTGTTGTCACATCATTTATATAACCTGAAAGTTTGTTAAATTTTCATGTTGCACAAGCACAAGCACAAGCACAAGCACAAGCACCAACTTTAGGTTAAGGACTGACTGTTCATTGCCATCAATCATCTCGACTTTTCTGCTGTCCAGGCTCTGACAGTGAACTGTGGGTTACTTCAAAGTCTGAGTTTGAAAAAATGGATGTCTTTTAGTTTGTGGAAAAGGACATAAAGCTAAGAATCCTGGTAGTTGATAGAGTAGGCCTGTTTATTGGTCTTCCGCATTCAATGAAGGCAGTAGATTTGAGGTATTATTTCAATGTTGGCAGTTTCCCCACAAATGTAGACAAACATTGAAGACTTGGGAGTATGTGAATCTTGACTTTGGGAGGATAATTGTCATAAGATAACGGGTGATGCTCTATCTTCTCTCTAAACTTTGCCTCATCAGGCATTGAAAGTTTGCTCTTACATGCTTCAGTTAATTTCCCTCTTATTCAACTTTTCATTTATAAGTTTATTATAAACTTATATGCCAACCGGTCTAATCCTGTGGAAAAAGGACATTGACTTGTTGACTAGCGGTCTTATGTTCGAACCCCCATCCCTCACTTGTACTTTAAAAACAAAAAAACAAAAACTAATAATATATGGTCCTTCCTACCATACACTGAATCTGAAGGTGTGTCCAATATCTATTTTATCAATTCATAGCAGTTTTTTTGGGTCTGTGGTGTGTTCAAAAGTGCTGTACTTGAAATACCAGTTCAAACATGAGGAGTTTATTTGTAAGCATATATGTTTTGCATTGTGGGGTATGTGTGTGAAATCTGCTCTGTATTGGAAAGTTAGAAAACCAAAATAAAATACATCATAAGTCAGGCAAACAAAATACACATACACACACATATATATATAGACCACATCAAATGAGAAAATTAAAAACTTTTTCGTCCATGTAAATCAAGAATAAAGCCCCCTTCTTTCTAAATATTACCCACATATTTAAGGCATACCCTATTAGCTATATATTAGCACTATATATGCGCAATCGCAATGCCTTGTGTAGAACTGTCACGTGTTCATTTATTTATTTGTTCTTTGTATGTGTTCAATTGTTTGCAGGTTATTGGCATGTGACAACCATTTGTTCTCACCTCATTTTACTTTTTTTTTTTGGGACGAAGTGACCTCATTTTACAGTGACATTTGACACAGAAAAAGTACAATGCATGACTTTGAACAATTCGGCACCAGGTTTTTCTTGAATAGTTGTGTTGATGTCTAAAATTGGACATAACTTAGATAGATGTAAAGTGGTGGATTATGTGTGAAGGTGAGTGCCTTCAGCAGGTGTGTGTACCTTCGGCAAAGAAGTGTCATCGGCGGATTCACGTATGCCTTCGGCAGGTAATGACATATGACGGAAGGAAAGTAAGTAAACATACAGAAGACAGATATACATGATTCACCCTAATTAATGGGCTACATCCACGAAGAAGGATATTCTCATTATAATAATATAGTTGTTTACAGTATACATATGGTTGGACCCAAAGAGAAGGGAAGAAGGGAGAAGCCCTTTCTAAGTGGAGAGTGATCTCCTTTTATAGGTAATGGGGAGTCTTCACTTCTTGTATTCCAATGTGAGACTCTTGACATGACCTCTAGTTGTGACTTGTGGCAAGACTTCTTTGGCTAAGGCGATGACCTCTCAAAAATGGCATGTGGCTCATCTTGCTTAGCTAGTTTGCTCGGTTAGTCACGATATCCAACAAGTCATTTTTGTTTGGAGACTCTTTCCATCTAAATCCGCCCTTGGAGAATTTTTCTGGTACTCATAATCAATGAAACTATAACATATTTACTGCATGACTCATCATCTCTTCATTTTGTTGCCACATTAATCAATTTTATTGCATGACTTCCCTCATCTATTTGTCATTGTAGACATTTAGTTGTGACCAATAAAATGGATAACACGATGTTCATGAAAATACATTTCAAATTCAAGTGATCTTTTATAAAAATGATATATTTGGACAAATATTGAAAAAAAAAATTCAGTTGTTCTAGATTATTGAAATACAATGCGAAGTGAGCACTACAAGAGTGTTCCTCAAATAAGCTTGTTTAAGAGATCTCTCAATTAAAAAATATATATATATATATATATATATATATATATATATATATATATATATATATATACATATGATGATATTTGATTAATTAATTTTAATCCTCTTTTTCAACATTACAAACCTCCATTTAAGGTGAAGCCTCTTGAGATGTTGAAGGAAACCAAGGTACCAGTTTACGAGTGCATAACTAGAAAATTAAGAGTGGTTGTTATGGGTTTTAGGGGGTCAATAAATGAACGTGACCTACTCAACTATCAGCTCGATTTTGTTTCATGGAAAACCATACAGTAGTTACCTCAACTAAAGTGCGTACTAATTAGAACATAATTGGAAAATATACATATAATTGTTTTGTTCATTATATAAGTATTAGATCGTTATTCCATCATGTGTGAGCTCACAATAAATATTAATCATTACTGTAATGATATTTGATAAGTGCATTATTTCCTGTATTTGTATACCTCTTATGTTTGATTTTTGTAGAAAAAGTTAATTAAAAATAGTATTATTACCTTACTTTCCTTATTTTCAGCTATTCTGCGCTCTCGGAGGGGTTCTAACTGAAAATTGAACTTTCGAAGGAATTTTAGCACAAGGCCAATGGAAAAGAAAGCTAAGACATTAAAGATCATTCTTTCAAAGTTTCATAATTTCATAATTTTCTACCAAGCCAATTCAGAATTGCAAGTCAAGACAGACAACCTAAGTTGAAATCCCGTCAGAACTGCACTACTATGGAGGATTGAAGATTTGAAGACCTTTATGATTTTTCCTAGTGACGTGTGATATATGCTTGGAAAGCCTAGAGATCAAATACATTTCTCATATTTTTTCAGAGTTTTCTAGGAAGTGGAAAGACCCCAAAATATGCGTGCTAATTGACTGATATGTTTCCAAGTCAAAGAAGGATTCTTTCCTAGTTTGTTTCATATTCCTTAATTATTTGGGATTTTGTTTTGTTTTAGGAGATTTTTCCAGACCTTTTTAGAGTAGGGTTTAGTTGTTTTACACTGTATAAGATCACCCTAAGCTCTCTTTATATACCATCTTCTTACCATATACAACTTTCATACACCCACAAATAAATCAGAGAGATCCAAGAGTTTGCAGCCACGATGCTTTTGGAGCTCACAAAGGTGTTGCTATGGAGAATCCAGAGATCAAATACATCTGCCAAATCTGTTTTATGACAACAATTCTTTTGTTTATCTTTTCTTTTGTCATGAACTAATTTCTCTTGCTAGGGCTATGATGTAGCCTAGTCATAAATACTTGATTTTTATAGTTATATTAATTTATGATTACTACTCCACGTTGAGTATTTTTTACTATTCTTAATGCCTTAAATATCTAGCTAATATTTAATTGATGATCCAAACGGAGATCGAGTGGAGATATTTGGTGTTTGCTTCTTGTAACAAATACCATGTCTTAAATGAGTGCTTGAGATGGACTAACATGACTCATGCAGTTTTCTTGCAGGTTTTCATAGAACTTAATGGGTCTTGATTTTCTAAATCCATTTCTCGAGAGAGAATGGGTTGTTAATTGAGAATACTTTTGGTTGACCCCGATAGGGGATATCGAATGAATTAGGAGAAACCAACTGTCAACATGGGTAGTAATTAGGGTTAGTTGGCTATAAAAATTAAGTGGAATTGGTTGTGGTGAAATCAGATGCTCTAGTGTCTCATCAGCTTGATTTTTCATTGTTAATTAAATTGTTATTTTTTATATTTATTTTAGTTTAGTTTAATAAATCAATCACTCTCATTAATTAATTGTTCAAATAAACTTATGAAGTAATCATAATTGGTACTTAAAAAGAAATTATAGTCTTCGTGGGAACAACACTTCACTTATCTCTATATTACTTGTGCGGATTGTGTGCTTGCAATAATTTCACAACAATATTTCCTTTTGGTCTAGCAATTTTAGTGTCCACCAATTCTAGCCTTAATTAATATATTTAACATATGTGCCTTAATTTTGATCATATAAATTAAATGGATTATTTAAGATTTAAGCCAAAAGTATAAGAGCATCTCCAATAGCCTCTTCAACAGCTTTGGAATGCTAAAATAGGTGACTCATATAGCAAAACTCCCTCCAATAGACTTGTTAAACTTAATCACCAAAACTGCAACCATTTTTTCTTTCTCCGAAGTTGACCTTGGGCTATTCAAAACATTTATATTTTGCTTTGAAAGAACAAAACCTACATTGAACAATGCTAAAAACCTACTTTTTTTTCTTTTCAAATAATAAATACATAGACTTTCTTCATATGTTCTCGTATTTTTCCTTCTTTTTTTTTTTCCAAAATATTGCATTAATTGAATTAAAAAGTATGTTAGGGCACAAATTATTAAGGGAGCATATAAACATTTTCAAATTGTCACATAGATATTTGAAGAGTTTAATTTGCTACTATTTTGGGAGATGCTCTAACACTTTTATAATAACTCAAGAGTTAACACTAAAATCGTAACTAAGTGTTGATTGATTGTTTGATTAACTCTTAAATTAATCATGATTACCAACAATTTTTCCACCTCTCTCCCATTCAGATCACATGAGACCTCACACAAGACTGGGGGCCATCCAAACATGAGATAGTTGTTTTTTAGGTGATGATTTTCCCACTTTATTTTTGTCCACTTACGCTCTATTTGGTATGAGGTTGTTCTGCTTGGTAAGGGTATGATGTGGAGAGTTAGAACGGGAGAAGAAATAAAATTTTGGAAGGATGACTGGATTACTAAGGGCCCTTTGCTGCACTCCGACGGGTAGTATAACTATAAGTAACTTAGATTGTAATGTGGTTAGCTTTGTGAAGAATGGGTGGTGGGACATGGGGAAGCTTCGTACTGAACTCGGTGAAGAGATGGTTCAAAAAATTATTGGCACCCCTGTCGGGTTCAATAATAGTTTACAAGACACTCAAATTTGGAAATCTACTACCAATGGGGTGTTTACAGTAAAAACTGCTTATGATATGTTGTTCTTTAGGCAAGATTGGAGTGACCCCTTATGGGAGTTTATGGAAATTGACAGTTCCCCCTAAATTGAAGTTCTTTTGCTGGTTGATGTATCATGGAAATGGAGGATCCCCTTGCTTGGGAACCACCAAATGTTGACTGATTTAAACTGAATGTGGATGGTTCCAGGAGGTCCATGAGTGGAGCTACTAGGGCTGGAGAAGTGCTTCGTGTTGAAGTGAGTCTCCTAATTAATCAAGGAGATTTATTTCCTTGATTAATTAAGTGATTTACTTTCCTATTTTATAGATTTATTTCCTTGGTTAATTAAGGGATTTACTTTTCTATTTAATGTAGTTGTCAAATCATTGTATAATTAGGAGATACTTTCCTAATCCTTTACTGGATCTAATTCCTTGTAAAGCACTCATGTAAACTCTTATATATACCTCCTTATGGAGAAGAATAAAAGAAGAACCTAACATATTCAAAACCCATATTCATATTTTAGCATGGTATCAGAGCAATCGATCCTTGGTTGTCTCTAAATTCTCATATCAAAATTTCTCCTCCCCTCCTCTTCAAGGGGGGGAGGGGGAGTGAAAAAGGATATGTTTCTCTTTATCATGAAGATTTTGCCTCTTTCTTAACTCCAACATACCCTTCTCTTCAGGGGGAGAAGAGAATTGAAGAGAAGTTTCTATGTTCTTAAGCCGTGTTCACAGGGTTTCTGTGTCCTTAGCCGTGTTCACAGGGTTTCTGTGTCCTTTAGCCGTGTTCACAGGGTTTCTGTGTTCCTTAGCCGTGTTCGCAGGGTTTCTGTGTTCCTTAGCCGTGTTCGCAGGGTTTCTGTGTCCCTTAGCCGTGTTCGCAGGGTTTCTGTGTCCCTTAGCCGTGTTCGCAGGGTTTCTGTGTCCCTTAGCCGTGTTCGCAGGGTTTCTGTGTCCTTTAGCCGTGTTCACAGGGTTTCTGTGTTCTTTACATTCCTCATATCGTATTCCTCGTATCCAAAATCACATTCCTCATATCGTACTTGAACCACAAACCCAAAATCACATTCCTCATATCGTATTCCTCGTATCGTATCGAATTTTCTTGAACCACAAACCCAAAATCACATCCCTCATATCGTATTCCTCGTATTTCCAGTTTCAGATCCAAATCTTCATACCCGAATCCTCATATACTCTTATCCCGAAACCCTAAACACATCTTTTTTATCTTATTCTTAAATTCTTCCGCTACCATGGATATCATTTCCAAAACCACCAAATCCACTTTCTCATATTCAAATCCAATTCCTACATGAAATTCATACATCAAATTCCTCAAATCAAATTCCTCCAATCAAAATCCCTCACATTCTCATATCACTTTTTACTTCTCTTATTGCAGACTCAAAACGACCGGTCGCCCGAAGCAAGCTTCCGGTCGCCCGAAGCAAACGACCGGTCGCCAGAGACTCTGCCTGAATTGCATGGATTATCGACTTGGGTGCTACAAATTTCATGACTCACTTACCAAGTTGGGCATTTGTGACGTATATGCACCAACTTGAGGAGGAGTGTTGAAGTGAGTCTCCTAATTAATCAAGGAGATTTATTTCCTTGATTAATTAAGTGATTTACTTTCCTATTTTATAGATTTATTTCCTTGGTTAATTAAGAGATTTACTTTTCTATTTTATATAGTTGTCAAATCATTGTATAATTAGGAGATACTTTCCTAATCCTTTACTGGATCTAATTCCTTGTAAAGCACTCATGTAAACTCTTATATATACCTCCTTATGGAGAAGAATAAAAGAAGAACCTAACATATTCAAAACCCATATTCATATTTTAGCACTTCGAAATTCTGAGGGGCTTTGGATCAGAGGCTTCACAGTTAGTTTGGGCCAGGGTCAAGTTCAGGATGCTGAAATCTGGGGTCTGTTTTTTGGCCTAAAACTTGCTATTTCCCATAACCCCTCTCCTCTGATTGTGGAGATGGATTCTGCTCTTGTGGCGCAGCTCATACAAATGAAGGAATCCATTACTTTTCACCTTTTAGCTGGAATGATCACTGAATGCAAACAGATGATGGATCTTCTTGGTTAGTGCAGACTTCAACATGCTTATCGTAAGAAGAATAGTGTTGCAGATTGTTTGGCTAATGCAAGTTTCAATGGAGACCTTGGCCTTTGTCTTTTCGGTATTGCCCCTGCTTGGGTGGCATACTTGTTAGCCAATGATGTATTAAGGGTTCCTAGAACCCGTTTGATTTGATTTTAGTTGTTTTTGGTCTTGTGTCTGGGGTGTTTAACCCCTCCCCAATTTCACCGAGAAAAAAAAAAATAAAAAAACAAAAGAGAGTATAAGCGGATAAAAGATGAGTGAGAAAATCAGAGTGGGAACATACAATTTCCAATAAATGAAGTGTAAGTGGACAAAAGATGATGGGAAAATTACACCCTTTTTTTTCTTCAACACGAGAGAGTTCTGATAAGAAAATTTGGTTTTATCAACTTTTTCTCCCCTTGGCTGCAATCTTTTTTATTTCCGTCATCTTTTTTGTTTCTTGTTTCTTGTTTTTTGTTTTTGTTTTGCTATTTCGGTTATTATATAAAGGATATAAACGGGCTTGCACACAGACGTTCAGTTCATGGTGCAATGGGCTAATGTTTTGTTTTCTATCTTTTGGGCTCTTGCCTCCAAATGTTGTAAGGTGTGTCAAATTATTATGGGCTTAAACTGAGGAAGCAAAGCATTTTTTTCCATCAAACACCAAATTTTTTTTTTTTCTTTTTCCAACCGATCTAGCCCTTTGAAAAAGAACCTTAATTTGCAGACTAATGGTCGCAAAATCAAACCGCCTCTCTCCTTATAGTTTATATTATTGCTTATATTAAAAAAAAAATACACACTCACTGCATCGACCATCAAATACCACCATATATCCTACATAGCCATGATAATTGGTAAATCAACTATGACCACAAAGAAGAAAAAAAAAAAAAAAGACAAGAAAAAACTATCACCTCTCTATAACTTCTTCTATCATTGTGTAAGAAATGATCAGATAACAAGACAGGGGTGAGATCTCTAAGGCCAAAAGAAAAGAAAGAATAAAGAGATTTTTCATGGGTCAATTATAGCTAGGAATTGAAAATAAAATCTCCCTTTTCCTTTTGTAACTCACTTTTCTTTTTTTTTTTTGCTCCCTGAATTATAATTTATATATGTACACAAATGGATCAGTGAACTGAGAAATACAACTCAGTAATCGATGATGGGCTCTCCAATATTCAAATTCCTCTCTACTTTCCATGGCAGGTTAAAAAGCTTGGCCAAGATGAACTTGAAGATCTTGTTCACGTTGATGTTATGGGTTGCACTTGAGAAGAAAAGGGTCGCATTCATAGCCCTTGCATAAGCCCTGGCCTGCACGAATAAAATTCCAACATGCAAGCTTTAGTCAACAAGTGGCCCTCGTTCTGCTCTTATCCTCCACGCGGAAAGAGAAGAAATTTTGAGTGAGTTCGGCATGTGTTTTTTAGTCACAGAATTGACAAAACAAGACCCCACAAGTCTTCCTTTTATTTTTATCCCAAACATTCTTCTCCTTCACATGTCACACTTTGAAAACTAAATCATCAGCTACCCTAATCGTCAAGGCAACTCAGTTCTTTGCTAACACTTGGGTTTTCTTTCTCTTGGCTTAATTGCAAAATTAAGAAGTTTTTTGTTTTGTTTTTATCAATAGGGTTTTTTTTACCGGAAAGTAATATCGACCGTATCGTTTGACGTCCATCCGGTAACTCTAGCATTATTAGTACGAAACATAATTTGCAGGAAGTTGGTTTACCTGGGTCACGATTGTCCATTGCAGATCAGGGGGAAGTCTTACAAAATCATCGAATTTTGTCCCAATTAGTATGGGAATTGCTGTCTGCAACAGAAAGTAGGAACTTAATTAGATACAAATTCATAACTAGAGAGAAATTAATTTCGCATCAATTGTTTTTAAGCTGGGTTGCCACAATTTTGACATCATGAAAAGTGATGAATAGCTTAATTACTCAATGATGTAAAGCAGTGATTTATGCTTAAAGCAAAGTCCATCATTGCCACAGTTAAGTAAAGCATTATGAATGGAATACATGTTGCCTTTGCAAAGATGCAGAGTGCTTTTATTATTTTATTTGTGGAAAAAACCATTTGGGGCAAAAGTAAATGACAAATTCTCCCCAATCAAAAAT
This sequence comes from Prunus kanzakura, assembly GCA_020521455.1. Taxonomy (NCBI): domain Eukaryota; kingdom Viridiplantae; phylum Streptophyta; class Magnoliopsida; order Rosales; family Rosaceae; genus Prunus; species Prunus kanzakura. Next base: position 1,554,634 of record BPUM01000794.1, on the reverse strand, counting down.
TACTAATATCAGTAGATAATTACTTGAAAAAAAAAAACTAGTTATATATATGCAAAAAATAAACTGTAATTGCAAAGGACACTAGTGTAGTGGTTTGGAGTAATTGCTCCCCTAGGCACGGTCCTATGTTTGAGTTCTATCCATGTCGTGTGTGTGAGTTTAGTATATTATCGCCGTTCTAAATACGAAAAGTCCTCCAAAAAAAGAAAAAAACTGTAAATGGTACCTGATTCCATTTTCTTGCTTGAGTGTACCATCCAACAACACTGCAAGCACATCCAAAAACAAAACCCCAGTTAATTAACCATAGTAAACGTATGAGTTAATTTTAACTCAGAAATCTGATATCAGAAAAATTATGAACATACCTGTTTAGTGTGCATCTACTGGTAAGATCAAACATGAAAAAAATTGCTACGGCATCTTTACAGGCGATTGGAACATGATCCATCGAACTCTGGTCACCTATAAAGTCGAAAAAAAATACATATCAACACAAAAAAATATAATAACAAATCAAATTCGTAACACCGATCAGAATGTCTGATGAGAGAACATTTCTATACGTTTATACGTACCTCCTACATCCCATAGACTAAGTGAAATCCGAGCTCCTTGAACAATCAGTGTCTTATCCATTAAAGTCACCCCTGTCATCTCCAAATATCTCTGTTCGTGCTCATCCCCAACATATTTGCTCTTGAAGAACCAAAAACAAAAAAATGAATTAGAAATGTTCATCATTAATGGCAGCAAAATTAATTAAGAAACTTTAAATTGCTTATATAATTACCATAAAGCTTGTCTTTCCAATCTGGCAATCACCCAACAAGCTGACCTTCAAGCTCACCAAATCCGCATCCGTCTCATACACCTTACAGCCTGTAGTGGCGGGGTTGTCCACTACTAAAACCCCCTCTACGGCTTCCGGAGGAGGCGACAACGTCGTCCCCAGGGGCAATCTCTGATACTTGATCGCCGGCTTCCCTATGGAACAAACCAGAAACCTGTCCCAGATGAACTTGAAAAACTCCCGAATAATCGAAACCCGGTCGAATATGTTCCAGCGCAGATTGACGTGAACAATTTTTCTGCAAAGTTGTGTCATGTTTGTGGCAGCTTCATGAATGTTCTGCGTTCATAAAAATTGGAAATTTGCTTCTTGTTTTTGTCGTATTTTTTGTTGGGTTTTGGTAATTTGGGTGATACGTGAGCTTTTGAGCTAACCCAATGCTAGGAAAGTCCGGAAGGCGACTGAGTAGCAGCCTAAGCAGGGGAGGGAGAGAGAGGACAGTTGACCGGTATTTTATTGCGGATTCCCAAACAGTCCAAAATGCCGGCTTCTTGAACACTTCGTTCAAAAGGGTATTTTGGTCATTTCAGTTTTGAGACTAAAATATTGGTGTCGGGTTATGCATGGGCGTTATGGTAATTTCGGTGAAAAGGACGAAGTGTTGTGTGGGGGGGATAAATTTAGCATTTTTTTAAAAGGAATAAAACTTTGTGGACATGCATAGACAGAGTACAAGTAGCTTATTGTATGGTGTTTTATTTTAGATAAGAAAATAGAGAATGCGACTTTTGCAAAGGAATCACTAGTGTAGTGGTTCGAAGTATTTATTCTCTCAAATAAGTTCCTAAGTTCGAGTCTTAGCATTCGTGTAGTGTGTGTGAGTTTAGTATGCTATTATCCTTCTCAATAAGAAAGGTCTTTGAAAAAAAAAAATGCGACCTTTTAAATATTGAATTTTAAATGCTTCTGTTCTGCTGTGTACGTCTCTAGGGTGTCAAAGCTTGTATGGTAGGGAATAGCAACTTGTTTGGCATACTTGTCGGCAAGTCCAAATTTTTCCTTTCTTCCTTCCCAAACAGAAAGACCAAAATGAGAGAGGAAAAATAAGATCAGCGGCAGTGCACTCATTTTGGCAAGCCGTTTTCAGTATTGTTTATGAAATTGTTATTTGGAGCATGTATTTGTTTTGAACAATCGCTCTCGGGTGGGCGCAAGATAATCGTTGACGTATGTGAAACTTTGAGTAATATATATCTACATACGTTGACGACTTATAATCATCTATCTGTTTATAGAAAATTATCTTAACATTCACTTTTGTGATAGTTACAACAATAATTGGGATTTTTAATTTGTTTTCTTATATATTTATATGTGAATCATTTATGTCTCTAAAGTTATTTACTTAGAGCATGTCCAGCGCTTGCCACCAACTCGGGCAAAAGGCCCCCTGCCAACCCAAAAGACCCTCCAGCGAGCCACATGCAGCCCGAGCAAGCCCTGGGTCCCACCAACCTGGGCAAGCCTACGGGCAATTTCTGCCTGGGCTCAAGCCCGAAGGCGCTGACGTCAGTGCTGATGTCACGCTGATGTCAGCGAGCAAAAAAAATCCAAAAAAAAACCAAAAAATTATGGATGTTTTCCCTATAAATACATAACAATTTATTCACTTTCCACACCAAAATCCTCATACAAACTCTTTTCCTTCCAATATTTGTAAATTGTAATCATTTTTTTTCTTGCATTTGTAAATTGTTTATATTTTCTTCCATATTTATTTTTTTCTTGCATAATCATTTTATTTCTTACATTTCTAAATTGTTTATATTTTGTTGCATAATCTTTTTTTTTTCTTGCCCTTGCCCTAGCCTTTTGGGGTGGAACCAAAAAAGGCAAGGCTGCCACTATTCACGTGAATAGTGGCAGCCCTTGCCTTGCCTTAGCCTTTTGGGGTGGACTTGCTCTTACAAATCTGACCTTTTTTAATATCAAATTAATTGAAATCTGACTTCAATTCTAAAACAGTTTTTGCTGCTATTCTTATTTCTTTTTAGTTTTGGAATGGTGTTAGTTTGATCAATTATATTTTGATCACAATTAGCACAATTCCAACCCGTATTGTAACATTTTCATGATAAGAGGGATAAACACATAGTTGCGTCTCTCGAACGTAGATCAATTATATTGTGATCACAACTAGCACATTATTAACCAGATTAACGATGGTATTGCATACTGTAACATTATCCACCTTAAATCTAATTTATTAGCCAAATAATACATCATCGATGGCATGATTCCTTCCTGACATGAACAAATAAAAAACAAAACAAACAGACATTGGTGCCCTTTTGATTGGTGGATCTAGATCAGAAGAATTTCAGGCTTTTGGAATAAAGGAGAGAGAGCTTTGAACCCCATCAAAATGACACAAAACCCCACCTCCCCCCACACACGGCTTTTCTTCACCCACATCAGAATTTAGAGAGTATGCTAAAAGGAATTAAAAAAAAATACTTTTGTTCGTTTCAGTGGTTGGTATAATGGTTACCCTGCCTTCTTCTTTACTCTTTCATTTCTTTATTTGGGGCAAGAAATTCTTCTTTACTCTTTCGGTGATTCTATTTTAGCCTCAAAACAATTATAACTGATGTGTACTTCAAAAAAAATCATCATTATAACTTCAAACTAAAAAGTAAATTTGTTGTATTTGTACTTTTTTTAGAGTTATACAACATCACACAAAGTCACGTGAAGTGAGAAACATACTTAAGAATGTATACAACACTGCACGTCGATAGAATATATAAGATGAGGGAGTTGATTGGTTTGAAAACCTAATTAACAAAGGGTATTTCTTGGCATTTTGAATGTTTTATCGGTCTTTACTTTTTGCTATATATAGAGATAATGATAGATAAATGGAATCGTCTTGATTTATAATAAACTTCTCCATTATATATATAATTCAAAAAAAATATGTATTACACATTTCTAATATATGGGTTTAAATGTCGTACTAATATATCAGAAAAAACCATACAAGGCTTTTCTGCAACAGGTTCAAGATAACTGTATGGTTATTTGAAACTTTCCATGCTTTTGCATCTCAAAAGTATACATCTGGTTCAACTTTTCAAGTTTTTTCTGCAGCTAATTTGATGCAAATTTGATGCAATATTAGCAGTTTCTATTGTTTTTGCACACCTATGAATATGCATGGTTCAAAATAAAGTAAAGTTTTCACATATTTTAAAGGAAAAATATAATATATATTATATTTATGAATATTCATGTTGATAAAGGAAAATATAATATATAATATATTTAATATATAGTATTCATTTGGTTGGGAAGTACCTATATATGGGCTATAGGGACGTCCACAGATTGTAGCTAACTAAGACTATAACCACCTAACCAATCTTAATATTCTAAGTTTTCATGTTTGTTTTCAATGGAGTTAGGGTAGGGCATGAATAGGTCGTACCAAACTAAAATAAAATAATTTAGAGATTGATTAAGAAAAATGTTGACACACATACAACTTTTATATATCAATAAAGGCGAGATTGTTTGAATTTGAGTCATCTTTCAATATTAAAAAACAACATATGATATAATTATATATTATGAAATTGTACGTCGTCATGATTGAGTACATCAAATTGCATCTACATAATCTTTTCCTTCCTATGATTGCATTTAAATGTCATAATTAACCTTGTTAACAAAAGGGTCATCTTTACAAAATTGTTATGAATTCATTATTCTCTTTTGGTTTTTGTGAGGAGGATTTCTCACACACACAATTATGATGCCGTGAGGATTCGAACCAGAGACCTCTGATTTGCAAATTAAGACTCTTTTTCATTGGGCTAGACTTAGACCCCGTTAACTATTCTCTTTTGGTCTTAGACACATTTTAAGAGTACTGTAAGATCATAGTACACTAAAAACGATCCTTAACAGCAAAACATATCACTTTCTATAATAATAAATCATACGTATTGTTAACAATTCAACATCGGGCTCAACAAACGGCATATGATCAAGCTTTAACAAAAGGAAAGCTATGATTAGGACCAAAACACAGGAAAAAGAAAGAGGAAAAAGTAGAAAATATAAAAAAGAAAGAACTATGATTAGGTATACTCGAGTTTCCGTGCCAGACATTGATGCTCAACACACGTGTTCACACATCTCAATAGAATGAAAAAGATCAGATTTGAATTTATAAGAAATGAAACATTCGTTTGTAAATTGAGTCGTGTGGAATCCCAGGTTAAAGTGGTTTCTAGTGCCAACATTCGTTTTAGGAAAAAAAAAAAAAAAGTTTAGCAATGCCCAATCAATTAGAACTTGTAAGTCGTGTTTTACTTTTGTAATCTCAACATACAATTTGAATTTCATGCCCAATCTTTTGTTTTTATTTTATTTTTATAATCTTATTTTATTTTATGATATAAGCCATATTTATAGGGCTGATTTTCGGACGGATCAAAATAAGGGGATTCCAAATCCAATCCAAAATTTTTTGGAATGAAAATTCTATTCCAATTTCATTCCAAAAAATTTCAGAATTTCAATTCTGAAAACTCGGAAATTTTGAAATATTTCGGAACTTACATATTTAAAGATGATTTTGGGTAAATATAAGAAACTAGTTCAAAAATCTAAACATGCTTAACCATTTGAATGATTAAAATTGACTCAAAATTGAAAACTCGTACAGTTTGTTTGGAAAATTATTATATGCTAATACTTAGATGTTATTATCCTTTATGAAATAACTTGTCTATGTCTATTTGGTCATCAAATTATATTTAGTTCAACATGAAAGTAGTAATTGTGTGCAGTCTAAGATGGAAACCCCAGTATATTTCGGAATTATTAATTTTCTCGCAATCTCTAGATACATTCCAATTCAAATCCAATTTTTATCGGAATTTTCAGATTTTGGAAATTTTGGATGTCAGAATTGATTTGGACTTGCCAAAATCAAAAATTTTCGAAATAGAATTGGTCGGAATCGGATTTTCCAATTATAAAAAAAATAACCCAGCCCTGTAATAAGAAAGCAAATACATTATATTAATTGACAAAAATACCAACAACAAAAAAAGGTCGTCTAAGAAAAATATACAAATTTCCAACCAAAAGAAGAAGAAGAAAAATATACAAAAGTTGTTGGCCCGGATACAACTTTGAGCTCAAAACAAAGCCCAACCAGAAGCATAAATGAAACCGAACACAACAAAATAATACATACCCATAACAAAAGCCCAAATTAAAGCCCTAGCAGAAGCCAACTCCATGCCGGTCTAAGTTGTTTCTTTTATTCGGAACCGCCAAATTCATCCAACGGTTCCTAAAAGGCGCCCTCTCCCTCATCCATCTCCGCAAGTTAACGCGCGCTTTAGACTCTCTCTTGCTCTCAGTTTATTTTGGGCTTAGGCTGTTCTGACTGCCGTATCTTTTTTGAACCTGACGAGCTACTTCGTTTCTCCGAACGCGCCAATTTGTGGTTTCATCGACTTGTGTTAGCTTCGCGGAATGGAGCTTGCTTCATAAGAATACTCACCTCTTCTAAGGTATCACTATTGTCCAAAATGTACGACAATACTTGCTTGTTTATCTCAAAGACATTGCACATACTAATTGGATTCCAAGGCTTCACACCAAGTCTTCACTGACATGCATGCTTAAGTAGGGTCAGGCAGCACGGTTGTTGCCTGATGGGAACCTCCCCCATATTTCTATCAATAGAGAGTTCTGTCACTTGGTCTGAACCTATTTATTCTATTCCTATGACTGTTCAGTGATCGGTTTTCTCCTTTTAGGATTAGGTTTCTATCTCATATCGTGTTGCGGGTATTGTACAATTTGCACATAAACTGTTTGTTAAAATGCCCGAATAGCGTTTGCTGAATTTTATTTTCACTCACGGTCACGGATATGATAGAAGTTTCCGATCATACTTTCTCTAACAATAATAATCTGCAGTCTAACTCAATGGATTCAGAAGCAGAAGCAGAAGCTCTTGAGGAGAAGTTGACATCTTTACTTGGACAGCTCCAAACAGAGAGTGCCATTCTGGAACGAATGGTTTACAAGAACAAGAACCAGCATAGGCGTGGCTCGTATTTCCAGTACCTTATGAAGGTTTGCAAATTCCACGCCTTGTTTATAATCACAAAGCTTTTACTCAGTTGTTTGGTTCCTGAGAGAATTGATGAAATATAAGGAAAATAAAATACTTTTTACTTGCATTGATTGAGTATGCTTGATAGCAGTGAATGATTAATTGGCGAATTTGGGTGGTGGGTTTTTGTTGCATAGCGTCTTAAAGTCAGTTTGAGATTTCAAACTTAGCTATTTTTGTAGTTATAAGCTTCTTACTCTATTGTTTGCTTGCTGAGAAAAATTGATGGATGAAGAAAAAACTGAATTTCGATATACATTCAGGCAAAGTAGCAGTTAATTGACTAATTTTGGGTTGCTTAGCTTATTAGGGTCAGTTAAATCTTACAATTTAATTATCTATTCTATGTTTTACTTTACTGCTATGTATGTATGTACGTGGTTTGGCTCACTTTTTTTTTCTTTTCTTTTAATGTCAGGTAAGGAGGGATTTGAGGCTTTTACAATCCACTAAACTGGAGGAGATTTTGGGTTGCTGTTTTCAAAGTATCACTGGGAAGAGACCTAAGCAAAAAGTACATCTATTAGAAAGGTAAACGATGAAATTTATATTTTCATCATACGGATCCTATATAGATAAAGGCTGATGCTGCATCCCCGTTTTTTTTTTTGGGGGGGTGGGGAGGGATGGGATAGTAGAGTGGGGATTTAATCAGTATATTTTATATATATATACATATATATGCTCCATTAATTTTCCCTTTTGTTATGGATCTGGACCTTTGTCCCCAATTTGAAAATCTCAGTTGTGTGCTTGATAGATAGGCAGAAAGCTTCCAATAGCTTGAGTACGTAGTTTATATTATAATCACTTACCAAATCATTGCGTCACAGCTTGAAGAGAAGGAAATGTGAGAGTGGAAAATATAATTTCATGGAGCGACTTCTGGGAGCCGCACGCCTTCTGTCACAGGTGTGTTCTCGTTTTCATAATGATTTTTTAATTTTGCCTCATTTCCTTAAACTTTATAGTGGTGGTTAACATTGTTTTGTTCTGCTTTATGAAAACAATGTTAACTGCTAGGGATTTCATCCAAGTGGAGAAACCTTCCAGTTTTGCTAGTCTGGGTTTACAGAGTTATTCAAAGTTTTTCTTGATTATGCTTGACCGGATTTGAGGATGTGGGTATCTGACGTGTTAACTTTCAAAAGTTCAAACATGAGGTCACGTAATCTCATATGTTTCCTTTAGATTCATATAGATGTCTGTATCTATATTTCAAGATATCCTTACCTGTAAAAGAAGTAAATATCCACATATGTCAACATTTGCAAAAATAATAACGAAGTACAATTTTCTTGACAAAACTGTCCAAGACTTTATTAATTTCCCACTCTTCTAAGCCAATGAAACTGCATCCATAGAAATGTCTGATACGAGTGAATGCAGGTATCATGTTCTAGGTTTTAAGGAAGATTGTATCCTGCAAATCATAAGTGTGTTTGCTTATTGGTTAGCAATCAACAATGTAAATTGTGTCCTGTAATAAGGCCAACTCAAGTTTTGAGAATAAATACTTAGCAATAAAAAATACACAACTGATTTATCTATTCGTTTATTTTTGTCTGTGTGTGGGTGTGGATATTGTCTGTCATAGGACAAGTTCTTTACTGTAGATTTGTCTACTAGGTAAACATCCTTCTTGATGAGCTAAGAATCCAAGATGGAATTCCGTAATAAAGTAGGCCTCAGTAGTACTTAGATCCTGCAACTAATTATATGTTTGTGATGAGGACATCGTTAGGTGGTCCAGCGTGAAGTACTTGCTTTTATTCTAACGTGTTAAAAATGTGTTTTGTTTCTGCTGCAGATGGTTGAGCCAATGTTGAAGGCAGCTATGTATCCTTTGCTTACTGGTTACATATAGTAACTTTCTTGTAACTTTTATAAGATCAGAAGTAAAATTTGAAATTTGATGGTTTCGGTGTGGTTAATATAGCTGCCCGATTGAATATCATGAATTACCGTATTTCTAAGGCATCTGGGTCTCACCTTTAACAGTAGTTTCTGAACTCTTATGATATACCTGGAACTGGAAGTCTTAGTAAAAAAATTTGTATAACATAATCTCATGGTTTTACAAGTAAGCTGTAAGTAATTTTACATGGTATTAGATTTGTGATGTATCTTTTTATATTGACAAAAGATATATTTGTTTCTTATTGAAGCATGATTATTTTTACTGTCAGGGTGTTTATATGCTACTTTTCATCTGTAGAGAAAATTCAGAAACAGGTCTTTGCCATTCTGTATACAGTAGTTTAGTGCTTGGATCACCAAGCATAAATTGAAATATGCATCCTGTGAATTTGTTACCCTTGACTATTCTACAGCGAGATATCTACACTGCTTGCTCGATCATTTTTCATGGGATTTTCTCTGACTATTTTAGCGTTGCTTGCACGACTTCGAGTTTTAGTTCAACAAGTAAATTCAAGTCTTTTTTTCCCCAATACATTTAAAATTGAAATGTACAGATTATTTATTAAATGTGGGTAGTTTATGGAAAATGTGCTCATGTCCTTATCATTTCAGATGGTTCAAGTGCTGAACCTGTTCATAAATTAGCAAAAACCTGGAGAGCACCGTACATGGAACTGAGTTATCCAACAAAACAGTAATTTCCTTGTATTCAACATGGAATACAAGGCAAGCTAGCCAACTGGGTAGTTTGTGTGGATTTATCATGAGTAAAAACAAAAAGAAATGTAGATGCTGCAGCAGCATTTGGCTAGTGATATAATGAGAAACCTAGGTGACTAGGTCTCGGTATTAAACATGGAGTTCAGCTATCGAGCGAGTTAATCATGTTTAGGATGTGAAACTTGTCCATGTGGCTAGCCCTCAGGAATGTGTCACTTACAAATTTTGGACATTTCAAACTTTGAGTTCGTCCCTAATAGACTACTAGTAGTTGGACTGATTTGATGAACTTTTCTTTTGCTATCTGTTCTACAGATTTTGCTTGATGTTGTTTCCATATTCAACATGGTTTCTTCTCTCTCCCAAAAGAAGCAATCCATAAAGATAAATCAAGGAGGACTTGAGGTCACCCCTTCTTTTGTTCTGAAAATCACTCTGGTAACAGATTGTTGTTAGATGCATTCTAGCTTCTATGTTATTTACTGCTTTCTTTATGCACAATTGATACAGGTCTTTAGGGAGTTTTACCCAACAAATGAGGAATTTATCATTCTTGAGTGTGTGTTGAAATCAGATAAGTTTGAATTGCTCGAGAGCACTCATAAGAGTGAGATTGCAAGTCATGATGGGGATCTTGCTGTAGGGGCATCATCTGTACTATATCAAAGTGTTGAGTCTTTCCTTGGAGGTCAGTATGTTCATGGTGTTTTCTTAGTTTATCTCTCTTAAGTAATGGTATAAGCAGCAAATATTGTACTTTATATTTACATCATTCTTACACAATGATATCCTTGTGTGCATATCTCAATTTTCCCCCATTTGCTCTGTTTATTATTTGATGTGACATAATCGACATTACTGCTTTTTTAATGTTTTTTGCTTATGATACTATCGCTGCCACATGGATAAGGACATTCGGGGGGCTGGCTAATTATTTTCTATCATCAACATGACCTTTTTATATGATGAAGAGTAGAGGCTGTTAATAGGCATCATTGTGGGTTTTCGATTTCATCTGATTTTTGGTATATACCATTCTTCCTTATTCATTTTGATTGGAAGGAAAAGATTAAGCTTTCTATTATGTAGTTTTCATATGTTATATTGTTATTTTTCTGTTTCTTTGACTTTTATGATGTCTTTAGCAACTGGTAGGTTAGAGGTTCTGCACTTTTGTAGATGAATAACCCCTGCTGGTATCTTTAGGTGTATCCCATCAATAAAATCTGTGTTGTCATAAAATAAGACCTTTTGGATTTCTGTGTCTCTGCACAAAAGCATAATAAGTTGTGCTTATGCTTCTGTCTTGGAGCGATAGGAATACGTCATATGTTTCCCAACACATTTTCCTGTATGATGTAATTCTAGTTGTATGAATTTCTCCTTAGGTTCGTTTGTTCAAGTCTTTGAAAAGTCGAAAAGAAATCATAAAGAATTTGGTTAAACAAAGGTCTACACTCATCCACTTGGTTTACTCGTGATACCAGATAGAACAAAAGATAGAGTAGTACATAGTAACTTTGTTCTGAAGTTTTGTTTTTACTCCTCGCATATTTTGTTGTTTTGGTTTCTTGTAGTTTAATGTGATTATGGAAATATTACTTGTTGAGAGTCTTGTTAAAGTTTTTGTTTGTGCCAGATGATGAAAATATTCCCCAGATGGCAGATGCAAACCACGCTATTGAAAAAGTTCCAATCCACGTCACGGAGGATAAGATTGATTTGTTGTCAGGCCTGTCCAACGACGGTACTGATGGGAAGCTGGTTGAACGTTGTGAAGATAGTTCAAACATTGCGGAGACTCCTAGCAAGAAGCTTTCTGAAGAAGGTTGCTTGGTACCAGGTTCAAGCCCACCTTCAAGTTCCGATGCATCAAAACTGAGGTCTGGACCTGTTAAAGTGGCATTTGTACAAGTCAAAAGACCTTTACCCTCAACAACAAATACAACTGAAATCCATTTTAAAGAAACTGACATCAATAGCCATAACGAGGAAGAAGATCCCTTGTTCAGTTTGCTTTCTAGAGGAAATGTAAAGAATAGTCTCTTCTGAATTGTCTTTTTTCAATATGAAATTTTGACATGAAACGTTAGGGCATGGAAGTTTAAGGAGCACGAGCATCCATCTTCAGAATTGTCTTGAATTTTGCTCGTTATTATGTCCAGTCCAGAAAAAGAAAACGCAAAAAATGGGTTTTATTTATTTATTTCTTTTGGCCAGTTAAGCTGAAGGAACTTTACTAATAAAATTTGAACTCTCCTATTGAAGTAATTTTACCAACCTCTCGTAGTTGCATGCACAACTCTCTTTGGAGGATGTCTAAGTTCATATATTTTTTCTTCCCATAAAAAAGAATCCTTAATTTTGAATGCACCTATTATTTCGTTCTTCAAGTAATTTGTAACTAATTATTAAACAAAACAAAACATATTTCGTTCTACCTACTTCCTCATTCTTTTAACGAGGGCAAATATCATGTAGCAAATCATAGTTTCATTTCATACATACCATCCTCGATTCCAATTCAATGCCGAACTCATTTTTTTTCGGTTTCCCAAGGTATCCCCAGGCATGGCCCAGGCCTAATCCTCCGAGGTACTGTCGGGCGCATATGCGAGGACCTCTCCCAAGAAAGTTTTCTGCATCCACAAGGGCTCGAACCCGAGACCACTTGCTTAAGCGATCAGAGCCCCTTTCACTCTGACCAACCCTCATTGGTGCCGAACTCATTTTTCATTGAGTAGTGGTAAGTGCATTATTTCCTATATTTTTATACCTCTTATATTTGGTTTTTGTAGGGAAAGTAAATTAAAAAGAGCATTATTACCTTACGATCTCAATTTTCAGCTATTCTGCGCTCTTGGAAAGATTTCAACTGAAAATCGACTTTTCGAATGAATTTTAACGCAAGGCCAATTGGAGAAGAAAGTTATGACATTGAAGATCATTGTCTCAAAGTTTCATAATTTTCTACCAAGCCAAATGCTCCAGACTTGCAAGTCAAGACAGCCTAAGTTGAAATCCCGTCAGAACTGCACTGCTGTGGAAGATTGAAGATTTGAAGACCTTTCCGATTTTTCCTAGGGCGTGTGATATATTCTTGGAAAGATTAGAGATCAAGCTACGTTTCTAATATTTTTCCAGAATTTTCTAGTAACTGGAACGACCCCAAAACGTGCGTGCAAATTGGCTGACGTGTTTCCAAGTCAAAGAAGGATTTTTTCCTAGTTTGTTTCCTTAATTGTTTGGGATTTTGTTTTGCTTTAGGAGAGTTTTTCCAGACCTTTTTAGAGTAGGGTTTAGTTGTTTTACACTATATAGGGTCTCCCTAAGCTCTCTCTATGGATCATGATCTTCCCATATGCAACTTTCATACTCCCACAAATATATCAGAGAGAGTTGAAATCATAATCCAGAAAACCTAGAGATACTTCCAGATCCTGCTTCCACTTGAGATAATTTGATCCAGTCAAGGTTTCGATGGTGTTGTGGTTCACTGTAAAATTTGTAATACGAATTAAATAAAACTGTCCCTAGATCTTTAATTAAACATGTCAACTTATACCTGTGGGTTTAAGTTAGCATGTTCCAAATTCCTAACTAGTAAACTACACAAGCTTCCTGCACAAGAAAACTCACATATGTGGATGTAGAGACGCTTGCTAGCCAATGTAGTCTATTGTCCAGATTGTTCCATCAATATTGTGATCAATCTGTACAATTCCCCATTTGTGGATGGAGAATCATATAGATGGCTACGATTATGGATGCAAATTTTTAACGAAACTGTCAATTTAAAATCTCTTACACAGCCTGAGCAGTTGTGGCTCACTCATTCTGCATAACAGTTTTTAAAGTATTGATCAAAACCTTTCGAGCAGTAATAACCTTATGCTCTTAGCAATGAAGATATGCAAATAAATGAAAAATGCATACTATTATAGTTTATGATTAAAACAGTTAGATTAAAGAACAAAAGCCTAGAGCTCTGATACCACATGTAAGTCCTTACTAAGCTTTTACCATAACACTAACCTTGTTCAGCCATGGTAATTGTAGAGTCTTCTTCACCTTTGCAGCACCTTATAATCTCTTTCTCTTAGATAGGGTGAGAGTCTGTATTGAGTGTATTTTGCTGCAAGGGAAGGGACCCCTATTTATACATGCATGACTCGAATGCCTTACCTATCAAGAAGCATTCAAGTGTTCTATTTGCATTAGACTAGGTTTGTTTCAATCCATATTGTATTAGGAATTCTGTTAACAATTGTTACATTCTTTTTGTTTCTGATATATAACTGTGAAAGGGATTTGCGTCTTCTTTGCAAGTGAGAGAAAATAGATAATTTGGATCCAGGCAATGTGTAAAGTTTCTTTTGCTAAACCAAGGAACAAGAAAAGGTATTTTTTTTAAAAAGGAAAATTTGGCTTCCGGCAATGTGTAGAATTCAACACAAGTTTGCGGCCCTTTCCTCTCAACCCTTTCCAGATGGCATGGGTCCTGAAATTTTCCTTTGCAATTGGTAGGATTTAGAGCAAAGAGAAAAAAAAAGAAAATTCAATCTTATATCATTTCCATCAACACAATTCTTTGGTAACAAGCTACAATCAACGTGGGTGCGAAAAGGAAAAACAATTGAAAAAAATTTTAAATAAAAAACTTTTAAGACGCGTGATACACCCCTCCACTGCTAAGTGTTCATCTACAGCACTCGATTGATTAGGGCGAACAAATGCGCCATGGCTCCGTCCTGCCCCATCATCAGCTCCTCCAGAAAAATCCAGATTTTCCATGATAGACAATGACAAACGAGTACGTAGATCGCCATGGCCGAGAGGATCGTCTTCCACTGCTGATTCTTCATCTATAGCAGTCACTTTATCACCGGGAACAGATGCGCCATGGCTCCGTCCTGCCCCATCATCAGCTCCTCCAGAAAAATCCAGATTTTCCATGATAGACAATGACAAACGAGTACGCAGATCGCCATGGCCGAGAGGATCGTCTTCCACTGCTGATTCTTCATCTATAGCACTCACATTATCACCGGGAACAGATGCGTCATGGCTTGGTCTTGCCTCATCATCAGTTCCCCCCAAAAAATCCAGATATGGTTCCACCGCTAATTGTTCATGTATATCACTAGTTCGATTGGGAACAAATGCGTCATACCCTAGCTCAGAAAAATCCCGATTTGTTTCCAAATCATACAAATGAGGATCTGGATTATCCATATTTTCCTTCATGACTTTGTCCCATTCTAGATGAACCCCTGTCTTCTTCACTATGACAAAATCAACTAGAGGCCTTACAAGAATGAAGACTTGGTCCCCGCCTTGCAAACGGAGCACATCGTTTGACAATTGTCCCTGCCAAAGATAACGGTCTTCAGGTTTACTGGAAGTTTTTTCCGAGCCAAATGCTATCCAGGTGTGCAAAGCAGTTTGTCTGGTAAGATTTCTAACGATAATGCCAATAGGAGCTGGAGAATCTTCAAGTTTTAGCTCGTCTGAAGAGTAAAGGAAGCATATAGTCAACCCTTTTAAATCACGACCGGCAGGAACTTCAAAGTAGGTTTGATTCCTCACATCATTGAACCCGAACCAAACATCTTTGACCAACTCGAACCACTCAGGAATATCATAAATTCCATTGAAAAAAATTCCACCATATCCTGAAGAAGTCCATCCCTATATCATGTAGAGCAAGATTTGTATAAGCATTACATTCTAATTCAAGTGTATATACATGCAGACGTGCGTCTGTGTGTGATAGAGAGAGAAAGAGATTGACCTGTAGGATGTTCTTCCTAAACTCAGTAGTGAGATTGGTGCAGCCTTCCATATGAATCCTTGTCATGGAGTTTAATGACTTATCCAAGCCTGGAATCTCAGTGAGTTTGAACGAATCACATAGATACAATTCTCTCATATACGACATTTTTGAAAAATCTGGAATTGTTTCCAATGCTGGGCAGCCAATTGCTTGCAGAACATGCAAATTCGTTGGTAAATCGGGGAGGGCACTAAGATTTCTGCTCCCATTTAAACACAAAACTTTAAGCTTTGGAAGACCAGTCAGGCTTGGTAGGCCACAAATATCATTGCCTCCAAGAAGCAGATGTTCTAAGGAAATTAGACTACATAGATCCTTAGGGATCGCATCCTCAGTTAAACTGTAGCCCGCAACACATAACTCTCTTAAAGAGTTTAAGCCATGTAACGAAGGGAATAAAAGATTAGTTGATGGTGACCCTTTCACACCATATAGAGATAAAATTCTCAACTTCTTGAATTTTACCATGGAAGATGGTATTTGTCTAATGGCTGTGTCATCTGTTTTCAAAATTGTCAACGATACCGTATCCCCTAAGCCATCAGCCAAGTTTTCAAATCTTGAACAACCATCAAGTAGAAGAGTTTCAATAGACTTGGAGTTATAGAAATTCAGTGGGAGATCCTTTAGCCTGTTGCAGCGTTCAAGATTTACCAAAGCAAATGTTCCAGGATCCCCGATGCATGAGTGAAGCTTAGACAACCAACCTTTCAATATGAACTTCTTGAGATTTAGGAATTTTGAAAGGTCTTGTGATTTTGTTATGTCATTATCATATTCGACATAAAAGATGTCATGAGAGGTATCATAGCTTGGTCTTGCCTCATCATCATTGACCATATTTTTAGATAGGCATCGTTCATACCTACAAAGATGGTAATCAATCATATTTTCGTTCACAAATTTATCCCATACCAGACTAACACCTGTTTTCTTCACCTTCACATGATCATCATGACTCGGTATTATTTCAATAAAGACTTTATCATTGTCTTGCAATTTGAGCTCGTCATTGGATAACTGTCCCTGCCAAAGACAATGATTTTCAGGTTTCACCTCTGTGATCCAGGCGTCAAGATTAGTACCCTTGGTCATGTTTGTAATGCTAATACGAATACTAGAACCGTAGTAGTTTGAAGAGTAAACGAAGGACAAAGTTAACCCTTTCAAATTACGACCAAAACTTTGAGGCACAGTGAAATACACAATATCACCCTCATGGACACAGTGGAACCAATCAGGAATATCATTTCCATTGAGAAAAATGCCACCATATCTGCAAGAAGTCCATCCCTATACCATGTAGACCCAAATTTGTGAGAGAGAGAGAGAGAGAGAGAGAGAGAGAGAGAGAGAGAGATTGACCTGTAGGATGTTCTTCCTAAACTCAGCAGTGAGATTGGTGCAGCCTTCCATATGAATCCTTGTCATGGAGTTTAATGACTTATCCAAGCCTGGAATCTCAGTGAGTTTGAACGAGTCACATAGATACAATTCTCTCATATACGACATTTTTGAAAAATCTGAAATTGTTTCCAATGCTGGGCAGCCAATTGCTTGCAGAACATGCAAATTCGTTGGTAAATCGGGGATTGCGCTAAGATTTCTGCACCCATTTAAACACAAAACTTTAAGCTTTGGAAGACCAGTGAGGCTTGGTAGGCCACAAATATCATTGCCTCCAAGAAGGAGATGTTCTAAGGAAATTAGGCTACATAGATCCTTAGGTATTGCATCCTTAGTTATACTGCAGCCTGCAAGACATAACTCTCTTAAAGAGTTTAAGCCATGTAATGAAAGGGGCAAAAGATTAGTTGATGGCGACCCTTTCACACCAGATAGAGATAAAATTCTCAACTTCTTGAATTTTACCATGGAAGACGGTTTTTGTCCAATGGCTCTGTCATCTGTTTTCAAAACTGTCAACGATACCGTATCCCCTAAGACATCAGCCAAGTTTTCAAATCTTGAACAACCATCAAGTAGAAGAGTAGACTTGGAGTTATACAAATTTGGTGGGAGATCCTTTAGCCTTTTGCAGCCTTCAAGATTTACCCAAGCAAAAGTTCCAGGATCCCCGATGTATGAGTGAAGCTTAGACAAACTCTTACAACCTTTCAATATGAACTTCTCGAGATTTAGGAATTTTGAAAGGTCTTGTGATTTTGTTATGCCATTATAATATTCGACATAAATGATGTCCTCAGCGGTATCATGGCTTGGTCCTGCCCCATCATCATTGACCAGATTTTTAGATGGGCGTCCGTCATACCCACAAAGATGGTAATCAATCATATTTTCGTTCATAAATTTGTCCCATACCAGACTAACACCTGCTTTCTTCACCTTCACCCAATCATCTATTATTTCAATCAAGACTTTATCACCGTCTTGTAATTTGAGCTCGTCATTTGATAACTGGCCCTGCCAAAGATAATAATCCTGATCAATTGGAGAAGCGGGTATGATCCTGGCTTCAAGCTCAGTACCCTCGGTCATGTTTGTAATGCTAATACAACAATGTCCACCGTGTGTGATAAAGAAGGACAAAGTTAACCCTTTCAAATTACGACCAACGCTTTGAGGCACAGTGAAATACACAATATCAGTGTCATGGACAAAGTCGAACCAATCAGGAATATCATTTCCACTGAGAAAAATGCCACCATATCCGCAAGAAGTCCATCCCTATACCATGTAGAGCCAAATTTCTATTAGAAATACATTCTTATGCATGCATGTGTACATATGCGTTGTATGTGATAGAAAGAGAAAGATGTATGTGTGTGTTTGAGAGGGAGGGAAGGATTGACCTGTAGGATGTTCTTCCTAAAATCGGCAGTGAGATTAGTGCAGTTTTCCATATGAATCCTTGTCATGGAGTTTAAAGACTTATCCAGGCCTGGAATCTCAGTGAGTTTGCCCGAATCACTTAGATACAATTCTCTTATATTTGACATTTCTGAAAAATCTGGCATTTTTTCCAATGCAATGCAGCCACCTGCTCGTAAGACTTTCAAATTTGTTGGTAAATCTGGAATTGCACAAAGATTGTTGCACTCATCTAAAGACAAATCTTGAAGCTGTGAAAGACGACTGAGGCTTGGTAGGCTGCAAAAGTCATTGCTTGCAAGATCTAAATTTTCTAAGGAAATTAGGCTACCGAGATCCTTGGGGAATGCATCATCAGTTAAACTGCAGCATGCAAGAGTTAATTCTCTTAAAGAGCTTAAACTTTGCAATGAAGGAGGCAAAAGATTTGTTGATGGCGACCCTTTCACAAAATATAAAGATAAAGCTTTCAGTTTCTTCAATTTTACTATGGAACATGGTATTTGTCTTATGGCTGTCCAATCCGCTTTCAGAGTTGTCAATGATACCATGTCCCCTAAGCCCTCAGCCAACTTTTCAAGACGTGAACAACCCTCAAGTAGAAGAGTTTCAATAGACTTGGATTTATAGAAATTCAGTGGGAGATCCCTTAGCATTTCGCAACGTTCAAGATTTACCAAAGAAAGTCTTCCAAGATCCCCGATGGATGAGTGAACCTCAGACAAACTCACACAATATTCCAATATCAATTCCTCAAGATTTGGGAGTTTTGAAAAGTCTGGTGATTTTGTTAGCTTTGAGGAATTACTGAGATTAAGGATTTTCAAATTCTCATGCAACTGTTACACAAAAACAAAATTAGAATGGAAATTAAAATCCAAAAGGAAGGTCTCTGATACAGAAATTAAACCAAAATGAAGAGAAGGGGATCTATAAATATAGGTATAGAACCAGAAGGAAAGAACCAACAACAACTAGGTTGAGATTATTATACCTTGCAATCCTTCCAAACTATTTTGAGTTTGCTATACCGCAGGTCTAAAGCAACTAGTTTTGGTTGATTAGGAAACTCATCTGGTATGGACTCTAAAGGGAATCCAAGCCAGCACAACCATGCTAACTTTTTGGGAAGATATTTGTACTCTCCAGTGAGGTCTATGTTGTTGAGGTAGAGTAGTCTCAGATTTTTCATGTTGGTAAATGCTTGTGCACTGAAACTACCTCCCGTGTCAGAGTCTTCCGAATCTAGAGCAAGTCCTTCAATTTCTTCAGTTCCCTATTAACAAAAGGTATATTAGTATTGGACAATGTTACGACCTATAGTTTTTGTAGGAAATCAAAGAACATATTTTTTGTTGATTTTGCCTAATTGAGGTTTGATCTTAATGCATATATATAAAGAAATGGAAAAGGAAATTGATGAAGGGAATTGGATTTATTATACGCATGGGATACATATGCTTCTCTTGCATGATGCATTCTAAAATTTAATTGGGAAAGTACTTACAGATTTGTCTCTCAATACATTTGTTATGTCTTCAGGCTCCCACAATCTACGAAAAAATTCAGGATGACGGGGGGATTTTTCACGAACAATCTCTCTTCCCAAGTCTCGAAGCAAATCATGCATCATCAACTTGTTTTTCTCACTAACAGTTACTAGGCACCGTTCAATGAGGACACTGATTCCTATCTTTGCAGAAAAGCCACATCCATCTAATATTTGTGTTACATAGTCCTTGTCCATTCCTATAAAGAAACAAGATATATCAAGGTATATCTCTCTCTTTGTATCATCTGGTAGCCCATCAAAGCTTATTCTGAGTATTTTTTGAATATCTTCATCAGGACTTCTTTCCAATTTCTCCAGATGGCTTTCCCACTCCGCTATGGGTCTTTTAATCAGAAAAGACCCTATAACTTCAAGTGCTAGTGGCAAGCCTCGACAGTAACGAATTACACGTTTTGAGACGCCAAGATATTCTTGATTAGGATAACCACTTTCAAAGGCATGCCAACCAAAGAGCTCTAGAGCTTCTTTTTCATCCATTTCTTCAGCCATATATGTGCTATCCACTCCAGCTTGCTCTAGCAAATGTTTATCTCTTGTGGTTATAATAATTCTACTCCCAGGACCAAACCAATCACGATCTCTAGCTATTGCTTTTAGTTGCTGTACATCATCTACATCGTCAATTATGACAAGTGCTCTTTTACAGGGAAGTCTTTCCCTTATCATATTGATCCCTTTAGCAACAGAGCCAACCTTTATGTTGCTTTTCAAGATATCATTTAGAAGTAGTTCTTGCAAAGAAACCAGACCAGTAATGGGTTGGTTTTTAATTACTTCCCTCACGTTTGCAAGAAAACATCTACCTTCAAAGCTACGTGCAAATTCATTATAAATGGCTTTGGCAAGCGTTGTTTTTCCAATGCCGCCCATTCCCAAAATACCAATCATGCGAACAACATCCTTTGAACCTGAATTTTCAATATCTAAATGCTTAATCAAAGCTTTCACCCGAGAAGTAATTCCAACAGGGTGTTCGATGTCTAATTGGTATTTGCTGTGCAACTGCTTATTAACCTCCCGAAGAATTTTATTGATAAACTTTGCTTCATGCCTGGCAATTATACACAGAAGCAGAACTACGAATCATTAATTGTGTAACAAACTAAAACGTTAAATTGAATCCATAACTTATTAATTTACAATAGGTAAATTATTATTATTATTTTATACTAAGATATAATTAACAATTAAGATTGGGATTGAGATTTAACATCACAAGTTAAATGGATCTTACCATCATTATCTGGGCTTTTAAGATCATCAAAGTGAGAAATGGAACTAAAAACAAGCAATTCAAAATAGGAAAATTTTGGGGATATGTAGGTTAGGCCAGTTGGTCAAGGTAGTGTGTCATCCCTTTGCACTGAGTTCGACACTCCTCTCCGTACATTAAAGTAATTTAGAATATCGCCTTGCAAAAAAAACTAGTAAAGTTTTGGTAATAACCAAGTGGGTTTTTCTCAAAACAAAATAAAAATGCTGATCAGGTGTAATTAAATTAATATGCTAAAATACGGACCTTAACAAGTTCAACGGACATCAATCATAAATGAAAATACTCAAAGTTCTAATGGAAAAAAAAAGGGTGAGCAAGAAAAGAAAGAACAAAAACAAAAAAGAATGCAGAGTCAAAACTTAGTTCGAAACACAAAACCAAAAAACCAAAAAGAAAAAGGACAGCAAACACAAGGTTGTCAAGTAAGGAGATCATATTCCAAGGAAAAGGAAATTAATAATTACCCATTTTCAGCATTTTTAAGATCTTCCCCACACAAATCTGATGCTTGACTGAGAGCATTTCTCCACTGCTGTACCTTATCTTTCTCAAGTTTACCTTCACAGATGCCCGCTTCATGTTTCTCAAATGCCTGTGCAAACCTACCAGTTTGTTTCCGGACATCTGAAGCATCAACGTTATAGAACAATGGAATAACCTTTTGCCCCAATCTTTCTCTACACTCCATGATCTTCACCAGCTCATCAAGACACCAACTGGAATCGGCATACCGTTTTGAGAAGACAACTATCGAGATCATGGACCCGTGGATTGCCTGCTCCAGTTGTTTTTTTATAAATTTCGCTCTTTCTAGCTCGTTGTCGTCAAGAAAGGCGCGGATTCCGGCAGCAGATAATGCGGCGTGGAGGTGGCCTGTGAAGCCCTTGCGTGTGTCTTCACCTCTAAAGCTCAAAAACACTTGGTACTTCCAAGTTCTTGAGGAGGGGGCTTCAATGGATGTCCTGTCACCCATTATTTGGTACTACAGAGAACGCTCGTACGGTCAACGCTTGAGCTGAAGGAGTTGTTCGTAGTTATTTTTGCTTGGCAGGGGTCGGTGAGCTGCAGCAGAGATGAATACATAATTGAAAGAATAGAAAAGTTGATATAGATCCAAATTTACATTGAGAAGTTGGGTTTAATCCTCGGATTTGGTAACTTTGATACAAGTCCTTTGACTTTTGTGCCACATAGGATTACATTCCTTTTTAAATATTTTATGATGTAATCTTTTTATTTTTATTTTTTAAAATCATTTTTTGTTCCAATGTTGCCCTTTATACCTTGAATCGAGTAATAGTAATTTATGTGATAATAATTAACCATTTATGACGTTCGTCATTGAATAGAAAAGGAAAATATCGCAAACATGTCCCAAATTGATTTCTTTCATCCTTGAAAAAATTGAACACATTTTGTGGAGATACTGGTAGCCAAATGGTTGTGGCTGCACTAAGAACCATACCGTTGGGCTGACCCGAATCCGTGCTCTTAAGGATGGTGACTCACACTCCAACCTCATTCATCCCAGAAAGGGTGGTCCATCAATGGCCGTTGGATGTGCTAATGCTTGCACAGAAGTTGTTGACCATCCTTTGGGTAACTTTCATCATGCTTCTCTTGCCTTCAGGCGATGGAATTACTGATTGTTCAAGTGTTTTTAGGGAAGCAAATACAGTAGCACATTAGGTATAGGTAACAGTTTTTATTTTTGTTCACCCTATAGTAGAGGTATATTACATACTTTTGTGGATATATTATCCTATTATGTAGGTATATTGTTCTATTGCCTATTGCATAGGTATAATATATGTTTTTCATATTTTCGACAATGTATAATAGTATTTTATGTACCTTTTTATTTTTCTAGGTAACATACATTTTTTATTTGTCTATTTTTGTACCTAACTTATATGTAGTCTTCTAATTTATGTTCCTAACTTATAGGTAGTCTTTTAATTTATGTTCCTAACTTATGGGTAACACGATTTATCACTAAGTTTTTTCCATTGCTAATAATAACAGTACTTACCTGTATGTTAGGTACATAATTTCATGTGGGTGATTGCCTGAATAATTGGTATAATATGTGGGTTTTTACTTTCATTAATTAAATTGTATTTTATCCATATATTAGGTAAATATTATCAAGGAAAGAATTCAAAATTTAAATTATGGAATTCAATTACAAGGAAATAATGTATTAAATTTAGATTTTCAATGTGTTTTCCTTATTTACCTCAAAGGGTAAAATTGACACAAAAAAAAAAGTAATAAATGTCAAAGGACCTACATCTAAAACTAAAACCGCGAGGACTAAACTCAATTATAGCTAATCGTTTTGGACCTAGATCTAAGAAGCCCTTGAAAGAAATGCCTATAGTCAAGTCAAGGTTCCTCGAATACCTCATGGACGCGGATAGAGGCAGGCCTTGTGCACGTGAATTGATTCCGTTTTGTTTTTTTGGTCTGAACCATGAGGTGGTCCTGGATGGGCCCCAACTATGGGTGGCACCTTTAAGCCTTAACCACAACCCAGACTAATCCCCACTCACACCGGGTCGGCCCATAAGGGGTAAAGTGCTAGCCAAAGTGGTGATTCCGTACGAGAGCAGGGATCGAACCCCTGACCTTTCTTAAGGAATGAGAGTGCCGAACCACTCACACCAACCACCTTGGTTAATTGATTCCGTTTTGAATGCTCCAACATGCCATGTGTTTTTTATTTTTTGTGTATGCAAAAGACGCGACCCAATAGGGCACGCATGCACAAATAATTCCCAAAAAAATAAAGAACCAACAGAAAGAGGGAGCTTCGAAGGCAAAAGCAAATGGCCAAGGGAAGTAAGAGCATCTGTAACCGCATCGGCTTCCCGAAAGACATGAGAGAAGTAAACTTGATCATATAATTCTGTGAGATGTAGGATATCTTGGATAAGCTGGTTAGTGCACTAGGGAATCAAGCAACGCTTCAAAACTGAGTCGAGCAGTGCTTCATGCTTGGCAATTATGGCAATTAAACACGATTTTAGAACAAGAGATTGAAGGTGAAATATTGAAAATTGTAGATTAAAGATGAAGAATATAGTTGGACATGAGATTGAGCCTCAATGGAAGCTTCTCTTGCTCCAACACTAGAGAAAGTAGAAAGGAGAAAATAAATTTAATTTGGTTTTTTGGCAGATTTGGGCAGATCTAATTTTCCTATCTCAAATTCATAGTACAAGGGCAATATAGGTATGTAACACACACAATTAAATTAAAAAACAGCTATTAAATTGAAAAAATTGACAGCTGTCGATTTTTGGGTTTTTTTGTGTGTATTTATAGTTTTTAAATGGTATATGGTTTCTTTATAAGACTATATCTAAGTTTG
The DNA here is from genome assembly GCA_020521455.1 of Prunus kanzakura. Lineage (NCBI taxonomy): Eukaryota > Viridiplantae > Streptophyta > Magnoliopsida > Rosales > Rosaceae > Prunus > Prunus kanzakura. The sequence goes on along the minus strand of BPUM01000794.1, from coordinate 1,530,100 downwards.
TAAGTTTTCCGTTTCTCCATAAAAAAAAATATATATATCTAAGATTGGGTATATAACTAAATTTCTATATTAATAATGCAATATTAATAATGTTTTATTCAGTTTATAAATACAGGTAGACATAAGATAATGAACACAAATTAAGAAAGAAAATAGAAAAGAATTGTATAAAAGTAAAGGGCTTGGGTTTTTTTTTTTTTTTTTTTTTGGTCGAATAAAGGGCTTGGTTGAGGCTCGTTCGTTTGGGACTTTTGGATTGCTTGGTAGTTGGAAAGGACAAAGCGAAGACCAGGACGGTGACGTTTCACTAGGATTTTTCCGAGGGAAAGAGATTTTAATAGTGGAAACTAGAAAATTCTCAAGCTTTGAAAGGAAGGCATAGAAATGGTACATGCTCTTGTTCAAACAGCACCACTTCTCCTCCAATGTTCTCATCCTCCTCCTCCCCATATCTCTAACTGTAGGTACAAATCTCACCACCTTTCATTTCCCAGTCTATAATTTTCTTATTATGAGGCAATTTCTGCTCTAATTCCACCTTATTTTCTTTTCTGAAAGAATCAATGTTAATGCTAAAATTCTCTCATTTTCTTTGCTGGTTTTTCTTCTTTTTGGCTCATAATCCTGTTACAATTACTCATAAACGGTTTGGTTTTCTTGGGTTTTTAAATTTTTATTATGCTCCTTATTCTGGTGCTCAAAATGCATTGAAAAATAATGGGAAATGAGAAGTAGATTTTCTGGGTTTTGGTTATTACAAATGGGGTCGGTTGCAAATGGTGAGTATAAGTAATGGACACAAAAAATAAATCCTTGTATTTCAGTTGTGCACTGTCAAATGTCAATGCTGGAAAATCAAGGTGATTGATCTTTGAGTGAATAATCTTCAAAATGTTTAATAAGCTAACTTTAGATGCACACCATGAGCATTGATCTTGATCTTCAACTATAGCAATTCCCATATGATACTGTATACTTGTATGTAATTCCAAATGCAAATATGCCTCTGTGTTCTCAGATCCAAAGCGACTACCAATTGTATACGGTTAGGTTTTAAACCCATTTTGCAAGCTAGTGTTGTGTTTCTTTTGTTCTTATTTAGTCCAAAGAGTGACATTTTGGTCTCCTGTTTTACAGGGGAGTGCCTGGTAAAATAATGATGAAGTGCTGTTCAGAGCAATCTATCAGCAGCAAGCCTCTGACCAGACATGTTTTATCCGGCTTTGCCGCAACGTTAGTATTTGTCTCTCAAATAAACCAGGTTAGTAGATTTAATCTTTTGTAGTGTTATAGGATGCTAGAATTGAAAATTTATGTTCTGACAAAGCGTCCTCCTTCAGGAGAAGCAGAAGATTTATATTCCTAGCTGGTAAATTTGACTCATCCAATTGTATAAAAACTTTAAAAAGCATAGGTGTTGGACCGATCATTTCCTTGGGTTACATCTTATAAGCTCCCAGTAAAAATTTAGCCCCTTCAGATCTACATTTGTTTCAGTTCTTTCCCATATCGGGATTGTCAGAAGATTTCTGGTAGAGATTATTGAGCTTTGTGTTCTTGATCTTTTATTTAAAACCTTGTAGAACAATGAGTTGTCCATTTCCTTCAATTCTCCACTCTGTAACAACTTACTTAAACTAGATTAGGATTTTCACGAGAATTCGTTCGATTGATGGATAGAAAGTTTATTAAGGAATTTAGTCCAAAACTAGATTTCCATACGGTTGTAATAACAACAGAAGATTTCTGGCAGGCTGTTGCATCAGATGCTTCCCATCAACGAAATATTTTTGAGCTTGCAAATGCCCCTGAAAAGACAGTTACTCTTCCGCTTGATAAGGGATCTGATGAAGGAGGTGAGAAGCTAATGATGATGAGAGGCATGACTGCAAATAATTTCAACCCTATTAGATATTCTGGGAGGTGGTTTGAAGTTGCTTCGCTGAAACGTGGATTTTCTGGGCAAGGTCAGGAAGATTGCCACTGCACCCAGGTAAATTAGGGTATGTGTAGCTATTGCGACTTTTGGTGTTGAAATCTTGCTTCTGGAGATAATGATAGGAGTTTAGGTTCTCCCCCTTCTGTTGCATTGGACTTGACTGCAGATCTGAATTGTTCAACCTGCTCATCAAGCATTCGTGAGCTGTGTAGTTGTCTATCAATAGCCTTTCTAAATTGCAAGTGGTCCAAATCATTCTGAAAGCAATATCAGCTTTCTTGTTATGCTTTCTCATTGGTTATGGATAACAGGTTTTTTCTGCCAAATGTTAGCCAACTAATTCTGACTGCAAAAACATTTCGACTTAAAAATTGCAGGGTGTGTATACATTTGATATGGAGAAACGGGCCATCCAGGTTGATACCTTCTGTGTTCATGGTAGCCCTGATGGATATATTACTGGCATAAGGGGAAATGTTCAATGCCTTTCGGAAGGAGATTTGGAAAAAAATGAGACGGTCCTAGAAAAGCAAGAGATGATCAAAGAGAAGTGTTACCTCCGTTTTCCAACATTGCCATTCATCCCGAAGCAGCCATATGATGTGATCGCAACTGATTATGACAATTTTGCGCTTGTTTCAGGGGCAAAAGATAGGAGTTTTATACAGGTACTTACTCATGAAATGACTTACATTTTATAGGAATATTAAGTATTCATGTTTATCTGCATATAATTTTTGGCATTGATATATTTCAGATTTACTCCAGAACGCCTAATCCTGGTCCTGAATTCATAGAGAAGTACAAATTTTACTTGGCCAACTTCGGATATGACCCAAGCAAAATCACGGACACCCCACAAGACTGTCAATCAATGACGGATAGTCAGTTATCTGCAATGATGTCCATGTCCGAAATGCAACAGGCTTTAACAAATCAATTTCCTCCTCTTGAATTGAAGCGCTCTGTCCAGTTTGACCCCTTTACGAGTGTATTTGACACTCTAAAGAAGCTTGTGCAGCTTTATTTTAAGTAGTCCTGAGCTGATTAGTCTTGCTCTTCTTGTTCCTTATTTGTTCTGTTCTTACCAACCAGCCAAAAGAGAGAATATGCTGGTGTGCAACTACTTCAACTACAACTATACTTTCATATCATCCATGATTTTAATTTATAATCTACCTCTAATTGTACATCTTGGAAACAAATCTGGGTTCTTGGCAATGAGATCAGCTCTAGGAAATGTTACACTGTAATAATTACAGTTCGTGCCACTGGAAGCAGTGCCCTAACTGCAAGAAACACTTGCATGAAACGGGGATAACAAAATAGTGATATTCCCGTTGCAACCAAGTTTTTCTCCCTAACTCATGCTAGGGTACCTACAATTTTGATGGGTTTTTAGGTTTTTTGGCTGATACTTCTTGTATTGTAGAAATGCCATTTTCTAACTCTTGGCCAAGAAACCTTATATCTATGCAATCCCATCAACTCCTACACACAACTTTTACCCAATATATTTGTTTGTTTGGTCAGAAAAATGGTTTAGAGGATGGCAACAGGAAGATAGCTAAGAAGATATATTACATACCCATCAATTAAAAATAAATAATTAAATTCAAAACAACTATTTTGGGATGCCTTCAAATATTATAATTCTTTAAAAAAGAGAGAGTATGTCTGTAAATAAATAAAATAAAATAAAATGGGTTGAGTTGGGCCAGAAGAAGGCCCATAATTTCCCAGCTGACCCGCACCGACAGCATCCAATACAAAACTGGAGCCTAGTGGAAAAGGGAGGGAATTTTCTGGTAAGAAGTGTTTACTCTGGTCTGGAGAAACAGTAAAAGGCGAAACGAAAACCATGAAACTCTCGTTCTCTCTGCCATCGAAACCCTCTTCAAACCCTAACCCCAAACCTTCAACCACATTCAACGACAGCAACGCCGACGCAAACAACGACGGTTCAATTCAATACGTCAACGAATTCGACGCCTCGCAACCCCTACGCGGCGACCCCAAAACCAGTGTAATCCCTCCGATCCCTAACGAATGGCTGATGAAACCCGAATCCGAGAATCGCTCCGAGGTCCGGTCGCTCTCTGCCAGGATTTCCAATGGTCTCAATCTCCGACCGAAGCTGGAATCGGAGAACGGGGAAGGCGATGAACGGATGAGATCTGCAGGCGTGGATTTGGAGGCGCTGGCGCTCCAGAAATTGAAAGAGGACTTGGAGCGGTTGCCGGAGCACAGGGGAATGGAGGAGTACAACGACGTGTCGGTGGAGGGCTTCGGGTCGGCGTTGCTTGCCGGGTACGGGTGGTGTCCGGGCAAAGGGATAGGGAAGCACGCTGAGAAGGATGTCAAGGTCGTGGAGTTCAATCGGAGACCGAACGACAGGCACGGGTTAGGGTTTCGTATGGGTCGTGGAGACGACCAGCAGTGAAAAAGGATTTTGAGGATGGAAGTGCCAATATTACAAAGTATTTTCTGTGTTGCAATTTTTTTTAAAAAATTATTTATAAATAGCTTGGTTAATTGAAGGCTAAAGTATATATCAACGCTTTATTGAACAATTTTTGCCGTCTCAAATTCAAATTCCAGATCATGACAATAATGCAAATTTAGGAGAAGTACCGGTGACCATAATGCAAAATTAGAGAAAGAGGAACGACGATGTGACACAAACAATGGAATAGTATCAGTTGCGATGCTCAGTTTGGGCTTGAACAACAGAACCTTGATGGAGATGAGAAAGAGATGAGGAAGTTAGGATTTTAGTTGTACATTCATAAGAAAGATTATATAAGAAAAATTAGGTATTAGACATAAAAATCTTTACTAATGAGGATTTGATACCTAGAGTTGAAAATCCTTCTTACAATGTACTTGCTTTAGAAAAATATCGACTCCGTTGGATTTGGTAGGGTTGTTGGATCTAAGGATGATTATTTTCCCCACATGTTAGGGTTTTCGCAGGTGAATCGGGTATGAAGGATAAAAATCAGATATAGGAAAAAATTTAGGGAAATTTTCAAGTATAGCCATCAAAAAGGGGCGGGGATGGTATTTCAATCCCCTCCCCGAATCCACATGTTTAAACACCTATATAGATACTATGGTACTATATATGTAGTTAAATTTAGGGGAATCTCTCCACCGTTATTAGTTTCTTTTATTTATCAAAACCCTACTAGTTGATATATATTTGGTTGACAACATAAATATGTTGTGCTCATAATGCGCCTTTTCTGTTAAAAAAATAGCTTTTCATTTGTTTTATGAGTGCTACTATTTCCACCCACCTATCCTATTTTCCCATCCACCTTATTTTCAAAATTTTAAAGACAAATTTACTCCTTTGTAAAATGACTTATGAGGACAACTCTTTCAGTCTCTCTCACACACACCCACACCCATATTTTCTTCTTCTTTTTCTTTTTTTTCGAAATCCACACCCATCTTCATACCCAACCCACCAAACAAAACAAAATCAACATCTTTATCTCCCTGTGTTCTTTAGAAATTAGGAACCATAAGAAAACCTAAACTTACAAACTCATAACCCCAATTTTATTTTCAATCACACATAATCCAATCGTTTTTCTTTCTTCTCTAACTCTAAAGCTCAAGTAGTCCCATAATTACATCGACTTTGAGCTTTTGGACAACTCTAAAACTGACATAAACCCATAGCCATTTCCTTTTCTTCCTTTGTCTCTTTCTTTCCTTTTAATTTCTAACTCAAACAACACCTCTCTTGCAGTCTCTGAAATTAAAAATAAAATATTGCAAATGTGTTTTCATTTTCTGGAACAGATAGAGTAATCAATGTGAGTTTTTTTTTTTGTGGGTGATAGGAAGGGGAGTGTTTTTTTCGTTGACAGTAGGAGAGTTTTTTATTTGGTTGAAGAAGGAGAGTTAAATGTTTGTAAGGTCATGGTGTTGACTGTTGGGTTTTCGCTAGAGGAGCAGGTTGGGGTGGGGGAGGGAGAGGGAGAGGGCGATTGGGATGGGGATAGGCTAATTGAAGAATTTTTTATTTATTTTTATTTTATTGTAATAGCAAATATGGAAATATAATTAAAGGGTACTTTAGGAATAATTGTGGGTGGAAAGATAAGTTTGTGTTTATTCAAATTTATATGGTGGGTGGGAAGATAATGTGAGTGGGGAAATAAGACAAGGGTGTGGAAATAGCAGTACTCTTTTTTTATTTGTAATGGGCAAGGGCAGGAACTCGTTTATCAATAAAGGCAGGGATGGAGAATTCCCTAAATTGAATATTACGGGTATAAAGGCAGGACGGGAAAAAAATACTTAACTACGACGAAAATGGGAATGACGTATCCACCCCATTTGCCCCATTGTCATCCCTAGTTGGATCGGTTTTTTTTTTTCCAATCCTGCTTGGAATGGGTTAAATTGGGGCAAAGGAAAGGCCCATGAATGCTCCACCACTGGCCACACCAAAAACACACGCAAAATAAAAAGCTGGAGCCTTTAGACTAACAGGGAGTCAAAGCTGTGAAACATAGCTCGTAGCAGCCTAATCATCGTTTCTCTCTGAAAAATCAAACGAGGAAACGAAACCATGAAACTCTCCTTCTCTCTGCCACCCAAATCCTCTTCAAAATCAAACCCTAAACGCAAACCCTCAACCACCGCCACCACCTTCGACGACGGCAATGGCAACCCAAACGACGCCGCTTCGAAACACTTCGTCAACGAATTCGACGCCTCCAAAACCCCATCCACCGACCCCAAAACCCGCGTAATCGCTCCGATCCCGAACGAGTGGCGGCCCCACAAGAAGATGAAGAATCTCGAGCTTCCAATCACCGAGCCCGGAGGCCAAGAACTTAAGTTCGAGGTCGAGACGCTATCGGTCACCGACGACCCCGATGCGAAGATTTCGTACGGTCTCAATGTGCGGCAGAAATTGGATGCGGAATCGGAGAATCGGGACGGTGGTGATGAACGGCCGAGATTGAGAGGTGTGGAGGACACTCTGCTTCAGAAATTTAAAGACGACTTGGAGCGCTTGTCGGATCACAGGGGCTTGGAGGAGTTTGATGAGATGCCTGTAGAGGGTTACGGCGAGGCGTTGCTTTCTGGGTACGGGTGGTACCCGGGTAGAGGGATTGGAAAGAATGCTAAGGAAGATGCGAAGGTTGTGGAGTATACAAGGAGTACTGATAGGCACGGGTTGGGGTTTCATATGAATCCGAAGGAGAAAGAGAAAGAGAAAAAGCAAGAGAAAGAGAGAAAGAAAGATGGGGATTTGGGTAAGGAGGTGAGGATTGTTTCGGGTAGAGACTATGTGGGTTTGAGGGGTAGGATTGTTGAGAAATTGGGCAATGGAAAACTGGTATTGAAGCTCTCGAGTAGGGGCAAAGAGCAAGAGCAAGAGGTAGTGAAAGTGAATGTGGATCAAATTGCTGAATTGGGTTCGAAAGAAGAAGAGAAGTGCTTGAAGAGATTGAAGGAGGCCCAAAGGAAAGTGGGTAGTGATAGTAAGCCAAGACGAGAAGAGCAGAGGGGTTATTCAACGTGGCTTGCCCGTCACATTCGAGTTAGGGTTATAAGCAAGGACTTGAAAGGTGGGAAATTGTATTTGAAAAAAGGGGAGGTGATGGATGTGGTTGGACCCAAAACTTGTGATATATCTATGGATGGGAGTAGGGAGCTTGTGCAGGGGGTGTCCCAGGATCTTCTTGAGACTGCACTGCCAAGACGGGGTGGATCGGTTCTTGTGTTGTCTGGAAAGCACAAGGGGGTCTTTGGCAATCTTGTTGAGAAGGATTCAGACCGAGAAACTGGTGTTGTCAGAGATGCTGATACCCATGAATTGCTCAATGTGAGTCTTGAGCAGATTGCTGAGTTTACTGGGGATCCCAGCGACCTTGGATATTGATTCATAGGTACTTTAAACCAGAATTCAATTCCCTTTATGTTGTATTTGTAAGCTGAAATTCATTGTCTAAATTTGTATCTCGGTTTCTCATGCTTTACCACAATTTGATACCCTTTATGCTTTACTTTCTCCTTAAACTTAGAAGTATGTTGTCTCATTTTCTTCAGTGCATGACATTCTAGTATTCAGAGTTTGATTAGATCAGATACATATGATGTTTAACTTATGGGAATTCCACTTATGTACTTTTGTATACTTTGTTTAATTTCTTTTAACTTCCATCTATACCATCAGTCTTCATTCTACCAAATCCAACTTTCTGTGAGTTGTATGATGAGCAATTTGTGCCAATTAGAAGGGGGGGTACTGGCACTCCTTGGGTTATGAGTTAAAATTCTTTAGTTATTTAATGATTGAACTTCTGAATCGCAGAAAGAGAGATAATATCTCGATCTGAAAAGGTCATTTTTTAACAAGTAGTAGTTTAAGAATTGGGTGATTTAAGGCAATAGAATATCAGTTGATTTAGTCTAATATTTGGATTTTTCTGGATCTCTTTTAGTCTGCAAAGGTTGCTCTTTTTTAAGAAAGCCTTTTTGCTTATGAAAATATTCTGCATAACTGATTTTCCTTTAGGATGAGAGTTATATCTTTGTACGTAGAAATCTGCTAACTGCTAAGTGGGAAGTAAAAGTCAAACAATGGACTGACATATAAAGCAAAGATAGAATCATTTTATATAACAAGGTCCAAATCTACCACCGTAAGAACTGCAACCTAATGCCCGTTTTCTTGCTTGTATTGACAGCATAGTATTGTCTCCAGTATCAAACTTTTTTGTCTCAACTTTCCCATCATTAACCTCAATCATGACCCAAAGTCAAACAATGAGCTATCCTCGAATTGTGAAAGTAAGCAGTCAGAAATATTCTTGCAGTATGAAACTAAGTATCCTAATAGCAAATAGCTACCAAGACTGTCTTTCCTAAGTCCATTTGATCCTTAACCATTTTAAATATCACTGCCTTTTGCATTTGATCTATTAACCTTACCTATTGCTTTGGCTTCACAAATGCAGATGCAACAGGCTGTGTGTTTTAAGGTTATGGAATTTGGGTTGGCAATTGTGATTTTATTTCAAGTGTGCATCTCTCTTCTTCCAATCATTTGTATCCTCTTGGAAAATCATAAACTATGGTAGATTTCGGTCCTGAGTCACAGCCTGATTAGATGAACATAAGATGCTTTTAGAGTATGGATCACTTATTATTAGAATCATTGGAAATCACTGCGAACGAGTCTAGTATTGTTGCTTATAAGTAACTTCAAGTTAGAATCGTTTGCAAATGATTTGTAAAAAAACACCTATATAATAGATCCAAGACACGTACATATTAGAATAATTTAAAGAAGTTGTAGCAGCCACAATGCTCTTCTCTAGGATTGTGTGTGATGCAACCTCAATCCAAGGTGCAACTGACAGCGTGGAAAATTTTCCACTTTTAGATATTCTGGAAGGTGGTTTGAAGTTACTTCACTTAAACGTGGATTTACTGGACAAGGTTAGGAACAACTACTACTGCACCTAGGTAAATGCAAAGGGCATTTATTGTCGTGAATTGTGACTTCTAATATTGATATCTTGTGAGCATGATATGGAGAGGAATTGTGTTGGGAGAACTATTGGGTCCAAATTTAATGGACTGTGCTGCTATACTGGGGAGAAGTTAGATTTTTCTGTATTGTTGGACTTAACTGCAGATCCAAAATGTTTAGCACGACCGTCAATGGTTCCTGCTTGTCTAATAGAGATAGCCCTTCAAGTTGCAATCCAAGTAATTCTGAAAGCAACATCTTTCGTGTTATGCTTTCACGTATCATTGCTTGTAAATAATAGGTTTTTTGAATATTTATTTTTAAATTTATAAATCTTAACCACCTATTTCTGACTGCAGAGGTATTTCAACTTATCATATTGCAGGGTGTATATACATATGATATGGAGACACCATCCATCCAGGTTGATACCTTCTGTGTTAATGGGGGTCCTGACGGGATATATTAGTGGGCATAAGGGGAAAGTTTGAATGCCTTTCAGAGGAAGATTTGGGGGAAAAATGAGACAGAGCTAGTAAAGCAGGAGATGATCAAAGAGAAGTGTTACCATTTATTCCTAAGGAGCCATATGATGTGATTGCATGTGATTGCAAGTGTTACCATTTCTACAGGTACTTATGGAAACGGCTTTCAATTTATAGGATATTACGTAAAGTATTTGTGTTTATTTGTGAGAACTTTAGGTATCCATGTCACTTCCTTTTGGACCTATGCTTTCAATCATGAAGACTAGCCTCACCTGATGTTTTATAGGCGTAGAGATTTTGATTGATGGTGAGCAACTAGTTCAACCACTGCCATATGTATAAACAAGCCTGTTGATTAACCTATGGAGTAGGGGTTTTGTGGTGTGCCAGATGTATGTCACGTTAGAGTATACTAAGTCTTGTTCTCTAAATAGTGTAAGAAGCTTGACGAGAGACAATCTTAACTTCCGTCTCTCCAGTTTAGGGATGTCGCAATTATCTGTGAGCATTTTATTTGCAAATTGTTTCTTAAATCATTTTTGCCGTTAATGTATCAGATTTGCTCGAGAATTCCTTATCCTGGTCCTGAAAACACAGAGAGGTACAAATCTTACTTGGTGGAATTTGGACATGTGGTCCAAACAGAATCATTGGCACCCTATAAGGTCGGATAGTCAGCTATCTGCAATGATGCTAATGTTCGGAATGTGGAAGGCTTGACAAATGAATTTTCTAATCTAGAACTGAGACTTGGGAGTATAACACCTTGCTAGTTTCTTTGCAAAAGAAGCTATTATTGAGCTTGTTCCATAGCGTGTTAGTTATGTGCAATTTAAACCAACCCCTTTGTTCTGATCTCAGCAATTTAGCCCAGAGAGTTTAAATTGGACTGCTCCTTGTGTTTATTATATTGATCCATCATATGCGCGATGCATGGATGCTGTGGTGGAAGTATTATGTAGAATTTTTCAGTTCCTATATGATTGCTATTCAGAGAGTTGCGGAATCTGAGTTGGAGAGAGCGGATTGGCTCCACCCTTTTTGCACAAAATTTATTCTTTATCATCATTCTGTAAGCTTTCATATTTTTCCTTCACCATTTGCGCAACTGTTTGGTCTGTTTTACATAACAATAAAAGCAAGGTGTGCATAACTCTTACGCAATAAGTTTCGTTCCCAGAAGGAAATCTTTGGAACCAGTATATTTTATAGCAATGACAAAGTGAACAACCAACAAAAGTCGTTATTAAGATGAACCATAGCTTCTTTTAGGGTAAATTCGTAGAACTAAAGGAATCTTAGAGTTTTAACCAAAAAATAAAGAAGAATGTAAGAGCAAACGGAAACATCAAAACAACCAAGGAATGATTCAATGAAGGAAGAAGAAACCTGGGCTGCCGTTTAATGGTTTGAGTTTATGACAATGGAGCTGGGATGTTATTCAAACTACTTGTTTTCGTGCTTTCTACAAAGCCATAAATGGTGGGGGTTTTTGGTTTTTGGGTAATCAAGCCCATCCTTGTATTTGAGGAACCAATCAAGCCCATGCTGAATCTCCTTCCTCACAATACATCCATGACTCACTCTAGTCGAATGCCACACTCATAAGATGCGTAGTGTGTGATGCGACTAGTTTAAACATGACAAAGTATGCTATTTCTAATTGATTGCTTTCATGTTTCTGAATTCTCATATTAGGTTACACATCTGATGAAATATTGCTTTAACTAGGAGGACTAATTAAGATATTGGAGGATGCTAAAACGTTACCAGTCGTGGTGTTCAAAGAGACTAAAAGAGATATGTAGCATCTACATTATCCGAAAATAAGAAAGATGAACAGATAACAAAGAGTATGTAGAGTATGTCTGCACAATGAGGATGAAAAACTGATTTGTGAGGTGTTAACGAAGTTGGTTCTTTGCATTGTTGAAAACTTTGACAATTAAGTACGAGACTATCCATCTAAAATGATATGTGTTGATGAGCCTCACTAATCCAGCGACTTCCACTCCTTTAGCAGAGTTTACTGTTTCTTTGGCTGCTGGCACTGAAGGTGACATCTTTTCTATTCCCAACATGTTCTATCTTCAGTGCTTTCAGAAGGATTAAAGTTTGGTTAGTATGTTGCAGGCCACTCTTACCGAGTCAGTTCTCTGTTGGCTGAAATACTTCTCGTCAAATTTGGTGATGCAAAAATGCATATTATTAGTTTCCTAATTTTGTTTGGATTAGTTTTCCTATTATTAACTTTCATAAGTCAGCTGAGAATTCCTTCTTATTAAAGGATCTCTTATTAGTTAATTTGCTTTCCTATTTCTTAAAGTCTACTTTTGCTTTTCCTAGACTAAAACGGTTTTGCCTCTATAAATAGAGCAGTTTGTAATCTTTTAAGGCAGACTTGATTAATGATAAATTTCATTACTTTAAACTCTCGGATTCCGTCCTTTTCCCTTCGTCTCTTCGATCTCTAATTCTTCTCATTGATCTCTTATTTCTTATCTATTCTATTGCTTAAGTGTTTACTCTAATACCTACGGGTTGTTCTACATCAATTGGTAATCAGAGACTTCCCTCACTTTCGCTTGTGTCTGCACTCTGCCATGCACCCCAAACCGTGGCCAGCCTCGCAAAACAATGTCATGCTGACGATATCGCCGACATTGATACCCAACTCTCCAAGCTCAGCGCTGACCACAAAGAAGAGTTGGTATAGGCTCACAAATATCGTGCGATGGCGGACCTTGCCATCAACAAACTCCAAGACTCCGTTCAGATGCTTATCAATCACTTTCAGGCTGGACACGCTGAGCCTTCTTCTACTTCAGCAATGCTTTCGTCCACGCCGTCGCCAAAAAGCGGCCTTCTACCCAATCCATCGATAGATCAAAAACTCAAGGTTGTGCTATACGGCATGTCGCATAGCTCAATCGGCCTCTCGCTTGACATGCCCAAGTAGAGGTGTCAAACGGGCCGTGCCGGGCCGACCTATCCCATTTAATAAAATCATTGATCCTGGCCCGACCCAAAGCCCATGTTCACATTGAAACGAGCCGGGCTCGTGCCGTGCCCGTGCTCGTGCCGTGCCCGTGCTCGTGCTCGTGCCATACTCGGGCCCAAGAACCAACCATTTAATTTGAATATTTTTCACTTGATTTTTTTTTCCACTAGATAATTCAAATCATAAACATTAAAAATATAATTAGAGGCAAGAAATGATTAACTATTTCAAAACATTAATAAATCAAACATCCAAACAATATGAAGGGGCGGAGGGCAAAAAGTGTCCAACTCCACAAAGTCCACTTCAACTTTTCATCTTTAAACAACTTATTATTTTATATGTGAAGAAATGTCTTACTTTGATTATAAGAGAAGCGTATATGTCATATGTATTGATTAGATATCAAGTCCAATGTTGTTTAATTAATTTGTAATTGATATGTTTAATTAATTAAGGACCCAAGTAATTTCCCTAAAATGAAAGACATAAAATATATGTTTATGATTTTAAAAAAAACATATAAACAATGACATTAGATGTCAAATTATTGCATTTTTACTTTTTGAGAAAAAAAAAGAAGCTAAATGGGCCGAGCTTGGGTCGTGCTTGGGCTTGTGTCATGCTTGAAGCGGGCTCGGGCCATGGACCGGCCAGGTCCATTGGACCTATTTTTTGATCCCGGCCCGGCCCAAATTTTCGTGTCATGCCGAGCACAGCCCATTAATATTCGTGCTCGTGCAGTGTCGTGCCTCATTTAAACGGGCTGGGCTCGTGCCGTGCTGGGCCGGCCCGTCCCGTATGACACTTCTACGCCCAAGGCTCAATTGGAGCCCCTCTTTTCTTTTGGGCCTATGCCACTGCCCCATTATACCTAGCACACAGTAGGCCCTCCTCCAGTGACTACTCAGGCTCCTACCCCGCCACCCATTCCACATGATCAGTATACTCATCATCCTCGCCATTTTGACAACAATGTCATCCGCCACATCAAGCCTACTGCTCATACTTTTGATGGTCGTGGGGATCCTACGATGTTTCTTGATTGGGTTCAAGCCATGGAAGATTATTTCGCCTAGTACGACTTGACGGATGCTCATAAAATTCGCATTGGTAAGATGACATTATAGGGAGGTGCTAGACAATATTGGAATTCTGAGGAGGAGCAACTATATCAATTTGGATAGTTGCATGTGACTCTATGGGATGATATGAAATTACAGCTTCACCAACAATATCTTCCCACCTTTTATCGTCAGCAATTGTATGATCAATTATGAACCCTTTCACAAGGAAGTTTGATCATTACTGAATTCCACGCTCGTTTTATTGAACACAAGATACGTGCGAGGATTCGTGAAGAACTTGACATCACTGTGTCTCACTTTATCCATGATCTTCGTGCCAATATGAAGCATGAAGTTCGTTGGTTCTGCCACGTAGTGCTTGACGTAGTAGCCTCTTTTCGGCGGTAGTATGAGATTTCTACTGTCGTGGCGCATGTTCCGTCAGTTTTGCTAAATGAACCCAACGTCTCTGTGGCTCTAGGAAAAAGAGGGAGGGTGGTTTCCCATTGTGTCTCCACCAAGACTTGTGCTAAGTGTAAAACCCCAGTTGCACTCGTTGCTGGAGATATCTTTGTTTCTAGGGTAGATTTCATGGCTTCCAAGTGTTTGTGCCTTGTTGTCTCTCCTGACAAACCTATGGAGTCTCCTGGACCCCCCTTCCTTAATGTGTTATTGGGGCATTCGTGGGCTTGGCATTCGACAAATGCTCTTGTGCTTGATCCTCGTGTTCAGGGTTAAGTGGCTGAGGCCAATTTTGTTATTGTTGCTTGGTGTTTTCTTTGTTCTCCCTTTAGCTGATCCTTGATTCTCCGCTTGTTTCAATTACTATGGTTTCATAGGAGGTTTCTTTGTCAGTGTTGAGATGATACGGCATGCTTGGGGGACTTTTTTATTTTTTTTAATTTTCCAGGCTTGTTTGCGGAGTTGGTCTCTTCTTTGTGTTGCTCCTTGCAGCTTGTTCTCCTTTCATCGCCATTGCTCTTGGATTTGGCTGGAGATGGGGTTTAGTGGTTGTTTCCTTTTTCTTGGCGTATTGGTGTGTTATATGTCGGATGCTCTCACTATCTTGTGGTTGTGCAAAGGACTATGATTTCATAGCATGACTCTTTTGAAAGTTGGATTGTGTTGTAGTGTTCTCGTCGGAGGTCTATGTGTCAGTTTGTTGTTTTATTTATCTTGCTCTAACTTTGGTCCTACATGACTGTTTCAAACTCTCTTATTAGTCCATAACATGTGTGGTACTCTTTCCTACTATGAGGTTTGTCCCTCAGGAAGGTTTTAACAAGGCCATTGTTTCATGTCGTTCTATGTACGCTCTCTTGATTCTATTAATGAATTCCATTTCTCAAAACAAAATTAACAACCAACTAAAGTCGTTATTAAGACAACCCGTAGCTTTTTGAGAGGAAATTCTTAGAACTAAAAGGATCTTATAGTTGTAACCAACAAGTAAAGAAGGATGTTGGTGCGAACGGAAAATATCAATACAACCAAAAAATGAACTAAGAAGAAATCTGGACTGCCATTATAGCATCTACAATCTTACTCATTATTTTTAGTTCAAGTTTAGCTAAAAACACTCTAAAGCTATTTTAGTGAGCTCTCTATAAATGCTTCAATTCTCTTTTAATTCAATTTTTGACTAAGTGAAAGCAAAAAAATAACAACAAATAATAGTTAGCATTAAATAAATAATAAAGATAATATTAAAATAAAACAGCATTAAATTATAGGAGCTCCTAGAGGTCTCTAATATATTTTTTTTTTGGGTACAAACGATTGAGAGATGGGGGTTTACACAAATATTCATTGGATGACCCACATGAGTGGAGGTAGAAGAGCTCAACCAACTAAGCTATATCTCCATTAACAATTCCTATTTTAGGAAGTGGATAGGGAGTTTGGTTAGAGTTGTATTTTTTCAATGGTTTAGGGAGCCCATTTTAGATGCTCCCAAACACGAAAAATCCTTCAAAATTAAAAAACTCAGTTGTGCTACTCTATGCAAGTGTAAGTAAAACCCACAATCAAATTTAGAAAGCTACGTGAAGATCTAATTTCTCTTGGCTTTCAACCTTTGTATTTATGGGTTTAAATTTGAATACATGTATAATCTTAGAAGTTTCATTTTCGAGAGAACCCATTGACACACGCCGTTTAATGGTTTACGTTTATGAAAATTGGCTTATTCATACTGCTTGTTTTTGTGTTTTATGCAAAGCATAAATGGTGAGGGTCTTTTGATTTTTGGTAATCGTGGGTTTTTTTTGTGTGTTTAATATAGTTATTAACTTATTATTGCTCACCAATTTTGTTTTGATTTATTTAATGTTGTGTTGGTTTTGGTACATTAACCTTGTAGTTGTTATGCCTTCCAAGTATGAGTAGTTGTACAACGATATTTGAAGAACCGATTATGAATTTATTTATGATATAGCAAATCACAACTTCATACAAAACGCAGGCCCATGCTGAACCTCCTTCCTCACAATATATCCATGACTCATTATAGTCCAATGACAAACTCATTTTCGTCTAGACATAAGATGCATAGTGTGTGATGCGACTGGTTTAAACATGGCAAAGTAAGCCTTTCATGCTTCTGAATTCTGATATTAGGTGACATCTAATGAAATATTGCTTTAATTTTAGAGGAATAACTAAGATATTGGAGGATGCTAAAACGTTACCAGTCGTGGTGTTAAGAAGAGACTAAAAGAGATAACCACCATCTACATCGTCTGAAATTAAGAAGACATGGATAATAAGGAGTAGGTCTGCACAATGGGGATGAAAAGAGTAGTTATTATCTTCAGTGGTATCAGACGCTGGTGTTTCTTCTGTTGTCTATTGTGCTCCCAACCTATCCTATCTTCAATCGTTTCAGACAACGACAACGTATCTTCTGCTCTGTCTTCTGCTCCTAACTTGTCCCACCTTCAGTGGTTTCTTCTGATGTCTCTCTCATTATGTTGGTTAGTATGCTCGTTAGGATTTCGTAAATGTAGTTTGACATCATGTTGTATATACTTGTCTTTATTTTTGCGAGCACTCTATATTATTGGTTTTTTTTAGTGCTTATGTCAAGAAAAATGTAATCTTTTGTCATTTTTTTGTTGATTCGGAACCATATGTATTTAACAATGAGGGTAGTTGTAATCTGTTTATTGGTGTATACAATCATGCAATTATTCTCATCCCTTTACATGCTATAAAGTATTCTTACCTTTTCTTGAGTTTTCTTACCTTTTCTTCCTCCACTTTCTCACCTTTTCTTGAGTTTTCTTAAAGTTTCTCCATGACCAAGCATGAATGAACTTTATGCCAAGATGGAGTTATAAGTATGGATATACTGGATCATAAATGGTGAGAAACCTTGTTCAGCACAGAATAAGTGATAGGTAAAAAGCCCATTGAAGTTCATATAAATATTGGAATGAAAACATAATCAACGATTATCTTTGTCGAGATGTACCATGTTTCTTTCTTCTTTCTTTTTTTGTTTCCTTTAGTTTGTAACAATTTCAGTAATCTAGTTTATCTAAAGACAAAGTGATTAAATACTCATATGGTGCATTTCTTAATTAGATTAATCTTCTCATAAATAGTTCTGCTGTTCATCAAAGTGACACAGTACCCTGTAGCCTCAAAAATTTGCAAAGAGAAAGGAAGACAAAACTAAAAGCAAGGGTATAAATTGACAAAGCCTATAGCCATTGATGGGTAAAGCAGCTATTGAAAAGATTACATGATGATAAAGTCACTCCTAATAAAAATAAAAACTACATATTACTGAAATCATGCCTTCTGAACTGAAAAACCAAGAATGAAGTCTTTGATTTCATCACTTGCAGCCCTATCAAGAGCTGTCCGCCCATCGGCATCTTTGATAGAATAACTAGCTCCAGCTCTTAAAAGTTCTTCAATTTTTGGCTTGTCACCTTCAGAGGCAGCCATCAACAACAAAATGTCTACCGGGTGGATGTTTTGGCTTAAAAGAGCATTCATCTTATCATATGTACCTTCAACAGCCAGCATACCCATGTAGTTGAAATACTGCAATGAAGAAAGGCATAAGTCGTTAAATGTGGTCATGCTTGAGATGTTTGACCTTATGCAACAAATTCATGTTTCTGGTTGCAGCAAAACTAACATATGAGACAGTAAAACAAACACTTTGTCACCTGCTCTCACCTTGACCCTGTTCTAGATTTAATAGCAAAAACTGAAAGTACAGTTCACAACCAGAATAGTGCAATGACACTGTTTAAGAAATAAAAAAGGTTCCCTTGTGAACACACAATTAAAAACATATGAACTGCAACATGACCATGAAAATGCCTTGTTCTGCAAATTCTCCTCCTACAAAACAGTGCAATGGATGCAGACGCACGGGGCAAAGCTGTATATAACTTGGTGCTAACATCTAAAAAATGCTTCTATATGCAGGCCAATTCCACCATGTTACCGGTGTGATGTATAGGGACCTCAAACCTGAGAATTCTGAAAAGGATCATGTTTATGCATCCAATAGATGTTAGCAAGGTTTTCCTTTCTATTAATTTATATGCCAGCTAAAAAGGGTTTTTCTGTCTTAAGAACCGGTTTCTCGATGCACTTATGCAAATTACTTTTTGGCGGACAACCAGAACTCAGAAAACTATGAAGAAAAAGAATTACATTTTCACATTCCAATATGAAATTGCACAGCACACACCTAGTT
This sequence comes from Prunus kanzakura, assembly GCA_020521455.1. Taxonomy (NCBI): domain Eukaryota; kingdom Viridiplantae; phylum Streptophyta; class Magnoliopsida; order Rosales; family Rosaceae; genus Prunus; species Prunus kanzakura. The sequence continues at coordinate 1,511,372 of BPUM01000794.1, read as the reverse complement.
AATTTATCTTCACTACAAATTTTCAATTATATATACACGGGCATCTGCCCGTGGACACAAATATTAGAGGCCAACAATCATCCTTCCCTCTTGAATATTTGAACTACATGGACCAAAGAATTCGATGCTTCACCTAACTGTGCCTTTATAACACCCGGCAAAGTACCATTGCTACTGCAATAAGTTTGGCAAGAACTTCGTTTCTTATATGTTAAATGAAGCCCTTAAGAAAAAAAACATTCATTAAGACTACATCCTTTTGATGAATAAATTTCTTAATCTCTTTTCTTCCTCTGAACTTCATTATTCTAGCTCTTTGCCCAAAAAGAAAAAAATATTCTAGCTCCTCCCTCTTTCTGTACCCCTTCTTATTTATTTATTGCAAGCAAATGTCTCCAAGAATCTAGAAAAATAATTACAACTTATTTCCAACTTAATTTCGATAAGAACACATAATTATAATTACCCTTAATTTATGCATTTAAATAACTTTATAAGTTCTAAAATGTTTAATGAGTTCTCAATTTCCTCAACATCTTTTATTACTTGAGGATAAAGTCATTAATTTAATAATTGATGTAAAATTCACCTCATTATATTTTATAATTAGCTGGAAACAAATATTTTGTCTGAACAATCCTTGTTCTTAATATTTTATACATTAATAGAATTTTATACATTAATAGAAAAATGCTTCCCAAACATAGAACAATTTGTGATCACCAAAAGTCATTCACCCACATATATACACAGATACAATAACATGTAGAGAGAGAGAGGAAGAGAGAGAGAAAAGAACCTGTTCAACATCATCTTTATCAAAATCATCACGGGATTGGCTTCCATAAATACCAGCACCTTCCGCATCTACACCGTTTTTCCCGAATTTAAACCAGCACTTGGCTCTGGACCCGTTGGAGGGTCCAAGCCCCAAGGGCCTGACCCACCCGAGCTTATTTCGGGTACCCACGAACCGGGTGTTGAATTTGGTTGAAGAAGGAAAGGACTTGGAGGTGATGGCAGCAGCAGCAGCAGCAGCAACACCAGTACATGGAATTGAAGCCATTGCTGAGTTTTCAGTTTACTGTCTGTGAACTTCTCAGCTCGATCACTCCTCCTATCCACTCATGTCTAAGTGCACTGGAAATAATAGACTGTGCCATCATCTTTTCACGCTATCCCTACAGAAGCGATCTCAGTCATTGATTTAAAATGCTTCATATCCAGTCGATGGTGAGTTCGTTGACTTTTATGTGGGCACTCATTGTTTGAAGGCCCTAAATTACAAATCCATTTGATTAATGCTGAGGCCCTATAGTTAAAATTTTGTCAGTTTTATTCTCGATTTATACTGAGGCTCTTTAGATCAAATTTTGTCAATTTTATTTTAACTAACCATAAATCGCCCGAATCAACTCAAATTTGGCGAATTTAACCAATTCAAATGATTTTGTTTGGTTTTTACACTTGAAAAGTGTTACCTAGGAGTGAATCGAATGAAATGACAATTAGTTTGGTTTGATTTAGTTTGATCTAATTAGAAACCACCTAAACCAAACTAAATTGCATATATTATTTTTTTCACTTTTCATTTTTCTTTATTAGTATGTTTCATTTCACACACTGATATCAACCATAAATAAAATAAAATAAAATAAAATCTTGAAAACGATTCAAATTTCACATCATCTCTCTCAAATTTCTTAATCTACAACCGCAAGAAGTTTTCTCAACTATAGTTCAATTGACAGTATGCAATTCCCCTTGATGTATGTAAGAGAATATAAAATATTTATTCAATTATGTAGAAAAGGAAAATAACTGAAACAAACCGATGAATAAATCTATGGTTGCAATTATGCTACAAGTTTTAAGCCAAATTCGAACTGTCAAATTACTATTAGAGCTCGTTCGGGAGTAATTATGGAGAGGTTAATAATCACTTTAAGGCCCCGTTTGGTTCATGGGAAAGGAATCTTGGGGATGGGAAATCATTTGCTTTCCCATGTTTGGTAAGTCAGGCATGAGAAATCGTTGTTTGGCACATGAGAAAATAGGACAGAAAGTGAAGCCTTCCTTCCTCATTGGGTTTTACTTTCCATTCTCATGAGAAAGTAATGCTAGCATTAAATACACTCTTTTTCTGACTAATTTGTCCTCACTAACAATTCATAATTACAGTTTTTATCCAACAACTATTGGTATTCTTTTTTGTTTTTTTTTAATTCATATTTCTTAAAATCCCAGCAACGTTCTATGTCCAACAAAATTGAACACCCAATTCCAGCGAATTGTATTGATCAGCTGAAGAAGTCCAACGCTTTCTTTTTAAAAGCAAAAAACTGACTGGTGACAAGAAAGAACTAATCCAACACCAAAGGCCAGAAAGTGAAATTTTGCATATTCGGACTATCAATAGGACATTGGTGCAATGTTTAATAATTAAATTGAAAAGTTTAATAAAATTAACAGATTTTTCATATTTTTAATAGGGGTTGAATTGGGAAACTAAACAAAATTTGTTTTCCATTCCTACTCAAAACAAACATGGGAAATGAAATAAAGTGATATTTCCGGGTTACTTTCTCGGCATTACCAAACATGGGAAAGGAATCACCATTTCTCATCCCTTGGGAAATGACATGAGAAATGATTTCTCATCAAATCCGTTTCGTGAACCAAATGGGGCTCAAGTGATTTTATGGAGAAACACACAAGAGGTGTTTCTCCCCGGAATCACTTCAAAATCACTAAAAGTGATTTTTTGGAGAAATCCGCAGTATTTGCTTCTTCCCAGAAGCCATAATCACTCCCAAACAAGTATTTAGTTTAGTTGCAGTTGATATTTGTGACCCGTTCTAACCCATTTTGCTCAACCAGTGTAGGAAATTTTTTCTCCTCATACTGACCCATTTTGCTCTGCTCATGACAGTTTCTTAATTGTTCTGGATGGATAAAGAAAAAGAAAAGAAAAAGGCTCAACTCTATTGCCTTCCAACCTACTTATTTTATGAAATATCATCACATAGCTATGCAAAGCTTCAATTGAGCCACCTGCAACCTTAATTATATGGTTCTTCATGTCATACCAAATTCTGCTAGTAATTTATTTCTATTTATTCTTGCTGATGATGAGATGAAACAAGAACTGAGAAAATGAATGCCCTTCTACTCAAGTCAGGGGAAAAATAAAGGAATTCACATGTTGTGTATCAAGAAATTCTATCATATATTTATCTTTCCATGACCCCTTCAAAGGTGATGATGTAAACAGAAGAATGAGATAGGACCAGCAAAAGCAAATCGACCCACAAACTTCAAAAGCTCTCAAATGCCATTCAAGACAAGAAAAGAACTTAACAACTTACTTTAAAAAAAAGCAAATAAAATCCAATATCGTCACTTTTACTGATTGATTTGCAATACAACATAATACATCAAACTAAAATTGTTCCGCAAGATCCAACGGTCATAATGAATCCAATACATAATCCAAGTATGGAAAACTATATTAAATCAGTAAATGAGACCCAAATGGTCAAATTTAAAAATAAAATAAATTAGAGAGAAAGAAGGTGTGGTAGCTTAAGGTATTCAACCTTTTTATCTGTAAGCACATGAATGAGGTGAGTATATAACCAGCCAACCCCACAAATGCCGTTCACTTTAGATAAAGAACACAAGGCAAATCATCGTTGTGAAATAGCAAGGCCGAACACCAGATGTCCCAAAAGAAAAGCAATTTCCTCACCAAGACTCAACTCAAAACCATCTCTCTTCATCCACAAGCCACCCCCTCCACTCCAATGTCTAAATCCAGCAACATTGCCAACAGAGATGCTGCAAAAATGGTTGCATATGCTCCTGTGGAAATAGGCACCAGAGGCACTGTTGGATCCCTCATAATGAAAGAAATTGAACACTTCAGCCGCCTTGAATTAAGCAGCAGATGTAGCTCACACAAGCCTCAGCCACAATTTAAAGACATGGTTTCCTGTGGCAGTCATTTGAGACCCGCTTGTGAATCAGTGGTAAAAACACAAAAGAAGAAAAAGAGAGGCACTAGGATCCTACCAAGCATATGTTCTATGGTGGAAGTTTCAGACAGCAATCGACCAATTGGGATTTCTGTATACAGTTACAGGAATCTAAGATCTGATGTGAAGAAATTACCAGGTTAGACAATGCTCTCAGAGAGCTTTGAGAAGCCCAGCTTCTTCAGTCGATTCGTTATAGGGCCAGCCCATGCTCTATCTGAGTTCCCACATTTTAAGTCCACAACTTCAACAATGTTAGGTCCTTTTTTACTAGTTTTCTGCCTACTAGGAGTACTATCCGGACCAACATTATCAGAGCTCAGTATCGGGATCTGACTAGTCTTTTTAGCATGAGTTTTTGTTTTCTGTGAAATTTCAGGGCGTCTCTGATTAATGTAGTTGCTGGTTCCACTGCTGCTAGCTTCATCACATGATTTTTTTTGTTGTAGCTTTTTCGGAGTAGTAGCACCACAGGGAACAGAAACAGAAGCTGTTTGATGTTTACTTCTGGAAGATGCAGGCGTCGGAGGTGCAACTTTGATGGACTCTAATTCTCTTGTCATTAGGGAACTGACCGTCCCAGTGGTCCCAACCCTGATGGATCCTCCACCACCCTTTATAGCTTCCAGTGTCTGAACCATGTTTCTTCTAGTCTCCATCAAAGGTATGAGCAGACACCTTGTAACAGGAATTTTCTCCAGTGACCAGAATCTTGTTGAGAAAGATGTTACAACCAACTCCGTTCAAGAGCCTTTCCTGCAACAGCATCAGCCAATGCTTTTAGATACAACTGGTGTATATGAACAGCGATGTAGCTTAAATTTCAGATTGTAAGTAGTGTTTCTCAACAAATTTATGGTCAGTCTTAGAAGTATAAATTTATAGATATTTTAAAACCTCATTCAACTGCAAAGTTCCTGGTACATAAACCATCCTCCAATAGATAGAGATGATCACGTACTGAAAAAGAAAAGGCAGACTAAAAGAAAAGGCAATTAGGAAAGTATTATGGCTATGGGTAACATCAGTGGATAAGGCAAGGGTTTGGAGAAGTGTAAGTAAAGTATAAACTGTAAAGTGAAATCACTATTTATGCTTTTTCTTGTAATCCCAAATGGAAAACTGCATTCTAGACGTTAGCTAATCTCATACAGCAAGAAATGAAACAAGTTTAAGTCATTTTAGTATCAGCTGTTAAAGAGGGAGATTCAGAAAAACCTCTTCCAACCTCCTAATCTCAAACCACAGAAATTAGCAAAACATGAGGTCTAATGTCTCTCAGAAAAGACCTCTGAAATTATAATTCCATAAACCCATAAAACCAAACCTTCAGATTATGCAGTCAATCTCCCCTCCCTATTTTTCATCTACTGTTCAAATTGCACCAGAACATACTTCCAAGTTCAATCAGAGCGGAAAAGCAAAAGCTTCCAAGAAAAAAGACAACCATGGTGCATCTAAACTGAAGAATTCACACTCAGGAAAAACGAAAACTAATTACTTTGTCTAGTCCTTACTATGAATGGCCCAGAAATAAAGATCACTTCAGTCCTTAACAAGCATCAACAAAATGAAGATCTATCAAACCCCAATAATTCATTAAATGCACAAATTAAGGCATGAACAGTCAAATCCTACAAGCTACCAGAAATGCACTGAGTGATGATCCCCACTATCCATAACTGGACAACTGATAGTGATGACCAAACATTAAGATCCACAATCAAGTAACAAAGAAACACTGATCAGATGGTAAGAAATTAAGAATACTGAGATAAAAATACCTACCCACAACCGAGGGAGTGAAGCTAAGCTGATAGAAAATCCGAACCCAACAAAGAAAGAATCAATTGAGATTATTAATTAGACCCATGTGAAAGAAACTGCTGAAAGTAAGAAATCTCGGAGCTTCTTGGAGTTATATTCAACACAAGGATCATAATACTACCTTTAAGAAACATATCGAATCCCACTTCAAGGCACTTTTCTGTTTTTATTTTAAGCGAGTCAGAGTCAGACAGTCAACGGAAATCCCAACCAGTAAATTTGATACAAATGATTGGTATGAATAGGGTTCTTCTTTAAATTACCACATTTTACCTCCGGGGTTTTGTGTCGGGGTGCATTAAGAATGGACCACGGCGTTTTAATTTCCTTATGGAAAATACTTCTCTCATTATCAGATAAGTAGGATCTTCTATATTTCTGCAAATAGCAGTGTAACATGCATGCAAAAGTTTTTCTTTTGTATTTTTGATAAATTATTTTTGTATATGTGTCAAACTGTGATTTACATAAAGAATGAATATCTCCTTACAAGTAAGGAGACAAGTAGTATCCTTTTCTTATAGAGCAAGATTTGGCTACTTAAAATTAAGGAGAGCTACTCCCTGTTCACCCGTTTTGATTTGTTTCCTGAGATGATAGGGCAAAGTTCCCCATTAATTCAAAGACCATGTTTTGGTCAGTAAATTAACTTTCTTTATGTGTTGAGTGTGCCACTGTTAGCAATTTTTCAACCCTAACAGACTTGAGAGTAAAAATAACTTGCACCCCAAGCTACTGACTTTGAACAAACGATTGTGAATTTGGGTGAGGAATATCTCCCAAGTAAGTTCTTTTCTATGCCTTAGACTGGTAAGGACTTTTACAATTTTTCTCAGTATAAAAACCGGTAGTTCTGGCCAGAATGAAATGATGACAGATTGAACTAATTTCAGGCAGAACTCCTTTTCACAAGGCTTAAAAGGGGAAAACTGACTATACAAAGACAAGAGGAGGGCTGTGCTTCCATTTCTGCCTGGTTATTTGCCTCTGTTCTGGGCTGGACTGGGTGTGTCTGTGCTGGACTGGACTCTGAACAGCTTCAACTGTTAGGCTTCGGCTGCAAATCGATACCAAAGCTTGAGTTTGGCAGAGCTTTAATCTATTTCAAGCCCTGGACGGCTTTTGAATGGGCAGAACTGGGACTTCTCCAATCTGAAAGGGGCAGAAGTGGCTGGACTTGAGCTGGACGTGTACTGTAGTACCTGTGCTGCTTAGTCAGGGCTTTCCATAAATTCGTTGAGGTTTTCGTATTTGAGAAAACTCAACCTCTGCTTGTCTTGGCTTTTGCTGAACCAAATTTGTAACGAGAGAAATCTCGTTATTGTTGACTTGTGAACTGGGATTCAAATCAGAAGCAGTGATCTAACTGCCTTTGCTGGGAGAAAAACAGGATGATTCTGCAAGCTTGTTGAAAAGCTTTTGAAATTGAAGTACTTCAGACTCTAAGTCTGTTGGAACTTGTTTGGGATTTTTGTGATCAAGTGATTATTTGAGTGTTTGTCTTTTGACTGAGTTTTTGGTTGTGTTGATTGATTGTGTGTGCTCTGTTCACCTTCTCTTGTATATATAAGGAATGTTCTTTTGAGAGTGGGCGGCAAGTAATCATAAGATCTTTTTATTTTTTAATTGAAACAAACAGGGGTTTCATCCGTTTTTCTAGCAAGTAAACACTCAACGATCAGTTCCTGAGGTGACCACTTCTGTATTTTTGATGGGGTGCCATGCCTGTTCTTTCATTTCAACTGCTTTTGCACGAGTCTAAAAGTTTTGAGATAGCAAGTTCTCAGTTTTTGAACAGCTCCCTGTTTCCCGCCTATCTCCTTTTCACAGGGGCAGAGTCTGCTTATCCTTGAAAATGGTGCTTTTCTAAAAATATCAGAATATCTTTAGATAAATTAAACGGAATTTGATCTCCTGGTAACTGAGTTTTTCTCAGAGACGTCCTTCTTTCATACCTGCCCCTGTTCAATCTTTAATTTCAGCCGACTTTGTTGACTTCTCCAAGTCAGGGATCACATGGGACTGTTTCATTTAAAAAGATCAGTTGGGTTCAAGTTGTTCCGAACCCAATTTTAGTTCTTCCAAGGCCCAAATCTCTTTCCTGGCTTCCACTGTTCCCAGGCCTCTATCGCTTTGGGCCGAGTTCCTTGTTTTGGCCTGTTTATTTGTTAACGGGCTGGGTGTGTTGATGGGCTGAGAGCGTCAGTGGCCAGGTGGTCATAAGATGATGTGGGCTTTCTGCTTTTGACTTGGGCGCGCCAAATTTGAGCCCAAACACTCCCCACAACCAATGGGGTTTTGACACTTGTTAAATTTAGGGATGGTAATGGGGTGAATCGGGGGTGGGTATGTCATTTCCATCCTCATCTTTGTTAAGCATTTTTCCTCATCCCTGCCTTCATACCCGTAATATTCAAATCGGGGATTCCCTATCTCCGCGTTCATTGGAGAATGGGTTCCTTGACCCACCCCATTACGATAAAAAACCAATATGAGCACAAGATATGTATCAATTCAATTGTTATTAACTAAAAATCTAGACTATTTAAACTATATATTAATACATGTTAAACTATATATATTAATACATGTTAAAACTACATGTCCAAGACATAATCATCATTGTAGAGATAGCACCACCATCACACATTCGAGTTGGGGATTAGAATACCATCCCCGCCCCTCCCCGAATACCATACCCGAAAAATTCCCCAAACTCGTAGCCATACCCATTTTTTATCCTTCATACCCGACCCGACCCATTAGGGTCGAAGCCCCGCGAAGACCCTTATTTGTGGGGAAAATTGCCATCCCTAGTTAAATTCAAGCAAGCAACATTTACAAAGTTTCAACGAAAAAGAAAAAGAATATTAAAAAAAATTAATATGTGTCAAAACCGCATTGGTTGTAAGGAGGAGTTCCTCCTTAATTTTAAGGAGCCAAGCTTTTTCCTTTCAGATATTACACTTCACGTTGTATTTGAATTAGGGAAATAAACTTGGAATTTTGACAAAAGTCAGAATTTCTAAATTTTGGTTTTTGTCAATAAAATTTCTAAATTGACATAAATCAATTCCTGTGTTTGAATTTAAAATAAATAAATAAATCTAGAAATTCCACGTGGAAAAAAAACATGGAATTTGAAGGTCATAAATCTCAACTTTAAATTCTATCTAAATAGTTGTCATTTATAAAATTCTAAGATGATAAACGTTAAATTCCGTCTTTAAATCCTTTGGCCAAATAAGAAACTTTACAAATTCTATAACATTAATTTCCATCATTTTAAATTCCATTATTTATGAATTCCTTAGTACTTTTAAATTTCCTCATCCAAACACATAATGCTTTTAAATTTCCTCATTCAAAGGTTTTGCCAGCATAAATTTAAATTATCCATTAATCTGAACGTTTGATTTTTGTGTTGTGTTTTGGATAAGGGGATTTGTGGGGTGGACTTGAATTTGTCGGGCCCAAATCTAAGTCACAGTGTTTGGCTCTAACTTAACTGCATGGATTTGAATTTGACCCAATTCCATCCAAAATTGTAAAAGTTTAAACTAAGGAATTTCAAGTACCATTATATGCATGTTTAGTTTTCGGGAAAGGGTATTGGAATGATTCCAATTCCTTCTTTTCATGTGTAAACACATGGGTATTGGAATTATTTCAATTACTGACTTTCCGCTCGTTTATGTAAGGAATCAAAAATTATGTGGGTTCCACCTTAAAATATGTAATTGAATACCCTCAAAATCGAGAATGGGAGCAACTATGGGGGAGTAGTTGATTTGATTCCAATATTAATAAGTGAATAGTTTCTTATATTTTTTATACCTTTTATATTTGGTTTTTGTTGGGAAAGTTAATTAAAAAGATCATTATTACTTTACTTTCCTTACTTTAAGCTATTTTGTGCTCTTGGAAGGGTTTTGACAGAAAATTGACTTTTCGAATGAACTTTAGCACAAGGCCAATTGGAGAAGAAAGCTAAGACATTGAAGATCATGGGGTTCATAATTTTCTATCAAGCCAATTGCTCTAGACTTGCAAGTCATGACAACCTAAATTGAAATCCCTTCAAAACTGCACTGCTATGGAAGATTGAAGAGTTGAAGAGTTTTTCGATTTTTCCTAGTGTCGTGCGATATATGCTTGGAAAGCTTAGAGATCAACCTACATTTATAATATTGTTCCAGGATTTTATAGGAAGTGGAACGACCCTAAAACGTGCGTGCAAGTTGGCTGGCCTGTTTTCTAGTCAAAGAAGGATTCTTTCCTAGTTTGTTTTCTTAGTTGTTTAGGATTTTGTTTTGTTTTAGGAAAGTTTTTCAAGATATTTTAAGAGTAGGGTTCAGTTGTTTTACACTATATAAGGCATGAAAGAAACATTAAATTCTAGTTATATTTGGCCACAAAGATAAGGTTACAAGTGACCTTTAGGCAATTGAAGCTTTAAATATAATCTTTGAGCTTTAACATAACTAATCCCAAGTATCTTGAGGCTTGGTTTAGATTGTTCCACTCCTAGACATTCTAGACTAAGAGAAAGAGAGTATAAATTTTACCCTTGAAGCACTACTCAAGGTTGACATCCTTTGAGTTGATCACCTTATGGAAGGCCTTCTAGATTCACCAAATCACAAATAGAGGTAATCTCTAACTTTACCACACAAAGGAAGATGGAGGATATGATGCAACCTAGGAAGGAAGGATGCTAGTGTTCACTTCCTAGGGTGGCCGGTTTTGGCTAGGTGGGAGGAGCTTGATGGTGTTCTAACTCCTCTCTTGAAACTTGCTCAAATACCCTAACTTTTCTCAAGATACAAAGTTCACTTAAATAGACACACAAAAAGGAGACATTGGTCATATTGGTAACAAAAACCCGTCTTGGTCATATTGGTAACAAGAAAACAACCTATTATCCAGGGAAGCCTCTAGAACGGATGTGGGAAAAATGACCTATTTGGATAAAGACTGGCCCTATTAAACGAAAACACCAAGAAATGTAAGTCAAAATAATTCAACATTAGTTTGTATCTTTTGTACAACACCAATTCATACATTTCCTCTTTCTTTTTTTTCTTTTTCTTTTTCAATATTTTGCAGAGAAACATGAGCAATAAGACTCTGAGATGGGACATACTCATCATCTTATGAGATAGAATGTTCGGAGAGGTGCAATACATTTTGATATGGTTCTGGACTCCACTTTATGTGCCTAACTGTTCATTGGGAGAAACATGAGGGTAGGATGGGTTCCTAAGGATATTGAAGCATACAAATGTCCCAGGCATTGATCATGTCCATCTTTTGAGGTTCAATAGATGATCTAACCCTAATAATTCAAATCCCTAAATAGCCTTAAATAGTACAGCAATCAAATCAATAATAGCCAGTTAATGATGAGCGATGAGTAGGTCAAAATACGGATACACCAAGAAATGTAAGTCAAAATAGTTTAACACTACTTTGTAACTTATGCACATCAATTCATATATTTCCTCATATTGTGCCAAGAAACATAAGCGATGAGACTCTCATATTGGACATACTCATCTTCTTATGAGATAGAATGTTCGGAGAGGTGCAACACATGTTGATAAAGTTCTTGATTCCACTTCATGTACCTCACTAGTTTTTACATACGACCACAAAGAATTTTGGAGAGTCCAAAATTCATATGGAGAAACTTGGGGAGAGAATGGGTTCTTAAGGAGACTAAAGCATGCATGGCATTGTTTATGTCCATCTTTTGAGGTTCAATAGATTATCTAACCATTATAATTGAAATCCCTAAATAGCCTTTGAATAGTACGTCAATCAAATCCATAATAGCCAATTAGCGATAAGTAGGTACAACATGAGAGGTCTCATCTGATCAATCTAATTATTAGATTTACAGTATACAAAGGTTCAAAACTTGGAGCTCTCATTAGGCAGTACCGGATATTTTGGAATTTAGTATTTGTAAGGAAATAAATTTCATCTCCTCGCGTTGGAGATCAAGGAACTATTTAATCATGTTACCGTTAGTGAAGTTTTTGGCAACCGAACTTCTTTCACCATGGTGCAATGAACTACACTCTTCATTTTTAAACTCTACCTCTACCACCTTTCTCAAAGAGGTATAGTTCTCGAGGAAGGGAAGCAATGATTCCAATTGTACCATTTTCAACGCCAAAAATGAGGTTGGAATTTGGTTCATAATAGAGTATAGTGAGTGCGTAAGGATTTGTAAGCTCATCCAAAATCCATGTTCATCACATTTAGAAATAAACAACACCCATCAGGCATAATTCACGACATCTCTAATCCCTCAACAATTTTATCCATATATTTGCAACTACTAAAAATGAACCATAACATGATTAACACTCTACCCATACCACACTAGAACTTGATTATATTCATCCTCAACATACTAATCTCTCATTTCAAATACATCTCTCGTTGCTTTACTTGATAGATGAGTATGTAGTCAGAATGTATTTTAAAAGGAAAAAAAAAACAAAGAATTCAATAATGGATTGTTTGAATTTTCATGATATTTTATTATAATCTAATTTGCTTTGTAATCTCATTGAAGAACAAATCTATCAATGCAAAGTAGAATAGAATCTTTGTCAGAGAGTGAATTGACCTCTTCAAGGGATTGTTGTTTGTTCTTCATCGATTGTCTCAGCCCATTACAGCTCTCATATTACCTGATCCACTAGGTGCTTGTTTTTGAAACTGAAGACTTCATCTTCATCGCCCTACATACTCAAGGTGATTTCATGTTGCTGCTATTTTTGGTTTTCATTTCTAGGAATGGTTAGGTTGATTTTTCTTTGTTTTTCTTTTATTCATAGTTTTTGTGTCGAATAATTTTTGAGATATTGAAACTTGCAGATATGGAAAAAGTGAAACATATTAGGTCCGAGTACAATAATATTAAAATTAGTTCAAGGGATGTTGTAATTGGATGTAAGACCATTATGTTTCAGTTGAAAACAGATTATTCCACTGATAGAGTTGATTATGATGGATATGTTTACTTTAACGAAAAAGGCAAGCCCAAAGATGTAAAATTGATTTATGTTGCAGAATCCGAGGACTATGCCGAGCATACTTATGACTTTACTCATAGTGTGAGAGTTTCAAATATCCTATATCCTTGGTTGTTTGGCTTTTGCCTGCATGAGTTTGGTCAGGGTGATAGGAGAGCCTCTTTAGTTATGAGGTTTCGATGAAGAAAGTGTTTTGGGGTCTTTGTAATGAAAAATATGAGATGTCTCTCTTTAGTTGGTGTTAAAGTGTAGATGATGGTGAAATCAAGGATGAGAAGGCCAATATGAAAGATAACAATCGATGCGTAAGTGAATATTGGCGATATACAATTCGTGAAATCTTGGTAACCATTTCATACACTTATGCGGCAAATTTGTATCATGGTGGTTTGGATTCAAAGAGTTCTTATGTCTTTCTTAATGGAGAATTAAGTTAATCACGATTGAAAACAATTTGGCGATGTTGTTGTGAAAGATCGGGATTCTAAAAAAAAGTAGGATTTTAAAGATTTTAAGAAGTTGTTGGCAGTTTTGCTTGAACCCATTGAATGTTGGATGAAAGTGACCATTTTTAAAATTACTTTGATGATACATCAAAACGCAGTTATTTGACTTATTTGAAGAAATTTATTGAACATATCCATTTTTAATGGATGCCAACGATAGAATGGATCGGTTTAGCAAGTTTCATAATATTGAACCTGCTTTTTCCCTCGCTATGTGCAGCTATATGAGCACGAAGGGCTCTGATTTTCTACATTTTAGGCATGGTAAAGATCTATTACGGAGCCATTTTTGTTGGAGATTTATGATTACGCGAAGAAGAAAAAAAAAACATATAAGGATTCACCTCGTGAATTGTTGAGGTTTTTGAAAAATCTTAATGAGCATCTTAAGAAGAAAGGTTGGTCAGTGACTATTGATCACATGGATGAAGTTGTTAGATGCAAGTGGGGCGGGTTTTTGGATTCTATTCATTTGCATTTGGAGAAGTAAATTGTGGGATAAATTGGACATGACTGTTCAACTAGCAGGCATATGGTGTCAAGCTGGGCCATCTTGGAGTTGCATTCTTGTTTTTCTTTGTCAACTCTTGGGCCCAACTGGCTCAAAACCCTCGAATTTTTCTAACTTTATTATTTTAATGGTAGAAATTTTTGACTTTATGTATGCTCCTGTCAATTTCTTTGACTAAGCGCTTATATATACCTAAATCTTAAAGTTGAACAAGTGCCCGTTTTTCATAAAGAAAAATGAACTGGCAAAAAAAGAATAGTATCTGCCTTCACTAGTTTGAGGATGAAAAATGAAAAATATGAAATATAAAAAATGCAAGTTAGAAATATCTTTGTAAATCAATTAAAATTGGTGTTTACAATAGGATGAAAATTTTGAAGCTTTGAAAATTGTCCATAAATTGGGACATCAACAATAGACTACAAAAGGAAAAACTTATCTTAACTGTCATACTAGTTCTTTCTCACTTTTAATTGGGAAAAGAAAAAACGAGGAAATCCACCTTATCTATTATGTTAAAATTTAGATATAAATGTGTTAACAAAAATTGTTAGAAGATTTAGACAGCTAAGTCCAAATCAGTGCTCCCCTCGCTAGGGAGTCTGAAATTGTACTCATTTCCTTGTATATGTGAGCGACCTCATTCTTGTGGAGAGCTATCTTAATTCTAAAAGTATCTGTAATGAGGTTTAAATTATTTTAGTGCAATAAAAACATTAGGACATAACCTTCTCAAAACCCTAGCTACTTCTTGCCTAGCTCATCCACTGAAACATGGATTTGTAAGGAAACAAACTTCATCTCCTCACATTGGAGATCAAGGAACCATTCAATCAGGTTATTGTTTGTGAAGTTTTTGGCAAGATCTCACACATGAGCATAGATTATCCTATCACCTCATAGCCTGATAATCTATCTTGGTCGTATTGGTAATAAGAACACAACCTATTATCCATAGAAGCCTGTAGAACTATTGTGGAAAAAAGGGTTTATTTAGGGAAAGATTGGCCATATTTTACGGAAACACCAAGAAATATAAGTCAAAATACTTCAACACTACTTTGTATCTTATGCACGTCAATTCATGCATTTCTTTTTTGCTTTTTTTTATAGTGTTTTTTGGTGAAACATGAGCCATGAGATTCTCATATTAGACATACTCATCTTCTTATAAGATAGACTATTCAGAGAGGTGCGATACATGTTGATAAGGTTCTTGATTCCACTTCATGTGTCTCACTAGTTATGAAAAAACATATGACCACAAAGAATTTTGGAGTCCAAAATTCAAATGGAGAAACTTGGGGAGTGTAGATTTGTAGATTGTAGATTGAGCAATTATTGATTATTTCTATGCTTTTTGATTTATCAATCTATTGATTAGATGTAACGATTATTTTTGTGTGTGTATGAGAAACCTTCTCCCCTCTAGTTAGACTATCGCTTGTACTATATATATATATATATATATATATATATATATATATATATATATATATATATAACGACTACTTAAGGCTTTGTTTTCAATATTAAATCTTAACCTAATTTGACTTACAAGGGTTCTAATTGGGCAGCATGATAGATTTTGGACCTTACACCCATGATAGGTCTCGTTCGTGACTAGGGAGATACACGTAAAATATTACGTACCCTTTTTTCCTTCTCTTCTTATCTTGCATACATATTATTATTTTAATAATATTTCATTGAAAAAAATACTACATCGGTGTTGTGTGTTGTGGCTTTGTATAGGTCTCACACAGAGACAAAGATTATCCTATCACCTAAGAGCATGATAACTCGGTCTGGTCGTATTGGTAAGCGTGACAAAACCTATTATTCATGGAAGGCTCTAGAACTGATGTGGAAAAAAGGGGTTTATTTGGAGAATAGCTCGGTTCATGTCAAGATCGATGAGAAGTAAACGACAGAAATACCTAGGTTGATAACACAGCCGCAAAACACTATGTTAGGATCGAAATATGATTTATAAATTACATGTTATAGTTTATTTTCAAGGATTTCAACCACACCTAATATTGACATGATATCAAGCTTTGGGTTTCTTGGCCTATCTCTAGGGGTTACTGGAGGACTACACTACAAGGCATCCTCTCTTTCATGGTTGAGTGGCATGTCAAATCGGCTCAACATACCCGACTTAATATGTGTTTGAGCCTAGTTGGCTGAAAAGAAGAAAACAATATATAATGGATATGGGTCGTCGATTGGTATGTTGGTCGATGTGATTCAATGCTGGAGAATAAGCCATGTTAGATGGAGCTCTCCTAGCGCCTATAAGGCTGCATCAATGCTAGTGTTATCATGTCTAGGTTATTAGATGCATAGCGTCATCGCCAAATGGATGCCTTAGATCGTGCTACAAATTGTCTTTTCTAACATTTAATTTTAAATATATATGTGTGTGTGAAAAATATTATTAAAAAATTTGACTTTATTAAACATCCACCTAGGACTCAGTTAGTGTGGTTTTATTTTGGTTTGACCCTAAATCACCCATCGAACTGACATCCTTAGAGGAGGAATTTTCAAAATCGATGATGAACCAAAACCCTAAAAATTTGGTTAATCGAACGAATGGTTCAGGTTCGGTATCAGTTTATGAGGCAGCGAACAACAAGATCAAGGCTCCAGATCTCCAAAGATGAAGGGAGACAGAGTTGAAGTAGAGAGAGAGAGAGAGAGAGAGAGAGAGAGAGAGGTAGTATGAAATAGAGACATAGAGGAGAGAGACCGAAAGAGGATACGAGGAAGACGAAGACATAGAGATAATAGAAGAAAAAGATGCAGAGAAGACGAAGAAGATGCAGATTTGACCAAAAAACAAAGATGTAGAGAAGAAGACGCATACAAGGAGAAATAAAAGGAGAAGAGAAGGTGAGAGGAAACGGCGCAATAGAAAGTGTTAGAGTTGGCTTGGATTCAATTTAATTCCTAGCCCGAAAGGAAATTGAAGCTATGATAATAGTATACATATTAGAACTAGATTAGAAGCTCTTATTACTTTTGTAAATGAACTTATTTTCCTAACATGTGCAGTTTATATTACTATATATATTAGTCTCCTTCTATTGAGGTATAATTTTATTTGAGAGACACTCTTTAGGGTCTCGTACGATTTTTTTTTTTCAACGATCCAAACTATCTATTTTTTAAATCTTCATCCTTAAATCATCCTTACAAAAAATTATGCAAATTGAAAATCATTTAGGCATCTAATTGAGACCAAGAAAATAGACAAACATAGTGCTTCAAGAAAATACTATAATAACAACCATTTAATTGAGTGGTCAAATTGTTCCATATTCAAGTGATTTTTTGCAAAGATGATCTTTAAAGGAATATATAAAAACTAGATGTTTCAGATTATTGAAGTACAATGCGTAGTAGAGCCTATAAGGGTGTCCTTAAAATATTATTTGAGGGATCCATTAGCTGAAGCTCTTTGTATATATATACAGAAATTCTCCTATGCGGACGTCTGGACGTTATTACCATGT
Organism: Prunus kanzakura; assembly: GCA_020521455.1. Taxonomy (NCBI): domain Eukaryota; kingdom Viridiplantae; phylum Streptophyta; class Magnoliopsida; order Rosales; family Rosaceae; genus Prunus; species Prunus kanzakura. The sequence goes on along the minus strand of BPUM01000794.1, from coordinate 1,493,915 downwards.
GGACGGGATGTATTTTCTACTACCCATCCCTGCTTTCCTCCTTGTTTACAATGGCATCCGCACAGTAATAACGTTTAAACATCCAAATGGGAGAATAATTGTATATATATAGAAAGTTTTGTCAAAATTGAAAGCCATTAAATATATTAGTTTTACAATTATATCTTAAAGTGAGCTAGTACGTCAGTGGTTTTGGGAGAAGGTTTAAGTTGTGGATCTCAAGCCTGTGCATTTAGCATTGGTACATTATACACATTTAAAAGAATATTAACCACTAGATTAATCTAACGAATTTTAATCAGTCCAAGTCAACTTAATTGTATTAGAATGAAACTTCCACTTTGCACCTTGTCATTATCACTTTTCCATCTTAAGAAGAAATGAGGAAGTAGAAAAAGGAACAAAAGTGTTAGGGGCGAAAGGAAGGGTGATTGAGATGGAAAAGTGATAATGATAAAGTGTGAAGTGAAAGTTTCAGTCTAATACAATTACTTAGACTAATCAAGTGGCTGATATTTTTTTAAATGCGTATAATGCACCCACGCTCAATGTAGAGGCTCATAATCCTTAAATTGGAGGCCAGAGGTTTGAGAGAGAAAAAAAAGGAACCAAATAAGACTAATCAATTTGGTTCGCCATTTGGTTGACTTACAATTTAAAATGTACAGCCCTACATCCAACACAAGTCACAATCCTTCCCCGCAATATAAAAACCCAATCACAATATTCATACCCAAAAAATAAAGGGGAATGCTAGCAACCTTCTCTCTAACCTTCTCCTTTGGACCTTCTCCATTTTTATCATCACATATGTCACTCTCCTTATCCTTAAAACAAGGCCATTAATTACAAAAAAAAAAAACCAATAATTATATTTCCATATTTGCCCTTGGTAGAAGCTAAAGCGTCTTCTTCTTGCTTTATCGCTCAGAAGAATTCTCCGTGCCTTTTCAACTCTCAACCACAAAATGCACTATTTTTCTGCTTCTCTGTCAATGAACTAATTGATTGTGTTAATAAAATTTCTATTCAACCAACTTTGTCAATGAACTGGTATTGTTATAAGAACTTTTTTTTTCATAGAATTTTTTTTATTTATAAAAACTTTGTTTATGCTTGTTTGACCAATTGAATTTTGTGGTAATAGGAACAGTTGATACATATTAGAGAAGATTTGCATATGAAGCCTAGGAAGATGAGTGGTGAAGTGAAGTGAAGTTTGGGAAGATTAATCATCTTTTGTTTATACTACTACTAGACTCTAAATTTTTTTCCCTGTCAAACTATAATATTGTATAAAGATTTCACTATTTTGTGTTTTGTAACCATTCCTAATATTAAAATGTGTTATTTTGTTTCTACTCAGATTTGGAGGATATTTTGGTTTATTTAGTAGTATAAAAAATGCAATCAAGAAATTTCCTTTGAAAAAAAAAATGCTAGTCTATAAACTCTATACCATTGGGGTGCTTACGGATGTGAAGGACTTTTTTTTCTATATAAAATAGAAAATTGACATTTCTTTTTTGTTAAAAAAAATAAAAATAAAAATAAAAACCCAGACATTTCCCTTTTTTAAAAAAGCGGACATTTTCTTTAAATAAACTGACACTAAAAAAAAAGAAGTAATAAGATGGTAAGAAAGTTATAAAAAATAAATTTTTGATAAATTGAATACATTTAATAAGGGTAAACTTGGAAAGCAAAAGTTAGTTTGTATAATGTATTAACTAGCCTCTTTGCACGCGGTTTCGCTCCTGCGAGAGGCGTTTTAAAATTTTTTTAAATTTATTTTAGAATTAAAAAAGATAATGGGTAGTTGAGTTCCATAAAAATAGGATCAATTATCTGATTTTTCTATTAATTTTAATTTTTTTTAATATGAAAAAGTGTGAATTTACCATATTATCCTCATTTAATTAATAATTTCAATTCTTAATGTTTGCATGAACCAATGGCATTTTCTGGTATTTTGAATGTTTCACCATTCTCTGCCTTTTGCTTTATATATACTAGCCTCTCTGCAAGCGCTTCCGCGCTTGCAAGAGGCTTTTTTTAAAAAAATTTAAATTTCTTTTAGAATTAAAAAATAATAATGGGTAGTTGTATTCCATAAAAATAGGAACCATTATCTGATTTTTCTTTTAATTTTAATTTTTTAATATGAAAATGTGTGAATTTACCATATTATCCTCATTTAATTAATAATTTCAATTGTTAATGTTTGCATTAACTAAGGGCATTTTCTGGTATTTTGAATGTTTCACCATTCTCTGCCTTTTGCTTTATATATACTAGCCTCTCTGCATGCGCTTCCGCGCCTGCGAGAGGCTTTTTTTAAAAATTTTAAAATTTATTTGGGGGTTTCACTAAAACACCCAAAATGGGGGCTGAAATTATAAAAAAACCCAACACCCAAAACACTTTATAAACACACCCAAAACCCATCATTACACATACTCAAAACCCATTTATAAACACACCCAAAAAAAATACAATTGTTTATTTTAGAATTGATTTTGGGTGTGTTTCTATATTTAAATAGTGTGTGGGTTTTTTTATAAATACATGACTAGAATTGGGTTTATTTATAATAATCTAAATTTATTTTAGAATTAAAAAAGATAATGGGTAGTTGTGTTCCATAAAAATAGGATCCATTATCTGATTTTTCTTTTAGTTTTTATTTTTTTTAATATGAAAAAGTGTAAATTTACCATATTATCCTCATTTAATTAATAATTTCAATTCTTAATGTTTGCATTAACCAAGGGCATTTTCTGGTATTTTGAATGTTTCACCATTCTCTGCCTTTTGCTTTATATATATAGATATAGATAAATAACATTGTTTTAAGTGTAAAGAGAATGATACATGTAGTCCAAAGAGAAGGTTAGAGAGAAGGTTGCTAGCATTCCTCAAAAATAAAAGAAGAAAGAAAAACCATATAACAAACAAAAATGACAATACTTCTCTCTTTACTGTAACAAGGAATTCCTCCCTAATTTCTATTGTGGCTCAACCACAAAGTGTCATCTTTTCTTTTTTAATTGTCAAAACTATAACCACCTTGCTTATTTTTCAAATTTCAGTGTCCAATCACGACGTTGCTATCTCATATTCATAATTTGATGGTGGCCCTCACATTGCCGCTAGTCCTCTTTTGGTTACTGCGCTTCCACAACTCCATAAAATATTATTAGATTGACCCCTCCAATCCAAACCAAAACAAATCCCAGATTAACAAATGCTCGACATCATTTTTGATGAGCGATCACTTCAAACTTGATCTTGACCCACAAACAATCTTCAAAATTTGAAAAAAAATAAGATATGTAAATAAAGATAAAGAAAAGTTAAACACCATCAAAAATTAATTTTTTAAACGTGAAATATATAAAGCCTCATTTAAGTTTTTTTTTTTCTTCCTGAAAGAATAAAAACATGGATTAGTCTAATTCCAATCTATTTTGGAAAAAGATTACCATTGTGCATTTTGATACTTTTGTTCATCCTGTCCCCTCCAGATCTCTCTCATTTTCAATTTGCAGCTTTGATTTTGCTTTCACTAGCTTAACTAAGCCTTAGCCCTCACTCCACCCCAACCTGGCCACCTCTCCCTCTCTTTCTCCTCTGCAACAGCATTGTCTGTAATGTATCTCTCTCACTGCTTAACCCTGAAAGCTTAAATCTTTGAATCAGAGAAAACCCATTTCCATTTCAAATCTTCCCATTTGAAAAACCAAAACCAGCAGCTTGAAAACATGAGTTTTGCAGGACCCAGAAGTTCAAAACCCACAAAACCCCCAAACCCATCAACCTCAAATGCACCAGCATCCCAACCACAGCAACCCCCAAACTCCTCTTCAAAGTCCTCTTCTTCTTCTGTTTCTTCCTCCCTCTCAACCCACTTAGCCATGGTGGAGCTGAAGCAGAGAATCCTCACCTCCCTCTCAAAACTCTCAGACCGAGACACATATCAAATCGCCGTCGAAGATCTCGAGAAAATCATCCAAACCCTCGCACCCGAGGGCCTCCCTATGCTCCTTAATTGCCTCTACGACGCCTCCGCTGACCCAAAACCCGCCGTCAAGAAGGAGTCTTTGCGCTTACTCGCATTGGTCTCTGCTTCCCACCCCGATTTCACATCGACCCATTTGACCAAAATCATTGCTCACATCGTTAAGAGGCTCAAAGACGCCGATTCCGGCGTCAGGGACGCGTGTCGCGATGCCATTGGCGCGCTGGCGGCGCAGTACTTGAAGGGAGAGAGTGTAAGTGACAATGGGGTACTTGGGTCCATTGTGGGTTTGTTTATGAAGCCTTTGTTTGAGGCCATGGCGGAGCAGAACAAAGGGGTGCAATCTGGTGCGGCGTTGTGTATGGCTAAGATTGTGGATTGCGCTGCGGACCCACCTGTCTCTTCTTTTCAGAAGCTGTGTCCAAGGATCTGCAAGTTGCTTAACAATCCTAACTTCTTGGCTAAGGCATCGCTCTTGCCGGTTGTTTCAAGTCTGTCTCAGGTTTGCTTCGTGTATTATGTGGTTGCTTCTTGGTTGATTAAATAAGTAGCTTCACTTTCTTTTTCCAATACAAATGATTTGTAGTCATGTACATTGTTGTGAATTTGATAGTAAAGTTGGGACTTATGTGGTTGTTTGATTGCTGGAAGTTGTAGGAAACAAAAGACAGCAGAAAAGAGAGCTAATTTGGAGTGTTAACTTAAAATGTGTTGGGTTTGATATAGTGAGAACAAATACATTGTCTTCCTGGTTTGTAGGTGGATAAAATGAACACTTGGATCTATACTTGGGATAATTTATTTGGATTTTTACTGATCTGAAGAGCTACGGACTTGTTGCAGGTTGGAGCAATTGCACCGCAAAGCTTGGAAAATTTACTGCAAATTATTCATGAATGCCTTGGAAGTTCAGATTGGGCAACACGTAAAGCGGCAGCTGATGTGCTGATTGCATTAGCATTGCATTCAAGCAATTTGGTCACAGATAGAACTGCTTCCACCCTGACTGTGCTCGAGTCTTGCCGTTTTGACAAGGTAGTCTTTTGTTGCATATTCTTTCAAGTACATTACCTTTTCCCTTACTATCTGTGCACACTAAATGATTACCAGATTTCAATAATGTCATGGGGATCACTTGATTATAAACAATAACATTTTTTCTTTTAAACTTGTGGCTTTGTATTAATAACCGGTACACAATTATTCAAAGGTGATTCAATGCTGAACAGTATGTCGTTGGATTAGTATGCATATAAAAAGTTCACTACCTTATTAGGTTTTTTCGTGTGGAACTTCTATATTTGAACTTTTTTCGGTTCTTTACTGGGAGAGGGAGGGGTATTTGAAAGTATGGAAGATAAACTCGCTTATCAAGAAATGTTGGATTAATTTGCTAGAGATTGTCCTCATGTGGATACTGGATATGGGTTTCACATTTCAGATAGGCCCATAGTGTTGTTTCTCACTTTACTCTGTCAGGAAAAAGCAATCTACTTGTAATATCAAACTGTTGAAATCAGCCAACGTCCACACAAGAAATATGTTATAAAGATAGGAGGGTGGCTATATATTTCTCTTGGCCTAGTGTCCAAAATTATGTTTGATTTGTTTTACAGATTAAACCTGTCAGAGATAGCATGACAGAGGCATTGCAGTTTTGGAAAAAGATTGCTGGGAAAGGAGGAGATGAAGCTCCAAATGAACAGAAAGGCCTGTCTCATGGTAAGTATATCAGTATATATTTTTTGAATGCTCCTATTTTCTAATTCTTTTGTCTCTCACTGGATTATTTTTTAGTAACAAATTTTTAATAAAGAAAATCCTGAATCAACAGAGGTGTCAGAAAAGAATGAGTCAAAAAATCCAAAGCCTAGTGAGAGAACAGAGCAAGCAGCAAAGGGTTCATCTAATGATTCATCCCCTACTTCAGATTCTGTTTCTAAATCCAAAGGTATTACTGCAGATAAAGCAGTTGCACTTCTGAAGAAGAAACCACCTGTCTTAACTGACAAAGAGCTAAACCCAGAATTCTTCCAGAAACTTGAAGAAAGGGGTTCAGATGAATTGCCTGTAGAGGTAGTTGTTCCTCGTAGACATCTCAATTCTTCAAACTCAAATAATGAGGTAGAACTGGAGCCAAATTGTACAGATACAAAGGAAAGGCTAAACCGCAATGGAAACAGCCAATCTGATGATATTCAGGCATCTTTCAGTAGTAAATACCGTAACATAGAGAGAGGACTTGCTGGTCTGTATTCTAAACAGCGAGATCATGATGACTTTGAGCGCGGTAAATGGCCAGAAGAAAGGGCAAATGGAAAAGACCCAAGAATGAGAGCAGTTGATGGTGATGATAGAATTGATATAAATCAAAGGGAGTCATCTAGCAGTCGTGCAGGTTTCTCAAAAACTGATGGTCAAGCTGAAGGAGCCTTTGTCAATAACAAAGGAAATTGGTTGGCTATCCAACGGCAATTGTTACAGCTGGAGAGACAACAAGGTCATCTGATGAGCATGCTGCAGGTATTTTAGTTTCTGCACTGTGGAAATGATTTTAATGTATATTCCTCAAAATTATATGATACCTTTCTTAAATTGCAGGATTTCATGGGTGGGTCTCATGATAGCATGGTAACTTTGGAGAACAGAGTAAGGGGTCTTGAGAGAGTTGTTGAAGACCTGGCACGAGATTTATCTATATCATCAGGGAGGAGAGGTGGTAATTTTGCAATGGGGTTTGAGGGATCTTCTAATAGGCCCTTAGGCAAGTATAATGGTTTTCCTGATTACACTAGTGCCAAGTTTGGACGAGGCGGGGATGGAAGAAGTCCATTCGGTGAAAGATTTGCCCAAAATGATGGAATTGTTTCTGGCATGAGGGGAAGGGGCCCTCCTTGGAGATCTGACATGTCTGAGGTGTGGGATTTTTCTACATATGGTGGTGGTTCTCGAAATGGGCACATTGGTTCAAGGAAGGCTGTAGGAGGTGGTCCTATGGATGGTAGGTCCCCCAAATCAGAGAATGAGAGTGATCAGGGTGGCAACAGGCGAGCATGGGATAAAGGGGTTGGACCTGTTAGGCTCGGGGAGGGGCCTTCTGCAAGAAGTGTTTGGCAAGCTTCAAAAGATGAGGCTACCTTGGAAGCAATTCGTGTTGCTGGAGAGGACAATGGAACATCTAGAGCAGCAAGAGTAGCTATACCTGAATTGACCGCAGAGGCTATGGAAGATGATAATGTGGGCCAAGATCGGAATCCAATCTGGACTTCTTGGACTAATGCAATGGATGCTCTTCAAGTGGGTGATGTGGATACAGCCTATGTGGAAGTATTATCTACAGGAGATGATCTCTTGCTTGTAAAGTTAATGGACAGATCAGGTCCTGTGATTGACCAACTTTCAAATGAGACAGCAACTGAGGTCTTGCATGCTGTTGGACAATTTTTACCAGAGGCAAACTTGTTTGACATCTGTTTGTCTTGGATTCAACAGGTATCAGGTTTTTCTTAATCCTGTTTCTTATTCTACTAGCTAAGATAACTTCTCTTTTGAAGGATTCATGAGTTCACTAGTTTCCTTCTTGAGGGTTACACTTCTTAATTCTCAATTTTATTGCTTTTGGTGTTCGTCTATGGAGCTGCCTCAGTTTCACTTGAATTTGACGATTTAGCCCCTTTTCCCATTTTGCAGTTGGTTGAAATGGTGCTGGAAAATGGATCGGATGTTTTTGGCCTTCCCACTGAAGTAAAGAAGGAGCTTGTATTCAATTTGCATGAAGCTTCTTTAGCAATGGATCCACCTGAGGACTGGGAAGGTGCAACGCCTGATCAACTTTTGGTGCAGTTGGCATCAACCTGGGGAATCAATTTGCAACAGCATGACAAATAGTTACTAGTTCATTTGCCAATTTGTATTCAATGTGAACTTTGCGTTTTGAGTGGATGATTTGGTCTATAGATCCTTTAGTTAGTGCGATTTGAACTTAATGACCAATAAACATATATAATTGTATTCATCCAAAAAAAAAAAAAACATATATAATTGTCAAACTACTCTGCAACTTGCGAAGAAATCAGTCAATACTTAATGCCATAGAGCATTAATTGATCATATTCAAGTTGGAAATGCCTCAATGCGTGAATATTTTCACTTGATTTATCAAACGTGGGGCATGGGGGGATTTTAAGGGCTTTTAATACACAAATCCAACTTTAACAATAACGATAATTGTGGTCAGTGTTATCCCAAATGTCCCATTTGCAAGTATGAGGTATGTTGCTGTCAGTTGCTCATAGGCAATCCATGACCGTCGTTGATGTGTTTGAAGGTTCTTACGGTGCCCTTTGTAACCTTGGTTGAACATGCACATACCTCATATGTAGGTCTGGATTTTTAAAATCCTTAATTCCTCTTTCTCCCAACTAATTCATAAAATGAAAGGGTAATCTGCTGAATTGCCCCCTGAATTTGTACATAACTCTCAATTTACCATCTGACCTTTTTTTTTAGCGAATTAAGGGCTCGAATTAAATTTTATTATCAATGTTCCCCCCACTGTCAAAATTCGAAAATTTCATCCATTATTTCGTCCATTTGACTCACTTTGACTTGTTTTTAGGGTTATTTTCGTCATTCAAAGAATTGAACCCTTACCCAGTCAAACCTTCACATACATCGCGCTCCACCTCCATTTGTTTATGTTTCTGGCAATTTCCAATTATCTATCTATCTAGAGAGAGAGAGAGAGAGAGAGATGAGGACGAACTTACCTGGCAGCGTTGATGGGTCACACAGAGGGAGTTCGGAGTTCGAAGACGGCAATTCATGGATGTTGCCATCACGGGTCTGCTACTGTGGAAAGGTTGCAAAAATTCAGACTTCTTAGACCTCTTCACATCCAAGACGAAGATTTTATGTTTGTGCGCGGGTGAGTTGAATTTTGAAGTTTGGGTTTCTAATTTGCAGTTTTGAGTTTCCAAGTTTTAAAACTGTCTTTGCAGAATCGTTGTCAAATGTGGGAGTAAAGTGACCCTGTTATGTGCAATAAATCTAAGCAAATAATTCCAGGACTGCTGAGGAGAATTAACCAGTTTGAAGCAGAAAAAAAGAAAGGGAATTCGAAGCTAAAAAACCCATGGTTTTGGGTGTCGTTGTGCATGTTTGGGGTTATTATATGCTTGATTTTGAATGAAGATAAAGGCACCAATGGGCAGCTGTAAAAAGGGATGGGTAGTTGGCATTTTGTAAGGGTTAGAAAGGGATGGGTTGTTGCCATTTTGTAAATGTTTGAAAGGGATGGGTAATTGGCATTTTGTAATGGTTAGAAAGGGATGGGTAATTGACATTTTGTAATAATTAGAAAGGAATGGGTGATTGGCTTGTCGTAAAGGTCAGAAAGGGTGTGTAATTAGCTTCATTTTGAGTGTTGTGACCAATGTAATTAATGTATGAGTTGTTTTGTTGAATGAAAATGCAAGCTCTCATTTTAACAATTGAAATAGTAACTGTCACACCAAAGATATGAACTGCACTGCAAAGTATGTCAAAATATAAAACATTTGAATTCACATATAATTACATTAATAGCACTTCAAAATACACACACATCCCCTAAACAGTCTTGTCCAGAATCCCTTAAACATACATATACACATACACATCCACAACATATAGCTTTGCCATCAAAGCTTGACCAAATTCAGTTTCAAAAATACATCTTCATCACTAACCATTACAAGTTAGCTTGTACAAAATCAGTTCAAAATATACCAGCAAATAGATTGCATCTTCATTCAAAGGAAAACGTATTATACCAAGAGAAAAATGAGGAGAAACTAAGACAATGAAATATCGCATCTTCATTCTTGTTCAAAATAGACATTAGTTTCACCAAGGAAAGTACAATGCGTTAGAAGAGGTGTTCAACAAAACATAAGTGTTTAATTGTTAGTAGACTAATCTATATACAAGGCATGCTTTTCCATGAGCCTTCCCCATGGTCTAAAAATCACATAATGCTACCAAGCAGCAGATCGAACCCTCTTCTAGTAATCCTTGGCTGCAATGTGACGAACTCATCATCAAAGATGACGGAAAATTTCACATCAACAGGCTATAAAAACTGATTCCTTGGGCAGAAAACCTTTTAGGAGCGAATGCCATTAAAACAAGATTGCAAATGGCCCCCGGAATGTATAACACACGAACTGCCCTCATAACATAGAGGTTCTAAAACCAAAGGCCCAACTATGTAATTAACCACACCATCTACTTGGCAGAATACCAGTTTTGTGCACATTTGGCATCAACAGCAAGGTCAACCTTAAGGAAATTCTTGCCATTGAAGGGCTTCGACATGCACTCAACAACTATTGCCTTTGCGACCTCAGCAGACTCAGATGGCCCTTCCAAGATCACTTCATCATGAACCTGCTTTCCAGAAAAGATAATTTCCAGAACTCGTCAATAGCAACCTTTTTTAACCCTCTAATTTAAAATATTCCAAAAAAGATAGATAACAGAGAGCCACACAAACTGCTTTATCTTTTTACGCCTTTTTCTTAGTAAAAACTAAATAGTTTGTGATTTACTGTTGCACAAGTTAAACTAACTTAAACCTATTCAATGTGAATGTAAATGCGTCAAGGAGCATGTCAATCCAAGATGAAATATGAAGAACAGAAGCAATTAATTGAGGAAAGCATTATTTACGGTTTCTATCAAAATTTGGGCTGAAAAAGAAATGACTTCTGAACCACTATTAAATAACTCTAAAAATGATGCTCCTATTTCCATCTTATCACACCCTCCCTCCCTATAAATTTCCATAATTTTTCCACAACACCTACACCTATTTTCAACTTTCGAAAACTTGAAGAGATTCTAAGATGTCCCCGAATGACAGAACAAAATGGTGGATGCCAATGGAATTACCACTCCAAACGTAACGTCCAAATCTCTTGAAACAACCAAATAACATATATTCAAGAAGAGAAGAAGTCAACCAAGCCGTATCGTTCTCACATGGTCTACTTATATCATAAGATGAAAATTGATTTGCCCAGATAAGACCAATAAATTGAAGATTTATAGACATCATTCAAAATTGCTGAGAAATGACCATATCAAAAAAGGTCCAGAGCCAGATAATGTGGCTTAGAAAGAGTACAAGAAGATAGTTCTTTCATTTCACTTGAGTCAAATATTTAAAGGGAAGTTGACGCAGGATCAATTTAAAGATCTATTTAGGACATTAGGAAAGAAAGCAAAAGAAGCAAACATCCGGATATTGTGTGTGGTTATATTTTGTCCCTTCGACTCATTTTTTCTCATCAAAGATTCCTTTCCACCATTTATTGCTCTCTCACTTTCCCCCAACCAAACAATATCTTTCTAATATCTATTCTTAAATTTACTCTATAAACTTTCTTATAAATTTTTTTTAAACGAACAAATTTAAGAGGAAAATAAGCCTCCATCTCCAACATTTTTGTTCTTGCTACATATCTTTTCCCCACAAAAAATGAAAGGTACAAAACATAGCAATTCTCATTCCTCATGGAGCACTTTTCATATGTTCTTAATAATTACAGGATGCTTAAAAATCTTAGCTTTTATTATTTATACTGCTATATATTTTTTCTAGATTTCTTTTGAAATTATAATTTTGTTCATGACATTGGCAAAGTGTTAGCTAGTTTAATAATAAGGAAACTGGAGTTAACCTGTAAAAGCAGCCTCCACCCAAGATCATTCAAACGCGCATTATTGGATATTTCTAACATGGCACACATGGCAACATCAGCAGCACTACCCTGTTACAGTCAACAAATCAAAATCTCATGTGTGGAGAGAGAGAGAGAGAGAGAGAGAGAGAGAGAGAGAGAATGCATGGGAAAAACCTGCACTGGTGTGTTAATAGCAGCCCTTTCGATATGACCTCTTTGAGCACGACTAGCACGAGCTATTGAGGGGAACCAGCGTGCCCGTCCTAGCAATGTGCGAACATGTCCATGCTTTGTAGCTTCCTCTTTGCGTTTTTCTTGCCAAAGGCGCACTTCTTGTCTTTCTTTGTACCAGAGCTTAACTGTTTGCTCTGCATCCTGAACAGATACCTGGGAACCACCGTACCCTACTGCATCATTCAAATTGATACAAAAATAATATGAATGCCTTATTATATTTCAAATTTAGCGCTGCAAGTGTACCTTCCAATCCCGAGAAAGCCCAATTGGAGTTTTCCCATATGCAATGGAGAAGTTAAGCATTTTAGCTTTCCTTCTTTCAGAAGCAAAGGTATCCTGAACATGAAATGTTTTTTAATCAGAAGATAGTGTTCAGAGTGAATCCAGAGCTACTAACATTTCATTTGGACATCAGCATATCAACATATGGTTGTAACCTCGTCCAAAAAACAGATTAGAATGGCAGAAAAACAATCAAAATATCAATATGTTGACAGCTAATAGATGGAATATATATATGTATCAAATTAGAAAAACAATATTTCAGCTATCACTCAATAGGAAAAATTGCAACACGATATTGGGTGAGATAAAAACATTTTCAAACAAAACTGAACAAATTAAATATATAAACTCATGCACATCAAATTAAAATGTACAAAACAAATTTGATATCTTTCCATACAATGGTTATCCCAAGCCTAATCGTAGTAGAATCAATATTCAATTCATTTTTATACGCACTTGGAATGACTAAGAACTTTCATCTTTAGTCCTAGCTCCAGTCATGACAGGAGCAGTTACATTCCAGCTCCAGTCATGGAACAGAAGCAGTTTCATTAACCTGGAGGCATTGTCATATTTAAGGGGAGAACATAAGCTTTTCCAGCTCCGTCCACTTGCTTAAATCTGTTTGGTACTTTCACTTTTTCAAACATCACCAAAGCAGACATTGCCAACTCTTCATGAAATAAAGAGAGAGCAACAGAAAGAAATATAAAACATTTTTATTTTCCAAGGTTCAATTATAATAACCAACGACAATCTTATTAGCTCCCTCAAGAAAATTTTAAGCCAGAAAACGTAAATGTAAGAAAGAATGTTCTTTCTTTTGGACTGAAAATAAAAATATTCCTACAAAAAGAAAGGCCACAAAACTCAATTTTCCAACTATCATCAATAAATCTTCACTGCTAAACTAGGAAAAAACATTACACTTTTTAACCTTCAATAGTGGAACTGGGGGTTTATCTTCACCAGGTTGAGGATCCCACTCAAGTAGCACTTCCTTTTTCTCAACAGCTTCCCAAATATGCTGGTACATGTTCATTGCAGTCCTTGAATGAAAATCTCCACCAGCTTTGAAGGCATCCAACATGCTCTTACAGTTGGAAAGATGAGCAAGAATCCTGAGTTCCAGCTGTCATAAGAACACATTAATTAAAAAATTTAAAACCATGTATTCAGCAGATAATATAAACAACTAACCTGTCCATAGTCAGCAACAATAAGAGAATTTCCAGGTGCAGCTACAAACGCCTGACGGATCTTATACCGGTCTTTCTCCAAAGCAGGTTGATTCTGAATCAGGAAGTAAAGAAGAAAAATGAAGATTCATACCTCCCAAGTTTCCGGTATAGTTGGAGATGTTAGTTCAGAAGCAAGATATTTGATTGAAAATCAAAGTGCTTTTAATGATCAGAGAAGCTGACTATCCAGATATCACCATTATCCATAAGGGAATGGTTAATGTCTTGGATAAACAATTGATTAGAACTTCATTAAATAGATGATTGTAAAATAGTTGAAAGGATTATTAATTAAACCTGCAAATTAGGCCTCCTAGCAGATAAACGCCCCGTTTCCGTGTTGATATTTAGGGAACAATGAATCCGCCTGTTCTTGCCTGATATATTACTGCTCTGTAGTAGAAAGAAACCAATATCATTGTAAAGTGTCGCATAAATTTGCAGTAAAAAACTAGGGAAAAAGGAGTTAGCTTGGGATATTAGTAAGCATAAACAGTGTGATATAACAGCAGAAATCACCTGCAAAGGGAGGATGAAGTTGGATATCAACGAATCGATAGAGCAAACTTCACATAAAGCAGCAATAGCATGGCAAGCTTCCTTTCCCTTCTCCTTTGGTTTAAATGCTTCAAAAGCCGTCCCATAAGCAGATGTGTCAACATATTCAGACGTATTTTCTTGTTTTACCAAGTATTCATCACTCACTGTCTCACAAGCATCTCCAACATCATCTATGTCATCATCCATAAAATGAAATTCTGAAGAGACCTTCCCAGATAAAATCTTCAAGGCATCTCCACTAACTGAGGGCCAACCACTTGCTGTGTAAATCTCAGCCGGAAGATTGACACCAATTCCATGCAGAGTGATATTGCGATATTTTGGGGTTGTATCCTTTCCATCTTCAATCACTTTATCAATGTTTGGAACTCTAAAAGTCCTCTCAGTTGGAACAGCCTGATCGGAGTCCTTGCTGTAACAGGATACAATCAAGTCAAATTTATACAGCTTCCCTTGCCTTTTCATAAGGCTAGGGGGATGGTATCATGAAATAAGACTTTTATTTAGTACTGTCCCTGCATTTGAATAGGGTAAACGGTAAACTTACTATGCAAATGCAGGACACTTAATGTTCCAAATGACCCATAGACACTAGAGTAATTGAATTTTTGTTTGGTTACCATAAAAATAGTTCATATGGATATTGGTGTTTTTATTAGGCATCTCAGTGCAGTTGGGGATCATTTTCTATCACAAGTGGTCCCTCCAATAAAATCTAGATTTTGTACCCTAAGTTTTAGATTTGACTTATGGTTCTAATCCATGGGGCTGTTTCCTCTCACATGAACTAAAACTCTTACAAAGTTTTGCAACAATTTCTGCTTCCTGCGCGTGTAGTCATGCTAACCAAACTCTCAAGAATAGCAAAGCATATTGTTGAACAGTGCTTACATAAAATTGAACTCTTAACCTTATCATATCTTTTTTATTAAGAAAAAAGGACAAACAAAAAATACAGCTCATGAGAGTTAAACATATCTTCGACCATATATCACAGGATACATATAAAAGGTAAAACTTTCAAATTCCAAGACAAATAGCAATAGACTGAGCTCCTTATGTCAACAGAGCAAGAAATCTAAAGTTGCTAAAAAGAACAAGAAATCAAGAAGATAATCAGAATGCTTTGAACTGTTTTCAGTATTTAGAAGCAAGTAAATTTAGTTTTTTGACTTCTGTTCCAAAGTCACCAACTATACCTGATATAACCAAGATAGCAACAGAGCTCCTTATGTCAACAGAGCCAGAGAACTAAACTTGCTAAAAAGAACGGGCAAATTTTGAGAACAAGAACTCAAGAAGACGTAATCAGAATGTTTTGTGCTGTTTTCTGTATTTAGAAGCAAGTAAATTTAGTTTTTTTACTTCTGTTCAAGTCACCAACTACAGCTGATATAACCAAGACCTCAAAATAGAATGTGTTTAGTATCTTTCACCTAGTAAAATAAAGTCTGCCAAAACAGTTGTCTACAACATGAAAATTCTCATACTGACACTAAAAAAGTGTTAGTTGAAATGTGTACCTGTTCACAGTCCCACCAAACAAGAGCTGGCGTAGTTGCACATCACTTCCCACGTTCATGTACTTGGCATCAGTGCAGTAACTAGAAGCCCACCTGCGAAACCTGTTAACAGCAACCACTTGTTCAGCTTTGGCCTGCTTCTCAATCTCAGCTAAATGTTCTCGATCAACCAACATTCCCTCAGTTTCCATCTGAACTAAAAGCTCACCAAATGGTCGCCAGTATTTTTCATAGAAATCAAACATGGATTTTCCAGAAACAGGGTTTCCATCGATTTCCCACGGCTTTTTGCCTAGTTGGTTTTTCATGCTCTCATACAGATTTAGTGTGCTTATTGCATCTAAGGCAGAATAGCAAATCCATAGTTTTCTCTCTTCTCTTTGTAGCACTTCAACAGGATCAATAATGGTCAATTTCCCTTCTTTTCCATCTGTTTTCACTTTCTTCCTGCCAAATATAGTTTTCATTGATATTTTACCAACCAAATCCTTCAAATGACACTGTTCCGCCCCAGACATGACCTTAGGGTCACGTGTAAGCGCTTCAAGAGAATAGCCTCCCTTTACCCGCCTTGACGAATCCCACAAGCGCGCCATGTGCATTGTGTCGGCGTGAAAACCAGAAAGCTTAAGCCCATAGTTCTCTATTACATGGTTATCAAAGCTGTAATTGTGCCAAACCTACAAAAAGATATCAAGTTTGTTCCTCAATCAAGCATGCACCTTGTATGCTAGTCAAACACCTACCAAGTGATTTTCCGGGCAAAAAAAGAAAGCACATACCAAGTGAAACAGTCAACAGCAGTCAACAAAATAAAGGCCAACTGGACCAGTCTTATTAAGAGAAAAGGAAAATAGAGAAGAAGAAAGAAAAGAAAGGTTAATACTATTTTCTAACTCATATAGTATTGTGCAATATTCGACAGACTCAAGGCCTTGATCCTTGGTTAGTCAGAAACAGAAACTGTCCTGAAAGCAAAAATTAAAAATAAAAAAAGGCTGCAAAACGGTATTTCTGTCAACTTCCCTGCAGTAATGGGAAAAAATGCATAAAGAGAAAGGAAAAGAAAGGCTCATGAAAATAGAAAGACAGTTATCAATAATTTAATTGTGCAAAAGGACAAATTTGTCATAAGAGTTGCAATGTCATTATCGTAAATCAAAAGAAAGTAGTCATTTCTGAAAACTGTCACTACCCAATGATGATTATGTTGTTTTGAAGGTGCTGTGAGTCAAGAGGACCTTAAAAGGAAGAAAAACAACCTTTTTGATGGAGGGATCTTCAAAAAAAGGAGCAAATTCAATTAAAAGTTCCTTGCCGCCGCCATCAAGAACATCCACCCAAATACAAGACTTCCCATTTCCAAAATCCACACCTGGTCCAGAATAAATACTGAAACATATTATTTCTCCATGATCAACAGGTGTTTCTCGCTTCACTTCTATCTTAGCCACCTGTTAAAATGCTATTATCAGCAACTAGACAGTAGCCAGTAAATAAGAAATCTCGAGCACCCAAAAACAAGCCACACATGTATTTATAAAAGGGCAAAAAGAAAGTTCAAAAAAATGTGCAGGTATATTGCACACAGAACTATATCAATCAAAGTTAAGATAAACTTGAAGTATGGATACCTCTGTGTCACAGGCATGGACAAGATTCCTGTATTGATTTGTAAGCATCTTAACAACTTTCTTTGCAACAGAGACACTATGGACAACAAGAACCTTGTCATATATGGTATTAAGCCTAATACGAAGATCTTGCTTGCAATCATTATCTGCTTTTGTAGCAGCTTTAATTGCAGAAGCTTTAATTGCCGAAGCTTTTGCGTGAGACTTGTCCCCTTTAATCACAGCTGCAGCTTCATCTTTATTTCGTCCAGAATCAGTCCCCTTCCTGACCTTTGAGGTCTTCCCTAATTGTGACCCGTTAACCACACCCAATTGTCTTGGACCCTCACGTGCATGACCATTGACCTTCTCCAGATTAACATTTTCAATCCTGCTGGAAGTTGACACACCCAGACCACCATGTGCATAACCATTTACCTTGT
The DNA here is from genome assembly GCA_020521455.1 of Prunus kanzakura. Lineage (NCBI taxonomy): Eukaryota > Viridiplantae > Streptophyta > Magnoliopsida > Rosales > Rosaceae > Prunus > Prunus kanzakura. The sequence continues at coordinate 1,476,261 of BPUM01000794.1, read as the reverse complement.
CCACATGATTTCCTTCACCATTTACCTTGTCCACATGATTTCCTTCACCATTTACCTTGTCCACGTGATTTCCTTCACCAGGTGTTTTATCCAATTGTCCATAATCAATTATTTTGCAATATGAGCCTTCTGAATTTTCTTCCAACTTATCACACGTACTGACATGTGTGAAACCCTCAAGCCTTTCTTGGCTATTCGTTTTAATACCTCCCGCACGTGAGATCTTCCTTCCAAAATAATTTTCCATTACCTTTTTCTCTTCTTTCATTGCCCAAACCTTGTTGTTCCAGGCACTTTTAGTGCCATAAGAATCAGTATGATAGTGAACTGGATTCAAAGAGATCGTCGTATTATTTGAAAAAGTATCATGAGCACCTTTGGCTGCACAGACCTCTGGCCTGCAATTTTCATCAATTCCAACATCAAAGGCAGCAAAAAAAAAAATCAATCAAACATTATATCGATTTCTCCTCGCACTCTAAGTATGCAAAGGAAGCACAAAACATATTGGAGAACTTAAAACGCAACCTGGCATTCCCATAATTGTGAATTTGTACTAGAAATTTACATACATTAGCAACTAACATTGAAATCCAAAAGCCAACACCTACCCACAAAAAATTGCACATTTGAGTTTCCCCACTTCCTCTTCCTACTCACATTCCTCCACCAATTGAAAATAAATATACAAGTAATATTGCATATGCAGTTCCCCAGAAGTCCTTACCAATACAGTCAGATTAAAATGAAATTAATACAATTGTACAATAATTCAACCAAGTAAATCCAACAAAGTCTACATGACTCGAGCCAACAAAAGAAGATAGCTAGATGACCAATACAACCCAAAACAAAACATTAGTGTAACTCCACAACCATTTTTGTTTGACCCAAAACCCCAAAAACTCAAAACCTTTCATCATATTAAATTGCAAATGACAAAAATAAAATTATAAACAAAACACAAGAAATAAGCAAATGGGTATGGTGGAATATTAAAAAAAGGCACACAGAAAAAATTAGAAGGAACAAAAAAAGAGAGTGGAAACAGTGCAGTCTGAGTAAGATTGAAGTGAACCTGGTACGAGTCCATAGAGACCTGGACGAAGAAGAGCGGGGGCAGGAATGGAATACAGAGAAATAAGAAGGGCAAGAAGGTCTTAAATGGCTGGTTTGGATAGAGGAGAACCCCATAGCCATGAGGTTCGAAAGAGCAACTTTGGCCAGCTTACTACTCCAACTCCAACTCCAACAGGGGGTTAGAGAAGCGGCCGTCTTGGAAAGTTTTGGTGGCAAATCTGTAGATAAAGTGGGTATTCGTGGGAGGTTATTTGGGGTCTGGGACTAGTGGGTCTGAGTTTGAAGCAGAAGTGCAGAGCAAGGCCATGACGAGAGAGAGAGAGAGAGAGAGAGATGAAGAAGGCAAAGACTGCTGAGGCTAAACCCTGGGGTTTTCTGTCTCAGAAAAATATGGGGAAGAACACAAATATCATATGGCTGGCAAATATTTGTCTCTGCAAATTGTTAATACTAAAATCTAAAAATAAAATGGTCATTTACCATTTAAGGGTTAAAACTTTCGGATATTACAGATATGCCTTTTTTGTGGTCCTTTGGACATGTGATGCATTGGTTCGCTTTTATTTATTTAATTTTATTTTTTTTATTTAAAACTAATTAATTCGATGGTCTTGCCTTTAGCAGGATGATGATCAAGGATATTACATTCTCAACTCACGGTTAGAGTTCGATTCTCATCCTTCTTCTATCAAATTAAAGAAAAAAAATTTCCGGCTCGCTCGCATAATATTTTATAATTAGAAACTTTTAAATAATAATTTTATAGACTGTGAAGATGTCTAAGAGATGAAGAGGGGAAAAGAAGAATTGTAGTTTTGTAAAGCATACATGGAATTAGGGTTTATGACCAGATGTCCTTATCTATCGTCCTTACCGTAGTTAATAATCCTTGGCTTAACTTGCCCAAATGCAAGGAGAGGGGTTAGCTTTTTCTTGATGAAGGGGTTAGGTTTGTTGACAACGGCTGTTATTGAATTGGTTTCTGCAATTATTTCATTATAATTTACAAGTGCTTGGGGCCACTAAAGCTAATTGCTAATTTGTCGCACTGAACTACAACATTATGGGTCATACTTACTTTAATCAATCAATAATTACTTCATATTTTATTGATCTTGCTAAATTATACTTCCACCATTAAAGTTTATGAATTATCTTATCAAGCTTAATTTTAAAATTCGGTATCATTCGTATCCAAAAACTAGGTCATTCAAACAATGTCATTCTCGATAGAATGGCAAGAGTTGTGATTAGAACTCAAAAGACGCCTCAATGTGTGTTTTTGTAAGATTTTCTTCTTCTTTTTTCAAATTTTTTTTCTTGTTTTTGCAAGTTTAAGAGTGGCGCTATTCCTCCCATTTTTTTTTTCCCCACCTCTTTTCATAATTTATGTAGCCATAAATTTATTCCTTCATAAAATTGAGGAGGAATTGAAATCCGGATTCTCATTAAAGTTGTTAACTAAACTATATGGAATCATGGTAGGAATTATATTGATTAATTATAAGTTGTTTACTAAATTCTTATGAATCGGAATTGAAATTAGTTTGACTCCTAAAATGCACTTGTTCTAAAAAAATTATTGGGTTAAAGTGGATGACAAATTTGAAATTTTAAAATTTGTGTGAGGATATAATGGGTAAAAAATGTGGATTCCTCATAGGCTAGTTCTCTTGGATTTAGAATACCACCTCCCACCCAAAAGTTCAATTTCTCCAAAATCATGATTTGAATTCCTGATTTTGTGTGGGCCTCATGTGGTCCTAATTGATTAGTTACCTTTGCATCAAAAGCTTCTTTCTTCTTCTTCTTTTTTTTTGGTCCAAGCCGATGCATTAAAAGCTTGCAAGATAGATAGTGGGGGGTGTATTCAATCCATACTTACAAATATTTTTATAGAATTTAAAAGTCTGGAGGTATCCAATTGTAACTTTTAAAAAGTAAAAGTTTTTTTTTTAAGAATAAGTACTTAAAAGTTCAGTTGTGATTTTTAAGAATTTGTCAACTCTATGAAAGTTACTCACTTAAAAAGGTTTTTCCAAAGTTTCAATTGGATACATCCTACACATATAAATTCATAATAAAAGAACTGAACCATCAGAGCCTAAACTCACTTTTGTTGACTTGTATGATGAAAGTTATTCAAGGTTACATATTGCTCCCCTCCATCATCGAATTGATCATCATAAAACCCTTATTTTTTGTATTAGCTAGAACTTTTAAACTCACTCTTTTTGACTTGTATGATGAAAATCTTGGTGACATAAAAAAGGTTAGGGTCTTCGGGGGAAAGAACATATGAAGGAAGAGAGGGGTGAGATAATAATAATCTTGAAGGCGAGAACAGTGTTTATCATGTTTGAATTAACGCATTTAAAGGGTATTGTAGATTTTATATGTAGATGGAAAGATACTATTTTTTCTTAAGTTTAATGGGGATAGGGAAATAAGGTGGGAGGAGAAAAAGAACAAGTATGTGGGAATAACAACATTAAAAGTTTAATTCTCCTCATGAACAAATAAGAAAATTATTATTTAAAGTAATTCTATAGTTTTATGCACACAAAAAACCGATACGCATCTCCGTAGCTACCAAACGCAACTAGGGTCGGTTCGAACAAATCAAATCTCCATGTGATAAAAAAAATTGCACAGATTATAACCAGTTTGGTTTGATTTTGCATAAAAAGAGTCATTACTAAACTAACTATCACATTAAACAAAACCAATCTAAGAACGGTTCGGTTTGGGCTCATTTCCATATGAATTTTTTCTTTTGTTGCGTATTGGGAGCATGAGAAATAGAATCAAAAGGGAAACAAGATAGGGTTTCCAACAACAAAATTCATCAAGCACACACCTATGTTTAAATGCCCACCCTACCCCTACCCCTACCCAACTGTGCTTTGGCGGGCAACGTATCATTCAAATTTGTAAAGTGAGCAAGCGGGAAAGAACAATCCTGTTGCTTCTGCCACCTATGTTGCACGTGCATGCAGCATGTAATGTATACTCCATTGACCCCTAAATATTTATATAAAAAAATTCCAAAAAACGAAAATAAAATGTCTTTTTGGTGGAGACAAACAGCCTGTGCTGCATCTCCAATAGTTGGATCAACAATACTTGACAAACCTTTTTTCTTTTAGACTGGAAACACCTAAATATTAAGAAAGAATAGTATATATTTTACATGTGCACTAGTAATTTACACACATGCTATGTATGTGAGGCTTCGAGAAGAATTCGAAAAAGGACATAATTGGTCATTACTATTTTGCGCTTATTATATTAAGGACACTGCTTCCCTCCTTACATGGAATGAGACATTTCTACTTCCTGCAAATCAAAGTTTGACACATACAAAAATAATTCATCAAAAACACAAAAAGAAGAATCTCAGCACACATTCAAATTGTGATTAGTAGGAAAATATGAGTTTCTACTTCTAGAGAAGGAGGCAAGTATTTTCCTTATATTAACGTCCGTTTAATTAGTGAAATATAAGTCGAGGCATAATTGACACTGTCATGTTTCATGTCATTTTTCGAAATATAGTAATTTATCTTTTGAGTTTTTTAGGTCGAAGATCCTAATACATATATTCTAACCTTTAATATTGAAGTCAAATTTTAGTACAACAAAACAAATAGAGCATCATTGAAGTATATACATAGCTACATTTTTGGCATTTGATACAAGAAATTAATAGCAGACAATTTGGAAATGCTCTTTTATGGCACTTGTAATTGTTACCTGCAAGGATGAGTTTGTTCTTCTCTTCTCTTCTCTTCTCTTCTCTTCTTTTTATAGGCCATTTGGGCCTGCTTGGTTAAAGTGCCTCACCCTTAACCAATTCTTTTGTGATAGCTCCTCATTCTCATCAACAAAATCACCAAAACTTCATCATGCTACAACCAAATGTGGACAAAAGAAGTGATTTTTTTTTTAAAACAATGGCAATGGCATGGGGTTTGTTTTTACAGAGCAGCCTAGCTAGCTACAAGATGATCAAACTTTTCTTTCATTTTTTGGTCCTGACAACATGATCATATAGAGTTCATGAAACATTCACTCATAGGCTCCTTGCACTCTCTGGTTGTGTACCCTCCCTACCCTCAAATGCACCATCATCAGTACTCTCAACATTTCCATCACCATTATTTTCACAAGTTTCAGCAATGCTGTCTACGGTTAAATACTCTAGTGCCGTTACAACGTCACTGATCAGAGGTCTAGTAGCAGCTTCCTCTTGGAGACACATTGCTGCAACAGCAAGAGCTTGGTAAAGACCCTTCATGGGGTACTTGTCTTCTAGCAATGGATCAGCCATTAATGTAAACTTCCTTCTGTCTTTAAATAATGGTTGTGCCTGCAAAAGAAGATGAGTATAGTCTTACTGTACAACTTTGTGGGATTGAAGGGTTGATAGTCTAACAAAAAATATTGCAGAACTTTGGAAGATTACAAGATTCTGAACATACCCAAGTAACCAAGTTCTGCTCCTCCGTTGGTCTGTTGTTGTCTATAACTCTTCTTCCTGTGATTATCTCCAAAAACACAACTCCAAAGCTGTAAATGTCGGATTTTGTTGTCAACTGCCCTGTCAGTGCATATTCAGGTGCACAGTAGCCATAAGTCCCCATCACCCTGGTGGATACATGAGTCTTATCCCCAGTTGGGCCTAACTTTGCCAGACCAAAATCAGAGAGCTTTGGACTGAAGTTCTCATCCAATAAAATGTTGGAAGCTTTGAAATCGCGGTATATCACAGGGGGGTTGGCTTGTTCATGTAAGTATTCAAGTCCTTTTGCTGCCCCTGCTGCAATTTTCATCCTAGTATCCCAATCCAAGGGCTTTTTTCCCGGACGTAAATCTGAGGATTGAAGTTTTGATTGTGATCAGAACACAATTATTAAGAAATCTTACTAATATATACTTACAGAGGCAGCTCTCAGAATGATCTTTTTTACACTAACTGAAGTGCAAAACCAAATTAGGAACTAAATTTAAACTTGTCACTCAAATAAGCGCTCAGAAAGGAAAGATCTCAGACAAATTGAGAATAGAGTAGTCATTTTCTAATGCAGATGCAAATGCAATGAATTAAATTGGTGCATACCAAGAAGATGGTCCTCTAGGGACCCATTCGCCATGTACTCGTACACCAAAATCCTCTGATCACCATCGGCGCAATATCCGACCAAATTGACAAGGTGGGGATGGTGAAGAAGACTCAATATCAAAACTTCTACAAGAAATTCTCTATTTCCTTGGAACCCATTCCTGTCTAGTTGCTTAACAGCAACAACCTGAACAAGTGAACAAGATGGATTATGCTCCAACTTAATCAGTGTATATATGGAGAGATCAAATTCAGAGATGGATGGAAATTATACTCGGTCTGTGTCTTCAAGCTTCCCTTCGTAAACTCTCCCAAAACCCCCTTCGCCTAGCAAATTGTCTGGATGGAAGTTGTTAGTTGCAACGCTTAGTTCCCGGAAAGTAAAAATCTGAGCAGAAATATTTCCTTTGCCAACCTTTGCTATCTCTTCAGCTATGTACTTCCTCCTGCTGCTATCTGCATGTTAAATTCTGAAACTTAAGAGGCCAACAGTTTGAACTAGCTGTTTCGTATAGGCTAGCTGCTTGTTACTAGTATGCTAATCAGGATTTTCAGCCAACTTACTTTCAGAAGATGTCACAATTTGTGATCACAAATTAGAACATTTTCAGTAAAATAATCATCAAATTTAATAAAAGGGATCATTTTACCATCAGTGGTAATACGTGTGATGAAACTTATATGACAAGGCAACAAGGAGTACTGAAGGTTGATTTTGTATGCCTTGACCAATCTTAGTCTTCAAAGGGAAAATTCTCCATCAAACTTAAGGCAAATAATTTTACGATTTTTTCGTAAAACTCTTCCAAATTACCTACTTAAGATTTTTTTTAAAAAATATTTTTTATTAGCTAATAAAACTATAACCCTTAATTGTGTACAAATGATTAACAGACCAAGTGTTAAAAGACAACATAAATCAATTATAGATGAATTCAACTGCACACAATCCCCTTCAACACATCGCATATGCTCGCCAAGGAGAGAGCATCCTATAATATATCCAATTTAATGGTTGAATAATAGGTTCTCATCTAAGGTCCTTACCCTAACAGAGAATAATCATACACATATGTATATGTTTATGTTTGTTTGTCATTTATTATAATGGAGCCACATTTTTTTTTGGAAGATTTACGTCGTGAATGTTAAAAAAGAACTTACCAGTTTTGAAGGAGATGTTAGCAAATGAAGCTAAAGTTTTGGTGTCATGGTATTCCTTGATGCTCTTCTTTAATGACTTCCTGGCGGATTTCTCTTCTGACATGCAACATTGGAAGCAACTCATCATTTTCCTTCCCTCTGGCTACAACTTCAATCCGATCACAGCCACCTTCAAATTGTCATCCAAATCTTGCATAGAATCTAACATGAAATTACAAAATTTTTTGATATGCTTCAACTCAGGAAAGAACAAGCGCAGACGTGTCGAGAAATTGCTTGGAAAAAATGGAGATATCAATCTGCTTAGCTTATCAAACACCCTTGGCTCTGGAAAAACCAGAATGCTAGTTTCTGGTTCTTCAAGAACAAGAGCTTGATCCCTCACATTGTTTCTTTTGCTTCATCCTTCTATCCAAACCATCGAGTTCGGACAGCGAAAACAGACTTAGTCAATTTTGCTAAATAAAGAGGGGCAGACAGCTATTTGTTTTTGTTTAACAATCATAAAATGGTTTTTTTATTTTCTGTTTCTTTTTCCAATATTTCCCCATCTATTTGCGTTAATGCCAGGGCAGGCCAAAAATACAACCTGCTATTATTTCCGTCACCAAAAAGTTAACCTTCCTTTAACTGGCAAAAACCCGTCCATGCATTTCCAACCATCTCCACATCTATATCTTTCCAGAATTTTGCTGGCACTGTAAATTAATTGCTTTGACAGCAATGTTTTAACATTTAGACCATGGGATTTTCTGAGCAATCTGCTATGTTTAATTCTATGAAAATTATTAATAATTTACTCAAAACTTGAGATTACTATAGTAATTTCAAACAACCTCTCTCTCTCTCTCTCTCTCTCTCTCTCTCTCTCTCTCTGTGTTGTAACTTCCATTTTTGTCCATCTGAGGGCCCGTTCGGTAACGTTTTAAGAGGTTGTTTTCATTTTCAGAGAACAAAAACGAGGCAAAAACACGTTCGGTGACCCAAAAACAGAAAACATTGAGAATGTTTTCATAAAATGAAAACAAGTTCATGTATACTTGTAGAAAACAGAAAAAAGTTGTTTTCATTCTCGTGGAAAACGTTTTCATAAAAATAACTCACATATTATTATTTCAAATTGTACTACCAGACACGTTTTCATTGTTTTTGTTTTCTGAAGATGTTAATGTTTTCGGAGAGTGTTTTCTGAGAATATTTTCAGAGAATGAAAACAAGAAAACGAATTTGCATTTTCAGGAAATGAAAATGCGTCTGGTAGATTAATTAGAAAACATCTTCAGAAAACAAAAACAATGAAAACATGTCTGGTAGTACAATTGTTTTTCAGGTGTATTTTTGCTAATTTCAGTTCTAATTTTTTTTAATTCTGATATTTTTAGAGGCTAAAATTATTATAAACAATGAAAAAAATCAAAGCTAAAAAACTATCTTATCTCCTTTCTTTTTTTTTTCTTTTTTTTTTTTCTCTTTTTCTCCTTTTCTCTCTTTCCTCCTCTTTTCCTTCGCATGCTGTTTCTTTTTTCTCTTTTTTGTCCTCTTTCCTTCTTTCTTCCCCTTTTCTTCTTCCTTTCCTTCCCAGGCTTCCATGGCATGAATCCCATACACCCACCAACCCATCTCTCTCTCTCTCTCTCTCTCTCTCTCTCTCTCTCTCTCTCTCTCTCTCTCTCTCTCTCTCCACTAGTTAATGGTTGTGGTGGTTCGATTAGGTGATGATGGTGGTTGAGCTGGGTATGTGGGTCGGAGAAGATGGGTGTTGTTCTTTTCTTTTCTCTTCCTCTGTTTCTGTTTTCCTTTTCTTTTCTTCTTCCTATGTAATTCTTTTTCTTAGTTTGCTGGGTCGGAGAAGGTGGGTGTTGTTCATGTTGGGGGGTTTTTCGGTTGTCAAGAGAGAGAGCTAGAGTTGTCGATGGGATGCATTCTCATGTCTTCGGAAAACACTGAAAATGAAATTACTGAAAACAACTTTTTTTCATTTTCAACTTTTGTTCACAAAGTCAGATTTGTTTTCAGAAAACGTTTTGTGAGGGAAAACGAAAACAATGCACCGAACGTGTATTTGTGAAAAACAGGAAACAAAAACAGAAAACAGGCCCCAAAAACATTACCGAACGGGCCCTTACATTTGCACAATGCATTATATTATTCAGCTAGGCAGAAACATAAACACCTAGATTTTCCTGTTGATTATAACAGATTTAACTACTGATACGGAACAGGAATTGTTTATAAATGGTTTAACAAAAGACCATTACGGCAAAATCACGGCTCTAAGTACATCCAAAGACAGTGAACCAACTAAGAAAGCAAAATGCATACATTAACAGATACCAAACCACCAAAAAGTCCATATGAGCATGATACTTGTGCCCTGTTGATTTTGTTTCTGTTCAAGTTTTTAGCCCCAAAATTTTCTCAATATTCTGAACCCTCGTTAATAATCCAACTCCCTGAGTTTGATTTGTAGCATTCACCATACAGTCATCAACCGCTACTGGGTTCTTGAGAAACCCTTTAGGCATTCTTTTAGGGTCATCAGCCCCCATTGGGTTATTGAGAGACCCTTTAGCCATTGCTTTCTTTCCTTTTCTTGCAGCATCTTTTCCTGATACTTTAGCTTCCATTTTATGCTTGTGCTCCATCCTGAAAGGTACACTAACTTCTACACTTGCCTTATTATCACTACCCTTCCTCCCTTTCTTAGCAATCTTCACCAGATTTTTAGCAAAATCACCAGCATTTATTTTCTTAGCAGGCGCTTCAGTTGTTGTGGCCAACTTCCGTTTCTTCCCATTCTTGTCCTGAACAGGTGAGGTTGAAGAAACAAATTTTGTTGGTCGGCTGGTAGTGGAAGCCTTATGTAAACAAGCTGGTTTGTTTCCAAGATGTCTCAAACGTTCTGAAAGTGGAATGTTATCATCATCCCTATAATCAAGGGCTGACTCTTTCTTAACCTGCTTAGGAAATTCAGGAGTAGCTGAGGCCTTTCGCTGTACAGTATTTTTGGATTTTCCAGGGACCTCAGGAATCACATAGGAGCGGCTCTCTTCAGGTTTAGACCTCTCCAAAGTTTGTGGTGATGCCTTATGCACCGGAACAGTCCTCTCCGCTATGGAGGCATTATACTTTTCAATCTTCTGTATTGTCACTTTGACATCTTTCTTGATTGTATCTGCGCGAGCAGACTTATATATTTTCCACCAATGCAAGTACCTAGCCGATACACTCGGCTCAAAGGACCTTGGAGGGACAAAGAAACCAACATTGGTACCTGGGGCAAAATACAGTTCTGAAAATTCACCAGGAAGGTCTTGATCCATTCCAAATTGCATTGCCACGCGGTTTGGAAAATACTTCTCTTTACAATGCTCTACTCCAACCAACTGAGAAGTGCACAAGCATTTAATATAAGATAGTAAATTCCCATCTGAGTGCTTGGCACTATGAAAAAATGACGGTTTGTTCTGTCTATAGTACGACGAATGGCTCCAATTGATCAAATCAGCAGCATAAGGACGCCATTGAAAATTCTCTTGCAACTTCAGAACAGTTCTTACAAGAGGAAGACTAATTGCTCCAGAAGGTAATCTGTGCCACCGGGCAGCCCGAGGCTCCCCAGGTTTCAGAGCATTTGGGGTACTCTTTAATAGAGGTTGAAACCTCTCCAAAGCCCATAACTGCAAAAGCTGAAATGGACCAGGAACAGAAATCTCCTCCCTGCAAGAAAGTGCTTGTTTCTTCAACAAGCTTAGGTCTTTGTAAAGACCTGAAAGGACAGCAGGGGCAAGAGCAAGCCTCGTCCCCTGTGACAACTGTGCTGCAATGGGAAAAACATGCCTCCCTATGCAAGCTTCAGGAAGAGAAGGAAAAACAAACCTTGACAACCACAATGACAGAAATGCTACATGTTCATATTTGTACTCATTTTGCAGCTCCATGAAATGCTTGATCCAAACAAATTGGCAGGCTTTTTTCGCCTTGGTCCTCGAAATCTCTAGTCTCTTCTTCTCCATCTCCTCCACAATTTCCACCAACAACCCATTAACAGGCCTTGTCACAGGCCTCCCAAGGACTGAAAATCCACCAAGAACCATCATATCTTCAAGGGTAAAAGTTGCTTCCCCACAAGGGAAAACAAAGGTGTTGGTCTCTGAAGACCAAAACTCCACTAACCCAAGTAGGATATTCTTGTTGGTACACCTAATCTCATATCTAGAACTCAAAATGGCATCACAAATCCCTGCCTGGTTCCAAATAGAACAGTACTCACCTGCAAGCCTGTTAACCCATTCGTCCCATTTTGCCTGGGGCATCTTCCAGCCTTTGAAGAGAACCCTAGAGGGCCATTGCTGAGGATTGTGATCCAAGACTTCAAACAACAATGGGGTGCTTGGAGGTGCCACTGCTTTGTTGAAATTCAGGGCACATGGCTTGAGGAACCTTGCAACTCTCCTTGTTTGTTTCCCATCTTTTGGAGATACCATGTTCTCCTCTCTCTCTTCATATATGCAGTGAGACACTTCTGCTCCCTCTGCCATTTCAAGGCTGAAAAAGATGAAGAAGAAGAAGAAGAAGACGAAAGGGGCTTTTAAACAGAGATGACATAAAATTTTAAATAAAAATGAAATAAAAAGTTTTTGCCAATCGTGTCGTCCTCCTCGTTCAAATCCAAAAACAAAAAGAAAGCGTGGGGATTGTAACACATGTTCACTCATCACAACTCTAGTGGCTAGCTAGCTAGCCAGCCATTGCCGGCGTGACACATAAATGTACATACAGGTTAACATAAAAAAAAATATGTAAAAGCATTTTAACAAGTTCACATAAAGATGTTTCAAGCCCATCACACAAAAGCACGAAACAATTCTCACTCCTTTTTTTTTCTCTCTCTGTGTTTAATCTTGAGCTTCAAGAGAGAGATGACTTCGTGGTTGCACCAATTTCTCAAAAAACCCAAACTTTCTCAACGCACTCTGCCACGATCCATACGTTATTAACCTCCCACTTATTTCTATTCACTCCCATCTCATTTTGTAAAATCCAACGTGATGTCATGTATGGGACTTATGAAATTATGAATCATGTACACTCTATTATATACTAGAAAGTTGAGAAGAAAAAAACAGTAGATAATATCCACCTATATAAGCATTGTTCTCAGCTATTTATCCCAACCAATCTGGCACTATTAAAATTGGACTCTACATTTTCAATGCAATAGTGTAGTGTAAATTAATGTCGCATAGGTTGGAAAAGAAATCGGAGTATTAAAGATGAGGGAAATGCTAGATACATTCCCTTATTGCCTTATTTATTGAGTTTATGTCAAGTGTATTCCACTCACACATAAATCTATGGGACAGCGGTGCCACTCATCATATGACAAGTGATGCCTGCTCTATGCCTCCTCATTCTCCTCCCGAGCATAATGACCAAGTCATTATTAGTAATGGTGAATCTTTGCCTATAACACACTCTGATAACGTATCTTTTTCTTCTGGTCCCTTTGTTTTTCGTCTTGAATTCCAATCTGATGTAAAATGAGACTGAGATGAGAGTGATGCCATGCCAGTCACCTTTTCTACTGGGTTTTTGTGTCTCAAGTCTCAACTCCCAAGTGAGGTTTTGAAAGAAGTGTTGTATTAATTTACTAAGAAACTCTTTGTTCTCTTTGCAAACAAAAAATTAATATTGTATATTATATATAGATTTATGTGTGAGTGAAATACACGTGAGATAAACTAAATGACATTAAATCTTCATTATAGATTTTCTCATTGAAAAACCAAATATATTGTAGAATTCAATATGATAATGTTAAATGGGCTGGGATACAGAAAGTTACTCATGATGACTCCTAAAATAACTATCAAATTTTATTTCATTTTATTTTCCAGAGCAATAATGCAATTAACAGCAATTAAATTGTCATTATACTTTTTGTTTTCTTCAAGACAGCCATCAATTCAAGCATTTAAAATTTTTACTTTGTAAAAAAGTAACCCACATGATCTTTTTGAAGAGAAAGAATTTCATGAAATGAGAATAATACTATTTTGCTATTTCGGCCAACAATGCTATGACACGCGTGATAACACTTCCACATGCCACAACAGCATTGGCCGAGATAGCAAAATTAAGTTTATCGCCTATTTGAATGGTGGAGGAAGCCGCGCGTTTCAGTGTTCCTTTCCATTGTGCAGAAGCCGGAAGGACGCTAAACGGTGGACGATTATGATTGAACCTTCATTTACGTGACAGCGCAGCAGAATAGAGTAGGCGTCATATCATTGTTTCAGTCTTTCAGAGCAGACAAAATAGCCCACTGCCTTTCTCAGTTTGATTCCATCAATGGAAATGGGACCTGTCAAACCAACCACTTTTCAAAACTCAATTTGTTCTTTTCTGTTTAATAACGAGATTTGATTCAGACCGAAAAAAAGATAAAAATCTTGAGCTTAGGTGATGGAGAGTCCACCGGAGACGATGGTAGAAGAGAGAGAAGAGAACATGGTTTCACCTACGGGAGGAAACCCATTTCGTAAAAAAGCCTTCTTTCTAAAACCCACCTTGCCATCTTCCATTGATGAACCTCCCTTTGAGCTCCCTCGTTGCTTTTCCTCCTCCCTCCCAACCCAGGTTAAACCAAAGTCATGGCATTTGAATGTTGAGTTCTATGGATGGCGATCTAGCCAAGAAAAATGGAAAACTTGGGTTGATCAAATGGCACCTGTGCATCATGAAAAATGGAAGGAGGCTGGTATATATGAAGCCATCATTAGTTCAACATATGAAATAAGAAAAGTAGCCAACTTGGGTGATGGGTTTGCAGAGAAATGGTGTTTGGAGACCAATACTTTCATTTTTCCATGGGGTGAAGCAACCATCACATTGGAGGATGTTATGGTCTTGGGAGGTTTCTCGGCTTTGGGGGCCTCTGTTTTAAGCCCTCTTCAGAGCAAACAAATGAAAGAAGTCGAAGAGAAACTCATTGAGGGGCAAAAAGAAATTTACAGCAGTGGGACTAGAGAGGTTACCACAAACTTGTGGGTGAAGAAGTTCATGAACAGTGGGAATGAATTCGAGCACGAAGCATTTCTTGCCTTTTGGTTGTCGAGGTATGTTCTTGTTGGTTCTCGTAATTCAATACAGAATTCTGTTTTCTCTGTTGCAATCCATTTAGCTAGGGGGACCCGAATCGCACTTGCGCCGGCTGTTCTTGCTAGCATTTATAAAGATTTGAGCTTGTTGAAAAAGGCAATTGTAGGCTCAAAGGAATTAGATTTCACCCTGAAGCTGAAGTCACCATTTCATTTAGTTCAGGTTTGGGCATGGGAAAGATTCTCAGAACTTAAGCCAGAAAACCCAAATCCTATAAACTCTTCTGAGCCAAGAATGGCTAGATGGGATAAAGTGAAGGGTGTGAGAGTTGAAAACTTAAGAAGGGTTTTAGACTCAGCCAGAGAAAATTTCCTGTGGCGCCCTTATGCCTTGGTCACTGATAACTGGCATATCCCTAAATACTATCCACAAGAGGAAATGTGGGTTTTGATTGGACCTGATTTGGATGATGAATTGCTCTCATATGTGAGATGCTTGAGGGCCAGTGAGCTAGTTGGACTTTATACTAAAGAGCATTACCTTCCGCACCGGGTTGCTATGCAATTTGGATATGATCAAGACCTTCCATGTTCTGTTACTCGAGCTAACCGCAATTCGGATACAGCCTGGGACTACAACAAGGAAATCAAGAACGTAAAATTGTATCTTCCATCTAGGCTTGTGGAGGCTAATGTTACCACAAAGTACTTGAAGTGGTGGAAGCAATCAGTGTCAGGTCTTGAAGATGCAAGGGAAGCTGCTGTGCCACAAAAAACGGGAACAAAGAGTTCGAAATGTTTGCTTTCGAGGGCTAACCACCCCTCTGTACCTCCTGGTTTTCCTCCCAAACGTAAAAGAATGGAAGCTGGAGATCCTATTGATGAGGATGAACTAACTGTATCACAGCTTTTGAAATTTCGCAAGAAGCATGAGAACTTGGGGATTATACAAGGCAGTGAAAGTGATGGTGAGAAATTATCAAGTCAAGCTCAACATTTTGCATCTCCAATTGCACAAAAAAGCTATGTTAATACCCTGAAGTCAGATGAGAACATTGTAAACCTCGTCGGCGATGAATGTGCTAGCAGTAGTTCTTTATTTCAGAAACGTCAGCTGGAGCTTGGAGCTAGATTTGAAAGGCTCCGAACTATGATTGACGAGTTAAAGGCATATAGATTGGGGAACAAGGTTTAGGAAAAGCTTAGGAAAGAAGACCTCCTTTGAGTTGGTATGTCCGAAAACTGGATTTTATTACTGTGTTTTTGCTTAAACATCAGTGATGAGTACATTCTTTTTCCTTCCTTCATTACTTATATTTGCTTCCATATTACAGTTACATTTGTATTTTTGTTGTTCAATATGGAAACAACCTCTTCAAATCGCGAGTTATGTGTTTTTCTTTTTCTGGTGCAGGGAAAATGGAGGACGAGAATCAAACTCTTGAAATATCAGAAACTTGGTCTTTTGTATATATTCTATGCATAGCTTATAACGCTGCTGGAATCTTTTGGTAACAACTTAACCTGTTGATCAAAGCCTTGAACCTACATAGCACATAGGCCAATAGATTTTGTAGTTACTATCTTACAGAACATACTACCAAACAATGTGCTATGTCAACCAAAGTTAATAGGTTTTTTGTTTTAATGACCATGAAAACAGAATTCTTGATTCCACCTTTGTTATTCAACTATCTTTTGAACTTGTGGAGTTGAATTTTTTGGTGGTGGTTTCAGGAATTCTAGTCTTGTGTATTTTCGTGGCACGAAGCTTCTTAATCTAAGTAAGTATTGATGTAATTTCTCCAGCAGCTCTTGGATGCTATTGTAAACTGCAGTATTCGAAACAACTGGATGGTGGAACTATGTTTTTCGTGGTTTGAAACTACGCACCACTGTGTTTCTATCAAATGCTTTTGCAGTTCAAAAAAGAAAAAGAAAAAATCAATTCATTAGTTAGGAGAGGAACTTTAAAATCAATTCATTACTTAGAGCAAGTCCAGCAGCTAAGGCTGGACTTGGGCGGGGGGGGCCGGGGTGGGGTGGTTAGGGCCAAAAAATCTATTCCAGCGACAAAGGCTGGCCCTAGGGCGAGGTGGGGGCCACGAAGAAGGGCTGGCCCGAGGGCAAGTTCAACCTGAGATCCAAAATGAGGGGGTTGACATCATCACTGACGTCAGCAACAAAAAAAAAATTCAGATTTTTTTATAAATAAATACTTAGTCATATTTTCACTTCCTACACCAAAAATCTTTTTAAAAAATATTGTCCAAATTAATTGTTTAGGTAAATAAATATGCGAAAAAAACAAAAAAATGAATAGTCTTTGCCCTAAACTAGGGCAACTGCTGGAAACCAACATTGCTGTTGACAAGGGCAGGCAGCCACTATTATAGTGGCTGCCCTAGCATCCCCCCCCCCCCCCCCCCCCCCCCGCGCCATGGCAAGAGGCAACTACTAGAAATGCTCTTACATAGTGGAAGAAATTTATATTGTTGCCCCGTGGATGTAAGCACACTGTCGGACCACTTATTTTCTTTTACTTGTATTGTTTGGTTAAGTTTGCTGGTTTCCTATTCTTGCAATACTGATCTATCCGTACACAATGGCATCGCAAAGTTTTTTCCTTCTCAGAAGAAGGCATAAAAAGCAACTATTGTAAGGGCTTGTAGCTTAATTGGTTAAGAGTATTTACTCTGCACCTGAGAACCTTTGATTCCTCCCTCCCTCAATATCGTTTATATATAAAATCAATAAAACTACTCATTCATGATCTATTTATTTATTTTTCAAAAGCAAATACCCATTCAAATATTTTATCTCCAAAATTTTTTTATTTATTTAGGGCTCGTTTGATAAACATTTCAGTTTCAGTTTTTAGTTTTCATTTTTGAAAAACTGAAAACTTATTTGGTAACTAATTTCAATTTTCAAAAAAATTGAGAGGTGAAAAATGAACACAAGTTGTTTGGTAACTTATTTCAATTTTTTCAATTTTCAATTTTATGTGAAACTTGGAAATGAAAGTTTTTGGGGTCAAATTGTGAATTTGAGATCATAGAATGAAATCACATGTTACAAACTGTTCGTAGTATTTTTTTGGTGAACTTTTTGGAATTATGATGATTTTTTGGTGAATTTTGGAGATGGAGTTGATGAGGTTTGGATTCGGTCCGTGGCCAAACACAAGAATTCAGTGGGTCTAAGTCGGGGGGTCCCAAATATCAAATTTTGATTAGAATGTATTTCATATATCGTAATGTAAAATTAATTAATGAAATAGGAGTGAAAAAAAATGAAAACAAAAACGAAAACTGAAAACTGATTCACATTTTCTTATATAAAGAAAGTAGAAATGAAAGATGAAAAGGCCTCTGTAGCACCGGATATTTTGAAAGAAAGATGAAGTCCCGTCTCTCACAGTGCTCCTTCCTTCGCGCAGAAGGCAGAAACCGTCGACGTGGAAAATTATAATTGGTCGTTTGTCACTGAGCTGAGCATTTATGAAGCAGAATAGAGCAGCCCTCATATCGTTTGTTTCGGACCAAACCAAAAACAGAATAGTCATGCTTCTTTCTCATACAAACTCTGTTTTTATTCCATCAATGGAAATTGGACCCGTCAAATCATTTTCTCTACTCATCAAAACATTTTCGAACCCCATTTTACAGCAGAAATTACCCAGAATCATTTCCCCCTAACCCAGAATCAGGGAAAAAGAAAAAAGAAAAACTCCCAATTTCTTGAGCTTTGATGGAGAATCCAGAAGACTTTATGGTTGAAGAGAGAGAAGAGTACATGATTTCACCAACTGGTGGAAACCCATTTCTCAAAATAGCCTGCTTTCTAAAACCCACTTCGTCATCCTCCATAAATGAACCTCCTTTGAAGCTCTCTCATTGTTTCTCCTCCCTCCGATCACATTCTGGGCCAAACAAATGGCCTTTGAAGGTTCAATTTCGCGGATGGCCGCCAGGCCGAGAAGATTGGAAAACTTGGGTTGGTCAAATGGCTTCTGTTCACCAACCCACATGGGAGAAAGCTGGTATATACGAAGCAATCATTAACTCAACGTACCATATAAGAAGAGAGAACGATTTGGTTTATGGGTTCGCTGAGAAATGGTGTTCTGAGACCAATACTTTCATTTTTCCATGGGGTGAAGCAACCATCACCTTGGAGGATGTTATGGTTTTAGGGGGTTATTCTGTTTTGGGAGACTCTGTTTTGAGCCCTCTTGAAATCCCACGACTGAAACAAATTCAAAACAAACTACTTGAATTGCGAAGAGAGATTTGCAAGAGTGCTGGGTTAAAAGAGGTTTCCACAGACTTATGGCAGAAGAAGTTCATGAACAGTGGGAATGAATTCGAGCACGAAGCATTTCTTGTCTTTTGGTTGTCCAGGTATGTTTTTCTTGGTGCTAGTTATATGATACATACCAGAGTTTTCTCCATTGCAATTCATTTAGCTATGGGGACCAGAATTGCCCTTGCGCCTGCTGTTCTGGCGAGTGTTTATAGAGATTTGGGTTTGTTGAAAGGGAAAATTGTAGCTTCAAACCAATTGAAAACAGATGTTGCTTTTATAGAACTCGTCCTTAAGTCACCATTTCAATTAGTTCAGGTTTGGGCATGGGAGAGATTCTTGGAACTTAGGCCAAATCCCAATGGTATCAATTATGCAGAGCCAAGAATGGCTAGATGGGATAAAGTAAACGGCCCGAAAGTTCAAAACTTGAGGATGGTTATAGACAAAGCTGGGGGATATTTCCAGTGGCGCCCTTATGCCTTGGCCATTGAGAACTGGAATTTGCCTAAATGCTATCCACACAGGGAAAAGTGGGTTTGTGTTGGTCCTGATTTGGATGATGAGTTACTGTCATTTGTTAGATGCTTGAGGGTCAGTGAGCTAGTTGGACTTGGTACTATAGAGCATTACCTTCCGCATCGCGTAGCTATGCAATTCGGATATGATCAAGACCTTCCGTGTTCTGTTTCTCGACCTAATCACAATTCTGATATAGCCTGGAAGCATTACAACAAGGAAATCAAGAATGTAAAGTTGTATCTTCCATGCAGGCTCTTTGAGGCAGATGTTAGCACAAAGTACTTGAAGTGGTGGAAGCAATCAGTTTCAGGTCTTGAAGAAGTCGCTGTGCCACGAAAAAAGAGAACAAAGAGAGTGAAATTGTTAGTATCGCCTGGTTTTCCTCCCAAACGTAAAAGAATGGAAGCTGAAGATCCTATTGACGAGGATAAACTAACCGTATCCGAGTTTTTGAAATACCGTAAGAAGCATGAGAACTTTGGGATTATACAAGGTAGTGACAGTGAGAAATTATCAAGTCAAGCTCAACATTTTGCATCATCTCCAATTGCACAAGAAAGTTATGTTAATACCATGAATTCAGATGAGAACATTGTAAGCCTCGTCCGTGATGAATTTCAGAAACGTCAGTCGGAGCTTGAAGCTAGATTTAAAAGGATTAAAAACGTTGTTGAGGAGTTAAGGGCATATCTATTTTCGTAGAAGCTTATGAAAGAAGACCTCCTATGAGTTGGTATGTCCGAAACCTGGTGCAGGGACAATGGAGGAAGAGCACCCAACTCTGGAAATAGCAGAAACTTGGTCTTTTGTACATATTCTATGCATTGCGTATGCTGGAATCTTTTGGTAACTACTTAACCTGTTTATCAGAGCCTTGAACCTACACATATGCCTAGATTTTGTAATTAGGATCTCTTGCTGAGCAAACTAAAAATGTGGTTTGTCTATCAAAGAAGTTAAATGTTACTTTTAATGGCTCTAATGTCCAACAAACAGTATCACAGGCACTATGTTTATCCATATATTCTGACCATGTAAACAGAATTCATGAGTTCAAAGATCTTGATGGCATGTTTACTTACTAAAAAATGAGAGAAGTCATGAATCGACGAACTAAGAATAGAGTAAGGAGAAAGTAAGGAATCAGAGAATTTAGGAATCGGGGAACTACTGAATCGGTATGGGAAGAATCATTCCCATTAAGCTGTTTACTAAACATATGGAATTAGCAAAGGAATGGGGTTGATTCCCATTGTTATTGTTTACTAATTTTCATGAATCAGAATCCAAATTAATTTGATTACTAAAATGCCCTGCACATTTTCACCACAGCACATATATAATTCTCAAATTGGCTAAGGAGACCAAACTAATCCGGTAGCAAACTAGTAAGGCGGTGTAAACATGAGGAATCAATATGTTGAACAAGATGAACAGCAAGAGGCCAGTTCAATGATAATGTTAATAACACCTTTGTCAAGGGCCAATTTCAAATGAAAAAAATGAAAAAATAAACTCCAATAAATATATATCTTTTACCTACGTAACTAGTAAACAATCAAATAATAATGACCTGCATAATCTTCATACTACCAAATAAAGAGATATATAATCTCCACAAAAGTCTTTATCTATGACCGTACTATGTTTTGTAATGAATGTGAAGACAGAAGATAGAAGAAAAAGATAGATAGATAGAATGATTTACATAGCACAAGGCGTTGCTGCTGCTTATGGGAGGTTGTGTCTGCAACGATAACGTGAAAAAGAAGTTGGAGCGTCTTGAAACTTCTTGGCGTGAGTTTTTTTTTTTTTTAGGGTTTGGGGTGTTTTGGAATTATGGTAAAGTAGTAAAGGTATTTTTGGAAGTTATTAAGAGAAAACAGGAATGAGAATCGTATCAACTACTCCCCCCTAGGTGATCTGATACCCAGTTTTGAGGGGATGTGATTACGGATTTTGAGGTGGGGCCCACTTATTTTTTCATTCCTGATTGCAAGTAAACGCAGGGGAAGTCAGGAATGGAAATCATTCCCTTTCCTCCCATACCCATTACTGATACGTAAACAGAATTCAGAATGCAACAGAATTCAGTTCCGTTTATCAACTTCCTCCAAAATTATAGTTTATAATACAATGGATCAATTACAAAATCTATAGGGAAATGCTAGTCACATTTTCCTTTTGTACCTCCATATTCTACCCTTCCCCTTCTAAATCTATAGGGAAATGTTAGTTTGAAGATCATAGCCACCTCTTTTCTAAGACACCCAAAATGCGTGAAATAGCATTTTTGCAAAAACATAACAAATTCGTGAAATCGTTACATAGTATCATAATTTTAGTGTTCAATCAAAAATTTAGGTTTGCCTATTTATTTCATAATAATTTAATGACTAAACGATTTCTAATTTTATTTTTATTTATTTATGTAAAAATGATCTTTAAGGGCGTCACAGAAAATGAACTAATCCAATCATCTAACTACATTTTAACTACGCATAAAAAAAAACCTACATTTTAACTACTCAAATCCATTATATTTGTAACAATCTGTCAAACACAACCATAGTCTTACCCAAAGAAAAAAAGAAAAAAGGAAAAAAGAGAATGGCAGGCATAGTCTTTCACGCAACCCAGTATTGCTTGGTACAGACGGCAGATTGTGATTGGACGTTCTCCACTGAGCTGAGCCTTCATGCAACAACGTAGCAGAAACCCTCATTTTGCTGTTTCGGACCGGACAGATTAATCTGTCTTACTCACGTAAACTCTGTTTTATTCCATCAATGGAAACCCCATTTCACAGCATACCAGCATACAACTGCATCAGCCCCTAAACCCCCAAAAGACCAAAACTTTCTCAGCAAAAGAAGAAAAGAAAAATCTCCCCATTTCCCTTTGTGTTCAAGATTGAGCTTTGTTCATGGAGGTTCCTCAAGACTCCATGGTTGAAGAGAGAGAAGAGTACATGGTTTCACCAACTGGTGGAAACCCATTTCTCAGAAAAGCCTACTTTCTCAAACCCACTTTGCCATCCTCCGCAAAGGAACCTCCTTTGAAGCTGCCTCATTGTTTCTCCTCCCTCCCATCCCATTTTGAGCCAAAGAAGAAATGGCCTTTGGAGGTTAAATTCCCAGGATGGCGTAAGCTCTCAGAAGACTTCATAACTTGGATCGACCGCTTAGCTTCTGTACACGAATCTACATGGAAGAAAGCTGGTATTTATGAAGCAATTCTTAGTTCAAGGTACGAAATAGGAAGGCAAGGCGATTTGGCTTGTGGGTTTGCTGAGAAATGGTGCTCTGAGACCAATTCCTTCATTTTTCCATGGGGCGAAGCAACAATCACGTTGGAGGATGTTATGGTTTTAGGAGGTTTCTCGGTTTTGGGGCACTCTGTTTTAAGCCCACTTGAAACCACCGAATCGGAAGAAATTGAGGAGAAACTAAATAGAGAAAGAAGAACACCTTACAGGGGTGTGTCTAGATCTGTTCTTGCAAGCGAATGGTTGAAGAAGTTTAGGAACAGTGGGACCGAATTCGAGCATGAAGCTTTTCTTGCCTTATGGTTGTCAAAGTTTGTTTTTCAAGGTTCTAGTTGTGGAATACATAAGCATGCTATATCCATTGCAATTCATTTAGCTAGGGGGACCAGAATTGCCCTTGCACCTGCTGTTCTTGCTAGCATTTATAGAGATTTGGGTTTGTTGAAAAGGAAAATCGTAGCTTCAAACCAATTGAAAAGAGGTCGTGCTACTTCAGAGGCTATTCTTAGGTCACCATTTCAATTAGTTCAGGTTTGGGCATGGGAAAGGTTCTCGGAACTTAGGCCAAAGCCCAATGTTATTAATTATACTGAGCCAAGAATGGCGCAATGGGAAGGAGTTGATGGTCTCAAAGTCAAAAACTTGAGAATGGTTTTGGACTCAGCAGGTGAAGATTTCATGTGGCGCTCCTATGCCATGGCCATGGAGAACTGGCATTTGCCTAACTATTATCCACAGAAGGAAAAGTGGGTTTTGGTTGGTCCAGATTTGGATGATGAATTACTGTCCTTTGTTAGATGCTTGAGGGTCAGTGAGCTAGTAGGACTTGATACTATAGAACATTACCTTCCGCATCGCGTTGCTATGCAATTTGGATTTGATCAAGAACTTCCATGCTCTGTTACCCGTCATCGCAATTCTGATGTAGCCTGGAAGCATTACAACAGGGAAATCAAGAATGTTAAGTTGTATCTTCCACCTAGGCTCTTCGAGGCGGATGTTAGCACAAAGTACTTGAAATGGTGGAAGCATTCAGTGTTAGGTCTCGAAGATGCAAATGAAGCTGCTGTGCCACAGGAAAAGAAAGATCAGAGTGTCAACTGCTCACTACTAAGGGCTAACCACACCCCTGCACCTCCTAGTTTCCCTCCCAAATGGGACAGGATGGAAGCTCCTATAAATGAAGATAAACTAACTGTATCAGAAGTTTTGAAACATTGCAGTACTAAGAAGCATCGAAATTTGGAGATTAGACAAGATGGTGACAGTGAGAAATTATTATCAGGTAAATTCCAATTGGCATCTCCAATTTCAGAGAAAAAATTCAATACGGACATGGTAAGCATCGTCGGAAATGAATGTCATAGCCGTACCTCTTTATTTGAGAAAGGTCTATTGGAGTTTGAGAAACGAGATTCAGAGCTTGAAGTTAGGTTTAAAAGGCTTGAAAGTGTGGTTCAGGAGTTAAAAGCACATAGGTCTGGGACAAGTTTCAGGAAAAGTTGATCAAAGACAGCCCTCCGTTGAGTTGGTATTTCCTAAACTTGATTATTGTTACTGTATTTTTGCTTCAATATCGTTGATGGAGACCTTTTTTTCCCTCTTTTCATCACTTATGTGTGCAAATTTGAAACAAAAGTACACTTTTCATCCATTGTGTTTGTATTCTATGCAGCTTCTGAATTGATCGTTGTTTGCTTGCTTGGTGTCTGAATCTGGATTTTGTTTGTTTGTTGGCTGAATGAGAAGGTTGAGCATGAAAATTTGATTTTTCTTTTTAACAAACCAGTCACTTTTTAAGTGGAATGAAATAGTACATTCTGAAAATTTTGAATAACGGGTCACAAGTAAACAGAGACAAGCCCTTAGGGTTTAAGTTCAATTTTAGCTAAAGTATTTTATTCTAAACAATGCTATTAATGCTCTAATAAGAAGCTAGGGAGCTGATGGAAGAAAACTCACACTTAATACAAAACTATTGTAATCCCGTTGCCCAAGTTCGATTGTTATCTATCTTATCCAATAACCCTGCGTACTGTAAAAATAATATGGTGCGGAAATCTGATATATAACTCAGTCTTATAACTGATGGCGAAACCTTATGAAGTAGTTTAAGACACTCAAAGTCATTAAGTTTCAGCAAGATATCGACCTCTTAAGATCAAGAGTTAAGTTTTTCTCTACATTTTTATTTGGGTGCAAGGAAATCGGAGGAAGAGAGTTCGACTCTGGAAATATCAGAAACTTGTTGTTTTCTGTGTCTACTTAACCTGTCCATCAAAGCTGTGAACCTACATTTACAAATCGATTGTGATCTTACTGAAAATACTATCAAAACAATGTTGTTTGTCAACCGAAGAAGCTAGTTATTTTTAATGGCTCTATTGTCCAGGAAACTACATCACTGTCACTGATCTTGAATACAAACAAATTCAGTTCCATTTCTATTTCTGTTATTCTAATGATATGGACTTTTCTCTTGAACTTGTGGAGTTAAGTTTTTGGTTTCAGGATTTGTAGTCTATAATACAAGGAATCAATTACACAGCACATACTTGTGTGTTATATCTAGCATATAATTTTTTCTTGGCATGCCTAATTAAAAGATGTACAATACGCTAGGCAGAGGAATTTTTTTTTGGCATGTCTGTATAATGTATTATGTATAATGTATAATGTATATGGCCAAACTTTACCTGGAAAGTAAGTGGACACATACACCCAATGGAAAGTAATAGTTTCCACTTTAGAGCCATTATGCTGTTTTAACACAGGGAACCAACTTCCTCAAACAGATAGAAAATATAGAGCCAGAAACAAATTCCAATTAGAGAACAAACAGAAATAGAAACTTCAATAATATCATTCAACTTGGAACAAATTTATTCATTCAGAATCACATCCTCAATTTCTTAATTCTTAGAAATTAAAGAATTGCTAATCAATCAATTACAAAGTGGAAACTGTAACCTATACATCATATCATATACAACAAATAACAGAGCCAAGGTGGCCAGTTTCTATACTTCAAGAGCAGATCTCGCCTTCCTCCCACCAGATCTCTCCTTCCTCCCAATCTCCATTCAAAAAGGCCTCCTCGTCCTGGCCTTGCAACTCATCATCTTCCCTAAGGAATACACCCAATTTCTTAAGCGGCAGTCCGAGGCTGACCTGAAGAAAAGGATCTTCACTGCCACAGCCACACAGCATCTCAAGTTGTTTGAGATCCTGTAAAGGGTCCTCAAATTGCACTGACTGCTTCATGTTCGAAATGGCACGGCGAGCCGACTCCCTTTGCTTCATCCGCTGCATCGATTTTCTCCTTGGTGGAGAATGAGGTACACCCTTCAGTATCTTGTTTGCTTTCAATAATGCACCTGAAAATCGTAGCTTTAGTGCATGAATTCGGACAGCCTTACATTGGGAAACATTCTCTGAGGCCTGATCCATGGCATTATCAACAAGGGTGGCCAACTCATCGGGTTTGGTTGAATCAACTGACTGAGAATCAGAAACACCAAGCCCTTGACTTTGAAGAACGCTAGAAGGAGAAGAGGTCTTGCCCTGTTTGGGTAACACTGCCAAACCCTTGACTTTGGGAAGATGAGAAGGACAAACAGACTTGGGGTTTTTCTCCAGGGCTTCTTTCCACTTGCTCTCAAAAACACCACTAAGACGCTTGGCTGCTGCACACTCAACACTCCCAAGCGAATAATATCTTAAAGCATTTGACAAGGTAAGCCTCACATCAGCAGCAAACCCATCAGGGCTGGAGTAGACACCCCTCTCCAATTTGGATTTCACAGTACCGAAATCCATCGGCCTCCAGATGTGGTGGAAATAAACCGGATCAACCACAGGCTTCTCAAAGTACTTACTCACATGGCGGAGGTTCATCAGACACCCCAAAATTTCAGAACAATCAAACTCAAAACCTAGTTTTTGCCTCTTGATCTTCTGGGTCAGACAGAGACCATCAAAACCTAACTCCTCCGATTTTCTATGCTTTCTAGGAGACGAAGCCAAAGGGATGGTCTTTACCTGTTTGGGCGACAAACCCTTGCGCAGAGGAAGAGAAGTAGTCGGCTTTTTCTCCACGGCTAAATTCTGTTGGGTCTCAAAAACCCTAGAAACCCTCTTGATCTTCTGGGTCTGAAACGGAAACTCAAACGGAGCAACGCCATCCCCCAATTGTTTACGCTTTCGATTTCGAGTGGACAACGCCATTCTCGATTCTCGACTCCAAAACCCAAAATTCGAACAATTGTTGGACAGTGAGTGAGAGAAAGAACTCCCTCGCTACTTTCAAAACCCAGAAATCACAAATCGTTGCAGAGAAGAGGAGAGAGAACTCGCTCCTTCTTGAACCCACAAAACCACTCGATCGTTGCAGACAAACAGAGCGAGAACTCGTTGCTTCGTAAACCACTCGACCCAAAACTCGCCTCGCTCGTTGCAGAGAACAGAGAGAATGGGAAAGAGAGAGAGAGTTTTGGAAACTAAGGAGTGCAGTGTGGTGTTCAGGATTTAGGGTTCGCAGAGAAACAGAGCGAGAGAAAGAAAGAGACGATAAAAGGAGGGGAATGTATGCGTTCTGGCGCTAACGGTCTTCTTTTTTATGTTCAAAATGAAGGTCGGTGCTGTGACTTGGCTGGTACTGAAGCTTTGTGAAACAAACTTGTATCAGTAATACGCGTCATAAAGTAAAAAAGCCACGCGTAAATATGGAATTAAAAATATATATATATATTTTCTTTCCTATTCCCAAATGGAATAGGAATAGGAAACACAAAATTAAAAGGTAAAATAAGAAACACAAAATTAAAAAGTTTGATTTACTTATTTACAAATCAAAAAAAAAATTTAAAAGCTTTATTCATTTATATTAATTTAAGGAAATTTGTGTTTAAAAAGAAAAATTGGAAAGTTTGTCTATGATTAAAAAAAAGAAGTGAAAATTCAAAACAATTTTAATTATGTAAAACTTCTGCCATGGATGGATGGTAAAATACCTTGATAAATTAAAGAAAATCAATTGAAAAAAAAAAATCAAAATCAATCTACCTAAAACTTCTATCAGTGATGGTAATAAAAATATCATGAATAGTTTACCATCAATAACGCGACTTATTAATTTAAGGGCATTTGTGTTAAAATAAAATTAAAAAAATTGGAAAGTAATAAAATTAAAAATATATATATATATGTTCTAATAGCCAATGGCTGATTTCTTTGGGCCGTGATGTATTTCTTACTTTATTCCACAACTATTAAAAAATAGGCTCGAATATTCAGCTTTGTTACAATTTTCCGCTAGTTTCCATCATGTGCAACGCGCATGACTAATTTAAGGCACCAAAGATAAGTAAAAAGAGAAGATCATGGGGTACCTAAATATAAGAGAAAGCGAGGCAAACATCAACATTTTGGATGTTAACAATGGTAGATGAGAATCAATTAACAGGTGAAGAGAAAGAAAGAACCCAAAATCCTTAAAACTTGGAAAACAAGTGTACTAACCACCACATGATATCTACTCTACTTAATTGAATATGTAATTTCTCTATTTATGATGCGGAGATTGAATGAATCACAAGACAAAAATTCAAAAGAAAAGGTAAAATAAGAAACAAAAAATGAAAAAGTTTGATTTACTTTACACTATTTATAAATAATAAATTATTTTCAGACACATAAATAAACATATTTCAGACCCATCACTCAAAATTTAAAAGCTTTAGTCATTTTTATTAATTTAAGGAAATTTGTGTTAAAAAAAAATTGGAAAGTTTGTCTATGATTAAAAAAGAAGAAGTTGAAATTCAAAACAATTAATTATGTAAAACTTATATCAGTAAAACACCCTTGATAAATTTCTATAAGGAAAATCAAAATCAATCTACATAAAACTTCTATCAGTGATGGTAATAAAACATCTTTAATTAAGAAAACTAGCCTCCGCGCCTGCCAGATTTTTAAAAATTTTAAATTTATTTTATAATTAGAAAAGATAATGGGTAGTTGTGTTCTATAAAAATAGGATCCATTATATGATTTTTCTTTTATTTTTTTTTTAAATATGAAAAAGTGTGAATTTACCATATTATTCTCATTTAATTAATAATTTCAATTCTTAATGTTTGCATTAACAAATAGCATTTATGGTATTTTAAATGTTTTACCATTCTCTGCCTTTTACTTTTTATATATAGATGAATAAAGTTTTATTCAAGGGCCATAATTGGGGACACACATTTTTAACACATATTATAACACGCTTTTTATGATCATTAGATTAAATAGTATCCAATGGCTGAGGTTGCATATGGCATCAATGTATACTGATTTTCTTTTTAAGTAATTAATAAACATTTGAAATGACAAAATGCTTTAAACTTTTCCATTTATCTTCATTATCTTCATCATATCCTTTGAATTCGTAGAGACACATTGGGCTCAAATGGGTTATGGTGTGAGTTAAATCCTTAGAACATTTCCATCCATTTGTCATGGTAAAAGGCAAGAGCTGTTATTATTTACATGAATAGTGTCTGCCTTAGCAATTTTTTTATTGGTTTTTCACCCATTGCAATAGCAATTCAAGGGCAACCACTATTCACATGAGATCTGAGGAGAGAAATTTGTATAGAGTTTTGGTGTGGGAAGTGAAGAATATGGCTAGGTATTTATTAAAAAAGAATTATGAAATTTCTTCATTTTTTTTTTTTTTGGTTATTTAAATTGGCTGCTAACGTCAGCATTATGTCAGCTTGCCCAAGCAGCAACCCGGACAAGTCTTGCCTTTGGACTTGCCCAGGTTAGTGAAACCCAGCTCTTGTCCTGCCAAGACTTGGGCGTTGGAAACACATTTCGGAGCATGGGGGCCTCTTGCCCTAGGGCCTCCAGGTGGAAATGCTCTTAACTCAAGCTCTAACCAATAAAAATGGGACTCTACCGAGCATATGCACCAAAACAATACGGATCGACACTCTTGGGTCCGGAGGGCAAATGATGAATGAGTTCAAACTCTCACTTTGTTTGCAAAAATTCAATTCAAATTAAACACTCTAGTTGTAATAATTAAAACTTGAAATTCAACAATAAAAATTGAAATCAGAAAATGGAAATTAATATTACATATAGGTCGTGTTTGGGTGGAAGCAAAACTTTGTGAGGCTTTCTACACTACCGACACTTATCAGCCAAACAAAGCGGAAGGAACTGTAGGGTCCAGTAACCGTAGAGAAGGCGGGCCCAGTGGACAGAGTCAAGGGTGCAGAGTCGTGACTATAACACACCTTTGCCGCTTTGCGTATAAATATGTCGAAGAAACTGTGAGCCCAAAGACACTGTGGGCGTTTTGAACCCAAGACACAGCCATGGAAGTACAGCCGAAGAAGCAGCTGGTGGCGGTGGGTCTTCTTATCTTTACAGTCTTTATTTCTGGTGTCGGAGCTTGGACTGGTGAAATCCATGGCAGAGTTGTTTGTGATGTCTGTGGTGACTCCGCCGTTGGACCTGAAGATCATGTTCTAGACGGTCCTTTCTTTCTCTCTTTGCTCAAATCAGCCCAACAGCTATTTGGTTTTGTAATTATGTGTTGCTTGGTGAAAATTTTGAACTGGGTTTTTGTGTTTGGCTTGTGATTTTTATGGGTTGGTGGCAATGATCATTTCTCACCGCAGAATTTCTGTTGTAATGTTCTGATGAACGCTTATCAATCAAATGAACTTGCAAGTCTGGTGGTTTGCTTAAAGAAGTATCATCGGAGCAAGAAAAAGTGAATTATGGCACTCATGTCCATGTACAGGATCTGTTCTTGATTGCCGTTTTCGCTTATACGTTAGCAATACTTTCAGTCAATCGCAGTGTTTGAAAAGTCGGCCTAGGCGGGCGGCTAGGCGGCTAGGCGGTCGCTAGGCGGCTAGGAGGTCGCTAGGCGGGCGCTAGGCAGCTAGGCGGCTAGACGGTCGCTAGGCGGGCGCTAGGCGGCTAGGCTGTCTCTAGGCGGGCGCTAGGCAGCTAGGCGGTCGCTAGGCGGGCGCTAGGCAGCTAGGCAGTCGCTAGGCGAGCGCTAGGCGGTCGCTAGGCGGGCGCTAGGCGGGCGCTAGGCGGCTAGGCGGTCGCTAGACGGCTAGGTAGTAGCTAGGCGGCCGGGCTTGCAAAACCCAAAATTCGCACAATTGTTGGACAGTGAGTGAGAGAAAGAACTCCCTCGCTACTTTCAAAACCCAGAAATCACAAATCGTTGCAGAGAAGAAGAGAGAGAACTCGCTCCTTCTTGAACCCACAAAACCACTCGATCGTTGCAGACAAACAGAGCGACAACTCGTTGCTTCGTAAACCACTCGACCCAAAACTCGCCTCGCTCGTTGCAGAGAACAGAGAGAATGGGAAAGAGAAAGAGAGTTTTGGAAACTAGGGAGTGCAGTGTAGTGTTCAGGATTTAGGGTTTACAGAGAAACAGAGCGAGAGAAAGAGAGAGACGATAAAAGGAGGGGAATGTATGCGTTCTGGCGCTAACGGTCTTCTTTTTTATGTTCAAAATGAAGGTCGGTGCTGTGACTTGGCTGGTACTGAAGCTTTGTGAAACAAACTTGTATCAGTAATACGCGTCATAAAGTAAAAAAGCCACGCGTAAACATGGAATTAAAAATATATATATTCTTTCCTATTCCCAAATGGAATAGGAATAGGAAACACAAAATTAAAAGGTAAAATAAGAAACACAAAATTAAAAAGTTTGATTTACTTATTTACAAATCAATAAAATATTTTCAGACCCTTGATAAATTAAAGAAAATCAATTGAAAAAAAATAAAAATAAAAATCAATCTACCTAAAACTTCTATCAGTGATGGTAATAAAAATATCATGAATAATTTACCATCAATAACGCGACTTATTAATTTAAGGGCATTTGTGTTAAAATAAAGTAAAAAAAATTGGAAAGTGATTTTGTCGATTTCCATTGTCACTATTGCCCCAATGGCTGATTTCTTTGAGCCGTGATGTATTTCTTACTTTATTCCACAACTATTAAAAAATAGGTGGAAAAATAACCATAGTCTCTGAATTTTGTTCCACTTTGCTCTCTCAACTTTCAATTTGTTTTTTACTCCCTCAATTGTGTTAATATCCCTCGAATATTCAGCTTCGTTATAATTTTCCGCTAGTTTCCATCACATGACTAATTTTTGGGGCCATATACTTCAATTGATGTCTTAACCAAGCATTGACTTCAATTTTCTCAACCTCAAATCCTCATTCTCGATTAGATACGCAAGTCATGAAATCAAGTGACAGGCTCGAGTCATACACAATGAAGGTGGGTTAAAATAAGTTTGAACTAAAAAGGACAAACATAACCCTCAATTTGATGGATTAATGGACATAACTAACAGTAAAAGGGGATCGACACAAATTGAAAAATAAATAAATAGTTTCCAAATTAACCTATTTTATAAAAGTAACAAGAGAGAAAGATAAATTTAAGGCACCAAAGATAAGTAAAAAGAGAAGATCATGGGGTACCTAAATATAAGAGAAAGTGAGGCAAACATCAACATTTTGGATGTTAACAATGGTAGATGAGAATCAATTAACAGGTGAAGAGAAAGAAAGAACCCAAAATCCATAAAACTTGGAAAACAAGTGTACTAACCACCACATGATATCTACTCTACTTAATTGAATATGTAATTTCTCAATTTATGAAAAAGTTTGATTTACTTTACACTATTTATAAATAATAAATTATTTTCAGACACATAAATAAACATATTTCAGACCCATCACCCAAAATTTAAAAGCTTTAGTCATTTTTATTAATTTAAGGAAATTTGTGTATAAAAAAAATTGGAAAGTTTGTCTATGATTAAAAAAAAAGAAGTTGAAATTCAAAACAATTAATTATGTAAAACTTATGTCAGTAAAACACCCTTGATAAATTTCTATAAGGAAAATCAAAATCAATCTACATAAAACTTCTATCAGTGATGGTAATAAAACATCTTTAATTAAGAAAACTAGCCTCCGCGCCTGCCAGATTTTTTAAAATTTTAAAATTATTTTAGAATTAGAAAAGATAATGGGTAGTTGTGTTCTATAAAAATAGGATCCATTATATGCTTTTTCTTTTAATTTTTTTTTAAATATGAAAAAGTGTGAATTTACC